>JALAZF010000015.1:13022500-14272500 GCA_022829125.1 Lathyrus tuberosus
TAATAATAAAATACTCAAAACGACTCAAATAAATAAAACGACAAAACTGGGGCGTTACACCAATCGTCAGAAAAAGATGGATGATCTTGAGGAAGAGAACAGAGAGTTGAAAGAAGAGATTGACTCACTGAGAGAGGATATGAGGAAACTTCGTAACAACATGCTAGCCATGGCAGAAGCTCAACAAAAAAGAACTGTGATCTCAGAGATCACCTCAACGTCCATAGTGGAGAAGTATGATCCTAGGTATCAAATGCCGAAAGATCGTCCTTGGGGCATGCCTGTTAATTATATCCCAGAAGGATATGTTCTGCCGATCACTGGAGACCCGGAAACTTCAGCAGAAGCCGCTGGGCCTGAAGGTTACAAACTTCGGGAAAATGAAGATGCTAGAGGCATACTGAGGACTCCTAAAGGTTACAAACTTTGGGAAACGCCAAGATTTACTGCCGTAGTAACGGTACCACCCCCTGTGGTGCACGCTGTCCCGGAAGGACAGATTCCGCAGATACCTTCTGGAAGAAAGGAAACTATGTTTGACAGGATGGACGAGTTCCAGGAACAGTTCCTGGAAATGCAAAAGGAACTGCAAGCCATCCGCAGTCAAGATTTATTTGGAAAAGACGCCGCAGACCTTTGTCTAGTCCCCAATGTGAAAGTTCTGCACAAGTTCCAAGTGCCCGACTTTGAAAAATACAAGGGTAACTCTTGCCCTCAGAGTCACTTGGTGATGTACGCTCGGCGAATGTCGGCTCAGATAGAGAATCAGGACCTACTGATTCATTACTTCCAAGATAGTTTAAGCGGTGCCACACTCAAATGGTACATGGGTTTAAACCGTGCTACGATTAGCACTTTAAGAGATCTTGGCACTGCCTTCGTCCAGCAATACAAATACAATTTGGACATGGCACCAGACAGAGATCAACTCAGATCAATGTCGCAAAAAGACAAGGAAACCTTTAAGGAATACGCTCAGAGATGGCGTGAAATTTCCGCTCAAATTTGTCCACCTCTTGAGGGAAAAGAGATGAAAAAAATCTTCTTAAAGACCTTAAGCTCATTTTACTATGACAGGATGGTTGCCAGTGCGCCCAGTGATTTCACCGAAATGGTCGGTATGGGAGTTCGTCTTGAGGAAGCCGACCAGGAAGGACGTTTAGTAAAAGACGCTGGATCATCGAGTAGTACAAAGCGATACGGTAGTGCTCTCCCTAAGAAAAAAGAGCAAGATATTGGGAATATCTCTCTCGGAAAGCAAAGGCGACGTTATCAACCAGTGGCAGTTATAACTCCTGCTATTAACCCTACGTCTGCTCCTACGTATCAGCCTCAGGTTGCGCAAAGCCAACCTAATCAGTAAAGGACACAATAGCCTCTTCAGTAGGATCGTCCTCCGTACTACAACAACCGTACAATGCGGCCACCCGGATTTGATCCTATACCCATATCGTACGCAGAACTATTTCCGTTACTACTAGCCAAGGGGCACATCCAGACTAAGTCCCCTCTTACAGTACTGGAAAGTCCGCCTTTTTGGTTTAAGGTGGACCAGACTTGCCCTTACCATCAAGGAGGACCAGGGCATAACATAGAGAACTGTCTCAATTTCAAATCTGGCGTGCAAAAGCTTGTTAGGAGCGGGGTTTTATCTTTCAAAGATACGAATCCAAATGTTCTCACAAACCCGCTGCCTCAACATGAGAAAGATGCAGTCAACCTGATAGAAGAAAAGTCTAACAATGTCTATCAAATTCACGATGTACTCTTGTTGAAGACCAATCTGGTCAAGATGCATTGTAGACAGGGCGGGCATGGCCATGTGCCACCTCATAATTATCATCAGTGTGATATCTGCTCTAAAATCAATCATGGATGTTCGGTGGTGCAATCAGCTCTACAGGAACAGATGGATCTTGGATGGATCCAAGAGCACCGAGTTCGTGGGGTCAACATGGTCTATACGAATTCCAACATCATTCAAAACCACGACATCCGTGTGATGAATGTCAACTTGGTGGAAATACACTCAAGGCAAAGCCAGTATCATAATCTGCCGCAACACGATTACAGTTCTTGTCTGACTTGCTCGGTAAACAAACAGGGATGCTCTTTTGTACAAAAGGCCCTCCAGCGTCATATGGATCTTGGATGGATACAGGACTACCATGATAGGAATCCCTATCAGATCAACATGGTTCAAATCTTCGATATTTGCTTAATGAATACCAACCTGGTGGAGTTACATGTTGAGCAGGTCCGACTCGGGTTCCTGATTTCACTTAACTATCAAAGTTGTACGGCGGGTTGCAAAAACGATCAAGGTTATGCCCTTATCCAGGAAGCACTTCAGCACTTGCTAAATCACTGGTGGATGCCAATCTATATGGATGAAGATACTCAACAGATTAGTATCGATGACAAGAACCCTACTCGGCGTCAAAGTCAGGATGTCTGATCTGTAGAAACTAACCTAGTGAGGTTACATTGCATTCAAAGCGGGCGTGGCCAGGTGCCACCACACAACTATGAACGTTGTGGAGTCTGTTCAGAAAGTAACCAAGGATGCTACCTTATGCGAGCAGCTCTTCAGAGTCAGGTGGATCATAGAGAAATTCGTCCATATCCGGGTTCCGGACCAATCAGCTGGACGCCAAGCTACCTTGCCAATCAAATCGAGGATGTTGTTGTAATCTCTGATCATCAGAGGATTAGGGATGTTTTCGCCATCATCCCTCTACTTGACGAATCAAGAGTTCCCAACCAGGAACGAATTGAGATTACTTACGATGGTCAGAAAAATCAGAAGGCTCCCATAGTCATCTATCTACCAGGACCACTACCGTATGAATCAACTAAGGCTATCCCTCACAAATACGGTGCAACAACAGTCGAGAATGGAAAGGTAATTCCATTACCCTCCGTCGTGAATATTGCAGACATCAGTCGTGTAACACGGAGCAGTAGAATTTTTAACAGAGGAGTTGGAGAACCTAGCAAAGAAAAGGAACCTCAGACAGAAGTTCCCAATCCACTGGTCGGTCAATCCAGTAATCCTGACCTTTCGAAAAATGATGATGAGATGCTGAAGCTCATCCAAAGGAGTGAATATAACATTGTTGATCAGATATTACAAACTCCTTCAAAGATCTATGTGCTGTCACTTTTACTCAGTTCAGAAGCGCACAGGGAGGCTCTACAGAAAGTCTTGGAGCAGGACTTTATAGAACAGGATGTAACAATCAGACAGTTTGATAACATTATCTCTAACATCACTTTCTGCAATAACTTGGGATTTAGTGATGAGGAATTACCTGAAGAAGGTCGCCGTTATAACATGGCGCTCAATATCACAGTCCACTGCCAGCACGATGCTTTTAGCCAGCGTATTGGTAGACACAGGGTCAACCCTGAATGTCATGCCGAAGTCCACCTTGACACAATTGTCCTTTAAAGGACCCCCGATGAAAACCAGTGAGGTCGTCGTCAAAGCATTCGACGGATCCAGAAAAACGGTTATCGGCGAAATTGATCTTCCCATAACTATTGGTCCTCACACTTTCCAAGTCATTTTCCAGGTCATGGACATCCGAGCAACGTACAATTGTTTATTAGGAAGACCTTGGATACATCAGGCTGGGGCGGTCACCTCGACCCTCCACCAAAAGCTAAAGTTCGTCCAGAACGACCAGCTCGTCACGGTCTGTGGAGAACAAGCCTTGCTCGTGAGTAGCTTATCATCATCTACTTGTGTAGAACCCGAGGAGATTGTTGGGACTCAGTTCCAAGCGCTCTCGGTGAACAAGGACAATCAATCTGAGAAAGGAACCTCGATTTCCTCATATAAAGATGCTATCAAAGCGGTCAAGAGTACCAATACAACAGGATGGGGACAGTGTGTCATTCCTACCGACAATAAAGCAAAGAAGGGTCTTGGTTTTTCTGCAACCTGTACTCAGACAGCTGCCAGCGATGAAAGTCTTCATCCCATTCAAAATTTCTTCCACAGTGGAGGTTTCCTTCACCCAGCGACTTAAGAAGTACACACTATCAATGAGGAGGATCCCTCTGACACAGATGTGGAATGAAAGTCCTTCCTGAACAAGGACGGTTATATGTCCCAAGAAGAGGTGCCTACGCCATTTTGCTATCCTGCACAAAGTCCTAGATTTATACCAAGGTCAGATGTCGAAATGATATATGGAGATTGCGATCCAGAAGGATGCCGTGCTCCACCAAACTCATTAGAGGAGGACACTCCGATGAAGGACAACTTTGACCACAACTACTATGGCCTGATGGATGGTCTGCCAATGTGGCAGCCTTACCCAGGAGACTTGGGGCAAGAAAGTCGGCCAAACAACGAAAATCAGCTGAGCATCATTAAAAAGAATGCCTGTGTCCCCACCATGTCATGGGATCAACACTCAGGTCATTCAGAAACTACTCAACATGACGATGAATTCGCAACATTTGCAGGACTTGAATTCATCAACTATGCTTTTCTCGAGGTCAACGTCATCGAGAAGGATGACTCATCCAGTTCCAAGGAAGTGTGGGACACCCTAGGACAACCAAGCGGGAAATACGACTATATGGTCAAGTACACCGCTCCTGAAAGCTCTCGTATCAGGCTCAAGGACATCCAGCCAACTGGATGGGGAGATCTACTTGAGAGCACAAATGCTATGCAAAATGCAACAGATGAATGCTCCTATGACAACTCTGCCTGGGAGACAGATTCCAATGATCCTACTCCACCAGAAATCAGCGTTATTTCTGAAGACAAATCAAGGAAGGTTCCAGACTTTGTGATTCACCGAGGAGTTCGCTGCCAATGGGTTGCTGTCAATGTTCCGAAGATCGTCCATAAGTCAAAGTAATTGCCGTTTTTATCTTAACCTTTCACCCTTCCCAGGTGAAACGAATGTTTTGATAGGGCTCACTTTCTGTAAATTATCCCTCTTCGCTTCGCCCAAAGCGACAGAGTTTTGTTTTATAGGGCTGTAGTTTCAAGAATCGACTTGTTCATTAATAAAATAACGTCGTTCTGTAATTTCTGCAGTTATTGCTGTTTTCTCTTTTTTGCTTTTCTCATAAAATGGTAATCCTAAAAAACATCTCAAATAATAAAAACAAGCAGTAAAAGAAATACACTGCACACACTCTTGCATTTTCTTTATCTCTTCTAAACATGAATCATCACGTCATGCAGATTGGTTATTTTAAACCCAGTTGAAACATACGATCCGATGCCTTCTCCCGACTTTGAGTTCCTGGTGTTTGGGGCTGAAGAAGAAGATGACAACGAAATTCCAGAAGAGATCTCCTGACTACTCAGACAAGAGGAAAGGTCCATTGAACCTCATCAAGAACCGTTGGAAACGGTAAACTTAGGTTCGGAAAAAGAGAGAAAAGAAATTAGGATTGGGGCATTGCTCAGTCCAACTGCCAGAGAGGGTTTGATAAAGCTTCTCAAAGAATTCCCCGATGTATTCGCTTGGTCCTATCAGGACATGCCAGGGTTGGATACCATCATCGTGGAACATCATTTACCGTTGAGGTCGGAATGTCCGCCAGTAAAACAGAGGTTGAGACGGACTCATCCAGACATGGCCATCAAAATCAAAGAGGAGGTACAGAAACAGATTGACGCAGGTTTACTCGCTACGTCAGAATATCCTCAATGGTTAGCCAACATCGTACCCGTTCCCAAAAAGGACGGAAAGGTCAGAATGTATGTAGACTACAAGGATCTAAACAAGGCTAGTCCAAAGGACGACTTTCCTTTACCACACATTGACATGCTGGTAGACAGTACAGCAAAGTTCAAAGTTTTCTCCTTCATGGATGGATTCTCGGGCTATAATCAAATCAAAATGGCGCCGAAAGATATGGAGAAAACGTCGTTCATTACCCCACGGGGTACCTTTTGTTACAAGGTAATGTCGTTCGGTTTGAAGAACGCCGGGGCAACCAATCAAATGGCCATGACTACTCTGTTTCATGACATGATACACAAGGAAATCGAGGTATATGTCGATGATATGATTGCCAAATCTAAGACAGAAGAGGAGCATGTGACCCATCTTTCAAAACTATTTGAGCGATTGAGAAAGTACAAGCTCTGCTTGAATCCCAACAAGTGCACCTTTGGCGTCCGTTCAGGGAAACTCTTAGGGTTCATCGTCAGCCAGAAATGAATTGAGGTTGATCCTGACAAGGTCAATGCCATTCAAGAAATGCCTTCTCCGAAAACTGAAAAACAAGTCAGGGGATTCCTGGGACGTTTGAACTACATCTCCAGATTTATATTCCTCATGACTGCGACATGTGCGCCGATTTTCAAACAGCTAAAAAAGAATCAGAACTGCGTTTGGACAGAAGATTACCAAACCTTCTTTGATAGTATCAAGGAATATTTGTTGAATCCACTGATTCTATTACCTTCAGTGGAAGGAAGACCACTAATCATCTACCTCACTGTCTTGGAAGACTCCATGGGTTGTGTGCTTGGCCAACAAGACAAAACCAAAAGAAAAGAGTCTGTCATCTACTATCTGAGCAAGAAATTCACCGACTGTGAAACTTGGTACACGATGCTCGAGAAAACTTGCTGCGCTTTGGCTTGGGCAGCCAAATGTCTGCGCCAGTACATGATTCGTCACACTACTTGGTTGGTCTCCGAAATGGATCCAATCAAGTATGTATTTGAAAAACCTGCTCTCACGGGAAGGATTGCCCATTGGCAGATGTTGCTATCAGAATATGACATAGAGTACCACACTCAGAAAGCCGTTAAGGGGAGTGTTTTAGCCGATCATTTGGCTCATCAACCGATTGACGATCAAGAATCAATCGGGTTTGACTTCCCAAACGAAGATGTCATGTATCTAAAAATGAAAGATTGCGATGAACCGCTACCCAATGAAGGGCCAGAACCAGGTTCTCAATGGGGACTTATTTTTGATGGAGCTGTTAATCATTACGGAAACGGAATTGGGGCAATCATCATAACACCTCAGGGTACCCACTTTCCTTTCACTGCCCGACTTACGTTCAAGTGTACGAACAACGAGGCCGAATACGAAGCTTGTATCATGGGTCTCAAAGAAGCGATTGATTTAAGGATCAAGAACTTGGACGTATATGGCGACTTAGCCCTGGTTATCAATAGATCAAAGGAGATTGGAACACATACCTATCAGGATTGACCCCTTACAAAGATTATGCAAGAAGGTTGTTACCTTTCTTCAACAGAATTGAGTTTCATCACATCCCATGTGCGCAGAGTTCAAGATCGAACACCATAACTCATCTCCCTACCGACCTAAGATGAACGGAGAGGTAGAAGCGGCTAATAAGAACATCAAGAAGATTGTTCAGAAGATGGTTGTAACCTACAAAGATTGGCACGAGATGCTAACCTTTGCTCTTCACGGTTATCGTACATCTGTCCGAACTTCAACAGGGGCAACCCCTTTCTCTCTAGTATATGACATGGAGGCAGTGCTCCCCATAGAAGTAGAGATCCCATCAATCCAGGTATTGATGGAAGCTAAGCTTACATAAGCTGAATGGTGTCAAAGTCAACACGACGAACTGAATTTGATCGAAGAAAAGCGAATCACAGCTCTATGCCATGGTCAGTTGTACCAACAAAGAATGAAGAAGGCGTTTGACAAAAAGGTTTGACCTCGCGTCTTTAGGAAAGGAGACCTTGTGCTAAAAAAGATACAATCTTTTCTCACTGATTCTCGGGGCAAGTGGACTCCGAATTATGACGGCCCCTATGTGGTCACGAAAGGTTTCTCAGGCGGCGCCTTGAGACTCGCAACCATGGACGGAGAGGAATTTGCCTACCCCACAAATGTTGATGTAGTTAAGAAATACTTTGCCTAAACTAAAAGAAAAAACGTCTCGGTGGATTGAAAACCCGAAAGGGCGGTCCAGGAAAAAATTAGAGACATGATCAAAAATCATCCCGGTGGATTGGAAACATCACAGTACAATCCAGGCAAAAATTAGGGATAATGGCAAGTAACTACGTTCGACAAAGGGGCAAGTCCCTCGGCAGCAGTTACATCATCCGTCAGGAAAACTCCAGTCAAGGTCATCTTCGACAGAAGCTCAGGATGTCCCGAATTCAAAGTTGGTAGAAGGATAGTGGTCGTTATGTTTCAATGTAACCCTTTTCCCTGTAAATTACCATTTTCTAACTTTGTAAATGGTCCATGGAATCACGCGTTTGGCTGATTTCCATCCAATCAATAAAATTTGAGCCCTTGTGCTTTTATTTGCAATTCATGTTTGTTTTAGCTTTACAGAATGATGTTTTTAACATGATCAACGATTCTTGAAATAAATAAAAATGAATTTACTTGTTAAAACTTTTTCATCTTTTAAAATAAAGTCGACAATTTCTTTTGACTGTTGAACATCAGAAGAACATCGATCGCTTCTCCAGAAGTAAGCGAACTTCAAAGTGCAGAATCAAAGTACTCCTTCTTAATCAGTACGCCTGAATAAAGGATCAACTGTGTCAGAGACCTTGTTTCATCTGACACGCTTCGACAGAGTTCTCATCTCCTAAGCCCGACTAACGGCTGTTCCCCGCAGGGACTATCTCTCCTAAGCAAGGCAGAATTGCTATCTTGAACTAGCGGTACTTCTTCGCCCCGCGATGGCCGAGTATCCAGTCATGTTCATCTTTTAGTTGGTATGTCGCATCAGTTTTGTCAGCATATACATACATATATCATGCCTTATTGATTTGCATTCACATTTCATATTGCATCACTATCACTCTAGTCGGTATTGTTCCCTAGTGATAAAAGTATTCACAATCGAGTTGTCAGTTCTTTCCTCGTCAGGAAATGCTACGTCTGAACAATCTCTCTCCTCCAGTTTATTTCTGGATTGAAGTTGGGCCTTTGACCACTTTAATAACTTGAACCTCTGAAAGACCAGAGAACCTTCAACCGATGTCACTCTTCGCCATTGAAGATGATATCCTTGCTTTCCCGGATTAAAGAAAATCCCCAGAGAAAGCCTCTTAATCAGAGATTCAGCGGTATAACAGTTTTGCTCGAAAAAACCACTGATGAAAAGGTCATCGGCACCTCAAAATCGGATCCCATCACATGGCATTTCTCTGGGAAGATCCCGAGAAAAGTATGATATAATATCCCCAAACGGAAGCAGTTTCTCAAGAAACTCGCTTTCCCAAGTAGAAAAAAATTGCATCTCCAATAGAGAAGTTTGTGCACCTCTACAACTCAGACGATTGGGTTCCCCAGCAAGTCTAACATCAAAACTTTTTCCATCAAATGGCATCTCCCCAGGAAAATTCGGCGAGAAGTTTGACGAAAACTGCTACGAATAGCGTCCCTTGTCAAGAAAGTTTATTGACAAAAGAAACTTACACCAGTTCCTTGGTAGGAAACCAGGATCGAGGGGATGTTTACTTCAGAAACTGAGACCAGTTCATTGGTAGGAAACCAGGATCGAGGGGAAGTTTACTTCAGAAACTAAGACCAGTTCCTTGATAGGAAACCAGGATCGAGGGGAAGTTTACTTCAGAAACTAAGACCAGTTCCTTGGTAAGAAACCAGGATCGAGGGGAAGTTTACTTCAGAAACTAAGACCAATTCCTTGGTAGGAAACCAGGATCGAGGGGAAGTTTACCTTTTTTAAGCATCATTGTTTAGCAAAAGAAGATGAATGCGTAAGCTACCATTCATGACCACCATCAAAATTTCGGGCATTCCGATATTTAATCCTCTTGCACCCTGAAGGGTCGAATACCTTTGGCATTCACACCTTCGGGTCCAAGAAGATTAAATATGGGCATATGCCATACCCCAAATTTTGACCACTAATATTTCCCGTCATTGTGTAAATCATCATCACACTATGGATGAACCATTAGTCTCCCTAAAGATGGGTGAGCATCCACTACAATCAAAATTAGGGTTTCAAGCCCTCTCTGAGCTCGTAGACAAAGGATCAATCAAGGAATGACATGACCTTCAACTTGTCTACACCTCTTAAACATCCAAAAGGGATCAAGAGGACTCCCACTTCAAGGATTAAGCACAAGGTTGCTCCCTTCTAGGTGGATCAAGCCTCAAGATCGCCAGTGTCACCAAATTAGGGTTTGGTCGACCGGGGCCTCCAGATGGAATTTTTCCTCTGGGCATGAGCCAATACTTCAAAGCATCTCCTAATACGCTCCATGTAACCTCATGGACCCAATTATCAAGTTAATTTTGCCTCAGGGGATGCATTCATAAAAAATCAGGAATTAGGGTTTCTTGACCTAATTCACCCCTAAGTTGACTTTTGGGACAAATCATGAGCCAAGACCTCAAGAGAGGATTTGAGGGTCTCCAATATACCACATTGATCCATTTACAACAATGGATTGATCTAGGAAGCTTGAGCAACAAGTCTCAATTTCATCTGAACCACAATTAGGGTTTCGCGAGAAAAGTCAACTGTAACTTTGACTTTTAACCAGGACATGCACCCAAGCCCTAAGACATGATTCAATACACCCTATAACACCCATGGAACATGTCCATCGAGTTTGATTTAGGTCAAGGACATGATTTCCTAAAGGATTGCACAGTTTGGAATTCATCTGATAAAAAGTCAACTGTGCACAAAAGTCAAACTTTAACTTTTTGAGATTTTTCACTTTTATGGTTTTTTAACCTTAAAATGATGTTAATGTGTGATTTGAATCATCATTCATCAAGAAAAATCAAGAAAAGTTGGATAACTTGTAAAAGGGGTAACCATAAAAACTTAGAAAATTTTCTAAGTTAAAGAATAAAGTGGCAAGCGTACCAACTTTGGAGGACCATAACTCCTAAACCACCAAGCCATTTGATGCGTTGTATTCGCAAGTGCATGAATCGCGTCAGAGTAATATAAAAAGTTATCGTATCCACAGAGACCAAATGTCAATCTAACGATTTCCATTTGTTACAGTGCTTATCTAAGGCAGTTCAATTCAGGGTTTACTAATGCAGAGGAAAATAAATAAAAGTAAATGACGAGGTAATAAAATTCAGACAAAACAATAGGCTTGAATGTAATTCTCATAACTGATAATATTTCTATATTCATCAACAAAACTACTTACGGGCAATATCTTCTATTTTAAGAAAAGAATTCAATTTAACAGGAACTGTCGCTTTCGCGTAGTCAGAACCAAGTTTACCATCTAAACTAACCCCTTTATTGTCACTTATAAAAAGGCGCGCATTGCGTTAGAGTCATGGAAAACTTACTTTTAAGAAATGTAAATTCTAAACTAAACAGAAAAGTATTTTGACCTGAAATCTCTAAACTAAAGAGGTTCAAAATGAACCAGATTCTAATCCCACTAACGCGTCCGAAAATAGTTATAAAATCTCTTTTCTAAAGTGTTAAAAATCCCTACTCAACTGAGCAAAGCGCTTTCGCTGTATTTGATCAGTTGAGAACTAAACAAGTTCACAAATGGTTGGACGGCTTTCGATCTTACCCAACATTGCTTTTAAGTACAGAAAACTTGTGTTAAAGATTAAAACAGCCCGTAAGTACTTCTATTAACATATAGACGTATTACGGTGGTTATGGTCTTTACATTCTTACCTATCTAAAACTTAGCCAACCATGGTAGTTATAACAGTCATATTAATTCTTACCATGTATGGAATTAAGTCTTTTGAAAAGTAAAGTTTTGAAAAGTAAGGCAAGACAATAAATAAACAAAATAAAGCAAGTGCAAGAAATAAATGATTGTAAATGCGATTAAAATAAAACCTGCTCCAAAGCGGAGTCTTTAAATGTGGTACAATGTACGGAAAAGAAAATGCTGGCAGGATTACTTCTACCAAAGTGCTCCAACTTGATTACAGACACTCCAAGACTTGATTACAAACTCGATCACACACAGTGCAATAACTCCTCGATGTGCGAAGATTACTGCTTTACAAGAGTGAAATTTATGCTTAGGATGAAGTAAACTAAGATTGGATGATCCTAAAATTCGAGTTCTGAGAGTATTTATAGGCAAAGTTGGCATGGTGCAAAGACAAAAGTGACCTTGGCTTGAAAAATGAGCGGGAACTCATTTTGCCTTGTCGGGCCCGCGACAGGCCTACCGCGCCCGCGACAAGAAGAAAACGGCAAAGGTCGTGGGAACGTGGCAGTTGAGCAGTGGAGATCATGGGACATGTCGTCGCCTACCCTAGGGCGCCCGCGACAAGAGAAGCGACAAGAGTAAATTGCTGCCAAACTTGACTTCTTGCTCCTTTTGCACCCTTTTTCGTCTGGGACCTCGATTTATTGAAAACCTGAAAACAAAAGGGAAACATAACAATAACAAAGCAAAAATAATAGAAAAAAAACTAATATGCATGTGAAATCAGAGTCGAAAATACAGTATAATTTAGTGTCATCAAATTCTCCCACACTTAGACCTTTGCTTGTCCTCAAGCAAAACATTTAAAGCTCATAGAAAAATCAGTGTCGATCGATGATTTTTGGGCGAAAAGGGCTTCTAAGTCCGAGTCTGGATGCAGTGGTCGGTACTAACTGAGTGAACCAAGGGCATCGTGATTACACTAATCCGCAAATACGGACATAAACTTCGCTCCTATACCAATCAACTCATTATATCCCACAATACCTAGGCCTTCCTTTTCCATCTCTTTTGAGTCCTTTTCATTCAAGCGCAATCACATTAAGCCCGTTTTCTGCACATGCTTCATGGTAGAGTGACCTGTTAGTGATTCTGATCTTTTCATACTGGATTTCTGGCACAAGGAACTATGTAAAATCCTTTTATTCCTCTCAAGTGCAGTTGTGGGGGATCGGATCGTAATCCGCCCTTCCGAGTTCAGCGCTAGATACCTCTGAACCAACTGAAATGAGCAAGCTAAACATCTTATTACTTTTTTCTTTTTCTTCTTTTTTTTTCCTTTTTTTCATCATTTTTTTTTGTATATGCACTCAGATCAGTCACTTATATTCGTCGGTCTCCTACTTAGAACATGTTTAGGCCAGAGCTGATTGCTGAAATAAACTACTAAGGATGATTTTTGAAATGAAATTAGGGCCATGGTACATGGGGTTTCAGGTGTGATTCTTATATTTACGAAGTTCATGGTGTAAGGACGATACTGATGTTTTGAAGGTTCTCCCAAGTCACTGTATCCTAACCCGAACCTGTCTTAAAGTCCAGAAATTTTTCAGAACAACACTTTTTTCTAGAAAAATTATTTTTTTATTTTTTTATTTTTTTATTTTTATTTTTTTTGGGGTTAAAATATGTGGGAAAAAATGAAGGTGAACCAAAAAATATACTTATACTAATGACTCTTCAAACACATGCATTTTCTAAAACAGAAACAAAAGTAAATAACAGAAGGGAAATAAAAATAAACTACTAAAACGACGGAAATAAAAACGATAAAATCTCCTCCCACACTTAAATCAAACATTGTCCCCAATGTTTCGAAGTAAGCTAAGGAGGAAGGAACCTGGCAAAACTAGTGAGGACCGCTGGTGCCCTCGCCGCCCTGTGTTGAACGCTCGGAACGACGGGATCTGCTACGGTGATGGTCTCGCTGGTCCATCCTAGCCTGCAATTCTGCCTGAGCAGCTTTCACCTCACGAAGGTTACCTAAGATGGAACCCTGAGTGGCCTTCATAAGCTGAAAGTGCTGATGGTTATATTGCTGTTGATGGGACTGCTCAGTGGTGATCGCAAGCAGAGTACGGGAGATGGTCTCGTAAGATTGGTCTGCTCTCCGCCGCGACTCTTGCATAAAGCTCATCTGGTCCGCCATCTGTTGCTGAATGGAAGAGAGCAGGTCTTCATGCCGTGCTTTTCTAGCCATATGGTCTCGCCATATCTCCTCCGTAATATAAAATCCGGGAGCAGCTCCTGCAAAAGTGTTAGAAGAAGATGGTGCGGTGTGTGATTGTGTAGGGCGAGGGGGGGGACACGCGCTCTCTATGGTCATACTCATCATCTGTGTCGGGTCCCTCATTGTCATGGACATTAGGAGGAATTGGACCTAGAAAAGGTGGGCCAGTAAGGTCATAGATCCAGTTCCTCTCGAATCGTACACTTGTACGTCTACTGCATGACATAATAATTGATTCGACGGCTACCCCGTGAATCATCAACTCATAACCACCAGCCCTCCTCGATCGGCACAATTTCATGTCTTTCAGAAATTTTAAATTAATTGTGCGAGGGGCAGTGGTTCTAAAGTAGCTATCTCATCATTCAAATTTAGTGCCCGAGCAATAGACGTAATCAATCCACCAAAAACTATCGGTCCACCCTTATTTACCGTTAAGCACATATGGGAGATCATAAATGGGACCGGATTGATTCTTACATTTGTGAGGCATCCTTGCAAGAACAAAAGTTCTTTGCTATTAACTTTGTTTTGATTCTCCCGGCCAAAAATAGAGCATGCCAAAAGATATCTGAAAATTCTTATGGTCGGGTTATGAATGGTCGAGGCGAGTATTCCCTTAAAGGAATCAACAATAGTATCTGACAACCTGCGCCAGAAGGCGAATATCCCGACTGACCATTCAGCATCTGAAGGAGCCTCACAAACAGCACCCTCCCCATGAGGGAATCCCAATAGACCTGCTAGTTCATCGGTACCGAACTGATACTCAACAGCAAATAGTCTAAAATGCACGGTACCGACTGTGCTAGCAGTGTCGGGATGAACGGTATAAACCAATGAACTCAAAAACTCAACCGTCATCCTCTCATAGGTGGGTTCTTTTGTGGTAAAAACAGTGCCTAAACCTACAAAGTCTAACATATGGAAAACGCTATGATGAACCCCTAAAGCGTGCAAGCAAGTATCGTCGACATACCTCATCGAGAGAATTTGTCGATCCTGAAGCTTTTGAAGTTGCCGCCTCTGCCTATTCCCGGCTTGTCCTTCCCGAAGAATGACTCCATTAAACTCCATTGATGAAGATGGTGAAAAGGGTGGAAGAAAAGTGGTATGATAAAGGTTGGATTTTTTTGGGTTTTTGTTGATGGAAATTGAAATGGAAAGTTAAGAGATGATTGGTGAATGCTAGAGATATGAATTTCAATGGGGTTTTATAGGGATTTTTCGGAGGGAAAAATGTGTTTGAAAAGGTTGGAGCTTAAAAAATGGTGGAAATTGAGGTTTTGTCCCGATTTTACAAGGACGCTGCCGCAGGCGCGACAGGTGTGTCGCGGGCGCGACAGGTGTGTCGCGGGCGCGACGAGAGCAAATCCGCTGATGGGCCTCAATTTGTCTTTTTGAATGGGCTTTTTGTCCTTCATTTGGCCTTGGGGGGTCTTTTTAGCATTCCATATGTCCTAAAAATGTAGTTTTGCACAAAATTTTCACAAGCATATATATTTTTTATAATAAAATTTTTTTATATATTTTGTCAAAGAAAAAATAAAATAAAAGAAAATATTAGCATATAAACATAAAAAACTCAAACCTTAATATAAATCGGAAATATATCAAATGCAAATAGTAGGAAATATGTCTAGGTGATACTGGAAGTAAATTAATGCATAAGAAATATAGTAAATAATACAAAAATGGAAATCAAGATGTCTGGTCATTAGTCTGGTCATCTCCACGGAGTCTCGCTATCTCACGACGGAGCTCTGCCATGTCTTCATACAGCACATCGTACTCAGTAGCGTGGGTCAGCTCTGACACTTCCATCCCCAGGTGTAGGTCAGCAAGAGTCTGTCAGAGATCTGCTATCTCTTGGCGCATCATCGCCATCTGGGTCTGCATATCTGGAGTACCTAATGAATGATTATTTGACCATACCGTGGTCCTGTCAGGTGGTGGAGCTGGAATGTACTCTGGCTCTGGGCAGGGTCGTGGTGCGTCCACCGTCTCACCGTGTCCTTCTAAGGCATATGTCCAGTTTGCTGGGTCATGGACACTGGTCATAACAGGATCCGGCAAAGTGAAATGATGTATGGTCTCACCATCGACCAGGAGTCTGAACTGAGAGGGATTAAAGGAGTTCCTTCTCATCAGCCCCCGATCTAAACAAAAATCAATATCCATGGTGGTATGGCTGCAGTAGGGAGTCAAATGAAATAGCTTTCGGCCAAGGCCTAGAGCAGCAGCAATCTCAGTCACATTACCTCCTACATGTATAGGTCCTCCTGCCCAGGTGGCAACACCACTAAAAGAGTACAACATAAAGTTACCACAAGCTAAACGACGTGACTGATTTGCACAAAACATGAAAAATATGTCCTCCTCAGTAACGTGGTCATCAGCATCTGCTCTCCCAAAGAATGTATGGGCAATGATCATCTGAAAGTATCGGAGAGCTGGGTTATGGATAACCTGCGAAATTTGAGTATCAGGGTCAGGGCCTCCACCTCCAGAGATGTCACTCCAAAATTTCTCCAAGTCTCTATTCATGAAGTAACCCATGGGCAGCTCAGGGATAGCGCCAACTCCAGTCTCAAATCCAAGAAGATCACCGAACTCAGTATGGGTGAACGAATACTCTGTGCCAAATAACCTGAAGCTGGTGTGGCCATCTGGTCCCAAGTACGGATCATAGGAGAAAGAGCTGAGGAACTCCAGAGTGAGGTTCCTATAGGTGGGATGCAAATCATCAGCGTACTGGTCCCATTTGAGCTGGTGGGTCAAGTATCGGACACTAGGCTCTATGCCCAAAGCTTCCATGCAATCACTGTCTGGGTAGCGAGTGGGTGCCATAGGTCTGAGTGAGAGCATCGCATAATGCTCTCTCTGAGCGTCGTCTCTAAAGGTCACGTGCATGTCGTCGACTGGTGGCATCCTGAAAGAAAAGGTTAGGAAAAACAGGCCCTGAAATCAAACACATAAAACAAGTTAGACATATATGTACAAACAAGCAAACAAACGTAAATCAAAATAAAACAAAATAAATACGAAAAGGAAAAGAACCATGGGTTGCCTCCCATGCAGCGCTTGCTTAACGTCGTTAGCTCAACGAGTTCAAGTCATGTATCTGGTGCGAGGATAGGTGGGTCTGTTAACGTGAACCTGGAGTAGTATGCTGGAATGTCACCTCCTTCATAATGCTTAAGCCTTTGTCCATTTACAATGAATGGACTGCAAGATTTGTTCTTGATTTCCACTGCCCCGGATTTTAGGACTTTGGAAACTTCGAATGGGCCCGTCCACCTAGATCGAAGCTTACCTGGAAAAAGTCGCAGTCTTGAATTATATAGAAGAACAGGGTCACCTATGTTGAAGTCCTTCTTGACGATCTTCTTGTCATGCCATGCTTTGGTTCTCTCTTTATATATGATGGCATTTTCATAGGCTGATTGTCGGAGCTCTTCTAGCTTATGTATGTCTAAGATGCGTTTCTCACCAGCTGCTAGGTAATCAAAATTTAAGGTTCTGACGGCCCAATATGCTTTGTGTTCCAATTCAAAGGGTAAGTGACATGATTTTCCGTAAACTAGTTGGTAAGGGGTTGTTCCAATGGGAGTCTTGTAGGCTGTCATGTAGGCCCACAGTGCTTCTGAAAGCTTCTGTGACCAATCCTTTCTGGATATCGAGATAGTTTTTTCTAAGATATGCTTGATCTCTCTATTGGATACTTCTACTTGCCCACTGGTTTGCGGGTGGTAAGGTGTGGCTACTTTATGTTTAACTCCATACTTCCTCAATAGTTTATCAAAAATCCTAGATATAAAATGTGATCCTCCATCACTTATGACTAGTCTGGGAACTCCGAATCTTGGGAATGTATTCTGCTTGAACATCTTAATCACTACTCGGGTGTCGTTTGTGGGTGCAGCTATAGCTTCAATCCATTTGGACACGTAATCGACATCGACTAAAATATATTTGTTTCCTAAGGATGATGGAAAAGGTCCCATTGAGTCGATTCCCCAAACATCAAAAAGTTCTACTTCTTGAATGTTTCTTAATGGCATTTCATTTCTCCTCGAGATGTTTCCGGAGCGTTGACACGGGTCACACTTGGTTATATATGTATGAACATCACGCCATATAGTTGGCCAATAAAGACCAGCTTGTAAGATTTTAGCGTGAGTCTTAGATGTGCTTGTGTGTCCTCCGTAGGGTGCTGAGTGACAATGTTCTATGATATGGTGCACTTCTTCCTCTGGAACACACCGGCGAAAGATTCCGTCAGTGCCTCTCTTAAAAAGGAGTGGTTCATCCCAATAGAAATGTTTAACGTCATTGAAGAACTTCTTTTTCTGCTGATAGCTGAGGTCCGGAGGTATTATATCTGCAGCAAGATAGTTAACCAAATCTGCATACCAAGGTACATTATTTACCGCTAAGGATTTTTCAGAATTTTCTAAGGTTTCTAAACTTACATCTCCAATGGCATCTAGCTTAGCGATTAACCTGTCATAAGCAAAGTCATCATTTATGGGTATTACATCAGGTTTCAAGAACTCAAGCCTGGAAAGGTGATCGGCAACTACGTTCTCGGTGCCTTTCTTATCTCTGATATCAAGGTCAAATTCTTGCAATAAAAGTATCCACCGGAGTAACCTAGGTTTAGCATCCTTTTTATTCAAAAGGTATCGGATGGCGGCATGATCAGTGTAAACAATTATTTTGGCTCCCACCAAATAGGATCTAAATTTGTCTATGGCGAAAACTACGGCTAGGAGTTCTTTTTCTGTGGTTGCATAGTTTAGCTGAGCGGTATCTAGAGTTCTACTGGCGTAGTAAATCACATGTAATTTCTTATCAGATCTTTGCCCTAGCACTGCTCCTACAGCGTAATCACTAGCATCACACATGATTTCAAAAGGTTTTGTCCAATCTGGTGGTTGCATAATGGGTGCTGAGATTAAAGCTTGTTTTAAAAGGTTGAATGCTTCGTTACATTTTTCATCAAAAATGAACTCGGCATCTTTCATCAGAAGACCTGTCAAAGGTTTAGTGATCTTAGAGAAATTTTTAATGAAACGCCGGTAAAATCCAGCATGTCCAAGAAAACTTCGAACTTCTCTAATTGTTTTGGGTGGTTTAAGATTCTCTATCACCTCGATCTTAACTTTATCAACTTCAATGCCTTTTTCAGAAACGATATGTCCTAGAACTATACCTTCAGTGACCATGAAGTGACATTTCTCCCGATTTAATACCAGGTTTACTTCGACACATCTCTTCAAGATCTTTCCAAGGTTGACTAGACAGTTATTGAAATCAAATCCACAGACTGAGAAATCGTCCATGAATACTTCCATAATTCCATCAAGATAATCAGCGAAGATTGACATCATGCAACGCTGAAAAGTTGCTGGGGCATTACAGAGTCCGAAAGGCATACGTCTATAGGCAAAAGTTCCATATGGGCACGTGAAGGTTGTTTTCTCTTGGTCATCAGGGTGTATAGGAATTTGGAAAAAACCTGAATATCCGTCGAGGTAACAGAAGTAGGAATGTCTAGGTAGACGTTCCAACATCTGATCTATAAAAGGTAATGGGAAATGGTCCTTCCTAGTGGCTTTGTTTAATTTTCTGTAATCTATGCACATACGCCAACCTCCTTCTATCTGTTTTGTAACGTGCTCACCTTTTTCGTTTTGAACCACGGTGATGCCTCCCTTTTTAGGTACTACATGCACAGGGCTTACCCATTTACTGTCCAAGATCTGATATATTATCCCTGCTTCCAACAACTTAAGAACTTCCTTCTTAACTACCTCACTCATTATAGGGTTAATCCTTCTTTGGTGTTCTCTCGAAGGTTTAGCATCTTCCTCAAGTGAAATCCGGTGCATGCACACGGATGGACTTATTCCTTCAAGATCTGAGATGTTGTACCCTAGTGCTGAGGGATATCTTCGCAAGGCATCTAAGAGTTGGTTTGTTTCATTTTGGTTCAGAACAGCACTGACTATAACTGGTCTGTCCATTTCTTTGTCTAAAAACTCATATCTTAGATTCTTGGGTAATTCTTTCAATTCTAAGGTTGGTTTGCTGGGGTTTTGTATAGGATCTGGAGTTAAGGATAGACATTCAAAAAGGCTATCATCTATGTAGGGTTCCATACTGTCATCATTTTTCTCAATGGGCGTTGAAGGTAGTTTTATTCTTTCTATTGGCTCTTGCGAGAAACTTTGCTAGGACAAACTCTATTTTTTCGTTACCTACCTCAAAAGTCAATTTTCCTTTCTTGACATCTATTATGGCTCCTGCCTCTACCTAGGAGGATTGGGATATCTTTATCTTCTTTGATGTCCATTACGACGAAGTCGGTGGGAATGAACAACTTGCCTATTCTAACTGGGATGTCTTCTAATACGCCTACAGGGTATTTTATAGATCTGCCAGCTAATTGGAGAGACATCTTAGTAGGTTGCAAATCTCCTAGTTTCAATCGTTCACAAACTGCAAGGGGCATTAGGCTTACACTGGCTCCTAAGTCCAGAAAGGCTTTATCTATGACATGATTCCCCAAAATACAAGGTATGGAGAAATTCCCCGGATCTTTGTCTTTTTTGGCAAGTTTGTTCTCAGAAATGGAATTACACTCCACTGGTTTTGGATCGTCAAGTCTACGTTTATTGGTGAGGATGTCCTTCAGGAATTTAGTATAAGATGGTATTTGGGTGATTGCTTCTGTAAAAGGAATCTATACATGGAGTTTTTCTATAACTTTAACAAACTTCTGGAATTGGTCATTGATCTTAGTTTGTTTAAGTCTTTGTGGATAGGGAATTGGTGGTTTGTATGGCTGAGGGAGTGTTGAAGCTTCGTCCGTAACTTCTCCTTTATCTCTGTCTTTTGGTTTCTCAATTTCTACGGGTTCCTCACCTTCGGGGGTAGCATCCTTTTTGGAAATTTCGGAGTCACTCAATGTCGGGTTTTTAGGCCCTTCATAAGTGCTTCCACTTCGTAAGGTAACAGTGTTAGCTTGCCCTCGAGGGTTCTGTTGAGGTTGGCCAGGAAATTGTCCTCCAGGAGTAGTTTGGGGTGCTTGCTTTAAGGCTACCTGAGAGATCTGGGTTTCAAGCATCTTGCTGTGGGTGGCCATTTGATCCATTTTGGTTCCTAGTTAGGTAAGCAGCTCATTCACATGAATATTCTGATTTAGGAACTCTTTGTTTTGCTGGGCTTGTGTTGTCATAAAATCATTTAGCACTTTCTCAATATTTGGCTTAGGTGGCACTGCTTGCATAGGTTGGTTTTGTCTAGGTGCTTGATTGTTGGTTGATCTCAGAGGTGCTTGGTTTTGGATAGGGTTATTGTTTTTGTAGGAAAAATTAGGGTGATTTCTCCATCCAGGGTTGTAAGTATTTGAGAACGGGTTTCCTTGGGCATAGTTGACTGGGTCTGGGTTAGTCTCGTTTAACAGATGGCAGTCAGCTGATTGATGACCTTTAGTACCACAAAGTTCGCAATCCGATACTACTACTGCTGCAACGATTGCTTGTGCGTACATTTGATCGATCTTGAGGGCCATAGCATCCATTTTGGCTTGCATCATGTCTATAGAGCTTACCTCATGTTTACCTCCTTGGGCTTCTTTCTTTTCCACTGTTGCTCTTTCGTTTCCCCATTGATGATGGTTTTGAGCCATATCTTCAATGAGACCACAAGCGTCAGGATATGGTTTGTTCATCAGGACACCGCCAGCGGCAGGGTCGATGGACATCTTTGTGTTATAATGAAGTCTGTGGTAAAAGGTATGTATAATCAACCATTGCTCCAAACCGTGGTGTGGACAAGCCCTTAGAAGGTCTTTATACCTCTCCCAAGCTTCAAATAACGATTCTCCTTGGTTTTGGGTAAATCTTGTTATTTGGTTTCGGAGAACGACTGTTTTGCTTGGGGGAAAGTATCTGGCAAGGAATGTTCTCCTAAGGTCTTCCCATGTTGTTATAGAATTGGCTGGAAGGGAATCTAACCAAGTTAGGGCTTTGTCTCTAAGGGAAAAGGGAAATAGTCTTAAACGAATCGCCTCAGGACTAGCACCATTGGTCTTAAAGGTGTTTGACAACTGGATAAAGACTTTTAGATGTTGGTTTGGGTTTTCAGATGGTAGTCCTGCGAATTGGTTTTGTTGAACTAGTTGTAATAGGGACGGTTTTAGTTCAAAATTATTGGCAGGTATGGTAGGGTTAACTATACTAGAGCTCGGTTCTTCGTCAGCAGGCTGAACAAATTCCTTATGGGGTCTTTAGTTACGATCTTCGGCCATAGCTTGCTTAATTCGACGAAGCCAAAGTCGTGCGCGAGCATAACATTCTGGTTCCACTAAAGGATCTATTACACTACTGGAGCTGCGAGATCTTCGCATCGACCAGTTCGTGCGGCCCTAGTCTAAACGATGATAACAAACGAAATTCTAAATTCGGAAAAATTGGTCCCCGGCAACGGCGCCAAAAGCTTGATGCGTTGTATTCGCAAGTGCACGAATCGCGTCAGAGTAATATAAAAAGTTATCGTATCCACAGAGACCAAATGTCGATCTAACGATTTCCGTTTGTTACAATGCTTATCTAAGGCAGTTCAATTCAGGGTTTACTAATGCAGAGGAAAATAAATAAAAGTAAATGACGAGGTAATAAAATTCAGACAAAACAATAGGCTTGAATGTAATTCTCATAACCGATAATATTTCTATACTCATCAACAGAACTACTTACGGGCAATATCTTCTATTTTAAGAAAAGAATTCAATTTAACAGGAACTATCACTTTCGCGTAGTCAGAACCAAGTTTACCCTCTAAACTAACCCCTTTATTGTCACTTATAAAAAGGCGCGCATTGCGTTAGAGTCATGGAAAACTTACTTTTAAGAAATGTAAATTCTAAACTAAACAGAAAAGTATTTTGACCTGAAATCTCTAAACTAAAGAGGTTCAAAATGAACCAGATTCTAATCCCACTAACGCGTCCGAAAATAGTTTTAAAATCTCTTTTCTAAAGTGTTAAAAATCCCTACTCAACTGAGCAAAGCGCTTTCGCTGTATTTGATCAGTTGAGAACTAAACAAGTTCACAAATGGTTGGACGACTTTCGATCTTACCCAACATTGCTTTTAAGTATAGAAAACTTGTGTTAAAGATTAAAACAACCCTTAAGTACTTCTATTAACATATAGACGTATTACGGTGGTTATGGTCTTTACATTCTTACCTATCTAAAACTTAGCCAGCCATGGTAGTTATAACAGTCATATTAATTCTTATCATGTATGGAATTAAGTCTTTTGAAAAGTAAAGTTTTGAAAAGTAAGGCAAGACAATAAATAAACAAAATAAAGCAAGTGCAAGAAATAAATGAAAGTAAATGCGATTAAAATAAAACCTGCTCCAAAGCGGAGTCTTTAAATGTGGAACAATGTACGGAAAAGAAAATGCTGGCAGGATTACTTCTACCAAAGTGCTCCAACTTGATTACAGACACTCCAAGACTTGATTACAAACTCGATCACACACAGTGCAATAACTCCTCGATGTGAGAAGATTACTGCTTTACAAGAGTGAAATTTATGCCTAGGATGAAGTAAACTAAGATTGGATGATCCTAAAATTCGAGTTCTGAGAGTATTTATAGGCAAAGTTGGCATGGTGCAAAGACAAAAGTGACCTTGGCTTGAAAAATGGGCGGGAACTCATTTTGCCTTGTCGCGCCCGCGACAGGCCTACCGCGCCCACGACAAGAAGAAAACGGCAAAGGTCGTGGGAACGTGGCAGTTGAGCAGTGGAGATCATGGGACACGTCGTCGCCTACCCTGGGGCGTCCGCGACAAGAGAAGCGACAAGAGTAAATTGCTGCCAAACTTGAATTCTTGCTCCTTTTGCACCCTTTTTCGTCTGGGACCTCGATTTATTGAAAACCTGAAAACAAAAGGGAAACATAACAATAACAAAGCAAAAATAATAGAAAAACAACTAATATGCATGTGAAATCAGAGTCGAAAATACAGTATAATTTAGTGTCATCACCATTTTTCCCCATCCAAAGCTAGATTTGTAGCCCTCATGGCCCTCTACAAAAGTGTCAACTACAAGTCATTCCAATTCATTATGAATTTTGAGTTATGGTTGGATCAAAATCACTAAAACATGAAAATCCATCATTTTCCAACACTTAGAAAAATTCTGGGCAAGGCAGATTTTTGCTGAAACATCAAAACTTGTGGGATTTTTTCACATAGATGCAAGCTGAATCAGTTCCAAAGATAAACATCAATGTTGTTGCAAATATTACCAAGAATCCAAAGAGCTCACTAGCATGAACTGATTCATCTTGAGCCAAGAGAAATCCATGCCCAAAGTCATGTTGCTGCAAGCTGTTTTTGAAAAATCAATTTGCATGTTTGCTTGCCACACTCAATTTTGAGCCAAAGACCAAGGATCACTATGCCACCTGTACTCAAACCAATTATAAGGCAACTGATCCAACTGATAAAGCTGAGTCAAAAAGCCAAGGAATCTTCCAACTTGAAGTGCATGCATTTTGGCACAGTTTGCCTTGAATTCAAAGGGCATTAATGTGGAAAGTGCATTGTCAAGGTAGCCACTCTACTCAGTCAAGTTCTCTGATTAAACAACAATAAAAACATTTGAAGAATGTGAATTTGGTCAAGACATAGCCCTGCTCTTGGGAAAGGCTAGTTTACCTTGCTTGAGAAGAAATCCTCCAAGCCAATCCATGTGAATGTGATCTAATCCAGCAGCCATTCACTATTCATCCAAGACAAGAGTTGATCCTCTATAAATACAGGTTCCAATGGATCATTCAACTCACACCAAAGCCAGTTATAGCACTGCTTTCTCTCATTCTCTCTTAAGTGCCAAGTTTTCTTGTTTTTGAGCAACCACCATCGGGTTTTGAGTTGCAGCCTTAAGCAATCCATTCCAATTGCCCAGACACATCACATATGATGTATTTGAGGTGTCCAAACACTTAAACACCAGCTGTAACACCCCTAGCTCGAAATCACCTATCAACCTAGCCATTATGCTTCAATTATGCAGTTGGAGTGCTCCAGCTTGATCCAAAGACTTCCAAAGTGTTCCAAAGCTTGCAAGACACTCCACAACATCCATTGAAGCTGTTCAGATCATCACAACACATCTGTAACACCTCCAACTCAAAAATCAAATTGCTCTTGCTGTCACGACCTTCAAGTAAGCCTAAACTTGGTCATCTATTAATCTATGCATATTTCCTCACACAATACTTTTGCCAAATATTCATAATCTTGCATAGAATGTTTCCCCTCAATTAATTACTTTGTTTGAATCGTGTATCAAAATTCTCAGCCTTCATGTAAATTTTAGGGTTCTTGAGGTTTTGTCTTGATTTCTTATTCCATGTTAAAAATAAATGAAATTAAATACCATAGACATGATCGTGAGGTTGAAACGAGCAGATTGATAGGTGGTTTGTGAAATTCTGGCACGGATATCAGATGTCCTACACAGATGTTGAGACACTAATATCCAACATAATGAACAAGATAACAATAAAAATAACAGTGCAGAAAGTAAATAACACAGTGATATGTTTACCCAGTTCGGTCTAACACACCTACTCTGGGGGCTACCAAGCCAGGGAAGAAATCAATATACGATAGTATCAATTCACAGATCATACAAACACCGAATAATCTGCTCACATAATCACTACCCTTCCTATGACTTTTACCTAAGACTCACCTAGGTATGAGGCCCTCCTCAAATCCCTCTACAACCACAACCCATGATTGGTATCTTCCCACACAAGAAACAAACCGAAAGTCACATTTTCAAAACACACAATTCTCAATACTTCACAGCTTATGAGAATTGACACACAAGAAACTCAATGCTTAAAAGCTTATGAGTAACTGACAGAACTTACAACACAAAAACCAGTCCTTATACTGTTATCAAAATGATACCAGTTAGGCTCACAAAATACAATCGAAAACCCTAACAAAACACAAGTAAGTTCCACACCTAAACTAGGTTTACATCAGTCTATATATAGCATTTAATCTAGACTGAATTGGGCTTCAAAAACGCAGCAAATAGACTGCTCACAAATCTGCAAAATAAACTCCAACAAAATAGGTTTTCAATCCAAAGTTTCCTATTATGTCTCCATAATTAGAAACAGCAGCAAATCCGAAAAACCAATAAATAATCACAATCCAAAAAATGATTTGGATGCCACATAGGATAACCAAATATTCACAGAATATTTAGTAACAATTAACAGCAACAGAATCTGCTTTAAAAATGAATCCAGACGCGATGTCCTATGAGCAGGTATGGGACATCTTCATTCGACATGTTGAATGCAGCAAATTAGAACTTCATGTTTCAACTTCTTGCTGTTATAATAGTTTTAGCTAGTTTTAGCAAAATAAATGCCAACCTCAAAAGCACAGAAATAACAATCTCCCCCTTTGGCTTATTTTGGCTAAAACTACACACACAAAAACTTTCAAAGAAGCAGCAAGCAGCACAAAAAAAACATCCATATCAGACAGCAGCAAAATATCCAGCATCACACAACAACAACAAAAAAATATCCGGCATAACAACACTCCCCTTCAGCTGCATATAACACAGCAAACAACACATCAAAGCAGCATAGCAAAACTCCACCTCAACTGCAGCAACATTCCACAATCTCCCCCTCAACTTCTGCAGCAGCACAGGCACTCCCCACACCAACATACCAACATTCTACACCCCTTTTTTAGCCATAAATATGACAAAGGCAAGTAGAACAAGTTATAAGTAAAACACAACAAGGTTAAAGTTCAGAATAGATACATAGAAAAGCTATTCTAGGTGTTCAGACAAAAACAACAAAAGCAAAATAAAACTTCTGCAGAAATTATGCCATTATTCTGCAGCACCATCATCGTCAGATTCTGCAATGTCTTCACTCTCTCCATCAGCAACAGCATCAGTATCAGTATCACAACTCCTAGATCCTGAGTCATCTGAACTCTGTTCATATTCTCTATCAGATTCTACAGAGGCATCATCTTCAGCAGTTCCTTTGTCTTTACCAGCTGTCCCAGCAGAAGCATTCCTTTTCTTCATGAGGGTTTTAATTAGTTGTTCGAGTTTGGCCTTCCGAGCAGTGTCTCTTCTGATGGAGTCTTCCAGTTCATTGCACATTTCTTGCAGCTGGGCAATGACTTCATCATCAATATTGGCATGACTGGAAGTCTGTGAAGATGCCCCAACAATGTCTGAGACATGTGCTCCACCAAGTAGCTTGTAGTGAAGGGACAGAGGAGGTTTTCTTTTGAGCGCAGTGTCACCCCTCAACACAATATTAGGACACTGATCTAGAATAATACCACAGATCAAGGAAGGGAAGCAGATAGGCATTTTGACAGCAGGTGAGCTAGCTTGTTTCAAAATCTGTTCAAAGATGTTTGATCCGAAATCAAAAGAAATCTTTTTCCCGATAGCATACATGAATCTGCCAAGTGTGGAGGAAATAGTAGATGTGTGATTTGTAGGAACCTAATTCACAACAGCAATCCTGTGGAGGATGGCATATTTGACACTTAGTTTTCTAAACGACAATTTCTTTTCATTTGGCCAGTGTCTAATGCAGCCACCTGTAATTTCCTTGCATACAATATTGTCTGTAACCTCTAACTCAGGTTGAGGTTCCTTACTCCTGCCCAGATAGTTGTTGATAATTTCAGGAGAAAAAGTTACAGCTTCTCCTCTCACAGATACCTTTCTGAGGTTGTCACCCCTGTTCTCATCACACTCTTCAGATATGTTCACCACAAATTACTTGACCAGATTGCCATAGCAGGGTCCCATCTTTGACACTGTTATCATCAATCCCGCCGCTGCAATGAGATCCAAGATTTCCTTGTACTTATCAAAATCCTTCCCCAACTCTCTCTCTAGAACAATCCTCCTTTGATCTACAATTCTCCATCTATCTGTATTTCTCATAGAACTTTCAGCATAAGCCTTTTTGCTAGTGGAGGTTTTCATACCTATGATGTCCTGGACATCTGTTGCAACTTCATAGTCAGAATCACTGTGATCAGTGATCTTTCTCTTCTTAGTGGGAACTACAACCTTGCTCCATTGTTTAGGAGGCCCTGCTCGAACTTTTCTTTCCCCACCTCCAGATTTTCCATGCAGTTTCGAAGACTTGGCGCCTTCACTTATCACAATTTTTTCTCTTCTTCTCTTAATTTTTCTCAGCATTCCAGCAATATGTTCCTCATCAGAACTGAGGTCATCAACATTAATAACATCATCATTCCTTCTTACATCAGCTTTCCTCTTACTCCTTCTTTCACGGTCCACATGCATGGGAATACCACCATCAGTCCTATCAGTAGGGCTGCAATTTATATTTTCTGTCACGGATGTTGGAACATCAGACCCGACATCTGCCTTAATTCCACTCAGAATCGTGGCAACAACCCTCCTAATTTCCTTATCCTTTTTGACAGCATCATCATCAGTGGAATTCTTATTCACACCACATGATTTAGTAACCTTCTTCTTCTTAACTAACCCAGATTTAGACCCCTTTTCCGCCACGTTTTTCCTAGGGCTAACTTGGTCAGCATACAAACTAGTCATGGAGTGGACTTTCTTCCTAGGTGAAAGAGGTTTAGAATTCTTACCTGGAATATTGACATTCGTTGTGTGAGAAGCTTGCTGTTTGCCTTTAGGGTCAGCCGATACAACATTCAAAGGAGCAATATCTAGCACTAGATCAGAGAGATTGATCATCCGCAGTGATTCATCCTCTCCAGCATTGATTCGTGGAGAACCAGAGTTATCAGAGGATCCGTGCATGGATTCGGAGTTATGATGTTGAGACATGTTTAATTGATCACACGGTACAGTCTTGAGAATGTTAGGAGAAAACCCTAAGACACGTGAGCTTTGAAGAGAAAGGGCAAGAGGAATTTGTGTAGAATAAGTTTGCTGAAAATATGGTGTGTTTGCCCGCCTATTTATACTTTTGAGGACTGGGCCCAGAGTAGAGCGGTATTCACAGAATTTGATTACCCGATTCGCCTCAAGAGTACATTTATCAAATTCTCCTTCTAAACTTACCTTGCTGGCATACTTACTAAATTTAAGCTCATTATTACAGTTCACCAAGCAAACATCATGAGTTGCTTTACAATTTATCAGCACCTGTTCTAACTTAATAGTTTTTCCAATATCTTTCTTAGTCTCCAAGCTTATTCCAGTGTTCTCAGAACTCCACAGATAACAATTATCAGACGCTCTCTTACCTCTCATGATAACCTTACCCTTCTTATTTGTTATCAGACATTCAGAATTGGTAAAGTTGACCTTGAGACCTTGATCACATAATTGGCTTATGCTGATCAAGTTTGCATCTAAGCCTTCAACAAGTAATACCTCCTCTAGATTGGGTTGACCTTCACAGTCCAGTTTTCCAACACCTATTACTCTCCCTTTTTATCCATTACCAAAGGTCACGTAGTTAACAGGATGAGACTTAACATCTGACAGACATCCCATGATACCAGTCATGTGCCTGGAACATCCACTGTCGAAGTACCACTTTTCCCTTGCAAAGACACTGAAGGACTTATGAGCTATGTGTTCCCCTGCAGTACTCTTGGGGGTCCACACTTTAGTTGCTCCAACCCACTCTTGTTTCCTACTAGACTGTAACCCAGTCTTGGGGTAGCCATATAGTCTGTAGCATAAGGGTTTTATATGGCCAAACCTTCCACAATAGTGGCATTTCCATCTTTGATTCTTTCTTCTTGTGAAATTCTTCTAATGTCTGTGAGGATGTTGCAACATGTTATACGACATCTTTAGTTCTTTCTTAGGTTGAGCAGTTGTCACTTCAAGCCATTTTCCCTTGTCCATCTCGCTGGAACTTTCAAACCCAAGACCCCTAACATCCCCAACATCTCTCCCTGACTTCAGAATCTCATCAAACACATCAGAGCTACTATTAAGCATTCTGACTGTCTTGATGACATTATCCAGTTTAGAGTTCAGAACAACCACTTCACTTTTTAGATCAGAGATAGTAGCCAAATGCTCTACCTGTTCAGCTTTTAGATGAGCAATAATTTTCTTTTGTTCTTCTTTCTCCTGACACACTTCTTCACTTTTAATGCATAAGTTCTTATAGGAAGCAGCTAGCTCTTCAAAAGTAAGATCATCACTGACTGATTCTTCATCAGACTCGCACACACCTGTTAATTCTGTGACCCTCTTTCCAGACTTCTCATCAGTTTCAGTTTCAGAGTCATCTTCTGACCATGAGACTGATAGCCCCTTCTTTTGCCTCTTGAGATATGTGGGGCACTCAGACTTTTTGTGCCCAAAACCTTCACACTCATGACACTGAGCTCCTATCTCTTGGTTGGAATTATCTTCAGTACTGGTATTTCTCCCAGCATTCTGATTTTTACTGATGTCAGATGGCTTGTCCCTAACATTTGATCTTGACTTCCAATCCACCCTTCTGAGTACTTTGTTAAATTGTTTGCCAAGTAACACCAGATCTTCTGAGAGGCCTTCATCTCTGTCCAGATTACTTTCCCTTTCTGAATCACTTGCCTTTGACACAAAAGCTATACTCTTCTTCTTTTCAGTCTTTTCATTGATCCCCAATTCAAATGTTTGAAGTGATCCCACAAGTTCATCCACTTTCATCTTATCTATGTCCTGAGCTTCCTCAATAGCAGTCACTTTCATGTCAAATCTCTTAGGTAGAGATCTGAGGATTTTTCTGACCAGTTTGCTGTGAGACATCTTTTCACCTAGAGCACTTGAAGCATTAGCTATCTCAATAATATTCATGTGAAAGTCATGAATGCTCTCATCTTCCTTCATCTTCAAATTTTCAAACCTGGTAGTAAGAATCTGACATTTTGACATCTTCTCTTTTAAGGTCCCTTCATGAGCAATCTTCAAGACCTGCCAAGCCTCTTTAGCAATGGTGCAGTGTTCAATCAACTTGAAGATATTCTTGTTAACACCATTGAACAATGCATTCATGGCTTTGGAATTCCCTACGGACCCTTTGTAATCTGCATCATCCCAGTCTTCCTCTTCCTTCACCACATCAGTAGGGGTACCTTTTTCATCTTTAACCTTTGGGGGCTCCCATCCTTTTATAACAGCTTTCCATGCTTGATCATCCATGGATTTGATGAATGCTATCATCCTTGGTTTCCAATAGTCATAGTTGGAACCATCAAGCAGAGGTGGTTTGTTCAGAAATCCTCCATCCTTGTCCATTGTACCAGAAAGTACCTTCCCTGAATCTCACCCAGAACCAAACAAGGGTGCAAGCTCTTGATGCCAATTGAAATTTTGGCACGGATATTAGATGTCCTACACAGATGTTGAGACACTGATATCCAACACAATGAACAAGATAACAATAAAAATAATAGTGCCGTAAGTAAATAACACAGTGATATGTTTACCCAGTTCGGTCTAACACACCTACTCTAGGGGCTACCAAGCCAGGGACGAAATCAATATACAATAGTATCAATTCACAGATCATACAAACACTGAATAATCTGCTCACTTAATCACTATCCTTCCTATGACTTCTACCTAAGACTCACCTAGGTATGAGGCCCTCCTCAAATACCTCTACAACCACAACCCGTGATTGGTATCTTTCCACACAAGAAACAAACCGAAAGTCACACTTTCAAAACACACAATTCTCAATACTTCACAGCTAATGAGAATTAACACACAAGAAACTCAATGCTTAAAAGCTTATGAGTAACTGACAGAACTTACAACACAAAAACCAGTCCTTATACTGTTATCAAAATGATACCAGTTAGGCTCACAAAATACAATCGAAAACCCTAACAAAACACAAGTAAGTTCCACACCTAAACTAGGTTTACTTCAGTCAATATATAGCATTTAATCTTGACTGAATTGGGCTTCAAAAACGCAGCAAATAGACTGCTCACAAATCTGCAAAATAAACTCCAACAAAATAGGGTTCAATCCAAAGTTTCCTATTATGTCTCTATAATTAGAAACAGCAGCAAATCCGAAAAACCAACAAATAATCACAATCCAAAAAATGCTTTGGATGCCACATAGGATAACCAAATATTCACAGAATATTTAGTAACAATTAACAGCAATAGAATCTGCTTTAAAAATGAATCCAGACGCGATGTCCTATGAGCAGGTATGGGACATCTTCATTCGACATGTTGAATGCAGCAAATTAGAACTTCATGTTTCAACTTCTTGCTGCTATAATAGTTTTAGCTAGTTTTAGCAAAAGAAATGCCAACCTCAAAAGCACAGAAATAACAGTTTGCATGATATAATCAAGTATTCAGGGAGATAGGAGAGAAAATGCAAATCTGGGCAAAACCCAGAACACGCGCGTGTTCTTGGGTGTTCTTGACGCCTTTTTTTTAAAATTTAAATATTTGAATTTTGTGATTTTGTTTAATTAATTTCTCTCTGAGTTTTAATGATTTTGAGTTGATTCTTTTTTTAATAATTCACAAAAATGTTAAAATATTTTATTTCATAAAAAAATCCCAAAAATATTATTTATTTCATATAATTGATATTTTTGCAAAGAATTAATATTTTAATTGTTTTTGACATTTAAAATATTTTTTCCCTCTTGATTTTGTAAATTTTAATGCCTTCTAATCATTTTGTAGGTCAAAACATGATTTTTGAAACATCAATCCAAGATCACAATTTGTTTCCACACATGTTTAACAATTTTGATCATTTTTAATTGAATTTTTATTCAATTAAAATACATTTTGAAAACAAATTAGGGTTTTGATTAATTCAACCCTCATCAAACTTTTCAAACACTTTTGGGCCTCTAATAGAGTGTAAGACCCAAGCCTTTTTGTAAAATAACCTAATTTTGGGCCTCACTTATTGTATAAGTCCCTCCGGGTATTTTCAAAAACCTCGGCGCGATCGTCGTTTTATGTTAATAACTTTGGGCCTACCCTCGAGTAGTAAGACCCATTCCCTTTTTTAAAAAACTTTGAGCCTCTAATAGAGTGTAAGACCCAAACCCTTTTTGTAAATACACAAGTTTTTTTGGGCCTCACTTATTGTATAAGTCCCGTTGTATTTCAAAAAGTTCGACGCGATCATAGTCCGTTGAAAAACAAACCTTGGGCCTCTCCTAGAGCTATAAGACCCATTCAAAACTCCTTGGGCCTCTGTTAGAGTGTAAGACCCAATCCCCTTTTAACCAAAACAATTTTGGGCCTCAGATATTGTATAAGTCCCTCTGTGTTAAACAAAAATCTCGGCGCGATCGCCATTTCAAAACAAAAATCATCTGGGCCTACCCTCGTGTTATAAGCCCCATTCTTGTTAAACTCTTTGGGCCTCTTGAGAGAGTGTAAAACCCATCCCTTTGTACAGAAAATCTTTCTCGGGCCTCAGTCACTTGTATAAGTCCCTCTGTACAAAAGTAACAGTGGGATCACTGACAAAACCGTGGGCCTCTCCTTGAGCTGTAAGCCCCAATATTTCTTTTCAAAGCACTTTCTCCTTTGATTTTGAATATAATATTGTTATCAAAGTTTTCTTTGTTGAACAACTAACAAAACAGCATGGAAGCTCTACAACCGAGTAAGTGTTTACCTGCTTTCATTTACCGCTTTCATATACATATAACTGTATTGTGGGGCTGTTTCGCTGTAAGTCTTCTTTCATAAACTCATATCAACTGTGTAATAATAGTATAGATATTTAGAGTTTCCCCGGCAACTACGTCTAGCACTAAGCCCTGTTGATTACTCTTAATATAGATAAAACTAGATCCCCATAGGATTACCAGATACAGTCTTCCCTCCTCTCGGGGTTAAACAATATGGAGACATGAAAGGCAGCATTCTCGGTGAAACCTTTCATAGACTGTCACCTTTAGAAATCGTCAAAGAAACTCTATTCCTCAAGGATGATCTTTTCTCCGTGAATGGTATCTCTTGAGTTTCTTCCAAATTCTCAAATTTTCCTGGCTTGATCTATTCTCTGTGAATAGCCTGTCATGAATTTCTTGGGGTTTGGGGACCCACAAGCTTCTTAAAAGCATCCTAGCCTCCTCTATGGCTTCGTACAAGGACCCGTCGACTTCTTAGAAGTATTCACAGCCTCCTCTTAGGCTTCGTATAAATGATTTCTTCCTCTGGGAATGATAGCCTCCTCTTGGGCTTCGTACAAATTGTCCCTCGGCTTCTTAAAAGTTTCCAGCCTCCTCTTGGGCTTCGTACAAATTGTCCCGACGACCTCCTAGAGGTATAGGAATAGAAATTAGTCATCCTAATAGAACAGTCTTTCAAAAAGTCTAGATCTTGCTACTGCTGTTTCCTTAAGCATAGTACAAAAGATGAAACTCTAGATTTGGACAGTCTAATTCCCTTGAGTCTCAAAGACACTCTCAAGCTCCTTTCAAAACTAGGAGATGAAACCCGTAGACTCGGACAATCTCAATACCCTTTGGATTTCCCATTTCCTTAAAGAATAGGAAATAACCCCGATCCTCAGATCAAATCCCTAAGTGCAGACAGTACTCATATAAGAACTGATTTTCTCTTTAACCAACATACTGGACCTGTCACTCAAAATGAAACAGTTACCCTAGCCTTCTCTTGGGCTTTGTACAACGATTCTCCCCAGCGGAGCAAACTTTCAGCCTCTATCTCGGGCTTCGTACGAGATACAAAAAGACTCTCTTGTTGAGTCAAACCTTTAGCCTCCATCTCGGGCTTCGTACGAGATACAAAAACACTTTCTTGTTGAGTATAAAAGACTCTCTTGTTGAGTCAACCTTTAGCCTCTGCTTTGGGCTTCGTACAAGACACATCTATAAAACACTCTCTTGTTGAGTATAAAAGACTCTCTTGTTAAGTCAAACCTTTCAGGCTCCATCTCGGGCTTCGTATGAGATATAAAACACTCTCTTATTAAGTATAAAAGACTCTCTTGTTGAGTCGATCACCTTTAGCCTCCGTCTTGGGTTTAGTACAAGACACATATAAAAAGATTCTTCTGTAGAGTCAACCATTTTAGCCTCTCTCTCGGGCTTCGTACGAGACACGTAAAAGTTCCCTCTTGTTAGGCCAATAGCTTCCTCTTAGGCTTTGTATAAGAAAACCCCGGTTGAGTCAATCAACCTTTTAGCATCAAAACTGTGCCTCGTTCACAGTAAACAAACATAAATAACTCCTTTCGTTTCATCTAATTTCTATAAGCGGCAAGCCTCTGGATTATTTACCTCCATGCCACTGTCCTTCTTTTAGCATAAGAAATTCCTAAGGAAAGATGGCATTGCTCTACACTGAGTTAAAGCCTTCTCCTTCAGGTTAAAAACCCCCCATAAAGGAAATTATGGCATTGCTAAGATTCATATATCCCGGTTAAAGTAATTTTCCTTTATAATCAGTCACCCCTGAAAAATAGACCCCTTTAGAGATGACAAATTCTCTCTAAAGATAACATCTTTTCAGCTTCATATCTTGGGCTTTGAACAAGATACAAACAAATCACCTTCAACTTCACATCTTGGGCTTCGAACAAGATACAAACCACCTATAACTTCACGTCTTGGGCTTTGAACAAGACACCAAAACATCTTTTTCCTCCCATAGAAATAGGAGGAACTATGATCGCTCTGATTTCCTTGTTTCGGTAAACGGGAATACATAGGCATAAGATTGAAAGAAAAATCTTAGCGAGCACACTTAACAAAAAACCCAAAATCCCGTACCTTCACATATCAATCGAAAAGCATCAGTCCTAAACTCCCACCAATCGCCCAGGCATTATTTTAACAAAATAACCTAAGAGAGACCCACAATCTTTATAGCATCTGTGAACCAACAGTCATCTGTTCAAACTCAGTTTGCAAGCAGGGTTAATTGGAGACATATATTTCCCTTCCTTCATCAGCTTCAATAGGATAAAAAATGAATCGAACTGTAGTACCAAAGCGATAGTGCTTCGCAACCACGTCCAAAATCGCTCGCTACAGAAAAATGGTGACGAAAAATGGTGACGAATGATGACTAAGGTTAGATAGTGCTTGACAATGCACTATTCCACATTCATGGCCTTTGAATTCAAGGCAAAATGTGCCAAAATACATGCACTTCAAGTTGGAAGATTCCTTGGCTTTTTGACTCAGCTTTATCAGTTGGATCTGTTGCCTTATGATTGGTTTGAGTACAGGTGGCATAGTGATCCTTGGTATTTGGATCAAAATCGTGTGTGGCAAGCAAACATGCAAACTTATTTTTCCCAAACAGCTTGCAGCAACATGACTTTGGGCATGGATTTCTCTTGGCTCAAGATGAATCAGTTCATGCTAGTGAGCTCTTTGGATTCTTGGTAATATTTGCAACAACATTGATGTTTATCTTTGGAACTGATTCAGCTTGCATCTATGTGAAAAAATCCCACAAGTTTTGATGTTTCAGCAAAAATCTGCCTTGCCCGGAATTTTTCTAAGTGTTGGAAAATGATGGATTTTCATGTTTTAGTGATTTTGATCCAACCATAACTCAAAATTCATAATGAATTGGAATGACTTGTAGTTGAAACTTTTGTAGAGGGCCATGAGGGCTACAAATCCAGCTTTGGATGGGGAAAAATGGCTTTGTGGTTTAGGAGTTATGGTCCTCCAAAGTTGGTACCCTTGCCACTTTATTCTTTAACTTAGAAAATTTTCTATGTTTTTATGTTTATCCCTTTTACAAGTTATCCAACTTTTCTTGAATTTTCTTGATGAATGATGATTCAAATCACACATTAACATCATTTTAGGGTTAAAACACCATAAAAGTGAAAAATCTCAAAAAGTCAAAGTTTGACTTTTGTGCACAGTTGACTTTTTATCAGATAAATTCCAAACTGTGCAATCCTTTAGGAAATCATGTCCTTGACCTAAATCAAACTTGATGGACATGTTCCATGGGTGTTATAGGGTGTATTTAATCATGTCTTAGGGCTTGGGTGCATGTCCTGGTCAAAAGTCAAAGTTACAGTTGACTTTTCTCGCGAAACCCTAACTGTGGTTCAGATGAAATTGAGACTTGTTGCTCAAGCTTCCTGGATCAATCCATTGTTGCAAATGGATCAATGTGGTATGTTGGAGACCCTTAAATACTCTCTTGAGGTCTTGACTCATCATTTGTCCCAAAAGTCAACTTAGGGGTTAATTAGGCCAAGAAACCCTAATTCTTGATTTTTGATGAATGCATCCCCTGAGGCAAAAATGACTTGATAATTGAGTCCATGAGGTTCGATGGAGCATATTAGGATATGCTTTGAAGTATTGGCTCATGCCCAGAGGAAAAATTCCATCTGGAGGCCCTAGTCGACCAAACCCTAATTTGGTGACACTGGCGATCTCGAGGCTTGATCCACCTAGAAGGGAGCAACCTTGTGCTTAATCCTTGAAGTGGGAGTCCTATTGATCCCTTTTGGATGTTTAAGAGGTGTATAAAAGTTGAAGATCATGTCATTCCTTGATTGATCCTTTGTCTAAGAGCTCAGAGAGGGCTTGAGACCCTAATTTTGATTGTAGTGGATGCTCACCCATCTTTGGGGAGACTAATGGTTCATCCATATTGTGATGATGATTTGCACAATGATGGGAAATCTTAGTGGTCAAAATTTGGGGTATGACAGGTAGTCCTGGATCCATCCTAGATCCATCTAACGCTGGAGGGCCTCTTGTACAAAAGAGCATCCCTGTTTGTTTACCGAGCAAGTCAGACAGGAATTATAATCGTGCCGCGGCAGATTATGATACTGGCTTTGCCTTGAGTGCATTGCCACCAAGTTGACTTTCATTGTACGGACGTCGTGGTTCTGAATGATGTTGGAATTCGTATAGGTCATGTTGACTCCACGAACTCGATGCTCTTGGATCCACCCGAGATCCAATTGTTCCTGTAGAGCTGATTGCACCACAGAACATCCCTGATTATCTTTAGAGCAGATATTACACTGGTGATAATTATGAGGTGGTACATGGCCATATCCACTCTGTCTACAATGCATCTTGACCAAATTGGCCCTTAACAAGAGTACATCATGAATTTGATAGTTGTCACTAGACTCTCCCTCTATCAAATTGACTGCAGCTTTCTCGTGTTGAGGCAGCGGGTTCGTGAGAACATTCAGATTCGTATCTTTGAAAGATAAGACCCCGCTCTTAACAAGCTTTTGTACGTCGGATTTGAAACTGTGACAATTTTCTATGTTATGCCCTGGTCCTCCTTGATGGTGAGGGCAAGTCTGATCCGGTTTGAACCAGAAAGGCGGATTTTCTGGTACTGTAAGAGGAGACCTGGTTTGGACATGCCCCTTGACCAGTAGTAATGGAAACAGTTCTGCGTATAACATGGGTATAGGATCAAACCCTGATGGTCGTGTTTCACGGTTGTTTTTATATGGAGGACGAGCCTGCTGAAGAGGTTGTTGTGTCCTTTGCTGAAATTGTTGTTGAATCGGTTGGCTCTGAGAAACCTGAGGTTGATACGTAGGAATAGGCGCAGGGTTAATAGCAGGAGTTACAGCTGCTACTGGTTGATAACGTCGCCTTTGCTTTCTTAGAGAGATATTCCCAATATCCTGCTCTTTTTTCTTAGGGAGAGCACTACCGTATCGTTTTGTACTACTCGATGATCCAGCATCTTTAACTAAACGTCCTTCTCGGACCGCTTCTTTAAGATAAACTCCCATGCTCACCATCTCGGTGAAGTCACTTGGTGCATTGGCGACCATTCTGTCATAGTAAAATGAGCTCAAGTAAGGAGATCTTTGTCATCTCTTTTTCCTCAAGAGGTGAAGAAATATGAGCAGCAATTTCACACCATCTCTAAGCGTACTCCTTAAAGGTTTCCTTGTCCTTTTGTGACATTGATCTGAGTTGATCTCTGTCCGGTGCCATGTCCAAATTGTATTTATACTGCTGATTGAAGGCAGCGCCAAGATCTCTGAATGTGCTGATCGTAGCGCGGTTTAAACCCATGTACCATTTTAATGCGGCACCGGTTAAACTATCCTGAAAGTAATGAATCAGTAGCTCCTGGTTCTCTGTTTGAACGGACATTCGTCGAGCGTACATCACCAGATGACTCTGAGGGCAAGAATTACCCTTGTATTTTTCAAATTCGGGCACTTGGAACTTATGTGGGACTTTAACATTGGGGACCAAGCAAAGGTCTGCGGTGTCCTTTCCAAATAAATCCTGACCGCGAAGGGCTTACAGTTCTTTCTGCATCTCCAGGAATTGTTCCTAGAATTCATTCATTCTGTCGATCATGCTGTCGTTTCCACCAGAAGGTATCTATGGAATCTGTCCTTCCAGGACAGTGTGTACCACATGTGGTGGTATAGTCATTATGGCTGAGACTCTCGGTACCTCCCGAAGTTTGTAACCTTCAGGAGTTGCTGTCATGCCCCTGGCATCTTCGCTTTCCCGAAGTTTGTAACCTTCAGGCCCAGCGGTTCCTGTTGTGGTTCCCTGATCCTCATTGATCAGCGGAACATATCCTTCTGGGATATTGTTAAGTGGCATGCCCCAGGGGCGATCTTTCGGCATCTTGTACCTAGGATCATACTTCTCCACTATGGGCATTGATGTGATCTCCGAGATCACAGTCCTTTGTTGTTGCATCTGAGCTTCTACTAGAGCTTGCATGTCGTTATGAAGCTTTCTCAGATCCTCTTTTAGAGTGTCGATCTCTTCTCTCAACTCTCTATTCTCTTCCTCGATATCATCCATATTTTTCTGACGATTGGCCCGAGTATTGTACGAATGAGACAGTTTAACTCTAGAATCGAGACGCAAACGTGAGATTCATAGGTAAGAAGAATACGTTTATGATGAATGCAATGATTATTAATTATTTTTGTTTATTCAAAGTAAACTTTGACAATTGGATTGCAAATATCAAACAATGGGGAGAACCCCGTTTTATTGAATTCAAAGGATTGCGGAAATGGAAATACAGTAGATTACAAAGTGTTGGAAAAGGAAATCTAAACTAATGGATCCTGAGTCCTCTCTGAATAGAGCTCAAGTGTTGGTTCGGGTGTTTTACTTTTCTTTGACCGGGGCTCTTGGGCCGTTGTCGGGTTGTCATTCCTTTGCCAAGTGAAAGGAGCGAGCAAATTCCTTTGGTCATCCTGATTTTCTACAGCATGTTGCTCTAAAATCTCAATCAGGGCATCTTTTTCTCTTAATAGTTGCTGTATTTTCTTGCACTCCACATTGAGAATACGATACTTGTTCCTCCAAGACCTCTTCTCCTGCTGAACTTTGCTGAGAGTAACCTGAAGTTTTTTCATCTCAGACATGAAATAAAGGGTAGAGTCCCTTAATGGAAGAACTTCCCGGCGAGGGTAAGCCATCCTCAGCTTGAGAGCTCTAGTTTATACCCAATGGAGATAAGGCTCCATCGAGACACAGTCTGGTTTTCCTAGAGACTCTCGTCCTTTCCTATGAACGTGTTTCCAAGCATGCACTATTTCTGTCTTTAGTGCCCTGTCATTTTCTCCTTCCTTGAATAAAAGACCTTCCAGATGAGCACTGCGCGGGACATGCCTCATCGGGTATCCAAATTGACGATGAACTAACACCGGATGATAGTTGATTCCCCCCTTAGTTCCTATAAGGGGTACATTTGGGAAATTTCCACAACGGTAAATGATTCTGATCTCGTCGTAGATTCAATTGTACCAATCGATGTCCGAGTTGGTAAGAGACATGACTCTCTGCGACCAACGTAAAGTATTTTTTTGATCCCAAAATGCAGCAGATTTGGGCAAATGAGAAGTGAACCATTTGTATAGCAGGGGTACATAGCACGTGATTATCCCTCCGCTGTATAAATTCCTTAAGTGTACCGAATGATACGTATCTGCGAGTAAGGTTGGTACGGGGTTTCCAATCAGGAAAATCTTAATGGCGTTGATATCTACAAAGTTATCGATGTTGGGAAACAAAAATAACCCGTAGGTGAGCAAAACAAAGATGCTCTCGAAAGTGGCCACGTTCTCTATACTGGCAAAGTACAGGGCTTTCTTTGTCAAGAACTGGGCTGGCAAACCTTGGATGCCACCTTTAGTGGTCATGTGAGTCCTGACTTCCGACTCATCCAAATAAATTGCTCTTGCAATGGTCTGATCCTTTGGAATTTCTTCCAGTCCAGAAAATGGAGCTTGATCATTGATATGTAAATTAGTCAAGTGAGAGTACTCCTCCAGTGTTGGTGCTAGTTGATAATCCGGGAATGTGAAACAGTGATAGACCGGATCGTAGAACTGGATTAACGTGGACAGGATTCCTTCAATTACGTGGACCCTTAACAAGGACAACAATCCTCCATACTTGGCTCTGAAAGCCTCATGGTTGGTGATCATTCTCGCCAAACCTCTCAAATCCTCTAACTTTAGAACCTTGAAGGTGTACTTATGAGTTTTCCTTCTACTGAAATCCATTAGCGTAATCTCCTTTCTCTGATATTTGGAATCATTGTCTCAGTTTAATTTGAAAAAGAGAGACTAGAAGAGAAGATTTTCTTTGTTTTAATGTTTTTTAGATGAATGTATAAATGCAACACACAAAATCATAGAAAAAACATGGGGTCAAAGGGTCGGTGTCATGAAGTCAAGGCTCTACCTCCCCCCCCCCAAAGGTTTATACTGGTGATTTTTTATACCTGTCCGCAAAATCATTGACCCCTCTGGGATAACAACATCAAACGGATCGCCAGCGAGCTGATGTATCCTGGAGTGATCTCAGATGAGGGTAGTATCACGTGACAACTATTTCTAATAGCTTCCGCACTAAAAATTGGCTTACGTCTGCTAAAAACCTCAGCTTCTCAGATAACCCAGTCGACCACACTACTTTCAACAACCGAAGTCGTATAGGCAATGTATCTGTAAAGGGAGTCTCCACTGAGTTTGATGGTCGATCGGGGGCTCTTAACTGGAATTCACTCCCAGTAAGATTACCCGCATTGTCATCACCTATCTTAGGTGTTTACTCAATCTTTCCACATGCGACATCACACACATTCCCATTAGCAGAAAAATAAACACAGATATCAATTAGGAAAAGCAGTATATATATTTGTCTTAATCATCCTAGACCTCTAGTCTTATGATCCTATACAGACAATGACACCCCAGCAGAATAGTCATTTCTGTGATATAAATGTGAACTCAAGGTCTCTGCCTAAGAGATGGGAACATATGATAAGGACAAGACAGTCCCCAGCAGAGTCGCCATTTTTCTGTGGAAAATGGGGACGATGATGACTAGATCTTACTTTTGTCCCCAACAGAGTCGCCATTTTTCTGTAGCGCGAGTTTTATGTGTGGTTACGAAGCACTATCGCTTTTGGGTACTACAGCTCGATTCATTTTTTATCCTATTGAAGCTGATGAAGGAAGGGAAATAGATGTCTCTAATTAACCCTACTTGCAAATTGAGTTTAAACAGATAACTGTTGGTTTACAGATGCTACAAAGATTGTGGGTCTCTCTTAGGTTATGTTGTTGAGAACACAGGATCTAGACTATTGGTAGGATGTTAGGACTGATGCTTTTCGATTGATGTGTGAAGGTACAGAATTTTGGTTTTTTTGAATAGTGTGCTCACTAAGATTTTTCAATCTTATGCCTACGCATTCCCGTTTAACGAAACAGGGAAATCATAGCGATCGTAGTTCCTCCTATTCTATGGGAGGAAATGGTGTTTTGGTGTCTTGTTCAAAGCCTAAGACATGAATCTAAAGGCGGTTTGTATCTTATTCAAAGCCCAAGATGTGAAGCTGAAGGGTCTATTTGTATCTTATTTGAAGCCCAAGATGTGAAGCTAATAGAGTGTTGACTTTAGAGAGAATTTGTCATCTCTAAAGGGGAATATTTAGCCTGTTTGTTACAACTGTTGGGTGTCTGATTATAAAGGAGAATTACTTTAACTGGGATATGCGAATCCCGCAATACCATAATTTCCTTTATAGGGGATTTTCAACCTGAAGGAGAAGACTTTAACTCAATTTAGAGCAATGCCATCTTTCCTTAGGAATTTCTTATGCTAAAAGAGGGACAGTGGCGTGGATGTAAATAATCTAGAGGCTTGCCGCTTAAAGCAATTAGATGGGGGAGTTGTTGATGTTTGTAAGATGTGAACGAGGCACATCTTTTGATGCTAAAAGGTTGATTGAATCATACGGGGATTTCTTTATACAAAGCCTAAGAGGAGGCTATTGTCCCAACAAGAGGGTGTTTTTATGTGTCTCGTACGAAGCCCGGGAGGGAGGCTAAAAGGGTTGACTCAACAAGAGAATGCTTTTGTATGTGTCTTGTACGAAGCCCAAGATGGAGGCTAAAAGGGTTTGACTCAACAAGAGAGTCATTTATACTCACCAAGAGAGAGATTTGTATCTCGTACGAAGCCCGAGATGGAGGCTAAAGGAGGATCGACTCAATAAGAGAGTCTTCTTATACTCAACAAGAGAGTGTTTTGTATCTCGTACAAAGCCTGAGATGAAGGCTAAAAATGTTTGACTCAACAAGAGAGTCTTTTATACTCAACAAGAGAGTGATTTTGTATCTCGTACGAAGCCCGAGATGGAGGCTAAAAAATGTTTGACTCAACAAAAGAGTCTTGTATACTCAACAAGAGAGTGATTTGTATCTCGTACGAAGCCCGAGATAGAGGCTAAAGGAGGATCGAATCAACAAGAGAGTCTTCTTATGCTCAAAAAGAGAGTGTTTTGTATCTCATACAAAGCCCGAGATGAAGGCTGAAAATGTTTGACTCAACAAGAGAGTCTTTTATACTCAACAAGAGAGTGATTTTGTATCTCGTACGAAGCCCGAGATGGAGGCTAAAAAAATCTTTGACTTAATAAGAGAGTCTTTTATACTCAACAAGAGAGTGATATGTATCTCGTACGAAGCCTGAGATAGAGGCTAAAGGTTAGCTCCGTTGGGGAGAATCATTGTACAAAGCCCAAGAGGAGGCTATCTATGTTGGTGACTGTTTCAGTTTAGTGACAGGTCCAGTATATTGGTTAAAAGAGAAAATCAGTTCTTATAAAGAAACTAATTCCAGGTGATGTTGTACTTTGGTACTGATCAGAAGATCGGGGTTATTTCCTGTTCTTTAAGGAAATGGGAAATCCAAAGGGTATTGAGACTGTCCAAGTCTAGAGTTTCATCTTTTGTACAATGCCCAAGAGGAGGCACGGGCGTTAAGGGATGAGTACTAACCCTCAAATGGCCAGAGTTTTGATGCTGCGAAGACTGCTCTAGCAAAGGATGACTAAGTTCTGTCTTATACCATTAAGAGGTCGTCAGGGTCCTTGTATTAAGCCCAAGAGAAGACATGAGAGCTTTTAAGAAGTCGAATGGTCCTTGTACAACGCCCAAGAGGAGGCGGGGATACTTTTAAGAAGCCTGTGGGTCCCCAAACCCCGAGAAGTTCAAGACATACCATTCACAGAGAATAGATCAAGCCAGGAAAGTCCGAGAATTTGGAAGAAACTCAAGAGATGCCATTCACAGAGAAAAGATCATCTCTGGGGAGTAGAGTCTCTTTGACAACTTCTAAGGGTGACAGTCTGAGAAAGGGTTCACCGAGAATGCTGCCTTTCACGTCTCCATATTGTTTAACCCCAAGAGGAGGGAAGACTGTGTCTGGTAATCCTATGGGGATCTAGTTTTGACTATATCTAAGAGCGATCAACGGGGCTTTACCTAGTGCTAGACGTAGTTGCCGGGGAATACTCTAAATAACTATACTAGTATTGCACAGTTGATATTTGACAAGTATATAAAAGTTTGTGAAAGAAGACTTAAAGTGAGCAGCCCCACAATACAGTTATATATATATATATATATATATGAAAGCGGATAAAGAAAGCGGGTAAACACTTACTCGGTTGTAGAGCTTCCAAGCTGTCTTGTTAGTTGTTCAACAAAGAAAGCATTGATAACAATATTATATTCAAAATCAAAGGAGAAAGTGCTTTTAAAAGATTGTTGGGGGCTTACAGCTCAAGGAGAGGCCCAAAGTTTTATCAGTGATTGCACTGTTGTTTTGTACATTGTACAGGGACTTATACAAGTGACTGAGGCCCAAAAGGTTTTCTATACAAAAGGATGGGTCTTACACTCTCTCAAGAGGCCCAAAGGTTTATTTTTGTACAAGTGGTGGAGCTTACAGCTCAAGGAGAGGCCAAAAAAAATGGTTTTTGAACCGGCGATCGCGCCGAGATTTTCTTTTAACGCAGAGGGACTTATAAAATATCTGAGGCCCAAAATAGTTTTGGTTAAAAGGGTTTGGGTCTTACACTCTACTAGAGGCCCAAAGGTGTTTAAAGAAAAAGAATGGGGCTTATAACACGAGGGTAGGCCCAAGGGTTTGATTTGTTAGAAAGGCGACGACCGCGCCGAATTTTTTTTGACGGTATCCGGACTTATACAATACACTAAGGCCCAAAATAATTTGGTTTTCTAAAAGGGTTGGGTCTTACACTCTACTAGAGGCCCAAAGGGTTTGAAAAAATTTGATGAGGGTTGAATTAATCAAAAACCCTAATTTGTTTCCAAAATGTATTCTAATTGAATAAAAATTCAATTAAAATGATCAAAATTGTTAAACATGTGGAAAACAAATTGTGACCTTGGATTAATGTTTCAAAAATCAAGTTTTGACCTACAAAATGATTAGAAGTCATTAAAATTTGCAAAATCAAGGAAGAAAAAATATTTTAAATGTCAAAAACAATTAAAATATTAATTCTTTGCAAAAATATCAATTATATGAAATAAATAATATTTTTGGGATTTTTTGGTAAAATAAAATATTTTAACATTTTTTTGAATTATTAAAAAAAGAATCAACTCAAAATCATTAAACTCAGAGAGAAATTAATTTTTGAATCAATTAAATAAAATCACAAAATTCAAATATTCAAATATTTGAAAAAGGGCACCAAGAACATGGCAAGAACACGCACTCTTCCTCTGTTTCTGCAGATTTGCGTTTTCTATCCAATCTCACTGAATACTTGATGATATCATGCAATCTACATATCAATCTACTCGTTTCAACCTCACGATCATGTCTATGGTCTTTAATTTCATTTATTTTAAACATGGAATAAGAAATCAAAGAGAAACCTCAAGAACCCTAAAATTTGCATGAAGGTTGAGAAATTCCATACACGATTCAAACAATGCAATTGATTAAGGGAAAACACTCCATGCATGATTATGAACATATGGCCAAATTATTGTGCAGCAAAAATTGCATGGATCATAGAGTTAGAAGAGCTCATGCTTACCACTTGCAGCTGGTGATCGTGTTTTCTGTTAGAGGTGTTATAGCTTGGTTCCAAGGTTATGGACAGCTTCCCTAGGTGCTATGGAGTGTGTCTGGATGCTTGGAGTGGATTGATTGGAGCTGGAACTTGATTTGGCACCTTAACTGCAAATCTGTCAAAGGCTTGAGCAGTTGGCTGGTGATTTTGTGATTTTGGTGTTCCTGATGTTATGTGAGTGTTAGGATCACTTCTATATGATGTTTATGACGTGTGTGTGTGATTGGTTTGATTGGAATTGCTCTCAAACTCAAAACTCGATAATCACTTGCTTTGGAAGGTAAAATTAGAGTGAAGAAGGAGATTTTGAGGAAAGCATCTGTTTGATGGCTTTGGTGTACTCAAAATGATCACAAATGAGCTTTATTTATAGTATAGCAAGTTTGTTTTGCAAGGAATAGTGAATGGCAACTGCTGCATAGGTTTGGCAAATGTTGAGCAAAGATGAATCCAAGTCTCCTTTAGCCATTGACTAGAGGTTAGGGCACAGGCTGCTGGTTCCCTTGGTCTTGGATAAGTCTTGACTGAATTCAGTTGGCAATGGCTTAGTCCATGCCACCTTGGTGTATGCATTGAATGCTCCAATCCAAAATTGGAGTCTTGTCCCTCTTTTAGGCAATTCTAGGTTTGGCATGCTATTTTTGGTTCCAAAGACTTGGGAGGGTTGGGATATGAGTTGGTTCCTCCTTGGTCCCCCCTTGAGGTGTTCAGATGGATAGAGTTGCTTGGAATTGCACAAATTTGGAAAATCGAGAAAAACTCCAAAATCTGCCTTGCCTTGACAGTTTTCAGCAAGGCATGTTGCCATTGTCATATCTCATGGCTCAAGTAGAATTTGATGGAGTTCTTGGCCATTTTGGAAAGCCCTCATATGATACAATAACTGTTTGATCATAATTGGTTTTGATACTTTTTGGATCCAAGTGAAAAATGCCCCTACATTTGGAAAAAAGTGAAGGCAGATTCTGACTTAGTGAAAATTTCACTAAGTGTTGGAAAAAAGTGACATTTTCACTTTTTGTGATTTTGATCTTTCCATAACTCAAAATCCATGGGGAATTGGAATGAGTGGTAGTTGAAGCATTTGTAGAGGGTAATGAGAGGTACAAATCCAACTTTGGATGGGAGAAAATGGCCTTGTGGTTTAGGAGTTATGATCCTGCAAAGTTGGTACCCTAGCCACTTTGTTCCATAACTTAGAAAAATTTTCTAAGTTTTTATGGTTACCCCTTTTACAAGTTATCCCACTTTTCTTGATTTTTATTGATGAATGATGATTCCAATCACACATTAACATCATTTTAGGGTTAAAAAACCATAATTGTGAAAAATCTCAAAAAGTCAAAGTTGACTTTTGTGCACAGTTGACTTTTTGTCAGATGAATTCCAAATTGTGCGATCCTCTATGAAATCAAGTCCTTGACCTAAATCAAACTTGATGGATTGATTTCATAGGTGTTATAGGGTGTATTGAATCATGTCTTAGGGTTTGGGAGCATGTCCTGGTCAAAAGTCAAAGATACAGTTGACTTTTTCTGCGAAACCCTAATTGTGGTTCTGATGAAATTGAAACTTGTTGCTCAAACTTCTTGGATCAATCCATTGTTACAAATGGATCAATGTGATGTGTTAGAGACACTCAAATCTTGTCTTGAGGTCTTGGCTCATGATTTGTCCCAAAAGTCAACTTAGGGGTGAATTAGGTCAAGAAACCCTAATTCCTGATTTTTTATGAATGCATCCCCTGAGGCAAAATTGACTTGATGATTGAGTTTATGATGTCCCTTGGAGCATCATATGTTAGGCTTTGAAGCATTGGCTCATGCCCAGAGGAAAATTTCCATCTGGAGGCCCTGGTCAACCAAAACCCTAATTTGGTGACACTGTTGATAGTGAGGCTTGATCCACCTAGAAGGGAGCAGCCTTGTGCTTAATCCTTAAGTGGGAGTCCTCTTAATCCTTTTTGAGAGATTAGACAAGTTGAAGATCATGTAATTTCTTGATTGATCCTTTGTCTAAGAACTCTGAGAGGGCTAGAAACCCTAATTTTTTATAGTAGTGAATACTCACCCATCTTTGGGGAGACTGATGAGGCATGATAGTTCGCCCATATTGTGATGATGGTTTGCACAATGATTGGAAATCTTAGTGGTCAAAATTTGGGTTATGACAGATGCCCCTATTTAATCTTCTTGGACCCGAAGGTATGAATGGCGAAGGTATTCGGGCATTCAGGGTGCAAGAGGATTAAATATCAGAATACCCGAAATTTTGATGGTGGTTAAGAACGGCAGTTCACACATCCTTCTTCTTTTGCTAAGCAATTATGCTTAGAAAAGGTAAACTTCCCCTCGATCCTGGTTTCCTACCAAGGAACTGGTCTTAGTTTCTAAAATAAACTTCCCCTCGATCCTGGTTTCCTACCAAGGAACTGGTCTCAGTTTCTGATTTAAACTTCCCCTCGATCCTGGTTTCCTACCAAGGAACTGGTCTTAATTTCTAATTTAAACTTCCCCTCGATCCTGGTTTCCTACCAAGGAACTGGTCTTAGTTTCTTTTGTCAATAAACTTTATCGACAAGGGACGCTATGCGTAGCGGTTTTCCTCAAACTTCTCGCCGAATTTTCCTGGGGAGATGCTATTCGATGGAAAAAAATTTAATGTCAGACTTGCTGGGGAACCCATCTGTCTGAATTGTAGAGGTGTACAAACTTCTCTGTTGGAGACGCCATTTGTCGACTCTATTGGGGAAAGCAGGTCTCTTTGAGAGACTGCTGTCGCTTGGGGATATTACATCATACTTTTCTTCGAGATCTTCTCCGAGAAATGCCATATGATGCGATCCAATTTTGAGGTGCTGATGACTTCATTAACATCGACTCTCCGGAGAGCAAAATCAATGTGTTGTTGAAATTCTTTAGTTGTGAGGCTTTCTCTGGTGATTTTCCTTAATCCGGGAAAGCGAAGACATCATCTTCAATGGCGAAGAGTGACGTTGGCTGAAGGTTCTCTGGTTTTTCAGAGGTTCAAGTTATCAAAGTGGTCAAGGGCAGACTTCATCCCAAAAATAAACTGGAGGAGAGAGGTAGTGCAGACGCAACATTTTCTGACGAGGAAAGAATCGACAACTCGATTGTGAATACTTTTATCCCTAGGGGACCAGACTGACTAGAGTGATAGTGATACAATATGAATGCGAATGTAAATAAATAATGCATGATGTATGTATGTGTATGCTAACAAAACTGACACAACATACAGGCTAGTGGATGAACATGACTGGATACTCGGCCACTGCTGAGGACAAAAAGTATCGCTGGTTCAAGATAGAAATTCTGCCTTGCTTAGGAGAAGTAGTCCCTGCGGGGAACAACCATTGATCTGGCTTAGGAGGTAAGAACTCTGCCAAGGATGTCAGATGGAGTATTCGCATCTGACATAGTCGATCCTTCCTTCAGGCGCACTGGTTTAGAAAGAGTACTTTGATTCTGCACTTTGAAGCTCGCTTACTTCTGGCGAAGCGATCGGTGTTCTCTCGATGTTCAACAGTCAAAAGAAATTGCCATCTTCATTTTAAAGCAAAAAAATTTTAACAAGTAAATTAATTTTGTTTCGTTTCAAGAATCGTTGGTCATGTTAAAATGTCATTCTATAAAGCTAAAACAAATAAGAATTGCAAACAAAAGCACAAGGGCTCAAATTGTATTGATAGGATAGAAACATGCCAAACGCGTGATTCCATAGAGTATTTACAAATTTTAGAAAATCGTAATTTAAGGGAAAAGGGCTACATTGAAACATAACGACCACTATCCTTCTAACAAGGCTAGACTAGTTGCTCAAGGGTACACTCAGATTGAAGGAGTGGACTTTGATGAAACTTTTGCTCTTGTTGCTAGAGTGGAGTCTGTTAGATTGTTACTTGGAGTGGCTTGCCTGTTGAAATACAAGCTATTTCAAATGGATGTTAAGAGTACCTTTCTGAATGGATACTTGAATGAAGAAGTATATGTGGAACAACCTAAAGGATTTGTTGATCCTACATTTCCAGATCATGTGATCAAATTGAAGAAGGCCTTGTATAGGTTGAAACAGGCTCCAAGAGCTTGGTATGAGAGGTTAACTGAATTCCTCGTCACCATGGATATAGAAAAGGTGGAATCGACAAAACTCTCTTTGTTAAAGAGAGGGATGGAAAACTCATGATAGCTCAAATCTATGTTGATGATATTGTGTTTGGAGGGATGTCAGATGAGATGGTTCAACACTTTATCAAGCAAATGCAATATGAGTTTGAGATGAGTTTAGTGGGTGAATTAACCTACTTTCTTGGTCTCCAAGTCAAACAGATGGAAGACTCCATATTCCCTTGTCAAGGAAAATATGCTAAGAGTATTGTGAAGAAGTTTGGCTAGGAGAATACTAACCACAAAAGGACTCCTGCTCCTACACACTTGAAGCTGCCTAAGGATGAAAAGGGTGTTAGTGTTGATCATAGTTTGTATAGAAGTATGATTGGCAGTCTTCTATACCTTACTGCAAGCAGACCTGACATAAATTTTGCGGTAGGAGTCTGTGCTAGATATCAGGCTGAACCTAAAGTTAGTCATATTAATCAAGTCAAAAGGATTCTGAAGTATGTGAATGGTACATGCAACTATGGTTTGTTATACTCTCATAGTTCTAATTCCATGCTAATAGGATATTGTGATGCTGATTGGGCCGGGAGTGCTGATGATAGGAAGAGAACCTCTCGTGGATGTTTCTTTTAGGGAAATAACTTGATTTCAATGTTTAGTAAGAAACAAAAATGTGTCTCTGTGCCTACTGCTGAGGCTGGATACATAGCTGCAGGTAACAGTTGTTCTCAAATGATGTGGATGAAGTAGATGTTGACTTAGTACAATGTCACTCAAGATGTCATGAAGCTTTTCTATGACAACTTAAGTACCATTAATATTTCAAAGAATCATATTCAGCACAACAAAACCAAACATATTGACATCAGACATCACTTTATTAGAAATCTTGTGGAAGACAAAGTTATAACCTTGGAGCATGTTGCCACGGAGAATCAGTTAGTTGACATCTTCACTAAAGCCTTGGATGCTAATCAATTTGAATTGTTGAGGGGCAAGCTTGGAGTATGCCTGTCTAAAGATTTATAACAGTCAACTTGGTGTGGGAATGCTATTCAAGTAAGTGCATATGTGTTGTGTAACACCCTAAACCCCCGAGATAATTAATAATAGAAAATCAGAGTAAAATAGAACATACAACGTTTAGGATGCCACATTCAACAAATAACTGCTCATACATACGATATGTAACACATAGATATCACAAATTAAAACCATACTCAATTAATCTTCACTACTGCAACGGAAAATCAACGAAAATGTAACATGTTTAATACCTCATAATCATCATCAAGTAAATAGAGTGATAACAAATAATAAAACAAATAACGACAAGCATTCCAAATCCCCGGTGTTACACATCAGAGCAGACACTGACACAATGAAATAAAAGAGAAGACTCTGTCTTTACTAACTTCAACTCCGCACTAATCTTGATTATATACACGTTACCCAAATCGAGGTAACATTTAAACAAAAGGGGTGAGATTCTCAAATCAAGATAAGAAATGCATAATATAAATATGAAAACATAAAAACATTGCACAATTCACCCTACCATCACCACAACAGCACAAATAGCGTTTTCCACACAAGCAGACAATCATATACACCACAACACAACACAATGCAATGCAATGAGACCCACGACTCGACTCAATGCATGTGGTACCAATTCGATCCCTTTTTCATGATCATAATTCCCGTCGGAATTTCTATATCAGTCGTTCACATCCCACATGGGCACACAACATCCGTGATCGCTCACACCCTACATGGGCACACGATCACCTCAACAACAATAACAATAACATGATTCTATTTCAAAGAATCCGGATAAGACGCTCACACCCCACATGGGCACACGACTTATCACACAACTTATGCAACATGGCATATATACAATGGCAACATACAACCACAACTAAATGCATATGACTAACAATCAGTCAATACATCATGCCACAACTATCCAACACGCAGCATGTACCTGCCAACACATACAACAATAGTAATCCACAACTACAACACGTATACACACAACCGAATTCACCATTTCAATGTACAACACATAACAACATACACAAAAACCCAATTAACACGTCAAATGGTTGGAAATCTAGTATTGAAATTAATTTTAACAAAAAGTATGTGAAACCAGCTTTCCAACGATTCGAACGGCGACTGAAACAGACCTAAGGATCGAAAGATACGAATTTTTATAGTTTTAGAAAATTCGGTTCGTCTCAGCTCTGCTCGCCTGATGCTCACCCAGCGAGGCACCAGCGGATCCACTTTCGCCTGGAGAAATCCCCTTTCTCCTGGCAGATTCCCCTTTTGCCTCATGCTCACCTGGCGAAGCAGAGGCGAATCTCCTTCCCCCATACAAATTCTAGAAACTCCTATTTTCACCCCTCGCTCACCTCTCAGTTCGCCTAACGACCTTCCAGCAAAGTCATATTCGCCTGGCGAAACACCCAATTTGCCTAGCGAAACTGCACGAATCAGCAATCCTATGATTGCGATTCTGCATGATTCAAACCCCAAATCCATCTCCGATTTCATTCACAAACAGTCCGAAAATACACATACAATCACAGGTTATCACATAAACAAACATTAACACATACACCATGGTTCAACCGGTCAATTTATGCATTTTTCCTCTTATCAAAACTTCCGACACGCAAAAACCCCAATCCTAAATCAACACAAACAACATACAGGGATGGTCCTAATGGTTTATCTACCCTCATACAAACATTATACAACCCTTAAGAGATTAAAGAACCCCACCCTTAAAGTCACCTTCTGCATCCGACCCTCCTGCGGTCATTAAATCCACTAGCTTCAAAACAAGCTTCTGACTCTCTCTAATCTCACTAAGGAACTCATTATTAACTTTCAGCATACCCAACATCACACTCTCAGGAGTCAGTTCATAAACCATACTCAAATCTCTAAATTGTTCGATTAAATCCAACTCTCTAATCATCAATGTCGACATATGTATTATCTTCCGACTCAAAGCATCTGCTACGACGTTAGCTTTACTGGGATGGTAACTTAAGCTAAAATCATAGTCCTTTAAGAATTCCAACCATCTTCTCTGCCTCATATTCAGCTTTTCTGGTCAAATAAATATTTCAAACTTTTATGATCACTGAACACTTCAAACCTTGACTCGTACAAGTAATGTCTCCAAATCTTCAACACGAAAACCACTGCAGCTAACCCAAGATCATGAGTAGGATAATTCCTTTCACGTACCCTTAATTGTCGTGAGGCATAAGCCACGACCTTACCATCTTGCATCAATACTCCGCCTAATCCCATTTTAGGCGCATCACAATACACCACAAAAGGTTCACCTGGCTTTGGTAAAATCAACACTGGCGTTGTAGTCAACCTCTTCTTCAATTCCCTGAAACTCTCTTCACACAAGATATCCCACAAAAATTAGAAAATCCTTCAATAAACATGTGGTAATAACCTGCTAAACCGAAGAAACTCCTAATCTCCGTCATTGATTTCAGAGGTTCCCACTGAAGTACAACAATTACTTTGGATGGATCCACTGCTATGTGTAGCGAGCGATTTAGGACGCGGTTCTTAAGCGCTGGTCGCTCTCTGCGGTTTGAGCTTACTACAGGTCGATTCATTTTTTATCCTATTGTGAGCTGAATAAGGAAGAGGAATAGATGTCTCCAATTAACCCTGCTTGTATACTGAGTTTAAACAGCGGTCTGTTAGGTTACGAATGCTATCAATGTGAGGGGGCCTTGTACTGGTTATTTGTATTTTCGCCAATATTGTTTCTCTCTTTTTATTCTAGGACTTTATAGAGGGGAACAAGGATTAGGATGTTAGGACTGTTGCTTTTTGAATTACTGCTTTTGGTTGATGGAGATATGGGATTTGGTTTTTTTGTTTTGTGTGCTCGCTAAGATTTTTCTTTCAATCTTATGCCTACGTATTCCCGTTTACCGAAACAGGGAAATCAGAGTGTTCGTAGTTCCTCCTATTCTATGGGAGGAAATGGTTGTTTTTGGTGTCTTGTTCAAAGCCCAAGACGTGAAGCGAAGGGTGTTTTGTATCTTGTTCAAAGCCCAAGATGTGAAGCTAAAAGGGTAGTTTGTATCTTGTTCAAAGCCCAAGATGTGAAGCTAAAAGGGTGTTGACTTTAGAGAGAATTTGTCATCTCTAAAGAGGGGGTTGTATGTCACAACTGTTGGGTGACTGGTTATAAAGGAGAATTACTTTAACCGGGATATGCGAATCCGGAAATGCCATAATTTCCTTTATAGGGGGGTTTTAACCTGAAGGGGAAGACTTTAACTCAGTTTAGAGCAATGCCATCTTTCCTTAGGAATTCCTCATGCTAAAAGAGGGACAGTGGCATGGATGTAGATGATCCAGAGGCTTGCCGCTTACAGCGATTAGATGAAGGGGAAAGAGTTGTTGATGTTTGTGTACTATGAACGAGGCACAGTTTTGATGCTAAAAGGTTAATTGGATTAACCAGTGGTTTTCTTATACAAAGCCTAAGAGGAGGTTATTATGTGTCTCGTACAAAGCCCGAGAGAGAGGCTAAAAGGTTTTGACTCAACCAGGGAGTCTTTTGGTATCTCGTATAAAGCCCAAGATGAAGGTTATTTGACTCAACAAGAGAGTTTTTGTATCTCGTACAAAGCCCGAGATGGAGGCTATTGTTTATTTGGCTCAATAAGAACCTTTTTGTATCTCGTATAAAGCCCAAGATGGAGGCGAAAGGGGTAATTGACTCAACAAGGGAGTCTCTTATGTGCCTCGTACAAAGCCCGAGAGAGAGGCTGAACGTTGTTTGACTCCGCTGGGGAGAATCATTGTACAAAGCCCAAGAGGAGGCTAAGGTAACTGTTTAAGTTGAGTGACAGGTCCAATATACTGATTTAAAGAGAAAATAAGTTCTTATATGAGCAACACTGTACTCAAGGATTTGATTCAAGGATCCGGGTTATTCATGTTCTCTAAGGGAGCGGGAAATCCGAAGGGTATTGAGACTGTCCGAGTCTGCGGGTTTCCTTCCGAATGGGTCACTTGAGAATGTCTTTGAGACTCAAGGAGATTAGACTGTCCAAGTCTAGAGTTTCATCTTTTGTACTATGCTTTGAGAAATAGTAGTAGACTCTTAAAAATACTGTTCTATGCAGATGACTAAGTTCTGTTCCTATACCTCTAGGAGGTCATCGGGACAATTTGTACGAAGCCCAAGAGGAGGCTGGAAGCTTTTAAGAAGCCGACGGGTCCTTGTACTAAGCCCAAGAGAAGGCTATCATTCCCGGAGGAAGAGATCATTATACGAAGCCTAAGAGGAGGCTGTGAATACTTCTAAGAAGCCGTAGGGTCCTTGTACTAAGCCCAAGAGGAGGCAGTTGCTTTTAGGAAGCCTGTGGGTCCTTGTACAATGCCCAAGAGGAGGCCGATTGCTTTTAAGAAGCCGACGGGTCCCCAAACCTCGAGAAATTCAAGGCAAGCTATTCACAAGGAATAGATCAAGTCAGGAAAGTTCGAGAATATGGAAGAAACTCAAGAGATGCAATTCACGGAGAAGAGATCGTCTTTGGGGAGTAGAGTTTCTTGACAAGTGTTTTTAAGAAGCCTGTGGGTCCCCAAACCCCGAGAAATTCAAGGCAATGCTATTCACCGAGAATAGATCAAAGTCAGGAAAGTTCAAGAATTTGGAAGAAACTCAAGAGATGCAATTCACGGAGAAGAGATCATCTCTGGGGAATAGAGTTTCTTTGACAACTTCTACGAGTGACAGTCTATGAAAGGGTTCGCAGGGAATGCTGCCTTTGCTATCTCCATATTGTTTAACCCCAAGAGGAGGGAAGACCGTGTCTGGTAATCCTATGGGGATCTAGTTTAGACTATTTCTAAGAGTGATCAACGAGCTTAATGCTAGACGTAGTTGCCGGGGAAACTCTAAATATCTATACTATTATTACACAGTTGGTATGAGTTTATGAAAGAAGACTTATAGTGAAACAGCCCCACAATACAGTTATATGTATATGAAAGCAGTAAATGAAAGCGATAACCACTTACCCGGTTGTAGAGCTTCCATGCTGTTTGGTTAATTGTTCAACAAATAAAGATTGAAAATAATAGTATATTCAAAATCAAAGGAGAAAGTGCTTTGAAAAGGAAAGATTTGGGGCTTAAAGCTCAAGGAGAGGCCCAGGGTTTTATCAGTGAGCGCACTGTTTGAATTTGTACAGAGGGACTTATATAAGTGACTGTGGCCCAAAAAGTTTTCTGTACAAAGGGATGTGTCTTACACTCTCTCAAGAGGCCCAAAAGGTTTAAAGAAAAAAGAGTGGGGCTTATAACACGAGGGTAGGCCCAGTTTGTTTTTCCATTTGAAATGGCGATCGTGCCGAGGTTTTCTTTTAACGAAGAGGGACTTATACAATAAGCGAGGCCCAAAATGTTTTGATTAAAAGGGGATTGGGTCTTACACTCTAATAGAGGCCCAAAAATTTTGAATGGGTCTGACAGCTCAAGGAGAGGCCCAATTGTTGTTTTTCAAAAGGGCGACGATCGCGCCGTTTGTTTTTTACGGTATCGGGACTTATACAATGCACTGAGGCCCAAAAATTATTTGGTCAAAAAAGGATTGGGTCTTACACTCTATTAGAGGCCCAAAGTGTTTTGAAAATGACTTATGAGGGTTGAATTAATCCAAAAACCCTAATTTGTTTTCAAAAATGTATTTAATTGAATAAAAATTCAATTAAAATGATCAAAATTGTTTAACATATAAAAAACAAATTGTGATCTTGGATTAATGCTTCAAAAATTAAGTATTGACCTACAAAATAATTAGAAAGCATTAAAAGTTGCAAAATCAATGTGGAAAAAATATTTAAAATGTCAAAAACAATTAAAATATTAATTCTTTGCAAAAATATCAATTATATGAAATAAATAATATTTTTGGGATTTTTTGATAAAATAAAATATTTTAACATTTTTGTGAATTATTAAAAAAAGAATCAACTCAAAATCATTAAAACTAAGAGAGAAATTAATTTTTTAATCAATTAAATAAAATCACAAAATTCAAATATTCAAATTTCTAAAAATGGCGCCAAGAACACACCAAGAACACGCGCGTGTTCTGGGCTTGGCCAGATTTGCATTTTCTCTCCAATCTCACTGAATACTTGATTATAACATGCAATCCACATATCATTATGCTCGTCTCAACCTCACGATCATGTCTATGTCAATTAATTTCATTTAAATTAAACATATAACAAGAAATCATGAAAAATCCTCAAGAACCCTAATTTCTGCATGAAGGCTAGGATTTTTGATACACGATTCAAACAATGCAATTAATTGAGGGGAAACATTCCATGCATGATTATGAACATATGGCCAAATTATTGTGCAGCAAAAATTGCATGGATCATAGAGTTAGAAGAGCTCATGCTTACCACTTGCAGCTGGTGATCGTGTTTTGTGTTGGAGGTGTTACAGCTAGGTTCCAATGATGTGGATATCTTCCCTAGATGCCAGGTGATGTGTCTGAGTGCTTGGAATGGATCGGAATGGTTTGAAGTTGAAGATGGCACCTCAACTACAAAACTGTCAAGAACTTGAGCAATTGGCTGGTGATTTTGTGAAATCTGTGTTCCAGTTGTTATGTGAGTGTTTGGATCACTTCTATATGATGTATTTGAGGTGTGTGAGTGATTGGTTTGAGTGGAATTTCCCTCTAACTCAAAACCCGATAGCTACCTTGCTAAGAAAGGCATTTTTGCCAAGAGAAAGAGATTTTGAGGAAAGCATCTTTTTGATGGCTTTGGTGTACTCAAACTGATCATAATTGAGCTCTATTTATAGTAGAGCAAGTTTGTTTTGCAAGGAATAGTGAATGGCAACTGCTAAGTAGGTTTGGCCAATGTTGGCAAATGAAAATCCAAGTCTCCTCTAGCCATTGACTAGAGGTTAGGGCACAGAGCTTTGGTCCCCTTGGTCTTGGATAAGTCTTGACTGATTTCAGATGAGAAGGGCTCAGTCCATGCCACCTTGATGCTTCCATTGAATGCTTCAATCCAAATTTGGAGTCTTGTCCCTATTTTGGTCATTCTAGGTTCAACATGTTATTTCTTGTTCCATGGACTTTGGAGGCTTGGCTCAGGGATTGTCCCCTTTAGATTCAATCCTCAGATGTGTCCAAGTGGATAGGAGCATTTGAATTTGGATGATTCTGGCAAATCGAGCAAAATTGCAAATTCTGCCTTGCCTTTGACAGATTTCAGCAAGGCAACTTGCCAATGTCATATCTCATGACTTAAATGGAATTTGGCAATGTTCTTGGCCATTTTGGAAAGCCCTTACATGATACAACAACTGTTTGAACATGTTTGATTTTGATCTCTTTTGAATCCAAGTGAAAAATCCCCCTACATTTGGAAAAAAATGAAGACAAATTTGGACTTAGTGAAAATTTCACTAAGTGTTGGAAAAAGTGACATTTTCATTTTTCAGCCATTTTGATCACTCCATAACTCAAAATCCTTAATGAATTGGACTTAGGTCTAGTTAAAGTTTTTGTAGAGGGTAATGAGGGCTACAAATCCATCTTTGGATGGAAAAAAATGGCCTTGTGGTTTAGGAGTTATGATCCTCCAAAGTTGGTACCCTTGTCACTTTATTTTTAACTTAGAAAATTTTCTAAGTTTTTATGGTTACCCCTTTTACAAGTTATCCCACTTTTCTTGATTTTTCTTGATGAATGATGATTCAAATCATACATTAACATCATTTTAGGGTTAAAAATCCATTTTGGTGAAAAATCTCAAAAAGTCAAAGTTGACTTTTGTGCACAGTTGACTTTTTATCAGATGAATTCCAAACTGCAATTCTTCATGAAATCATGTCCTTGACCTAAATCAAACTTATTGGACATGTTCCATGGGTGTCATAGGGGGTATTGGTGCATGTCATAGGGCTTGGGAGCATGTCCTGGTCAAAAGTCAAAGTTACAGTTGACTTTTTCCTTAAAACCCTAATTGTGGTGCAGATGAAATTGAGACTTGTTGCTCAAACTTCTTGGATTAATCGATTATCCCAAATGGATCAATATGGTATATTAGAGACCCTCAAACCCTCTCTTGAGGTCTTGGTTCATTATTTGTCCCAAAAGTCAACTTAGGGGTGAGTTAGGTCAAGAAACCCTAATTCCTGATTTTTGATGTATGCATCCCCTGAGGCAAAATTGACTTGATGATTGGGTCCATGAGGTTCCATGGAGTATATTAGGTTATGTTTTGGATCATTGGCTCATGCCCAGATGAAAATTTCCATCTGGAGGCCCCGGTCGATCAAAACCCTAATTTGGTGACACTGGCGATCTTGGAGCTTGATTCCCCTATAAGGGAGCGACCTTGTGCTTAATCCTTGAAGTGGGAGTCCTCTTGATCCATTATGAATGTTTGAGAGGTTAGACAAGTTGAAGATCATGTCATTCCTTGATTGATCCTTTGTCTAAGCACTCAGAGAGGGCTTGAAACCCTTATTTTGATTGTGGTGAATGCTCAACAATTCCTTGAGGAGATTGATGAGGCACAAAGGTACATCCATATTGTGATGAGGATTTTCCCAATGATGGGAAATCTTAGTGGTCAAAATTTGGGGTATGACAATGCCCCTATTTAATCTTCTTGGACCCGAAGGTGTGAATGACGAAGGTATTCGGGCATTCGGGTGCAAGAGGATTATATATCGGAATACCCAAAATTTTGATGGCTATGAATGGCAGCTTACGCATTCATCTTCTTTTGCTAAGCAATGATTCTTAGAAAAGGTTAACTTCCCCTCGATCCTGGTTTTCTGCCAAGGAACTGGTCTCAGTTGCGGAAACAAACTTCCCCTCGATCCTGGTTTCCTACCCAGGAACTGGTCTTAGTTTCTGATTTAAACTTCCCCTCGATCCTGGTTTCCTACCAAGGAACTGGTCTTAGTTTCTGATTTAAACTTCCCCTCGATCATGGTTTCCTACCAAGGAACTGGTCTTAGTTTCTTTTGTCAATAAACTTAATTGACATGGGACGCTATGCGTAGCGGTTTTCCTCAAACTTCTCGCCGAATTTTCCTGGGGAGATGCCATTTGACGGAAAAAGACCTGATGTTAGACTTGTTGGGGAACCCAGTTGTCCGAGTTGTAGAGGTGTACAAACTTCTCTGTTGGAGACGCCATTTGTCGATTCTACTAGGGGAAAGTGAGTCTCTTGGGAGACTGCTGTCGCTTGGGATCTTACATCATACTTTTCTCGGGATCTTCCCGGAGAAATGCCATATGATGGGGTCCAATTTTGAGGTGCCGATGACCTTTTCATCAGCAGTCTTTTCGGAGCGAAACTGGCATGCTGCCGAATTTCTGATTACGAGGCTCTCTCTGTGGATTTTCCTCAATCCGGGAAAGCAAGGATATCATCTTCAATGGCGAAGAGTGACATCGGTTGAAGGTTCTCTAGTCTTTCAGAGGTTCAAGTTATCAAAGTGGTCGAGGAGCCAACTTCATTCCAGATGTAAACTGGAGAAGAGAGATTGTTCAGACACAGTATTTCCTGACGAGACAAGAACTGACAACTCGATTGAGAGAACTTCTATCACTAGGGGACAAGACCGACTAGAGTGATAGTGATGCAATATGAAATGTGGATGCAAATCAATAATGCATGATGTATGTATGTTTATACTGACAAAACTGACGCGACATACAAACTAATGGATGAACACGACTGGATACTCGGCCATTGCGGGGCGAAGAAGTACCGTTGGTTCAGAATAGCAATTCCACCTTGCTTAGGAGAGATAGTCCCTATTGGGAGCACCGTTGATCGGGCTTAGGAGATAAGAACTCGGTCGAAGCGTGTCAGACGAAACAAGGTCTCTGACACAGTTGATCCCTTCATTCAGGCGTACTGGCGTAGAAGGAGTACTTTGATTCTGCACTTTGAGGTTCGATTACTTCTGGAGAAGCGACCGATGTTCTTCTGATGTTCAACAGTCAAAAGAAATTGCCATCTTTATTAAAAATCAGAAAAAGTTTTAACAAGTAAATTCATTTTTGTTTTATTTCAAGAATCGTTGATCATGTTAAAATGTCGTTCTGTAAAGCTAAAACAAATAAGAATTACAAACAAAACCACAAGGGCTCAAATTTTATTGATAAGATGGAGATCAGCCAAACGCGTGATTCCATTGAGTATTTACAAAGTTAGAGAATGGTAATTTACAGGGAAAAGGGCTACGTTGAAACATAACGACCACTATCCTTCTACCAACTTTGAATTCGAGGCATCCTGAGCTTCTGTCAAAGATGACCCTTACTGGAGTTTTCCTCCGATGGATGTTGTAACTGCTGCTGAGGGACCTGCCTCTGTTGAACATAGTTACTTGCCATTATCCCTAATTTTTTCCTGGATTGTACTTTGATGTTTCCAATCCACCGGGATGATTTTTTTCTTTTTATGTCTCTAACTTTTTCCTGGACCGCCCTTTCGGGTTTTCAATCCACCGAGACGTTTTTTTTAGGTGAAGTATTTCTTGACTACATCAACATTCTTGGGGTAGGCAAATTCCTCTCTGTCCATGGTTGCAAGTCTCAAGGCGCCGCCTGAGAAAGCTTTCGTGACCACATAGGGCCCATCATAATTCGGAGTCCATTTGCCCCGAGAGTCAGTGAGAAATGATTGTATCTTCTTGAGCACGAGGTCCCCTTTTCTGAAGACACGAGGTCGGACCTTTTTGTCGAACGCCTTCTTCATTCTCTGCTGATACAACTGACCGTGGCATTGTGCCGTGATTAGCTTCTCTTCAATCAGATTTAATTCGTCGTGTCGGCTTTGACACCATTCAGCTTCGGTGAGCTTAACTTCCATCAGTACTCGGATTGACGGGATCTCTACTTCTATGGGGAGCACTACCTCCATGCCATACACTAGAGAGAAAGGGGTGGCCCCAGTTGAAGTGCGGACAGATGTACGATAACCGTGAAGAGCAAAGGGTAGCATCTCGTGCCAATCTTTGTAGGTTACAACCATCTTTTGAACAATCCTCTTGATGTTCTTGTTAGCCTCTTCTACCGCTCCGTTCATCTTGGGTCGGTAGGGAGATGAGTTATGATGTTCGATCTTGAACTCTGCACACAACTCTTTCATCATCTTATTGTTAAAGTTAGATCCATTATCAGTAATGATCTCGCTTGGAACACCATAACGGCAGATGATATTGTTTTTGATAAGTCGGACCACGACTTGTCGGGTTACATTGGCGAATGACGCTGCTTCGACCCACTTGGTGAAGTAGTCAATGGCTACCAGGATGAACCGATGTCCGTTTGAAGCCTTGGGCTCAATCATGCCAATCATGTCGATTCCCCATATCGAGAATGGCCATGGGGAAGAGAGAACTTTGAGATGTGATGGTGGTACATGAATTTTGTCGGAGTATATCTGACACTTGTGACACCTCCTCATGTACTTGTAGCAGTCGAATTCCATGGTCAACCAGTAGTACCCTGCTCTTAGAATTTTTCTCGCCATTGTATGTCCGTTGGCATGAGTGTCAAAGGATCCTTCATGAATTTCTTTCATAAGCATGTCTGCCTCTGGTCTGTCTATGGATCGGAGTAAGACCATGTCAAAATTTCTCTTATAGAGAGTGTCACCGCTCAGGAAGAAGTTTCCAGCCAATCTTCTGAGGGTTTTTCTGTCTTTTCTGAGTGCCCCAGATGGGTACTCTTGTTTCTGAAGGAAGCATTTAATATCGTGATACCAAGGTTTGTCATCTATGACTGCTTCGATCGTGAAGACGTAAGCTGGCCGTTCAAGGCGCATTATATCAATCTTAGGTAAGTCGTTCCATTGACCTACACTAATCATGGAAGAGATAGTGGCTAATGTATCAGGCATGTGATTCTCATCACGAGGGATGTGATGAAACTCGACTCTGTTGAAGAAAGGTAACAACCTTCTTGCGTATTCTTTGTAAGGAATCAATCCTGATTGGTATGTGTTCCAATCTCCTTTTATCTGATTGATAACCAAAGCTGAGTCGCCATATACATCCAAGTTTTTGATCCTTAAATCGATTGCTTCTTCGAGACCCATGATGCAAGCTTCGTATTCAGCCTCGTTGTTCGTACATTTGAACGTAAGTCTGGCGGTGAAAGGAATGCGGGTACCCTGAGGGGTAACAATGATTGCCCCAATTTCGTTTCCATAATGATTAACTGCTCCGTCAAAGATTAGTCCCCATTGGGAACCTGGTTCTGGCCCTTCACTGGGTAGCGGTTCATCGCAATCTTTCATTTTTAGATACATGACATCTTCGTCTAGGAAGTCAAACCCAATTGGTTCTTGATCGTCAATCGGTTGATGAGCCAAATGATCGGCTAAAATACTTCCTTTAACGGCTTTCTGAGCGTGGTACTCTATGTCATATTCCGATAACAGCATTTGCCAACGGGCAATTCTTCCCGTAAGAGCAGGTTTTTCGAAAACATACTTGATTGGATCCATTTTGGAGATTAACCAAGTAGTGTGACGAATCATGTATTGGCGAAGACGTTTGGCTGCCCAAGCCAAAGCACAACAAGTTTTCTCGAGCATCGTGTACCGAGTCTCGCAGTCGGTGAATTTCTTGCTTAAAGAGTAGATGGCAGATTCTTTCCATTTAGTTTCGTCTTGTTGGCCAAGTACACATCCCATTGAGTCCTCTAGGACTGTGAGGTAAATGATCAGTGGTCTTCCTTCCACTGGAGGTGATAGAATCGGAGGATTCAACAAGTATTCCTTAATACTGTCGAAGGCGGTTTGGCAATCTTCTGACCAAACGCAATCCTGGTTCTTTTTGAGTAATTTGAAAATCGGCGCACACGTGGCGGTCATAAGGAATATGAATCTGGAGATGTAGTTCAAACGTCCCAGGAGTCCTCTGACTTATTTTTCAGTTTTCGGAGAAGGCATTTCTTGAATGGCCTTGACCTTGTCAGGATCAACCTCAATTCCTTTCTGGCTGACGATGAACCCTAGTAGTTTCCCTGAACGGACACCGAAGGTGCACTTGTTGGGATTCAAGCGGAGCTTGAATTTTCTTAGACGTTCGAACAATTTTGACAGATGTTCAACGTGCTCATTCTCTATTTTTGATTTTGCAATCATATCATCAATATATACCTCGATTTCTTTGTGTATCATGTCATGAAACAGAGTAGTCATGGCCCTTTGATAGGTTGCCCCGGCATTCTTCAAACCGAACGACATTACCTTGTAATAAAAGGTACCCCATGGGGTAATGAACGAAGTTTTCTCCATGTCTTTCAGCGCCATTTTGATCTGGTTATAGCCCGAGAATCCATCCATGAAGGAGAAAACTTTGAACTTTGTTGTACTGTCTACCAGCATGTCAATGTGTGGTAAAGGAAAGACGTCCTTTGGACTAGCCTTGTTCAGATCCCTGTAATCAACACACATTTTAACCTTTCCGTCCTTTTTGGGAACGGGTACGATGTTGGCTAACCATTGAGGATATTCAGATGTAGCAAGGAAACTCGCGTCAATCTGTTTCTGTACCTCCTCTTTGATTTTGATGGACATGTCTGGATGAGTACGTCTCAACCTTTGCTTTACTGGCGGACATTCCGATCTCAATGGTAAATGATGTTCCACGATGCTGGTATCCAACCCTGGCATATCCTGATAGGACCAAGCGAATACATTGGGGAATTCTTTAAGAAGCTTTATCAAACCTTCTCTGGCAGTTGGACTGAGCAGTGCCCCAATCCTGTTTTCTTTTCTCTCTTGTTCTGAACCCAAGTTTACCGTTTCCAACGGTTCTTTGTGAGGTTCTATGGACCTTTCCTCTTGTCTGAGTAGTCGAGAGATCTCTTTTGGAATTTCGTCGTCATTTTCTTCTTCAGCCTCGAATACCGGGAACTTAAAGTTGGGAGAAGGCATCGGATCGTATGTTTCAACGGGGTTTAAAACAAGCAATCTGCATGACGTGATGATTTATGTTTTAGAAGAGATAGAGAAAATGCAAGTGTGTGCCGTGTTTTTATTTTACTGCTTGTTTTTATTATTGAATTGTTTTTTAGGATTACCATTTTCTGAAAAAGCAAAAAGAGAAAACTGCAATTAATGCGGAAATTACAAAACGACGTTATTTTATTAATGAACAAGTCGATCCTTGAAACTACAACCCTATAAAACAAAACTCTGTCGCTTTGGGCGAAGCGAAGAGGGAAAATTTACAGAAAACGAGCCCTATCAAAACATCCGTTTCACCTGGGCAGGGTGAAAGGTTAAAGATGGCAATTACTTTGAATGATGAACGATCTTCGAAACCTCGATGGCAACCCATTGGCGGCGAACTCCTCGGTGAATCACAAAGTCTGGCACCTTCCTTGATTTGTCTTCAGAAATGACGCTGATTTCTGGTGGAGCAGGATCATTGGAATCTGTCTCCCAGGAAGAATTGTCGTAGGAGAATTCCTCTGTTGCATTTTGCATAGTATTGGTGCTCTCAGCTGTATCTCCCCATCCAGTAGGCTGGATATCTTCGAGCCTGATAAGAGATCTTTCAGGAGCGGTGTACTTGACCATATAGTCGTATTTCCCACTCGGTTGTCCCAAGGTGTCCCAAACTTCTTTGGAACTGGAGGAGTCATCTCTCTCGATGATGTTGACCTCGGGAAAAGCATAGTTGATGAATTCAAGTCCTGCAAACATTGAAAATTCATCTTCATGTTGAGTAGTTTCTGAATGACCTGAGTGTTGATCCCATGACATGGTGGGGACACAGGTATTCTGTTCAATGACAGTCAGCTGATTTTCATTATTCGGCTGACTCTCTTGCCCCAAGTTTCCTGGGTAAGGTTGCCACATTGGCATACCATCCATTGGGCCATAGTAATTGTGGTCAAAGTTGTCTTTCATCAGAGTGTCCTCCTCTAATGAATTTGGCGGAGCACGACATCCTTCCGAATCACAATCTCCATAGATCATTTCGACATCTGACCGTGGTATAAATCTCGGACTCTGTGCGGGATAGCAAAAAGGTGTAGGCACCTGTTCCTGAGACATATAACCATCCCCATTAAGATAGGACTTCCATTCTTCATCTGTGTCAGAGGGATCTTCCTCATTGATAGCATGTACTGCTTGAGACACTGGGTGAAGGAAACCTCCACTGCGGAAGAAGTTTTGAAGAGGATGAAGACTTTCATCGTTGGCAGCTATCCGGGTACAGGTTGCAGAAAAACCAAGGCCCTTCTTTGTTTTATTGTCAATAGGAATGACAAGCTGTCCCCATCCTGTTGTATCGGTATTCTCGACCGCTTTAATAGCATCATTGTATGAAGAAATCGAGGTTCCTCCTCTGAACTGATTGTCTTTACTCCCCGACAGTGCTTGGAACTGAGTTCCAATAACCTCCTCGGGTTCTATACCAACAGATGATGACAAGTTGCTTACAAGCAAGGCTTGTTCCTCACAAACTGTGACAAGTTGATCGTTCTTGACGAACTTCAGCTTTTGGTGGAGGGTCGAAGTGACCGCTCCAGCCTGATGTATCCAAGGTCTTCCTAATAAACAACTGTACGTTGCCCGGATGTCCATGATCTGGAAAATGACTTGGAAAGTGTGAGGACCGATAGTTATAGGAAGATCAACTTTGCCGATAACTGCTTTTTTGGATCCGTCGAATGCTTTGACGACGACCTCGCTGATTCTCATCGGAGGACCTTTGAATGATAATTGCATCAAAGTGGACTTCGGCATAACATTCAGGGCTGACCCTGTGTCTACCAGTATGCTGGCTAAAGCATCGTCCTGGCAGTTAACTGTAATGTTGAGCACCATGTTATGACGGCGACCTCCTCGGGTAATTCCTCATCACTAAATCCCAAATTATTGCAGGAAGTGATGTTAGAGACAATGCTATCGAACTGTCCGATTGTTACATCCTGTTCCACAAAGGCTTGCTCCAAGACTTTCTGTAGAGCCTCCCTATGCGCTTCTAAACTGAGCAACAGCAATAACACCGAGATCTTTGAAGGAGTTTGTAACAGCTGATCAACAATGTTGTATTCACTCCTTTGGATGAACTTCAGCATCTCATCATCATTTTTTGAAAGGTCGAGATTACTGGATTGACCGACTGATAGATCGGGAGCTTCTGTCTGAAGTTCCTTTTCTTTGTTAGGTTCCCCAACCCCTCGGTTGAAGATTCTACCACTCTGTGTTACACGACTGATGTCTGCAATATTCACAACGGAGGGTAATGGAATTTCCTTTCCATTTTCAATTATCGTTGCACCATATTTGTAAGGCATAGCCTTAGTTGATTCATACGGTAGTGGTCCCGGTAGATAGATGACTGTGGGAACCTTCTGATTTTTCTGACCATCATAAGTAATCTCGATCCGTTCCCGGTTGGGAACTTTAGATTCGTCAAGTAGAGGGATAATGGCAAAAACATCCCTGGTCCTGTGACCACCAGAGATTGTGACAACATCCTCGACTTGATCGGCAAGGTAATTCGGCGTCCACTAGATGGGTCCAGAACTCGGATATGGATGAATCTCTCCACGATCCAACTGACCCTGAAGAGCTGCTCTCACAAGGTAACACCCTTGGTTACTTTCCGAACAGACACTACAATGGTCGTAGTTGGGTAGTGGCACCTGGCCACGCCCACTTTGAATACAATGTAACCTCACTAGGTTAGCTTCCACTGATCGGACATCCTGACTTGGACGTCGAGTAGGATTCCTGTTGCTGATACTATTCTGCTGAGTATCTTCATCCATATAGATTGGCATCCACCAATGATTTAACAAGTGCTGAAGTGCCTCCTGGACAAGGGTACAACCTCGATCGTTTTCGCAACCTGCTTTACAGCTTTGATAGTTATGTGATATTAAGAATCCGAGTCGAACCTGCTCAGCATGTAACTCTACCAGGTTGGTATTCATCACGCGAATATCAAAGACCTGAACCATGTTGATTTGATAGGCATTCCTATCATGGTAGTCTTGGATCCATCCAAGATCCATCTGACGCTGGAGGGCCTCTTGTATGAAAGAGCATCCCTGTTTGTTTACCGAGCATGTCAGACAGGAACTGTAATCGTGCTGCGGTAGATTATGATACTGGCTTTGCCTTGAGTGCAACGCCACCAGGTTGACATTCATTGCACGGATATCGTGGTTCTGAATGAAGTTAGAATTCGTGTAAACCATGTTAACTCCACGAACTCGGTGCTCCTGGATCCATCCGAGATCCATTTGTTCCTGTAGAGCTGCTTGCACCACAGAACATCCTTGGTTATATTTAGAGCAGATATCACACTGATGATAATTATGAGGTGGCACATGGCCATATCCACTCTATCTACAATGCATCTTGACCAGATTGGTCTTCAACAAGAGTACATCGTGAATTTGATAGACATCGTTAGTCTCTCCTTCTATCAAATTGACTGCAGCCTTCTCATGTTGAGGCAGCGGGTTCGTGAGAACATTAGGATTCGTATCCTTGAAGGATAAGACCCTGCTCCTAATAAGTTTTTGCACGTCGGACTTGAAATTGAGACAAGTCTCTATGTTATGTCCTGATCCTACTTGATGATAAGGGCATGTCTGATCCACCTTGAACCAAAAAGGCAGATTTTCCGGTACTGTAAGAGGAGATTTAGTCTGAATGTGCCCCTTAGCCAGTAGTAACGGAAACAACTCTGCGTATGTTACGGGTATAGGATCAAATCCTGGTGGCTGTGTTGTACGGTTGTTTTTATATGGAGGACGAGCCTGCTGAAGAGGCTGTTGTGTCCTTTGCTGGTCAGGTTGGCTCTGCGTAACCTGAGGTTGATACGTAGGAATAGACGCAAGGTTGATAGCAGGAGTCACAGCTGCTACCGATTGATAACGTCACCTTTGCTTTCCGAGAGAGATATTCCCAATATCTTGCTCTTTTTTCTTAGGGAGAGCACTACCGTATTTTTTAGTACCGCTCGTCGATCCAGTGTCTTTTACCAAACATCCTTCTTGGACGGCTTCCTCAAGACGTACGCCCATGCCCACCATCTCGGTGAAATCACTGGGTGCACTGGCAACCATTCGGTCATAGTAAAATGAGCTTAAGGTCTTTAAGAAGATCTTTGTCATCTCTTTTTCCTCAAGAGGTGGACAAATTTGAGCAGCAATTTTACGCCACCTTTGAGCATACTCCTTAAAGGTTTCCTTGTCCTTTTGTGACATTGATCTGAGTTGATCTCTGTCGGGTGCCATGTCCAAATTGTATTTGTATTGTTAGACGAAGGCAGTGCCAAGATCTCTGAAAGTGCTGATCGTGACACGGTTTAAACCCATGTACCATTTTAATGCGGCACCGGTTAAACTATCCTGAAAGTAATGAATCAGTAGGTCCTGATTCTCCGTCTGAGCTGCCATTCGCCGAGCGTACATCACTAGATGGCTTTGAGGGCAAGAGTTACCCTTGTACTTTCACATTTGGGACCAAGCAGAGATCTGCGGTGTCCTTTCCAAATAAATCCTGACCGCGAATTGCTTGCAGTTCCTTCTGCATTTTCAAGAACTGCTCCTGGAATTCCTCCATTCTGTCAAACAAAGTTTCCTTTTTACCAGTAGGTATCTGTGGAATCTGTCCTTCCAGGACAGTGTGCACCACATGGGGTGGTACTGTGACTACGGTAGTGAGTCTTGGCGTTTTCCGAAGTTTGTAGCCTTCAGGAGTCTTCAGTATGCCCCTGGCATCTTCGCTTTCCCGAAGTTTGTAACCTTCAGGCCCAGCGGCTTCTGTTGTGATTCCCTGATCTTCAGTGATCGGCGGAACATATCCTTCCGGGATATAGTTAACAGGCATGCCCCAGGGACGATCTTTCGGCATCTGATACCTAGGATCATACTTCTCCACTATGGGCGTTGAGGTGATCTCTGAGATCACAGTTCTTTGTAGCTGAGCTTCTGCCATGGCTTGCATGTCGTTACGAAGCTTTCTCATATCTTCTCTCAGAGTGTCGATCTCTTCTTTTAACTCTCTGTTTTCTTCCTCAAGATCATCCATCTTTTTCTGACGATTGGCCCGAGTATTATACGAATGAGACAGTTTGACTCTAGAACCGAGACACAAACGTGAGATTCGTAGGGAAGAAGAATACGTGATGTGAGAATGATGAATCCAATGATTATACTAATTGTTTTTTGATTTAAGCAAAATAAACTTCGACAATTAGATTGCAAATATCAAACAGTGGGGGAAACCCCTTTTTATTGAATTCAAAGGATTACAGAAACGGAAATATAGTAGATTACAAAGTGCAGAAACAGAAACCTAAGCTAATGGGTCCCGAGTCCTCTCTGAAGAGAAATCGGGTGCTGATTCTGGTATCTTCCTTTTCTTTGACCGGGGCTCTTGGGCCGTTGTCGGGTTGTCATTCCTTTCCCAGGTGAAAGGAGTGAGCAAATTCCTTTGGTTATCCTGATTATCTACAACATGTTGCTCCAAAATTTTAATCAGAGCATCTTTCTCTTTCAGTAATTGCTGTATTTTGATGCACTCTATGTCGAGGGTGCGGTACTTGTTCTTCCAAGACCTCCTCTCCCGTTGAACTTTGTTGAGAGTAACCTAAAGCTTTTCAGTCTCAGTCATGAAGTACATGACAGATTCCCTCGGTGGAAGAATTCCGTAATGAGGATAAGGCATTTTTAGCTTGAGAGCTCTAGTTTGTACCCAATGGAGGTAAGGCTCCACAGAGACACAGTCCGGTTTTCCTAGAGACTCTCATCCTTTCTTATGAACATGTTTCCAAGCTTGCACTATTTCCATCTTTATTGCTCTGTCGTTTTCTGCTTCTTTGAAGAAAAGACCTTCCAGATGAACACCCCGGGGGATGTGCCTCATCGGGTATCCAAATTGACGGTGAACCAACACCGGATGATAGTTGATTCCTCCCTTAGTTCCTATAAGGGGTACATTGGGGAAGTTTCCACAATGGTCGATGATCCTGATCCCATCATAGATCCTATTACACCAATCTATATCAGAGTTGGTAAGAGACATGATCTTCTGCGACCAACGTAAGGCACTCTTGCAATCCCAAAAAGCAGCAGACTTGGGCAAGTGAGAGATAAACCATTTGTAAAGCAAAGGTACACAGCATGTGATCTCCTCTCCGCTGTTCAAATTCCCCAAGTGTACAGAATGATACGCATCTGCGAGCAAAGTCGGTACAGGGTTTCCAATGAGAAAAACCTTAATGGAGTTAATATCGACGAAGTTATCGATGTTGGGAAACAAAAATAACCCGTAGGTGAGCAAGACAAAGATGCTTTCAAAAGCAGTCACGTTTCCTATACTGGCAAAATATAGGGCCTTCTTATCAAGAACTGGGCTAGCAAACCTTGGATGCCACCCTTGGTAGTTAGGTGAGTCCTGACCTCAGACTCGTCCAAATGAATTGCTCTTGCAATGGTCTGATTCTTTGGAATTTCTTCCAGCCCAGAAAATGGAGCTCGATCAGTGATATGTAAATCGATCAGGTGAGAATACTCCTCCAGCGTTGGTGCGAGCTGGTAATCCGGGAATGTGAAACAGTGATAAACCGGATCGTAAAACTGAATGAGCGCATCCATGATTCCCTCAATCACATGGACTCTTAACAGTGGTAGCAAACCTCCGTGCTTGGCTCTGAAAGCCTCAGGGTTAGTGATCATCCTCGCTAACCTTCTCAAATCCTCTAGTTTTGGAACCTTGAAGGTATACTGGTGAGTTCTCCTTCTACCGAAATCCATTAGTGCAATCCTTTTCTCTGATATTTGCAATCACAGTCTTAGTTTAATTTGAAAAACAGAGAGACTAGAAGAGAAGAATTTTTTGAATGTTTTAATGTTTTATTAAATGAATGCATGAATGCAGCACACAAAAACATAGAAAAAACATGGGGTCAAAGGGTCGTTGTCATGAAGTCAAGGCTCTACCCATCCCCAAAGGTTTATACTAAGGTGATTTTTGTACCTGTACTCATTATCATCATTTCCTCCTAAGAAAGCAGAACAACAAGCGGATCGCCAACGAGTAAGTGCCATTCACCGAGAATAGATCACCAGCCTCAAATGAGGGTAGTATCGCGTAACAACTATTCCCGATAGTTTCCGCACTACGAAAGGGTTTGGCTCCTCAGCTTCTCAGACTTAACAATCGGCCCATTGTCTAGGTGAGAGAATGGGTTGCATTGGTCAGCCTCCACTGAGGTTGATGGTCGACCTCGTCGCCATCACTTATCTTAAGTGTATACTCGATCTTTCCACATACGGCATCACTCGCATTCCCATTAGCAGAAAAATAAACACGTATAGCAATTAGGAAAAGCGGTATATATATTTGTCCTAAGCATCCTAGACCTTTAAAGCTATGAATCCTAAGTTCCTGACAGAAATTGGGTTCCCCGGCGGAAGCCCCAATCTGTGGTTTTCTCATAAGAGGTGAAAAGGAAAAAGAAAAACAGTACAAGGCCCCACGGTGGGCGCCATTTTTCTGTAGCAAGCGATTTTGGACGCGGTTCTTAAGCGCTGGTCGCTCTCTGCGGTTTGAGCTTACTACAGGTCGATTCATTTTTTATCCTATTGTGAGCTGAATAAGGAAGGGGAATAGATGTCTCCAATTAACCCTGCTTGCATACTGAGTTAAAACAACGGTCTGTTAGGTTACGAATGCTATCAATGTGAGAGGGCCTTGTACTGGTTATTTGTATTTTCGCCAATACGGTTTCTCTTTTTTTATTCTAGGACTTTATAGCGGGGAACAAGGATTAGGATGTTAGGACTGATGCTTTTTGAATTACTGCTTTTGGTTGATGGAGATATGGGATTTGGTTTTTTTGTTTTGTGTGCTCGCTAAGATTTTTCTTTCAATCTTATGCCTACGTATTCCCGTTTACCGGAACAGGGAAATCAGAGCGTTCGTAGGTCCTCCTATTCTATGGGAGGAAATGGTTGTTTTTGGTGTCTTGTTCAAAGCCCAAGACGTGAAGTGAAGGGTGTTTTGTATCTTGTTCAAAGCCCAAGATGTGAAGCTAAAAGGGTAGTTTGTATCTTGTTCAAAGCCCAAGATGTGAAGCTAAAAGGGTGTTGACTTTAGAGAGAATTTGTCATCTCTAAAGAGGGGGTTGTATGTCACAACTGTTGGGTGACTGGTTATAAAGGAGAATTACTTTAACCGAGATATGCGAATCCGGCAATGCCATAATTTCCTTTATAGGGGGGTTTTAACCTGACGGGGAAGACTTTAACTCAGTTTAGAGCAATGCCATCTTTCCTTAGGAATTCCTCATGCTAAAAAAGGGACAGTGGCATGGATGTAGATGATCTAGAGGCTTGCCGCTTACAGCGATTAGATGAAGGGGAAAGAGTTGTTGATGTTTGTGTACTGTGAACGAGGCGCAGTTTTGATGCTAAAAGGTTAATTGGATTAACCAGTTGTTTTCTTATACAAAGCCTAAGAGGAGGCTATTATTTTTCTCGTACAAAGCCCGAGAGAGAGGCTAAAAGGTTTTGACTCAACGAGGGAGTCTTTTGGTATCTCGTATAAAGCCCGAGATGAAGGCTATTTGACTCAACAAGAGAGTTTTTGTATCTCGTACAAAGCCCGAGATGGAGGCTATTATTTATTTGGCTCAATAAGAACCTTTTTGTATCTCGTATAAAGCCCGAGATAGAGGCGAAAGGGGTAATTGACTCAACGAGGGAGTCTCTTATGTGTCTCGTACAAAGCCCGAGAGAGAGGCTGAACGTTGTTTGACTCCGCCGGGGAGAATCATTGTACAAAGCCCAAGAGGAGGCTAAGGTAACTGTTTAAGTTGAGTGACAGGTCCAATATATTGATTTAAAGAGAAAATCAGTTCTTATATGAGCAACACTGTACTCAAGGATTTGATTCAAGGATCCGGGTTATTCCTGTTCTCTAAGGGAGCGGGAAATCCGAAGGGTATTGAGACTGTCTGAGTCTAAGGGTTTCCTTCCGAAGGGGTCACTTGAGAATGTCTTTGAGACTCAAGGAGATTAGACTGTCCAAGTCTAGAGTTTCATCTTTTGTACTATGCTTTGAGAAATAGTAGTAGACTCTTGAAAAGACTGTTCTATGCAGATGACTAAGTTCTGTTCCTATACATCTAGGAGGTCGTTGGGACAATTTGTACGAAGCCCAAGAGGAGGCTATCATTCCCGGAGGAAGAGATCATTATACGAAGCCTAAGAGGAGGTTGTGAATACTTCTAAGAAGCCGTAGGGTCCTTGTACTAAGCCCAAGAGGAGGCGGTTGCTTTTAGGAAGCCTGTGGGTCCTTGTACGATGCCCAAGAGGAGGCCGATTGCTTTTAAGAAGCCGATGGGTCCCCAAACCTCGAGAAATTCAGGGCAAGCTATTCACAAGGAATAGATCAAGTCAGGAAAGTTCGAGAATTTGGAAGAAACTCAAGAGATGCAATTCACGGAGAAGAGATCATCTCTGGGGAGTAGAGTTTCTTGAAAAGTGCTTTTAAGAAGCCTGTGGGTCCCCAAACCCCGAGAAATTCAAGCCAATGCTATTCACCGAGAATAGATCAAAGTCAGGAAAGTTCGAGAATTTGGAAGAAACTCAAGAGATGCAATTCACGGAGAAGAGATCATCTTTGGGGAATAGAGTTTCTTTGACAACTTCTACGAGTGACAGTCTATGAAAGGGTTCACAGGGAATGCTGCCTTTCATATCTCCATATTGTTTAACCCCAAGAGGAGGGAAGATTGTGTCTGGTAATCCTATGGGGATCTAGTTTAGACTATTTCTAAGAGTGATCAACGGGCTTAATGCTAGACGTAGTTGCCGGGGAAACTCTAAATATCTATACTTTTATTACACAGTTGGTATGAGTTTATGAAAGAAGACTTACAGTGAAACAGCCCCATAATACATTTATATGTATATGAAAGCAGTAAATGAAAGCGATAACCACTTACCCGGTTGTAGAGCTTCCATGCTGTTTGGTTAGTTGTTCAACAAAGAAAGATTGAAAACAATAGTATATTCAAAATCAAAGGAGAAAGTGCTTTGAAAAGGAAAGATTTGGGGCTTATAGCTCAAGGAGAGGCCCAGGGTTTTATCAGTGAACGCACTGTTTGAATTTATACAGAGGGACTTATACATGTGACTGTTGCCCAAAAAGTTTTTTGTACAAAGGGATGGATCTTACACTCTCTCAAGAGGCCCAAAAGGTTTAAAGAAAAAAGAGTGGGGCTTATAACACGAGGGTAGGCCCAGTTTGTTTTTCCGTTTGAAATGGCGATCGCGCCGAGGTTTTCTTTTAACGCAAAGGGACTTATACAATAAGTGAGGCCCAAAATGTTTTGGTTAAAAGGGGATTGGGTCTTACACTCTAATAGAGGCCCAAAAATTTTGAATGGGTCTTACAGCTCAAGGAGAGGCCCAATTGTTGTTTTTCAAAAGGGCGATGATCGCGCCGTTTGTTTTTTACGGTATCGGGACTTATACAATGCACTGAGGCCCAAAAATGATTTGGTCAAAAGGATTGGGTCTTACACTCTATTAGAGGCCCAAAGTGTTTTGAAAATGACTTATGAGGGTTGAATTAATCCAAAAACCCTAATTTGTTTTCAAAAATGTATTTAATTGAATAAAAATTCAATTAAAATGATCAAAATTGTTTAACATATGAAAAACAAATTGTGATCTTGGATTAATGCTTCAAAAATTAAGTATTGACCTACAAAATAATTAGAAAGCATTAAAAGTTGCAAAATCAATGTGGAAAAAATATTTAAAATGTCAAAAACAATTAAAATATTAATTCTTTGCAAAAATATCAATTATATGAAATAAATAATATTTTTGGGATTTTTTGATAAAATAAAATATTTTAACATATTTGTGAATTATTAAAAAAAAGAATCAACTCAAAATCATTAAAACTCAGAGAGAAATTAATTTTTTAATCAATTAAATAAAATCACAAAATTCAAATATTCAAATTTCTAAAAATGGCGCCAAGAACACACCAAGAACACGCGCGTGTTCTGGGCTTGGCCAGATTTGCATTTTCTCTCCAATCTCACTGAATACTTGATTATAACATGCAATCCACATATCATTATGCTCGTCTCAACCTCACGATCATGTCTATGTCAATTAATTTCATTTAAATTAAACATATAACAAGAAATCATGAAAAATCCTCAAGAACCCTAATTTCTGCATGAAGGCTAGGATTTTTTATACACGATTCAAACAATGCAATTAGTTGAGGGGAAACATTCCATGCATGATTATGAACATATGGCCAAATTATTGTGCAGCAAAAATTGCATGGATCATAGAGTTAGAAGAGCTCATGCTTACCACTTGCAGCTGGTGATCGTGTTTTGTGTTGGAGGTGTTACAGCTAGGTTCCAATTATGTGGATAGCTTCCCTAGGTGCCAAGTGATATGTTTGAGTGCTTGGAATGGATTGAAATGGTTTGGAGTTGAAGATGGCACCTCAACTGCAAAACTGTCAAGAACTTGAGCAATTGGCTGGTGATTTTGTGAAATCTGTGTTCCAGATGTTATGTGAGTGTTTGGATCACTTCTATATGATGTATGTGAGGTGTGTGAGTGATTGGTTTGAGTGGAATTGCCCTCTAACTCAAAACCCGATAGCTACCTTGCTAAGAAAGGCATTTTTGCCAAGAGAAAGAGATTTTGAGGAAAGCATTTGTTTGATGGCTTTGGTGTACTCAAACTGATCACAATTGAGCTCTATTTATAGTAGAGCAAGTTTATTTTGCAAGGAATAGTGAATGGCAACTGCTAAGTAGGTTTGGCCAATGTTGGCAAATGAAAATCCAAGTCTCCTCTAGCCATTAACTAGAGGTTAGTGCACAGAGCTTTGGTCCCCTTGGTCTTGGATAAGTCTTGACTGATTTCAGATGAGAAGGGCTCAGTCCATGCCACCTTGATGCTTCCATTGAATGCTTCAATCCAAATTTGGAGTCTTGTCCCTATTTTGGCCATTCTAGGTTCAACATGCTATTTCTTGTTCCATGGACTTTGGAGGCTTGGCTCAGTGATTGTCCCCTTTAGATTCAATCCTCAGATGTGTCCAAGTGGATAGGAGCATTTGAATTTGGCTGATTTTGGAAAATCGAGCAAAATTGCAAATTCTGCCTTGCCGTTGACAGATTTCAGCAAGGCAACTTGCCAATGTCATATCTCATGACTTAAATGGAATTTGGCAATGTTCTTGGTCATTTTGGAAAGCCCTTAGATGATACAACAACTGTTTGAACATGTTTGGTTTTGATCTCTTTTGAATCCAAGTGAAAAATCCCCCTACATTTGGAAAAAAAATGAAGACAGATTTGGACTTAGTGAAAATTTCACTAAGTGTTGGAAAAAGTGACATTTTCATTTTTCAGCCATTTTGATCACTCCATAACTCAAAATCCTTAATGAATTGGACTTAGGTCTAGTTGAAGTTTTTGTAGAGGGTAATGAGTGCTACAAATCCATATTTGGATGGAAAAAAATGGCCTTGTCGTTTAGGAGTTATGATCCTCCAAAGTTGGTACCCTTGTCACTTTATTTTTAACTTAGAAAATTTTCTAAGTTTTTATGGTTACCCCTTTTACAAGTTATCCCACTTTTCTTGATTTTTCTTGATGAATGATGATTCAAATCATACATTAACATCATTTTAAGGTTAAAAATCCATTTTGGTGAAAAATCTCAAAACGTCAAAGTTGACTTTTGTGCACAGTTGACTTTTTATCAAATGAATTCCAAACTGTGCAATTTTCATGAAATCATGTCCTTGACCTAAATCAAACTTGATGGACATGTTCCATGGGTGTCATATGGTGTATTGGTGCATGTCATAGGGCTTGGGAGCATGTCCTGGTCAAAAGTCAAAGTTATAGTTGACTTTTTCCTTAAAACCCTAAGTGTGGTGCAGATGAAATTGAGACTTGTTGCTCAAACTTCTTGGATTAATCGATCATCCCAAATGGATCAATATGGTATATTAGAGACCCTCAAACCCTCTATTGAGGTCTTGGTTCATGATTTGTCCCAAAAGTCAACTTAGGGGTGAATTAGGTCAAGAAACCCTAATTCCAGATTTTTGATGTATGCATCCCCTGAGGCAAAATTGACTTGATGATTGGGTCCATGAGGTTCCATGGAGTATATTAGGTTATGTTTTGGATCATTGGCTCATGCCCAGATGAAAATTTCCATCTGGAGGCCCTGGTCGATCAAAACCCTAATTTGGTGACACTGGCGATCTTGGAGCTTGATTCCCCTAGAAGGGAGCAACCTTGTGCTTAATCCTTGAAGTGGGAGTCCTCTTGATCCATTGTGAATGTTTGAGAGGTTAGACAAGTTGAAGATCATGTCATTCCTTGATTGATCCTTTGTCTAAGCACTTAGAGAGGGCTTGAAACCCTAATTTTGATTGTGGTGAATGCTCAACAATTCCTTGAGGAAATTGATGAGGGACAAAGGTACATCCATATTGTGGTGAGGATTTGCCCAATGATGGAAAATCTTAGTGGTCAAAATTTAGGGTATGACACTATGCCATCACTAGAAATAACATGTCCCAAAAAACTCACCTCATGCAACCAAAACTCACATTTTGAAAGTTTTACAAACAACTTATTAACTTTCAACACCTGCAATGCAACCCTCAGATGCTCTGCATGATCTCTTTCCGACTTGGAATAAATTAAAATGTCATCAATAAAACTACCAAAACTAATCCAAATAAGCGTGAAAGATATGGTTCAAGTACTCCATGAATACGCCTAGCGCATTGGATACTCTGAAAGGCATCATAGCATATTCATAATGTCCGTACCGAGTCCTAAAAGCCGTTTTCTGAATATCATCCTCCTTCACCCGAATCTGATGGTAACCTGACCTTAAATCAATCTTACTGAAAACACGAGCTCCCACGAGTTGATCCATTAAATCATTAATCCTTGGAAGCGGATATTTTTTCTTGATGGTCACTTTATTCGGTTGACGATAATCAATACATAATCTCATACTACCGTCCTTCTTCTTAACCAACAACACCAGAGTTCCCCACAGCGACACACTAGGTCTAATAAACTTCTTATCAAGCAATTCTTTGAGTTGAGATTTCAACTTCGCCAATTCTGATGCTGACATTTTGTATGGCGCCATAGATATAGGTTTGGTACCAGGAACAAGGTCAATTGCAAATTCCACCTCTCGCTGTGGAGGCAACTCTGAAATATCATCCGGAAACATTTCTGGAAACTCTTTCACTACAGGTAATTCATTGATCGACAGTTTGCCTTCAACAGACAATGAGGAAAACACTGCAAATATTTTAGCTTCATCTTCCAACAAGGTCCTCAATTCCTGGGTATATATAAAACTAATCAACTCTTCTTCCTCTAGAGTAAGAAATAGAAACCTCTTCCTATAGCAATCAATGTAGACATAATTACTCTCTAGCCAATTCATCCCTAAAATAACATCCAGATCACTGAGTGGTAAGCAAATTAAATCCACTCCAAAATATTTACCAAAGATCGACACAGGACAATGCAAGTACACTAAAGATGTAGTGATCGACCCAATAGATGGAGTATCAATCACCATTCCTTTACTCAGAGTAGACGACATAAGTCCTAGTTTTTTCACACAGTCAACATGTTGCGGTGAGAATTGGATATCAAGCTATTAATTAACTTGAATCACAAAACTTTGAAATTCATCACCGAGCTTTGATTTATCCAAAGGAAAGGGTAAAGATCGAAGAAAACCCTAATTGTGCTATGGGAAGACACATCTAAGAGATCGGGGATCGGGGGTTGGTTATACTAAGGGAAGGTATTAGCACCCTAAGTATCTGTAGTACTCTATAGGAACCTCTTGTTTGTATTTGTGTTATGTTATGATTTGCTTGTTAAGGGATCTGCTAAGGGTAAAGGTAAAGACCTAAGGGCTAAAGGTAAAGACCTAAGGGTATATACACTAAGTATGCTCGCCAAGACGTCGCATCTTGTGCCTACGTATCCTGACTAAAGAATCAGAGCAACCGTAGTTCACCTAACTAAGGGTGAGGAACCATTGACTGTGGCCAAAGTTCCAAGGGGGAATGAGTATGAGCTCATGTAGAGTTTAAAAAACTCTCTAAGTCTAAGTTGTGATGGGGTAAAGTGAATACTCAAGATGATGAGTCCCACATAGAGTCCACGAACTCTAACTTAATTCTAAGTTGTAAGATTGAATGGCTATGAGGCCAAGGTATGATTAGGGTATCACCAATGACTATGAGGTCAAAGGTTACCTATGACTATGAGGCCAGAGGTTTAAAGAAGGGATCCTATGACTATGAGGACAAGGGAGGATGGCTATGACTATGAGGTCAAAGCTTACCTATGACTATGAGGTCAAGGTTGAAGAGACGACTCTATGACTATGAGGTCAAGAGGGAATGATATGACTATGAGGTCACGGAGGGAGATGAACTATCTATGACTTCGAGGTCAATAGAGAGACTTTCCTTTGGAAGGAGGGGAAGACTAAATCTTATAAACACAAAAGTTGTAATGGGATTGAAATTAAATGAACAATATGAGTTCAAGAACTTAAAGGGGATGCACAACAATTAAGCATGATCAATCTCAAAAGTATGATTCAAACATCCTTGTATGCAAGAGATAGTGAGATAATTCACAACGAACATAAATAAATGAGCAAACATAAATATGACAAAGATAGCATCCTCAAGTTTGAAATCAAAGACAAAATGTCCAAGGTATGAGACTTAGCAACAAAGACCACCAAGTACAAACAAAACCTAATAAAATGACTTTATCCAAGGCCAAGAAATACCTCTCAAATAACCCTCTCACTCTAAGAAAAACTCTCACAAAGTTGATTTCCAAAAAGAAGTTTAAGGTTTATCCATATTTTTGAAAACTTAGAAATAAATGCGAAAATAAAATAATAAAAAAATGAAAATAAAGATTAGATAAAATTGAATCAAACATTAAAATGTATTTTTGAATTTTTGTAATTTTTGGGTAGAAGGAAAATATTCTAAATGGTTTAAAAAAAGCAAAAGGAGAAAATAAAATAAAATTAGAAATAAACAAAGGGGGGGGGGGGTGCACTAGTTGAAGTGAGATGAACTGAGGTTGTATTGTGAGGCACACATGGGTCTGTTATTGGGGGTGCGAGTAGTATAAACGGCCCAAAGTCCAAACAAGTTGAAACCAGAAAAGAAAAAAAAGCCAAAAGGGTGTCTGGGCCGAGGGGGATTCGAACCCCAAACCCCTTGGTTTACAATGCGCGCTTCATACCACTAGGGTGGCTATACATCCAATGTATAAGCCACCCCTAATACTACTTAAACCAACAAAGCGTTCAAAAAAATAATTCTTTAAAACCACATGGAAAAATGTTACCAGACGTATCAACAAGACAACCATCAACCGGTCAAAAAACTTTAGTCACAAAAAGACAAAAAAACTCACTGGCCAATCACGCGCTGCTATGTTATCTCTATTCATGCAGCATGAAACCACAAACCCTAACGTGCAAACTCAAGCAAACAACATGGCAGTCGCCATTGCTCAAACATTATCTTCCTCAGTTTTCAACCAAACTTAACAGAATAAACTAACCACCCGTGGGGCTCACATGATAGAGTAACCTTAAACCCTAAGCTCCTCCAAATGACAACAGGGATTTGGAGGAAATGGATACAAAAGCAAGGGTTCCAAACTGTCACGAACTAAATAGGGTCATCATGCCTCATACAAACTCACACATTATCATTCATATTATCATCTAAAACTGACCTAAATGCAAAGTGTAAACATGATAACATTATGGAGATCAATCACAGTTATATATATGGCATGGAATCATGAGTGTTAAGGGAGAGAGATAGACTTACCAAGTGGAGTAAGTCCACTGCCCCTTCAACCTGGTAACCTTGGAACTTTACTAACTCAACCTCTCCTTCTGAAGCTGCTGATGAGATGATCCTCTCCTCCTTTTGGTTGCACGGTCTTCACAAGTTTCTAGCACTTTAAACGATACGTATGTGAATGCTCTGATGTATGTGTTGATTATTGTGGTTCTGATGTTGTGTTGGTGGAAGGTTTAGAAGGTTTTGTTTATGGGTGGCTCGAAGGAAATGAAGCAGGACATGTTTCTTGCAAGTTTTTGAAAGTTTCTTGCAAGATGATGGAGTGGAGAGGTAGAGAGATTTTTGAGAGATTTTCTGATGATGAACAAAGGGGAAGGGCTCTCCGTTTATAGCCAGAGTAGCTTGGTCCGAGTCTTAAAGGTACAGTGGACATATGTTTTCTCTAAAGGAGAAAAAATTAGGGTTTGTATGGATCTTCCTTCAATCTTTGTACCTGGCTAATTCTAGTCAACCTTGGAGAACACAATGCTTCATTTGCTGAACAAAAGAAGTAAAGAATAGGCTGCAGGTCTGTTGTTTTCACCCTTCTATCATACCCTAAATTTTTACCACCAAGATTTCCCATCATTGTGCAAGACTTCATCACAATATGGATATACCTTCATACCTCATCAATCTCCTCAAGGATTGTTGAGCATTCACCACAAACAAGAATTAGGGTTTCAAGCCCTCTCAGAGCACTTAGACAAAGGATCAATCAAGAAATGACATGATCTTCAACTTTTTTAACATCTCAAGCCTATAAAAGATCAAGAGGACTCCCACATCAAGAATCAAGCACAAGGTTGCAACATTCCAAGTGGATCAAGCCTCAAGATCGCCAGTGTCACCAAATTAGGGTTTTGGTCGACTGAGGCCTCCAGATGGAAATTTTCCTCTAGGCATGAGCCAATGCTTCAAAGTACAACCCAATATACTCCAAAGGACCTCATGGACCTAATCATCAAGTCAATTTAACCTCAGGAGATGCATTTACCCAGAACTCAGGAATTAGGGTTTCTTGACCTAATTCACCCCTAAGTTGACTTTTGGGAAAAAAAATGAGCCAAGACCTCAAGACATGATTTGAGGGTCTCTAATACACTACATTGATCCATTTGCAACAATGGATTTATCCAAGAAGCTTGATCTACAAGTTTCAATTTCATCAGGACCACAATTAGGGTTTCGAGGGAAAAGTCAACTGTACCTTTGACTATTGACCAAGACATGCTCCCAAACCTTGGGACATGATTCAATACACCCTATAACACCTATGGAATGTATCCATTAGGTTTGATTTAGGTCAAGGACTTATTTTCACAAATGATCGCACAATTCGGATTTCATCCGATAAAAAGTCAACTGTGCACAAAATCAAGTTTGAGTTTTTGGAATTTTTCGCAATTATGGTTCTTTGACCTTAAAACAATGTTAATATGTGATTGGAATCATCATTCATCAAGAAAAATCAAAGAAAGTGAGTTAACTTGTAAAAGGGGTATCCATAAAAAACTTAGAATTATTTTAAGTTATGGAACAAAGTGGCTAGGGTACCAACTTCCAAGGACCATAACTTAGGATCCAAGCAACCATTTTGGATAGTCCAAAGATGGATTTGTAGCTCTCATGGCATAATTTAAAAGTGTCAACTACATCTCATTCCAATTCTTCATGGATTTTTAGTTATGGAGTAACCAAAATGGCTGAAAACATGAAAATGGTATTTTTCCAACACTTAGTGAAATTTTCACTAAGTCAAAATCTGCCTTACTTTTTCCAAAATGTAGGGGCAATTTTCACCTTGATCCAAGTCAAACCAGGTCTAGGGGTGGACATCAAAGTTAAAGTATGCCATGAGGGCTTTCCAACAAGTACCAGATCATCTCCAAATTCAATTTGAGCAAGGAGATACAACCCTTGAAACATGGCATCATGAACCGATTCTTTTCAGATAGATTTGGCAGATTTTGTACATTTTGCTCGATTTGTCCAAATATGATAAATCCAAGCCTTGTCATCAATTTGGACACATCTGAGGATCAAATCCAAGGGGGATGATCTGATCTCCAAGCCTCACAAGTCCATGAATCTACAAGTAGCCATGCCAAACCTAAAAGAGCTAAAAAGGTGCCAAGACTCCAATTTTGTTGCAATACATTTAATGGATACACCAAGGTGGTATGGACTAATACATTCCTAACTGAATGAGTCAAGGATAAGCTCTAAATCAAAGAACCATAGGCCTGTGCCCTAACCTCTAGTCAATGGCTAGAGGAGACTTGAGATTCCTTTTGCATAACATTGGCCAAAGGCCTGCTGCAGCCACTATTCATTATTGCTTGCAAAACAAACTTGATCTACTATAAATAGAGCTCATTTGTGCTCAGTTTGAGTACACCAAAGCAACCAAACTGATACTTTCCTCAAAATCCCTCTCTTTAGGCCAAAATGCCTTCTTATGCAAGGTATCTCTGAGTCTTTGAGTTAGAGAGCAATTCTATCACAGCTCATGATCCAAACACATCCAATATGTCATATCTAAGTTGTCCAAACTATCATATGCAATCTGTAACACCAAAATCACAAAGTCCCATCCCAAAACCTCAAAATTGGACTTTTTTGCATTTTTCAAGCCATGTCTTGATTCAGTCACTTTCAAAACCAGATAAAACCTCAAACACACTCCAAATATCATCCTTGAACTGTCCCAAATGGTTCCCCACATCTGGAACACCATTTGAGAGAGTTGCCATATTGGTCACTTTTGCCCCTTTTACAAGAAAGAGATCAAACTTGTTCCTGAGGATTCCAGCTGATTCTAACCATTCTAAAAGCTTCTAAGGGATCAATTGAGAGTGTCTAAAGCATCAAATCACTTCTGGCACAAGAAACTTGGTAGATTGCATAAGAAGCTCTAAGAGGTAAGTGCATCATCACTTGAACTTTCTAAATTATGCATTATTTTGAAGTCCACTGATCATAAACCTCTCATGCATGTTATATATGTTGTGTTTGAACCAATTTTCCATGTAATCCTTGCTTGTACCATGTGTTAGTATAGAAAATGCAATCATAGGCCTATTTCAAAAACACTATCAGGTTTTTAAAAAGGGACCTCATCTAAAAAAAACCAAGGGCACCATTGGAATCCTTGTGAAATTCTAGGCAGGATAAACCTAAATTTTGTCCTAATCCATGGAAAAATGAGAAAGTTATAGCCTTTACATTTTTGGTCCAAACCCTTGCCTTGCCTTGCCTTGGCTAGGCCTAAAACAAGGCATGCCTTATGTATTTCTAGGGTGGCTTTGATACACGGATGTATTACCACCCCAGTGGTAGAAGGCGCGCAGTGCAACCTAGAGGTCTGGGGTTCGAATCCCTCTCGCCCCAGACCCTTTTTTTTAGCCCTTTTTCCACTTTTTTAAATATTTGTCATATTATTTTAAATGATTTGGAAAATTAATTTCTCTCTCACTTTTAATTATTTTTTATTGGTTCTTTTTGCAAAAAATCACAAAAATGTTAAAATATTTTATTCCAAAAAAAAAAATCCAATTTATATTATTTATTTAATATAATTAGAATTTTTGTAATTAATTTCAATTTAATTGTTTTTAAACATTTTTTAAATGGAATTCTCACTTTGATCTTTCAAAATTAATTGGATTTTAAACTTGGTTTTCCAAAATATTTTCCAAATTGTACAACTTGTTTTTGAATATAATTGATATTTTATCCTTTATTATTTAAATTACCTTTGAAAAATGCCATGTTAATTCAAAAATTAGGGTTTCTTCCCGATTTTTAATTTTCAAACACTCACGGGCCTCTTGAGAGAGTGTAAGACCCAACCCCTTTGTAAATACATAATTTTTGGGCCTCAGACGTTGTATAAGCCCCACTGTATTTTCAAAACCCCGGCGCGGTCGTCGCCTTTCAAAACAAAATCATCTGGGCCTCCCTTCGTGTTGTAAGTCCCATCTTTCTTTTTCAAAACATCTTTGGGCCTCTCCTTGAGTTGTAAGACCCATCCCTTTGTACAGAAAACCTCTATGGGGCTCAGTCATTGTATAAGTCCCAATACGATATTCAAAATAATGATGTGATCACTGTTAAACCTTGGGCCTCTCTTTGAGTATAAGCCCCAACAATCTTTTCAAAACAAATCCCCTGTTGATTTAGATTCAATATACAGTTGTTATAAAAAATTTCTTTAATTTCTTTGAACAACTAACAATACAGCATGGAAGCTTGCTCGCCTGTAAGTTTTAACAGCTTTCATTTACTCGCTTTCATATATATATATATATATATATATATAATTGTATTGTGGAAAGCTGCGCACGGTTAGTCTTCTTTCATACCCTTTTTAAATACTTGTCATATATCAACTGTATATATACTAGTATAGTTATTTAGAGTTTTCCCCGACAACTAGGTCTAGAACTAAGTAAAGCCATGTTGGTCACTCTTAAATACAAACAAAACTAGATCCCCATAGGATTTCCAGATACAGTCTTGCCTTCTCTTGGGATTAAACAATATGGAACGAAGAGAAAGGCAGTATTCTTCGTGAACCTTTTCTCAGGCTGTCACTTAGAAATTGTCAAAGGAATTCTACTCCCCAGAGTTGATCTATTCTCGATGAATAGAATCTCTAGTTTCTTCAAACCTTCGAACCTTCATTAAATGATCTATTCTCGATGAATAGTATTTCTTGAACTTTTCTTGGTTTGGGACCCACAGGCTTCCTAAAAGCATCCCCACCTCCTCTTAGGCTTTTTACAAGGACCCTCTGGCTTCTTAGAAGTTCTCATGCCTTCTCTCGGGCTTAATACAAGGACCCTGTCGACCTCTTAAAGGTATAAGATAGAACCTTGTCATCCTTTGCTAGAGCAGTCTTTCCGGTGTCAAATCTCAGACCAGTGTAGGGTTGTTTCTCATCCCTCAATACACTCGCCTCCTCTTAGGCATCATACAAAAGATAAAACTCTTCCACACCAGTAGACTTAGACAGTCTAACCCCCTTGAGTCTCGAAGACATTCTCAAGTTCTCTACAAACATAGGAAAAACCCCGATCACTCTGGATCAATCTCCAGCAGAGCTAAATCCCAGTCTCTCTCCCAAAAATCCCTAATCAAAACCTCAAGGTTCCTGATACCTCAACTCTTCTGTAATCCTCAGCAAGAGTTGATTCCCCATTTGGACCTGCCTAGGGATCTCAATAATCCCCAGCAGAAAGATAGCCTCCTCTTAGGCTTTGTATAAAGATCTTTCCTCAACACAGATAGCCTCCTCTTGGGCTTTGTACAATGATTCTCCCCAGCGGAGTTAACCTTTTCAGACTCTCTTGTTGAGTCAATCACTTTTCAGACTCTCTTGTTGAGTCAATCTGAAGATGGCTGGAAATCTACCTGAGTGAATCGCACACTCAAAGATACAACAGAGTCGCCACCGAATTTTATTTAGTCCCAAAGGATAGGGAAAATATCGATAAAACCCAAAGGGAAGAGAGACTGGAACAGGGGGTCGGTTATGCGAAAGGAAGGTATTAGCACCTAACACATCCGTCGTACTCGACGGGAACCATTTCGCTTGCTTCTAGGCTTGAATGGGTTATCTATCTAAAGGCTTCTAGCTAAAGAAAGGAGAGAGAGAAAGAAAGGGAAAAAGAAAAGAAAGAAAGAAAGTGCTGGCGGAGGAACAAAGTCCTCGTGCCTACGTACCCTCATAGTGCAATGAGGAAGTCAGAGCGCCATAGTTCATGGAACCAGGGGACAGAAAGGAAGGAAGAAAAGGAGAAGGAAAGAAAGGTGGAAGTGTGCTCGCCAAGACATTGCGTCTCGTGCCTACGTATCTGACATTCAGAAGAATGCAGAATCAGAGCTTCCGTAGTTCGGGGAACTAAGACGGAAAAGGAAAATGAAAGGAAAGTGGTGTCAAAACCAAGAGAATAAGAGAGTAAGACATAAGTGGTGTCCAAACCAAGAGAAAGAGTGAAAGAAACTCTACTGGGGATAACAAAGAGGATCGGTGTCGAAACCAAGAAAGTAAGAGCAAAGGGAATAGGAAGGACTCCGGTGGGGATCCAAATAAAGGAATGGTGTCATAACCAAGAGAAATAGGAGACTCAGTATATTAACTGGCTGGCAGTGGCTAACCGAAGAAAGAGAGTGAGACCCTGGCAGGGAAAAACAACTGGTGTCAACAGACGGACTGTGATAAACCAAGAAAGAGAGTGCTGAACAGAGAGAATGTGTTTGACTCTAAAGGGGCCTCGGTATATTAACTGATAAACAGTGGTTAACCGGGGAAGAAAAGACTACAACTCTGTGGGGATAGAGAAGCACAGAGAAAACTGTGATCAACCAGAAGAACGGGTGTGGGACCGATCGAAGGTCGTGACCCAAAGGACGGGTGTAGGACCGAGCAAAGGTCGTGACCCAAAAGGACGGGCATGGGACCGAGCAAAGGTCGTGACCTAAAGGGGTTTGGTAAACTGACTGAACAAACAGCACTCAACAGAAGAAAGGGTATTTGAACCAAAGAAAAGTTACTAACCCAAGGGTGCAAGTATTCGAACTAAGAGGAGGTTGCCAACCGCGGGGAATTCTGCGTTTACAGACGGACTGTGATTAACCGAAGAGAAAACCGAGTGATTAACCAAAAGAAGGTGATTAACTTGAGAAAGGGTTCAGTATTTTAACAGACGGACTGTGGTTAACTGAAGAGAAAAGTGAGTGATTAACCAAGAGAAGGTGATTAACTCGAGAAGAACTCAGTATTAACAGACGGACTGTGTTTAACTGAAGAAACGGGTGATGAACCAAGAAAAGGTGATTAACCCAAAAGGTACTCAGTATTAACAGACAGACTATGATTAACTGAGAAGGAGTGTAAACAGTGGTGTTTTAACTGACAGGCAGTGATTAACCAAACAAAGGGAGAAGAACCAAGAATAGATTGCGAACTCCAGGGGATTTACGGTTTTAACAGACAGATTGTGATTAACCGCAGAAAAGAGATTGAGATTCTTCAGGGGAATCAAAAGGCAATGATTGATTACAAGAAGAAAGGAGTAATGAAACAAAGGGAGATTGCTAGCGCAAGAATAATGATCATAACCAAGAAGAATGGTGATTGATCAAAAGGAAAAATGAGAAGAGCACAAGTGATCAAGGATGAACCCGACTGGGGAAGGAGCAACACTACAGCTTGAGGATAGAGGTGACTATTCTCGAAAGAGATGGCCAAATGCCATTACCCAAGAAATAGTCAGAATGAGGGTAGGACAACCATCATCATTCCTTCTCTAATGCTCAAAGTATAGTGCGGAAATTGAAACAGACAGCGCAACAGCTCCAATGTTGTACAGTGCTTCTGCAGTGATAAACGGACAGCATAACGGCGTCAACTTGTACAGTGCTCCGAGGCAAGGCGTAGTGCGAAACTCCAACTCCACGGGGAAACGAGAGAGAAATCTCTAAAGGAGACCTAAAGAGAGGAAAGGGAAGGATCAACTAATCGAAACATGGTTTCGATTAACCAATCAAAGGGGAATGATCATGCCAACAATTTTCCAAAGAGAATGGAAAATCATTAAAGCAAAAGGTGAAAATTATTGATTGTACATGATTACATTTGCTCAATGTAGAACAAACATAATGTGATCAAGAATTGAAAGTGTAAAACAATGCCATACAAATATTAGCATGTATCACAAATCATGTGTCAAGTGATCAAAGATTGTGCAAGATTTAGCATGTTCAAACAAAAATCAAGAACACATATAATTGCAAGAATTGATAAATAAATCATTGAATTAATGTAGATATGCTTTAAACAGAGGTTAATAGCACTAAAAACATCCAAAAATATTAAGCATATCAATCCATGGAAGTTAGAGGGGGAAAGGATGCCAAACAAGCTTGAAAAACACCAAAAATGGCCCTCTGTTACAGTGGTAATCGATTACCCTATGTAGGTAATCGATTACTCGCTTAAAAATAGCAGAATTTGGTGAAAAAAGGCTGAGTAATCGATTACTCTATTTGAGTAACCGATTACCACTGTAACAGTGGCAAAAAAAACAGTAAAAACAATTATTCAAAAGTAGTTTTCAGCATTTAATCACTTATACCAACCACCACATGCTAGGGCAAGAAATTGTGCACGAAAATTACATCATGTAAGAGGAATTAAACACAAATTACAAGCATTAATCATGAAGATCAAAGATCAAGCAATTGCATGATAAATTAAACCGAAAACGATCGAAATTACAAACGTAAACGTGCGAACTTAATCGAAACAGAGAGAAAAGATAGATCTACCAACCTACAAGCCGGAGGATTAGCTTGGTAATTGTTGTAAATGAAATGTGATGAAGGTAAGTGAAGAAAACTAGAGAAAACCAGAGATTCCTCCACTTGCACTTTGAACCGTAGCGAAACCGAGCAAAATGTGATAAAAGCTCCGAAATCGAATTTGCACCGTAAGATCTTGAAGTAAACGCTTGAGATGAATCCAAAAGCTAATAGAACTTTAGATACTCAAGTATAATTGCAAAATGATGAGAATAATCAAAGAAAACCAGAGGAATCTTCAATTGCACTTTGAATCGTGGCGAAACCGAGCAAACTCCGACGAAAACTCCAAAATGAGAATTATCACCGAGGAAACTTGAAGCAATCACTTGAATTGAATCCCAAAGCTACTGAAACTCCACAAAATTCAGTAGAATGGAATAATGATGAAGGTTAAGCCCAAGAAATAATCACTTTCAATGTGAAAAGTGATTATTCTTCAAGAATTAAGAGCTTTAGTGAGGTTTGGTGAAGAAAGTGAAGAGGAATGTGTAAAAGTTGCAGAAAAATGTAGAGGAGAATGAGAGAATAGAGAGCGAAGAAAGTGTGAATTTGTGTGAGTGATTGTGGAGGGTTTTTGAAATGAGTGAAGCCTTGTTTATATAGACTTTTGGTATGGAGTGTGGGAGGTTTGGCCTTTGGTTGGGACTTAGCTTTGGGAGGTTTGGAGTTAGGGTTGGAGTTAGTTACACTTGACTCACCGAGTCAAGGTAGTTAACTCGGTTAGTTAGGATCAACTCGGTAACAATCCCAAGGTGCACTCCATCATCCAAAGATCCACATTACTTGGAAAACAAGGAACATGGTGCACTTAATTTAAAGTGAAGTATAGAATAAATGTAAGGGAAATGTCTTGAATGGTCTTGAACTGTCTAGAATGTTCCACACAATGCTAGAATAGAATAGAAACAAATACCCAAGAGAATGCATGGCTGCTGTCCCAAAATGTAGTGGAAATTGCAAATTTGCACTGAGTAATCGATTACCCTATTTGAGTAATATGTTACTCAGTTGAAAAAACAGTAAATTTGGAAAAATTACACTGAGTAATCTGTTACCCTGTTTGAGTAATCTGTTACTCAGTTGAAAAACAGCAAATCTGGCAAAATCGGCCAGATCACTCAAAACAAGTGTTGAGGTCCCGGTTTCAATTTTCCACTTCTTGTTTGGATAAATATGCATAGAAACCCTTGTCTTGTGCTTATTTTGATAATGTGAGGACCTTGTGATGATGCGATTAATCGGGCTTGAAAACCTGAATATTCCTGTAGTCAAAACACAAAGGGAAAAAACTGCAAACGCGCATACTAGCGATGTAAGTGCACATGCTTATGCAAAAACAAAAAAAGGAGATCAAATTTCGGGTTACAACAGCTGCCCCTATTTAATCCGCTTGGACCTGAATGTACAAATTGCGCTAGCTTTTCGATGATTCGAGGTAAAAGGGGATTAAATAAAAGAGTAGCTCGAGAATTTGGCCGATGGCGACAAAAGGAGAGTTGACAGTATTTGAAGGTTGATAAGTGCAAAGTTTGCTAAAAATTTGTTGGAAGATAAGTCTGGCAAGAAAGAGAGGGAGTATGATCGATGCGTATGCCATGTCTGCATTTCTAAATGATGCTTGATATCATGCAATGCAAAGGCTCAAGATAAGACACGGTGTGAAACGGTTAGGCAGAGGATCGTAGCAAAACGACTTCGACACCCTCGGTTGGGGGGAGGATCCACAGATAAAGATAAACTCTGCTGGAAAGAGAGTTCACGAAGGATGATGATCCCGCCGGGGAAAGAAACTGAGACCATCTCAGGTTTCTAAATCACCATGGTTGTCTCTGTTGGGGATGAAAGAACCAGGTCCATCCTTTCTACCAAGACTGGCTCTGCGTGGGGAAAAGAGATTCCCGAATCATGTTGACTCAGCTGAGGAGAAACCACTGCTGCTGGTGACAGATAGTTCCTAATCATAAGAGATGATGTACAACCCTTGCTAGGGAAAAAGAAGATAAAGCGTCTTTGCTGGGGAACACCCTGGCAACCTGCTGGGGAGAATGATGACTCTGCTGAGGATACAACAACTTCTTCACTGAATCAAAACATTGCCGACCATACGTTAGGCTTACCAATGGATATTACCGATCACCCTGCAGGAGTTACCAGTAACACATGTAATGCATAATGCTTTCTCGATTGATTTAGCTTTTTATTGTTCTCAACGTTTTTTAGTATTATCTGATCACAAATAATTGTTTATTTTGCAAACAAAATATCGGAATGAACAAATTGAGATAACAAAGAATGTATTCTATTGAATTAAAAAATTTTGTACATAAAGTGTGTACAAGGATGCAAAATCCTTGATGAGGAAATTTGCAATAAAATTGAAAAACAAATGTAAATGGCAAAGGGAAATCATGCATAGCATTGATTACAACATTGGCTACCATCCACTGTAAGTCTAGGTTCCAACGCCTTGCACCAGTCGATGATGATGGGAATATTCTGTTACCGTCTGAGGTCTAGCCGTGATGAAGAGGCTCAAGTGTTCACAGTCAATGCCTCTATCCCTAATTTTTGCCTGGACATGTTTTCACTTTTTTTTTTCGTCCACTGGGATGCCCATTTTTGCCTAAGTTGCCCTTTCGGGTTTTCAACTTAGCGGGCTATTATTGTTTTTTTTTATTGTCCCTAACTTTTGCATGGACATTTCTTTTTTTTTGGTCCATCGGGACATCCATTTACGCCTAGATTGTCCTTGCGGATGTCAATCTAGCGGACTCTTATCCATTTTTTTCAGGCATAATATTTTTTGACTGTATCGGAGTTCACGGGCGATGGCAACTCCTCCCCATCCATTATGGTGAGGATCAGGGCTCCGCCTGAGAAGGCCTTCTTGACAACAAAGGGTCCTTCGTAGTTGGGAGTCCACTTGCCTCGTGGATCCGAGTGAACAGGTGAATATCTCTTGAGCATGAGTTCACCTTCACAGAATGTTCGAGGAAGAACTTTCTTGTCAAAAGCTCGCTTGAGGCGTCTCTGATACAATTGACCATGACAAATGGCTGCAAGGCACTTCTCTTCGATGAGATTCAGCTGGTCGTATCTGGATTGAACACATTCGGCTTCATCAAGACCTGCTTCCATGATGACTCTGAGTGAAGGAATTTCGACTTCCATGGGTAGAACTGTCTCCATACCATATACAAGCGAATACGGAGTTTCCCCGGTAGAAGTCCGAACCGGAGTTCGGTAGCCACGCAGTGCAAAAGGAAGCATTTCATGCCAGTCCTTGTAAGTCTTGACCATTTTCTGGACAATCCTCTTGATGTTTTTGTTTGCTGCTTCGACGGCGCCATTCATCTTGGGCCGATATGGTGAAGAGTTGTGGTGCTCGATCTTAAATTCTTGACACAACTCCTTCATCATATTGTTGTTCAGGTTGCTTGCATTGTCCGTGATAATGTTGCTAGGAATGCCATAACGACAAATTATCTCTTTTTTGATAAATCTGGCAACCACTTGTCATGTAACGTTTGCATAAGAAGCAGCCTCAACCCACTTGGTAAAGTAGTCGATAGCAACTAGAATGAATCGATGACCGTTGGAAGCCTTTGGCTCGATCATTCCAATCATATCTATACCCCACATGGAGAATGGCCAAGGTGCAGTCAAGACATTCAATGGAGTTGGGGGCACATGGATCTTGTCTCCGTAGATTTGGCACTTGTGACATCTTTTGGCAAAGTTGTAACAATCTACTTCCATTGTTGTCCAGTAATACCCAGCCCGAAGGATCTTCTTGGCCATAGAATGACCTTTAGCATGTATACCCTCGCAGCCCTCATGTATAGACCTTATGATCGTGTGTGCTTCGTGTCTATCCACACATCTAAGCAACACGGAATCATAATTCCTCTTGTACAGTATACCACCACTTAAGAAGAATTTGGCGCAAAGCCGCCTAAGAGATTTCTTGTCAGTGATGGTGATACCCTCAGGATATTCCTGTTTTTCCAGATATCTTTTAATGTCGTAGAACCAAGGCTTGTCATTAGACTCATCCTCGATTGTTAAACAGTGTGCCGGTTCGTTCAAGTGATCAATGCGGATATGAGGAGCTTCATTCTTCCACTTGACCTTGAACATGGATGCTAGAGTGGCAAGAGCATCAGCTATTTGATTTTCCTCTCTGGGAATATGATGAAAAGTGATCTCATCAAAGTAAGGAATCAACTTCGCTATGTGTTGTTGGTACTGAACCAGCTTGGAATCCCGAGTCACAAAGTTCCCTCTGACTTGACCAATGACCAAGGCAGAATCTCCATAGACCTCAAGAATCTTGATTCTCAAGTCAATAGCCGCTTCAATACCGTAGATACATGCTTCGTATTCAGCCATATTGTTGGTACATGCAAAGCATAATCTGGCAGTGAAGAGAAGGTGAAAACCTGTTGGAGAGACGAGGATAGCACCGATTCCACGACCTTTAGAATTGGAGGCATCGTCGAACACGAGCGTCCATCGCGCCCCTAGTTCGGGTCCTATATCAGGATCTGGAGTCTCATAATCTCTGATAAACAGCACATCCTCATCGGGAAAGTCAAACTTCATTTGTTGATAACCCTCTATAGGTTGATGAGAAAGGTAGTCAAACAAGACGCTCCCTTTTATTGCTTTCTAGGTAACATGCTGGATATCATACTCAGTTAACAACATCCGCCACCGAGCAATCCTTCCAGAGACAGCCGGCTTTTCGAATATGTACTTTATCGGATCCATTTTGGATATCAACAAAGTAGTATGGAAAATCATGTATTGTCGAAGGCGTCGAGCAGCCCAGACTAAAGCACAACAAGTTTTCTCCAAGAGTGAGTATCTGGCCTCACAATCAGTGAACATCTTGCTCAGATAGTAAATTGCATGTTCTTTTCTGCCAGTGTCGTCATGTTGACCCAATACACATCCCATTGATTCATCGAGAATGGTAAGATACATGATTAAAGGCCTACCAGGAACCGGCGGTACTAAGATTGGTGGTTCTTGCAAGTATTGTTTTATTTTGTCAAATGCTTCCTGACAATCATTATTCCATTCAACCGATTGATTTTTCCTTAGAAATTTGAACATTGGTTCACAGGTAGCCGTCAAATTGGAAATGAACCTTGAAATTTAATTGAGTCTGTCCAAAAAGCCACATACTTCTTTTTCTGTTTTGGGAGGCGGCATGTTCTGAATTGCCCGAACCTTATCAGGATCAACTTCAATGCCCTTCCTACTTACAATAAAGCCCAACAGTTTACCAGATCGAACTCCGAAGGTGCACTTCGCAGGATTCAACCGCAGTCTAAACTTCCGGAGTCTGTCAAACAGTTTCTTCAGATGAACCAAGTGATCATCCTCAGTTCTAGACTTGGCAATCATATAGTCCACGTAAACCTCAATCTCTTTATGAATCATATCGTGAAAGAGGGTTGTCATGGCACGCTGGTATGCTGCCCCTGCATTCTTTAGACCGAATGGCATGACTTTGTAGCAATATGTACCCCATGGCATGATGAAAGTAGTCTTCTCCATATCAGTTGGGGACATCTTGATCTAATTATATCCTAAAAAACCGTCCATGAAGGAAAAGACAGAAAACTGCGCAGTGTTGTCTACCAAGACATCAATATGAGGCAAAGGAAAATCATCCTTCGTGCTTGCTTTGTTGAGATCTCGATAATCCACACACATTCTGACTTTGCCGTCCTTCTTGGGAACTAGGAAGATGTTGGCAACCCATTTAGGATATTTGGAAGTGGCTAGGAACCCAGCGTCAAGCTGTTTCTTTACCTCTTCTCTGATTTTGAGTGCCATGTTAGGTCTAGTCTTCCTGAGCTTCTGCTTGACAGGAGGACATCCGGGTTTGAGTGGCAAGTGATGTTCAACGATGTTGGTATCCAAACCAGGCATATCTTGATAGGACCAGGCGAAAATATCAACATACTCTTTCAATAACTTGACCTACTCGGAGTGTACATGCTCTGCGAGGGATGCGCCAACCTTGACTTCTCTTCTGACCTCATCAGTACCAAGATTGACAACTTCCACTGGCTCTTTGTGTGGCTGAATCTCTTTACGCACGTGCTCAAGGAGCCTTGCTAGTTCAGCTGGTAATTCACAATCTTCCTCACCATCTTCTTTGGCTTGGTTAACTGGAATTCCAGAATTACAATGGATGTTTGCCATGTTGTCATCAATGCTTTTATTAGTTCTGCATGTTTATGAGTATGTTTAGAATTAGCTATTATAAAAGTGAAAAAGAAAAGAAACTTTTACCATTTATTTTGTGAAAAAGTAAGATAAAGAAAGGAAATAGAGCATGATTTTGAATGCAAAAAACTTTCATTTATTGATCACATAATATTGCAAAAGCGCGAGGCCCTTTACAAGCTATCCATTCGTCTCGGGCGAGGACGAGGGAATGAAAAAGTAAAATGCATTACATGTTATATGGGAAAACCACAGGAATCATGGTAGATGTCCAATTATTGAGCTTGAAACCCGGCGGACACTTGCGCACAAAGCTTGAAATCTGATTACTGGGACCAGCATCATCAGCAGCTGCCACGATGTCACCTTGCTGGAAACCCGCGCTGTGGAACTTGACAAAGTTGCTTTGCTTCTGATCAGAGGAACCAGATTGACGACCAGGATGACAACCCACTCCAAAACGATTATGCTTCTTGAAATTCTAGCACATGTGCAGAGTTCAGATGTCCTATAACATGCCATTCGACATCTGGTCTGACATGAACATAAATGGCAAGGTATATAGCAATAATCATGGTACTGAAAAGATAAAAGCAAGACACATAGAATTTTTAACCCAGTTCGGTTTAACACACCTACTCTGGGGGCTACCAAGCCAGGGATGAAGTCCACTATCAGTAGTATCAATTCAAAGCTAAACTCTCCGTTTACAGCTTATCACTCAATCACTACCCAATGACCCTTCTACCTAGATCCTCTCTAGCTATGAGAAACTCTTCTCACTCCCAATCATCGCAATGATGTCTAGCAGTCGATAATCCGCCACTGCATCAACGGCTTTTTACCTATACAACAGTTCAACAAGGAAGACACCCTTCCAAGACACAACTCAGAGTTACTTAAAAGCTTCCTCCAAGAACAATACTCCTCTTACTTAAAAGCTTCGAGGATCACACTTACAAGATGTCCAACTCACATGTCGAGTGGTACAGGAACCAACCCTAATACTAGAACTTTTACATCTTTGGTTGTGTTACAATACTAGGTTACAATGTATCTATATATAACATATTTCCAACTGGATTTGGGCCTTTAAAAACACAGCAATTGAGCTGCCACAAGTCAGCAGAAACTTCTGCTACAAATTAGGACTTCAATCTATAACTTCCTAAAATATCTCCATATTTAGAAAGTGTATATTTTCCAATATTCTTCTCAATTTCTGACTTGAATCTTCAGGCCTTTTAATTCAGCCCCTCATAGAATTTGCATATTATTTCCTGAATCTTCTGCATCTGTTAAGACATAACAGAATTCTAAATTCTCTTCAGTTCTGGCGCGATGTCGAATGAACCTGCATGGGACATCTTGATACGACATGTTGTTCTTCAGCTCAACATGTTCCATTGCACACTAGGACCTCTTGCTCAACCTGTTCTTCTTTAGCAAGATACACTATCCTATCTAACATATTGCTGCTATTATTTGTTTTACAAAATTAATGCCAACCCTTAAAATTAAAGAACTAACACTTCTCAACCACATCAATCACGTGCCCCCAGCCTGGCAAGGCACCTCTATTGATGGCCTCTTTAGCACTCTTAGCAGACGCTAAAGTCAATTATGGTGATCTACTTTGACTAGTTGAAGCAGCGCTGACATCTTCGAACTCGAGACACTATAACGGCACCTCAGATATGCCTTCTTCGGTCTCGACGTATCGAAAAGATGATAACTCGCTTACAATCAGATCCTCTTCACCACAGACAATGACAAGCTGATCGTCAAACATGAATTTCAACTTTTGATGCAAAGTGGAGGTAACTGCCCCTGCAGCATGGATCCACGGACGACCCAGTAGGCAACTGTACGCTGGATTGATATCCATCACTTGGAAAGTAATGGTAAACAGATGCGGCCCAATGTTGACAGGTAAGTCTACTTCTCCAATGACCTGTCTTCGAGAACAGTCAAAGGCTCTGACAACTAAGGCACTTGGTCTCATCTCGATTCCTTCCACTGGTAATTGACTCAATGTGCCCTTAGGCATCACATTGAGAGAAGAACCAGTATCCACTAGAACACGAGATAAGAGGATGTATGTGCAGGTTACAGATATGTGCAGCGCTTTATTGTGGGCAGTTCCTTCAGGAGGTAATTCTGATTCATTGAAACCCAAATACCGACTTGTAGCTATGTTGGCCACTACATCGTCAAACTCGACGACGGATATATCTTGTAGGATATGGGCACTTTTCAACACTTTCAACAGAGCTGATCTGTTCGTAGGTGAACTCATGAGTAAGGACAAAATTGAGATCCTTGAGGGAGTCTGACCCAGCTGATCCACAATCTTAAAGTCACTTTTCTTGATTAGCTTAAGGAACTCTTGATCATCAAGGGTCTCCTTGCTCTCTTAAATATCCTCAGACGAGATAGTCGGCACTGGAATGGTGGTATATGCCCCTTGTTGAACCACAGGGGTTGCGAATGCAGGTGTTTCCTTGGGAGAAACAACAGTTGGAACTTGAACAGGCTTCGTAGTGACCTTCGGAGTAAACACTCGTCCACTACGAGTCATACCTCCCCAGCTGTAACATTCACGATCTCTGATTCGGCGAACCTTATCTCTTGACCTCCAGAAAACACAGAAGACCCATACTTCCACGGTACCTTTTTAGAATTCTGATACGGAAACAGCTTTGGTGAACAAACCACGATAGGTTGCACCTTCTTCTGTTTAGGGGATTCCACAGGAACCTTCCTATAGACGATGGTGAACGGCTCGATGGCCGCAACTTCCTCGACAGGTTTAGATCTGGAAAATTGCACTTCGCCACGGTTCATCAAAATCTGGACAAAACCCTTCAGCCTTCAACACTGGTTGGGATTATCGTCACAAATCTGACACTTACCATGCAACCCTTTCAACAACCCATGTTCCTTCAATCTCTTGAAAACCACAGCCATCGGGGTCCTTACTTCATCGACATCCATGATCAATTCAGCCTTTGGACTATCCTCAATCATGTTAACTGCAGGTCCACCGTGATTCGGCAACGGATTACTCTGAATGTTAGGTCCTTCCTCAGCGAAAGTCATGACTTTTTTATCAATGAGTTCCTGAACCTTGGTTTTGAAAACAAAACAGTCCTCTGTTGCATGTCCTATGTATCCAGCATGATAAGCACAAGACGCATTTGGGTTATGCTTCGGGCTAAATAGAGGAATCGCAGGTGCAATCTGTTTGGGGACAATTGCCCCTTGGTGAACCAAGTAAGGAAACAACTCCGTGTATGACACCAGAATTCTATCAAAATTCAGACGCTTATGGTTTCCTTAACTGTTGTTGTTCTGACGGTTCTGATTCTGCTGACTTTTGTTCTGTTGATTCTGTTGTTGATTCTGAGCATTCTAAACTAGTTGTTGCAGATGATACTGATATGGAGGTTATTGATACTGTGCAGCAGCAACGCATGGATACGGATAGTACGACAAGGGAGCCATGGGAGCTTGATACTGAGGAGAAACTTGAGTTGTCACAGCATTGGCTTCACCTTCCTTCTTCTTGGAATGACTATTCTGAGATTTCCGAGTGGCCGGCTGCTGGGAAGCATCTCCAGGAATCTTTCCAGTCTTCAAACCATTCTCAATCCGTTCACCAATCCTCACAACATTAGCGAAGTTCGATGAAGAACTACCCACCATTTTCTCGTAGTAGGAACCTTGCAAAGTACCCATAAATATGTCAACCAACTCATTATCAGAGAGAGCAGGTCGCACACGAGATGCCATCTCATGCCATCTTTGTGCATACTCCTTGAATGTTTCAGCGGAGCACTGAGACTGATTCTGCAATTGCAATCTAGTTGGCGCCAGATCAAGGTTATATTTGTATTGTCTCACGAACGCTTCAGACAAATCCCTCCAAGTACGGATTTTGCTGCGCTCCAGGCCCATGTACCAATCTAATGAAGCACCAGACAAACTATCTTGAAAACAACGAACAAGCAATTCATCATTATCAATGTGGGATGCCATCTTCCTGCAGTAGATAGTGATGTGACTACGCGGATAGCTCAAACCTTTATACTTTGGCAAATCATGTATCTTGAATTTCTTTGGCAACACAACATTCGGAACCAGACACAAGTCTTTGGCTTCCATGCCAAAAGCAGAGAATTCTTCAATAGCTCTGATACAATCTTCCAATAAATTGTAGTTAACAAATCTATTCTGGTTAGTGGGTCTAACATGAATCTGAGGATTTGGCAGTTGAGACGCGGCAGGAGCATTCTCTTGTGGAGTAGCAAACTGAGAAGGATAAACCAAACCAGGATTAACCATCTGACCAGCATTCTGACCCATTGGAACACCATACAAATAATTCGGAGGAGGTACCTTATTAGCTGAGGAAGAGGCCCCAGGGTAGAACATCCCAGGATGAACATTCGGAATAGCAGTTTGAGCAACTTGAGAGGAAACTGGAAGATGAATAGGAGGACCTCTATACACATGCTCTTCTTCATCAGGAGTTTCAGTGTCAACTAATCCGGCAGTTTGATGAGTTTGAACCTGAAGATTCTCAGAATCATCATTCACCACTGGAGGCGAGACTGGAGTAGACATGATCCATGGATAGGCGGCAGCATTCCCATTAGGTATGGGTGCAACAAAAGGCTGATATGGCATGAAGACACTACCATTATTTGCAAGCTGAGGAGTGTAATTCGGAGGCATGCCCCAAGGAAAACCAGCAGGCATCTGATTCAAACTAGGCTAAACAGCAGGCTGATTCACAGGCTCAACTGGCATTTCAACTCTAGTAGGAGAAGGAACAACAACAGCAGGAGTAGCCATAACAACAGGAGGAACAGTCACATCAGGAGTGACAACAGTTGCATCAGTAGTAGTTGCAAACAATAGTGGCAGCAGCAGCGACATCCCTCTGAGCACGAAGGAGCTCCATAATGACATCCATGTTTGTCTGGAACTGATCCATCCAACCTTGGAATTGTGCCAGAGTTTCCTTGTAAGCAGCGTTCTCAGCTTCAAAGTCAGCCATGATTCTGGATTTGTTTGAGTGAGTAAAATACCGATGTCGATTCGTCGTCTTGCTACAAAACAGAAATGATCAGAGTGAGCAAAGGTTCCCGGATGAAGGACATGCATATGCGGGCATGAATGAATGCAATTTATGCAAAAATAAAGTTTTAGAATGTTTATGCAAAAATTAATTTGACATGATGAGATGATATGCAACACCAGAATCAACAAGCCAGCATAGTCTGAATAGTCAAATCTGAACATCTGCAAAGGTAGTGTTTTGTTGATGCGAGATCTGACACAATGAGAGAACAAAGGTTGGAAGAGTCTTGGTTCCCTGCAGAAAAAACCCAATATCCCCCTCACAGGTATGATGTAGAAAGCGGTATTCTTAGTTTTGGATTCTCGATTTGAGAAGCAATAGTACATTCATCCCTCGGGGTACAATACTATCGCCAAACAAAGAGGTCGTCCACTGATTCCCCCAAAAAGAAGGGTCATCCTATGGCAAGTTCCCAGCTTTGGGTCCTCGGATCAAGGAAGCGTAATGGGTTTGTAATTTCTGGTCTGCCATTATCGTTCCTTGGGAGGAGTTCCGCAACTGAGTCCTCGGGACTAGTCGCCAGAGTCGACAGTTTTCCAGGTTACATTCCATCGTCTACCCCAAATGCGCAGGATAGAATATTACCAAAGAAAACCTCGTCTGGATGTGGAGTTTTCGTGTATACTAAATCTGGCCAAATGCCACACAAGTCACACTACTTTCCACTCTAATCCTGGATGTATACTCAAGACTGGGTATTGGGCTTATCTCTCAAGTAGCAACCCAATCCGCCAACAGCAGAAAATAGCAAATATCCAGAGTATGCGGCATATGAATATTCAAAGTAGTAAAGAAATGCAATAAATAAACATAAAGCAGATAAAGCATAAAGATAAAACTAGTAAAGCGTAGAAGATAAACACCCAAACAAGCAAGAAAGCAAACAAAACTAGGCGAGACCCCTCAAGGGATGGACCAGCAAGAGGTCAATCTTTCCCCAGCAGAGTCGCCAGCTGAAGATGGCTGGAAATCTAACTGAGTGAATCGCACACTCAAAGATACAACCGAGTCTACACCGAATTTTATTTAGTCCCAAAGGACAAGGAAAATATCGATAAACCCCAAGGGGAAGAGAGACGGGAACGGGGGGTCGGTTATGCGAAAGGAAGGTATTAGCACCTAACGCATCCGTCGTACTCGAGGGGAACCATTTCGATTGCTTCTAGGCTTGGATGGGTTATCTATCTAAAGGCTTCTAGCTAAAGAAAGGAGAGAGAGAAAGAAAGGGAAAAATAAAAGAAAGAAAGAAAGTGCTCCCGGAGGAACAAAGTCCTCGTGCCTACGTACCCTCATTGTGCAATGAGGAAATCAGAGCGCCGTAGTTCATGGAACCAGGGGACAGAAAGGAAGGAAGAAAAGGAGAAGGAAAGAAAGGTGGAAGTGTGCTCGCCAAGACATTGTGTCTCGTGCCTACGTATCTGACATTCAGAAGAATGCAGAATCAGAGCTTCCGTAGTTCGGGGAAATAAGACGGAAAAGGAAAATGAAAGGAAAGTTGTGTCAAAACCAAGAGAATAAGAGAGTAAGAGAGAAGTGGTGTCCAAACCAAGAGAAAGAGTGAAAGAAACTCTACTGGGGATAACAAAGAGAATCGGTGTCGAAACCAAGAAAGTAAGAGCAAATGGAATAGGAAGGACTCCGCTGGGGATCCAAATAAAGGAATGGTGTCATAACCAAGAGAAAAAGGAGACTCGGTATATTAACTGGCTGGCAGTGGTTAACCGAAGAAAGAGAGTAGGACCCTGGCGGGGAAAAACAGCTGGTGTCAACAGACGGACTGTGATAAACCAAGAAAGAGAGTGCTGAACCGAGAGAAGGTGTTTGACTCTGATGGGGCCTTGGTATATTAACTGATAAACAGTGGTTAACTGGGGAAGAAAAGACTGCAACTCTGTGGGGATAGAGAAGCACAGATAAAACTGTGATCAACCAGATGAACGGGTGTGGGACCGATCGAAGGTCGTGACCCAAAGGATGGGTGTAGGACCGAGCAAAGGTCGTGACCCAAAAGGACGGGCGTGGGACCGAGCAAAGTTCGTGACCCAAAGGGGTTCGGTAAACTGACTGAACAAACAGTACTCAACCGAAGAAATGGTATTTGAACCAAAGAAAAGTTACTAACCCAAGGGTGCAAGTATTCGAACCAAGAGGAGGTTGCCCACTCTGGGGAATTCGGTGTTTACAGACGGACTGTGATTAACCGGAGAGAAAAGCGAGTGATTAACCAAAAGAAGGTGATTAACTCCAGAAAGGGTTTAGTATTTTAACAGACGGACTGTGGTTAACTGAAGAGAAAAGTGAGTGATTAACCAAGAGAAGGTGATTAACTCGAGAATAACTCAGTATTAACAGACAGACTGTGTTTAACTGAAGAAACGGGTGATGAACCAAGAAAAGGTGATTAACCCAAAAGGTACTCAGTATTAACAGACAGACTGTGATTAACTGAGAAGGAGTGTAAACATTGGTGTTTTAACTGACAGGCAGTGATTTACCAAACAAAGGGAGAAGAACCAAGAATAGATTGCGAACTCCAGGGGATTTACGGTTTTAACAGACAGATTGTGATTAACCGCAGAAAAGAGATTGAGATTCTTCAGGGGAATCAAAAGGAAATGATTGATTACAAGAAGAAAGGAGTAATGAAACAAGGGAGATTGCTAGCGCAAGAATAATGATCGTAACCAAGAAGAATGGTGATTGATCAAAAGGAAAAAGGAGAAGAGCACAAGTGATCAAGGATGAACCCGACTGGGGAAGGAGCAACACTACAGCTTGAGGATAGAGGTGACTATTCTCGAAAGAGATGGCCAAATTCCATTACCCAAGAAATAGTCAGAATGAGGGTAGGACAACCATCCTCATTCCTTCTCTAACGCTCAAAGTATAGTGCGGAAATTGAAACGGACAATGCAACAGCTCCAATGTTGTACAGTGTTCATGCGGAGAGAAACGGACAGCGTAACGGCGTCAACTTGTACAGTGCTCTGAGGCAAGGCGTAGTGCGAAACTCCAACTCCACGGGGAAACGAGAGAGAAAGCTCTAAAGGAGACCTAAAGAGAGGTAAGGGAAGGATCAACTAATCGAAACATGGTTTCGATTAACCAATCAAAGGGGGATGATCATGCCAACAATTTTCCAAAGAGAATGGAAAATCATTAAAGCAAAAGGTGTAAATTATTGATTATACATGATTACATTTGCTCAATGTAGAACAAACATAATGTGATCAAGAATTGAAAGTGCAAAACAATGCCATACAAATATTTGCATGTATCACAAATCATGTGTCAAGTGATCAAAGATTGTACAAGATTTAGCACGTTCAAACAAAAATCAAGAACACACATAATTGCAAGAATTGATAAATCAATCATTGAATTAATGTAGATATGCTTTAAACAGAGGTTAATAGCACTAAAAACATCCATAAATATTAAGCATATCAATCCATGGAAGTTAGAGGAGGAAAGGATGCCAAACAAGCTTGAAAAACACCAAAAGTGGCCCTCTGTTACAGTGGTAATCGATTACCCTATGTAGGTAATCGATTACTCGCTTAAAAATAGTAGAATTTGGTGAAAAAAAGGCTGAGTAATCGATTACTCTCTTTGAATAACTGATTACCACTGTAACAGTGACAAAAAAAAAATAGCAAAAACAGCTATTCAAAAGAAGTTTTCAACATTTAATCACTTATACCAACCACCACATGCTAGGGCAAGAAATTGTGCACGAAAAGTACATCATGTAAGAGGAATTAAACACAAATTACAAGCATTAATCATGAAGATCAAAGATCAAGCAATTGCATGATAAATTAAACCGAAAACGATCGAAATTACAAACGTAAACGCGCAAACTTAATCGAAACAGAGAGAAAAGATAGATCTACCAACCTACTAGCCAGAGGATTGGCTTGGTAATTGTTGTAAATGAAATGTGATGAAGGTAAGTGAAGAAAACCAGAGAAAACCAGAGATTCCTCCACTTGCTCTTCGAACCGTAGCGAAACCGAGCCAAATGCGATAAAAGCTCCGAAATCGAATTTGCACTATAAGATCTTGAAGTAAACGCTTGAGATGAATCCAAAAGCTAATAGAACTTTAGATACTCAAGTATAATTGCAAAATGATGTGAATAATCAAAGAAAACCAGAGGAATCTTCAAATGCACTTCGAATCGTGGCGAAACCGAGCAAACTCCGACGAAAACTCTAAAATGAGAATTATCACCGAGGAAACTTGAAGCGATCACTTGAATTGAATCCCAAAGTTACTGAAACTCCACAAAATTCAGTAGAATGGAATAATGATGAAGGTTAAGCTCAAGAAATAATCACTTTCAATGTGAAAAGTGATTATTCTTCAGGAATTAAGAGCTTTAGGGAGGTTTGGTGAAGAAAGTGAAGAGGAATGTGTAGAAGTTGCAGAAAAATGTAGAGGAGAATGAGAGAATAGAGAGTGAAGAAAGTGTGACTTTGTGTGAGTGATTGTGGAGGGTTTGTGAAATGAGTGAAGCCTTGTTTATATAGACTTTTGGTATGGAGTGTGAGAGGTTTGGACTTTAGTTGGGACTTAGCTTTGGGAGGTTTGGAGTTAGGGTTGGAGTTAGTTACACTTGACTCACCGAGTCAAGGTAGTTAACTCGGTTAGTTAGGATCAACTCGGTAGCAATCCCAATGTGCACTCCATCATCCAAAGATCCACATTACTTGGAAAACAAGGAACATGGTGCACTTAATTTAAAGTGAAGTATAGAATAAATGTAAGGGAAATGTCTTGAATGGTCTTGAGCTATCTAGAATGTTCCACACAATGCTAGAATAGAATAGAAACAAAGACCCAAGAGAATGCATGGCTACTATCCCAAAATGTAGTGGAAATTGCAAATTCGCACTGAGTAATCGATTACACTATTTGAGTAATCTGTTACTCAGTTGAAAAAATAGCAAATTTGGAAAAATTACACTGAGTAATCTGTTACCCTGTTTGAGTAATCTGTTACTCAGTTGAAAAACAGCAAATCTGGCAAAATTGCCAAGATCACTCAAAACAAGTGTAGAGGTCCCGGTTTTGATTTTCCACTTCTTGTTTGGATAAATATGCATAGAAACCCTTGTCTTGTGCTTATTTTGATAATGTGAGGACCTTGTGATGATGCGATTAATCGGGCTTGAAAACCTGAATATTCCTGCAGTCAAAACACAAAGGGAAAAAAATGCAAACGCACATACTAGCGATGTGAATGCACATGCTTATGCAAAAATAAAAAGAGGAGGTCAAATTTTGGGTTACGAGACAATCAACTTTCAGACTCTATTGTTAAGTCAATCACCTTTTCAGACTCTCTTGTTGAGTCCATCACTGTTCAGACTCTCTTGTTGAGTCAACTCACTTTTTCAGACTCTCTTATTGAGTCAACCTTTTTAGCCTCAATCTTGGGCTTTGTACAAAATAGATAAAAATACTCTCTTGTTGAGTCAATCTTTTTCCAACCTCATCTTAGTCTTGGTATAAAGATTTCCCCTAGCAGAAGTTAGCCTGCTCTTAGGCTTTATATAATGATTTCTCCAGCTTGTTCAGCCACAATCCTGGGCTTTGTACAAGAAAGATAAAAGTACAATCTTGTTGAGTCAAACCCTTTTAGCCTCAATCTTGGGCTTTGTACAAGACATAAATCTTCATCTCCATCTCTTAAGCTTGGGACAGATATCTTCCCCAGCAGAGTCATTTCCTCCCAGCCTTCGTTTAGGCTTTGAGGAATGATTTCCCAAGCAGAGTCAAACTCATGGCAGCCTCAATCTTGGGTTTTGTACAAGACACATAAAAATATCCTTACCAGAGTCAGTTAAATTTCCCATTTCAGCCTCAATCATGGGCTTTATACAAGACACATATAAGCCTCCCCGACGGAGTCAAAACCTTTTTTCATCCTTCTCTTAGGCTCTGTATAATGATATCCCCAAAGAGTCGGTGCCTTTTTTGCCTCAATCTTGGGATTTGTACAAGACACCAATATATACACTCTCTTGTTGAGTCGGTCTTATCCAGCCTCCTCTTAGGATTTGGGTAAGGATTCCCCCATTGGAATCAATCAACCTCTTAGCTTCAACCTTGGGCTTTGATCAAGGCACACAAAAATCAACAATACCTCTTTAGAGATGACAAATTCTCTCTCAGTCAAAACCTTTTAGCTTCAATCTTGGGCTTCAAACAAGACACCAAAACAACATCTTCTTCCTCCCTTAGAATAAGAGGAACTACAATTGCTCTGATTTCCCTATTTGGTTTAAATGGGAATACGTAGGCATAAGATTGTGAAATCTTAGCGAGCATACTAATCAAAACTGTAGGTCCAGTACCTTCATACCAATCAAAACTCTAGGTCCAGTACCTTTATACCAATCAAAACTCTAGGTCCAGTGCCTTCATACTAAAAAAAACTTTAGGTCCAGTACCTTCACACATCATTCAAAACTTAGGTCTAGTACTTTATCAAAACATCGGGAAAACCCGAACATCAACAAAAACTCACTCACTCACTCATATTTCCCAAGAAACTTTCCCAACCCATTAACGGATAAACACCATCAAGTATAAAGCAAAACCTAAAGCTAATATCCTGTGGATAACCACATATAAGATGGGTAACTCACAATTCCCCATTGTATAACCTGACCCCGGACTCCCCAATCTCTTTAAAATCGTCTTGTTCAGTTAAACATTCCGTGTGCAAGGTTAGTTTTAGATAGCTTCCCTTTCCCTTCCAGCTTCATGGGATAAATAAGAAATCAGAAAGTAGCACCCCCTCCTACCATTGCAGTGAGGAAAACCCAATGATAAGGTGGTCGCGTCACCGACGAAAATCGCTCACTACAGGAAAATGGCGACTCTGCTGGGGAGTAATTGTATTTGTATAGGACTAGGCTATAGCTCTTAAGAGGTCTAGGATGTTAGTTTTAGGAATAAATATATATATATATATATATATATCGCTTTTCCTAATTGATATCCATGTTTATTTTTCTACTAATGGGACTACGGGTGATGCCGCATTTGGAAAGTTTGAGTGACACCTAAGATAAGTGATGGCACTAGACGGGTAATCTTACAGGGAGTGACTCCCAAATAAGAGACCCCGGTCGACCATCGAATCAGTGGAGATACCCTTTGCGGATTGAATGCCTATACGACTTCGGTTGTTGAAAGCAGATTGTTCGATTGTGGTGTCCATGAAACTGAGGATTTAATAGGCTGAGACCATGTTACTATTTTGTAGTGCGGAAGCTATCGGAAATAGTTGTCACGCGATACTACCCTCATTTGAGATTACTCTAAGATACTGCAGCTCGCTCAGGTGAACCAGCTTGCTGTTGTTATCCCAAGAGGGGTCAATGATTTTGAGGACAGGTACAAAAAATACCAGTACAACCTTTGGGGATGGGTAGAGCCATGACATCATGACACCGAACCTTTGACCCCATGTTTTTTCTATGTTTTTGTGTGCTGCATTCATGCATTCATTTCATTAAAAAAAAACATTAAACCAAAGAAAAATTTTCTCTTCTAGTCTCTCTTTTTCAAATTAAACTAAGACAATGATTGAAAATGTCAATGAGAAAAAAGATCGCGTTATGGATTTCGGTAGAAGGAAGACTCACAAGTACACCTTCAAGGTTCCAAAACTAGAGGATTTGAGAGGGTTGGCAAGGATGATCACCAACCCCGATGCTTTCAGAGCTAAGTACAGAGGACTGCTGTCTCTGTTAAGGATCTATACAACTGAAGGAATCCTGGCTACGCTCATTCATTTCTACGATCCGGTCTATCACTGCTTTACCTTCCCAGATTATCAACTTGCACCAACATTGGAGGAGTACTCTCACCTGACTGATTTACCCATCACTGACCAAGCTCCCTTTTCAGGACTGGAAGAAATTCCAAAGGATCAAACCATTGCTAGAGCAATCTATATGGACGAGTCAGAAGTCAGAACTCAAATGACCACTAAGGGTGGAATCCAAGGTTTTCCAGCCCAGTTTTTTGGTAAAGAAAGTCCTGTACTTTGCTAGTATAGGGAACGTGACTGCCTTCGAGAGCATCTTTGTTTTGCTCACCTACGGGTTATTTTTGTTTTCCAACATTTATAACTTCGTTGATATCAATGCCATTAAGATTTTTCTAATTGGAAACCTTGTACCGAACTTGCTCGCAGATGCTTATCATTCTGTACACTTAAGGAATTTGTATAGCGGAGGAATGATCACATGCTGTGTACCCCTGCTATACAAATGGTTCACTTCCCATTTACCTAAGTCTGCTGCTTTTTGGGATCATAAGAGTGCTTTACGTTGGTCACAGAGAATCATGTCTCTTACCAACTCTGACATCGATTGGTACAATCGAATCTATGACGGGATCAGAATCATTGACCGTTATGGAAACTTCCCAAATGTACCCCTCATAGGAACCAAAGGAGGAATTAACTATCATCCAGTTTTAGTTCGTCGTCAATTTGGATACCCGATGAGGCATGTCCCACGTAATGCTCATCTGGAAGGTCTTTTCTTCAAGGAAGGAGAAAATGACAGGGCACTGAAGACATAAATAGTGCATGCCTGGAAACATGTTCACAGGAAAGGAAGAGAGTCTATAGGAAAACTAGATTGTATCTCTGTGGAACCTTATCTCCACTGGGTACAATCTAGAGCTCTAAAGCTGAGGATGCCTTACCCTCGTCAAGAAGTTCTTTTGTTAAGGGAGTCTGTCCTTTATTTTATGTCTGATACGGAAAAACTTCGGGTTACTCTCAACAAAATTCAACAGGAGAAGAAGTCTTGGAAGAACAAGTACCGTATTCTTAATGTGGAGTGTAACAAAATACAGCAATTGTTAAAAGAAAAAGACGCTCTGATCGAGATTTTGGAGCAACATGCTGTGGAAAATCAAGATGACCAAAGGAATTTGCTCGCTCCTTTCACTTGGCAAAGGAATGACAACCCGACAACGGCTCAAGAGCCCCGGTCAAAGAAAAGGAAAGTACCAGAACCAGCACCTGACCCTCCTTAGAGAGGACTCAGGATCCATAAGCTTAGACATTTCCTTTTCCAACACTTTGTAAATTACTGTATTTCCATTTCCGTAATCTTTGAATTCAATAAAACGGGGTTTCCCAACTGTATGATATTTGCAATCCAATTGTTGAATATTTTTATTTATTAAAATAACAAATTTAATAATCATTGCATATCATTCATCATTCTCACATAACACATTCTTCTTACCTACGAATCTCACATTTGTGTCTCGATTCTAGAGTCAAACTGTCTCATTCGTACAATACTCGGGCCAATCAACAAAATAAGATGGATAATCTCGAGGAAGAGAACAGAGAGTTGAGAGAAGAACTCAACGCTCTAAAAGAAGATATGAGGAAACTTCACAATGACATACAAGCTCTAGCAGCAGCTCAGATACAACAACAAAGGACTGTGATTTCAGAGATCACATCGACACCCATAGTGGAAAAGTATAATCCTTGGTATAACATGCCTAAAGATCGTCCCTAGGGCATGCCTATTAACTATATCTCAGAAGGATATATTCCGCCGATCACAGAAGATTCGAAAACTGCATAAGGAACCGCTGGGCCTGAAGGTTACAAACTTCGGGAAAGCGAAGATGCAAGGGGCATGACAGTAACTCCTGAAGGTTACAAACTTCGGGAGAGAGAAGCACCAAGAGTCACTGCCGTAATTACTATACCACCACCCGTGGTACACGCTGTCCCGGAAGGGCAGATTCCACAGATACCTTCTGGTGGAAATGAAAGTATTAACGATAGAATGAATGAGTTCCAGGAGCAGTTCCTGGAGATGCAGAAGGAACTACAACCCATTCGCAGTCAGGATCTATTCGAAAAGGACGCCGCAGACCTATGTTTGGTCCCTAATGTAAAAATTCCGCACAAATTCAAGGTGCCCGAATTCGAAAAATACAAGGGTAACTCTTGCCCACAAAGTCACTTGGTGATGTACGCTCGGAGGATGTTAACTCAGACAGAGAACCAATAGCTACTGATCCACTATTTCCAAGATAGTTTAACCGGTGCCGCACTCAAAAGGTACATGAGATTAAACCACACTAAGATCATCACTTTCAGATATCTTAGCGATGTCTTCGTTCAACAATATAAGTATAATCTAGACATGGCACCGGACAGAGATCAACTCAGAGCCATGTCGCAGAAGGATAAGGAACCCTTCAAGGAATATGCCCAGAGATTGCGTGAAATTTCCGGCCAGATTTGTCCACCTCTTGAGGAAAAAGAGATGACAAAGATCTTCTTGAAAACCTTGAGCTTATTTTACTACGATAGAATGGTCGCCAGTGCGCCCAGTGACTTTACTGAGATGGTAGGCATGGGAGTTCGTCTGGAAGAAGCAGTCCGAGAAGGACGTTTAGTAAAAGACACTGGACCATCAAGCAGTACCAAAAGATACGGTAGTGCTCTCCCTAAGAAAAAAGAATAAGATATTGGCAATATCTCTCTCGGAAAGCAAAAGCGACGGTACCAACCAGTTGTGGCTGTATCTCCTGTTATCAACCCTGTGTCTGCTCTAACGTACCAACCTCAGGTTGCTCAGAGCCAACCGAATCAACAACAATATCAGCAAAGGACACAACATCCTCTTCAGCAGACTCGTGCTCAATACAACAACAACCGTACAACACGACCACCAGGGTTCGACCCTATACTGATGTTGTACGCATAACTGTTTCCACTACTACTGGTCAAGGGGCATATCCAAACCAGGTCTCCTCTTACAATACCGAAAAATCCGCCTTTTTGGTTCAAAGCGGTTCAGACTTGCCCTTACCATCAAGGAGGACCAGGGCATAACATAGAAAACTGTCTTAGCTTCAAATCCGATATGCAGAAGCTTGTTAGAAACGGGGTCTTATCCTTCAAAGATACAAATCCTAATGTTCAGACGAACCCGTTGCCTCAACACGAGAAAGCTGCAGTAAATTTGATAGAAGAAGAGTTTAAGCATAGCTATCAAATACACGATGTGCTCCTGTTGAAAACCAACCTGGTCAAAATGCATTATAGACAGAGTGGATATGGTCATGTACCATCTCATAACATTCACTAGTGCGATACCTGCTCTAAAGACGATCAAGGGTGTTTTGTGGTGCAGTCAGCTCTACAGGAACAGATGGATCTCGGATGGATCCAAGATCACCAAATTCGTGAGGTCAACATCATCCAAAACCACAACATTCTAGCAATGAATGTCAACTTGGTGGCAATGCACTCAAGGCAAAGCCAGCATCATGATCTGCCATGGCACGATTACGATTCCTGTCTGATTTGCTCGGTAAACAATCAGGGATGCTCTTTTGTACAAGAGGCCCTCCAGCGTCAGATGGATCTTGGATGGATTCAGGATTACCATAATAGAAGTCATTATCAATTGAATATGATTCAAATCTTTGATATTCGCTTGATGAATACCAGCTTGGTGGAGTTACACGCTACACAAGTCCAGCTCGGTTTTCTGACTTCGCACAACTATCAGAACTGTAAAGTGTGTCGGGGGAGTGACCAAGGATGTGCACTCGTTCAAAGGACACTACAACAATTGTTAAACCAATGATGGCTTCTGATCTATCTAGATGAAGACACGCAACATGCCAGCATGACTGACTGGAACCCTACTAGGCATCAAAATTAGGATGTTCGATCAATGGAGACAGATCTAGTGAGGTTACACTACATATAGAGCGGACATGGTCGGGTGCCACCACACAACTATGAGCACTGTAGAATTTGCTCAGAGAATAATCAAGGATGCTACCTCGTGCGAGCAGGCCTTCAAAGTTAGTTGGACAATAAGGAGACTCAACCATGGTCAAGCTCTGGGTCAATGTCGGACTATCATCCTAATCAAGGCAAAGATGTTGTCTTGATCCCTAAACGAGAAGTGGCCAAAGATGTGTACGCCATAATCCCTCTACTCCATGAATCAAGAGTTCCTCTTGATAGTGGAAGGATTCTCAACCTCGAACCAATTGAGGGAGGCTGGCTATAATAGTCAGAAAAATTAGAAGGCTCATGTAGTTATCTATCGGCCGGGACCAGTACCGTACAAATCTGATAAGGCTATCCCTTATAAATACGGTGCAACAACAATTTAAAATGGAAAGGAAACTCCATTACCCTCCATCGTGAATATTGCAGACATCAGTCGAGTAACACGGATCGGCCGGATCTTCAACCGAGGAGTTGGAGAACCCACCAGAGACAAGGAACCTCAAACAGAAGTTCCTAATCAACCAGTCGGTCAGTCCAGTGATCCAGACCTTTCAAAGAGCAATGATGAGATGCTGAAGCTCATCCAAAAGAGTGAATACAACATTGTTGATCAACTGTTGCAAACTCCTTCAAAAATATCAGTGTTATCTCTTTTACTCAGTTCTGAACCCACCGAGAGGCTCTACAAAAAGTCTTAGAGCAAGTCTTTGTGGAATAAGATGTAACAATAAGACAATTCGATAGCATCATCTCCAACATAACTTCCTGCAATAACTTGGGATTTAGTGATGAGGAACTGCCCGAAGAGGGCCAGAATCATAATATGGCACTCAACATTACAGTCAACTATCAGGACGATGCTTTAGCCAGCGTACTGGTAGACACCGGATCAGCTCTAAATGCTATGCCAAAGTCCACTCTAATGTGACTATCATTTAAAGGATCTCCGATGAGAGGCAGTGATATCATCATCAAAGCATTTGACGGGTCCCGAAAAATAGTTATCGGCAAAGTCGACCTTCCCATAACTATCGGTCCCCACAGTTTCCAAGTCACTTTCCAGGTCATGGACATCCGGGCAGCATACAACTGTTTGTTAGGAAGACCTTGGATACACGAGGCTAGGGCAGTCACTTCGACGCTTCACCAGAAACTGAAGTTTGTCAAGGACGACCAACTAGTCATAGTCTGCGGAGAGCAAGCCTTGATCGTGAGTAACCTATCGTCATCCACTTGTGTAGAACCAGAGGAGGTTGTTGGAACCCAGTTCCAAACACTTTCAGTGAGCAATAACAATCAATCAGAAAAGGGAACATCAATGTCCTCGTACAAAGATGCCCTCGAAATGGTCTAAAGTAACAATGCAAAGGGATGGGGACAGTTTGTCATTCCTACTGATAACAAAGCAAAGAAAGGTCTTGGTTTTTCCTCAACCTGTACCTAGACTGCTACTAACAATGAAAGCCTTCATCCCATTCAGAACTTCTTCCATAGTGGAGGTTTCCTTCACCCAGTGTCTCAAGAAGTACATACCATCAACGAGGGTGATTCCTTCGATAAAGATGAAGAGTGGAAGTCCTACCTTAACGAAGACGGTTATATGTCTCAGGGAGAGGTACCTACGCCACTTCGATATCTCGCTTAGAGTCCGAGTTATATACCGAGGTCAGACGTCAAGATGATATACGGAGATTGTGATCCAGAAGGATGCCATGCTCCACCAAACTCATTAGAGGAGGACACTCTGATGAAAGACAACTTTGACCATGACTATTATGGCCCAATGGATGGCCTGCCGATGTGGCAACCATACCCAGGAGACTCGGGGCAAAAGAGTCAGACGAATGATGCATATCAGCTGAGCATCATTGAAACGAATACCTGCATCCCCACTGAATCATGGGATCATTACTCAGGGCATTCAGGAAATATCCAGTACGACGATGAATTCGCAATGATTGCAGGACAAGAGTTCCTTAATTATGCTCTTCTCGATGTCAACGTCATCGAAAGAGATGACTCCTCCAGTTCCAACGAGGTGTGGGACACCTTAGGACAACCGAGTGGCAAATTCAAATTCTTAGTCAAGTACACCGCTCCTGAGAGCTCTCGTATCCGGCTCGAAGACATCCAACCAACTAGATAGGGAGATATACCTGAGAGTACAAACACGGTGCAAGATACAACTGAAGAATCTTCCTACGACAACTTTTCCTGGGAGACAGATTCCAATGATCCTGCTCCACCAGAAATTAGCATTATTTCTGAAGACAAATCAAGAAGGAAAGTACCAGACTTTGTGATTCATCGATGAGTTCACCGCCAATGGGTTGCCGTCAATGTTCCGAAAGTTGTTCATAAGTCGAAGTAATTGTCGTCTTCATCTTAACCTTTCACCTTGCCCAGGTGAAACGGATGTTTTGATAGGGCTCACTTTCTGTAAATGTACCTCTTTGCTTCGCCCAAAGCGACAGAGTTTTGTTTTATAGGGCTGTAGTTTCAAGAATCGACCAGATCTTAAATAAAATAACGTCGTTCTGTAATTTCCACATTTATTATTATTTTCTCTTTTCGCTTTTTTAGAAAATGGTAATCCTTAAAAACAACTCAAATAATAAAAGCAAGCATTTTTCAAAAATTACACTGCACACACTCTTGCATTCTCTCTATCTCTTCTAAAAACAAATCATCACGTCATGCAGATTGCTTGTTTTAAACCCCATTGAAACATACGATCCAATGCCTTCTCCCAATTTTGAATTCCCAGTATTTGAGGCTGAAGAAGAAAATGACAAATAAATTCCAGAAGAGATCTCCCGGTTACTCAGATAAGAGGAAAGGTCCATTGAACCTCACAAAGATCCGTTGGAAACGGTCAACTTAGGTTCAGAAGAAGAGAGAAAAGAAGTCAAGATTGGAGCATTGCTCAGTCCAACTGTCAAAGAGGGTTTGATAAATCTTCTCAAAGAATTTTTCGATGTATTCGCTTGGTCCTATCAGGATATGCCAGGGTTAGATACCAGCATCGTGGAACATCATCTACCATTAAGATCAGAGTGTCCGCCAGTAAAACAAAGGCTGAGACGGACTCACCCAGACATGGCCATCAAAATCAAAGAGGAGGTACAGAAACAGATTGACGTGGGTTTCCTCGCCACATCAGAATATCCTTACTGGCTAGCCAACATAGTACCAGTTCTAAAAAAGTACGGAAATGTCAGAATGTGTGTAGACTACAGGGATCTGAACAAGGCAAGTCCAAAGGATGACTTTCCTTTACCACACATTAACATGCTGGTAGACAGTACAGCAAAGTTGAAAGTCATCTCCTTCATGGATGGATTCTCGGGCTATAATCAGATAAAATTGTCGCCGAAAGATATGGAGAAAACTTCATTTATCACCCCATATTTCACCACTAAGTTGACTTTTGGGACAAATCATGAGACAAGACCTCAAGAGAGGATTTGAGGGTCTCTAATACACCACATTGATCCATTTGCAACAATGGATTGATCCAGGAAGCTTGAGCAACAAGTCTCAATTTCATCTGAACCACAGTTAGGGTTTCGCGAGAAAAGTCAAATGTAACTTTGACTTTTGACCAGGACATGCTCCCAAACCCTAAGACATGATTAAATAAACCCTATAACACCCATGGAACATGTCCATCAAGTTTGATTTAGGTCAAGGACTTGATTTCCTAAAGGATTGCACAATTTGGAATTCATCGGATAAAAAGTCAATTGTGCACAAAAGTCAACTTTGACTTTTTGAGATTTTTCACAATTATGGATTTTTAACCCTAAAATGATGTTAATGTATGATTTGAATCATCATTCATCAAGAAAAATCAAAGAAAGTGGGATGACTTGTAAAAGGGGTAACCATAAAAACTTAGAAAATTTTCTAAGTTATGAACAAAGTGGCAAGGGTACCAACTTTGGAGGATCATAACTCCTAAACCACAAATCCATTTTTCCCCCATCCAAAGCTTGATTTGTAGATCTCATGGCCCTCTACAAAAACTTCAACTAGACCTCATTCCAATTCTTCATGGATTTTGAGTTATGTATTGATCAAAATCACAAAAAGTGAAAATGTCACTTTTTTCCAACACTTAGTGAAATTTTCACTAAGTCAGAATCTGCCTTCACTTTTTTCCAAATGTAGGGACATTTTTCACTTGGATCCAAAAAGTATCAAAACCAAATATGATCAAACAGTTGTTGAATCATATAAGGGCTTTCCAAAATGGCCAAGAACATCACCAAATTCAATTTGAGCTAAGAGTTATGGTTGTGGCAAAATGCCTTGCTGAAAACTGCCAAGGCAAGGCAGAATTTTGCATTTTTGGTCGATTTGCCAAAATCAGCCAATTTCAAGCCTTGTCATCATCTTGGACACATCTAAGGATCAAATCTAAAGGGGACAATCACTGAGCCAAGCCTCCAAAGTCCTTGGAACAAGAAGTAGCATGCCAAACCTAAAATTGCCTAAAAGAGGGACAAGACTCCAATTTTGGATTGGAGCATTTAATAGATGCTTAGAGGTGGCATGGACTGACACATTTGCAATTGAATTCAGTCAAGATTCCTCCAACAAGTAGGGAACCAAAGCTCTGTGCTCTAACCTCTAGTCAATGGCTAGAGGACACTTGGATTTTCATTTGCCAACATTGGCCAAACCTCTGCTGCAGTTGCCATTCACTATTGATCCCAAAACAAACTTGCTCTAGTATAAATAGAGCTCATTTGTGCTCAGTTTGAGTACACCAAAGCCATCAAACAGATGCTTTCCTCAAAATCCCTTTCTCTTGGCAAAAATGCCTTCTTTAGCAAGGTAACTCTGAGTTTTTGAGTTTGAGAGCCTTTTCAATCAAACCAATCACACACACACCTCATAAACATCATATGTAGGTGATCCAAACTCTCACAAGTGACCTGTAATCACAAAATCACAAAGTCACCTCTCACAACCCTCAAAATAGGCTTTTTGTGCATTTTTCAAGCCATGTCTTGATTCAGTCAATTTCCAAACGAGATAAAACCTCAAACACACTCCAAATATCATCCTTGAACTGTCCCAAATGGTGCCACACATCTGGAAACACCATTTGAGAGAGTTGCTATTTTGGTCACTTTTAACCCCTTTTGCAAGAAAGGGCCAGTTTGTGTTTTTGCAGGTACCCAGCTGATTCCAAGCATCCTAAAAGCTTCTAAGGGATCATTTGAGTGTGTCTAAAGCATCAATTCATTTCTGGAGCAAGAGGCTTGACAGATTGCACAAAAACTCCAAAAAGCTCAAAAAAGAGGTAAGCCTCATGACTTGAACTTTCCAAAATATGCAATGCTTTGAAGTCCACTGATCATGCACACCTCATACATGTTATATATGTTGTGTTTGAACCAATTGATCATGTAATTCATGCCTGTATCAAAGTGTAGCATAGAAAATGCAATTATAGGCCTTTTTCAAAACCACTATCGGGTTTTGAGGAGGGAGTGCGATCTGAAGAAACTACCACCACCATTGGATTCCTTGTGAAATTCTGGTCCAGATGCATATAAATTTTGTCTCAAACCATTAAGAATTGAGAAAGTTATGACCTTTGTAACGCCCCAGTTTTAGTTAGTTTTATTTAATTGAGTCGTTTTGATTATTTTATTAATATATTATTTTATTTCTGACTTTTATTTGAAAATATATTATTTTTCATCATTGTTTATGTTTTATCACGTTTTGAGAGCGATTGCGAGATATTTGAGTTGAGGGGTAAAATAGTCTTTTTAGAGGATTAGATATTTATATAAAATAGAAAGTGGAGAGAAAAGAGAGAACTAGAAAGAAAAGAAGAAGAAGAGAAAGAAAAGAGAAGGAAGGAAAGAAGAGGAGAAAAAGAGGAAAAATCGAAGATAACTCTGTTTCAAGCGCGATTAATCAGGTAAGGATGAGAAGTTTCAATTATATCTTGCTTGTGTAGGTATATGTGTTGTTTATGTATGCTTGTGTGGAAGTTTTATTGGTTTTTCAAATATAGGTCGAAATGAGAAAAACGAGTAGAAATCGATGTTTTCACGGTCGGAAATCGATATAAACTGTATTGTATGATCACACTGTGTGTATGAACAATCGTTGATGTTTGTTTTGCTGTTGGAATTGAGTTTGGGTGAAAAATATGATTTTTGGGTTGTGAAACAGCGCTGCAGAATTTTTGGATTTTCCTTGGTTCGCCTAGCGAACCTGGGGCGAAGCAGTAGCGAATGAGTTTTCGCAGGTTCGCCTAGCGAACCAGTTAGCGAAGGTCAGCGAGTGTTTGCTAACGTTGTTCGCCTAGCGAACTTTGTATCTTTTTGGTTCTAGTTGTTGCTGCCTTGGTTCGCCAAGGGGTTCGCCTAGCGAACTTTGTGTCTGTTTTTATCTGATAGTGGGTTCGCTGGACATTCGCCTAGTGAAGGTGGTAGCAAATGCTCGCTAGAGGGTTCGCCTAGCGAACATGGTTGTTTGTGCAATTTTGTTTTCTTCATAACTTTTGATCCGTAAGTCGGATTGGAGTGCGGTTGGGTGCGTTAGAAAGCCTGTGAGATGTTCTTTCTTATAAAAATGGTTTTTAGATTGTTGGCCGATTAAATTATGTCGAGAATTTGGAAAGGTGTCATTTTGTCGTCTTTTACCGTTTTAACTGTGTGTATTTGATGTGTTGTTTTGGTTTTGACTTCAATGTGTGATATTGTATGTTGTTATGATGTGTTGTGGGTAGCATCTGATATGTGAATCCCTTGTGCAAATAATTGTGATGATATGATTGTGGTGGTCTATGGCTTGTGATGAAGTGCTTTGTTTATGTGAAATTTCAATGTATGTTGTTTGGTGGCCTTTATGGTTTGAAATGCATTGTTTGAATTGATTTGCAATGCATGAATGTGATGATGTTGATTAATTCATATGGTTGAATTGTGAATGTATGGAATTGATGAGTTGAAATATATGCATGATTATGGTTGCATATATGTGTGAAGATGCATTTGATTGTCATGAGTTCTTATGTGTCAAGCATCATGATATGCATCTTGTGCAATCGTGTGCCCATGTGGGGTGTGAGCGATCGGATCGTGTGCCCATGTGGGGTGTGAGCGATCCATAAACGTCGTGTGTCTGTGTGGGGTGTGAGCGACGGATTGGTTCCAGAGGGAATCTTTTTTAACATCATGAGCCTTAAAAATAAGAGGACCGAAAGCGATCTGATTGGATCGTGAGCCTTAAAAATAAGAGGACCGAAAGCGATGGTTATAGACGATCGTGAGCCTTATACAAAGAGGACCGAAAGCGATCGGATTGTGAGCCTTATACAAAGAGGACGGAAAGCAATCCATAAACGTCGCGAGCCTTAAAAATAAGAGGAGTGAAAGTGATCTGATTGGATCATGAGTCTTAAAAATAAGAAGACCGAAAGCGGCGGGGAACATCGTTTTCCCGACGGGGTGTTATTGAGTGGTCCTCAGTAACGAGCGATGATTCCAGCAGAGTTCCTGAGTGAACTGGTGATGAGATTTGATGGATGGATGGTACCGCATATACATTGCATAGAGTCGTTGTGTCGGTCTCTGTGTATTTGCATAAATCATGAATGGATTGATTATGTGTGGAAATTGTGCATTGATTTGTTATGTGTTGAGATAGTGATAACATTGGTAATTTGATGTGCATATGTGATAAATGCATTGGTTGTGGATAATATGTTTTATGCATAGACATATGCTATGTGATGAGTGATGTGTTTCTATATGTGGTGACTTGGTATGCCTTATGTGCAAATACGTGATTATGTTGGATAATTGATATAGGTTATGTATTTACGACATGCTATTTGTATTGGTGTGTGATAAATGTGGTGAGAATAACTATGCATGTGAATTTTTATGTGTTTGCATATTATTATGCAATCTTGATTTAGTTGTTATTTCTCACCCTTCTGCTGTGGTTTATTGCTCTATGAGGCAATTGCAGATTAGTAGTCTTGGAGTATTTTGTGAAGATTAGTCCTCCATCCCTTTTGTTAGTCTGTCTGCTCTGATGCGTAGCACGGGAGTCGGGGAACGCTTTTGTGATATAGATGTATACAATTGTTGAATATATTTGGTATTACTTTTGTATGTATATTTTGATGTTATAAAACCATTTATTTGTAAAACAAATTAGTTATGGATCTTTCCGCTTTATTCCATAATTGAACTTCATTTTGTTGGAAAAAGTTGCTCTTTGAGGTTTGCTCCATTTTGTGTTATGTATCAAATAAATGAGCAGGGATTGTGTTTTCTTTCTTTAAGTATGACATCCCTGTTTTCTGTCAGAAAAATAAATTTTTATTTACTCTGATTTATATTTGTGTTATTTATTTGCGAATGGAATTAGGGTGTTACATTAGTGGTATCAGAGCAGGTCGGTCCGTCCGGCCAAGTTGTTGAGTCTATTGGTGTGACAGTTGAATACTGTCGGTGTTGTTTGTTTCTTAGTACGTGATATGTGTGTGGAACACTGTCAGTACTTTCTGGTTTTTCTAGTCCTTTGTCTGCAGGATTTAGATTGAGATAAGTGGGGGAGAAGCTGGTACTTCTCCAAGTTGCTTCAGGTGTGGAGCGTTGGCTCAGTGTGTTATGAATTGCAAGATTCTAAGTGTTGTTTGGACAGTATTGTTCCCGATTCCGGAGGGAATGCGGAGGTAAGGTTTATGTCGACTAAGGATTGATGCCTTAGTTAGTTTTGTGCATGAGAGGTAAGGAATGCTATTATAGTTTGGTAAAGATGGTTTATGCCCCATCATGATTGTTGGCTGTCTATTGACAAATTAAGGAACTGATCACCCTTAATCTCTTGTTGATAGCAGATGGGAATTATGTTGGATGGAATAGACGTGTCTTTCTGGCTTTGATAGTGTGTGAAATGAGTTGTTTGGAATTTAAGGAAATGATTACGGATTGTTTTGATGAGTCGATGAAGATGCTAATATCGGAAGATGAAATGGATTAGAGGTTTTGGTATATTGGTCCAGTTGGGAAGTCATTGAAAGAGAATGATTGGGTTTTATTTACGGACTGCTTCTCAGAGAGTAGAGATTGAACTTAATTGGACGAAGGTGAATAGTTAAGGTTTATATCTGCTAAGTAAGTAGGAAACTCTTAGTAGATGGGAATAAGATGTTTGTTTTGTCTGCGATGGTATTGTTCTGGGAATTGGCAGGAAGTCACAGTGATATCCGTCAGTTGGGCATAGTTTTCAGATGTGTTTTTGGATGGAAACTTAAGGTGTTGTCTTAGAGAGCTCCAGTATTGTTGGTAACAAAAAGAAGGATGATATAATAGAATAACAAGTATAATGGTATTGAGATTGTGGAAAGCGAAACTTAGAGTTCTGGTGAGTTCGGAGTCTTTGGAGTTTTAAGGCATTAATAGAAATTGTGAGGAAACCCTTGTGGGTGGATGTAACATCGCGTTTGAGAATTCTTTTTGGTTGGTTGTTGATACAAGTTGGAATTTGTGGGATTGGACTGTTAAGAGAAGAAACAAAATTGGGTATGGATTAATGACAGTTGAATAAGGTAACGTTTGAGAATAAGTGTCCACTTTCGGGAATAGATGATTGGAATGGTTTGGTTGAGTTTGGTTGAAATTACAATTGTTTGGAATGTTTGATAAGAGTGGTGAATTGTGTGAGTTGAGGCTTTGATCGATTTAATATGACTAGTTAGGTTTGTTATCCTCGGAATAGGTTGTTATTTACTCGGTTAAGCTTGTATGTGAGTAACCAGTTACCCAGTGAAAAGTTTTGTAAAAGCTTTAAGGATTTATATCTTTTGGATTTTGGTTGGGAATTGCGACGTACAGTGATGGTATTTGGTGTTAGTAATGCGTCTCTAATGTTTACGGAGTAGAGGAATTGTATCTTCCATATTTATTTGGATAAGTTCGTAGTGGTTTTGATTGAAGATATTCGGATCTGTTATAAACTCAGAGGAAGAACGAGTAAAGTGTTTGAGATTTGAATTACAAGTGTTGAAAAGAGATGAAGTTTTATGCTAAATTATTCGAGTGAGAATTTTGGGTTGAAAAAGGTTAGTTTCTTGGAAATGTTATTTCAGATGAGAGTATGGTTAATGGATCCATCGGAAGTAGATGTAGTTCTACATGAGAGGTTCTGAAGTTGGTTAAGGAGATTAGAAACTTTTGGACCCAGTTGGTTGTTATTACAGGTTATGGAAGACTTTGTTAAGTTCGTACTTCTGGTATCTCAGTTGACTTGCAAAGGGTGAATCGTTTGTTTGGATGTTCGTTGTGAGTAAGTTTTGGTGAGCTGGAGTAGAAGTTGTCTACAGTTTCAGCTTTGATTTTGTGTGATCCTAATAAACCGGTTGTGGGGTATTGTGATGTGTCTTTGATGAGTTTAGTCAGCGTGGTAATGCAAGAGGGTAAAGTCGTGGCTTATGCTTTACGACAATTGAGGATTTATAAAAGGATCTGTATTATTATGGATTTGGAATTGGTTGCGATGGTATTGTGTTGGAATAATTGGAGGTATTATCTTTATGGTTCTATGTTTGAAGTGTTTGATAATCACGAGAATATTGAGTACTTGTTTGGTCTGAAGGAAAAGAGTATGAGACAATGAGGAGGGCTGGAATTCGTGACGAGTTATGAATTTGGATTGGGTTATCTTTGGGAAAAGTTAGTGTCGTGCGTGATAAGTTAAGTCGAAAGTTGTTATGCATGTCTGTTTTTATGGTCAGAGAATTAAAATTATTTGAGCATTTCAGAGACTTGTGTCTGGTGTGTGAGGTAACACAGTAGAGTGTGAAGTTGGGTATATTAAAAGTGAACAGTGATTTTTGGCAGAGATGAGAAAGAGTTAGACTTTGGACGTGAGATTGGTAGACTTGATGGTTTCGAGTAATTAGAGTGCGCAGCGGAAGCGTGAAGTGGCACATTTTGTATTTGAGTGTGTGGATTATAAGAGTTCATAGGTTGAACATTGGAAACAAGTGGGAATGATGTGACTATGGGACGTTTCAGAATGGACGTGTTAAGTGGAAGTTTTAAATATTATTCATGGGTTACTATATAGATGGATGTTTTGGTTGTATGTTCGATTGGTGAATCGTAGCATTGTTGTAATATTGTTGGGTCGTGAAACTTTATGCTCTTGTTGTGTTTCGGTTCGAGAGTGAACCTGTGTGTGTTCGTAACTTGGTTGTCAGTTTGTGTTATTCGTGGGGTGGCGTGAGTAGTGTCCGGGGCTGTTCGTCTCAGTATATTTTCGAGGACGAAAATGTCTAAGTGGGGGAGAATTGTAACGCCCAAGTTTTAGTTATTTTATTTAATTGAGTCGTTTTGATTATTTTATTATTATATTATTTTATTTCTGACTTTTATTTGAAAATATATTATTTTTCATCATTGTTTATGATTTATCGCGTTTTGAGAGCGTTTGTGAGATATTTGAGTTGAGGGGTAAAATAGTCTTTTTAGAGGATTATATATTTATATAAAATAGAAAGTGGAGAGAAAAAGAGAGAACTAGAAAGAAAAGAAAAAGAAGAGAAAGAAAAAGAAGAGAAAGAAAAGAGAAGGAAGGAAAGAAGAGGAGAAAAAGAGGAAAAATCGAAGATAACTCTGTTTCGAGCGCGATTAATTGGGTAAGGGTGAGAAGTTTCAATTATATCTTGCTTGTGTAGGTATATGTGTTGTTTATGTATGCTTGTGTGGAAGTTTTATTGGTTTTTCAAATATAGGTCGAAATGAGATAAACGAGTAGAAATCGATGTTTTCACGGTCGGAAATCGATATAAACTGTATTGTATGATCACACTGTGTGTATGAACAATCGTTGATGTTTGTTTTGCTGTTGGAATTGAGTTTGTGTGAAAAATATGATTTTTGGATTGTGAAACAGCGTTGCAGAATTTCTGGATTTTCCTTGGTTCGCCTAGCGAACCTGGGGCGAAGCAGTAGCGAATGAGTTTTCGCGGGTTCGCCTAGCGAACCAGTTAGCGAAGGTCAGCGAGTGTTCGCTAACGTTGTTCGCCTAGCGAACTTTGTATCTTTTTGGTTCTGGTGGTTGCTGCCTTGGTTCGCCAAGGGGTTCCCCTAGCGAACTTTGTGTCTATTTTTATCTGATAGTGGGTTCGCTGGACATTCGCCTAGCGAAGGTGGTAGAGAATGCTCGCTAGAGGGTTCGCCTAGCGAACATGGCTGTTTGTGCAATTTTGTTTTCTTCATAACTTTTGATCCGTAAGTCGGATTGGAGTGCAGTTGGGTGCGTTAGAAAGCCTGTGAGATGTTCTTTCTTATAAAAATGGTTTTGAGATTGTTGGCCGATTAATTTATGTCAGGAATTTGGAAAGGTGTCATTTTGTCGTCTTTTACCGTTTTAACTGTGTGTATTTGATGTGTTGTTTTGGTTTTGACTTCAATGTGTGATATTGTATGTTGTTATGATGTTGTGGGTAGCATCTGATATGTGAATCCCTTGTGCAAAGAATTGTGATGATATGATTGTGGTGGTCTATGGCTTGTGATGAAGTGCATTGTTTATGTGAAATTTCAATGTATGTTGTTTGGTGGCCTTTATAGTTTGAAATGCATTGTTTGAATTGATTTGCAATGCATGAATGTGATGATGTTGATTAATTCATATGGTTGAATTGTGAATGTATGGAATTGATGAGTTGAAATATATGCATGATTATGGTTGCATATATGTGTGAAGATGCATTTGATTGTCATGAGTTCTTGTGTGTCAAGCATCATGATATGCATCTTGTGCGATCATGGGGTGTGAGCGATCAGATCGTGTGCCCATGTGGGGTGTGAGCGATCTATAAATGTCATGTGCCCATGTGGGGTGTGAGCGACGGATTGGTTCTAGAGGGAATCTGCTATAACATCGTGAGCCTTAAAAATAAGAGGACTGAAAGCAATCTGATTGGATCATGAGCCTTAAAAATAAGAGGACCGAAAGCGATGGTTATAGACGATCGTGAGCCTTATACAAAGAGGACCGAAAGCGATTGGATTGTGAGCCTTATACAAAGAGGACCTAAAGCAATCCTTAAACGTCGTGAGCCTTAAAAATAAGAGGACTGAAAGCGATCTGATTGGATCATGAGCCTTAAAAATAAGAGGACCGAAAGCGACGGGGAACATCGTTTGCCCGACGGGGTGTTATTGAGTGGTCCTCAATAACGAGCGATGATTCCAGCAGAGTTCCTGAGTGAACTGGTGATGAGATTTGATGGATGGATGGTACCGCATATGCATTGCATAGAGTCATTGTGTCAGTCTCTGTGTATTTGCATAAATCATGAATGGATTGATTATGTATGGAAATTGTGCATTGATTTGTTATGTGTTGAGATTGTGATAACATTGGTAATTTGATGTGCATATGTGATAAATGCATTGGTTGTGGATAATATGTTTTATGCATAGACATATGCTATGTGATGTGTGATGTGTTTCTATATGTGGTGACTTGGTATGCCTTATGTGCAAATACGTGATTATGTTGAATAATTGATATAGGTTATATATTTACGACATGCTATTTGTATTGGTGTGTGATAAATGTGGTGAGAATAACTATGCATGTGAATTTTATGTGTTTGCATATTATTATGCAATCTTGATTTAGTTGTTATTTCTCACCCTTCTGCTGTGGTTTATTGCTCTATGAGGAAATTGCAGATTAGTAGTCTTGGAGGATTTTGTGAAGATTAGTCCTCCATCCCTTTTGTTAGTCTGTCTGCTCTGATGCGTAGCACGGAAGTCGGGGAACGCTTTTGTGATATAGATGTATACAATTGTTGAATATATTTGGTATTACTTTTGTATGTATATTTTGATGTTATAAAACCATTTATTTGTAAAACAAGTCAGTTATGGATCTTTCCGCTTTATTCCATAATTGAACTTCATTTTGTTGGAAAAAGTTGCTCTTTGAGGGTTGCTCCATTTTGTGTTATGTATCAAATAAATGAGCAGGGATTGTGTTTTCTTTCTTTAAGTGTGACATCCCTGTTTTCTATCGGAAAAATAAATTTTTATTTACTCTGATTTATATTTGTGTTATTTATTCGCGAAGGGAATTGGGGTGTTACAACCTTCACGTTTCTGAGCCAAAACTTGCCTTGCCTTGCCTTGGGCCAGGCCTAAACCAAGGCATGACTTGTATATTTGTGTTTTCTCTCAAAACAATGGATGTATCACCACCCCAGTGGTAAGGCGCACGCCTTGTGACCTTGAGGTCGTGGGTTCAAATCCCACCCATGCCATTTTGTGTTTTTTCACATTTTGCCATTTTTTCCAATATTCCATGATTTATTAATTAATTGGAAAATTAATAACTCCCTCAATTTTAATTATTTTTGATTGGTTCTTTTTGTAAAAAATCACAAAAATAATGAAATGTTTTATTCCACAAAAAAATTAAGTTTATATTATATATTTCATATAATTAGTATTTTTGTGAATAAATTCATTTTTATTTGTTTTTAAACATTTTAAAATGAACATTCATCTTGAAAAATCAAGACCAAATGGGTTTTAATATCTCTTGTGATTAAAAATTAATTTTTCAAACCTTAAACAAAAATCACAAGTGGTTTATTCAAATTCATTTGGTATTTTTCATTGATTTTCTTTTAATATTAACTTTTAAAAGAAAACAAATTAGGGTTTCTTTGATTTTCACCCTCACAAATCATTTTCAAATACTCATGGGCCTCTAATAGAGTGTAAGACCCAATCCCCTTTTAACCAAAACCATTTTGGGCCTCAGATATTGTATAAGTCCCTCTGCGTTAAAAGAAAAGTTCGGCGCGGTCGTCACCCGTTTAAAAATAAACCATCTGGGCCTCTCCTCGAGCTATAAGACCCATTCAAAACTTTTGGGCCTCTATTAGAGTGTAATACCCAACCCCCTTTGAAAACCAAACCATTTTGGGCCTCAGTCATTGTATAAGACCCACTGCATTTTCAAAAATCTCAGCGCAATCGTCATTTCAAACGAAAAATCATCTGGGTCTACCCTCGTGTTATAAGCCCCCACTCTTTTTCTTTAAACCTTTTGGGCCTCTTGAGAGAGTGTAAGACCCATCCCTTTGTACACAAAATCTTTCTCGGGCCTCAGTCACTAGTATAAGTCCCTCTGTACAAAACGATAGTGCAATCACTGATAAAAACCTGGGCCTCTCCTCGAGCTGTAAGCCCCAATCTTTCATTTTAAAGCACCTTCTCCTTTGATCTTGAATATACTGTTGTTTTCAATCTTTATTTGTTGAACAACTAACCAAACAGCATGGAAGCTCTATAACCGAGTAAGTGGTTATATGCTTTCTTTATCTGCTTTCATATACATATAATTGTATTGTGGGGCTGTTTCACTGTAAGTCTTCATTCATAAACTCATATCGACTGTGTAATAATAGTATAGATATTTAGAGTTTCCCCGGCAACTACGTCTAGCACTAAGCTCTGTTGATTACTCTTAAAATAGACAAAACTAGATCCCCATAGGATTACCAGATATAGTCTTCCCTCCTCTTGGGGTTAAACAATATGGAGACGTGAAAGGAAACATTCTCAGTGAACCCTTTCATAGACTGTCACCTTTAGAAATCGTCAAAGAAACTCTATTCCCCAGAGATGATCTTTTCTCTGTGAATGGCATCTCTTGAGTTTCTTCTAAATTCTTGAACTTTCCTGGCTTGATCTATTCTCTGTGAATAGCCTGTCTTGAATTTCTCGGGGTTTGGGGACCCACTGGCTTCTTAAAAGCATCCCCGCCTTCTCTTGGGCGTTGTACATGGACCCGTCGGCTTCTTAGAAGTATTCACAGCCTCCTCTTAGGCTTCGTATAAATGATTTCTTCCTCCGGGAATGGTAGCCTCCTCTTGGGCTTCGTACAAATTGTCCCTCGGCTTCTTAAAATTTTCCAGCCTCCTCTTGGGCTTCGTACAAATTGTCCCGACGACCTCCTAGAGGTATAGGAACAGAAATTAGTCATCCTAATAGAACAGTCTTTCAAAAAGTCTAGATCTTTCTATTGTTGTTTCTTAAACGTAGTACAAAAGATGAAACTCTAGACTTGGACAGTCTAATTCCCTTGAGTCTCAAAGACATTCTCAAGTTCCTTTCAAAACTAGGAGAGGAAACCCATAGACTCGGACAGTCTCAATACCCTTTGGATTTCCCATTTCCTTAAAGAACAGGAAATAACCTTGATCCTCGAATCAAATCCCTGAGTGCAAACAGTACCCATATAAGAACTGATTTTCTCTTTATCCAATATACTGGACCTGTCACTAATCTGAAACAGTAACAGTAGCCTCCTCTTGGGCTTGATACAATGATTCTTCCCAGCGGAGCTAACCTATTCACACTCTCTTGTTGAGTATAAAAGACTCTCTTGTTGAGTCAAACCTTTCAGCCTCCATCTCGGGCTTCGTACGAGATACAAATCACTCTCTTGTTGAGTATAAAAGACTCTCTTGTTGAGTCAATCACCTTTAGCCTCCATCTCGGGCTTCGTACGAGATACAAAAACACTCCCTTGTTGAGTATAAAAGACTCTCTTGTTGAGTCACACCTTTTAGCCTCCATCTCGGGCTTCGTATGAGATACAAAAACACTCTCTTGTTGAGCATAAAGGACTCTCTTATTGAGTCAAACCTTTGTAGCCTCCATCTCGGGCTTCGTACGAGATACAAAACACTCTCTTGTTGAGTATAAAAGACTCTCTAATTGAGTCAAACCTTTGTAGCCTCCATATCGGGCTTCGTACGAGATACAAAACACTCTCTTGTTGAGTATAAAAGACTCTCTTGTTGAGTCAAACCTTTGTAGCCTCCATCTCGGGCTTCGTACGAGATACAAAAGCACTCTCTTGTTGAGTCAACCCTTTTAGCCTCTCTCTCGGGCTTCGTACGAGACACATAAAAACACCCTCTTGTTGGGTCGATAGCCTCCTCTTAGGCTTTGTATAAGAAAACCCCGGTTGAACCAATCAACCTCTTGGCATCAAAGTTGTGCATCGTTCACAGTAAACAAACATCAACAACTCCTTTTCCTTCATCTAATTGCTGTAAGCGGCAAGCCTCTGGATCATCTACATCCATGCCACTGTCCCTCTTTTAGCATGAGAAATTCCTAAGGAGAGATGTCATTGCTCTACACTGAGTTAAAGTCTTCTCCTTCAGGTTAAAAAACCCTATAAAGGAAATTATGGCATTACCGGATTCACATGTCCCGTTAAAGTAATCCTCCTTTATAACCAGTCACCCAACAGTTGTGACAAACAAACCCCTCTTTAGAGATGACAAATTCTCTCTAAAGACGAAACTTTTAGCCTCACATCTTGGGCTTCTAACAAGATACAAATAGTCCCTTCAGCTTCACATCTTGGGCTTTGAACAAGATACAAACCATATTTAGCTTCACGTCTTGGGCTTTGAACAAGACACCAAAACACCATTTCTTCCCATAGAATAGAAGGAACTGCGATCGCTCTGATTTCCCTGTTTCGGTAAACGGGAATACGTAGGCATAAGATTGAAAGAAAAATCTTAGCGAGCACACTCAACAAAAACCCATAATCCCATACCCACATACATCAATTAAAAAGTATCAGTCCTGACCCCCTACCCATGAACATTACCGGTGTTCCGTTCTAAACAAAGTAAGAAGAAAGAGGCCCCACTTCCATATCGCATCCGTAACCTAACAGACCGTTGTTTAAACTCAGTATGCAAGTAGGGTTAATTGGAGAAATCTATTTCCCTTCCTTAGTCAGCTCAATAAGATAAAAATGAATTGACCTGTAGTACCCCCAAAAGAGCGATAGTGATTAAGAAACACGTCCAGTTTCGCTCGCTACAGAAAAGTGGCGCCCACCGTGGGGCCCAGTCTTTGATTTTATTTCTTTCTTTCTTAAAGTAAAAGCCTTTGGCCAGTTATTTTATAACGGTTTCATTGGGGGATGTCGTTATTGCTAGGATCAGCCTTCACTAGGATCTTAGGTCAAAACCTTTAAATTGGGAAGGAACCACAGAGTGGCGCATCCGTCGGGGAGCCATTTTCTGTCAGGAACATAGGATTCATAGCTCTTAAAATTATAGGACATTAGGACAAATATATATACTTCTTTTCCTAATTGATATCTGTGTTTATTTTTCTGCTAATGGGAATGCGTGTGATGCCGCATGTGGAAAGATTGAGTATACACCTAGGAAAAACCCTTTTAGTGGTACGGAAGCTATCGGAAATAATTGTCACGCGATACCACCTTCTTCTGAGGACTCTTCGAAAAAACACCACCTAGTACGGTTCTCGGCCCGCTGGTGTTTTTCTCGACAAGAGTTGATGATGTTGAGAGACAGGTACAAAAATCACTAGTATAAACCTTTGGGACGGGTAGAGCCTTGACTCCATGACACCGACCCTTTGACCCCATGTTTTTTCTATGTTTTTGTGTGCTGCATTCCTGCATTCATTTAAAAAAACATTGCATCAAAGAAAACCTTCTCTTCTAGTCTCTCATTTTTTCAAATTAAACTAAGACAATGATTGCAAATGTCAGAGAAAAGGATTGCGCTCATGGATTTCGGTAAAAGGAGAACTCATCAGTACACTTTCAAGGTTCTAAAGTTAGAGGATTTAAGAGGGTTGGCGAGAATGGTCACTAACCCTGAAGCTTTCAGAGCCAAGTACGGAGGTCTGCTACCTCTGTTAAGGGTCCAAGTAATGGAAAGAATCATGGATGCACTCGTTCAATTTTACGATCCGGTCTATCATTGTTTCACATTCCCGGATTATCAGCTCGCACCAACGCTGGAGGAATATTCTCATCTGATTGATTTATACATCACTGATCGAGCTCCTTTTTCTGGACTGGAAGAAATTCCAAAGGATCAGACCATTGCAAGAGCAATTTATTTGGACGAGTCAGAGGTCAGGACTCACATGACCACTAAGGGTGGCATACAAGGTTTGCCAGCCCAGTTCTTGACAAAGAAGGCCCTGTACTTTGCTAGTATAGGGAATGTGACTGCTTTTGAAAGCATCTTTGTCTTACTCACTTATGGGTTATTTCTGTTTCCCAACATCAATAACTTCGTCGATATCAACTCCATTAAGGTTTTTCTCATTGGAAACCCTGTGCCAACTTTACTCGCAGACGTATATCATTCTGTACACTTAGGGAATTTGTACAACGGAGGGGAGATCACATGTTGTGTACCTCTACTATACAAATGGTTTATCTCCCATTTTCCTAAATCTGCTGCTTTTTGGGATCAAAAGAATACTTTACGTTGGTCGCAGAGAATCATGTCTCTTACCAACTCTGACATAGATTGGTGCAATAGGATTTATGAGGGAATCAGGATCATTGACTGTTATGGAAACTTCCCCAACGTACCCCTCATAGGAACTAAGGGAGGAATCAATTACCATCCAGTATTGGTTCGTCATCAATTTAGATACCCAATGAGGCATGTCCCACGGAATGCTCATCTGGAAGGTCTTTTCTTCAAAGAAGGGGAAAATGACAGAGCACTAAAGATGGAAATAGTGCACGCTTGGAAACATGTTCATAAGAAAGGACGAGAGTCTCTAGGAAAACCGGACTGTGTCTCGGTGGAGCCTTACCTCCACTGGGTACAAACTAGAGCTCTCAAGCTAAAGATGCCTTATCCTCGTCACGGAGTTCTTCCGCCAAGGGAGTCTGTCATGTACTTCATGACTGAAATGGAAAAACTCCAGGTTACTCTCAACAAAGTTCAGCGGGAGAGGACGTCTTGGAAGAACAAGTACCACACCCTCAATGTGGAGTGTATCAAAATACAACAACTACTGAAGGATAAGGATGCCCTGATTGTAATTTTGGAGCAGCATGCTATGGATAATCAGGATGACCAAAGGAATTTCCTCGCTCCTTTCACCTGGCAAAGGAATGACAACCCGACAACGGCCCAAGAGCCCTGGTCCAAGAAAAGGAAAGTACCAGAATCAGCACTCAGTTTCTCCTCAGAGAGGACTCGGGACCCCTTAGCTTAGGTTTCTGTTTCTGTACCTTGTAATCTACTGTATTTCTATTTTCGTAATCCTTTGAATTCAATAAAATGGGGTTTCCCCACTTTTTGATATTTGCAATTTGATTGTCGAAGTTTATTTTGATTAAACCAAAAAAAACTTAATATTATCATTGCATTCATCATTCTCACGCAACGTATTCTTCTTACCTATGAATCTCACGTTTGTGTCTCGGTTCTAGAGTCAAACTGTCTCATTCGTACAATACTCGGGCCAATCGTCAGAAAAAGATGGATGATCTTGAGGAAGAGAACAGCGAGTTGAAAGAAGAGATCGACGCTCTGAGAGAGGATATGAGAAAGCTTCATAACGACATGCAAGCCATGGCAGAAGCTCAGCTACAAAGAACTGTGATCTCAGAGATCACCTCAACGCCCATAGTGGAGAAGTATAATCCTAGGTACAAAATGCCGAAAGATCGTCCCTGGGGCATGCCTGTTAACTATATCCCGGAAGGATATGTTCCGCCGATCACTAGAGATCCGGAAACTTCAGCAGAAGCCGCAGGGCCTGAAGGTTACAAACTTCGGGAAAGCGAAGATGCTAGAGGCATATTGAGGACTCCTGAAGGTTACAAACTTCGGGAAACACCAAGATTCACGGCCGTAATCACGGTACCACCCCCAGTGGTGCACACTATCCCGAAAGGACAGATTCCACAGATACCTTCTGGTAGAAAGGAAACTATGTTCGACAGGATGGACGAGTTCCAGGAACAGTTCCTGGAGATGCAAAAGGAACTGCAAGCCATCCGCGGTCAAGATTTATTTGGAAAGGACGCCGCAGACCTTTGTCTGGTCCCAAATGTGAAAGTTCCGCATAAGTTCCAAGTGCCCAACTTTGAAAAATACAAGGGTAACTCTTTCCCTTAGAGTCACTTGGTAATGTATGCTCAGCGAATGTTGGCTTAGACAGAGAATCAGGACCTACTGATTCATTACTTCCAATATAGTTTAACCGGTGCCGCACTCAAATGGTACATGGGTTTAAACTGCACTATGATCAGCACATTCAGAGATCTTGGCACTGCCTTCTTCCAACAGTATAAATATAATCTGGACATGGCACCAGACAGAGATCAGCTCAGATCAATGTCGCAAAAGGACAAAGAAACCTTTAAGGAATACGCTCAGAGATGGCGTGAAATTGCTGCTCAAATTTGTCCACCTCTTGAGGAAAAAGAGATGACAAAAATCTTCTTAAAGACCTTAAGCTCATTTTACTATGACAGAATGGTTTCCAGTGCGCCCAGTGACTTCACCGAAATGGTCGATATGGGGGTACGTCTCGAGGAAGCTGTTCGAGAAGGACGTCTAGTAAAAGACGCTGGATTATCAAGTAGTACAAAACGATATGGTAGTGCTCTCCCTAAGAAAAAAGAGCAAGATATTGGGAATATCTCTCTCCGAAAGCAAAGGCGACGTTATCAACCAGTAGCAGCTGTGGCTCCTGCTATCAATCTCGCGCCTACGTATCAACCTCAGGTTGCGCAGAACCAACCTAATCAACAGCAATTTCAGTAAAGGACACAACAACCTCTTCAGCAGGCTCGTCCCCTATACAACAACAACCGTACAACGCGGCCACCAGGATTTGATCCTATCCCCATATCATATATAGAACTATTTCCGTTACTACTAGCCAAGGGGCACATCCAGACTAAATCCCCTATTGCAGTACCAGAAAATCCGCTTTTTTGGTTTAAGGTGGACCAGACTTGCCCTTATCATCAAGGAGGATCAGGGCATAACATAGAGAACTGTCTCAGTTTTAAATCTGACGTGCAAAAGCTTGTTAGAGCGAGGTCTTATCTTTTAAAGATACGAATCCGAATGTTCTCACGAACCCGTTTCCTCAACATGAGAAAGCTGCAGTCAACCTGATAGAGGGAGAGTCTAACAATGTCTATCAAATTCACGATATACTCTTGTTAAGGACCAATCTGGTCAAGATGCATTGTAGACAAAGTGGGTATGGCCATGTGCCACCTCATAATTATCACCAGTGTGATATCTGCTCTAAAAACAATCAGGGATGTTCTGTGGTGCAATCTCCTTTACAAGAACAGATGGATCTCGGATGGATCCAAGAGCACCGAGTTCGTGGAGTTAACATGGTTTATACGAATTCCAACGTCATTCAAAACCACGACATCCGTGCGATGAATATCAACCTGGTGGAAATGCACTCAAGGCAAAGCCAGTATCATAATCTGCCACGACACGATTACGGTTCTTGTCTGACTTGCTCGATAAATGAACAGGGATGCTCTTTTGTACAGGAGGCCCTCCAGCGTCAGATGGATCTTGGATGGATCCAGTATTACCATGATAGGAACCACTATCAAATCAACATGGTTCAGATCTTCGATATTCGTTTAATGAATACCAACCTGGTAGAGTTACATGCTGAGCAGGTCCGACTCGGGTTCTTGATTTCACATAACTATCAAAGTTGTAAGGCGGGTTGCGAAAACAATCAAGGTTGTGCCCTTGTCCAGGAGGCGCTTCAGCACTTATTAAATCACTGGTGGATGCCAATCTATATGGATGAAGATACTCAGCAAATTAGTATCAATAACAGGAACCCTAATCGGCGTCAAAGTCAGGATGTCTGATCTGTGGAAGCTAACCTAGTGAGGTTACATTGCATTCAAAGTGGGCGTGGCCAGGTGCCACCACACAACTACGAACGTTGTAGAATCTATTCAGAAGATAACCAAGGGTGCTACCTTGTGTGAGCAGCTCTTCAGGGTCAGGTGGATCGTAGAGAGATTCGCCCATATCTGGGTTCCGGACCAATTAACTGGGTGCCGGACTACCTCGCTGAGCAAATTGAGGACGTTGTCGTAATCTTCGATTATGAGAAGAACAAGGATGTTTGTGCCATCATTCCTCTACTTGACGAATCGAGAGTTCCCAAACAGGAACGGATCGAAATTGCTTACGACAGTCAGAAAGATCAGAAGGCTCCCATAGTCATCTATCTACCAGGACCACTACAGTATGAATCAACTAGGGCAATCCGTTACAAATACGGTGCGACGATATTTGAAAATGGAAAGGAAATTCCATTACCCTTCGTTGTGAATATTGTAGACATCATTCGTGTAACACGGAGCGGTAGAATCTTCAACAGAGGAGTTGGAGAGTCCAGCAAAGAAAAGGAACCTCCGACAGAAGTTCCCAATTCACCGGTCGGTCAATCTAGTAATCCCGACATTTCAAAAAACAATGATGAGATGTTGAAGCTCATCCAAAGGAGTGAATACAACATTGTTGATCAGCTATTACAAACTCCTTCAAAGATCTCCGTGCTGTCACTTTTACTCAGTTCAGAAGCGCACAAGGAGGCTCTACAGAAAGTCTTGGAGCAAGCCTTTGTAGAATAGGATGTAACAATGAGACAATTCGATAACATTGTCTCTAACATCAATTCCTGCAATAACTTGGGATTTAGTGATGAGGAATTACCTGAAGAAGGTCGTCGTCATAACATGGAGCTTGACATTACAGTCAACTGCCAAGACGATGCTTTAGCCAGCGTACTCGTAGATACAGGGTCAGCCCTGAATGTCATGCCGAAGTCCACTTTGATGCAATTATCATTCAAAGGCCCTCCGATGAGAACCAGCGAGGCCGTCGTTAAAGCATTCGACGGATCCAGAAAAACGGTTATTGGAGAAGTCGACCTTCCCATAACCATCGGTCCTCACACTTTCCAAATCACTTTCCAGGTCATGGATATCCGGGCAACGTACAGTTGTTTATTAGGAAGACCTTGGATACATCAGGCTAGGGCGGTCACCTCGACCCTCCACCAAAAGTTAAAGTTCGTCCAGAACAACCAGCTCGTCACGGTCTGTGGAGAACAAGCCTTGCTCGTGAGTAGCTTATCATCATCTACTTGTGTAGAACCCGAGGAGGTTATTGGAACTCAGTTCCAAGCACTTTCGGTGAGCAAGGACAATCAATCCGAAGAGGGAACTTCCATTTCCTCATACAAAGACGATATCAAAGCGGTCGAGAGTACCAATACAACAGGATGGGGACAGCTAGTCATTCCTACTGACAATAAAACAAAGAAGGGTCTTGGTTTTTCTGCAACCTATACCCAGACAGCTACTACCAGCGATGAAAGTCTTCATCCCATTTGGAACTTCTTTCACATTGGAGGTTTCCTTTGACCGGTGACCCAAGAAGTACACACTATCAATGAGGAGGATCCCTTCGACACAGATGAGGAATGGAAGTCCTATCTTAATGAGGACGGTTATATGTATCAGGATGAAACGCAGACTCCATTTTGCTTTCCTACATAGAGCCCGAGATTTATACCTCGGTCGGATGTCGAAATGATATATGGAGATTGTGATCCGGAAGGATGTCGTGCTCCACCAAACTCATTAGAGGAAGACACTCTGATGAAAGACAACTTTGACCACAACTATTATGGCCCGATGGATGGCCTGCCAATGTGGCAGCCGTATCTAGGAGACTTGGGGCAAGAGAATCAGCCGAACAATGAAAATCGGCTAAGCATTGTTGAACAGAATACCTGTGTCCCCACCATGTCATGGGATCAACACCCAGGGTATCCTGAAAATACCCCGTACGATGATGAATTCGCAATGTTCGCAGGATTAGAGTTCATCAACTATGCTTTTCCAGAGGTCAACGTCATCGAGAGAGATGACTCCTCCGGTTCCAAAGAAGTATGAGACACCTTGGGACAAACGAGTGGTAAGTTTGACTACTTCGTCAATTACACCACTCCCGAAAGCTCTCGTATCAGGCTCGAGGACATCCAGCCAACTGGATGGGGAGATCTACTTGAGAGCACAAATGCTATGCAAAAGGCAATAGAGGAATCCTCCTACGACAATTCTGCCTGGGAGACAGATTCCAATGATCCTGCTCCACCAAAAATCAGCGCCGTTTCTGAATACAAATCAAGGAAAGTACCAGACTTTGTGATTCACCGAGGAGTTCGCCGCCAATGTGTTGTTGTCGATGTTCCGAAGATCGTTCATAATTCAAAGTAATTGCCATTTTTATCTTAACCTTTCACCCTGCCCAGGTGAAACGGATGTTTTGATAGGGCTCGCTTTCTGTAAATTTTCCCTCTTCGCTTCGCCCAAAGTGAAAGAGTTTTGTTTTATAGGGCTGCAGTTTCAAGAATCGACTTGTTCATTAATAAAATAACGTCGTTCTGTAATTTCTGCGTTAATTGCTGTTTTCTCTTTTTGCTTTTCTCAGAAAATGGTAATCCTAAAAAACATCTCAAATAATAAAAACAAGCAGTAAAAGAAATACATTGCACACACTCGTATTTTCTCTATATCTTCTAAACACGAATCATCACGTCATGCAGATTGCTTGTCTTAAACCCCGTTGAAACATACGATCTGATGCCTTCTCCCAACTTTGAGTACCCGGTATTTGGGGCTGAAGAAGAAGTTGACGACGAAATTCAAGAAGAGATCTCCCGACTACTCAGACAAGAGGAAAGGTCCATTGAACCTCATAAAGAACCGTTGGAAACAGTAAACTTAGGTTCAGAAAAAGAGAGAAAAGAAATCAGGATTGGGGCACTGCTCAATCCAACTGCCAGAGAGGGTTTGTTAAAGCTTCTCAAAGAATTCCCCGATGTATTCACTTGGTCCTATCAGGATATGCCAGGGTTGGATACCAGCATCGTGGAACACCATTTACCATTGAGATCGGAATGTCCGCCAGTAAAACAAAGGTTGAGACGGACTCATCCGGACATGGCCATCAAAATCAAAGAGGAGGTACAGAAACAGATTGACGCAGGTTTCCTCGCTACATCAGAATATCCTCAATGGTTAGCCAACATCGTACCCGTTCCGAAAAAGGACGGAAAAGTCAGAATGTGTGTCGATTACAGAGATTTAAATAAGGCTAGTCCAAAGGAAGACTTTCCTTTACAGCACATTGACATGCTGGTAGACAGTACAGCAAAGTTCAAAGTTTTCTCCTTCATGGATGGATTCTCGGGATATAACCATATCAAAATGGCGCCGAAAGACATGGAGAAAACTTCGTTCATTACCCCATGGGGTACCTTTTGATACAAGGTAATGACGTTCGGTTTGTAGAACGACGGGGCAACCTATCAAAGGGCCATGACTACTCTGTTTCATGACATGATACACAAAGAAATCGAGGTATATGTCGATGATATGATTGCAAAATCTAAGACAGAAGAGGAGCATGTGACCCATCTGTCAAAGTTATTCGAGCGGTTAAGAAAGTACAAACTCCGCTTGAATCCCAACAAGTGCACCTTTGGTGTTCGTTTAGGGAAACTCTTAGGGTTCATCGTCATCCAGAAAGGAATGAGGTCGATCCTGACAAGGTCAAGGCCATTCAAGAAATGCCTTCTCCGAAGACTGAAAAACAAGTCAGAGGATTCCTGGGATGTTTGAACTACATCTCCAGATTCATATTCCTCATGACCGCGACATGTGCGCCGATTTTCAAATTACTGAAAAAGAACCAGGACTGCATTTAGACAGAAGACTGCCAAACCACCTTCGACAGTATCAAGGAATACCTGTCGAACCCGCCGATTCTATCACCTCCAGTGGAAGGAAGACCACTGATCATCTACCTCACAGTCTTGGAAGACTCAATGGGTTGTATACTTGGCCAACAAGATGAAACCAAAAGGAAAGAGTCTGCCATCTACTATCTGAGCAAGAAATTCACCGACTGCGAAACTCGGTACACAATGCTTGAGAAAACTTGCTACGCTTTAGCTTGGGCAGCCAAACGTCTTCGCCAGTACATGATTCAACACGCTACTTGGTTGATTTCAGAAATGGATCCAATCAAGTACGTCTTTGAAAAGCCTGCTCTCACGGGAGGGATTGCCCGTTGGCAGATGTTGCTATCAGAATATGACATAGAGTACCACGCTCAGAAAGCCGTTAAGGGGAGTGTTTTATCCAATCATTTGGCTTATCAACCGATTGACGATCAAGAATAAATCGGGTTTGACTTCCCAGACGAAGATGTCATGTATCTAAAAATGAAAGATTGCGATGAACCGCTACCCAGTGAAGGGCCAGAACCAGATTCCCAATGGGGACTTATTTTTGACGGAGCTGTCAATCATTATGAAAATGGAATTGGGGCAATTATCATAACACTTCAGGGTACCCACATTCCTTTCACTTCCAGACTTACGTTCAAGTGCACAAACAACGAGGCCGAATACGAAGCTTGTATTATGGGTTTCTAAGAAGCGATCGACTTAAGGATCAAGAACTTGGACGTATATGGCGACTCAGCTTTGGTTGTCAATCAGATCAAAGGAGATTGGAACACATACCAATCAGGACTGATTCCTTACAAAGATTATGCAAGAAGGTTGTTACCTTTCTTCAACAGAATCGAGTTTCATCACATCCCTCGTAATGAGAATCACATGGCTGATGCTTTATCCACTCTCTCATCCATGATTAGTGTAGGTCAATGGAATGGCATACCTAAGATCGACATAATGCGCCTTGAGAGGCCCGCTCACATCTTCACGATTGAATCAGTCATAGATGACAAACCTTGGTATCATGATATCAAATGCTTCCTTCAGAAACAAGAGTATCCACCTGGGGCATCCAGAAAGGACAGAAAGACCCTTAGAAGATTGGCAGTCAGCTTCTTCCTGAGCGGTGATACACTTTATAAGAAAAACTTTGACATGGTCTTGCTCTGTTGCGTAGATAGACCAGAAGCAAACGCACTGATGAAAGAAATTCATGAAGGATCCTTTGGCACTCATGCCAACGGACACACAATGGCGAGGAAAATTCTAAGAGCAGGGTACTATTGGTTGACAATGGAATCTGACTGCTGGAAGTACATGAGGAAGTGTCACAAGTGTCAGATATACTCAGACAAAATCCATGTACCGCCAACACATCTCAAAGTTCTTTCTTCCCCTTGGCCTTTTTCCATATAGGGAATCGACATGATTGGCATGATTGAGCCCAAGGCTTCGAACGGACATCGGTTCATCCTGGTAGCCATTGACTACTTCACCAAGTGGGTCGAAGCAGCATCATACGCTAATGTAACCCGACAAGTGGTGGTCCGATTTATCAAAAACAATATCATCTGCCGTTATGGTGTTTTGGGCCAGATCATTACTGATAATGGATCTAACTTGAACAATAAGATGATGAAGGAGTTGTTCGCAGAGTTCAAGATCGAACACCATAACTTATCTCCCTACCGACCTAAGATGAACGGAGCAGTAGAAGCGGCTAACAAGAACATCAAGAAGATTGTTCAAAAGATGGTTGTAACCTACAAAGATTGGCACGAGATGCTACCCTTTGCTCTTCACGGTTATCGCACATCCATTCACACTTCAACAGGGGCAACCCTTTTCTCTCTAGTATATGGCATGGAAGCAGTGCTCCCCATAGAATTAGAGATCCCATCAATCCGGGTATTGATGGAAGCTAAGCTTACAAAGGATGAATGGTGTCAAAGTCGACACGACGAACTCAATCTGATAGAAGAAAAGAGAATAACAGAACTATGCCACAGTCAATTGTATCAACAAAGAATGAAGAGGGCGTTCGACAAAAAGGTCCGACCTCGCATCTTCAGGAAAGGAGACCTCGTACTCAAGAAAATACAATCATTTCTCACTGATTCTCGGGGCAAGTGGACTCCGAATTATGATGGCCCCTATGTGGTCAAGAAAGCTTTCTCAGGCGGCGCCTTGAGATTTGCAACTATGGACGGAGAGGAATTTGCCTACCCCACGAACGTTGATGTAGTCAAGAAATACTTCGCCTAAAAAAAATGTCTCGGTGGATTGAAAACCCAAAAGGGCGGTCCAGGAAAAAATTAGAGACATGATAAAAAAAATCATCCCGGTGGATTAGAAATCTCAAAGTACAATCCAGGAAAAATTAGGGATAATGGCAAGTAACTACGTTCAACAAAGGGGAAAATCCCTCAGCGGCAGTTACGTCGTCCATCAGAAAACTCCAATCAAGGTCATCTTCGATGGAAGCTCAGGATGTCCAGAATTCAAAGTTGGTAGAAGGATAACGGTTGTCATGTTTCAATGTAGCCCTTTTCCCTTAAATTACCATTTTCTAACTTTTTAAATACTCTATGGAATCACGCGCTTGGCTGATTTCCATCCTATCAATAAAACTTGAGCCCTTGTGCTTTTGTTTATAATTCTCATTTATTTTAAGCTTTATAGAACGACATTTTAACATGATCAACGGTTCTTGAAACGAAACAAAAATGAATTTACTTGTTAAAATTTTTTCTGCTTTTAAAACTAAAGATGGCAATTTCTTTTGACTATTGAGCATCGAGAGAACGTCGCTCGCTACACCAGAAATAAGCGAGCTTCAAAGTGCAGAATCGAAGTACACCTTCTAAGCCAGTGCGCCTGAATGAAGCATCAGCTGTATCAGATGCGGCTTTCCCATCTAATACCCTCGGCCGAGTTCTTATCTCCTAAGCCCGACCAACGGTATTCCCCGCAGGGACTGTCTCTCCTAAGCAAGGCAGAATTGCTACTTTTGGATCAACAGTACGACTTCGCCCCCGATGGCCGAGTATCCCGTCATGCTCATCTTTTAGTCTGTATGTCGCGTCAGTTTTTTCAGCATATACATACATACATCATGCATTATATTTGCATTCTCATTCATATTGCATCACTATCACTCCAGTCGGTCTTATCCCTAGTGATAGTTGTCTTCTCGGTCGAGTTGTCAGTTCTTTCCTCGATTAAGAAATGTTGCGTTTGAACAATCTTTCCTTCAGTTTATTTCTGGATTGAAGTTGGGTCCTTGACCACTTTGATAACTTGAACCTATGAAAGACCAGAGAACCTTCAACCGATGCCACTCTTTGCCATTGAAGATGATATTTTCACTTTCCCGGATTATGGAAAATCCCTAGAGGAAGCCTCTTAAGCAGAGAATCAGCAATACAACAATTTTGCTCCGAAAAACCATTGATGAAAAGGTCATCGGCACCTCAAAATTGGATCACATCATATGGCATTTCTCCGGGAAGATCCCGAGAAAAGTATGATGTAATATCCCCAAGCGAAAATAGTCTCTCAAGAGACTCGTTCTCCCCCCAGTAGAGTTGACAAATGGCGTCTCCAACAGAGAAGTTTGTGCACCTCTACAACTCAGACGATTGGGTTTCCCAGCAAGTCTGACATCATTCTTTTTCCCATCAAATGGCATCTCCCCAGGAAAATTCGGCGAAAAGTTTGAGGAAAACCACTACGAATAGCGTCCATTGTCAATAAAGTTTATTGACAAAAGAAACTTAGACCAGTTCCTTGGTAGGAAACCAGGATCGAGGGGAAGTTTATTTCAGAAACTTAGACTAGTTCCTTAGTAGGAAACCAGGATCGAGGGGAAGTTTATTTCAAAAACTAAGACCAGTTCCTTGGTAGGAAACTAGGATCAAGGGGAAGTTTATTTCAGAAACTAAGACCAGTTCCTTGGTAGGAAACCAGGATCGAGGGGAAGTTTATTTCAAAAACTAAGACCAGTTCCTTGGTAGGAAACCAGGATCGAGGGGAAGTTTATTTCAGAAACTAAGACCAGTTCCTTGGTAGGAAACCAGGATCGAGGGGAAGTTTACCTTTTCTAAGCGTCATTGCTTAGCAAAAGAAGATGAATGCGTAAGATACCATTCATAACCACCATCAAAATTTCGGGTATTCTGATAATTAATCCTCTTGCACCCCGAATGCCCGAACACCTTCGTCATTCGCACCTTTGGATCCAAGAAGATTAAATAGGGGCATCTGTCATACCCCAAATTTTGACCACTAAGATTCCCATCATTATGCAAATCATGATCACAATATGGGTGTATCATTATGCTTCATCAGTCTCCCCGAAGATGGGTGAACATCCACTACAATCAAACTTAGGGTTTCAAGCCCTCTCAGAGTTCTTAGACAAAGGATCAATCAAGGAATGACATGATCTTTAACTTGTCTAAACCTCTCAAACATCCACAATGGATCAAGAGGACTCCCACAGCAAGGATTAAGCACCAGGATGCTCCCTTCTAGGTGGATCAAGCCTCAAGATCGCCAGTGTCACCAAATTAGGGTTTTGGTCGAACAGGGCCTCCAGTTGGAAATTTTCCTCTGGGCATGAGCCAATGCTTCAAAGCATAACCTAATATACTCCACGGAACATCATAGGCCCAAGTATCGAGTCAATTTGACCTCAGGGGATGCATACATCAAAAAATAGGAATTAGGGTTTCTTGACCTAATTCACCCCTCAGTTGACTTTTGGGACAAATCATGAGCCAAGACCTCAAGAGAGGATTTGAGGGTCTCTAATACACCACATTGATCCATTTTCAACAATGGATTGATCCAGGAAGCTTGAGCAACAAGTCTCAATTTCATCTGAACCACAGTTAGGGTTTTGCGAGAAAAGTCAACTGTAACTTTGACTTTTGACTAAGACATGCTCCCAAACCCTAAGACCTGATTCAATACACCCTATAACACCCATGTAACATGTCCATCAAGTTTGATTTAGGTCAAGGACTTGATTTCCTAAAGGATTGCACAGTTTGGAATTCATCGGATAAAAAGTCAATTGTGCACAAAAGTCAACTTTTACTTTTTGAGATTTTTCACAATTATGGATTTTTAACCCTAAAATGATGTTAATGTATGATTTGAATCATCATTCATCAAGAAAAATCAAAGAAAGTGGGATGACTTGTAAAAGGGGTAACCATAAAAACTTAGAAAATTTTCTAAGTTATGAACAAAGTGGCAAGGGTACCAACTTCGGAGGATCATAACTCCTAAACCACAAAGCCATTTTTCCCCATCCAAAGCTTGATTTGTAGATCTCATGTCCCTCTACAAAAACTTCAACTAGACCTTATTCCAATTCTTCATGGATTTTGAGTTATGGATTGATCAAAATCACAAAAAGTGAAAATGTCACTTTTTTCCAACACTTAGTGAAATTTTCACTAAGTCAGAATCTGCCTTCACTTTTTTCCAAATGTAGGGACATTTTTCACTTGGATCCAAAAAGTATCAAAACTAAATATGATCAAACAGTTGTTGTATCATATAAGGGCTTTCCAAAATGGACAAGAACATCACCAAATTCAATTTGAGCTAAGAGTTATGGTAGTGGCAAAATGCCTTGCTGAAAACTGCCAAGGCAAGGCAGAATTTTGCATTTTTGGTCGATTTACCAAAATCAGCCAATTTCAAGCCTTGTCATCATCTTGGACACATCTGAGGATCAAATCTAAACGGGAGAATCACTGAGCCAAGCCTCCAAAGTCCTTCGAACAAGAAGTAGCATGCCAAACCTAGAATTGCCTAAAAGAGGGACAAGACTCTAATTTTGGATTGGAGCATTTAATAGATGCTTAGAGGTGGCATGGACTAACACATTTGCAACTGAATTCAGTCAAGATTCCTCCAACAAGTAGGGAACCAAAGCTCTGTGCTCTAACCTCTAGTCAATGGCTAGAGGAGACTTGGATTTTCATTTGCCAACATTGGCCAAACCTCTGCTGCAGTTGCCATTCACTATTGATCCCAAAACAAACTTGCTCTACTATAAATAGAGCTCATTTGTGCTCAGTTTGAGTACACCAAAGCCATCAAACAGATGCTTTCCTCAAAATCCCTTTCTCTTGGCAAAAATGCCTTCTTTAGCAAGGTAACTTTGAGTTTTTGAGTTTGAGAGATTTTTCAATCAAACCAATCACACACACACCTCATAAACATCATATGTAGGTGATCCAAACTCTCACAAGTGACCTGTAATCACAAAATCACAAAGTCACCTCTCAAAACCTCAAAATAGGCTTTTTGTGCATTTTTCAAGCCATGTCTTGATTCAATCACTTTCCAAACGAGATAAAACCTCAAACACACTCCAAATATCATCCTTGAACTGTCCCAAATGGTGCCACACATCTGGAACACCATTTAAGAGAGTTGCTATTTTGGTCACTTTTAACCCCTTTTGCAAGAAAGGGCCAATTTGTGTTTTTGCAGGTACCAGCTGATTCCAAGCATCCTAAAAGCTTCTAAGGGATCATTTGAGTGTGTCTAAAGCATCAAATCATTTATGGAGCAAGAGGCTTGACAGATTGCACAAAAACTCCAAAAAGCTCAAAAAGAGGTAAGCCTCATGACTTGAACTTTCCAACATATGTAATGCTTTAAAGTCCACTGATCATGCACACCTCATACATGTTATATATGTTGTGTTTGAAACAATTGATCATGTAATTCATGCTTGTATAAAAGTGTAGCATAGAAAATGCAATTATAGGCCTTTTTCAAAACCACTATCGGGTTTTGAGGAGGGAGTGTGATCTGAAAAAACTACCACCACCATTGGATTCCTTGTGAAATTTTGGTCCAGATGCATATAAATTTTGTCTCAAACCATTAAGAATTGAGAAAGTTATGACCTTCACGTTTCTGAGCCAAAACTTGCCTTGCCTTGCCTTGGGCCAGGCCTAAAACCAAGGCATGACTTGTATATTTGTGTTTTCACTCAAAACAATGGATGTATCACCACCCCAGTGGTAAGGCGGGCGCCTTGTGACCTTGAGGTCGTGGGTTCAAACCCCATCCATGTCATTTTGTGTTTTTTCACATTTTGCCATTTTTTCCAATATTCCATGTTTTATTAATTAATTGGAAAATTAATAACTCACTCAATTTTAATTATTTTTGATTGGTTCTTTTTGCAAAAAATCACAAAAATGTTCAAGACCACAAAAATTAATAACTCACTCAATTTTAAGTTTATATTATTTATTTAATATAATTAGTATTTTTGTGAATAAATTCATTTTTATTTATTTTTAAACATTTTAAAATGAACATTCATCTTGAAAAATCAAGACCAAATGGGTTTTAATATCTCTTGTGATTAAAACTTCATTTTTCAAACCTTAAACAAAAATCACAAGTGGTTTATTCAAATTCATTTGGTATTTTTCATTGATTTTCTTTTAATATTTACTTTTAAAAGAAAACAAATTAGGGTTTCTTTGATTTTCACCCTCACAAATCATTTTCAAACACTCATGGGCCTCTAATAGAGTGTAAGACCCAATCCCCTTTTAACCAAAACCATTTTGGGCCTCAGATATTGTATAAGTCCCTCTGCGTTAAAAGAAAAGTTCGGCGCGGTCGTCGCCCGTTTAAAAATAAACCATCTGGGCCTCTCCTCGAGCTATAAGATCCATTCAAAACTTTTGGGCCTCTATTAGAGTGTAAGACCCAACCCCCTTGGAAAACCAAACCATTTTAGGCCTCAGTCATTGCATAAGACCCACTGCGTTTTCAAAAATCTCAGCGTAATCGCCATTTCAAACGAAAAATCATCTGGGTCTACCCTCGTGTTATAAGCCCCACTCTTTTTCTTTAAACCTTTTGGGCCTCTTGAGAGAGTGTAAGACCCATCCCTTTGTACAGAAAATCTTTCTCGGGCCTCAGTCACTGGTATAAGTCCCTCTGTACAAAACGATAGTGCAATCACTGATAAAAACCTGGGCCTCTCCTCGAGCTGTACTAATCTTTCATTTTAAAGCACCTTCTCCTTTGATCTTGAATATACTGTTGTTTTCAATCTTTCTTTGTTGAACAACTAACCAAACAGCATGGAAGCTCTACAACCGAGTAAGTGGTTATATGCTTTCTTTATCCTCTTTCATATACATATAATTGTATTGTGGGGCTGTTTCACTGTAAGTCTTCTTTCATAAACTCATATCGACTGTGTAATAATAGTATAGATATTTAGAGTTTCCCCAGCAACTACATCTAGCACTAAGCCCTGTTGATTACTCTTAAAATAGACAAAAGTAGATCCCCATAGGATTACCAGATACAGTCTTCCCTCCTCTTGGGTTTAAACAATATGGAGACGTGAAAGGCAGCATTCTCGGTGAACCCTTTCACAGACTGTCACCTTTAGAAATCGTCAAAGAAACTCAATTCCCCAGAGATGATCTTTTCTCCGTGAATGGCATCTCTTGAGTTTCTTCCAAATTCTCAAACTTTCCTGGCTTGATCTATTCTCTGTGAATAGCCTGTCTTGAATTTCTCGGGGTTTGGGGACCCACAGGCTTCTTAAAAGCATCCCCGCCTCCTCTTGGGCATTGTACAAGGACCCGTCGGCTTCTTAGAAGTATTCACAGCCTCCTCTTAGGCTTCGTATAAATGATTTCTTCCTCCAGGAATGGTAGCCTCCTCTTAGGCTTTATTTAAATTGTCCCTCGGCTTCTTAAAAGTTTCCAGCCTCCTCTTGGGCTTCGTACAAATTGTCCCGACGACCTCCTAGAGGTATAGGAACAGAAATTAGTCATCCTAATAGAAGAGTTTTTCAAAATGTCTAGATCTTGCTACTGCTGTTTCTTAAATGTAGTACAAAAGATGAAACTCTAGACTTGGACAGTCTAATTCCCTTGAGTCTCAAAGACATTATCATGTTCCTTTCAAAACTAGGAGAGGAAACCCGTAGACTCAGACAGTCTCAATACCCTTTGGATTTCCCATTTCCTTAAAGAATAGGAAATAACCCTGATCCTCGAATCAAATCCCTGAGTGCAAACAATACTCATATAAGAACTGATTTTCCCTTTATCCAATATACTGGACCTGTCACTAAACTAAAACAGTTACATTAGCCTCCTCTTGGGCTTGATACAACGATTCTCCCCAGCGGAGCTAACCTATTCACACTCTCTTATTGAGTATAAAAGACTCTCTTGTTGAGTCAAACCTTTCAGCCTCCATCTCGGGCTTCGTACGAGATACAAATCACTCTCTTGTTGAGTATAAAAGACTCTCTTGTTGAGTCAATCACCTTTAGCCTCCATCTCGGGCTTCGTACGAGATACAAAAACACTCCCTTGTTGAGTATAAAAGACTTTCTTGTTGAGTCACACCTTTTAGCCTCCATCTTGGGCTTCGTATGAGATACAAAAACACTCTCTTATTGAGTATAAAAGACTCTCTTGTTGAGTCAAACCTTTGTAGCCTCCATCTCAGGCTTCGTACGAGATACAAAACACTCTCTTGTTGAGTATAAAAGACACTCTTGTTGAGTCAAACCTTTGTAGCCTCCATATCGGGCTTCGTACGAGATACAAAACACTCTCTAGTTAAGTATAAAAGACTCTCTTGTTGAGTCAAACCTTTGTAGCCTCCATCTCGGGCTTCGTACGAGATACAAAAGCACTCTCTTATTGAGTCAACCCTTTTAGCCTCTCTCTCGGGCTTCGTAAGAGACACATAAAAACACCCTCTTGTTGGGTCGATAGCCTCCTCTTAGGCTTTGTATAAGAAAACCCCGGTTTAACCAATCAACCTCTTGGCATCAAAGTTGTGCATCGTTCACAGTAAAAAAACATCAACAACTCCTTTTCCTTCATCTAATTGCTGTAAGAGGCAAGCCTCTGGATCATCTACATCCATGCCACTGTCCCTCTTTTAGCATGAGAAATTCCTAAGGAGAGATGGCATTGCTCTACACTGAGTTAAAGTTTTCTCCTTCAGGTTAAAAAACCCCTATAAAGGAAATTATCGCATTACCAGATTCACATGTCCCGTTAAAGTAATCCTCCTTTATAACCAATCACCCAACAGTTGTGACACACAAACCCCTCTTTAGAGATGATAAATTCTCTCTAAAGACGAAACTTTTAGCCTCACATCTTGGGCTTCGAACAAGATACAAATAGACCCTTTAACTTCACATCTTGGGCTTTGAACAAGATACAAACCATATTTAGCTTCACGTCTTGGGCTTTGAACAAGACACCAAAACACCATTTCTTCCCATAGAATAGGAGGAACTGCGATCGCTCTGATTTCTGTGTTTCGGTAAACGGGAATACGTAGGCATAAGATTGAAAGAAAAATCTTAGTGAGCACACTCAACAAAAACCCACAATCCCATACCCACATACATCAATTAAAAAGTATCAGTCCTAACCCCCTACCCATGAACATTACCGATGTTCCGTTCTAAACAAAGTAAGAAGAAAGAGGCCCCACTTCCATATCGCATCCGTAACCTAACAGACAGCTGTTTAAACTCAGTATGCAAGCCGGGTTAATTGGAGAAATCTATTTCCTTTCCTTAGTCAGCTCAATAGGATAAAAAATGAGTCGACCTATAGTACCCCCAAAAGAGCGACAGTGCTTAAGAAACACGTCCAGTTTCGCTCGCTACACTTGGATGTTTCTTAATTGGCTTTTTTTGGCCCTCGACTTGTGCTCGATTAGTGAAACATGCTTGCCTTGTTGATTTGATTTGAGGATGCATTTGTGCTTTTGTTTTGGAGATCTCTTCCTTACTTATTCTTTAATGCTTTGCCATGAGTTTGAGCTTTAAACTTGAATTTATTTGTTCATCAAACTATTTTTTATTGATGATCCAACTTGATGATGTGTTGAACATGACACTTGTATACCTTTGACCTAGTTCTTGAGTTTGTGTTCTTGTGTGAATCTTTTGAGTTCATGATATTTATATAATTTGAATGCCATGTTGAACTTCTGACCAGTCATGTTTCAATGTTTGTAGCTTGGACATTTTCCTCTTTGTTTCTATTAGATGTTTGCTTCCTTTATGGATGACATTAATTGATGCATACCTATATTTTGATGCATGCTTTGAACATGATGCTTGGTGTTTCTTTCTTGATATCATGACTTTGTTTTGAATTGAAATGTTTGAGTGTGCTTCTGACCTTCCATGTTTACATGCCATAATTTCATTGTGTGAATCATTTGTGGTTTGTTTTCATGAGATAATTGTTGATAAATACTTTAACATTGATAGGATTCATGTTGAATGCTCTTGTGCTTATTTCTTCATCTTTGAAATGAGTTGACCATAATATGATGTAGGTTCTGACCTTCATTTATTCATACCTTGCTTGACCCATTTTGTCTTGGCATTTTGTTAGGTGATGTTTGATATGGTTTTTAGACAAGTTTGCTTGTGCACTTTTATGACTGTCTTTACCTATCTTATTGAACTTTAATGTGTGAATACTTTGATCATGGTTTGTGATGATTGGGAATGTGTATGTTAATTATGTGTCTTATCCATATTTTATGTTTTGATTCATATGATAAGCATGCTTTGACTTTAGCATTGATGTATGTCATCTGAGAATCGATTGTTGAATCTTCTTAATTGATGTGATGTTTGAGTTGATTACTTGATACCTTGATCTTTCTTCTCTTCATCTCCTTTTTTCCTTTGAATTTTGAATTCCTTATTATTGTTTGTGATTGAGTTATTTAATGTTTACTTGTGTTTTTTCACATGCTCCCTTAAGGCTCCTAGTCCAACTTAATTTCTGATTAAGTTTGGAGTAGGATAGACATTAGGCTCTCAATCCTTTGCATGACAATATTAGGGTAGTCCCTTCTTGACCTCAAACTTAGGTCCATCTTTGTATGATAACATTAGGTCGGCTTCCCTTTTATCTCATCCTCAACTATATGACCATTTGGCATGACAACATCTAGGTGAGTTTCCCTTAGATTTTTCTTTTCCTTTTGAGTCTCTTTCTTCTTTCTCAAAACAAAACCAAAACACGTAATAAATACGATGAGTATGGTACGTTACGAGCCTTAAGTACATGGGAAGTGATAAGCAGGAGTCTCTCCTTACCTTGTCTAGAGTGCTTTGTATACGTCCCGTTTTGGGTCGATCTTGCAAAGTATTTGATCCTATGTCATAGACTTTAGTGCTATATGCATCACAAAGAAAGTCAATCCATTTCTATTAAAACTCTTCAAAAAATTGCAAATCATTTTGTCCCTCGGGATTTTTCTTCAAACATTTTAAAAAAGGGAATGTTACTTCCATTTTACCGCAAACAGGCATTGACCCAAACTGCTGGAACACGAACCTAGCATCGCTCATAAAAGACACTTAACAATTGGTAGGTCGAACTACAGACGCTCTGATTTCTTCATTCTCGTCTGAATGAGGATATGTAGGCACAATACGGTGAAGTCTTGGCGAGCAACCTTCCCCTCATTCACCCGTATTCCGTCGAACTACGTTGACTCTAACTTTCCCATTGCACGAGGGAATACATAGGCATATGACAGTGAAGTTCTATAGAGTATCCTTTTCCCCCCCTTTTCGTTCCAGTTAGAAAGTAGACTTTAGATAAACACACCATCCTCTTGCGTAATCGACTCCCGAACCCAGAATTTGGTTGTGAGACCATGTTCTTTCCCTTTTTGAGGTTTCTTTGATCGTTTCCTTTTCCCGTCGGGATAAATAACGTTTAGTGGCGACTCTGTTTTTCTGCCGGTTGTTTTTCGCGTTGTGACGCATGCAAGGTACTTGCTTTCTTCCTCTTTGTTTATCTCTGAGTTTTGCTAGTTCTAAAAAATGGAAGATTTAGGGAACCCAGATTTATGTATCCCCATTGTTGACCATAGTAGTGATGTAGATGTTATTGATTTTGATTCCCAAACTGAGGCGTTAGTGATTAATCCAAAAGATAGGGGTTTGGTTTTGGTGAAATTTTGATGACTGGACTTATACATGTAATGAATCACATATAGGATTGTATGACGCAAAGTATTACTAGTAGTTTATGGGGTATGTTTAAGTGTGAGGTTATTGGGATAAGGTGAGGTTCTAGTTGGAGGAATTATCGAGGTGTAATATTTCTGGTAAAAAAATTTTATCTCTGAGTAGTGAAAACTGTTAGAACAAGATTTGTTTATGACATATATTCTTTGGGTTTTGATGATAACAAAGTGTTGAAAGAATAATGGTGTTATCTAATGTGTGTTATAAGTATGCAGGTTCTAAAGCTTAAGAATAAATCATTTCGAATATGATAAAAGAACATATTTGAGAGAAGCTGAGTTACTAGCTTCTGCTGGCTCATAACTGATGCACATTATTAAGTGAAGTCTGATGATATAGGTTTGCATAGACTCTGAAGACTAAATGTATCAGACTCAAAAGAGCAATATATTGTCTCTACACTTAGTGAATGTATCAGCTTCTGATGATCTTTCAGAACCATGAACTAAGCTAAGTTATCCATACTGCAGAAAGTAAGCTACAATGTCAAATCAGTTTGTCAGCTAGAGTATGTGTTCACACGACTCAAGAAGAGTTGACATGCTTTATGGATATCTACTCTCAAAATATCTATAGTACAATATCACAAAGAAGACGCTTTGGTTAAACATGTTACACAATGAATAAAGATCTTTTGGTGTATCTATCTTCAACGTCTCTTAGTACTATGGAGTAACAAAGACACATGTACAAGTTATCTCTTCCCACGATTTTTCTTCTACAACTGCTATATAAGTAGTTGAAGATTCAATTTGGAATCAACAATAAGTAAAGCAAAGAAAGATAGCTAACAAGAAAAGAATTGTTCCACGTTTCTATCAGAATGGAAGAATAAAAAGATCAACAATGGCAACACAATCGAGTATGCAGAATTTCTATTATATGTTGTAAATTGTAAAAAGCCTTAAGATTCCTTAAACATTGAATATCTTAGAAATATTAAGTGTTGTGATCTTTGTTATGGTTATTTACCCTAAACCTCTGATTGAATATCAAGTACACCTTGTTGTCTGTTATATTAAACATATTATTTAGTAATTTAGAAAGAAAGTCTCTTGCTATGTGCTTGAGCATCAAAGTCTCTTGATGTGAGCTTAAGCCAAGTAAGTCTCTTGTTATGCGTAGCCGTCGGTTTTTTCTTGGTGACGCGACCACCTTACCGCATGATTGGTGCTAGTTTCTGATTTCTGTATTTATCCTATGAAGCTAGAAAGGAAGGGGAAGATATCTTAAACTAACCCTACACGCAAATGTTTTCTTTAACAAGTGCTAAGAGATCAGGGATCGGGGTCTGGTTATACAAAGGGAAGTTATTAACACCCAGTGTATCTATGGTAATCCATAGGAACCTTCTTTTGCATGTATTTCTGTTAACTTGAAATGCTTTCTTGTGTTTATCTGCTGTGGATTGGGAAAGTTTTTCCTTTGGGAGAATTGAGAGACTGTTTTTGTTGTTTTTGGGTTTTCTGTTGTTTTTGGGAAGGTACTGGACCTAAAGTTTTTGATTGGTGTGCTCGCTAAGATTTCGCAATCTTATGCCTACGTATTCCCGTAAAGAGATTTGGGAAATCAGAGCAATCGTAGTTCCTCCTATTTCTGTGGGAGGAAAGATGTTTGGTGTCTTGTTCAAAGCTCAAGATTGAATCTATCAGAGTATTTGTGTCTTGTTCAAAGCCCAAGATTAAAGCTAAAGTTTGACTGAGAGAGAATTTGTCATCTCCAAAGGGAGATACCTCACCTATTCATCACAAAATGATAATTGAATTATATGGGAAATTATTTTAACTGGGATATGTAGAATCCGGCAATGCCATAATTTCCTTTATAAGAAGGATGTCATGAAGGAAGAAGCTTTAACTCAGTGTAGAGTAATGCCACTTTTTCCTTTATGAATCTTTCATGCTTAAGAGAGGGACATTGGCTTAGATGTATGCAATCCAGAGGCTTAACACTTAGAGTAATCAGGTGAAAGATAAATTTTAGCCAGGATAAAGGAGGGACTCCAGCTTGGATTTTGAATCAACAAGTGTTCCACTTACAGCAAGTATCTGGAAAAAAGGTTTAATTGTTTGTTTTGAAATGTGATGTATAGAGGAGGTATCTTCCTGCAGAGTAGACTCATGGTCTCATCTGAGGGGATGTTGATTTTTGTGTGCCTTGTTCAAAGCCCAAGGTTGAAGCTAAAGGAAATTGACTCTATCGGGGAGGGTTTTATCTGTCTTGTACAAAGCCCAAGATTGAGGCTAACTGGAGAAAATTCTTATATGAAGTCTAAGAGGAGGCTATCTCTTGCTGAGGATTTATGGAAATCCAGGAGCAGGTCCAGATTGTATTGGGGAATCTAAAGGGATCTAACTCTTGCTGGGAATCTGGGAAGAGTTGAAGTACCAGATGCCATGAGGCTCTGTCTCTGTTGAGGATTTGGTGATGGTCAATTGACCCTGGCTGGGGATTCTCAAGGTGAAAGTTAAGCCTTGTTGGAGGTCAAGGAAGTTTAAAATTTGAGTTTGAAAACATTAGAGGTTTTAACTCTGCTGGAGACTAGTGTATTGGTAGAGTTATCAGGGTTTTTCCTATGCTTTTAGGAAACTTGAGGGTCTCTGTGTGTTAAGTCCAAAGGGATACTATGAGAGTGAGACTTTCCAAGTCTACTTGAATGAAGCCCAAAATGAGGCTGAGACTGTCCAAGTCTCTTAAGAAGAGATAAACTCTGGTGTAGAGGGATCTTTGTATGATACCCAAGAGGAGGTTGTTGGTTTAAAGGATAAAGATCAACCCTTGGATGGTAGTGTGTTCTGGAAATTTGACTTTCTTGGGGATTGAACTAGTAGAGATGACTAATTTATATCCTATGCTTTTAGGAAGCCTGTGGGTCCTTGTACTAAGCCCAAGAGGAGGCTAGGGATGCTTTTAGGAAGCCTTTTGTCCTTGTACTAAGCCCAATAGGAGGTTGGGGATGCTTCTAGGAAGCCTGTGGGTACAAGCCTAAGAAGAGTTCAAGAAAGGTTTCACCGGGAATAATCCTTTCTTTGTTGAACAGTTCTAAGGTCTGAAGAAATTCAAAAGAGGTTTCACTGGGAATTAATCCTCTATGAGGAAATGAATTTCTTGTATATGTATATATATTTCTAAGTTTTGACAATCTTGAGAATAGTTTCACCGGGAATAATGTCTTTCTCTGTTTCATATTGAATAAGCCCAAGAGGAGGCAGACTGTATTGAGGGAATTTCCTATGAGGGAACTAGTTTTGCCTAAGTTAGAAAGAAACCTCTGGTTTGACCTATGTGTAGGCCTAACTGCTGGGGAAACTCTAGACAGATATGCACAGGTATATATACAGATGAATAAATTGACAGGTATATAAACAAGTATGCATTGAATTGAAAAGATGTTGGGATTTATACTCTGAGAGGAGGCCCAAGTGTATGGTGATTGATTGTATTGACTACAACTGTATGATTAGGATTTTAAGAAATTGAAGAAAGTTTTGAGAAAAAACTTTGAGCTTAAATTTGAATTAAAAGAAATTGGTTTGAAAAGAGAAGAGTGTTTGGGGCTTATATATAACTCAAAGAGAGGCCCAAGTGATCTAAGAGCAGTTTCACCGGGAATAATGCTCCTCTTAGTACTAGTTAAAAACAGACAGATGATTTTGAAAACAGAGGTATGGGGCTTACAACTCAAGGAGAGGCCCATGGAAGTTGTTTATTGTTCAAAACAAATTTTATGTACAAAAGATTGGGGCTTATACTCAAGGAAAGTCCCAAATGACTTATTTTGAAAACAGGGATCGCACTGCGATACTGAAAAACGTTGTGGGACTTATACTATAGCAGAGGCCCAAAATTGTTTTTGTATAAAGAGGGGTTGGGTCTTACACTCTATTAGAGGCCCAAAAGTGTTTGTGAAGAAATAAAAATGGGGCTTATAATCAGGGAGAGGCCCAAGATTTTATTTGACAAGCGACGATTGTGTAGCGATTTTGAAAATCATAGAGGGACTTATACAATGACTGAGGCCCCAATTATTTATTTATAAAAGGGATGGGTCTTACACTCTACAAAAAGGCCCAAAGATTATTTTTATATAAGAGATGGGGCTTATAGCTCAAGGAGATGCCCAGTTGAAAAACAGCGATCACACCGTTATTTTGAAAATCGTATCGGGACTTATACAATGACTGAGGCCCAAAATTTATTTATTTTACAAAGGGATGGATCTTACACTCTACAAAGAGGCTCAAAATTATTTGACACGAAGTTTGAAAAACTAAAATCAAGGGAAAACCCTAATTTTAATTAAAAATACAATTTTTCAAAGAAAATTAAATAAAAAATTATATAAAATATCAAATATATTTAAAAACAAGTTGTGAACTTTGAAAAATGCTTTGAAAAATCATGTTTTATTTATATGAAAGTGTGAAATTCATTTGAATTTGAAAAACCAAGAGGAAAATTTCATTAAAAATGTTTAAAAACAATTAAAATGAAATTATTTACAAAAATTCAAAATATATTAAATAAATAATATAATTTTGATTTTTTTGTAGAATAAAATATTTTAACATTTTTGTGAATTTTGAAAAAAAGAATCAATAAAAAATAATTAAAAATCAAAGAGAAATTAATTTTTGAAATCAATTAAAAAAATAACAAAAATTCAAATATTCAAAAATTCAAAAAAGGCGCCAAGGCAACCTTCTTCTTCCTCACGCGAACCTCCTTGGCCTGATTTGCAAAACCTCTCATATCTCTCTGATTACTCAATGGTTTTGACTTTTCTAAACATAAAAGTTGCTCGTTTTTGAACAAGGATTCCAATGGTACCAATTAATTGCATTTATATTAAGTGTGGAGTGAGAAATCAAGTGATGAACACATGAACCCTAATTTCTGCAAGAACACTATGAAATCCTATACACGATAGCTACAAAGCAATTGATTGAGGGGAAACACTCTATACAAGTATAGAAACATGTTTGTAACTTGAAAAAACATTCATGATGCATGGATCATAGAGTTTGAGAGTGTCAGGCTTACTTTGCAAGAGGAAATCGAATCCTCAGTTGTAGGTGTTACAAAAGTGTTTTGATGATCTGGACAGCTTCCTTGTGAAGGTGCGAGAAAGACGCAAGAAAGGGGGGGTTTGAATTGTGTATTTACTCTTTAACAACTTTCACTTCTTATCGTTAAGACTCTGAGATAACATCAAAGTTCATTGAGAGACTCTGACTCGCGAAGTAACATTCAGACTTGCCATGCATGAAGCATGAGAACCAACAAGAGTCTGAACGCAATATGCATTATTCAGAACTTGCAGTGCGGAAGCTTATTAGAGTTAAGGTACAAGGTTCTGACTCACTTATGTAAGGTTCTGATACTCAATACAGAAACATAAAGCATAACAAGACTAAAGAACACACGATATATCCTGGTTCACCTGAGAAACTCTCAAGCTAGTCCAGTCCACCCTCCTTAGGTGATTTTGCCTTGAACACAAGGACTTAATCCACTATACTCCAACTGATTACAGATGCACGGGCTAACGCCAATGCCTAACACACAATGACCCGTTCAGGGATTTCACTTAATGAATATAATGAACATTGACCTACAGGTTCCAATCTTGCAAGATCTACTGCTAGGATTTCACAACTATACGTTCAGGGAATCATCGTAATGAATATAACGCCTACTGACGCTATTTCAGGATTTACCACAATGACACCCAGCCATTATCTTCTCGAGTCTCCGGTCACACTGACCACTCAAGGAATCCTAATTCACCAAGAATTAGTTGTACTGGAGATTACAAAGATGCTTCTTAACAAGCAGATTACTCATAAGTTTAAGTACATAAGAACACACAAGTGTTCAAGCAAGATGTGAGCAACAGCTCCTTGCTATCTTAAGAAACTACAAAGATGTATGTGGATATGACAGTTGTTGACATCTTGTAGATCTTCTTCTTCTTCGTCTTCTTGGTTGAGCAAGCTTTGAGCAACAACTCCTTGCTTCAGATCTTCAATGTAGCATTGACGAGAAGGTGGTTGGTGACTTGACTGATTTGCAATGTTGTCTTCTTCATCAACAGCTTTTGTACCAATTTATTGTTGTTGTGTTGATTTATGATCTTGAGCCCTCAACAACAATGGCCATGTGTAAATGGTGATAGCTTTGGATGTTTAAGTGTTACAATGAGAACTCATCGTTGTTGCTATCTTCACACAATGACTTGATCGATTCTGTAAATGATACGGCCAATTGATACCTTCAGAAGCGTTTACTCATTTCTTTAAATAGCCAGTAAAATATATCTGTTTGAATTTGGATGTTAGAAAAGAGATGTTGTGTAATGATACAGCTGTACTGACACATCTCCTTTTTACTGTGGAGAAAGTGACATGATATATCTTCTTGGGCACTGTGTATAGTTGTTCACAACGGTAACATTTGACTTCTAAACTTCAGAGGCTTTTGATGGTAATTTATTGAAGCATGAGTAGAGCCTTCATAACAGGGTATCTAAAACTTCAAGTCTCCAGTCTTCCAAAGTTGTCCATTAGGAATCTGCCTTCAGAACTTCAGCACTTGTCTTGAAACCCGTTATTCTTCATTGCTTCAAGTCTTCCGAAACTTCAAAACTGTCCATTAGGAATCCGTTTTCAGAGTCTTCAGCAGTTGACTTTTGGAACCATGATCCTCAGAACGCATAAGTCTTCAGAGTCTTTCTGCACTTGGTCTTCAGAGCCTTCAGCCTTCAGAACTTCAAGTCATTGGAATCTTCAGCACTTCGGTTCTCTATAACATTATCTTCTTCAGAAGCTTCGCAATCTTCAGAATCACAACCACTTTCAGAGAGCATCCACAAAAGCATTGCAACAACAATATCGGCATCCTTGGATCTGACTGTTCATGATCAAATACAGAAGCATACTTGCTTCTTGCGACTTGTGTCACACAAAGTAACTTCGCATATAATCAATTACGCACATCTGGCTGGTGCTTGTTTGATCTGATATCTTCTATGATTATGATCTGCACACAACACATGTTAGAACATAAAATGGTTCTTTCACAAATACCATTGTTATCATTAAAACATAGAGATGACTTGTAGAGACAACTCTTGCTCTCACAATATCCCCCTTTTTTATGATGACAAAACCATGTATTTTGATTGAACATTTTATACAAAGTAATCACCAAAACTAAACATATTCAGAGTCCTGAACAACAGCTCCCCCTGAATATGTTATCCCCAAAATTTTATCTGTGATCATCTAGAATCTCTTATGATCCAAAGATTCACAAAATAACAATTTGAGTTGTCAGAACATAGAATAGAAAAGGAATACTTCTCTATCTTGTCTTTAAGGAGACAAAAAGTCTTCAGCATCTGGACTAGTTCATCAGAACTTCCATCTTCAGATCTTTAGAGCTTAGTTCCTTTTAACGTCATATCGAGGCTCATAATCTTCAGAGTCATCTGAAGCATTTTCTAGTTTTCAGCACAATCATTTTAGCACAGAAACAGAACAATTCTTATCTAATAACATAGCCTCGCTATTTATCAGAGACAGACACTGTCTTAGGAAACTCCCCCTGAGTTTCAGACTTGGTGAAGATTATAGATTTTAACATTTGAATCTTCTGGTTAGTCTCCCATTTGTTTCCATAAGTCAGATATTGGGATCTTCAGAATCTTAATTCAGAAATATTAATTTTAAAATACTAATAAGATCATGACTTTTCAGAGTTTGACTTTGAACACAGGCCTTTATCTCAGAACCTTGTTACTGTCACAACTCAGTGGTTCATCAAAGCTTGATTCTTGATCAAATACCAAAAGAAGGTTAATTTAACGATCAATCAATGCTTGATTCTAAATCTGGTACCAATGTGATTTAATTCTTAGTCAGATACCAAAGTATGTTGAGTCTGATACCAACTGAAGGTATTCTTATACCAATTGAAAGGTATTTCCTTAGTGTGCTGATATTGATACCAATGAAGGTATATGAAGACATTTCACAGCTTAGCTCTGATTGATATCACTACAGACTGAGTCTGATACCAATATTTATATACAAAGTCTGATTACCAATTGTTGATTTAGATAATACCAAATAATTTTCTTTTTAATTGGTTCTTGGTTAAATCAGAACTACTTCTTCTTGGATCTTCAATCCGGATCTTCAGGCAGTCCTTGACTTTTGAATTGCACCGTTCTTCTGAAAAGCATCTTGAGATGTAGACTTTACTTTGACTGCTTTCAGAGCTTTCCTTCTTATGATTCTTATGTTCTGAATATCATATTCTCAGACAACTTACAACTTCTGAACCAAGTGAAATAGAGCTCATGATAACTTTGACTTTCAGAAAGTTCTCAATTTCTGAACAGTACTGGGTAGATCTAACTCTGAACACATGTTCACGAAGTGTACAACTTCGATCATATGAACAAACGGTTCATAAGACTTCTATCAGAGTTCTTCTTTCTTAACCTTTTCTGAGAATGCCTAGTGAACTTGTTCAGAGTTCCTCGGTTAAACATCAAACAACAAACGTTAGTGGTAAATGTACTTTATATGATTGATTGCTTGTTTGAGTTTGCATTCTATTCTTCTTAAGATTTCTAATCAAAATCATATCTTCTTAAGATTTCTAATCAAAATCATATTTCTATTTCTCCCCCTTTTTTACATCATCAAAAATTTTAGAGCGTTTGAGCTTTTAAGGATTAAGCATAATTAGATCAATATGATAATGAACGGTTTAACATAAAATAGTTTCAAAAGATATTTCATTAAATTCAAAGCATAGATTTTTCAAAATCCTGACTAGTTCTGAGAAAACAAAACATAGACCTAACTAAAATAGGTTCCTAGGGTTTAGACTAAGAAGTGCCTAATGATGAGGAAGTGGATGAGGATGAGTTTTCAGACTCATCAGTTCTTGAGGCATGCAGCTGTTTTTCTTCTGCTTGTGTGACAACCAATCTCTTGCTCTTCATAATTTCCTCTGAGATCCATCCATGGAACTCAGTCCAGATGTTTCCTATTTCTAAGGGATCTATGCTTGAACTGGAAGCATCTACTAAGCTTTGGATTGTTGTGATGGCATTATCCTTGAAGGATGTTAATGCATCATTGACAGTTTTTGAAGTTTTTGAGAAAGGTTATTTAAAATTGTTATCAAGTCATGAGGATGTTGTAAACATTTTAGAGAAATGATAAGAGTTTTCATGCAGTTCTTAGAATGGAATCCTAAGGTAAAGACTTTCGCATTTTTAAACCCAAAAGATATTTCATTCAATAGCTTAACGAGAATACATAGTGCAAGAATTATCATAACAAGCCAGACACTTATAACCCTATTCTTTTTCTTCTTAGGAACTCCCAGAGAGATCCGTAAGATCCATGGGTGAACATTCCGTGGTTACTCCTATGTGTTCTTGCCTAGTGATCACATCTTGAATCTCTAGGACTCGAGATATGACTCTTCCATATGGGATACTAAGAGAAGGCTTGTCTTTAGATAAGAGAATTTGTTCTTTCAAGAGATTGAACATGATTAGAGGGAGGTTTATTTTTCTTCTATAGATAAGAAAGAAGATAAATAGTCGATCTGAATGACTTAACAATTGCCCTCCTATTTCTCTAGGTCATAAATTTGTTTCCATTATTCTGTGCCAGACTTTAGCTGAGGGATTGATTGTGGAGAAACAGTTGGAAGCACCATTTCCATGATGAATTCTGCAAATGAGATCATTGAAGATATTTCTTTCCTTGTAATCTTCAAGGGTATCACCGCTTTCATCACACTTGATTGCTTGTGCAATGACAAAGGGATTAATCATCACAGGGATTCCGAAAATGGTTGATTGAATGATGTGTTGATTATACACATTTGAAAACACATCAGCATTTGCCCAGAATTCTTTGACATGGTCTGTGTAAATGAGACCTGTAACGCCCCGTTTTGCCAATTTTATTTTATTGAGTCGTTTTTGATTATTTTATTATTATTTTATTGTAATTTCGACTTTTGTGTGAAAATGTGTTATTTTTAGTCGTGAATATATTTTATCGCGTTTTGGGATCGTTTATGAGATATTTGAGTGTGGGGGTATTTTAGACATTTCATAGATATTTTTACTAAGTTAGTAAGATAGAAGAGAAAAGGGAGAGAAAATAGAGAGAAAGAAAGAAGAAAGAAGGGAAAAGAGAGGAAAAGAGGAGAAGAGAGAAAAGTGGAGAAAAAGTGTGAAAATCATCAAGATCAACTTCTAGAATCGAATTAAATCGGGTAAGGGTGCGAAACTCGATTATATTATACTTGTGTATGGTTATGTATGTGTGTGTATGTGTTTTGGTGGTGTTTTATAGCTTTTGATTTTAGGTCGGATTGTGGGAATCGATGGTTTAACGGTTGGAAATCGATGTAAAGGTGGTAGTTTGCTTGTTGACATGATTAGAATAGGTTTTGATTGAAATATGTTGATTTGGAAATGGTTTGGGTTGGAAAATATCACTTTTTGGGTTTTCAACAGCGCTGAAGGATTCTGAGATTTCGCAGGTTCGCCTAGCGAACCATTCAGCGAATGGTAGCGAAGGTTCGCTACGGGTATTCGCCTAGCGAAGGCATGAGCGAAGGTTCGCTAGAGTGTTCGCCTAATGAACTTTGGGTGTTTTTGGTTCTGACTTGGTTCGCCAAGTGTTCGCCTAGCGAACTTTGTGTCTGTTTTTAGCTAACAGGTGGTTCGCTGGAACATTCGCCTAGCGAAGTAGCTAGCGAATGCTCGCGAGGGGGTTTGCCTAGCGAAGTAGCTAGCGAATGCTCGCGAGGGAGGTTCGCCCAGCGAACAGTGCTGTTCGTGTAATTTTATTTTCTGCATAACTTTTGATCTGTGATTCGGTTTGAGGCGTGGTTGGATGCGTTGGAAAGCCATTGAGCTGTACTTTCTTATTATGATGGTTTAGAATTGTTAGCCGATTTTATTTTGTCGGTAAATGTGAATAGTGTCAATGGTCAACTTTTGTCGTTTTAATGGTGCGTATTTGACTTGTGTTATGCTTTATGGTGTTGCTTCGAATGTGGGATAACTTATGTGCTGTTGTGATGATGAATTGTGGCCGTAAGGCAAGAAAATACTAAGTGTGGTATTTGATGATATATGCATAATTGTGAATGTGTGCATGGATGCAATGTGAGTGTCATGAGTCATTGTATGCCAAGCATCATAATGTGCATTGTGGAAACGTCCTGAGAGACGGTTTGATTCCTGAGGGAATATGCTATACCATCGTGTGCCTCAAAAATATGAGGCGATGCCTGAGGACTTAAAGCGATGGGTATAGACGATTGTGGGCTCCTTTGGAGACTTAAAGCAATCCTTAACATCGTGTGCCTCGAAAATATGAGGCGATGCCTGAGGACCTAAAGCGACGGGTGAACATCGTAGGCCCGACGGGGAGTTACTTGAGATTCTCAGTAACGAGCGATGGTTCCAATAGTTCCTGAGTGGACTAATGACGTGACATGACGTGACAATGGAAGTCGGTACCGCATGGCATGTGCATAGAGTCGTTGTGTCGGTCTATGTGCATTGCATAAATCATGAATTAATTGTGTGTGAATTTGCGAATGTGATTAATGAAAGGGAATATGTGTGATTGTATTGTGAATGATTGATGTGCAGTGGTAATTGATACGTGTGAATTATACGGTGTGTTGTTATAATTTATCTGTGTGCTTTGGTGGTGAGGATATGTTATTTGTGCAATTCGGTGTTAATATATAATCTTATGCAATTATATTATGGTTGTTTTTCTCACCCTTCTGCTATTTTATAACGCTTTATGAGGCGTTGCAGATTAGATTGCTGGAGGTACTCTTTTGTGAAGCGTTGCGTCTTCATTATTTGGTCGGTCGGCTCTGATATGTGACTTCGGGTAGCATAGGGTGGCCGTTTGTGATTGTTTTGTATATCTGATGATTATATTTTGGTTGTACAGTTATAACTTGATGTATGACAGCCAAGTTTATATGTATGTGTGTTATTCAGATCTTAGATCTTTCCGCTTTAATTCTAATTTCTGAAAAGTGGGTGCAAGGAACGAAGTTTCCTCTTTATGATTGTTACCCCACGTTGCATATCTAGATGAGCAGGTGTTGCATGTTATGTGTATGTTTGGTTACTTTGATGTGATCCTCCCTTTCTATGCCATGATGTTTCAAATATACTCTGATCAATTTTCGAATTTTCTTTTAGTGCTTTAATTGCCTGTTATTGGGGGTGTAGATCGGGGGCGTCACATTAAGTGGTATCAGAGCCAGTCCGTGTCAGTTGTGTTTGTTGTGTTGTTTGTGTCTGTGGTGTCTGGCATATTGGGCGAGTTGTGTTGAGCGAGTTGTTGTTTAACCATAGTTTCTGTTTTGGACGAACAGAATATGGCTGGTCGTAATGATGCTGCTTTGGCTGCTGCGATGGAAGCAATGGCACGAGCTGTGCAGGGGGCGCCGAATGCTGCCGGAAATGATGAGTTTAGAAAGAATAAGCCGCCGGTCTTTAAAGGGAAACATGATCCGGATGGTGCGCAGTTGTGGTTGAAAGAGATTGAGAGGATTTTTAGGGTAATGGAGTGTGATGATGATGATGTTAAGGTGAGGCTGGGCACTCATATGCTACACGAAGAGGCTGATGACTGGTGGGTCAGTACTCGTCAGGTGTTGGAAGCTGATGAGGAGGAAGAAGAGATCACTTGGGAGGTGTTTAGCCGAGAGTTTCTAAGGAAGTATTTTCCGGAGGATGTCCGAGGAAAGAAGGAGATTGAGTTTTTAGAGCTAAAACAAGGTAATATGTCGGTTATTGACTATACTGCTAAGTTTGTGGAACTTGTGCAGTTTTATCCTCATTATGCGGAAACGACTGCTGAATTTTCTAAGTGTGTGAAGTATGAAAGTGGTTTGCGTCCTGAGATAAAGCAGGCTATTGGATATCACAGGATTCGAAGGTTTGCTGATTTGGTGGAATGCTGTAGGATTTATGATGAAGATAGTAAGGCTCGTTCTGCTCACTATAAAAGTGTAAGTGACAGGAAAGGGAAACAACAGTTTCGTGGTGGTCCGTATGTGTCACCGGCTGATAAAGGTAAACAAAGGGGAACTTTTGATCGAAGGTTAGGTGGAGGAGGTATGTCTAATCCTATTAGGTGTTTTGGGTGTGGTGAATTGGGTCATCGCCAGCATGAATGTAGGAAGAAGTTGAATAAGTGTTCTAATTGTGGTGGTATTGGACATGTTTTAGCTGATTGTAAAAGGAAGAATGTGGTGAAGTGTTACAATTGTGGAGAACCTGGTCACATTAGTTCAAAGTGTCCGAATCAGAAGAAATCTCAGGCTAGTGGGAAAGTGTTTTCGTTGGCAGGAACTCAGACTTCAAGCGCTGATCGTCTGATAAGAGGTACTTGCTTTATTAATAATATGCCTTTAATTGATATTATTGATACTGGAGCGACTCATTCGTTTATTTCGTCTGAGTGCGCGGAACGTTTGAATCTTGGGTTGTCTTCGATGGATGGTGAGATGGTTATTGATACTCCAGCGATGGGGTCGGTAACTACTTCTTTAGTGTGTTTGAGTTGTCCTTTGACCATTTATGGTAAAGACTTTGTGATGGATTTGGTGTGTTTGCCATTGGAAGGTTTAGATGTGGTGTTGGGAATGAATTGGTTGCAATTCAATCGGGTGCACATTGATTGTTATCATAAGCTTGTAAGGTTTCCTTCTCTTGAGGAGGATGAAGACTCGAGTTTCTTGTCTACCAAAGAGTTGAAGAAAATTTTGGTGGATGAAGCTCAGTTGTTTGGATTATTTGTATCTTTGACTGTGGATAGTCAAGTTTCATTGGAAGTGTTTCCTGTTGTGTGCGAATTTCCTGAGGTGTTTCCTGTTGATATTTCGGATGTGCCGCCAGAGAGAGAAGTTGAATTTTCGATAGATCTGGTTCCTGGTACTAGACCTGTTTCTATGGCACCTTATAGAATGTCGGCATCTGAATTGGTGGAGTTGAAAAGGAAGTTGAGTGAGTTGTTGGAAAAGAGGTTCGTGAGGCCAAGTGTTTCTCCTTGGGGTGCTCCAGTTTTGTTAGTGAGAAAGAAGGATGGGAGTATGCGATTATGTATTGATTATCGCCAGTTGAATAAGGTGACGATTAAGAACAAATATCCGCTTCCAAGGATTGATGATCTGATGGATCAGTTGGTTGGTGCTTGTGTGTTTAGTAAGATCGATTTGAGATCGGGGTATCATCAGATAAGGGTGAAGGAAGAGGATATTCAGAAGACGGCCTTTAGAACACGTTACGGTCATTATGAATATTCGGTGATGCCGTTCGGGGTTTCTAATGCGCCTGGTGTGTTTATGGAATACATGAATCGTATTTTCCACGAGCAATTGGATCATTTTGTGGTGGTGTTTATTGATGATGTTTTAATCTATTCTAAGTCTCGGGAAGAACATGCAGAGCATTTGCGTATTGTTTTGCAGGTTTTGAAGGAAAGGAAGCTTTTTGCCAAATTGTCCAAGTGTGAATTCTGGTTGTCTGAGGTGAGTTTTCTTGGGCACGTAATTTCAGGTAATGGTATTGCTGTGGATCCATCTAAAGTAGAAGCAGTTCTACAATGGGAGGCTCCTAGATTCGTTACCGAGATTCGAAGCTTTTTGGGTTTGGCTGGCTATTACCGGAGGTTCATTGAAGGTTTTTCTAAGCTTGCTCTTCCTTTGACGCAGTTGACTTGTAAGGGCAAAACATTCATTTGGGATATTCAATGTGAAGAAAGTTTTTGTGAGCTGAAGAGGAGATTGACGACAGCTCCTATTCTGATTTTACCTGATCCTAATGAACTGTTTGTTGTGTATTGCGATGCTTCTTTAATTGGTTTGGGTGGTGTTCTGATGCAGAAAGGTAAAGTGGTAGCTTATGCTTCAAGACAGTTAAGAGTTCATGAGAAAAACTATCCTACTCATGATCTTGAGTTAGCGGCTGTGGTTTTTGTGTTGAAGATTTGGAGGCACTATCTCTATGGTGCGAGGTTCAAAGTCTTTAGTGATCATAAAAGCTTGAAATATTTATTTGAACAGAAAGAGTTGAACATGAGGCAGCGGAGATGGTTGGAATTCTTGAAAGATTACGACTTTGGCTTAAATTACCATCCTGGTAAAGCTAATGTGGTAGCCGATGCATTGAGTCGGAAATCGTTGCATATGTCCGCATTAATGGTGAAAGAGTTGGAACTTTTGGAATCGTTTAGAGATTTGAGTTTGGTATGTGAAGTGACTTCGGTTAGTGTGAGGCTTGGAATGTTGAAAGTTACGAATGAATTTTTGAAGTCGGTTAGTGAGAAACAAAAGCTGGATTTGAAATTTGTTGATTTGATGATGAATGAGAATGTGGATTTCAAGGTTGATAATTTCGGTGTTTTGAGATTCCGTGGTCGTATTTGTATTCCTGATGATGCGGAGTTGAAAAGAATGATTTTGGAGGAAGGACACCGGAGTAATTTAAGTATACATCCGGGTGCGAATAAGATGTACCAAGATTTGAAGAATATTTTCTGGTGGTCTGGTTTGAAAAGGGATGTGGCTCAGTTTGTGTATGCATGTTTGACTTGTCAGAAATCGAAAGTGGAACATTTGAGACCTAGTGGTTTGTTGCAACCGTTGGATATTCCTGAGTGGAAATGGGATAGCATTTCGATGGATTTTGTGACGGTATTACCGAACACTCAGCGTGGGCATGATGCTATTTGGGTGATTGTGGACAGGCTGACTAAATCGGCACATTTTATTCCGATTGACATCAGTTTTTCTTTGGAACGGTTAGCTGAGATCTATATCAGTGTGGTGGTGAAATTGCATGGAGTTCCATTGAGTATTGTTTCTGATCGAGATCCTAGGTTTACATCGAGATTTTGGGAAAGTTTACAGAAGGCTTTGGGTTCTAGATTAAGGTTGAGTTCGGCTTATCATCCGCAGACAGATGGTCAGACCGAAAGAACGATTCAGTCTTTGGAGGATTTGTTGAGGTCGTGTGTTTTGGAGCAAGGTGGTGCGTGGGACAGTTATCTTGCATTGATTGAGTTCACGTATAATAACAGTTTCCATTCTAGTATCGGAATGGCACCTTTTGAGGCTTTGTATGGACGAAGATGTCGAACGCCGTTGTGTTGGCACGAAACTGGTGAGAGTTCTGTGGTTGGACCGGAATTGGTGCAACAGACGACGGAAAAGGTAAAGTTTATTCGTGAGAAAATGAAGGCTTCTCAGAGTAGACAAAAGAGTTATCATGATCGGAGACGAAAGGATCTTGAGTTTCAAGAAGGTGATCACGTATTTCTGAGAGTTACGCCGGTAACGGGTGTTGGTCGTGCTTTGAAATCTAAGAAGCTTACTTCTCGATTTATTGGTCCTTAACAGATATCTGCGAGAGTTGGTGCTGTAGCGTATCGTGTGGCGTTACCGCCGAATCTGTTGAATTTGCATGATGTTTTTCATGTTTCACAGCTACGGAAGTATGTTCCGGACCCTTCACATGTGATTCCGATGGACGAGGTTGAGGTAAGGGATAACCTTACGGTCGAGACTTTACCGGTTAGTATTTTGGATCGCGAGGTGAAGCGGTTGAGAGGTAAAGAGATTGCACTTGTGAAAGTGGCGTGGGGAGGCACTGCTGAGGGTAATTTGACATGGGAGTTGGAAAGTAGGATGCGGGAGTCGTATCCGGAGTTGTTTGTATCAGGTAAGATTTTCGAGGACGAAAATTTCTAAGTGGGGGAGAATTGTAACGCCCCGTTTTGCCAATTTTATTTTATTGAGTCGTTTTTGATTATTTTATTATTATTTTATTGTAATTTCGAATTTTGTGTGAAAATGTGTTATTTTTAGTCGTGAATATATTTTATCGCGTTTTGGGATCGTTTATGAGATATTTGAGTGTGGGGGTATTTTAGACATTTCATAGATATTTTTACTAAGTTAGTAAGATAGAAGAGAAAAGGGAGAGAAAATAGAGAGAAAGAAAGAAGAAAGAAGGGAAAAGAGAGGAAAAGAGGAGAAGAGAGAAAAGTGGAGAAAAAGTGTGAAAATCATCAAGATCAACTTCTAGAATCGAATTAAATCGGGTAAGGGTGCGAAACTCGATTATATTATACTTGTGTATGGTTATGTATGTGTGTGTATGTGTTTTGGTGGTGTTTTATAGCTTTTGATTTTAGGTCGGATTGTGGGAATCGATGGTTTAACGGTTGGAAATCGATGTAAAGGTGGTAGTTTGCTTGTTGACATGATTAGAATAGGTTTTGATTGAAATATGTTGATTTGGAAATGGTTTGGGTTGGAAAATATCACTTTTTGGGTTTTCAACAGCGCTGAAGGATTCTGAGATTTCGCAGGTTCGCCTAGCGAACCATTCAGCGAATGGTAGCGAAGGTTCGCTACGGGTATTCGCCTAGCGAAGGCATGAGCGAAGGTTCGCTAGAGTGTTCGCCTAGCGAACTTTGGGTGTTTTTGGTTCTGACTTGGTTCGCCAAGTGTTCGCCTAACGAACTTTGTGTCTGTTTTTAGCTAACAGGTGGTTCGCTGGAACATTCGCCTAGCGAAGTAGCTAGCGAATGCTCGCGAGGGGGTTCGCCTAGCGAAGTAGCTAGCGAATGCTCGCGAGGGAGGTTCGCCCAGCGAACAGTGCTGTTCGTGTAATTTTGTTTTCTGCATAACTTTTGATCTGTGATTCGGTTTGAGGCGTGGTTGGATGCGTTGGAAAGCCATTGAGCTGTACTTTCTTATTATGATGGTTTAGAATTGTTAGCCGATTTTATTTTGTCGGTAAATGTGAATAGTGTCAATGGTCGACTTTTGTCGTTTTAATGGTGCGTATTTGACTTGTGTTATGCTTTATGGTGTTGCTTCGAATGTGGGATAACTTATGTGCTGTTGTGATGATGAATTGTGGCCGTAAGGCAAGAAAATGCTAAGTGTGGTATTTGATGATATATGCATAATTGTGAATGTGTGCATGGATGCAATGTGAGTGTCATGAGTCATTGTATGCCAAGCATCATAATGTGCATTGTGGAAACGTCCTGAGAGACGGTTTGATTCCTGAGGGAATATGCTATACCATCGTGTGCCTCAAAAATATGAGGCGATGCCTGAGGACTTAAAGCGATGGGTATAGACGATTGTGGGCTCCTTTGGAGACTTAAAGCAATCCTTAACATCGTGTGCCTCGAAAATATGAGGCGATGCCTGAGGACCTAAAGCGACGGGTGAACATCGTAGGCCCGACGGGGAGTTACTTGAGATTCTCAGTAACGAGCGATGGTTCCAATAGTTCCTGAGTGGACTAATGACGTGACATGACGTGACAATGGAAGTCGGTACCGCATGGCATGTGCATAGAGTCGTTGTGTCGGTCTATGTGCATTGCATAAATCATGAATTAATTGTGTGTGAATTTGCGAATGTGATTAATGAAAGGGAATATGTGTGATTGTATTGTGAATGATTGATGTACAGTGGTAATTGATACGTGTGAATTATACGGTGTGTTGTTATAATTTATCTGTGTGCTTTGGTGGTGAGGATATGTTATTTGTGCAATTCGGTGTTAATATATAATCTTATGCAATTATATTATGGTTGTTTTTCTCACCCTTCTGCTGTTTTATAACGCTTTATGAGGCGTTGCAGATTAGATTGCTGGAGGTACTCTTTTGTGAAGCGTTGCGTCTTCATTATTTTGGTCGGTCGGCTCTGATATGTGACTCCGGGTAGCATAGGGTGGCCGTTTGTGATTGTTTTGTATATCTGATGATTATATTTTGGTTGTACAGTTATAACTTGATGTATGACAGCCAAGTTTATATGTATGTGTGTTATTCAGATCTTAGATCTTTCCGCTTTAATTCTAATTTCTGAAAAGTGGGTGCAAGGAACGAAGTTTCCTCTTTATGATTGTTACCCCACGTTGCATATCTAGATGAGCAGGTGTTGCATGTTATGTGTATGTTTGGTTACTTTGATGTGATCCTCCCTTTCTATGCCATGATGTTTCAAATATACTCTGATCAATTTTCGAATTTTCTTTTAGTGCTTTAATTGCCTGTTATTGGGGGTGTAGATCGGGGTGTCACAAGACCTGGAAGCATATCAAGATAACCTTCCCATTTTTGACATTGTAATTCAGACGAGGTTCCTATCAAACCAAGTACTTTGAGAGAACTGGGGTTTTTCATTCAGGATTTTTGACTCTGAGTATTCTCCCTTTGCAGCCATAGTTTGTGAGTTAGACAGTTTTAGAGGTGATAAAACAAGATAAAGAAAGAGAGAGAACCACTAACTGATATAGGCTGGAGATATGGACAAGAGAATGAGCATGCTGCCTTAAATAGGCGAAGAATAGTGTGGGCTAATGAGTGCTTGTGACTTCAAACGATAGGCTTTTCATTTCCACGGTTTTAGACGGGTTATAGGTACTAAGTTTGACGGTCTCTTAATCTTGGAAAGCCAAGAGATCACGCATGGGATTCTCTAATTAATTTTTAGGCAGGAGTTAAGTATGTGCAATAAATGTATTTGAATGAGTAGTGTTTGACACAATTGAAGATATTGACTCATAGTGAAAAGGAAGAGGCACGATCCTTAGTTTCAAGAATTTTTACTTTAAAGTTTTAAGTAAATGCATAGCTAAAGATGCAAGCCCAAGGATATTTACTATTCTTAGCATGAAGGCGAATCCTAGTGTGTCAGTACATGATCACGCCCGATTAGTAGCTAGAGGACTAGGTGACAAGCTATTTTGGCCAAGGTAGCATGCTTCCCAATTTCGTACTTATTCATACGAACAAATATCATTCAATGTGCGTATTTCAAGGAGATTTGGATGGTTGGGATATTCCTAAGTGAATATTTAGGTAAGGCTATTTGAGAAAGACTTTCCTATATGGCATAAATCAAGAGAGTACTTGTTGGAGTATGCTTATAGATTATAGGAAGTAGCTAACACAAAGTGAATGGCATGATGAGGAGAATCTCACATATGAGACTGATTTACTCTAACTATTCATCAGCCATACACAGATGCATGCAGAGAAGGACATAAGAATTTCTAAATATCTTTCTAACCTATTCTCACGAGACTTGACATGACATGACAGTTGTTTTAAATTTTTAATAACATTTTTCAAGTAGAGTTATCTTGAATTTTCAAAAAGCCATAAGTGGAGAGAAAATCATACCTGAAAGATACTAAGATCTTTACAGACTATCTGATCGCTATCCATTCTAACTCTGATCTTTCTTTCTTAGAGAGTCTGAAGTCTTAATCGCATACTGCACATGCATGCATTCCGTTTTGAGCTTTTGATCATCACCTTTTAGCTACAGCTTCCTTCAGAGTGAACTGTTGTTGGTTCCCATGTTCTTTGAAGGGTCACTTGTACTCTTACTTCGGAAGAGTGTAATTTATTTTTTACTTTGATCCTAGTTTGCAAGCTAGAATCAATCTACTCAAAAAAAATTTTCTTTTTCCTGTTTAGATATATTCATCTGATTTTTGAGAACAACTAATCAGAGACACTGATTTTATTAGTCAGAAGGACAGACTTTTATAAAGCTTTCTCATTTTTAGAATGTCATTAAATTCATAGCTTTATCAGAAACCGTTGAGAGGTTATATGATGAGGAGATTTGATTGTCATCTCATAACATCTTCTGACCTTGATCCTTTGAATAGATGCAAATCATGTTCAGAAACAAGTATCATCAAACATGTGTGTAACACAACATATAGTTTACATGACACTTATTGATCTCACAATGCTGATTTAGCTTGTTTATAGAATTAGTCCATCAAGGATCAACAACATATCTTCTTCTAAAAGAATGTCAATTGATTTCTTCATTCAGAAGGACATCGGCAACTTAAATCCTTTTGACTTCATGAGATGACTTTAGTTAATGAATCAAATTAAACATCTTCTGATTTTGGATTAATGAGGTTCTGAGAAACTTATCAGATAGAATCTGACCAATAACATTTGATTCAACTAAGATAGAATCTCAAGTTTAACAGAACTTAATCATCTGAGTTTATTCAATCAATACTTAGAATTCATTCTGATCAAGTACTTGATGAATCATTTAATTTCTTCTTCCTGAATATTCTTTCAGTTTATACTTTCCAAGAAAACAATATTCAGTTCTTCATTGAATCTTTTAACTTCTTGATCAGTCAAGATTCAGATGTTGAATCATTTCTAAGAGTTTGAATTCTTCAGATTTCTGACTTCATCAGACATCATTCTGAAGTTCAACATCATAGAACAACAATCTTTCTTCTTTACATGAAGAAGTTCTGAATGAGTTTTAAACGAGAAAGTCAAGGGTGAACCTAATTCGTTTCTTGAAAACATCTTAAAAACTCATAAAGAATTAATCTTTAGCAAAAAACACTTCTTGTTTTCTGATGATCCAACCTTGAGTAAATACGTGGTTCATCCACACGTATCTTCTGAGATAAGCATTCAACAGATACTCTTTCTTATCTGATGAGTCTATCATATCAGCTAACTCTTCAATCTTTATCAAGGCTTTAGTGAGGAAGATTCAGTTGTTGACAACTGCAAAGGCTTCCAGAATCAGTGACTTACTCAAGTAATCCGATTGATTACAATTTTGTACACAGTCATCTTCGAGCTGTTACAGAAATTGTAAGTGAATTGAAATCTCACCCAAAGTATTTCTACACACCGCATCTAGATCTTTTTCTGACACTATTAAGTGTTTGATATCCCTCAATAATAGAACCGGAGTTCTGATACCAATTGAAGGTGCGAGAAAGACAAAAGAAAGGGGGGTTTGAATTGTGTATTTACTCTTTAACAATTTTTCACTTCTTATCGTTAAGACGCTGAGATAACGTCAGAGTTCATTGAGAGACTCTGACTCGTGAAGTAACATTCAGACTTGCCATGCATGAAGCATGAGAACCAACAAGAGTCTGAACGCAATATGCATTATTCAGAACTTGCAGTGCAGAAGCTTATTAGAGTTAAGCTGCAAGGTTCTAACTCACTTATGTAATGTTCTGATACTCAATACAAAAACATAAACAATAACATAAAGTATAACAAGAGTAAAGAACACACGATATATCCTGGTTCACCAGAGCAACTCTCAAGCTAGTCCAGTCCACCCTCCTCGGGTGATTTCGCCTTGAACACAAGGACTTAATCCACTATAATCCAACCGATTACAGATGCACGGGCTAACGTCGAGGACTACCACAAAATGAACCATTCAGGGATTCAACTTAATGAATATAACAAACATTGACCTGCAAGTTCCAATATCACAAGATCTACTGCAAGGATTTCACAGCTAGCCGTTCAGGGATTCATCGTAATGAATATAACGCCTACTAACCCTATTTTAGGATTTACCACAATGACACCCAGCCATTGTCTTCTCGAGTCTCCGGTCACACTGAGCACTCAAGGAATCCTAATTCACCAAGAATTAGTTGTATAGGAGATTACAAAGATGCTTCTTAACAAGCAGATTACTCCTAAGTTTAAGTACATAAGAACACACAACTGTTCAAGCAAGATGTGAGAAACAACTCCTTGCTATCTTAAGAAACTACAAATATGTATGTGGATATGACAGTTGTTGACATCTTGTAGATCTTCTTCTTCTTTGTCTTCTTGGTTGAGCAAGCTTTGAGCAATAACTCCTTGCTTCAGATCTTCAATGTAGCACTGACGAGAAGGTGGTTGATGACTTGACTGATTTGCAATGTTGTCTTCTTCATCAACAGCTTATGTACCAATTTATTGTTGTTGTGTTGATTTATGATCTTGAGCCCTCAACAACAATGGCCATGTGTAAATGGTGATAGCTTTGGATGTTTAAGTGTTACAACGAGAACTCATCGTTGTTCCTATCTTCACACAATGACTTGATCAATTCTGTAAATGATACAGCTAATCTATACCTTGAGAAGCGTTTACTCTTTTTTTTAAATAGCCATTAAAATATATCTGTTTTAATTTGGCTTTTAGAAAAGAGACGTTGTAATGATACAGTTGTACTGACACATCTCCTTTTTACTGTGGAGGAAGTGACATGATATATCTTCTTGGGCACTGTGTACATTCGTTCACAATGGTAACATTTGACTTCTAAACTTCAGAGGCTTCTGATGGTAATTTATTGAAGCATGAGTAGAGCCTTTATAACAGGGTATTTGAAACTTCAAGTCTTCAATCTTCCAAAGTTGTCCATTAGGAATCTGCCTTCAGAACTTCAACACTTGTCTTGAAACCTGTTATTCTTCATGGCTTCAAGTCTTCCGAAACTTCAGAACTGTCCATTAGGAATCCTTCTTCAGAGTCTTCAGCACTTGACTTTTGGAACCATGATCCTCAGAACGCATAAGTCTGCAGAGTCTTTCTTCACTTGGTCTTCAGAGCTTTCATCCTTCAGAACTTCAAGTCATTGGAATCTTCAGCACTTCGGTTCTCTATAACATTATCTTCTTCAGAAGCTTCGCAATCTTCAGAATCACAACAACTTTCAGAGAGCATCCACAAGAGCATTGCAACAGCAATATCGACATCATTGGATCTGACTGATCATGATCAGATACATAAGCATACTTGCTTCTTGCAACTTGTGTCACACATAGTAACTTCGCATATAATCAATTACACACATCTGGCTGGTGCTTGTTGGATCTGATATCTTCTATGATTATGATTTGCACACAACACACGTTAGAACATAAAATGGTTCTTTCACAAATACCATTGTTATCATCAAAACATAGAGATGACTTGTAGAGACAACTCTTTCTCTCACACCTTGGACCTCAAGTAATGTGTTGAGATGCTTGGAATTGATAGGAAACACCTGGAACTTGTTGTGGTACGTCAACTACAAATAGGCCTAAGTTGGATTTTGAGATTTGTGATTCTAAGGTTACAGATGATGGAGAAGTGTTTGGATATCTTCTATATGATGCATGTGATGTGTCTACACTCTTGGTTTTGGTGGAATTAGTCTCTATTTGAAAATTTGAACCTTACTTGCTAAAGAAGCAAATTCTGGTTCATGAGAAGGAAATGAGAGAAAACATGAGTGGAGATGTTTTGGGGTGGTTTGGTCAACCAGAAATGACCTCTATTTATAGTAGAGGAAGTTTGTTTTAGTTTGACCAACCAGAAATTTGAACCTTACTTGCTAAAGAAGCAAATTCTGGTTCATGAGAAGGAAATGAGAGAAAACATGAGTGGAGATGTTTTGGGGTGGTTTGGTCAACCAGAAATGACCTCTATTTATAGTAGAGGAATTTGGTTATGCAAGGAATAGTGATTGGGGGCTGGATCACCCTATTATCCATTGAGTTTTGTCATGTAGCCAAAGTCTCCTCTAGCCATTGACTTGAGTCAATCTTGCAGGCCTATGGTATTCTAATTCTTGGACTAATCTTGACTCATTTTTAACGTTATGAAATGATACATGCCAGCTCTATGCATCCATTCAATGCTTCATGACAAAGTTGGAGTTTTTGGAAATGAATCTTGAATGCCACATGCCTAAGGGATTGGATTTTTGACTTGGTGGCCTTGTGCTCAGATTCTTCATCATTCATGTTGATATTAGACAGAAATACAATGATGCAAGTGTCCAAAATTGGCTCAAGAAATCGTGGGATACAAGTCATGTACCAATGTTGTTGTGTAGGCATGGTGAAAAATGCCATTTTGGGGAGCTTATAACTTCTTGCTCAAGTTGAATCATGGGAGGCTCTTGTACTTTTTAAAAAGCCCCTATATCATACTTCAACTTTGATGTTTAACTTTGGTCTTGGTTCATCTTGGATCATAATGAAAAATGGCCTCAAAGTTGGAAAAAAATGAAACAGATTCTGACTCAAAATTTCACTAAGTGTCCAAGTTCAAAAAGTTTTTAAACCCTAACTTCATGGCTCTATAACTCAAAATCCAACCTTTTTTGGCTCGTTGAGCACTATGAAACTTTTGTAGTATGTAATGAGAGCTTGCATTTGAGCTTTGGATGGAAGAAAATGGCTTTGTGGTTTGGGAGTTATGACCTTGCAAAGTTGGGAAAAATCACTATTTTTCATAACTTACAGAAATTTCAAGTTTCTTAAGATTATCCCCTTTTCAAGTAACCTCAATTTTCTTGATTTTTCTTGATAGATGGTGATCCAAACCATGAGTTAACATTGTTTTGGACTTAAAGGAACCATGTTTGTCAAGAAATCTCAAAAGTCAAACTTTGTTTTTGGGCACAGTTGACTTTTTGTCAGATGAATTTCAAACTTTGTGATTCTTTATGAAATCAAGTTCTTGACCTAATTCAAACCTAATGGATGGATTCCATGGGTGTTTTAGAGTGTCTTGAATTATTTCCCAAGGTTTGATACCATGTCTTGGTCAAAATTCAAAGGTATGGTTGACTTTTTCTTAGAACCCAAGTTTGTGGTCCTGATGAATTTGAATCCTTATATTGCTCATGAACCAAGTTCTTTGTGTCAATTTAAACTTGTAAGAGGATCAATATAAGATATTTGAGGTCTTCAAAACATTTCTTGAGGTCTTGGCTCATGTCTTGCTCCAAAAGTCAACTTAGGGGTGAATTAGGTCAAGAAACCCAATTCCTGATTTTTTATGAATGCATCCCCTGAGGCTATTTTGAACTTATGATTGGACCCAAGAGGTCCCTTTGAGCTTCTTGGATCATGTTTTGAAGTATTGGCTCATGCCCAGATGAAAATTTCCCTCTAGAGGCCTTGGTCGACCAAAACCCTAATTTGGTGACACTGATAATCTTGAGGCTTGATCCACTTGAAATGGTGCACTTTTGTGCTTGACTCTTAATGTGGGAGACCTTTTGGCCATTTATGGATGTTTTCGAGACTTGAAAAGTTGAAGATCATGACAATTCTTGATTGATCCTTTGTCTGAGTGCTCTGAGAGGGTCCAAAACCCTAATTCTTAATTGAGGTGAATGCTCAACAATCTTTGACAGGATTGATGAGGCATGAAGGTACATACATATTGTCGTGATTTTTTGCACAATGATGGGAAATCTTGTGGTCAAAATTTAGGGTATGACACTATGTGCTTAAGCATTGAAGTCCGAATCAGTTGTTGATTAAGCAAGGAAGTCTTGGATTGTAGGTCTAAGAAGAAGTCTTGAATCCTTGGGATTTGAGCATGGAAGTCTTAGACCATGGGTATGAGTAGAAATATTGAACCTGAGGGGTTTAAGCAGAAGTCTTGAATCCGTGGGATTTGAGAAGGGAAGTCTTGGACCATGGGTCTGAGCAGGAGTCTTGAACCAGAGGGGTTTAAGCAGGAAGTCTTGGATTCGTGGAATCTAAGCAAGAAGTCTTGGGCTGAGGGTCTAAGAAGGAAGTCTTGAATCTGAGGGGTTGAAGTAGGAAGTCTCGGTGTGAGCCGAAAAGTCTTATGCTTTAGGGAATAAGAAATTGTAATCATGCTTTGGTTATAGTGGAAAATCTCTTGTGCTGGAATGGGACTAGACTACTCTCATTTTGGGAGGAATCAGTATAAATCTCTGTGTGTTTATTTGTTATTTATTTGCTTCTGTTATTATTCTGCTGCAACATATAATCATAATCTAAACATTGTTCAGAAGCAAAGAAAAAATAGAGAACACAATTCAACCCCCCTTCTTGTGTATTTTCTCACCTTCAATTGGCATCAGAGCATGGTCTGTGCATAACAGTTAACAGTGGTGCAGACCAATGAGAAAAATGTGTTTTCATCTCCGTGTGAAAATAAGGATGCCAAAGATGAAGAATCTATTGAAAGAAACTAGTCTCTCTATCAATGGTGTTATCCTTTTGAGAAGATAATTCAAGATCTTGACCTCAGAACAAGTCAGAGAAACTTCATCAAAATAAGTTGGGGGTCCAGAATAAAAAAAACTACCATGTAAGTTCTGTTATTTATTTTCTATTTCAAGCATGATATTCTGTACAAAGTTTATTGGTGTGTATAATTTCTACACTCATTTACTTTGGAGGATATTATCTAAAGAACTTTCAGACTTGTGAAATTGGTATTCTCATCGTTTGTGATAATACATGTGCTATGTTTAATCAAAGAATTCTCTTCGAACATTCTTGTATCAAGCTTTCTTACTACTGTTCATAAGAAATTAGTATGTGTTGAGTTCTTCAATGAACTGACAATTGAGATACAAATCGTAATTTTATTAGAGTTAAATGGCTGGTAAAAATTCTGAACATAGTAATTTATGCTTAATATAAGAATCTGAATCAGATATTAGTCATATGATGTATCAGTCAAAAGATTGGGTAACAAACTTTTGATAAAAGATAAACTCTAAAAATTATCTGCTTCTAAAACTTGTGTAGAGAAATCTTTGTGTCTTACATGTACAGAAGTGGAAAATCTTATTGACACCTGTCACACTTTTTACACCTGTCTGAAGTGTCTTTAGCATGCTTGAAATTGTTTTGTGTTTTAAATTTGGAGGGGAATGAATTCATTTTAAATACTTTTGTGTTTAAGTCTCTTTAATGTCATTTATTTCTCTTAACACCTTCTCAACACACACGACCTTTATCACTGTATATTTCATGTCTTACATGTAAACCATAAAAAAAACCCAAAAACCTCATCAATGGCATCCTTGTCAACCTATCCCTTAGATATTAATTCCATGCAAAAACTCAAGATCAAACCGAAGAGTATGCCGCTCGACAAAGATGAACTGGAGCTTCTCATTGAATAAGTGGTAGATTTTGATAGCTTTGCCGCAAATGGTTGTCCATTGGAAAGTAATTTTGAGTTCCAAGGATGGATGAACTTCTTTAAAATGTTGAATGGACCAACTTACCCAACTCTAGTAAAAGATTTCTGGGTATGAGCAGAAGTATACAATGAGTATTCAGCACAAGATGAAGAAATCATTGTTGTGGAAAAAGACAAAAGTTTAAAAGGGAAATCAATAGTATAAATGGATCTAAAGGAATTCAAATGTGTGGAAATAAGATCTGCTGTAATGGGTCTGAACATTACCATAACCGAAGAGAATATTGTCATCTAATTGGGGTTGAAAATAAATGAATGGTGATAATCAACAAAAAGAATGGAGGAGATTATCCCAAGGATATTAAGAAGACACTCTTTGAAAAGAAATATGATTATCAAAAATTGAACAACATGCATCTCAAGCAAAAGTTGATGTTCAAAATTCTTATCTGTTACTTAATTTCTCGGGAAGGAAGTTCGGATCAAATTTCATGGGATTATAAGATGTTTCTTTGGTATCTGTCTACCGATCAAAGATTGAATCTACCATGTTACATTTTTCATTATCTATGTGAATTTATGAAGGACTCTACTAAGATGTTCAAAAGAACAGTTCCTTATGCAAGGTTACTTTATGAACTATTCTATCAATGCAAGATGATCAACACATTAATGGAATTTGGAGCTACACAAGATTTAGATGATACTTATGGAAGTGTGCTTTCTTCACATGAAAGAAAAAAGGAAAAAGGATATTGTAATGATTCCTAATCCTATCAGAGTTAGGAAAGATAATAGAAGAGATTTTATAGAAAACTACCTATTGCGGACCAAGGATGATAATCCTGATGTAATCAAGTTTCTACTTGATGAAGCCAATAGGGATTATGGTGTAACTATAACACTCGATCAACTTCCTGATAAGTATTCTGATGATCATGCTTATAGAGGAAAAAGAAAAAGAAAGGAAATTACTTCTGATGAAAATGAAGAAGATGATGAATCAGATATTCCTATACCTGCCAAGAAGAAATTGCAAGGAAATGCTCAGAAAGCAATTCAAAAAGAAGAAGAAGAAAGAATTGCTCGAAAAGCTGGGAAGAAAAAGAATCCATATAGATCCAAGAAGTCTCTACAGCATGAAGTTTAAGAACTCATTGAGTTTACTGAGATCCGTCCTACTAAGACTAGAGGAGGAGGATTTAACAGCAATCCAAATATGGACAATTAAGTTTTTGCATCAAAGAAAATAAAACTGGTAAAGTTAAGTCAGCTGGAAGAAGAAAAGGAAACAAAAGTTTCTCATGTCACGAAGGAGGTTGACAACTTCAGGACAACAATTGCCAAGAGAAGTATGGAAGTTCTATCTGAGGAATTGATTAAGAGAAATCGAGTTAATGACTCAATAAAGGTTATAGAGAAAGGCATTGAAGTTTTAAGAGAATAGGTTGGATACAAACTTGAGTCTATTCTAAATTCTTCTGATGTGGCTAAGATAACTCAAGAGTTTGTTGAGAGTAGCAAGAAGGACACAGATGCTGCTCAAGAATGTGAAGACCTTGGTGTTAAGTTAGTAGAAGAAAATGCTCCAGAGGAAGTAATGGAAGTTGTGTCTACAGAAAAGGATGATGGATATAGAAACTGGTTGAATAAGAGTCCAGCTGAAAGTGGCAAAGAGGTGGAAGCCGCAGAAGAACTTGTTTCATTGGCAGCAGGATCAGGTATTGAGGTTGAACCTGTTAATGAGTTTAATCTTAATTCTTCACTGAGAAAGTCACCCTCACTATCACTTTCTAAATCCAACCAAACCTCTACCTTATTCCTATAAGTACAATTTTTTTCTACTCTTTCAAAGACCTCTCCAGATAAAACACAAGACAACAATATTACATCACGTGACCAACCTGTCAACCAAACAAATCAAGACAATATTATTGCTAGAATTCAAGCAGAATCACCTTCACTAATTCCTGTTGAATCTGAAAGTGCTTTGGATGCTAAGCCCCTCAATGTTGTGTCACATTCAAACAGTTCCACCAAAACCATTACAGATCAACTTGTTCAGAATAATCTTAATAACGAAACTATACGTGTTGAATCTGACCCAAAATTAGAAAATAATAACCTAGCTTAACCTTTACCATCAAATCACCACAAAATCACTCAACACTCATCCCCATCTCAGCATATGACTAACTATCACCCTCTACCTAACCATGTATTTTCTCAGTTAGAAGTTTTTAGGACTGGCATATATAATAACGCAAAAAAAATAATGAAAGATTAGTTCACTTCTACTGATCTTGTGGCTTATAATGCAAAATTGGAAACCTTCAGAAAGTCTCTCAACTTAGTTATTCAAAGTTTGAAGAATTTCTCTACTAAGGAAGTTACTACATCTAGCTAGAAGCAACTACTCAATCTAGAAGATAAGGTAGCTTCAGTTGCTGAATGTCAATAGTTTATGAAAGTTCAAATGGCTAGTAACCAACTCTTAGTGGATGCTCAATTCAAATCTATTGTTGCAAGGCAAAAAGATATTGGTTCTGATCTCAAGGCAGTCATGGAATTATTGAAGAAACCCTAGGTATAGGATGTAGGACCTGTTTATGTGCTTGTTGACATGATTTTTTAAAGATATGTTTGTGAACTTATCATCTTTTAGTTTTCTTTATAGAAGTTGTTCATGTTTCATTTGATTAACGCTTTATATTTTTTCTTTTGATGATTTAAAGTGAATGAAACTTGCTTTTGCTTGCTTAAATAATTGAAACTGAAAAAGGGAAATTTCATTGGAATTTAAAAATTACATGAGAATAGATAAAACAGTATAATAAATTAGCCTATTCCTATTCTTCTTTGTTGCTTCAATCATCTTTCTCAGTGTTACCAACAAATTCCCTCCATGATTGTTCTGCTTCCATTTCTTCAGAAGAAGGATCTTCATCCTCTATGGAAGAATCCTTAGGAGAACTTATGTGCTCTTTCAACCCTGAAGTTTATGCTCTGTAGGCAGCTAATCTAGTTTGAACACATTCCTCTTCCTTCAGTTTTTGTTTCTCTTTTGCTGCATTAGCATGCAGTTTTGTAGATAGTTCCTTGACTAATAAACATTTCTATCTTGCTGCTTCAACCATCATCAGCAAATCTAACTCTTGCAAAATCTCATTTTTCACTCTTGTGAGGAATTCAGTTATGAGATTTTCTCTTTATAACTAGTTTTTTCTTGAAGTATTTTTGTGAGCTAGATGAATTCTTGAGGAAACTAGGTCAATCTGCGTTTATAGTTTGGTTTAAGTAGTCATTCAAGTACGATATGGAATATGTCCACTAATAAAAACAGGTCCTCTGATTTAGGTACTTTGTTTGATTCTGACTACTATAAACCCTATAAAACATCTTTGACCATCTTGGGACAATGCGTTTCTGCTTAATATTTGCTTTAATTGTCACCTCTCATATCTTTTTTCTCTTGTTTTCAATCTTTTTGATCTGACAAAAGGAGGAGAAAGATATAGAAGTATTTAATAAGAATCTGAACCCTTCAGATTTTAAATGTTGTTCATTTACAATTTTTTAAAATTATGTCATTTTGGTTATTTGTTTTACCCAGGAAATATATTTTAGTTTTCTTGAAAATAGAACTTAGGGGGAGCTTACAAACCTCAACCTTTGTATTATTAGACTCAGAGGGAGCTTACAAACCTCATACTCTGATGTTGCCAAGTAAATTAAAATATATTTTTTTTAGTTTTCTTAAACATAGAACTTAGGGATAGCTTACAAACCTCAACCTTTGGACTATTAGACTCAGCGGGAGCTAACAAACCTCATATTTTGATGTTGCCAAGAAAATTAAAATAGCCCAATATTGTTCTTTAAATACTTATGTTTGTCATCATCAAAAAGCGGGGGATTGTTAGAACAAGATTTTTTCATGACATATATTCTTTGGGTTTTGATGATAGCAAAGTGTAAAAATAACAATGGTGTTATCTAATGTGTGTCCTAAGTATACAGGTTCTAAATCTTAAGAAGAAACAATTTAGAATATGATATAAGAACGCATTCGAGAGAAGCTGAGTTACTGGCTTCTAATGGCTCAGAACTTATGCACATTATTAAGTGAAGTCTGATGATATAGGTTTGCTTAGACTCTGAATACTAAATGTATCAGAATTATAAGAGCAATATATTGTCTCTACACTTATTGAATGTATCAACTTCTGGTTATCTTTCAGAACCATAAACTAAGCTAAGTTATCCGTATTGCTGAAAGCAAGCTACAATGTCAAATCAGTTTGTCAGCTAGAGTCTGTGTTCACATAGCTCAAGAAGAGTTGATATGCTTTACGGATATCTACTCTCAACAGATCTATAGTACAAGATCACAAGGAAGACACTTTGGTTAAACATGTTACACAATGGATAAAGATCTATTGGTGTATCTATGTTCAATATCTCTTAGTACTATGGAGTAAAAAAGACACTTGTACAAGTTATCTTTTCCAATGGCTATTCTTCTACAACTGATATATAAGTAGCTGAAGATTCAATCTGGAACTAAATACAAGGATAATAAAGAAAAAGAGCCAAGAAGAAAAGAAGCGCTCCACGCTTCTATCAGAATGGAAGAATAACAAGATCAACAATGGCGACACAATCGAGTATGCATAATTTCTGTTATATGTTGTAAATTGTACAAAGCCTTAAGATTTATTAAACATTGAATTATATTATAAATCTTAAGTGTTGTGATATTTTTTATGGTTATTTACCTTGTATCTCTGATTGAATATCAAGTACACATTGTTGTAAATTCTGCTAAACAGATTATTTAGTAGTTTGGAAAGAAAGTCTCTTGTTATGTGCTTGAGCATCAAAGTCTCTTACCGTGAGCTTGAGCCAAGTAAGTCCCTTGCTATGTGCTTAAGCATTGAAGTCTTGATCCTTTGTTGATTAAGCAAGGAAGTCTTTTACTGTAGGTCTAAGCAGAAGTCTAGAATCTGTAGGATTTGAGCAGAGAAGTCTTGGACCGTGGGTCTGAGAAGAAGCCTTGAACCTGAGGGGTTTAAGAAGAACTCTTGAATTCGTGGGATTTGAACAGGGAAGTCTCGAACCATGGGTCTGAGCAGAAGTCTTGAACATGAGGGGTTTAAGCAGGAAGTCTTGGATTCGTGGAATCTAAGAAGAAAGTCTTGGGCTGAGGGTTTAAGTAGGAAGTCTTGAACCTAAGGGTTTTAAGCAGGAAGTCTCGGTATGATAGTCTGAGCAGAAAAGTCTAATGCTTGAGGGCATAAGCAATTGTAATTATGTTTTGATTATAGTGGAAAATCTCTTGTGTTGGAAAGGGATTGGACTACTCTCATTTTGGGAGGAACCACTATAAATCTCTATGTGTTTCTTTGCTATTTATTTGATTCTGTTATTATTCTGCTGCAACATAGAATTATTATCTAAATAGTGGTTTAGAATCTGAACTCTGTTCAGATGCAAAGTAAAAATATAGAACACAATTCAACCCACCCCCCATTCTTGTGTATTTTTCTCACCTTCAAAAATGACATGGGAAAAAAGGTGCCACCTATGTCATTATACCTACCATATGATGTTGCATAATACCCTTGGGTGGATGACAAAATTTTAGGGACTTTGTCCTTCTACACCAGTGAAAATAGAATCTAGCTTGCTCATAAGGATGTGGGGCCGTCCTCGAATTGGAACGTGACTTTTCCTGAAAATGTTAAACACCTCTGTAAATGGTATGAGATGTGTGTATTGCCTCTAGACGAGTGATTATTTTCCAAGATGGGATTCACCCTTTATTTTAATGATTTTGAAGTTAGATTTTGAATTATCTAGGTATTTCCCATTCACATATGCACCCTATATGTTGTGCTTATGTGAAGGTGTTTCAACATTGGGGTGAGTACAAGAATAACATTCTTACGTTAATGATATTCTTCTATTTTTTCCATGTTTTGAGAAGTTCTATCAATCGTGATTAACCTCAAAGGCTGATCTCCTTAAAGCAACATCGTAAATTCTTTGAAGTATATATGGATAACTTCAAAGGGCTCAAAGACAAGTATTATTTTGTTATTTTCGTTAATCGTGGTACTTAAAAATGTCTCTGCAATATTCCAATGGAGATCTTTAAAGACTGATGAAGGTTATACCCCATGGAAAAGTGATGGGGTAGCTCCAATGTTAAAATTTCAGAAAAGATTAGTTTGAAGAGAGAAATAAACTTTTCTCTTAGGCATTCCCCTTCTCCTCCTAACACTCCCCATTCGCGTCTAAAATGAGGAGAATGTGGAACCATGTTTTGCAGGTTAAGGAAGCTTTCACAATGAATATGCTTTTCATGATGACAACTAAATGCAAACATAACAAGGGGTTAAAGATGCAAGCAGGCCAAGTATGATCTGATGGGTTTAATGATCACTGCAAACATCCTTTGATGATGGCACCTAAATGAAATATAAATCAAGCCTCATCTCCAAGTAGAATTCAAGTAAGTGTTTATAATATTAAATTTCCTGACAAGTCTTAAAGCTTCAAAGTGTGAAAGAGATGAAGTGTGAAAGCTCGTCTAGTCACGTTTGAGTGAACAGTACGTTGTAAGAGAAAAAGAGAATTTTCATAAAGTTATATGGCTAAATCACACACACTATAAACATGTTTTCAAGCCTATTTTTCTGAACAAATTATTCTTAAAAATATTGAAGTCATGTCAGCTGAATCAGGAACTATCTGAATGATTTTGGACAAAATTTGTAATGTCCAATCGATTGGCCTCTATACCCAATTGATTAGGTCAGTGTAAAAGTTATCCTTAATCATTTAGGGCATTGTATTAATGAATGAAAAACATCTATATATCTTTTCCTTCTTTTTTAAACATCATAAACGATTAATTTGAGGCCTTCTAATCAATTGGAGCAAGATCTCAATCGATTGCCACAATAATTTTGGCCCAAGAAACTTTCCTTTTTTGTGCCACCATCTAGTGTAGTTGCATGTCCCTAATACATTCAAGGGGAGTACCACATTACTGTGATTTTGTTATTTGTCTTATCGCTTTCAATCTCATTTACTTTACTTTTGACTATTAAGTCTCCTTCATTATTGCACATCCTCTCCTAAGTAAGTTTTAAAACGATTCATTTTTAGAATCTATAAACCAATTGTTATATTTGAGTTCTGATCATGGCGGTTTAAGTCAATTGCCTGAGTTAGTGAAACAAGAACCATAAGTGATATCAATGCAAGTCATGTGGGAAGTGAAATCTCAAACTATTTTTAAAAACTAGAAAAATTGAGATTTCTTGTGTGTGATTCGAATCACTCACAATCCATGATTCGAATCAATCAAAACATAGACAAAACAAGACATTTTTGGTGTCTGTGATTCGAAGCACATATTACACCTGATTCAAATCATGCTACTCTATAATTTGAATCACAGTTTGTACATGACTCGAATCACAAACTTTTTATTTTCCAGTGCCATGTCTGATTTGAATCAGGCTTAACACATGATTCGAATCATGAACCCGCGTGACTCGAATCACAGTAAAATCACAGGAAAATGGATCATTTTCATTATGAGATCTTGTTTCACACTACTTGCTCATTTGACTCAAATTATGAAATGCACTTGACTCAAATCTAACTAAATTCTTCCATCCATTTTTGTGCTTAATCTCAACCACATATAAAATAACTTTGTCATCTCATTTCCAAAAAAAATAATTGTGCAAATCTCATAATCAACATTTTGATTTTCTGTGAAACCAACACTTTCTCTTTTGGAAAGTTCAAAAACTCTTGCAACGAAATTCTTTCATTTTCAACTTTGTTTTAATTTAAGATCTTGATAATGATAGGTGTGTAATTGATTGAATGAGACACCGTCTTGAAACTGGTTGTTCTTGAAGATTGGGTAAATATTTTTAAGTAGCTTGCAAGATTGAGGTTTTTCTTATGGTGCTAACAAATTCCAGTGAAAAGAAGGAGGTTCTTTTCTCTAAATTGTCTTGGTAGTGATTGTGTGGAAGGCCTCAGAAAAGGCGGGGTTCTTCTAAAATATTTGGACAATTCATCGCTCAAGGATCTGGTAGAATCAAGGGGTGATTTTTACACACAAAGGCTTGGAGAAGAATGGTGATATTGGAAGATTTAAGATGCATCAATCAAGTAAAGATTACCCAGAAGAGTTTGGCATTACGTTGTATATAAGTCAAGATCCTGATAGGAGATTTTATTTTTGTAAACATTATTGTGGATTGGTGATTATATGAACTCTTTCAATATTTGTTAAAATAAAAAGGAACCATTCAAATTCCAAAGGGAAACTATTGAAGAGTGCACAGGCAAAGCGACGACGAACATCGAGGCACTATAAATCTTGGTGTCATCTCTCTCCTTTGCTCTTGCATTTAATTTTCACAGGATTTGCATGCTTAGGTATTTCAATTCTAGCGTATTTTACTGTTTACTCAATTAGTAGCGATTTATTACGTAAGGTTATTTTTTGTTAGAGTTAATGCCTAATCAAGTTGAATTGATGATTAAATTCTGAAAAATAATTGAGGTTAGAATTCTTTGATATTGAATCATTGTATAAACATATTGTCATAACCTAATTTTTACCCCTAAGTATCCACCTATCATATTATTTGCATTTCAACCAAGATCACAAGCGTGGCATCCTCCTAACATTCACCTCTTTGGGTTTACCTTTGTGGGAGATCACCAAGCACCTTTTTGTTTCTTTTTACCTATATTTCTTGCTTACCTTCTAACATTGCTAACCTTATTCAAAATATAAAAATGTGTTATTTTCTTTTCTTATTGTATAAGGTAGGGACTTGCAATCATAAGATCAAGCTGGGTTTATAAATTAGAGTTTTGGTCCCCAAGGTCAAAAAGTGGTCCACAAGAGCTTTCACTTCAAGGCATGACCTATAATCTTAGATCACATTCATGTCAAGCTTCATTAAACATAATTTGATCAAGAGAAGTTCAAGTTTGGTGCATGATTTCAAAGTTGATTCAAGTATGGTTCATGAGTTTACTTCCATGCCATCTCCATCCAATTCTCAAGCAATTATCAAGATTATTCAAAGGAAAATCAAGTTTCCTTCATTTGGTATTCAAGTGTTCATCATTAGGCCTTTGGATGCAAGAAATAGCAAGAAATCTCAAATTGGCACATGATTGGTTAACCTAAAATCAAGTATGGCACCATAACTCTCTTATTTCTCAACATTTTTGGAATGTACTTTGAGCAAAATGTCACATTTGAACTCCTCTAAAACTTTGCTTCAAGGTTCAAACATCAATTTTGCCTCTAAGTCCATCAATTTTGGAATTTTCCAAGATGCCCATGTGTGCACAAAAATAGGTCCAAGACCTGGTCGACCTAAGGCCTAACCTAGAATTTTAGGTCATGACTTGAACTTTTCATCCAGGCTATTTTCAACTCAAGCATCCTTTTGATTTGATTCTTTTTGCATTTAATTCTTCACCATGAAAAGATCATTTGGCACTAAAAACATTCCAAAACGCACGAGTGAATCTCATTTGGCTAGCTACAAACACATGAAGTCTTCTTTTTGCTCAAGTTTCATATTACAAAATCACGCAACTCTTCAGCTAGGACCACAAGCACATGTTTAATCTCTTTGGCAAAGTAAAACACGTTAGAATGTGCATCAGACGACTTTGTTTCATCCCATTTTCATAATTTTTGCGTTGCATTTCACACGGATTGCAAATGACAAAAGCTTAACCCTAATTCACATGAGTTTCATCCCATTTCACAAGTACAAGCTGCTCATCACTTTTCCTATAAATAGAGACCTCATTTGCCTTCATTTCCAAGCTTTGATATCCAAAGAAACTCTGAAACCATTTGAACCTGATACCTTTAAAAACTAGTTAACCATTTCTTTAATTCAAGCTCTTTTAACTTCATTTCTTCGCCCAGAAGTACTCATCAGCACCTTCTGAAGCTAACTAAACCAATGCCTTGGTTTGAAGCTCTTGAAACATGACTTCCATTTTCACCATTGTTGAACCTTGAAGCATCAATTGAAAAGGTAGATAACTGTAAAATTTCAGCATTTAATTTTAGTTTGAACTTATAGGGTTCTTGAGCTTTCTGAGCAAATTCTCCATGCTCAGAGAAAATTAATTGCTCTGAAGCATGGAGACTGAAACGATTATGTGTAAGGATCATGAAACAAGCTTGTTTCTGTCCATTAAACACGAGTTTCAGAAGTTTTCAAAAATTGGATGGAGGTTGAAGACGAACATGTTTCTTGATTTTGAACTTCGCTCGAAAAATATTTCAAACCATCCAATGATATGAGGACGCATGTTTTTTTTAATTTTGTGTCCGTTGTGATTGCGTGCTGTGATCTCACTGTAAGCGTGTTTTGACTTTAAATCCTGACCGTGTGATCTTCTGACAGGACTTTAGTAATCAGATCTGATGGCTCAGGCTTTTTCGTTTATTTTAATTTTGTTTTAAATAGTTTTTAAATCCCATTTTCTTTCAAAAAATTATTAAAGTAGTTCCTGACCTCATTTTTTTCAAATTTTTTACAGAAAATCTCAAAATATTTTCTATCTGATTTTATTTTTTAAACATTTTTAAAATCATTTTTAGCATTTATTTGCTATTTTTCTCTTTTTTTCTTTTTTTTTTAATTTCTTTTTACATTTTGAGATCTCATTACTTGTGTTATTTCTGATTTTCTCAAATTTTCTTGGTATTTTATTTGATGTTTTGATGCCTCTTTGGTATTTTCCATTTAATTTCCATTTAAAAACCCTTTTAAAATTAATTTTTTTTTTTTTTTATTGTATTTTGGTCTATTTTCTATTTTGACTTTTGTTGACTTGGATCATGACTTGGTTGATCAATGCTTCATCAATTTCCATTGGCCTTTTAATGATGCTTTAGCTGTATTAACTTTCATCCTTTCAAACTTATCATTTAAATGATCATTTGATCATGTTTGGTACTTTGGATTAATTATAAGTTGATCCCATTGTATTGTGAACTTGGATGATTGAAATTGATGATAAATAACCCCTTTCCTTGTTTCAATTGTGGTTAATCATCTCTTCTCATCCATCTTCTTCTTCTTTTGCTACTGTGTTACATTGTTTTAGGAGAATGGTTTTGTATCATTTCTCTAACTTGTATGACACATAAATTGTTATTGACCGGCATGATATAGGTGTTTACATAAATCCACTTACGATTGCGTAACATAGCGCTAAATTGTCCCGACTCGGTTAAATCCTTATTAACACTAGCATTGACATATTAATTGTGCTAACATCTAACTTTTAATTTTATGCTCTTTACTTTTATGTCATTTACACTTATGTCATTTACGTTTTTTCCTTTTATTTTTGCTTTTTACTTTATGCCTTTTATTGCTTCCTTATTTCAAAAGAACAAAAACATTATAAAATGGCTAAACCCTAAAAAACTTTAATCTGGTCTTTTGGACTTTGAGTTGCTATTCCTTGCTTGAGGAGTATTTTGGACTTTGGACCTTAGGACTTAGTGTTTTCCTCTTGCTTGGAGTGGTATCTAAGACTTTGTGATTCATCTGAGACCTTGTGATTCCTATGGACCATTTGATCTTTAATTTAAGACTTGTATGTTCTTTGTGGCTTTGTGTCTCTATTGTTCATATGAATCTTTTGATATGCATCTGCTCATGTGCTTGTTCATCTTGTGGTTCAATCAAAAGGGGAAGGAATGCTTGTTTTGACCAATGTCAAATTCTTTCTCCACCTTGTGGTTAGTACACTTGCACACACAAAGGATTTATCTTGGGCTACCTTACAAGAGACCTTTATTTCATGTCATTTACTTTATGTTTTAGGATAGTTTCTTCATCTCCTTCCCACTTCTTCAATTTTCAAAACTCCTCCCTATTTCCAAAACTTCTTGTTTTCAAACTTCACACCTCTTTTCTTAATAAACCTTGACTTTGTCATGTGATCCAAAAAATTATTTTCTTAATAAATGCTAAAACACTTAAGCATATTCAAACGCTTTTCAAAATCTCTAAAAAAGACAAACCACATCAAACTTCTTTTTGTGCCTTTGTGCAATTTTATTTAAGAGCTTTTTTAAAATATTGGATATTAGTCTATTCTTGTAGTGATGCAAACCACTATACTTCTACAATAAGTTGAAAAGTGATTGACATTTTCCACTTCAATGTTGATGCGTGCTTATGAGAGAGTCCATGTAAAAGTGCTCCATATCAAGATGATGCAATGCTCATTTCCTCATACTTGTGGGTAGTAAGTTGAGTTTTCCACTCGAATAAGACAAAATGTCTTTTCAAATTAAAATTAATCAACAAATAACCCAACTTTTTCATAAACACAGATTTGCAAGTGGTTCCTATGGAGTACCATAGATGTGAGGGGTGCTAATAGCTTCCCCTTTCATAACTAACCACTGTATCTAGATTTCTTATTTGGTTTATTTTTGTGGGTTTTATTCAACCTTTTTCCCTTTCCCTTTGGAAAAAATAAAGTTTGGTGGTGACTCTTGCTTTTCGAGTTAAGTTAATCAATACCTTAATCTCAATTTTCCCGCAGCGACACATATCCCATGTTATATACAACTGAATCAATTGAATACCTTTGTGTATCATCATAAAATCAGTTTTAGTGTTTCTGAATTGATTTGGTGTTAACGTAGTCAAATTTCGAAAAGTATAATTTTCATTGAATACCTATGATATGCAATTTTTGAAAAAGCGGTTGAATTTTCAAAGAAGGGTCTATTCACCCCCCCCCCCCCCCTTCTAGAACTATTTTTCTACTAACATATTCATATCCAACAATTGGAATCAAGAGTTTTTCTTTTGATTGTGTCTATTCGACATCCAAAAGATGTGAATATGGTGGACGATGACAATCCTAAGTGAGCGTATAATATAACACCTATTTTTAAAGGTGTCATACCCCAAATTTTACCCCTAGATTCCATCATCATTTACATAGCATCCAACACATATTAGGTGTATCATTCATGCAAAACTAACCAGACTTTCAAGATATTACTTTATTTTGCTTTTGTCTATGAATTAGGGTTTGCATCAAGGAGATTATTAGTTGATCAGTCAAAGTCTTGGATTGATCATCAATATATCAAGGTCTTATGATCAAGAGTTTCCCTACATCAAATATCAAGTGTATTGTGGCTTCATTACAAGTTCATCAAGTTTCAAATCCATTTGGTCCACGAATGAGGGTTTTGTGAGCCAAAGTCAACTTCACCTTTGACTTTTGACCACGACATGATACCAAGCCTTGGGACACGATTCAAGACACTCAAAGACACCTTTGGAGTCCATCCATAGTGTTCAAATAGCTCAAGGGTTTTATTTCATTGAAGATTACAAAGTTCAAGTCATCTGATACAAAAGTCAACCACTGATCAAAGTCAAGTTTGAATATTGACTTTTTAGTTAAACACGGACTTCTCAAGCCAAAGATCATGAAGGCATGTGATTTGGATCATGATCAATAAAGAGAACCAAGGAAAACATCAAAGAATCAAGATTTGTGAAAATTAGGGTTTCATGATTTTTTTTCTAAGTTATGAAATTCAATTATTTTTACTAAACTTTCCAAGGCCATAACTTCTAATCCAAGTAACCATTTTCTTTGCTCCAAAGACTAAATTGAAGAGCTTGTTCCATACTACAACTTTGTCCTTGAGGATGATTTCCCAAAAAATGCATAGATTGAGAGATATGAAGCCATGAAGTTGATGATTCAATACTTTTAAAACCAAAACACTTAGAAAAATTTCAACCAAAATCTTCCTTGTCTTGGAGACAACTTTGAGGCTATTTTTCACCATGATCCCAATTAATTCAAGAAAAACTCAAAACATGAAAGTTGTAGATGATGTTTCAAGCTTTACAAAGAGTCCAAGGACACATTTTTATCTTACTTTAGCTAGGAGTTTCGAAGAAAGGAAGTTAGCCTTCCAAACTTGAATTTTGATCAAGTTCATGTCAAAACCTTATGCCAAAACTTAGCAAAACCTACATGATCTTGATTTGCAAGTCATGTTACTTGCAAATCTTCCTATAATAAAAGAATTACACAAGTTTGTGAGGCATTAACCAAATAATTGAGTCATCAACCAACTTGTAATTCCATTTATGGATTGTTTTGCAAGAAAGTTCACACTTCCATTTTGATAAAGAGGCTTTAATCACAATGTCAACTTGTCTTGAGCCTCTAACTTGTTCCTTCTGCACTCAAACTTTTTGTGGCTCATAAGCAACATCTCTGAACTTTACAACAACTTTAGAAAAGTTTTGTACTTGTCTTAGAACCATGAAGATCATGAAACTACCACTTAGTTTCTAACCAAACCAAGAGAACTCCACAACTCCATTATGAATAATCCTGATCCTCACTCTTTCAATATAAATAGAGGCTTATTCCTAACCACAATACACACAACAAACACTTCATAAAGCATCCAAACACCTTTCACCTCAACAACTTGCATCCATAACTTCACTGTGCCAAAAATCACCACTTTGCACAAACTTGGCCAGAACACTTCACAACCACAAATTCTTCAAACTAACAATCCAAACACATCACAAAACACCTAATAAAGGTGTTCAAGCCTTCACCTTCATTAAAAAAAACCCAGGTTCAGAAATTCAACTCTCAATACCAAGTTTTGTTGACTTTCTGCATAAACCAAGCCAAATCGTCATCCTGACCAGTTTCAATCCCATAAGCTATCAAACACATTCCATAAACTTTCCTTGAACTGTTCCAAGTGATGATTTGCAACTGTAACACCATTTGAACCAAGTTCCATTTCTCATTTTTCATTCTTGCAAGAGGAATCGTGCAGAGCATTTGAAGATGCTCCAAAGTGATTCAAGCATTCCAAAAGCATCTTGGAGGATCATAGAAGCAGTTTGGATCATTATCTTGCTTCTGTAACCAGATTGAAGAGGCATTGGACCTAGCTCCAACAGGTAAACTTTCTCAAACTTGAACTCACTCATACAAGCATCTTAAGTGTTTGATTTCTGAAGCAAAAATGTAGAATTTGATGTGTAGATGGTGTTCCATAAGTAAATTGCAATGAATCATGTATGTATGTGAAGTTATGCATTACTGATCAGTTAGGGTTCATTTTAGGGATGATGTTTTATTTGTTCATTCTTTGATTGTTAGTTCATTCAAATGATACCATTGTATTCCTCATGAAATTCCAAGCAGTTTTCATTTTTACATCATGAAAATATATTGAGAAACGAAGGAGTTACAGTTTTCAAATTTTTGAAAATGGTGGAGGAAAACGAAGGTTGAAGATGATGGAGAGTGGCACCATAATTCAATTATTTGAAACATGTTTCATATTTATTTTATCTTTTCCATTTCACTAACGACTGAGGCATTGCGCCATAATGGAGAGAGCTTGTGTTTGAGAGTGTTTGCATAGCCAAGGTCTGGGGTTCGAATCCCCCTCGCCCCAGACCTTTTAATTCTTTTTATTTTTCACATATTAAAGAGAGCTTTTGTACACTCTTTATTTATTATGTCTATTTTATGAATCCTTGAAAAAATTCCAAAAATATTTTATTTTTCACACACTTTTACTTAGTCAAAGTAAGGAACTTTTTAAGATAGTTTTAGGTCATTAAGTGAATCTTTTATATTGTTTCTTTGATTGTGTTTGGACATATTTATGTTTATGAATGTCATGTACATTGTGTGAACCTTATTTAATGTTAGTAACATGATCCTTTTGATTTGTTCCTAAGTTTAAAGTACTTTGATGCATGATTTTCATATGTACATGTCTTACTCCTTCATGTTTGATTGTGAAACTTTCCCCTTGACTTTAGCATGATATTTATACCATATTGAACCTTTGATGCATGTTTGCTATGTGTTTTAATCATCTTTAATCATATTTTTATGATTTTCCTTAGCTTTGATACCATGACTTTGATTGGTTCTTAAACTTCATGCTGAAACCTTTTTGAAATGCTTATACTTGATTGTGATCACAATGAACCCTTGACATGAACCTTTGGTTGTTACCTTATGTCTTGAACCATGTCTTAAATTTTATTCATGATTAAGTGGTGTTTTAAACTTGTCGATAATTTTTGAAATCTTGAATTGTATTCATGATTAAGTGGTGTTAGCTGTAAACCCTAAACCATGTCACATGTATGCTTTGTTCATGTATCATCCATGTTTATGTATTCATCTTTGGTTGTTACCGTGATTTTTTATGAATTTGTTAAGTCTTATCTTAGATGTTGTCACATCTATATCCATGTGTTGTATACCTTGTTTATTACCATTATTGTTTATGAATTTGTTAAGTTTTACCCTAGATGTTGTCACCTCTACCTTCATGTATTGGTTGTTACCATGTTTAATTTAACCTTGTTATATCTCATTACATCCCATAGTTGATATCATGTATGAATGTCATATTTGCCATGTTTTTGAATTAATGTCATGTTTGAACATCATCTTTATCCATCTTGGTTGATATCATGTTTGAATGTCATCAATTGTCATGTGTTGTTTACTTTGATATCATGTTTGAATATCATTCTTGTTCATCTCATCCATTATCACTCATATACTCATGTTTATTTAGACTTTGTCAAGTCATCCCTTAGTGGTGTTATCTGGTTAGATCTCTCTCTCTTTCTTCTCTTTTCTTTTGTAACCTAAATCCAAAGGAAAGATTTCTTTTGCTGACTTTATGTCATAGGTAGTATAGCATTCCCTCAACTACCCCTTTGATTTTGTCAAGTCATTAACCTTTTCAACTTAGCCTTAGGTTAGAGTTTGTAATCTATTTGACTTTGTTAAGTCATGTAAGTGTTATTGTTATAAGCACTTACTTTCCCCTTGGAACCTTGATCACTATCAAGTGTTATTCACCCTTAATTAGGTGAACTACGATTGCTCTGATTCCATCCTTGTTAGGATATATAGGCATAAGACTGCGAAGTCTTAGCGAATAAACTAGCAACAAACCTCCTTAGGTTCCCTATCTCATAAAAACCCAAAAATAGAAATTTTTCAAACATTAGCAAGAAAATTACCATAACACAAATACTTTCAAGAGGTTCCTATAGGATACTATAGATACTTAGGGTGCTAATATCTTCCCTTAGTATAACCAATCCTCGAACCTTTTGATCTCTTTGAATTGTTATTACATTGCACAATTAGGGTTTTATTCGATCGTTTCCCTTTCCTTTGGATAAATTAAAGTTCGGTAGTGAACATTCATTGTTTTGTGATTCAAGTTAATATAATAGCTTGATATCTGATTCTCACCATGACAGAAATGGTGACTTCACTAGGAGACCCAAGAGGGTTAATCCTACCTTGTTTGCATTTGTGTTATTACTTTTTGCTTACTTGTATTGTTTGGTTTTTTCAGTTTCTTAGGGTGGTGACCTTTGAGTGGTGAGGTAAGTCCTAACCCAGACTTGAGTGTACATAAATAAGATAGGATTGGGGTATAATCAAAAGTTAACTGTTGGGAGTAGTCCTAACATGATTAACATATGCTATAATCACACTCAGTGAAGGCCCCTTTGGGATTACAATTGTAATGCGAGCAGTCGTATCGGCATTACTTTTTCTGACATGGGAGTTCATGAAGTTGAGGACCTTAGTATCCCTTCACCCCTCTTAGCCTTTTTAGGATGTAGTGCAGTGATTATCCAGGTGTATACCTGAGGTATTTGTCATGCAATACGACACTCAGACGAGTTTATCTTGAGAATATTATTAGCCGACATGAGTAGTCGTGCAAGGCGATAATATCTGAAAGATGAATCGATGACTCTGGGAACTTTGTAGAACCCATTGTGCAGGTACAATAAACTCATAATACATATCCTTGTGGGAGGGTTAAACCTTGACTCCATGCTCGTCGTTGATCCTTAAACCTATGTGTAACCTTGTTTTTGTGCATTGCATTAACATACATTCATGTATTCATGAAAAACTATTTTGGTTTCAAGGAACTCAGTTGTTCATTTCTTTGCAAAAAAAATCAATGGGTATCATGGATTATGGGAAGAGAAAAACCAAGAAGTACAACTTCAAGAAACCTGATATGATAGAGTTGAGAAAGCTATGAGTTATGGTTTCCAGTTCTGAGAATTTCAGAAAACGCTATGGGAGACTTTTGGGTATTAACAAGACCAAGATGGAAGATGGAGTTCTTGACACACTTGTGCAGTTCTATGATCCCCTCTACCATTGCTTCACATTCCCAGATTACCAACTTGTCACTAGTTTGGAACAATATTCATATTGAGTTGGTCTGCCAGTTTTGGATAAGAAGCCTTTTAGTGGTTTAGAAAAGATTCCCACACCTAAAGACATTGAAGATGTCATTCACCTAGAAGCATCCGAGATCAAAGCTAATCTTACTACCAAAGGAGGAATCAAGGGTTTGCCTTCCAAATTCTTGATAGAGAAAGCCACTTTCTTAGCCAAGGAAAACAGTATGGACGCCTTCAAAGCTATCCTTGTACTACTCATTTATGGCTTGGTTTTGTTCTCAAACATTGACGATTTTGTTGATGTTAATGCTATCTGAATCTTTCTGATTGGAAATCCACAGTACCTACGCTGCTTGGTGACACTTATCACTCAATCCATCATAGGACCCTCAAGGGAGGGGGGACTATTCTGTGTTGTGCTCCTCTACTCTACAAATGGTTTGTTTCACACTTGCCTCGAACTAGACTCTTTAAGGAAAACCCAGACAAGCTCAGATGGTCTCAAAGGCTCATGGCTCTTACTCACACAGATTTGTATTGGTGTGATCCAACTTATGACAAGAAAGCAATCAATCATAGTCATGGCCAGTTTCCCAACGTACCTCTTCTTGGTATCCGAGGGGAATTAGCTATAATCCTATTCTTGCGAGGCATTAATTTAGGTTCCTTATGAAGGAAAAACTTAACAACATTCTGTTGGCAGGTTTCTTTTATCATAACAAGGAAGCTAGTGTAGATTCGAAGGACAGATTTATGCATGCTTGGAACACAATTCATAGGAAGACTAAGAATGATTTGGGGAAGAGAAGTTATGTAGCCTTTGAGCCTTTCACTCAGTGGGTTCAATCTAGAGCTCGTTGTAGCGTGCGATTTTTGTCGGTGACGCGGCCACCTTACTGCAATGGTTGGAATTGGGTGCTACTTTCTGATTTATTATTTATCCTATGAAGCTGGAAAGGAAAGGGAAGTTATCTAAAACTAACCTTGCATGCAAATGTTTCTTTAACAAATGATAAGAGATCAGGGAACGGGGTCAGGTTATACAAAGGGAAGTTGTCAATTACCCAGTGTATATATGGTTATCTATAGACCTTTTATGGCATGTTTTTTTGTTATCATTAAATACTTTCTTGTGTTTATCTGCTGTGGGTTAGGAAAGTTTCTCCTTTGGGAGTGTTGAGAGAGTGTTTTTGTTGTTTTAGGCTTTTTCATTATTTTTGAGAAGGTACTGGACCTAAAGTTTTTTATTTGTGTGCTCGCTAAGATTTCACAATCTTATGCCTATGTATTCCCGCAAAGAAAACTGGGAAATCAGAGCAATCATAGTTCCTCCTATTCTATTGGAGGAAAGATGTTTGGTGTCTGGTTTAAAGCCCAAGATTGAAGTTGGTTGAGTATTTGTGTCTTATTCAAAGCCCAAGATTGAAGCTAAAAGGGTGACTGGGAGAGAATTTGTCATCTCTAAAGGGAGATATCTCACATATTCATCACAAAATGTTGGGTATTTGATTATAAAGGAAAACTACTTTTAACTGGGATATGAGAATCCAGCAATGCCATAATTTCCTTTATAAGGGTGATGTCATGAAGGAAGAAACTTTAACTCAATATAGAGCAATGCCATTTTTCCTTATGAGTCTTCCATGCTAAGAGAGGGACATTGGCTTGGATATAAATAATCCAGAGGCTTGCCACTTACAGCAATTAGATGAAAGAGGAAGTTTACCAGGATAAGAGAGGGACCACAACTTAGATTTTTGAATCAACAAGTGTGTAACTTACAACAGTTATCTGGAAATTGATTGTCTGTACTGATTGGTGATGTACAGAGAAATGTCTTCCTACAAAGTGGACTCTTGATTTCCTTTGAGGGGATGTTGATTTTTGTGTGCCTTGGTCAAAGCCCAAGGTTGAAGCTAAAAGATTGACTCTACTTAGGGAATTATATATCTGTCTTGTACAAAGCCCAAGATTGAGGCTGAAAAGAGACTGACTCCACTGGGGAGGTTTTATCTGTCCTGTACAAAGCCCAAGATTGAGGCTGAAAAGAAATTGACTCTAGTGGAGAGACTTTATCTGTCCTGTACAAAGCCCAAGATTGAGGCTGAAAAGAAATTGACTCCACTGGAGAGACTTTATATGTCTTGTACAAAGCCCAAGATTGAGGCTGACTTTACTGAGGAAAATCATTATATAAAGCCTAAGAGGAGGCTGGTTGGGTGAAATTCTTATATGAAGCCTAAGAGGAGGCTGGCTTCTGCAGAGGATTATTGAAATCCAGAGACAGGTCCAATATGTGTTGGGGAATCAACTCTTATTGGGGATTGAAGGGAGAGTTGCAGTATCAGATATCATAAGGCTCTGATTCTGTTAGAGTTTTATTGATGGTAAATTGACCCTGACTGAGGTTTCTTTTAAGGTGAAGGTTTAAACCATGAAAATCTAAGGAGATTTTAATTCTGCTGGAGATTAGTATGTTGATGAAATGATCAAGGTTTTTTCCTGAGCTTTTAGGAAACTTGAGGGTCTCTTGGTGAGATCTAAGAGAAGATGATATCATAAGAATGGTAACAACCTTCTCGCGTAATCTTTGTAAGGAATCAATCCTGATTGGTATGTATTCCACTCTCCTTTGATCTGATTGATAACCAGGGCTGAGTCTCCATACACATCCAAGTTCTTTATCCTTAAGTCAATGGCTTCTTCGAGACCCATGATACAAGCTTCGTATTCGACCTCGTTGTTTGTGCATTTGAATGTCAGTCTGGCAGTGAAAGGAATATGGGTACCCTGAGGTGTTACGATGATTGCCTTAATTCCATTTCCATAAGTATTGACGGCTCCGTCGAATATTAGTCCCCATTGGGATCCTGGTTCTGGCCCTTCACTGGGTTGCGGTTCATCATAATCTTTCATTTTTAGGTACATGGCATCTTCGTCTGGGAAGTCAAACTCGACTGATTCCTGATCTTCAATCGGTTGATGAGCCAAATGATCGGCTAAAATACTTCCTTTGACGGCTTTTTGAGCATGGTACTCGATGTTGTATTCCGTTAACAACATCTGCCAACGGGCAATCTTTCCCGTGAGAGTGGGCTTTTCAAAGACATACTTGATCGGATCCATTTCAGAGATTACCCAAGTAGTGTGGCAAATCATGTACTGGCGAAAACATTTGGCTGCCCAAGCCAGAGCGCAACAAGTTTTCTCGAGCATAGTGTACCGAGTTTCACAGTCCGTGAACTTCTTTCTTAAGTAGTAGATGGCAGACTCCTTTCTTTTTGTCTCGTCTTGTTGGCCAAGCACACAACCCATGGAGTCTTCCAAGACGGTTAGGTAGATGATCAATGGTCTTCCCTCCACTGGAGGGGACAAAATAGGTGGATTCAACATATATTCTTTGACAGCTTTGATTCTTTCTGAGTAGTTTGAAGATCGGCGCGCATGTCGTGGTCATGAGGAATATGAATCTTGAGATGTAATTCAGACGTCCCAAAAATCCTCTGACCTATTTTTCAGTATTTGGTGAAGGTATTTCTTGAATGGCCTTGACCTTGTCAAGATCAACCTCAATTCCTTTGTGGCTGACGATGAATCTTAAGAGTTTTCTTGAGCGAACACCGAACGTGCACTTATTGGGATTCAAGAGGAGTTTGTATTTTCTCAAACGCTCGAATAACTTTGACAGGTGTTTCACATGTTCTTCTTATGTTTTAGATTTGGCAATCATGTCATCGACGTACACTTCAATCTCTTTGTGCATCATGTCGTGAAACCGAGTTTTCATGGCCCTTTGATAGGGTGCCCCTGCGTTCTTCAGACCGAAAGGTGTTACCTTGTAACAAAAGGTGCCCCATAGGGTGATGAATAAAGTTTTCTCCATATCTTCCGGCGCCATTTTGATTTGATTATAGCCCGAGAATCCATCCATGAATGGAGAAGACTTTGAACTTTGTTGTACTCTCTACCAGCATGTCTAGGTGTGGTAGGGGAAGTCATCCTTTGGACTTGCCTTGTTCAGATTCCTGTAGTCTACACACATTCTGACTTTTCCGTCCTTTTTCGGAACTGGCACTATGTTGGCTAACCATTGAGGATATTACGAGGTGGCGAGGAAACCTGCGTCGATCTGTTTCAGCACTTCCTCCTTAATTTTGATGGCCATATTTGGATGAGTCCTTCTCAGTCTTTGTTTTACTAGAGGACATTCTATTTTCAGCGGTAAGTGATGTTCCACGATGCTGGTATCTAACCCTGGTATGTCCTGATATGACCAAGAAAATACATCTGGAAACTCTTTGAGAAGTTTTAACAAGCCTTCTCTAATAGTTGGATTGAGCAGTGCTCCAATCTGAACTTCTTTCCTCTCTTCTTCTGAACCCAAGTTGACCATTTCCAACGGCTCTTTGTGAGGCTTAATGGACCTTTCCTTTTGTCTGAGTAGTCGGGAGATCTCTTCTGGAATTTCTTCATCCTCTTCTTCTTCAGCTTCAAATACCGGGAATTCAAAGTTGGGAGAAGGAATTGGATTGTATGTTTCAATGGGGTTTAAAACAAGCAATCTGCATGACGTGATGATTCATTTTTTAGCAAAGACAGAGAGAATGCAAGAGTCTGTGCAGTGTATTTTCTGAAAAAATGGTTGTTTTTATTTTGGGTTGTTTTTAGGATTACCATTTTCTGAAAAACAAAAAGTGAACATAGCAATAAATGCGGAAATTCAGAATGACATTATTTATTCATGATTTGTCGATTCTTGAAACATAGCCCTATATAACAAAACTATGTCGCTTTGGGCGAAGCGAAGAGGGACATTTACAGAAAAGCGAGCCCTATAAAACATCCATTTCACCTGGGCAAACAAAGATGGTAATTACTTCAACTTATGGACAACTTTCGGGACATCGACTGCAACCCAATGGTGACGAACTCCTCTATGAATCACAAAGTCTGGTACCTTCCTTCTTGGTTGGTCTTCAGAGACGACACTGATCTCTGGGGGTGTAGGATCATTTGAGTCTTTCTCTCATGCAGAATTATCATAAATGAATTCTTCTGTTGCATTTTCCATAGTGTTTTCACTTTCAAGAGGATATCCCCATCCAGTTGACTGGATGTCCTCAAGCTTGATACGAGACCTTTCGGGAGCAGTGTATTTGACTAGGAAGTCGTACTTGCCGCTTGGCTGTCCCAAGGTGTCCCATGTTTTTATGGGAATGGATGAGTCACCTTCCTCGATGACGTTGTCCTCAGGAAATGCATAGTTAATGAATTATTGTCCTGCAATCTTTGCAAATTCATCACCATGGTGTTGGACACTCTTGGAGTGTTCTGGTTAAGGATTCCATGACTCTATGGGAACATGGGTATTCTTTTCAAGATTACTCAGTTGATAGGCATTGTCTGGCTAACTCTTTTGCCCCAAGTCTTCCGTGAATGGCTTCCAGATAGGCAAGTCATCCAGGGGATCATAATAATCATAGTCAAAGTTGTCTTTCATTGGAGTGTCTTCCTCTAATGAATTAGGTGGAGCACGACATTCTTCAGGATCACAATATCCATAGATCATCTGGACTTCTGATCATGGTATATATCTTGGGCTCTGCTTTGGAAAACAGAATGGAATGTGCGCTTCCTCCTGAGACATATAACCTTTATGGTTAAGGTAAGATTTCCACTCTTCATTTGTGTCGGAAGAGTCGTTCCCATCGACGGTGTGTACTTCTTGAGATACTGGGTGGAGGAAACCTCCGCTGTGAAAGAAATCCTGAATAGGACGAAAACTTTCGTCCTTCTTTGTAGTCTGGGCACAGGTTGAAGAGAAACTAAGACCTTTCTTTGTCTTGTTATTAGTAGGAGTTACTATCTATCCCCATCCTTTTATGTCATTGCTCCCTATCACTTTGAGAGCGTCTTTGTATGAGGAAATCGACGTCCCTCTTTCTTGGTGATTCTCATTGCTCACCGAGAATGCTTGAAACTGAGTTCCAACAACCTCTTATGGTTCTACATAGGAGAATATGTAGCGATCGATTTTTGTCTGTGACGCGACCACCTTATCGCTGAAGTTTGGGTTTTCCTCCTCAAGGAGAAAGGGTGCTACTTTCTGATTTCTTATTTATGCCATGAAGCTGGAAGGGAAAGGGAAGCTATCTAAAACTAACCTTGCACGCGAATGTTTAACTGAACAAATGCTTTAAAGATATTGGGGGGGTCCGGGGTCAGGTTATACAATGGGTAGTTGTCAATTACCCATCCTATATGTGGTTATCCACAGGATATTAGCTTTAGGGTTTCGCTTTGTAATTGATAGTGTTTATCTGGTAATGGATTGGGAAAGTTTCTTGGGAAATATGAGTGAGTGAGTGAGATTTTGTTTGTGTTCGGGTTACTCCCAATGTTTTTGGTAAGGTACTAGACCTAAGTTTTGATTGATATGCGAAGGTACTGGACCTAGACTTTTTGTTTAGTATGCTCGCTAAGATTTCACAATCTTATGCCTACGTATTCCCGTTTAAATGAAACAGGGAAATCAGAGCAATCGTAGTTCCTCCTATTCTAAGGGAGGAAAATGAGGTTTTGGTGTCTTGTTCAAAGCCCAAGATTGAAGCTAAAAGGTTATTTGTGTCTTGTTCAAAGCCCAAGATTGAAGCTAAAAAAGTTATGACTGAGAGAGAATTTGTCATCTCTAAAGGAGCATTGTTGATTTTTGTGTGCCTTGATCAAAGCACAAGGTTGATGCTAAAAGGTCAATTGACTCGGCTAGGGGGTTTCTTTATTATACAAAGCCTAAGAGGAGGCTAGAAGTGACTGACTCAATAAGAGAGTGTTTTATCTGTCTTGTACAAAGCCCAAGATTGAGGCAAAAAAAAGAGACTGACTCTTTGGGGATATCATTATACAAAGCCTAAGAGGAGGCTAAAAAACTGTTTTGACTTCGTCGGGGAGGTTTATATATGTCTTGTACAAAGCCCAATATTGAGGCTGAAATGGGAAATTTAACTGACTCTGGTGAGGATATTTTTTATGTGTCTTGTACAAAGCCCAAGATTGAGGTTGTAATGAGTTTGACTCTGCTTGGGGAAATTATTCCTCAAAGCCTAAATGAAGGCTAGGAGGAAATGACTTGGATGGGGAAGATATATGTCCCCCGGTTAAGAGATGGGAATTTATGTCTTGTATAAAGCCCAAGATTGTGGCTAAAGGGTTCTGACTCAACAAGAGAGTATTTTTATCTGTCCTATACAAAGCCCAGGATTGTGGCTAAACAAGATGGAGAACTTGAGAGGAGGCTAGCTCCTACCAAGGGGGAATCTTTATACCAAGCTTTGGATAAAGATCGACTCAACAAGAGAGGATTTTTATTCGTCTTTTACAAAGCCCAAGATTGAGGCTAAGAGAGTTCACTCAACAAGAGGGTCTGAAAAGGTGATTGACTCAACAAGAGAGTCTGAAAGTTGATTGACTCAACAAGAGAGTCTTTTATACTCAACAAGAGAGTGATTTGTTATCTCGTACGAAGCCCGAGATTGAGGCTAAAAGGGTATTGACTAAACAAGAAAGTCTGAAAAGGTTAGCTTCTCTGGGGAGAATCTTTGTATAGAGCCCAAGAGGAGGTTGACTTTGCTGAGGAAGGATTATTATACAAAGCCTAAGAGAAGGCTAGCTTTCTGCTGAGGAAAGTTCCTTATACAAAGCCTAAGAGGAGGCTATCTTTTACTGGGGATAATTGAGATCCCCAGGCAGGTCCAAGTGGGGAATCAACTCTTGTTGAGGATTACAGAAGAGTTGAGAGGTCAGATATCTTGAGGTTCTGATTTGAGATAGTGTTGACCCTGGTCGGGGAACTCTCATGAGAGAGACTGGGTTTCTACTGGAGATCGATCCAGAATGCCCGGGGTTTTTTCCTATAGTTGTGAGGAACTTGAGAATGTCTTTGAGACTCAAGGGGATTATACTGTCCAAGTCTATAGGTGTGGAAGAGTTTTATCTTTTGTATGATGCCTCCAAGAGGAGGCAATGGCATTAAGGGATGAGAATCAACTCTAAAGCAGCCTGAGGTCTGACACTAGAAAGACTGCTCTAGCAAAGGAATACTAAGTTTTGTGTTATACCTTTAAGAGGTCGTCAGGGTCCTTGTATTAAGCCCAAGAAAAGGCATGAGAACTTCTAAGAAGCTGAAGGGTCCTTGTAGAAAGCCCAAGAGGAGGCGGGGATGCTTTTAGGAAGCCTGTGGGTCCTGAACTAAGAGAAGTTCAAGAAATGCAATTCACAGAGAAGAGATCATTTCAGGAAAGTTTGAGGTTCGAAGAAACTCAGGAGATGCTATTCACAAAGAATAGATCAACTCCGGGGAGTAGAATTTCTTTGACAATGTCTAGGGGTAACAGCCTGAGAAAAGGTTCATCGAGAATACTGCCTTTCTCTTTGTTCCATATTGTTTAACCCCAAGAGAAGGGAAGACTGTATCTGGAAGTCCTATGGGGGATCTAGTTTTGTTTGTATTTAAGACTGATCAGCAGGGCTTTACCTAGTTCTAGACCTAGTTGCTGGGGAAAACACTAAATAACTATACTAGTATATATACAGTTGATATATGACAAGTATTTAAAAAGGTATGAAAGAAGACTAACCATAGGCTGCTTCCCACAATACAGTTATATATATATATATATATATATATATATATATATATATATATATATATATATATATATATATATATATATTTGACATGTATTTAAAAGAGATGAAAGAAGACTAACCATGCGCAGCTTCCCACAATACAGTTATATATATTAAAGCGATTAAATGAAAGTTGTTAAAACTTATAGGTGAGTGACCTTCCATGCTGTATTGTTAGTTGTTAAGAGAAATTAAAGAAATTTTTGATAACAACTGTATATTTGAACCTAAATCAAAAGGGAGTTGTTTGTGAAAAAATTGTTGGGGCTTAAACTCAAGGAGAGGCCCAAGGTTTGAACAGTGATTGTACTGTTGTTTTGGATATCGTATCGGGACTTATACAAGTACTGAGGCCCAAAAAGTTTTCTGTACAAAGGGATGGGTCTTATAACTCAAAGATAAGCCCAAAGGTTATTTAAAGAAAAGAAATGGGACTTACAACACAAGGGTAGGCCCAGTTAAAAATAGTTTGAAAATGACAATCTTGTCGGAGTTTCTGAAACTGTATCGGGACTTATACAATACACTAAGGCCCAAAAAGTTTTCTTCTACAAAAGGGGGGTTGGGTCTTACATTCTATTAGAGGCCCAAAGTTTATTTTTGTACAGGAGATAGGGTTTACAACTCAGGGAGATGCCCGGATGATTTTGAAAAGGCGACGATCGCGCTGTTGTTTTGAAAATATACAGAGGGACTTATACAATATGTGAGGCGCAAAAAATGTTTATTTACAAAGGGGTTGGGTCTTACACTGTATTAGAGGCCCAAAGTTTATTTTAAGAAAAAGAATGGGGCTTACAACTCAGGGAGAGGCCCAATGATTTTATTTTAAACTGGCGATCGCGCCGAGATTTTTGAAAACACTGTGGGTCTTATACAATGACTGAGGCCCAAAAAGTTTTGGTTTCAAAGAGGGGTTGGGTCTTACACTCTACTAGAGACCCAAAGTGTTTGAAAAAGATTTGATGAGGGTGGGATTAATCAAAACCCTAATTTTGTCTAAAATGGAATTAATTTTGTTTAAAAATTAATAAAAATTATTGAAAACATGTGAAAAAATGAGTGGTGAGCTTGGATCAATGTTTCAAAATCCTACTCATACAGATATGCAACAATCTCAGGTAGTAATACACCCACAATCCAATTACAGAATATAAGCGGAAAATCCGTAACTGAATATCAACATATATATTTATCATGAAAGTTTGTCATACATCAAGTCATACATGTACAATCCAAAAGATACATATACATAATACAAAATAATCACAAACGGCCTCCATAACTACCCGGTGTCACATATCAGAGCCGACCGACAAAAGAATGAAGACGCAAAGCTTCACAAAAAGACCTCCAGCAACTCTAATCTGCAATGCCTCATAGAGCATTATAAAACAACAGAAGGGTGAGAAAAACAATCATATTACAGTTGCATATAATTATATATTAACACAGAAATGCACAAGTAAAATATTCTCACCACAATTGCACCACAATCAAATACAACACAACACAGTACAATTCTCAAGTATCAAATACCACTACTCATCAATCATACACAATACACTCATCATCAATACAATTACACATATTCCATCTCATCGATCACATTCACAATTCCATGCACAATTAATCCATGAATTATGCAAATGCACAGAGACCGACACAACGACTCTATGCACATGCCATGCGGTACCGACTTCCAACATTCCTCATCACTAGTTCACTCAGGAACTCTGCTGGAATCATCGCTCATTACTGAGGATCACTCAAGTAACACCCCGTCGGGCCTACGATGTTCCCCGTCGCTTTAGGTCCTCTTGGTATAAGGCGCACAAAGTTTATGGATTGCTTTAGGTCCTCTCGGTATAAGGCGCACAATCCGATCGTTCACACCCCACATGGGCACACGGTCGTCTATAACCATCGCTTTAGGTCCTCTTATTTTTAAGGCACACGATATATCAAATCGCTTTAGGTCCTCTTATTTTTAAGGCGCACGATGTTATATCATATTCCCTCTAGAATCAATCCGTCACTCAGGACGTCACAACAATGCATATCATGATGCTTGGCATACAATGACTCATGACATTTAATATGCACACATATACACATCCATAATCATGCATATATCAACAATTACCATACATCACATTTTCTTGCCGTAAGGCCACCAACCATCATTACAATATGTATTTCATGCAATTTTATCACTCAACTGTACACAAGTCATACAATAACCACACCAACAGCATATTGCACATACACATCAAGTTCACACAATTAAACGGCAAAAGTCAACAACGAAACAACACATTTTCTAATTCCCGACATAATTTAATCGGCCAACAATTCTCAAAACCATCATCATAATAAAGTACATTTTATAAGCTTTCTAACGCATCAAACCACGCCTCAAACTGAACCACATATCAAAAGTTATAAGGAAAACAAATTGGAATAAACTGTCATATTCGCAGTGCGAAGCTCCTAGCGAGTCCTTCGCTTCTTCATTCACAGTGCGAATGCCCCAGCGAACAATGGCAGAAGAAAAATAGCCTAGAAAATTCCCAACGTTCGCAGTGCGAACCATCCAGCGAGTGCTCGCTACCCCATTTGCAATGCGAATCCTCCAGCGAACAGTGGCAGAATGAAAAATAATACAACGTTCGCAGTGCGAACCTCACGCGAACGCCTGCCACTCCATTCGCTGGCCATTCGCAGTGTGAACCTGTGATTTCAGCAAAACCCAGCAGCGCACCAGATCATCCAAAAATTATATTTTCTCAACCAAAACATTTCCAAACCAATATATAACAATTAGAACATAACTCAAACATGGTAACAAGTATTCTACTACGTTTACACCGATTTTCGACCGTGAAATCATCGATTTCTCATTATATTTCTCATTTCAACCTAGAATCCAAAACTAGAGAAAGACAATAGCCTATGCAAACACATACATACATAATCATACACAAGCATAAGATAATCGAATTTCGCACCCTTACCCGATTTAATCGTGTTCTAGAAAGTCGGTCGATTGATTTCCAAGTTTTCCCAAATTCTCTCTTTTCTTCTCTTCTCCTTTTCTTTTCTTCTTCTCTTCTTTTTCTTCTTCTCTTACTATTTTTCTCTCTTTCTATTCTATTATATTCTAACTTAACAAAATAAATCAAAATGCCCAAAATACCCGTACACTCAAATATCTCGCAAATGTTCCCAAAACGCGATAAAATATATTCACGACGAAAAATAACATATTTTCACATAAAAGTCAGAACTAAAGTAATATAATAATAAAATACTCAAAACGACTTAATTAATTAAAAAGACAAAACTGACAAAACTGACCGGGGTGACTGGGGCGTTACAACTCTCCCCCACTTAGAAATTTTCGTCCTCGAAAATCTTACCTGAGACGAACAACTCTGGATACGACTCCCGCATCCGACTCTCCAACTCCCAAGTCAAATTGCCCTCAGCAGCGCCTCCCCACGCTACCTTCACAAGTGCAATATCCTTGCCCCACAACCTCTTCAACTCGCGATCTAAAATACTCACCGGCAAAGCCTCAACCGTCAGGTTCTCCCTTACCTCAACCTCATCCATCGGAATCACATGCGACGGATCCAGAATATACTTCCGAAGCTATGAAACATGGAACACATGATGCAAATTCGACAGATTCGGCGGCAACGCCACCCGATAAGCCACCGCACCCACTCTCGCAGATATCTGGTAAGGACCAATAAATCGAGAAGTAAGTTTCTTCGATTTCAATGCACGACCAACACCCGTTACCGGCGTAACCCTCAGAAATACATGATCGCCCTCTTGAAACTCAAGATCCTTCCGTCTCTGATCATGATAACTCTTTTGTCTGCTCTGAGAAGCCTTCATTTTCTCACGAATAAACTTCACCTTTTCCGTTGTCTGCTGCACCAACTCTGGTCCAACCACCGTTCTCTCACCAGATTCATGCCAACACAACGGCGTCCGACATCTTCATCCATATAATGCTTCAAACGATGTCATTCCAATACTAGAATGGAAACTGTTATTATACGTAAATTCAATCAACACAAGATAACTATCCCACGCACCACCTTGTTCCAAAACACACGCTCTCAACAAATTTTCCAAAGACTGAATCGTTCTCTCCGACTGCCCATCCATCTGCGGATGATAAGCCGAACTCAACCTCAATTTAGAACCCAATGCCTTCTGTAAACTTTCCCAAAATCTCGAGGTAAACCTTGGATCTCAATCCGAAACAATACTTAACGGAACTCCATGCAACTTCACAACCACACTGATATAAATCTCAGCCAACCGCTCTAAAGAAAAACCGATGTCAATCGGAATGAAATGAGCCGATTTAGTCATCCTATCAACAACCACCCAAATAGCATTATGCCCTCGCTGAGTATTCGGCAACCCCGTTACAAAATCCATAGAAATGCTATCCCATTTCCATTCCGGAATATCCAACAGTTGCAACAAACCACTCGGCCTCTGATGTTCCACTTTCGACTTCTGGCACGTCAAACAAGCATACACAAACTGAGCCACATCTCTTTTCAATCTAGACCACCAGAAAATCTTTTTCAAATCTTAGTACATCTTGTTCGATCCCGGATGTATACTCAAATTACTCCGGTGTCCTTCTTCCAAAATCATCCGTTTCAAATCTGAATCGTCCGGAATACAAATTCGCCCACAGAATCTCAACACACCATTAATATCCACTTGAAAATCACCACTCGCCTCTTTTCCGTCAACCAACATCAAATCCACCAATTTCACGTCCAACTTCTGTTTCTCGCTTACCGCCATCAGAAAATCATTAGTAACCTTCAACATACCCAACCTCACACTATCCGACGACACTTCACATACCAAACTCAAATCTCTAAACGATTCCAAAAGATCCCACTCCTTAACCATTAAAGCGGACATATATAATGATTTCCAGCTCAATGCATCGGCTACCACATTAGCTTTACCAGGATGGTAATTCAAGCCAAAGTCGTAGTCCTTCAAAAATTCCAACCATCTTCGTTGCCTCATATTCAATTCCTTCTGATCAAACAAATATTTCAAACTCTTGTGATCACTAAAGACTTCAAACCTCGCACCAAAAAGATAATGCCTCCAAATTTTCAACACAAACACCACAGCCGCTAACTCCAAGTCATGCGTAGGGTAATTCTTCTCATGCACTCTCAACTGTCTCGAGGCATACGCCACGACCTTACCGTCTTGCATTAGCACACCACCTAGACCAATCAAAGACGCATCACAATACACCACGAACGGTTCATTAGGATTCGGCAAAATCAAAATCGGAGCTGTCGTCAATCTTCTCTTCAGCTCATTAAAACTTTCCTCACACCGAATATCCCAAATGAACGCTTGCCCTATACAAGTCAACTGGGTCAAAGGAAGTGCTAGCTTCGAAAAACCTTCAATAAACCTTCGATAATAACCGGCCAAACCCAAAATGCTTCGAATTTCAGTAACAGATCTCGGAGCCTCCCATTGTAGAACTGCTTCTACTTTAGATGGATCCACAGCAACACCATTACCTGAAATTACGTGTCCAAGAAAACTCACTTCCGACAACCAAAATTCACACTTAGACAATTTGGCAAAAAGCTTATTTTCCTTCAAAACCTGCAAAACAATACGCAAATGCTCTGCGTGCTCCTCCCGAGACTTAGACTAAATCAATATGTCATCAATAAACACAACAACAAATCGATCCAAATGCTCGTGGAAAATACGATTCATTTACTCCATAAACACACCTGGCGCATTAGAAACCCCGAACGGCATCACAGAATATTCATAATGACCGTAACGTGTCCTAAAAGCCGTCTTTTGAATATCTTTCTCTTTCACCCTAATCTGATGATACCCCGACCTCAAGTCAATCTTACTGAACACACAAGCACCAACCAACTGATCCATCCGATCATCAATTCTCGGAAGAGGATACTTATTCTTAATCGTCACCTTATTCAACTGGCGATAATCAATACACAACCGCATACTTCCATCTTTCTTTTTCACCAATAAAACTGGAGCACCCCAAGGAGAAACACTTGGCCTCACAAACCTCTTTTCCAACAACTCATTCAATTTCTTCTTCAACTCAACCAACTCAGATGCCGACATACGATAAGGTGCCATAGAAACAGGTCTAGTACCAGGAACTAGATCTATGGAAAACTCCACCTCTCTCTGGCGGCAAGTCCGAAATATCCTTTGGAAACACTTCTGGAAAATCACACACAACTGGAAACACATCAAGCGACACTTGACTATCCATAGTAAACGTCACAAACAACCCAAACAACTGAGCTTCATCCGCCAAAAGTCTCTTCAACTCTTTGGTAGATAAGAAACTCGAGTCTTCGTCTTCCTCAAGAGAAGGAAACCTTACCAGCTTATGATTACAATCAATATGAACCCAATTGAATTGCAACCAATTCATTCCTAGAACCACATCTAACCCTTCCAACGGCAAACACACTAAATCCATTTCAAAGTCTTTACCATAAATGGTCAAAGGACAACTCAAACAAACCAAAGAAGTAGTTACTGGCCCCATTGCTGGAGTATCAATAACCATCTCACCATCCATCAAAGACAACACAAGATTCAAACACTTCGCGCACTCAGATGAAATAAATGAATGAGTCGCTCCAGTATCAATAATAGTAACTAAAGGCGTACTGTTAATAAAACAAGTACCTCTGATCAGACGATCTGCACTTGAAGTCTGAGTCCCCGCCAATGAAAATACCTTCCCACAAGTTGGAGCTTGCTTCGGTTTCTGACACTTTGTGCTAATATGACCAGGTTCACCACAATTGAAACACTTCACCACATTCTTCCGTTTACAATCAGCTACGACATGTCCAACACCTCCACAATTAGAACATTTTCTCACATCTTTTCTACATTCAAATTGACGATGTCCTAGTTCACCACATTTAAAACATCTCGGAGAATTAGACATACCTCCTCCACCTGACCTTCGATCAAAAGTACCCCTTTGTTTACCTTTATCAGCTGGTGTTACATACGGACCACTACGAAACTATTGCTTCCCTTTTCTGTCACTCACACTCTTGTAGTGAGTAGAACGAGCCTTACTATCCTCTTCATAAATCCTACAACATTCCACCAAATCAGAAAACCTTATTATCCTTTGATAACCGATTGCCTGCTTAATCTCAGGACGCAACCCACTCTCAAACTTCACACACTTAGAAAACTCTGCAGTCGCTTCAGCATAATGAGGATAAAACTGCACAAGCTCCACAAACTTAGCAGTATAATCTACAACAGACATACTACCTTGTTTCAGTTCCAAGAACTCAATTTCCTCTTTCCTCTAACATCCTCGGGAAAATACTTCCTCAAAAACTCCTGGCTAAATAATTCCCAAGTAACTTCTTCATCCCCAACTTCCAGCATCTGACGAGTACTAACCCACTAATCATCAGCTTCATCCTGTAACATGTGAGTACCCAGTCTCACCTTACTGTCCTCAGCACAATCCATAACTCGGAAAATCCTCTCAATCTCTTTCAACCAAATCTGTGCACCATCAAGATCATGTCTCCCTATGAAGACAGGCGGTTTGTTCTTCCTGAACTCATCATTACCCGCAGCATTAGGTGCACCCTGCACAGCACGAGCCATAGCTTGCATCGCAGCAGCCAAAGCAGCATCATTCCTACCAGCCATATTCTGTTCATTTCCAATAACAGAAACTATGGTTAAACAAATAGCTCACTCCACATGCCACACAGACCAGAACTGACTCAACCAGACACGAACTGACACGGACTGGCACGGACTGACACGGACTGGCTCTGATACCACTTCATGTGACACCCCCTTCTATACCCCTAAGCTATTAAAGCGATAAATAAAATTCAAAATTTCATCAGAGTATATTTTAAATATCACGGCATAGACCGAGGGGTCACATCAATTTGAAACAAACACACAACACCTGCTCATACAGATATGCAACAATCTCAGGTAGTAATACACCCACAATCCAATTACAGAATATAAGCGGAAAATCCGTAACTGAATATCAACATATATATATCATGAAAGTTTGTTATACATCAAGTCATACATGTACAATCCAAAAGATACATATACATAATACAAAATAATCACAAACGTCCTCCCTAACTACCCGGTGTCACATATCAGAGCCGACCGACAAAAGAATGAAGACGCAAAGCTTCACAAAAAGACCTCCAGCAAATCTAATCTGCAATGCCTCATAGAGCATTATAAAACAGTAGAAGAGTGAGAAAAACAATCATATTACAGTTGCATATAATTATATATTAACACAGAAATGCACAAGTAAAATATTCTCACCACAATTGCACCACAATCAAATACGACACAACACAGTACAATTCTCAAGTATCAAATACCAATACTCATCAATCATACACAATAAACTCATCATCAATACAATTACACATATTCCATCTCATCGATCACATTCACAATTCCATGCACAATTAATCCATGAATTATGCAAATGCACAGAGACCGACACAACGACTCTATGCACATGCCATGCGGTACCGACTTCCAATATTCCTCATCACTAGTTCACTCAGGAACTCTGCTGGAATCATCGCTCGTTACTGAGGGTCACTCAAGTAACACCCCGTCGGGCCTACGATGTTCCCCGTCGCTTTTGGTCCTCTTGGTATAAGGCGCACGATGTTTATGGAATGCTTTAGGTCCTCTCGGTATAAGGCGCACAATCCGATCGCTCACACCCCACATGGGCACACGATCGTCTATAACCATCGTTTTAGGTCCTCTTATTTTTAAGGCGCACGATATATCAAATCGCTTTAGGTCCTCTTATTTTTAAGGCACACGATGTTATAGCAGATTCCCTCTGGAATCAATCTGTCACTCAGGACGTCACAATAATGCATATCATGATGCTTGGCATACAATGACTCATGAATTTAATATGCACACATATACACATCCATAATCATGCATATATCAACAATTACCATACATCGCATTTTCTTTCCGTAAGGCCACCAACCATCATTACGATATGTATTTCATGCAATTTTATCACTCAACTGTACACAAGTCATACAATAACCACACCAACAGCATATTGCACATACACATCAAGTTCACACAATTAAACGACAAAAGTCGACAAGGAAACAACACATTTTCTAAATCCTGACATAATTTAATCGGCCAACAATTCTCAAAACCATCATCATAATAAAGTACACTTTATAAGCTTTCTAACGCATCAAACCACGCCTCAAACCGAACCACAGATCAAAAGTTATAAGGAAAACAAATTGGAATAAACTGTCATGTTCGCAGTACGAACCTCCTAGCGAGTCCTTCGCTTCTTCATTCGCAGTGCGAATGCCCCAGCGAACAGTGGCAGAAGCAACATAGCCTAGAAAATTCCCAACGTTCGCAGTGCGAACCATCCAGCGAGTGTTCGCTACCCCATTCGCAATGCGAATCCTCCAGCGAATAGTGGCAGAATGAAAAATAATACAACGTTCGCAGTGCGAACCTCACGCGAACGCCCGCCACTCCATTCGTTGGCCATTCGCAGTGCGAACCTGCGATTTCAGCAAAACCCAGTAGTGCACCAAATCATCCAAAAATGATATTTTCTCAACCAAAACATTTCCAAACCAACGTATAACAATTAGAACATAACTCAAACATGGTAACAAGTATTCTACTACGTTTACACCGATTTTCGACCGTGAAACCATCGATTTCTCATTATATTTGTCATTTCAACCTAGAATCCAAAACTAGAGAAATACAATAGCATATGCAAACACATACATACATAATCATACACAAGCATAAGATAATCGAATTTCGCACCCTTACCCGATTTAATCGTGTTCTAGAAAGTCGGTTAATTGATTTCCAAGTTTTCCCAAATTCTCTCTTTTCTTCTCTTCTCCTTTTCTTTTCTTCTTTTCTTCTTTTTCTTCTTCTCTTACTATTTTTATCTCTTTCTATTCTATTATATTCTAACTTAACAAAATAAATCAAAATGCCCAAAATACCCCTACACTCAAATATCTCGCAAATGTTCCCAAAACGCGATAAAATATATTCACGACGAAAAATAACATATTTTCACATAAAAGTCAGAAATAAAGTAATATAATAATAAAATACTCAAAACGACTCAATTAATTAAAAAGACAAAATTGACAAAACTGACCAGGCTGACTGGGGCGTTACACAGTTCCTTCTGCATCTCTAAGAACTGTTCCTGGAATTCCCTCATCCTCTCGTCCATACTTTCGTTACCACCAAACGGTATCTGGGAAATTTGCCCTTCCGGGACAGTGTGTACCATGGGTTGTGGTATAGTCATTACGGCAGTGACTCTTGGTACTTCCCTCTCCCAAAGTTTGTAACCTTCAGGAGTTGCTGTCATGCCCTTGGCATCTTTGCTTTCCCGAAGTTTGTAACCTTCAGGCCCAGCGGTTCCTGCTACGGTTTCCGGATCTTCCGTGATCGGCGAAATATATCCTTCCGGGATATAGTTGAGTAGCATGCCCCAGGGACGATCTTTAGGCATGGTATATCGAGGACCATACTTTTCCACTATGGGTATCGATGTGATCTCTGAGATCACAGTCCTTTGCTGTTGCATCTGGGCTGCTGCCAGAGCTTGCATATCGTTGTGAAGCTTTCTCAAGTCTTCTTTCAAAGCGTCGAGTTCTTCTCTCAACTCTCTGTTCTCTTCCTCGAGATTATCCATTTTCTTTTGTTGACTAGCCCGAGTATTGTACGAATGAGACAGTTTGACTCTAGAATCGAGACACAAACGTGAGATTCACAGAGAAGAAGAATGCGTTTCGTGAGAATGATGAATGATATGCAATGATTATATTATTTTTTTAATCAAAAGAAACTTCAACAATTGGATTGCAAATATCAAACTGTGGGGAAACCCCGTTTTATTGAATTCAAAGATTGCGGAATGGAAATACAGTAATTTACATAGTGTTGTAAAAGGAAATGTCTAAGCTAATGGATCCCGAGTCCTCTCTGAGGAGGGCTCAGTTGCTGGTTCTGGTGCTTTCCTCTTCTTTGACCGGGGCTCTCGAGCCGTTGGGGTTGTCATTCCTTTGCCAAGTGAAATGAGCGAGCAAATTCCTTTGGTCATCCTGATTTTCTACAGCATGTTGTTCCAAAATCTTGATCAGAGCATCCTTTTCTTTTAATAGTTGTTGTATTTTCTTACACTCCACATTGAGAATACGGTACTTGTTCTTCCAATACTTCTTCTCCTGTTGAACTCTGTTGAGAGTAACCTGAAGTTTTTCCGTGTCTGACATAAAATAAAGGACAGGGTCCCTTAACGGAAGAACTTCTTGATGAGGGTAAGGCATCCTCAGTTTGAGAGCTCTAGTTTGTACCCAGTGGAGATAAGGTTCCACCGAGACACAGTCTAGTTTTCCTAGAGACTCTCATCCTTTCCTGTGAACGTGTCTCCAAGCATGCACTATTTCTGTCTTTAGTGCTCTGTCATTTTCTCCTTCCTTGAAGAAAAGACCTTCCAGATGAGTATTACACAGGACATACCTCATCGGGTATCCGAATTGACGATGAACTAAAACCGGATGATAATTGATTCCTCCTTTAGTTCCTATAAGGGGTACATTATGGAAGTTTTCGCAATGGTCAATGATTCTGATCCCATCATAGATTCGATTGTACCAATCGATGTCAGAGTTGGTAAGAGACATGATTCTCTGTGACCAACGTAAATTATTCTTAGGATCCCAAAATGCAGCAGACTTGGGCAAGTGGGAATTAAACAATTTGTACAGCAGGGGTACACAGCAGGTGATCATTCCTCCGCTGTACAAATTCCTTAAGTGTACAGAATGATAAGCATCTGCGAGTAAGGTCGGTATAGGGTTTCTAATCAGAAAAATCTTAATGGCATTGATATCAACAAAGTCATCAATGTTGGGAAACAGAAATAACCCGTAGATGAGTAAGACAAAGATGCTCTTGAAAGCAGTCGCGTTCCCTATACTAGCAAAGTACAGAGCCTTCTTTATCAAAAACTGGGCTGGCAAACCCTGGATTCCACCCTTAGTGGTCATGTGAGTCCTGACTTCAGACTCGTCCAAATAGATAGCTCTTGCAATGGTTTGATCCTTTGGAATTTCTTCCAGTCCAGAAAAGGGAGCTTGGCCAGTGATATGTAAATCAGTCAGGTGAGAGAACTCCTCCAGCGTTGGTGCTAGTTGATAATCCGGGAATGTGAAACAGTGATAGACCTGATCTTAGAACTGAATGAGCGTAGCTAGTATTCCTTCAATTATATGGACCCTTAACAGAGACAGCAGTCCTCCGTACTTGGCTCTAAAAGCATCAGGGTTGGTGATTATCCTTGCCAACCCTCTCAAATCCTTTAGTTTTGGAACCTTGAAGGTGTACTTGTGAGTCTTCCTTCTACCGAAATCCATAACGCAAACTCCTTTCTCTGATATTTGCAATCATTGTTTTAGTTTAATTTGAAAAAGAGAGACTAGAAGAGAAATTTTTCTTTGTTTAATGTTTTTTTTAATAAAATGAATGCATGAATGCAACACACAAAAACATAGAAAAAACATGGGGTCAAAGGTTTGGTGTCATGAAGTCATGGCTCTACCCATCCCCAAAGGTTATACTGGTGATTTTTTGTACCTGTCCTCACAATCATTGACCCCTCTTGGGATAACAACAGCAGGCTGGTTCACCCGAGCGGGCTGATGTATCTTAGAGTAATCTTAAATGAGGGTAGTATCGCGTGACAACTATTTCCGATAGCTTCCACACTACAAAATAGTAACATGGTTTCCGTCTACTAAAATCCTTAGCTTCTCAGATAACCAATCGAACAATATGCTTTCAACAACCGAAGTCGTATATGCATTGAATCCGCAAAGGGTATCTCCACTGATTCGATGGTCGACCGGGACCTCTTATTTGGGAGTCACTCCCTGTAAGATTACCCGTCTAGTGCCATCACTTATCTTAGGTGTATACTCAATATTTCCAGATGTGGCATCACCCGCAGTCCCATTAGCAGAAAAATAAACACATATATCAATTAGGAAAAGTGATATATATATTTATTCCTAACATCCTAGACCTCTATAATCATATTCCTATACAGACAATGACTCCCCAACAGAGTCTCCATTTTTCTATAGGAAAATAGGGACGATGCCCCAAGGATCATTCTAAGGACTCCCCAGTAGAGTCGCCATTTTACTGTAGCGAGCGATTTATGTCAGTGACGCGACCACCTTATTGCTGAAGTTTGGGTTTTCCTCCTCAAGGAGAAAGGGTTCTACTTTCTGATTTCTTATTTATCCCATGAAGCTGGAAGGGAAAGGGAAGCTATCTAAAACTAACCTTGCACGCAAATGTTTAACTGAACAACCGCTTTAAAGAGATTGGGGGGTCCGGGGTCAGGTTATACAATGGGTAGTTGTCAATTACCCATCCTATATGTGGTTATCCATAGGATATAAGCTTTAGGGTTTCGCTTTGTAATTGATAGTGTTTATCTGGTAATGGGTTGGGAAAGTTTCTTGGGAATTATGAGTGAGTGAGTGAGATTTAATTTGTGTTCGGGTTACTCCCGATGTTTTTGGTAAGGTACTAGACCTAAGTTTTGATTGATATGCAAAGGTACTGGACCTAGTGTAACACCCTTTTCTACCCCTACAAATGTTGCAGCAAAAACAACTCAAATATCAGAGTAAAGTATCAAAATCACTTTAAGGGAGCACATTTCTCATTTAAATCAAATTAATACACTTGCCCTGTAAACAAAAGGGTTTTCCTCAAAATAGCTCAAAAGCCTTCACATGGCAGCGGAACTCAAAATTCTCAATTAAAAGGTTTTCAACAAACATCATAATAATCCAAAAAGGTTTTCAACATATAAAACCATATCATCAAATGACAACAAAATAAGGAGAAAACATAGTTCGACTCAAAGGACCCCAACCTGATGTTACACTTTCAGAGCAAGACCCTCTAAATCGACCAAAAGCAAATAAACTTCAAGATCCTCGAAAGCATCCACAGCTAAACCTGATCACCTGCACGTTACCCACGTGGAGGCAACATTCTAACAGGAAGGGTGAGTAATCACAATTCATAATAATCATTATAAAACAAGATATACATAAAATGGCATTATCTTCATATACAACATCTTCAAGGTCATCACAAGGAAACATCACAATCACGAACAACATCATAAAATACAGCAATGCCAATTAAATGCAAATGCACAACAAGACTCATGCATGTGGTACCAATCATCATAATAGATGGACACTAGGCCATCAACCCTCCAAACATCCCCGTCAATAGGATCGATCCCACAATTGGAACCGGAGCACGTCATAATTACCTCATATCCGCACAATGGGAATGAAGCGTCGTCACAGACTATGCATATGAATGTATGATACACAACATCACTAATCGTCATCATCAAATAAACATCATAATGTACATCATCATTCATCAATTCTCATATTCGTCATGTCATCACATATTCGTTAAATAATCACCAAAACATCATCATATAATCATCAGTAACATCATAGAAAATCATCATAGAAATCACATCATCAAGACACCACATCAGCACAGCAGCATAAATAAAATTTTGCGAACAGCAGGCGTTCGCTCCAGGGTTCGCCTAGAGAACCTGTTCATTATGGCCTTCGCTTAGCGAAGCGGCCAGCGAACCTCACAGACCCCACACTCAACACCAGAACACAATCATCAGTCACACTCGCCGGTTGACTCGCTTAGAGAACTCCCTCGCTAATTCCTTCGCTTAGCGAAACTCCCAGCGAAACCCACCTTTCCTCTCCAGAATCATCTCAGTACCCCCTCCCATGTTATATCGCATTCGCTGCGCTGCTCGCTTAGCGATCCTTGGCGAACATTTGCCTAGCGAAGCAACGGTTCGCCTAGCGAACCTGCGATTACAGCAAATCGCTGCTACGCTTCAGTGGCTCCACAACCTCCAAGGTACCTGCAATTACAGTCCCAAATGACCCAAAAACATCCCTATAATAGTCTTAATGCATCACAGAATTTAAAGGTCTAAACCCTACGTCTGTTAGGTCGATTCAGGACACTACGGGAAACCTTAATTTCCCTAAACCTTCAAAACTCTCAAGCTTCATATAAACTCCATAAATCCTTCACCACCGGGTTAAAACTACAACAACGGGGAAATCAGCCCCAAGGTCTACTCTACTGATTATTTCAACTCTTAATAATCGATCTCACAACATGCCCTCAAAGTCATCAGTTTATCTCAAAACCCATAAACCCTTAAAAACCCCAAAATCCACTTCAATCAATCGAATCCTATAATTAAAACAATGAAAGGCAATTACTCCTCATACCTTACATTGTCGATTCGATGAGTTCTCTCTTGAGCCTTTTGAAACCTTCACAAAAATCCTCGCCTTTTCCTTTTTTCCTCAGAGCTCTGCACGTTCTCCTTATTTTCGCGATCTCCACAAAATGAATCCTAATTGTAACACCCCAAATTTATTAGAATATTTATTTAATTTATTCAAATATAATAATTGTGAATTTTTGGTGAATTTTGGTGAAGTTTGGTTATTTTAATTAAATAATAGTATGTAATATGAATATACTAGTATTATTATTAATTTAAATAATAGTAGAGGAATTAAGGGTAAATTGAACTCTTGAGGTGGATTAGTGAGGGTATTATGGGAAAAACCCATATTTGAGGCCCAAGAGTTAAATTAACCAAAAAGGAGGAATTGAGGAGAATTAAGATTCATCTGTGATTAACCGTGAAAAGAAGGAAGAAAGGTGCAAAGCTCTGAAGAAAGGGAAACGGCGAGGGTTCGTGAAGGTTTTCGCAGGATCGATAAAGAAAGCTCAGATTTGACAATCTAAGGTATGGGGAGTAATTACCTTTCATTGTTTTCATTATAGGATTCGATGTAATTGAAGTGGTTGTTTTGTGTTTGAGGGTTTATGGGATTTTTGTGACTAATGGATGATTTGAAGGTATTTTGTGAATCGATTATTAAGGGTTGAATTTAGTCGGATAAAAATAGACCTTTGGGGCAGATTTCCCCGTTGTTGTAGTTTCAATCTTGTGAAGGGATTTATGGAGTTTATAGGAAGCTTGAGAGTTTTGAAGGTTTAGGGAATTTAAGGTTACCGTAGGGTCCCGAATCGACCTAATAGACGTAGGTTTTATGTCGTTGATCTCCATTATGCATTAGAACTGTTATAGGGATATTTTTGGGTCATTTGGAGCTGTAATCACAGGTACCTTTGAGGATGTGGAACCACTGGTGCGTAGCAGCAATTTGCTATAATCGCAGGTTCGCTAAGCGAACCATCGCTTCGCTAGGCGAACAACGCAGCGAATGCGCGATGACGTGAGTGTAGGTACTGAGATGATTTTGGAGTAGAAGTGGGGATTCGCTGGAAGTCTCGCTAAGCGAATGAATCAGCGAGTAGCTTCACCCAGTGAATGAACCAGCGAGTATGACAGAGGGTGTTTTTCTGGTGTCTTGGTGTGGTGTCTGAGGGATTCGCTGGCCGCTTCGCTAAGCGAAAGTTTTAGTGAACATGTTCGCCTAGCGAATCCTGGAGAGAACGCTGTTGTTCGCGAAATTTCATTTATGTTGCCGTGCTGTTCTGGTGTTCGATGTTGTGATATTTATGATGAGTTACCATGATGTTCTTGATGATATTGAGGTGCCGATTTGTGATGTTTTGATGAATATATGATGATATGAGTTATATGAGAATTGATGAATGATGACAATATGATATGACTGATGAATTGTGAGAGAATTATATATGTGATGTTTCGCGATTAAATGATGATATGATGTTATTGATGATTATTAGGTGTTTATGTGAGGATAAAATGACGATGTGAAGTACCATGAGTACATTGATGATTTTACATGATTATCTTGATGCGTGTATTGATGATTTGACGATGATGATCAATGATGTTTTTGATGAATACATGATGATATAATTAATATGAGGTTTTGATGAATGACGATGTATATGATGGTTGTTGTTGATGAATGAAGATGCACATAATGATGTTTATTTGACGATGGTGATTATTGACGTTGTCCGTCATGCATTCATATACATACTCTGTGACGAAGCTTCATTCCCATTGTGCGGATATGAGATGATTAGGACGTGCTCCGGTTCCAATGCGGAATCGATCCTATTGACGGGGATCTTTGGAGGGTTGATGGCCTAGTGTCCATCTATTATGACGATTGGTACCACATGCATGAGTCTTGTTGTGCATTTACATTTAATTGACATTTTTGTATTCTATGATGTTGTTGGTGATTTTGATGTTTCCTTGTGATGACCCTGAAGATGTTGTATATGAAGATAATTCCATTTTATGTATATCTTGTTTTATAATGATTATTATGAATTGTGATTACTCACCCTGCCTGTTTGAATGTTGCCTCCACGTGGGTAACGTGCAGGTGATCAGGTTTAGTTGTGGATGCTTCGAGGACCTTGAAGTTTATTTGCTTTTGGTCGTTTTAGAGGGTCTTGCTCTGATAGTGTAACATCGAGTTGGGGTTCTTTGAATCGAACTATGTTGTTTCCTTATTTTTGTTGTCATTTGATGATATGGTTTTATTTTGATTATTACGATGTTTATTGAAAACCTTTTAATTGAGAATTTTAAGTTCCGCTGCCATGTGAGGGCTTTTTGTGAATATTTGAGGAAAAACCCCTTGTTTACAGGGCAAGTGTATTATTTTGATTTTTAATGAGAAATGTGCACCCTTTGAGGTGATCGTGATGCTTTACTCTGATATTTTGAGTTGTTTCTGCTGCAACATTATTGAGGGTAGAAAAGGGTGTTACATTAGTGGTATCAGAGCCTGGTTGGTCCGTCTGGCCAGGTTGTCTAATGTTGTTTGTTTCCCTAGTGTGCGACATGTGCGTAAAAATACTGTCGATGCTTGTTTTGTTTTCCTTTTGCAGTTTGGGAATGAAACAAGTGGGGGAGAAGATGGTGCTTCTCCAAGGTGTTTCGAGTGTGGAGCGTTGGCTAAGTGTGGTGTTGGACGCTACGATAATTAGTGGAGATAGTTTATACCGCCTCATGATATCGGCTGTTATTGACAATTTGAGGAACTGATCACCCTTAACCTCTTGTTGATAATAGACGGGATCATGTTCGATGGGATAGACGTGTCTTACGAGCTTGAGTAGTGTGCGCAATGAATTATTGAGGTTAAGCCGAGTACTTGCGGATTATTCTGATGAGTCAATGCAGACTATGAGATTTGAAGATGAGGCGAATTAGAGTTTCTTGCCTGTCGGTTAAGTTGGAACGTCTTGAAGAGAACAATCAGGTATTATTGATGTCTGCTTTTTGAGGGATGGAGAACAGTGTGACGACTAGTGATATGTCGGTGGTGTGTAATTCCTGACGATCACTTGGATCTAAATTCGACGAATGTGAAGAGTTGTTAGTTCTGTGAAGCAAGTGGGTGAGTCTATGAAAGATGGTGCAAAGGTGTTATGATGTTGGATTATTGGAAGGCATAAAGGATGTGGTGGGCGTGATCCACCTATGGTGTGTGACTATGTGGAGGTGTTCCCATGAGATGTCAGTGATTTACCATTGTAGTATGGAGTGTAACTTGCTATCGACCTGGTACTCGATGCAAGCTCGATGTCGGTGTTTGCATACAGAATGTATGTTTCTCAATAAGTGAATTGAAGGAAATGCTGGAAGAATTGCTTGAGAGGAGGTTGTTCGACCGAGTGTTTCCCTGTGAGGTACCCTTTGATGTCGGTGAAGAGGAAAGATGGTATTATGAGATTGTGTGTGGATTTTAGACAGTTGAATAAAATGAGATCTAGAATAAGTGTCTACTTCCGAGGATTGAGGATTTGATGGATTAGTAGTAGATTCCTGTGTGTTTACCAAGATTGAATTGAGGTCTGGTTAGTGTCAGATTCGTGTTGAGTCTAATGGTGTTCTGAAGACGGCCTTCAGAATGAGGTATGGTGACTATGAGTATACTGTGATGTCGCTTGGTGTGTCTAATGCACCGGGTATTCATGGAGTATATGAATCGGAATTTTCTAGAGTGTTTGGATAAGCTTGTAGTGAGTTTTATTGACGATCTTTTGAAAGACTCTAAACCGGAAGAAGGGCATGCTGAGCATTTGAGGACTGTGTGGTAGGTGTTGGAAGAGAAGAAGTTGTAGGTGAAGCTGTCGAAGTGTGAGTTTGGTTGAAGGAAGTGGGTTTCCTTGGCCATGTGATTTCAAGTGGTGGGATTGCTGTTGATCCCTCTAAGATTGATGTTGTAATACAGTGGGAGACTCTGACGTCTGCTACCGAGATACGAAGTTTCTAGGATTGGCGGGTTACTACCGCAAGTTTATTGGAGTTTTTCTAAGTCGGCATTACCTTTGACTCAATAGACTTGAAGGAGTCAAGCTTTTGTGTGGGATGTAGCTTGTGAAGGATGTTTTGTAGAATTGAAGAAGAGATTGATGACTGCTCTGGTGTTGGTTTTGACTAATCCGAGTGAATCTTTTGTGGTGTACAGTGATGCGTCGAAGATGGATCTTGGTGGAGTATTGATGCAGAATGGACAAGTTGTTGCCTATGCTTCGAGACATTTGAGAGTTCACGAAAGGAATTATCCTACGCATGACTTAGAGTTGACCGTTGTGGTGTTTGTGTTGAAGATTTGGAGACTTATCTTTTGGCTCTAAAGTTGAAGTGTTCAGTGATCATAAGAATCTGAAGTACTTGTTCGATCAGAAAGAATTGAATATGAGGCAGAGAAGGTGATTGGAATTACTGAAGGATTATGACTTTGATTTGAGTTACCATCCGGGCAAAGCAAATGTAGTGGCCGACGCGTTGAGCAGAAAGTCATTGCACATGTTGATGCTTATAGTGAGAGAATTGGAATTAATCAAACAGTTTCAAGATTTGAGTTTGGGGTGTGAATAGACTCCTGACAGTGTGAAGTTAGGAATGTTGAAGCTGACAAGTGGTATTTTGGAGGAAATCAGAGTGGGTCAGCAAGTGGATTTGAAATTGGTGGGCCAATTAACGTTAATTAACCAAGGTAACAGAGGTTAATTCTAGATTGATGAGAATGGTGTGATGAGGTTTCGAGATAGAGTGTGTGTTACAGATGTTCAAGAAATCGAGAAAAGTATTCTATGAAGAAGGATATTACTGAGTTCGTTTATGCTTGTTTGACTTGTCAGAAGTCGAAGATCGAACATCAGAAGTCGTTGGGTATGATGTAACCGTTGAATATTCTAGAATGGAAAGGGGATAGTATTCCCATGGATTTTGTGTCGGGATTGCCGAAGACTGAGAAAGGGAATGATTCTATTTCGGTGATTGTGGATAGATTAACTAAATCGGCTCATTCCTTACCGGTGAAGATTAATCATTCTATGCAAAAGCTAGCTGAGATGTATATTGAGGAAATTGTGAAGTTGCATGGGATACCATTGAGTATTGTGTCGGATATAGACCCGAGATTTAGGTCGAGGTTTTGAAAGAGTTTGCAAGATGCTTTGGGTACTAAGTTGAGGTTGAGTTCTGCCTATTATTCGCAGACGGGTGGACAGACATAGAGGACTATCCAGTCTTTAGAGGATTTGCTGAGAGCTTGTGTGTTGGATCAAGGTGGATCGTGGGATAGTCATTTGCCGTTGATCGAGTTTACCTACGACAACAGTTTTCATGCTAGTATTGGGATGGCGCTGTATGAAGCTTTGTGTGGAAGGAGGTGTAGGACTCCATGTTTTGTTGGTCCATACCAAATATCGCAGAGGATAGGAGAGGTAGCCTATCGAATTGCTTTATCGCCGTCACTTGCGAATTTGCATGATGTGTTCCTGGTGTCTCAGTTGAGGAAGTACATTTCGGATCCGTCGCAAGTGATCCAGATGGATGATGTACAAGTGAGGGATAACCTGACAGTGGAAGCTTTACCGGTGTGGATTGACGGTCGAGAGATGAAGCAACTGTCGGGTAAAGACGTAACTTTGGTAAAGGTATTGTGGAGTGGTTTAACTGGCGAAAGTTGGAATTGGGAATGTGAAGATCACATGAGGGAGTCGTATCCGACTCTATTTCCTTGAGGTAATTTTCGAGGGCGGAAATTCTTTAAGTGGGGGAGAGTTGTAACACCCCAAATTTATTAGAATATTTATTTAATTTATTTAAATATAATAATTGTGAATTTTCGGTGAATTTTGGTGGTTGGTGTCGACGTCGGTATTTTGGTGAAGTTTGGTTATTTTAATTAAATAATAGTATGTAATATGAATATATTAGTATTATTATTAATTTAAATAATACTAGGGGAATTAAGGGTAAATTGAACTCTTGAGGTGGATTAGTGAAGGTATTATGGGAAAAGCCCATATTTGAGGCCCAAGAGTTAAATTAACCAAAAAGGAGGAATTGAGGAGAATTAAGATTCATCTGTGATTAACCGTGAAAAGAAGGAAGAAAGGTGCAGAGCTCTGAACAAAGGGAAACGGCGAGGGTTCGTGAAGGTTTTCGCAGGATCGATAAAGAAAGCTCAGATTCGACAATCTAAGGTATGGGGAGTAATTACCTTTCATTGTTTTCATTATAGGATTCGATGTAATTGAAGTGGTTGTTTTGTGTTTGAGGGTTTATGGGATTTTTTTGACTAATGGATGATTTGAAGGTATTTTGTGAATCGATTATTAAGGGTTGAATTTAGTCGGATAAAAATAGACCTTTGGGGCAGATTTCCCCGTTGTTGTAGTTTCAATCTTGTGAAGGGATTTATGGAGTTTTTAGGAAGCTTGAGAGTTTTGAAGGTTTAGGGAATTTAAGGTTTTCGTAGGGTCCTGAATCGACCTAATAGACGTAGGTTTTATGTCGTTGATCTCTGTGATGCATTATAACTGTTATAGGTATGTTTTTGGGTCATTTGGAGTTGTAATCGCAGGTACCTTTGAGGTTGTGGAACCACTGGTGCGTAGCAGCGATTTGCTGTAATCACAGGTTCGCTAAGCAAACCATCGCTTCGCTAGGCGAATGTTCGCCAAGGTTCGCTAGGCGAACAGCGCAGCGAATGCGCGATAACATGAGTGTAGGTACTGAGATGATTTTGGAGTAGAAGTGGGGATTCGCTGGAAGTTTCGCTAAGTGAATGAATCAGCGAGTAGCTTCGCCCAGCGAATGAACCAGCGAGTATGACAGAGGGTGTTTTTCTGGTGTCTTGGTGTGGTGTCTGTGGGATTCGCTGGCCGCTTCGCTAAGCGAAGGTTTTAGCGAACAGGTTCGTCTAGCGAATCCTGGAGCGAACGCTATTGTTCGCGAAATTTCATTTATGTTGCCGTGCTGTTCTGGTGTTTGATGTTGTGATATTTATGATGAGTTACCATGATGTTCTTAATGATATTGAGGTGCCGATTTGTGATGTTTTGATTAATATATGATGACATGATATATATGAGAATTGATGAATGATGACGATATGATATGACTGATGAATTGTGAGAGAATTATATATGTGATGTTTAACGATTAAATGATGATATGACATTATTGATGATTATTAGGTGTTTATGTGAGGATAAAATGACGATGTGAAGTACCATGAGTACATTGATGATTTTACATGATTATCTTGATGCGTGTATTGATGATTTGACGATGATGATCCATGATGTTTTTGATGAATACATGATGATATAATTAACATGAGGTTTTGATGAATGACGATGTATATGATGGCTGTTGTTGATGATTGAAGATGCACATAATGATGTTTATTTGACGATGGTGATTATTGACGTTGTGCATCATGCATTCATATGCATACTCTGTGACGAAGCTTCATTCCCATTGTGCGGATATGAGGTGATTATGACGTGCTCCGGTTCCAATGCGGAATCGATCCTATTGACGGGGATCTCTGGAGGGTTGATGGCCTAGTGTCCATCTATTATGACGATTGGTACCACATGCCTGAGTCTTGTTGTGTATTTACATTTAATTGGCATTGTTGTATTCTATAATGTTGTTGGTGTTTTTGATGTTTCCTTGTGATGACCCTAAAGATGTTGTATATGAAGATAATGCCATTTTATGTATATCTTGTTTTATAATGATTACTATGAATTGTGATTACTCACCCTGCCTGTTTGAATGTTGCCTCCACGTGGGTAATGTGCAGGTGATCAGGTTTAGTTGTGGATGCTTCGAGGACCTTGAAGTTTATTTGCTTTTGGTCGTTTTAGAGGGTCTTGCTCTGATAGTGTAACATCGGGTTGGGGTCCTTTGAGTCAAACTATGTTGTTTCCTTATTTTAGTTGTCATTTGATGATATGCTTTTATTTTGATTATTACGATGTTTGTTGAAAACCTTTTAATTGAGAATTTTGAGTTCCACTGCCATGTGAAGGCTTTTTGTGAATATTTTAGGAAAAACCCTTTGTTTACAGGGCAAGTGTATTATTTTGATTTTTAATGAGAAACGTGCACCCTTTGAGGTGATCGTGATGCTTTACTCTAATATTTTGAGTTGTTTCTGCTGCAACATTATTGAGGGTAGAAAAGGGTGTTACACTAATTCTCCTCAATTCCTCCTTTTTGGTTAATTTAACTCTTGGGCCTCAAAATTGGGCTTTCCCATAATACTCCCACTAATACTCCTCAAATGTCCACCTTACCCTTAATTGCTCTAATATTATTTTAACTTAATAATAATACTAATATATTTATATTATATACAATTATTTAATTAAAATTGCCAAAACTTCATAAAAACACCGACATCGACACGAAACACCAAAATTCACAGAAAACCACGAATATAATATTTAAATAAATTAAATAAATATTCTTATGAAATTTGGGGCGTTACACCTAGAGTTTTTGTTTAGTATGCTCGCTAAGATTTCGCAATCTTATGCCTATGTATTCCCGTTTAAACGAAACAGGGAAATCAGAGCAATCGTAGTTCCTCTTATTCTAATGGAGGAAAATGAGGTTTTGGTGTCTTGTTCAAAGCCCAAGATTGAAGCAAAAAGGGTATTTGTGTCTTGTTCAAAGCCCAATATTGAAGCTAAAAAAGTTATGACGGAGAGAGGATTTTTCATCTCTAAAAGAGGATTGTTGATTTTTGTGTGCCTTGATCAAAGCACAAGGTTGATGCTAAAAGGTCAATTGAATCGGCTAGGGGGTTTCTTTATACAAAGCCTAAGAGGAGGCTAGAAGTGATCGACTCAACAAGAGAGTGTTTTATCTGTCTTGTACATAGCTCAAGATTGAGGCAAAAAAAGAGACAGACTCTTTGGGGATATCATTATACAAAGCCTAAGAGGAGGATAAACAAGTGTTTTGACTCCGTCGTGGAGGTTTATATATGTCTTTTGCAAAGCCCAAGATTGAGGCTGAAATGGGAAATTTAACTAACTCTGGTGAGGATATTTTTATGTGTCTTGTACAAAGCCCAAGATTGAGGCTGCAATGAGTTTGACTCTGCTTGGGGAAATTATTCCTCAAAGCCTAAATGAAGGCTGGGAGGAAATGACTTGGCTGCGGAAGATATATGTCCCCCATTTAAGAGATGGGAATTTATGTCTTGTATAAAGCCCAAGATTGAAGCTAAAGGGTTCTGACTCAACAAGAGAGTGTTTTTATCTGTCCTGTACAAAGCCCATGATTGTGGCTGAACAAGCTGGAGAACTTGAGAGGAGGATAGCTCCTACCAAGGGGAATCTTTAAACCAAGCTTTGGATAAAGATCAACTCAACAAGAGAGTATTTTTATCTGTCTTGTACAAAGCCCAAGATTGAGGATAAGAGAGTTGACTCAACAAGAGGGTCTGAAAAGGTGATTGACTTAACAAGAGAGTTTGAAAGTTGATTGACTCAACAAGAGAGTCTTTTATACTCAACAAGAGAGTGATTTGTTGTCTCGTACGAAGCCCAAGATTGAGGCTAAAAGGGTATTGACTCAACAAGAGAGTCTGAAAAGGTTAGCTCCTCTGGGGAGAATCATTGTATAGAGCCCAAGAGGAGGCTGACTTCGCCGAGGAATGATCATTATACAAAGCCTAAGAGGAGGCTAGCTTTCTGCTGAGGAAAGGTCCTTATACAAAGCCTAAGAGGAGGCTATCTTTTATCGGGGATAATTGAGATCCCCAGGCAGGTCCAAGTGGGGAATCAACTCTTGCTGAGGATTACAGAAGAGTTGAGAGACCAGATACCTTGAGGTTCTGATATGAGATAGTGTTGACCCTGGTCGGGGAACTCTTATGAGAGAGGCTGGGTTTCTGCTGGAGATCAATACAGAATGCCCGGGGTTTTTTCCTATAGTTGTGAGGAACTTGAGAATTTCTTTGAGACTCAAGGGGATTAGACTCTCCAAGTCTACAGGTGTGGAAGAGTTTTATCTTTTGTATGATGCCTCCAAGAGGAGGCAAGGACATTAAGGGATGAGAATCAACCTTAAAGTGGCCGGAGGTCTGACATTGGAAAGACTGCTCTAGCAAAGGATGACTAAGTTTTGTCTTATACCTTTAAGAGGTCATCAGGGTCCTTGTATTAAGCCCAAGAGAAGGCATGAGAACTTCTAAGAAGCCAAAGGGTCCTTGTACAAAGCGCAAGAGGAGGCGGGGATGCTTTTAGGAAGCCTGTGGGTCCCGAACCAAGAGAAGGTCAAGAAATGCAATTCATAGAGAAGAGATCAATTCAAGAATGTTCGAGGTTCGAAGAAACTCAGGAGATGCTATTCACAGAGAATAGATCAACTCCGGGGAGTAGAATTTCTTTGACAATGTCTAGGGGTGACAGTCTGAGAAAAGGTTCACCGAGAATACTGCCTTTCTCTTTGTTCCATATTATTTAATCCCAAGAGAAGGGAAGAGTGTATCTGGAAGTCCTATGTCGGATCTAGTTTTGTTTGTATTTAAGAGTGACCAACAGGGCTTTACCTAGTTCTAGACCTAGTTGTCGGGGAAAACTCTAAATAACTATACTAGTATATATACAGTTGATATATGACAAGTATTTAAAAAGGTATGAAAGAAGACTAACCATGTGCAGCTTCCCACAATACAGGTATATATATATATATATATATATATATATATATTTGACATGTATTTAAAAGAGATGAAAGAAGACTAACCATGCGCAGCTTCCCACAATACAGATATCTATATTAAAGCGAGTAAATGAAAGCTGTTAAAACTTACAGGTGAGCGAGCTTCCATGCTGTATTGTTAGGTGTTAAGAGAAATTAAAGAAAGTTTTGATAACAACTGTATATTTGAACCTAGATCAAAAGGTAGTTGTTTGTGAAAAAATTGTTGGGGCTTATACTCAAGGAGAGGCCCAATGTTTGAACAATGATTGTACTGGTGTTTTGGATATCATATCGGGACTTATACAATGGCTGAGGCCCAAAAAGTTTTTTGTACAAAGGGATGGGTCTTATAACTCAAAGAGAAGCCCAAAGGTTATTTAAAGAAAATAAATGGGACTTACAACACAAGGGTAGGCCCAGTTAAAAATAGTTTGAAAATGACAATCTCGTCGGAGTTTCTGAAACAGTATCGGGACTTATACAATACACTGAGGCCCAAAAATTTTTCTTTTATAAAAGGGGGGTTGGGTCTTACACTCTATTAGAGGTCCAAAGTTTATTTTTGTACAGGAGATGGGGCTTACAACTCAGGGAGATGCCCGGATGATTTTGAAAAGGCGACGATCGCGCCGTTGTTTTGAAAATATACAGAGGGACTTATACAATATGTGAGGCCCAAAAAATGTTTATTTACAAAGGGGTTGGATCTTACACTCTATTAGAGGCCCAAAATTTATTTTAAGAAAAAGAATGGGGCTTACACCTCAGGGAGAGGCCCAATGATTTTATTTTAAACTGGAGATCGCGCCGAGATTTTTGAAAACACCGTGGGTCTTATACAATGACTGAGTGTCATACCCCAAATTTTGACCACTAAGATTTCCCATCATTGTGCAAATCATCATCACAATATGGATGAACCATCTTGCCTCATCAGTCTCCCCAAGGATGGGTGAACACTTACTACAGTCAAAATTAGGGTTTCAAGCCCTCTCAGAGTTCTTAGACAAAGGATCAATCAAGAAATGACATGATCTTCAACTTGTCTAACCTCCTAAAAATATACAATGGATCAAGAGGACTCCCACTTTAAGGATTAAGCACAAGGCTGCTCCCTTCCAGGTGGATCAAGCCTCAAGATTGCCAGTGTCACCAAATTATGGTTTGGCCGACCAGGGCCTCCAGATGGAAACTTTCCTCTGGGCATGAGCCAATGCTTCAAAGCATATCCTAAAATACTCCATGGAACCTCATGGGCCCAAGCATCAAGTCAATTTGACCTCAGGGGATGCATACATCAAAAATCAGGAATTAGGGTTTCTTGACCTAATTTACCCCTAAGTTGACTTTTGGGATAAGTCATGAGCCAAGATCTCAAGACATGATTTGAGGGTCTCCAACATACCACATTAATCCATTTGTAACAATGGATTGATCCAGGAAGCTTGAGCAGCAAGTCTCAATTTCATCAGTACCACAATTAGGGTTTCTCGAGAAAAGTCAACTGTAGCTTTGACTTTTGACCAGGACATGCTCCCAACCCTAGGACATGATTCAATACACCCTATAACACCTATGAAATCAATCTATCAAGTTTGATTTAGGTCAAGGACTTGATTTCATAGAGGATAGCACAATTTGGAATTCATCTAACAAAAAGTCAACTGTGCATAAAAGTCAACTTTGACTTTTTGAGATTTTTCAAAAAAATGGTTTTTTAACCCTAAAATGATGTTAATGTATGATTTGAATCATCATTCTTCAAGAAAAATCAAGAAAAGTGGGATAGCTTGTAAAAGGGGTAACCATAAAAACTTAGAAAATTTTCTAAGTTATGAACAAAGTGGCAAGGGTACCAACTTTGGAGGATCATAACTCCTAAACCACAAGGTCATTTTTCCCCATCCAAATCTAGATTTGTAGCTCTCATTACCCTCTACAAAAACTTAGAACTGACCTCCTTCCAAATTCATCATGGATTTTGAGTTATAGAATGATCAAAATCACAAAAAGTGAAAATGTCACTTTTTTCCAACACTTCGTGAAATTTTCACTAAGTCAGAATCTGCCTTCACTTTTTTTCAAATGTAAGGGGATTTTTCACTTGGATACAAAAGGTATCAAAGCCAAATATGGTCAAACAGTTGTTGTATCATGTGATAATGGCAATATGCCTTGCTGAAAACTGCCAAGGCTAGGCAGAATTTTTCATTTTTGCTCGATTTGGAAAAATAAGATAATTCCAAGCCTTATCATCACTTTGGACACATCTGAGGATCAAATTTAAAGGGGACAAACACTGAGCCAAGCCTCCAAAGTCCTTGGAACAAGAAGTAGCATGCCAAACCTAGAATTGCCTAAAAGAGGGACAAGACTCCAATTTTGGATTGGAGCATTCAATACATACACCAAGGTGGCATGGACTGACACATTTGCAACTGAATTCAATCAAGACTTATCCAAGACCAAGGGAACCATAGCCCTGTGCCCTAACCTCTAGTCAATGGCTAGAGGAGACTTGGATTCCAAAGTGCAACCATTGGCCAAACCTCTGCTGCAGTTGACATTCACTATTGATCCCAAAACAAACTTCCTCTACTATAAATAGAGCTCATTTGTGCTCAGTTTGAGTACACCAAAGCCATCAAACAGATGCTTACAGATGCTTTCCTCAAAATCCCTCTCTTTAGGCCAAAATGCCTTCTTTAGCAAGGTAACTCTGAGTTTTTGAGTTAGAGAGCATTTCCATCACAACTTATGATCCTAACACCTCATAAACATCATATGTAGGTGATCCAAACTATCAAAAATGACCAGTAACACCAAAATCACAAAGTCGCCTCTCAAAACCTCAAAATAGGCCTTTTGTGCATTTTTCAAGCCATGTCTTGATTTAGTCACTTTCCAAACCAGATAAAACCTCAAACACACTCCAAATAACACCCTTGAACTGTCCCAAATGGTTCCCCCCATCTGGAACACCATTTGAGAGAGTTGTTATTTTGGTCATTTTAACCCCTTTTGCTAGAAAGGGCCCGTTTGTGTTTTTGCAGGTTCCAGCTGATTCCAACCATCCTAAAAGCTTCTAAGGGATCATTTGAGAGTGTCCAAAGCATCAAACCATTTCTGGAACAAGAAGTTTGGCAGATTGCACAGAAATCTCCAAAAGCTCAAAAAGAGGTACGCATCATGACTTGAACTTTCCAAAATATGCATTGCTTTGAAGTCCACTGATCATACACACCTCATACATGTTATATATGTTGTGTTTGAACCAATTAATCATGTAATTCATGCCTGTATCAAAGTGTAGCATAGAAAATGCAATTATTGGCCTTTTTCAAAACCACTATCGGATTTTGAGGAGGGAGTATGATCTGAAAAAAAATACCACCACCATTGGATTCCTTGTGAAATTATAGGCCAGATGCATATAAATTTTGTCTCAAACCATGGAGAAATGAGAAAGTTATGACCTTCACGTTTCTGACCCAAAACTTGCCTTGCCTTGCCTTGGGCCAGGCCAAAAACAAGGCAAGCCTTGTATATTTGTGGTTTCACTTCAAGTAATGGATGTATCACCACCCCAGTGGTAAGGCGCGCGCCCTATAACCTTGAGGTCGTGGGTTCAAACCCCACCCATGCCATTTTGTGTTTTCTCACATTTTTGCTATTTTTTCCAATATTTTCATGTTTTATTAATTAATTGGAAAATTAATAACTCCTTCAATTTTAATTATTTTTTATTGGTTCTTTTTGCAAAAAATTACAAAAATGTTGAAATATTTTATTCCACAAAAAAATTAGGTTTATATTATTTATTTATTATAATTAGTATTTTTGTGAATAAATTCCTTTTTAATGTTTTTAAACATTTTAAAAGTGAATATTTATTTTGGAAAACAAAACCAAGTGAGTTTTAATTCACCTTGTGATTAATCCCTCATTTCTCAAACCTTAAACAAAAATCACAAATGGTTTATTCAAACTTATTTGGTATTTTATTTGATTTTCTTTAAATATTTACTTTTAAAGAATAACAAATTAGGGTTTCTTTGATTTTCACCCTCATCAAACAATTTCAAACACTTTTGGGCTTCTAATAGAGTGTAAGACCGAATCCTTTGTAAATAAAAACCTATTTTTGGGTCTCACTTATTGTATAAGTCCCGTTGTATTTCAAAAAGTTCGACGCGATCATCGTCCGTTGATAAACAAACCCTGGGCCTCTCCTCCAGCTATCAGACCCATTCAAAATAAATCTCTTGGGCCTCTATTAGAGTGTAAGACCCAACCCCCTTTAAAAACCAAACCATTTTGGGCCTCAATGCATTGTATAAGACCCACCGCGTTTTCAAAAATCTCGGCGCGATCGCCATTTTCAAACAAATGACCCTGGGCCTCTCCTTGAGCTGTAAGCTCCACCACTTGTACAAAAATAAATCTCTTGGGCCTCTATTAGAGTGTAAGACCAAATCCCCTTTTAACCAAAACTTTTTGGGCCTCAAACATTGTATAAGTCCCCCTGCATTAAAAGAAAACCTCGGCGCGATCCCCAATAAAAAAACCAATCATCTGGGCCTACCCTCATGTTGTAAGCCTCATTCTTTTTCTTTAAACACTTGGGCCTCTTGAGAGAGTGTAAGACCCATCCCCTTGTATAGATAACCTTTCTTGGGCCTCAGTCACTTGTATAAGTCCCTCTGTACAAAACGACAGTGCAATCACTGATAAACCTTGGGCCTCTCCTTGAGCTGTAAGCCCCGACATCTTTTCAAAATACTTTCTCCTTTAATTTTGAATATACTGTTGTTTTCAATCTTTCTTTGTTGAACAACTAACCAAACAGCATGGAAGCTCTACAACCGAGTAAGTGTTTATATGCTTTCTTTATCCGCTTTCATATACATATAACTGTATTGTGGGGTTGTTTCACTGTAAGTCTTCTTTCATAAACTCATATCTACTGTGTAATACTAGTATAGATATTTAGAGTTTCCTCGGCAACTACGTCTAACACTAAGCCCTGTTGATCACTCTTAAATAGATAAAACTAGATCCCCCATAAGATCACCAGATACAGTCTTCTCTTCGGCTGTCACCCTTAATTGTCAAAGAAACTCTACTCCCCAGAGATGATATTTTCTCCGTGAATGGCATCTCTTGAGTTTCTTCCAAATTCTCAGACTTTCCTGGCTTGATCTATTCTCTGTGAATAGCATGTCTTGAATTTCTCGGGGTTTGGGGACCCACAGGCTTCCTAAAAGCATCCTCGCCTCCTCTTGGGCGTTGTACAAGGACCCTAAGGCTTCTTAGAAATATTCACAGTCTCCTCTTAGGCTTCGTATAAGGATTCTTCCTTCGGGAAGAGAGCCTCCTCTTGGGCTTCGTACAAATTGTCCCGACGACCTCCTAGAGGTATAGGAACCGAAATTAGTCATCTTAATAGAACAGTCTTTCAAAGAGTCTAGATCTTTCTACCGTGAACGTACTACTACTGTTTCTTTAAGCATAGTACAAAAGATAAAAGTTTAGACTTGGACAGTCTAATCAACTTGAGTCTCGAAGGCATTCTCAAGTAGGGAAAAACACCAGTAGACTCGGACAGTCTCTAATACCCTCTAGATTCCCCATTTCCTTAAAGAACAGGAAATAACCCTGATCCTCTGATCAATCCCAAAGCATAGCCTTACCTTTAATCAGTCTCTTTATAAGAACTGATTTTCTCTTTTAACCAACATACTAGACCTGTCACTCAACTAAAACAGCAATCCTTTTAGCCTCCATCTCGGGCTTCGTACGAGATACAAAATCACTCTCTTGTTGAGTATAAAAGACTCTCTTGTTGAGTCAATCTCACCCTTAGCCTCCATCTCGTGCTTCGTACGAGATACAAAACACTCTCTTGTTGAGTCAACCTTTAGCCTCCGTCTTGGGCTTCGTACAAGACACATCTAAAAGCACTCTCTTGTTGAGTCAACTCCTTTTAGCCTCCCTCTCGGGCTTCGTACGAGACACAAAAGCATCCGCTTGTTAGGTCAATAACCTCCTCTTAGGCTTTGTATAAGAAAAACCCCAGTTGAGTCAATCAACCTTTTAGCATCAAAATTGTGCCTCATTCACAGGATACAAACACCAACAACTCCTTTCATCTAATTGCTGTAAGCGCAAGCCTCTGGATTATTTACATCCACGCCACTGTCCCTCTTTTAGCATGAGAAATTCCTAAGGAAAGATTGTATTGCTCTACACTGAGTTAAAGTCTTCTCCTTCAGGTTAAAACCCCCTATAAAGCAAATTATGGCATTGGTAGGATTCACATATCCCGGTTAAAGTAATCCTCCTTTATAGTCAGTCACCCAACAGTTGTGACAAACAGACCCCTTTAGAGATGACAAGTTATCTCTAAAGACAACACCTTTTTAGCTTCACATCTTGGGCTTCGAACAAGATACAAATAGACCCTTCAGCTTCACATCTTGGGCTTTGAATAAGATATAAACCACCTTTTCAGCTTCACGTCTTGGGCTACGATCGCTCTGATTTCCCTGTTTCGGTAAACGGGAATACGTAGGCATAAGATTGAAAGAAAAATCTTAGCGAGCACACTAATCCAAAGCCCCAAATCCCGTACCTTCACATATCAATCGAAAAGCATCAGTCCTAGCATCCTAACAAAATTCCCCATGAACATTCTCGGTGTTTTCTTCTAAGCAAAGTAAGAAGAAAGAGGCCCCATTACCATATAGCATTTGTAACCTAAGAGACCGCTATTTAAACTCAGTATGCAAGCAGGGTTAATTGGAGACATCTATTTCCCTTCCTTAGTCAGCTCAATAGGATAAAAAATGCATCGACCTGTAATAACCCCAGAGCGACAGTGCTTAAGAACCACATCCAAAATTGCTCGCTACAGAAAAGTGGCGCCCACCGCGGGGCACTTTTCTTTCTTTCTTTCTTTCCTTTTTTGGGGATTTCACTGGGATAGGACTTTTTTTTACTTCACTAGGATATTAAGTCAAAACCTTTAAAGTTGGGAAGGTACCACAGAATGGCGCCTCTGCCGGGTAGCCATTTTTGTCAGGAACATAGGATTCATAGCTCTTTAAAGTCTAGGACTTTAGGACCAATATATATACTGCTTTTCCTAAATGATATCTGTGTTTATTTTTCTGCTAATGGGAATGCGTGTGATGCCGCATGTGGAAATATTGAGTATACACCTAGGAAAAACCTCTTTTAGTAGTGCGGAAACTATTGGAAATGGTTGTCATGCGATACTACCCTCTTCTGATGGTTCTTCGAAAAACATCACCTAGCACGGTTCCCGGCCCACTGGTGTTTTCTCGACAAGAAATGATGATTTTGAGAGACAGGTACAAAAATCACTAGTATAAACCTTTGGGGGGGGGTAGAGCCTTGACTTCATGACACCGACCCTTTGACCCCATGTTTTTTCTATGTTTTTGTGTGCTACATTCATGCATTCATCTAAAAAACATTACATCAAAGAAAAACTTCTCTTCTAGTCTCTCTTTTTCAAACTAAACTAAGACAATAATTGCAAATGTCAGAGAAAAAGATTGCGCTCATGGACGTCGGTAGAAGGAGAACTCATAAGTATACCTTCAGGGTTCCAAAACTAGAGGATTTGAGACAATGATCACTAACCCTGAAGCTTTCAGAGCCAAGTACGGAAGTCTGCTACCTCTGTAAGAGTCCATGTGATTGAAGGAATAATGGAGGCACTCATTTAGTTTTACGATCCGGTCTATCACTATTTCACATTCCTGGATTACCAGCTCGCACCAACGCTGGAGGAGTATTCTCACCTAACCGATTTACACATTACTGATCGAGCTCTATTTTCTGGACTGGAAGAAATTCCAAAAGATTAAACCATTGCAAGAGCAATCTATTTGGATGAGTCAAAAATCAAGACTCACATGACCACCAAGGGTGGGCTCCCAGGTTTGCCAGCCCAGTTCCTGACAAAGAAGGCTCTGTACTTTGCTAGTATAGGGAACATGACTGCTTTTGAAAGCATCTTTATCTTACTCACCTACGGGTTATTTATGTTTCCCAACATTAATAGCTTCGTCGATATCAACGCCATTAAGGTTTTTCTCATTGGAAACCATGTGCCAACTTTGCTCGCGGACGCGTATCATTCTGTACACTTAAGCAATTTGTACAGCGGAGGGATGATCACATGATGTGTACCCCTGCTATACAAATGGTTTATCTCCCATTTATCCAAGTCTGCTGCGTTTTGGGATCATAAGAGTGCCTTGCGTTGGTCGCAGAAAATCATGTCTCTTACCAACTCTGATATAGATTGGTGCAATAGGATTTATGACGGGATCAGGATCATTGACCGTTGTGGAAACTTCCCCAACGTACCCCTCATAGGAACTAAGGGAGGAATCAACTACCATCCCGTATTGGTTCGTCGTCAATTTGAATACCCGATGAGGCATGTCCCGCGTAATGCTCATCTAGAGGGTCTTTTCTTCAAAGAAGGAGAAAATGACAGGGCACTAAAGATGGAAATAGTGCACGCTTGGAAACATGTTCATAAGAAAGGAAGAGAGTCTCTAGGAAAACTGGATTGTGTCTCGGTGGAGCCTTATCTACACTGGGTACAAATAAGAGCTCTCAAGCTAAAGATACCTTATCCTCGTCACGGAGTTCTTCCGCCGAGGGAATCTGTCATTGACTTGAGGTTAGAGCACATGCCTATGGTTCTTTGATTCAAGGATAAGGCTTGACCGAAGTGTTCATCTTTGCTCTAATATATGCCACCTCTAAGCATCCATTGAATTCCTCAAAAAAAAATTGGAGTCTTGAGGCATCTTTAGCTTTTAGGGGTGCCAAACCTATATGTAGTTCCAAAGACTTAGGAGCCTTATGGATCAGTGTTTGTTCCTCCTTGGTCTCCCCCTGAGGTGTGTAGATGGATAAACTTGTTTATCATTTGCACAAATTAACCAAATCGAGCCCTAATGCACAATCTGCCTTGCCAAGACAATTTGCAGAAAGGCATGTTGTAGCTGTCATAACTCCTAGCTCACATGGAATTTGATGGAGTTCTTGGTCACTTTGGAAAGCTGATGTATCCTACTTTAATGTGATGTCCAACTTTGGTTTTGAAGCAACTTGCATTTGGTTGAAAAATGCCTCAACATTTTGGAAAAAGTTAAGCAGATTCTGACTTAGTGAAAATTTCACTAAGTGTTGGAAAAATGTCACTTTTATGTTTTCAGCCATTTTGATCACTCAATAACTTGAAATCCATGATGAATTAGAATGAGGTGTAGTTGACACTTTTAAAGTATGCCATGAGAGCTACAAATCCAGCTTTGGACCATCCAAAATGGTTGCTTTGATCTCAAGTTATGATCCTTGGAAGTTGGTACCTTAGCCACTTTGTTCTATAACTTAGAAAATTTCTAAGTTTTTATGGTTACCCCTTTTACAAGTTATCCCACTTTCTTTGATTTTTCTTGATGAATGATGATTCAAATCACATATTGACATTGTTTTAGGGTCAAGGAACCATAATTGTGAAAAATCTCAAAAAGTCAAACTTGACTTTTGTGCATAGTTGACTTTTTATTAGATGAATTCCAAACTGTGTGATCCTTGGTGAAATCAAGTCGTTGACCTAAATCAAACCTAATGGATATGTTCCATAGGGGTTGTAGGGTGTATTGAATCATGTCCTAAGGTTTGGGAGCATGTCCAGGTAAAAGTCAAAGGTACATTAGACTTTTTCCTCAAAACCCTAATTGTGGTCCTGATGAAATTGAAACTTGTGGATCATGCTTCTTGGATAAATCCATTGTTGCAAATGGATCAATGTGGTTTATTAGAGACCCTCATATCATGTATTTAGGTCTTGGCTCATGTTTTGTCCCAAAAGTCAACTTAGGGGTGAATTAGGTCAAGAAACCCTAATTCCTGATTTTTGGTGAATGCGTCCCCTGAGATCAAATTTACTTGATGATTGGGTTTATGAGGTCCCTTAGAGTATCTTGGGTTGTTGTGTTAAGCATTGGCTCATACCCAGATGAAAATTTTCATCTGGAGGCCTCAGTCGACCAAACCCTAATTTGGTGACACTGACGATCTAGAGGCTTAATCCACTTGGAATGCTGCAACCCTGTGCTTGATTCTTGATGTGGGAGTCCTCTTGATCATTTATGGGTGTTTGAGAGGTTAGACAAGTTAAAGATCATGTCACTTCTTGATTGATCTTTTGTATAAGGCTCTAAGAGGGCTTGAAACCCTAATTTTTAGCTGTAGTGAATGCTTAACAATCCTTGAGGAGACTGATGAGGCATGAAGGTACATCCATATTGTGATGATGATTTGCACAAAGATGGGAAATCTTAGTGGTCAAAATTTGGGGTATGACAGAATGATGATGAGTTGCTCACGATTAAGGCTTGCTCTCCACACACTGTGACTAATTTGTCATTCTTAACGAACTTCAGCTTCTGGTGAAGTGTCAAAGTGACTGCCCCATCTTCGTGTATCCAAGGTCTTCCTAATAAATAGTTGTATGCTGATCGGATGTCCATGACCTGGAAAGTGACTTGGAAAGTGTGAGGGTCGATGGTTATGGGAAGATCGACTTCGCCGATTACTATTTTTCTAGATCCGTCAAAGGCTTTGACGATGATCTCACAGCCTCTCATCGGAGCTCCTTGAAAAGATAGTCGTACCAAAGTTAATTTTGGCATAACATTCAAAGATGATCTCGTGTCCACCAGTACGCTGGCTAAACCATCGTCCTGACAGTTGACTGTAATGTTGAGTTCCATATTATGGTTCTTGCCTTCCTCCGGTAGTCCTTCATCACTAAATCCTAAATTGTTACAGGAAGTGATGTTGGAGATACTGCTGTCAAATTATCCTACCGTCATATCTTGTTCTACAAAGGCTTGTTCTAATACTCTCTGTAGAGCTTCCCTGTGAGCTTCTGAACTAAGCAGAAGAGATAACACAGAGATTCGAGACAGAGTTTACAGCAATTGGTCCACAATATTGTACTCGCTTTTTTGGATGAGCTTCAGCATCTCATCATTGTTTTTTACAGGTTTTAGATTACTGGATTGACTGAATTGTTGGCTGGGAACTTCTGTTTGAGGTTTATTTTCTTTGGAAGGTTCTCCAACTCCTCTGTTTAAAATCTGACCGCTCTTGGTGACTCGACTGATGTCAGTTATGTTCACAACAGAGGGTAATGAAGTTTCTTTTCCATTTTCTATGGTCGTTGCACCGTACTTGTAAGGGATAGCCTTTTCTAACTTATACGGTATTGGACTTGGCAAGTAGATAACCACAGGGGCTTTTTGGGCCCTTTGACTGTCGTAGGCAACCTCGATCAGCTCCTGGTTGGGAACTTTTCTACTATCAAGAGGGATTTTTGATTTATTGAGTAGAGGGATTATGGCGCAAACGTCCTTGGTTATTTCATGATTGGAGATTACGACAGTGTTTTGGTTCTGACCAGGGAGGTAATCTTGTATCATGTTGATCGACCCAGAATTCGAACATGGTCGAATCTCCTTCCGGTCTAACTAATTCTGGAGGGCTGCTCGTACGAGATAGCATCCTTGGTTATTTTCCGAGTATACTCTACAGCGCTCATAATTGTGAGGTGGTACCTGACCGTACCCGCTTTGTATGCAGTGCATCTTTACTAGATCTATTTCTATTGAGTGGATATCACGACTTTGATGTCTACCAGGATCCCCATCAGCCATGTTCATCTGTTGTGTGTCTTCATCTAAGTAAATCGGAAGCCACCAGTGGTCCAACAGATGTTGAAGAGTCCTTTGCACAAACGCACACCCTTGGTTGTCTTTGCAGTATTCTTTATAGTCTAGATAATCGTGTGAGGCCAGAAAACCGAGTCTGACTTGTTTAGCATGTAATTCCACTAGACTGGTATTCGTCAAGCGAATGTCAAAGATATGAACCATATTGACTTGATGGTCATTTCTTTCACGGTAGTCTTGGATCCATCTGAGATCCATTTGACGTTGGAGGGCCTCTTGTACAAAAGAGCATCCATGATTGTCTGTTGAGCAGATCGGACAAGTGTTGTAATCGTGTCGTGGCAGATTATAATGTTGACTTTGTCTCGAATTCATTGCCACTAAATTGACGTTCATTGCACGGATGTCGTGGTTCTAAACAATATTAGAATGTGCATGGGACATGTTTACTTCACGAATCCCGTGATCCTGAATCCAGCCCAGATCCATTTGTTCTTGTAGAGTTGCTTGTTCTATGGTACACCCTTGATTGTTCTTAAAGCAGATATCACACTGATGATAGTTGTGAGATGGCACATGGCCGTACCCGCTCTGCTTGCAATGCATCTTTAGCAGGTTGGTTCCTAGTAAGCGTACTTGTGAATTTGATAACTGTTGACGGGTTCTCCTTCTATCAAATTCCCTGTAGTCTTCTCATGTTGTGGTAATGGGTTTGTCTGAACATTTGGATTAGTATATTTGAAAGATAAGACCCCGTTCCTGACAAGCTTCTGTACAGCAGACTTGAAGCTGAGATAATTCTCAATGTTATGTCCCGATCCTCCTTGATGGCAAGGGAAAATTTGATCTGCTTTGAACCAAAAAGGTGGATTTTTCGGTACTGCGAGAGGTGTCCTAGTTTGAACATGCCCCTTGGCCAGTAGAAGTGGAAATAACTCTGCATACAACATCGGTATAGGGTCGAACCCTGATGGTCGTGTAGTAAGATTGTTATTGTTGTAATGTGGACGAGCCTGCTGAAAAGGTTGTTGCTGCCTTTGCTGATACTGTTGTTGATTTGGTTGGCTCTAAGCAACCTGAGGTTGATAAGTCGGAGCTGGAGTTGGGTTGATAGCGGGAGTTATTGTTGCTATTGGTTGATACCTTCGCCTTTGCTATTGGTTGATGTGACCCCTCGGTCTATGCCGTGAATTTTTAAATATACTCTGATGAAATTTTGAATTTATTTTTTTTATTGCTTTAATAGCTTGGGGGTATAGATTGGGGGTGTTACATTAAGTGGTATCAGAGCCATCTGTGTCAGTTCGTTTCTGGTTGTGTCAGTCCTTGTCGGTGTGGCGTTTGGAGTGAGCTATTTGTTTAACCATAGTTTCTGTTATTGGAAATGAACAGAATATGGCTGGTAGGAACGATGTTGCTTTGGCTGCTGCGATGCAAGCAATGGCTCGGGCTGTGCAGGGTGCACCTAATACTGCTGGTAATGATGAGTTCAGGAAGAACAAACCGCCTGTCTTCAAAGGGAGACATGATCCCGGTGGTGCACAGATTTGGTTGAAAGAGATTGAAAGGATTTTTCAAGTTATGGATTGTGCTGAGGACAGTAAGGTGAGCACATGTTGCAGGAAGAGGCGGATGATTGGTGGGTTAGTACTCGTCAGGTGTTGGAAGCTAGGAATGAAGAAGTTACTTGGGAATTGTTTAGCCGGGAGTTTCTGAGGAAGTATTTTCCAGAAGATGTAAGAGGAAATAAGGAAATTGAGTTCTTGGAACTGAAATAAGGTAATATGTCTGTTGTTGATTATACTGCTATGTTTGTGGAGCTTGTGCAGTTTTATCCTCATTATGCTGAAGCGACTGCAGAATTTTCTAAGTGTGTGAAGTATGAGTGCAGATTACGTCCTGAGATTAAGAAGGAAATCGGTTATCAAAGGATTCGAAGGTTTTCTGATTTGGTGGAATGTTGTAGGATTAATGAAGAGGATAGTAAGGCTCGTTCTACTCACTATAAGAGTGTGAGTGACAGAAAAGGGAAGCAACAGTTCCGTAGTGGCCCGTATGTGACACTGTAGCACCCCAAACTTTGCCCTACCTTTTTCTGGCTTATGTTTCTTTTTCATTCTGCATTTTTCATTAGGTCATAACTCATAATCATATCATCCGCATTGGTTCTTAAGACGTGGGATCATGGTTCTCCCAGGATTTCTCATTTTCAGAGGAGGCATCAAAAGTATTGAGTCAGGGTTTCATTGGTGTGAATCAGGGTTTGGATCCTTCTTAATATCTTAAGAGAATTGGTTCCAGGTTAAGTGCTCATTCAGTTATGATCAGGTGGAAGTTTGACTTCATCTTGGTCAAATCATCAGGAGTTTTGCTTCAAGTGCAAGTTATCCGTGTTATTGGTTTATTTCTCAGGAAGTGCGCATTAAGGGTCAGTTTGTTATGCGCTGGAGGTCAAGTTATCAAGCAAGAGTTCATGTGAGGATTCACTTGATCAAAGGTTCAGAGGATGTTTGACTCAGATGGTTGTTGTTTCTGTTGCAAGTTACTCGGTGGTAGCTGTGGTTATTTAATCAGATGCTTTATGGAAAATAGTGCAAGTTGGTTCGTGGTTGTGTACGGGTTTGTGGTAGCCGATTCATTTCATAAAAATCAGTTCATTTCCATTCCTTAAACCATTTCTTTTTCTATACCAAATCCATTCTTTTTCTTCTTTTTATCATACACCTTTTTCTATTCATATTCAAATTCCAATTTCAAAACCATTATACATTCTTATCCATTTTTCTAAACTTATATCTAATCCATCATATCCATTTCTAAACCAATTTTATCCATTTTTATCCAATTATTAATATCCATTTTCACTTCTCATTACAAATATCCATATCCAATATCCAAATCATTTTACCATTTTTTCTTTACAAACAATCAATTTGTCCATGCAAGTTTGCCAAAAGTCAATGCTCATTTACTACAATACCAAGTCAAGCCGTGACAACACATAGTTCAATTCATATTACATAAGCTACAATCTCAAGTTACCAAAGCCTTATGGTGTATATTACATTTTCACAACATGCTTCAATGAGCCACTTGTATCAAGGTTTACACGGCCCACTTTCGTATCACGTTTTAAAATAAATTCATGACAAAAAGTATAACAGCACAGGAAAAATAAAAGTAGCAACAGATTTTCACTTACAATTCAATTCAAAGCAAAGCCAAAAAAAAAGAAGGCAAAACAGGTGCCAAATTCGTGACGTAAAACCACAGCCAATTCAATCACAAACTCGTGAACAATTTCACAATCAACCACAACAGAATTTCAACTTGAAAGACCATCCTACTCCTCCCAAAACTCAGCATAAAGCTGCTCACTCTCCATCATTGCAGGGAGGAATTCACCTTTTTGAAACCCTACGAACCAATTACCAAACCATCATTCTTCAACAGCATTTTTCACTCTTTTACTACCAAAAAACTCACGCATTCCTCACAATTGCGATTTCTCACAGTTCCTCAACAAATCGTTGAGACCTTCAATTCATAAAAACCTACAGAACTACAACCTTCATCCATCATTGCCAATTCATCAAACATGCTACTACAAAAACCTCACCATTTCATCTTCACGTAAAACCTGCCAAAAGAAGAAGGCCAACACTCATTTCATCATCATTTCGATTCACAGAAATAACGAAGATAGAATCACAGCCAAACACTTTTCATTACCTTTGATCTATAACTCTGCATCAATAACAGTTCAGATAACCTGCAAAATATTCAATCACCTGCGAGCAAATTTCGATCAACAACAACTTCATCCCTAATTCAACATCAACATCAACGCAGCTCGACGAAAACAAGAACAAGCAAGAGTTCAATAACACACGCAGCAGGGAGAAGAAGAAGACACAAGGAGGTTTGCACAACATAAACTCAATTCAGCAGAAGCAAAGTTGCAGTGAAAAAGGGAATGACAAGAGAATCAGACCTGAAGTTTCATTACCGGTATCTTCGTCGGAGTATCGCATCAAGCTAAGATCTTTCTTTCCATTGTCATCATCTTCGAAGCGCCATCGAAGCAACTCCGATAGGTACGTGTTAATCTATGCGTTGCTTCATGTGTGTTTATATTGCGAGTTTCGTAGCTTGTGATTTCCCCTGTAAATTGTGGTTGAATTTATTGGTGCTGGTTCTTTGATATGTGATATTTCGTTATCGTGATTTACTGTTGCTAAGCGTCTTTCGCGGCATCGAGTTTTATGAGGGTTGTTGATGAAGAGTTGAAGCCAGGAGAGGCGATGTTGAAGGCGACGCAGTTTGAGCATTGACGGAGAAGCGGGGGACATGAGAGCAGCATGAGATGGAGAGGAGAGTTTGAGTGTGGCACGGAGGTTTCTACGGCGAGAAAGGTTATTCCAGCGTGGTGTTTTTCTCAGAGCTGTTGAAACGTTGAAGTCGAGAAGGAGATCGAGCAAGTGAATAAAGAAGAAGATATTAGGTTAAACTTCATATGTTGGACCGAGTTACATCAAGCTGAACCAGGCCCATGTTGCTTTTCAATCTTACACCCACAATTCCTTTTCACACCCTGAATCTTCTCGTACACCTCCTGTGGATGCTTAGTGAAAGGCTATTGGGCCTTAGGCCCACACGCTGGTTTTTTTTCTGGTCACACACCTCTAGTTTCTTTTCGCACCTCCCTGTTTCATGAGTTGAAACCTTTGGGCCTGCTGATTAAGGCCCACGCCTGACTCCTCTTCACACCGCCCAGCTACTACTGCGCACCCCCCTCTGTTTTCATTATTTGAATACTTGTTTAGTAGTTTTTATTAAATAATTGATTAATTGTTTTAATTGGTTTTAATAGTTGTTTTGGTTTTGATTTTAGGAAATTAGATTAATTCTAAAATCTCGTCTTAATTAGAAGCTAGATTTTAATATTAGTTTTTTAATTCTAGAATTAATTTTAGGATTAATTTTCTTTAGAGTTAATTTTAGAATTAGATTAGATTTAACTTGAAACAATTTTAGGCTTAATTTTAGATTAACTCTTTTTGTTAGAATTTAATCTTGGTTAATTTGCACTTTATTTTATCTTGGATATTTTGATTAATTGTTGATCTTGATTTTGGTGCTTATTCTGATTATTTCTGATTAAATACTTGATTTCCTCTGGTTTGATTTTCTCTTTGTGATTGAGTTGTCTGATGTTTACTTGTTGATTACTCTGTATTCGCATGCTCCCTTAAGGCTCCTAGTCCGACTTAATTTCTTATTAAGCTCGGAGCAGGATATACATTAGGCTCTCAATCCAAGCATGACAACATTAGGTAGAATTCCCTCCTAAGCCTCACTAACCATAGGACATCTATGCATGATAACATTAGGACTCTTAGTTTCCCTTTAGAGTTTCCTTTGTGTCGTCTCTCTTCTCATCTCAAAATAACAGTAAAAAACACTTAATAAAGGATAACGTGTATTGCGCTTGTGCCTTCTATGTGGGAAGTGGGAAACGAGGGGCTTCCTCTCATTCTTCTAGGATACCTAGTGTATGTCCTGTTGGGGACGATGCGCGAAGTATTCATTCCTACATCTAAGACTTTGGTTCAATGCAAGTTACAAATAATTGTAAAAAACACTTCTTGCTTAAAAAACTTCAAACAAACAATAACGTCTTTCCTTCGGGAATTCTTTTCTCATCTCACTCACTCTCAGTGTACGAACGTGCTCCTACTCGTTCTCTTGCAAGACAGTAACGCCTAAGTCTCCATACAGCGAGCTGCAACACCTGAGCTAGAACGTAAGTCGTTCCCTAAAAAACACAATCCACCCCTAGTGAGGGGAACTACGTCGCTCTGATTCTCATGCTCCCGATGAGATACGTAGGCAGTGGGGTAGGGCCCATGCGAGCACTTCTTTTATTTTCCCTACATTTGTTTCTCTTTCTCTCTCCCTTCCTTTTCAGGTTCTCCAGCTAGCAGTTCCTTTTCCTTTCTAGTAGCAGCGGAGCTCCAGTTGACGACACCCTTTGATCGAGACAAGCAAGCGTGTATTCCATCTGGTACGATGGACGCGTGGGGGTGCTAATACCTTCCCTGTGCGTAACCGACTCCCGAACCCTGTTCTCTTGGTCGCGAGACCATGCTCTTTCCTTTCCCCTCAGGTTTATGCAGTGTTTCCTTTCCCTCTCTTGGGATAAATACACATTGCTGGCGACTCTGTTTTTCCGCGCCACTCTCGCGTTTGTACTGTTGGATGCGAATCTTTCGGGAGCGATAGCTGGCTACTCTGCTGGGGACTCTGGTTGACTTCTTGCTGGTTCATCCCTTTTAGTGATTCAATCCTAGCGCTTGTCTGTTTCTTTTCATTGGGTGTTTTTGGGGTGCTTTGTTTTGTTGTATATTACTGTATTTGCTCTTTTATTTGTTTTACTGTATTTATAGCTTTTATTGCATTGCATTTCATTTTATTACTGTCATACTGGATATTACTGTGCTGTGCTGGCTGGTTTTCTGTTTGGCGGGTTGGGATGTTCTGAGAGATGAGCCCACTACCCAGGCTCGAGCATACACCTAGGTTTTAGCGTGGGCAGGCGTGATGCTCCCGTGGTGTTGGCCACGTGCGGGTGATCACGATCCCTACAATCAGACGAGGTTCTATCAGGAGCTGTCTGCTACTGTATGTTGATACAGGCCAGTAGTTATTCTCTTGAGGAATTGTCGACTCTGATGACCATTCCCGAGGACTCAGTAACGGCACTCCTACCGGGATGTGACAGTGGCAGACCACACTTTGTGGCAAACCCATTGCATATTCTCGATCCGAGGACCCAATGCTGGGAACTTGCTATAGGATTTCCTTTTGAAGTGAATCAGCGGACGACCTCTTTGATTGGCGGTAGCATTGTATCCTTCGGGCTAAATGTGCTATTGCTTCTCAAACCTCCGAATCTGAGGATCTTTGGTTTTGGTGAATCAGTTGAGGCCTCCTCGATTGATGATGATGCTAAACCAGAAATGGTGAACGTATCATCATTTCTCGACCTGAGAGCCTGGGATACTGAGGATCTTAGTACCCACATGTGAGAGGGGCGGGTGTTTGCAGGTGACCTTGGCCTTCAACCTACCTGGTATTCTGGTTTTCTTATCAGTGTGGATTTATCAGCCTGGTATTCTGGTATTCTGATTATCCGGTATTCTGGTATTCGGGTATTCTCTTCAGAGCAGACCTTTGAACTTATTCAGTCAGCAGCACAGCAGTTATTCAGAATATGTGGAAGCTTTGATCCCATGTCTGCTGCATTCATATTGCATTGCATTTGCATCTTGCATCATTTTTGCATATCTGTCTCCGGCCTGATCAGTGAGCTCATCCATCCTTTGTCTGAACCGCAGTTGATTTCTAGACTTTCTCATCAGACTTGAATCAACTTTTAGGGAGATCATCAGGAATTCAGGGGAACATAATCAGTTTGTAACTAGGGCCGATGTTGAATTGATAAAGAGTCAGTTGGATCAACTTGTGGAAGCTATGACAACCATGAATAGGGGAGAGACCAATGATCAGAGGACTTCAGTTACTGGGAATGTTATTCCACCTCTGGTGAACGATGTCGCTCAAGCTCAACCTGTGCAGATCCTGGTTGAGAATCATGCCATACACGAGCGTGCCATCTTCCGAGACGGACATTCTTCTTCTCTTGATGCCACAGATTATCAGAGTTTTACCTTCTATATGCCAGGTGTCCAGGGGGTAATTCCAAAGATGAAGCCTAAGGACCCACGATCTGTTCAGTTTGATGAAAAATACCGTTGGTTGGAAGAAAAAATTAAAGCCCTGGAGAGGCGTGATACTCTTGATTTGAATGCTTCGAGCATGTGTCTGGTACCTGGCCTTGTGATGCCTCCAAAGTTTAAAATGCCGAAGTTTGAGCAATACAAAGGGGATAGCTGCCCAAAATTACATTTGGTGATGTTTTGCCGAAGAATGACCTCACATGTCTATAATGATAAGCTCATGATTCACTGTTTCCAGGACAGTCTGAGTGGGGCATCGTTGAGTTGGTATATGCAGTTAGAAAGTGGTAGCATCCGATCATGGATAGATCTAGCCAACGCCTTTGTGAAGCAGTACGATTATAACCTTGACATGGCTCCCAGCCGGATGCATTTGCAAGACTTGTCTCAGGCAGATAATGAATCATTCCGAGAGTACGCTCAGAGATGGAGAGAATTAGCCGCTCGTGTTCAACCGCCATTGTCGGATAGAGAATTGGCTGATTTGTTCATGGATACCTTGCAAGGGCAGTATTTGGAAAAGATGATTGCCAATGGGGCAGCAAAATTTTCTGACCTGGTGATGGTGGGAGAACGTATTGAGAGGTTGCTCAAGTGTGGAAAGCTTCAAGGCCTCTCGAACTTCCAAGCTAATGAAAGCGAATCAGTTGTTAGTTCTCAGGAATAATTAGAGGAAGAAAGTAATTTCATCTGGGAACATCCACCATCTTATCCTCAATATTCAGATGCATCAACTGTTCAGAGTCAACAATCTTCTGGGTCTTCGTATCAGGGATCTCCTCAGAATTAACGGTCGTACTGCCGTCAGCCGCGTCAGCATGCCCGACAAAGACCTAGGAAGCCAGAGAGGCATTTCACCCATTTGCCAATGTCGTGCAGTCAAATGTTTCCGGATTTGATCAGAGGTGGATTAATAGTGCCGAAGGGATTGAAGCCAGTGATTCCTCCATATCCACCAGGTTTTGATGTCAACGCCCGTTGTGACTATCATCCTGGGGCACAGGGGCATTCAACTGAAGACTGTAAGGTGCTTAGGAGCAAGATTCAGACAATGCTTGACTCCAATATGTTCTCATTCACGCCTCAGGGTATTCAGATCCACAATTCTCCTTCATTCAGTCATGTGAGTTCATCAGTTCAGGTTATGGAAGAAGACACCGAGAGCAGTGGTGCAAGTTTTTATCAGACTGACTTCGATGAGCAATTCTGAAGATGGATAGTTCAGCAGCAAGTCAAGCTTGGAAAGCCCAGTTCCCCGAAGCTGGCAATCTTTTAGATCATGTCATTTCTTTGCATTTGTAGTTTCTTTTCTGTTAAAGTGCAAACTCATTTGTAAAACTCGTCTGTTTTCAGTTGATAATGATAATGAAATGAATATGCATGTTTTGATTAAATCCATCTGTGTTCACTCATATTTTCTTTATTGATATCTAACCCTTGTTTAAGCAGGGTCTGAGGGAGGATGATGAAATTCAAAGACGCAGAACTTCTGATGGTATGCTTTTGGGACAAAACCTTGCTGATGATGTACAGTCATTGCTTCAAATCCCTAAACACCAGAGATATAAGGAAGATAATCCCTTGTCAACCCCTTTGAGCCTAGAAGTAGGAGTTTCTTTCTAAAAATGAAAAAACCCTCAATCTTAACCTGGGGCAGGGTAGGTGTCAATTAATTTGACCGAGCGTTCAATTCGAGGATCAAATCTATGGTTATCCCTCACCAACCGAAGATTGAGGCAGTCACATCCCTTTCAAACAAGTCAGACAAGCCAATGTCACACGATTTGTTCAGAAAAAAAAAAGCCCGCTAAGTCGTAACTTGAAAACAAATGGCTTAGCCAAAAGTTAGGGCATCCCGCTGGACTTCGAAATCGAAAAATTCAAAAGAGTTAGCCCAGGCAAAATCAGGGAAAAGCAAAAGAATAAAAAGTGAAAAATGGAAAAAGAAAAGTCCTCAAATAAAGAACAAGTCGTGTGTTTACAGACACCAAAGGCAAAAGGGGTGGCTGTCACTTCGAAAACCGTGTGGGTTCTTTCTATCCTCATACTATTCATTAACCTTGTTGAAAGGTGAGCGCTTATGTCGAGTTAGATGAACGTAGGACTGGAGAACATCAAGGAGAATGGGTGGGTTAAAACAAAACTTTGAGCCTTATATCCTTTCTTTCTCAAACCGTGAACCAAGCCATGTTACAACCTTTAAAAGACCTAATTGAAGCAAGGTTGTTTCGAAAGCATACTTCGGTAAAGATCGCGTCGAACCTGACTCCTAAAAGGATCTTCTTACCATTCATGTTGGTATCAGTGACATTTTGATTAGTGATTCATTCCCTATATGTCACAACTTTTTTCCAGTGAACAGACTTGGATTTCAAAACTGTCATATGCATTGCAATAAAATTGTCATCTTCAAAATGATTTGTTTTACTTGCGAGTATGTACTCGACATCAGGAAAGTTTCTGCAATGAAAAGATTGATCAAGATAAGGTGCAAAGTGCCCGAGTACTCCGTTGAGCAGGGGCAAGCCATCCAATAGTCATATCAAATGGGAAATTCATTCTAAGATTCAGTCAATCTGGAGCAATCAGGTCGATATTCGACAAATTTCTCGAAGGTCAGTCAGTCAGAGGTACTCCTTCACAGATCAGCCAGTCAAGGGCAAAATCACTTCAAGGCTGGGGCAGGTCACCCCAAAAGCAAAAGGGTTTTTCTCAGGAGAGAGGTTAATCAAGATCATGGGGCAAGATATATAAGATCTTCATGAGACCTCTCAAAGACAGGTTCCTTTATGGGCTATGCTGTATCAGGGCATCTTTTGGTCATATCACATCTACAGGGTTCATGTTGATGGTCGACACGTGACGTCCCCAGTAGAGTTTCTCTCCCCAACAGAGTAAGGGTAGAAAGTAAGTCTCCAGCAGAGGAGTAAGCTCAATGTTGTCCCCTAGCAGAGTGGATATCATCAACTGTCGTTCCCCGAGCAGAGTTGTTGGTGATGGCTGGTATTCCCCAGTAGGTTAAGGGTGTTTCCCCGACTACAAGCTAAGTTCAATGATATTCTCCAGCAGGTTCGCTGTTATTGACTTCATTCCCCAAGCAGGTGATAGTCATCTCAATGGCTTGATCAACAGTGGTTGGCATCCCACCAGATTCAAAGTCCAATGGTTATTGACACCTCTTCCGTAACAGATCTTTGGGGTCCATCTGCAAGGTTTATTCGTAATCCCCAACGGAGTGGGATTTCTCTTCGGGTTTCATCTTCAGCAGTGGTTATATCAGGGAGGCCGGTCAGTGTGACTTCCTCGACAGGGTTCGTAACCTCGGAGACAGTTCAGTTCGCCATCCCCAGCGGTTTTGGCCTCTTCTCTTCAGCATTTATTTTGCTAGAGGGGTCTCTTTTGCATATAGTAATCATTTTGCATTTCATCCTCAAATGCGTAGCATTTCCATTGTGTATGGAGCATTACGCCATAGAAAGAAAATTCAAACATATGCATGTGAAGCATAAGCCAGATTTGGTACCTTGTGCAGAAGCCCAAATCAATTTTCAGTCAGGACAGTGACATATCCCCAGAGAGAATGCCAACCCATTCCCCAGCATACAGTTTCTTCCCGTCAATCCTTTGACGATGTGTTCCGAGCTCAGGTTTCGTACCTTCGGATGTTTTCACCTTCTTTCCGTCAACCCTTTGACGATGTGTTCCGAGCTCAAGTTTCGTACCTTCGGATGTTTTCAATTTTCTTCCTGTCATCCCTATGATAATGTGTTTCTTGGGTTTCATCCTCTTTCTGTCATCTCCATGGTAATGTGTTCCTATGGTGGAATTTTCTTTCTGTCATCCCTATGACAAGGTGTTTCTTCGGATATGGGTTTCACCTTCTTTCTGTCATCCCTATGACAATGTGTTATCTCCATGACATGGTGTTTCTTCGGATATGGGTTTCACCTTCTTTCTATCATCGCTATGACAATGTGTTATCTCCATGACGATGTGTCCCTTCGGTTGGGTTTTCATTTTCTTTCTATCATCTCTATGACAATGTGGTTCTTCGGATAAATAATCGGTGCGGTTATGGGGTTCACTTTTCTTTCTATGGGTTTCATCTTTTTCCTGTCATCCCTATGACAATGCATTCTCTTCGGTTAGGTTTTCTTCCCGTCAACCCTTTGACGAGATGTTTCTTGGGTTTCATCTTCTTCCTGTCATCCCTATGACAATGTGTTATCTTCGTCAATTCCTTGACGATGTTGAGCTGTCTTCCCCGCAGAGGTTAATGTTCAAGTCTCTCTCATGTGAAGTCATGTTGAAGATTTTCTTCGCCAATTCCCTCTATCAGCAGGGATGGTGTTCTTTATGCAAATTTCTGGGTTCTTTTTGTATTCAATCACCTTCTACCATGAATGTCTGAAAGCCGTTGCTGTCATCCCTTCAGGTTCAAGTCGATTGAATAGGGGCAGCCGTAGCACCCCAAATTTTGCCCTACCTTTTTCTGGCTTATGTTTCTTTTTCATTCTGCATTTTTCATTAGGTCATAACTCATAATCGTATCATCCGCATTGGTTCTTAAGACGTGGGATCATGGTTCTCCCAGGATTTCTCATTTTTAGAGGAGGCATCAAAAGTATTGAGTCAGGGTTTCATTGGTGTGAATCAGGGTTTAGATCCTTCTTAATATCTCAAGAGAATTGGTTCCAAGTTAAGTGCTCATTCAGTTATGATCAGGTGGAAGTTTGACTTCATCTTGGTCAAATCATCAGGAGTTTTGCTTCAAGTGCAAGTTATTCGTGTTATTGGTTTATTTCTCAGGAAGTGCGCATCAAGGGTCAGTTTGTTATGCGCTGGAGGTCAAGTTATCAAGCAAGAGTTCATGTGAGGATTCACTTGATCAAAGGTTCAGGGGATGTTTGACTCAGATGGTTGTTGTTTCTGTTGCAAGTTACTCAGTGGTAGCTGTGGTTATTTAATCAGATGCTTTGTGGAAAATAGTGCAAGTTGGTTCGTGGTTGTGTACGAGTTTATGGTAGCCGATTCATTTCATAAAAATCAGTTCATTTCCATTCCTTAAACCATTTCTTTTTCTAAACCAAATCCATTCTTTTTCTTCTTTTTATCCTACACCTTTTTCTATTCATATTCAAATTCCAATTTCAAAACCATTATACATTCTTATCCATTTTTCTAAACTTATATCTAATCCATCATATCCATTTCTAAACCAATTTTATCCATTTTTATCCAATTATTAATATCCATTTTCACTTCTCATTACAAATATCCATATCCAATATCCAAATCATTTTACCATTTTTTCTTTACAAACAATCAATAGGTCCATGCAAGTTTGCAAAAAGTCAATGCTCATTTACTACAATACCAAGTCAAGCCGTGACAACACACAGTTCAATTCATATTACATAAGCTACAATCTCAAGTTACCAAAGCCTTATGGTGTATATTACCTTTCCACAACATGCTTCAATGAGCCACTTGTATCAAGTTTTACATGGCCCACTTTCGTATCACATTTTAAAATAAATTCATGACAAAAAGTACAACAGCACAGGAAAAATAAAAGTAGCAACAGATTTTCACTTACAATTCAATTCAAAGCAAAGCCAAAAAAAAGAAGGCAAAACAGGTGCCAAATTCGTGACGTAAAACCACAGCCAATTCAATCCCAAACTCGTGAACAACTTCACAATCAACCATAACAGAATTTCAACTTGAAAGACCATCCTACCCCTCCCAAAACTCAGCAAAAAGCTGCTCACTCTCCATCATTGTAGGGAGGAATTCACCTTTTTGAAACCCTACAAACCAATTACCAAACCATCATTCTTCAACAGCATTTTTCACTTTTTTACTACCAAAAAACTCACGCATTCCTCACAATTGCGATTTCTCACAGTTCCTCAACAAATCGTTGAGACCTTCAATTCATAAAAACCTACAGAACTACAACCTTCATCCATCATCGCCAATTCATCAAACATGCTACTACAAAAACCTCACTATTTCATCTTCACATAAAACCTGCCAAAAGAAGAAGGCCAACACTCATTTCATCATCATTTCGATTCACAGAAATAACGAAGACAGAATCACAGACAAACACTTTTCATTACCTTTGATCTACAACTCTGCATCAATAACAGTTCAGATAACCTGCAAAACATTCAATCACCTGGGAGCAAATTTCGATCAACAACAACTTCATCCCTAATTCAACATCAACATCAACGCAGTTCGACAAAAACAAGAACAAGCAAGAGTTCAATAACACACGCAGCAGGGAGAAGAAGAAGACGCAAGGAGGTTTGCGCAACATAAACTCAATTCAGCAGAAGCAAAATCGCAACATATCTTTGTCGGAGTATCGTATCAAGCTGAGATCTCTCTTTCCATTGTCATCATCTTCAAAGCGCCATCGGAGCGACTCCGATAGGTAGGTGTTAATCTATGCGTTGCTCCATGTGTGTTTATATTGCGAGTTTCGTAGCTTGTGATTTCCCCTGTAAATTGTGGTTGAATTTATTGGTGATGGTTCTTTGATATGTGATATTTCGTTATCGTGATTTACTGTTGCTAAGCGTCTTTCGCGACGTCGAGTTTTATGAGGGTTGTTGATGAAGAGTTAAAGCCAGGAGAGGCGATGTTGAAGGCGACGCAGTTTGAGCATTGACAAAGAAGCGGAGGACATGAGAGCGGCGTGAGACGGAGAGGAGAGTTTGAGTGTGGCACGGAGGTTTCTACGGCGAGAAAGGTTGTTCCGGCGTGGTGTTTTTCTCAGAGCCGTTGAAACGTTGAAGTGGAGAAGGAGATCGAGCAAGTGAATAAAGAAGAAGATATTAGGTTAAACTTCATATGTTGGATCGGGTTACATCAAGCTGAACCAGGCCCATGTTGCTTTTCAATCTTACACCCACAATTCCTTTTCACACCCTGAATCTACTCGTACACCTCCTGTGGATGCTTAGTGAAAGGCTATTGGGCCTTAGGCCCACACGCTGGTTTTTTTTCTGGCCACACACCTCTAGTTTCTTTTCGCACCTCCCTGTTTCATGAGTTGAAACCTTTGGGCCTGCAGATTAAGGCCCACGCCTGACTCCTCTTCACACCGCCCAGCTACTACTGTGCACCCCCCCTCTGTTTTCATTATTTGAATACTTGTTTAGTAGTTTTTATTAAATAATTGATTAATTGTTTTAATTGGTTTTAATAGTTGTTTTGGTTTTGATTTTAGGCAATTAGATTAATTCTAAAATCTCATCTTAATTAGAAGCTAGATTTTAATATTAGTTTTTTAATTCTAGACTTAATTTTAGGATTAATTTTCTTTAGAGTTAATTTTAAAATTAGATTAGATTTAACTTGAAACAATTTTAGGCTTAATTTTAGATTAACTCTTTTTGTCAGAATTTAATCTTGGTTAATTTGCACTTTATTTTATCTTGGATATTTTGATTAATTGTTGATCTTGATTTTGGTGCTTATTCTGATTAATTTCTGATTAAATACTTGATTTCCTCTAGTTTGATTTTCTCTTTGTGATTGAGTTGTCTGATGTTTACTTGTTGATTACTCTGTATTCGCATGCTCCCTTAAGGCTCCTAGTCCGACTTAATTTCTGATTAAGCTCGGAGTAGGATAGACATTAGGCTCTCAATCCAAGCATGACAACATTAGGTAGAATTCCCTCCTAAGCCTCACTAACCATAGGACATCTATGCATGATAACATTAGGACTCTTAGTTTCCCTTTAGAGTTTCCTTTGTGTCGTCTCTCTTCTCATCTCAAAATAACAGTAAAAAACACTTAATAAAGGATAACGTGTATTGCGCTTGTGCCTTCTATGTGGGAAGTGGGGAACGAGGGGCTTCCTCTCATTCTTCTAGGATACCTAGTGTACGTCCTGTTGGGGACGATGCGCGAAGTATTCATTCCTACATCTAAGACTTTGGTTCAATGCAAGTTACAAATAATTGTAAAAAACACTTCTTGCTTAAAAAACTTCAAACAAACAATAACGTCTTTCCTTCGGGAATTCTTTTCTCATCTCACTCACTCTCAGTGTACGAACGTGCTCCTACTCGTTCTCTTGCAAGACGGTAACGCCTAAGTCTCCATACAGCGAGCTGCAACACCTGAGCTAGAACGTAAGTCGTTCCCTAAAAAACACAATCCACCCCTAGTGAGGGGAACTACGTCGCTCTGATTCTCATGCTCCCGATGAGATACGTAGGCAGTGGGGTAGGGCCCATGCGAGCACTTCTTTTATTTTCCCTACATTTGTTTCTCTTTCTCTCTCCCTTCTTTTTCAGGTTCTCTAGCTAGCAGTTCCTTTTCCTTTCCAGTAGCAGCGGAGCTCCAGTTGACGACACCCTTTGATCGAGACAAGCAAGCGTGGATCCCATCGGGTACGATGGACGCGTGGGGGTACTAATACCTTCCCTGCGCGTAACCGACTCCCGAACCCTGTTCTCTTGGTCGTGAGACCATGCTCTTTCCTTTCCCCTCAGGTTTATGCAGTGTTTCCTTTCCCTCTCTTGGGATAAATACACATTGCTGGAGACTCTATTTTTCTGCGCCACTCTCGCGTTTGTACCGTTGGATGCGAATCTTTCTGGAGCGACAGACACCAGCGGATAAGAGTAAGCAAAGGGGTATTTTTGACCGAAGGTCAAGTGGTGGAGGTATGTCTGGTCCTCTGAGGTGTTATAGGTGTGGTGAATTGGGACATCGTTAGTTTGAGTGCAGGAAAGATTTGAGGAAGTGTACTAATTGTGGAGGTGTCGGACATGTTGCTGCTGATTGTGCCAGGAAGAATGTGGTGTAGTGTTTCAACTGTGGTGACCCTGGTCATATTAGCACAAAGTGTCCGAAACCGAAGCAGGCTCCATCTGGTGGGAAAGTTTCTGCATTGGTAGGGACTCAGACTACTAATGCAGATCGTCTGATCAGAGGTACTTGTTTTATTAATAGTACGCCTTTAGTTGCTATTATTGATACTGGAGCGACTCATTCATTTATTTCGTCTGAGTACGCTAAACGTTTGAATCTTGTGTTGTCTTTGATGAATGGTGAGATGGTTATTGATACTCCAGCAATGGGGTCAGTAACTACTTCTTTGGGTTGTTTAAGTTGTCCTTTGACCATTTATGGTAAAGACTTTGAGATGGACTTGGTGTGTTTGCCGTTGGAGGGTTTAGATGTGGTTCTGGGAATGAATTGGTTGCAGTTCAATAGGGTCCATATTGATTGTTATCATAAGCTTGTAAGGTTTCCTTCTCTCGAAGAAGATGAAGATTCGAGTTTCTTATCTACCAAAGAGTTGAAGAAACTTTTGGATGATGAAGCTCAGTTGTTTGGGCTGTTTGCGTCGTTGACTGTGGATAGTCAAGTTTAACTTGATGTGTTTCCTGTTGTGTGTGATTTTCCAGAAGTGTTTCCTGGTACTAGACCTGTATCGATGGCACCTTATCGAATGTCGGAACCTGAATTGGTTGAGTTAAAGAAGCAGTTGAATGAATTGTTGGAGAAGAAGTTTGTGAGACCAAGCGTTTCTCCTTGGGGTGCTCCAGTTTTATTGGTGAAAAAGAAAGATGGAAGTATGCGATTGTGTATTGATTATCGCCAGTTGAATAAGGTGACGATTAAGAATAAGTATCCTCTTCCGAGAATTGATGATTTGATGGATCAGTTGGGTGGTGCTTGTGTGTTCAGTAAGATTGACTTGAGGTCGGGGTATCATCAGATTAGGGTGAAAGAGGAAGATATTCAGAAGACGGCTTTTAGGACACGATACGGTCATTATGAATATTTTGTGATGTCGTTCGGGGTTTCTAATGCGCCAGGTGTGTTTATGGAGTACATGAATCGTATTTTCCACGAGCATTTGGATCGATTTGTTGTTGTGTTTATTGACGACATATTGATTTATTCTAAGTCTCGGGAGGAGCACGCGGAGCATTTGCGTATTGTTTTGCAGGTTTTGAAGGAAAATAAGTTTTTTTCCAAATTGTCCAAGTGTGAATTTTGGTTGTCGGAGGTGAGTTTTCTTGGACACGTAATTTCAGGTAATGGTATTGCTGTGGATCCATCTAAAGTAGAAGCAGTTCTACAATGGGAGGCTCCGAGATCTGTTACGGAAATTCAAAGCTTTTTGGGTTTGGCAGGTTATTATCGAAGGTTCATTGAAGGTTTTTCTAAGCTAGCACTTCCTTTGACCCAGTTTACTTGTAAAGGGCAAGCGTTCATTTGGGATATTCGGTGTGAGAAAGGTTTTAATGAGCTGAAGAGAAGATTGACGACAGCTCCGATTTTGATTTTGCCGAATCCTAATGAACCCTTTGTAGTGTATTGTGATGCGTCCTTGATTGGTCTAGGTGGGGTACTAATGCAAGAAGGTAAGGTCGTGGCGTATACTTCAAGGCAATTAAGAGTGCATGAGAAGAATTATCCTACTCACGATTTGGAATTAGCGGTTGTGGTGTTTGTATTGAAGATTTGGAGGCATTATCTTTTTGGTGCGAGGTTTGAAGTCTTTAGTGATCACAAAAGTTTAAAATATCTGTTTGATCAGAAGGAATTGAATATGAGGCAACGAAGATGGTTGGAATTTTTGAAGGACTACGTCTTTGGCTTGCCTGGTAAAGCTAATGTGGTAGCCGATGTGTTGAGCCGGAAATCATTGCATATGTCGGTATTGATGGTTAAGGAGTGGGAACTTTTGGAATCGTTTAGAGATTTGAGCTTGGTATGTGAAGTGACGTCGGATAGTGTGAGGCTGGGCATGTTGAAGGTTACTAATGATTTTCTGTTGACGGTAAGTGAGAAATAGAAGTTGGATGTGAAATTGGTGGATTTGATGTTGGTTGGCGGAAAAGATGCGAGTGGTGATTTTCAAGTGAATGTTAATGGTGTGTTGAGGTTCCGTGGTCGAATTTGTATTCCGGACGATTCGGATTTGAAACGGATGATTTTGGAAGAAGGACACCGGAGTAATTTGAGTATACATCCGGGAGCGAATAAGATGTACCAAGATTTGAAGAAGATTTTCTGGTGGTCTGGATTGAAAAGAGATGTGGCTCAGTTTGTGTATGCTTGTTTGACTTGTCAGAAATCAAAGGTAGAACATCAGAGGCCTAGTGGTTTGTTGCAACCGTTGGATATTCCTAAGTGGAAGTGGGATAGCATTTCGATGGATTTTGTAATGGGGTTGCCGAATACTCAGCATGGGCACAATGCTATTTGGGTGATTGTGGATAGGCAGACTAAATTGGCTCATTTTATTCCAATTGACATCAGTTTTTCTTTGGAGCGGTTAGCTGAGATTTACATCAGTTTGATTGTGAAGTTGCATGGGGTTCCGTTAAGTATTATTTCGGATCGAGACCCGAGGTTCTCCTCAAGATTTTGGGAAAGTTTACAGAAGGCGTTGGGTTCTAAATTGAGGTTGAGCTTGGCTTATCATCCACAGACAGATGGGCAGACGGAGAGGACGATTCAGTCTTTGGAAGATTTGTTGCGAGCGTGTGTTTTGGAACAAGGTGGTGCATGGGATAGTTATCTTGCGTTGATTGAATTCACGTATAATAACAGTTTTCATTCTAGTATTAGAATGGCACCGTTTGAAGCATTATATGGACGAAGATGTCGGACACCGTTGTGTTGGCATGAATCGGGCGAGAGTTCGGTGGTTGGACCAGAGTTGGTTCAACAGACTACGGAAAAAGTGAAGTTTATTCGTGAGAAAATGAAGGCTTCTCAAAGTAGGCAAAAGAGTTATCATGATGGTAGAAGGAAGGATCTAGAATTTCAAGAGGGTGATCATGTATTTCTGAGGGTTACGCTGGTAACGGGTGTTGGTAGGGCATTGAAGTCGAAGAAACTTACTTCTCGGTTTATTGGTCCTTACCAGATATCTACGAGAGTGGGTGCTGTGGCTTATAGGGTGGCGTTGCCGCCAAGTTTGTCAAATTTGTATGATGTGTTCCATGTTTCACAGCTTCGGAAGTATGTTCTGGATCCGTCGCATGTGATTCCTATGGATGAGGTTGAGGTAAGGGAGAACCTTACGGTCGAGGCTTTACCGGTTAGTATTTTAGATCGCGAGTTGAAGCGGTTGCGGGGCAAGGATATTGCACTGGTGAAGGTAGCGTAGGGAGGCCCTGCTGAGGGCAATTTGACTTGGGAGTTGGAGAGTCGGATGCAGGAGTCGTATCCAGAGCTGTTCATCTCAGGTATATTTTCGAGGACGAAAATTTCTAAGTGGGGGAGAGTTGTAACGCCCCAGTCAATCCAGTCAGTTTTGTCAGTTTTGTCTTTTTAATTAATTAAGTCGTTTTGAGTATTTCATTATTATATTATTTTATTTCTGACTTTTATGTGAAAATATGTTATTTTTCATCGTGATTATATTATATCGCGTTTTGGGAGCGTTTGCGAGATAATTGAGTGTGGGGGTATTTTGGGCATTTTGGTTTATTTGGTTAAGTTTGGAATATGATAGAATAGAAAGAGAGAAAAATAGTAAGGAGAAAGAAAAAGAGAAAAGAAGAAAAGAGAAGGGAAAGAAGAAAAGAGAGAAAAACTTGAGAAAGAAGAAACCAATCTCCTGACTTTATTAAACACGGTTAAATCGGGTAAGGGTGCGAAACTCGATTATACTATGTTTGTGTATGTGTTTTCTTGTATGTTTGCTTGTGTGTTTCTTGTTTTCCATAGCTTTTGAGTTCTAGGTTGAAAATGAGAATTTTGTGAGAAATCGATACTTTCGCGGTTGGAAATCGACGTAAATGTGGTAGAATACTTGTTGTCATGGTTGTATTGGGTTCTGATTGATATATGGTGTTTTGAAAATGTTTTGGTTGGGTAAATGTCATTTTTGGGTTTTCAAACAGCGCTGAGAAATTTTGAGTTTTCCTTGGTTCGCCTAGCGAACCTGGGGCGAAGCAGTAGCGAGTGGTGTTTTCGCGGGTTCGCCTAGCGAACCAGTTAGCGAAGGTCAGCGAAGGTTCGCTGAGTTGTTCGCCTAGCGAACTTTGGGTGTTTTTGGGTCTGGTGGTTGCTGCCTTGGTTCGCCAAGGGGTTCGCCTAGCGAAATTTGTGTCTGTTTTCTAGCTGGTAGTTGGTTCGCTGGACATTCGCCTAGCGAAGGTGGTAACAAATGCTCGCTAGAGGGTTCGCCTAGCTAACAGGGCTGTTTGTGTAGTTTTGTTTTCTGCATAACTTTTGATCTGTGGTTCGGTTTGAGGCGTGGTTTGATGCGTTAGAAAGCTTATAAAATGTTCTTTTTTATGAGGATAGTTTTGAGATTGTTGGCCGATTAAATTATGTCGGGAATTAGAAAATGTGTGGTATTGTTGTCGACTTTTTCCGGTTAATTGGGTGTAATTATGGGTTATCATACGAATTGCTTGTGATATATGTTGGATGCATGTGTTTAAATGTCGTGATGATGGTTTGGGGCCGTATGGAAATTAAATGCATTGTTTTGGGCTTGAGTGTAAAGCAAGATTTTGTCAATTGGGATGAGTGCATATATGTGTGCATTTTAAATGTCATGAGTCATTGTATGCCAAGCATCATGATATGCATTGTTGTGACGTCCTGAGTGACAGATTGATTCCAGAGGGAATCTGCTATAACATCGTGAGCCTTAAAAATAAGAGGAATGAATCGCCTTAAAAATAAGAGGACCGAAAGCGATGGTTATAGACGATCGTGTGCCCATGTGGGGTGTGAGCGATTCGATTGTGAGCCTTATACAAAGAGGACCGAAAGCAATCCATAAACGTCGTGCGCCATATACAAAGAGGACCGAAAGCGACGGGGAACATCGTATGCCTGACGGGGAGTTACAGTGATGTAACGAGCGATGGTTCCAGCAGAGTTCCTGAGTGAACTAGTGATGAGAAATATTGGAAGTCGGTACCGCATGGCATATGCATAGAGTCGTTGTGTCGGTCTCTGTGCATTTGCATAAATTATGGATTAATTGAGTATGGAATTGTGAATGTGATTGATGAGATGGAATATGTATAATTGTATTGATGATGAGTGTATTGTGTATGACTGATGTGCATTGGTATGGAATACTTGATAAGTGTACTGTGTTGTGTTGTAATTGATTGTGGTGCATTTGTGGTGAGAATATTTTACTTGTGCATTTCTGTGTTAATATATAATTATATGCAATTGTATTATGATTGTGTTTATCACCCTTCTGCTGTTTTATAATGCTCTACGAGGCATTGCAGATTAGAGTTGCTGGAGGTCTTTTTGTGAAGCTTAGGTCTTCATTCTTTTGTCGGTCGGCTCTGATATGTGACACCGGGTAGTCGAGGTGATCGAGTGTGATTAATTTGTGTTATGTATATGTTCCTTTTGGATTGTACATGTATGGTTGTATATGACACATACACTTCTATGATATATATATATATATATATATGAGATGTCAGAACAGATTTTCCGCTTTCATTCTGTTTCTGAAATATGGGTGTATTACTACCTGAAATTGTTGCATATCTTTATGAGCAGGTGTTGTATGTTTGTTTCAAATTGATGTGACCCCTCGGTCTATGCCGTGAATTTTTAAATATACTCTGATGAAATTTTGAATTTATTTTTTTTTATTGCTTTAATAGCTTGGGGGTATAGATTAGGGGTGTTACATTGTACTGAGGATGATTATCATGTGTCTCAAATATGGGTGTAGATGTAATCTCCGAGATCACAATCCTTTGATGCTGCTGCTCCTGAGCTGCGGCCAGGGATTGCATGTTGCTGTGAAGTTTTTCCAAACTTTCTTTTAGAGCGTCGATTTCTTCTCTTAACTTTCTGTTCTCTTCCTCGAGATCGTCCATTTTCTTTTTTCGATCGACCCGAGTATTGTACGAATGAGACAGTTTGACTCTAGGATTGTGACATATACATGAGACTCAAAGATAAAAAATGCATTATGTGAGAATGATGAATGATATGCAAAGACATATTTTTTGTTTTTGTTTTCAAAAGAAACTTTAACAAATAGATTGGAAATATCACACAGTGGGGGTGGCGACCCCTTTTATTGAATTCAAAAGATTGCAGTATTTTACAAAGAAAAGTACACTATTTTACAAAGTGATGTAAGGAAAAATGTCTAAGCTCATGGATCCTGAGTTCTCTCTGAGGAGAGCTCAGATGCTGGTTCCTGTATTTTCCTTTTATTTGATCGGGCCTCTTCAGCAGTTGTCGGGTCGACGATCCTTTTCCAAGTGAAAGGAGTGAGTAAATTTCTTCGATCTTCCTGACTTTCTATGGCATGTTGCTCTAATATCTCAATCAGAGCATCCTTTTCTTTTAGCAGTTCCTAAATCTTGGTACATTCCAAATTAAGGATCTGGTATTTGTTCTTCCAAGAGTTTTTCTCACGTTGGACTTTGTTAAGAGCGACCTGGAGTTTTTCCACATCAGACATGAAATAAAGGACATATTCCTTTAAGGGGAAAACTTCTTGACGAGGGTAAGGCATCCTCAGCTTGAGGGCTCTAGTTTGCACCCAGTGGAGATAAGGTTCCATGGAGGTACAATTTGGTCTTCCTAGAGACTCTCTCCCTTTCCTGTGAATATTTTGCGAGGCATGCACTATTTCTTTCTTTAGTGCCCTGTCATTTTCCCCTTTCTTGAAGAAAAGACCTTCCAGATGAACATTATGTGGGATATTCTTTATCAGGTATCCAAGTTGACGGCGAGCTAAAATTAGATGATAGTTGATCCCTCCTTTAGTACCAATGAGGGTTACATTGGGGAAATTTCCACATTTGTCGATGATCTCTATCCCTTCATAAATCCGATTGTACCAATCTATGTCAAAATTGGTAAGAGACATAATTCTCTGGGACCATCGTACAGTACTCTTGTGATCCCAAAAAGCAGCAGACTTGGGCAAGTGGGAAATAAACCATTTGTAGAGTAAGGGTACACAGCATGTGATCATCCCTCCACTATACAAGTTCCTTAAATGTACAGAATGATAAGCATCTACGAGCAAGGTTGGTACAGGGTTTCCTATTAAGAATATCTTAACAGCATTGGTATCGACGAAGTTGTCAATGTTGGGAAAGAGGAATAACCCATATATAAGTAGAACAAAGACGTCTTCGAAGGCAGTTATGTTTCCTACACTAGCAAATTATAGAGCTTTCTCCATCAGGAATTTAGCCGGTAAGCCCTGGATTCCTCCTTTAGTGGTCATGTGAGTCCTAACTTCTGACTCATCCAAAGAGATTGCTATTGCAATGGTCTGATCCTTTGGAATTTCTTCCAGTCCAGAAAATGGAGCTTGATTAATGATAGGTAAATCAATCAGGTGGGAGTACTCTTCTAATGTTGGTGCAAGTTGGTAATCTGGGAAAGTGAAGCAGTGGTAAACTAGATCGTAGAATTGTACCAGCGTAGACAGGATCCCTTCAACCACGTTGACCCTTAACAGAGATAACATCCCTCCTTACTTAGCTCTGAAAGCCTCGAGATTGGTAATCATCCTTAGCAATTTCCTTAAGTCTTCTAGTTTCGGAGTCTTGAAGGTGTACTTGTATGTTTTTCTTCTACCAAAATCCATAACGCAACCTCTGATATTTGCAATTATTGTTTTTAGTTCTTTTGAAAAAAGATTTGTTCTTGTTTGAAAAGAGTTTTTTAATGAATGCATGAATGCAGCAAGCAAAAACATTTGAAAACATGGGTTTAGGAGTTCAATGTCACGAGCATGGAGTCATGGCTCTGCCCATTCCCAAAGGTTGTACTATTTGGTTAATTTTTGCACCTGTAGAACGGGTTCTAAAAGGTTCCCAAAATCATTGACCCCTCCTAGGGATATTAACAGCAAGCTGATTCACTCGAGAGAGCTGTAATATCCTATGATGAATCTCTTTAAGGTGTAGTATCGCGTATCAACTATTCCTGATAGTCACCGCACTACCAAATGGTCATATGGTTAATGTCTACTAAATCCTTAGGGTCATGGGTACCGCACTGGGATAAACGATGCTTTCACGACAATCGGTCGTTCAACATCAATATTTCCACACTGGTACCTCGCCTGATTCGGTGGACTGCCAAGTTAGCTTAGTCGGGATTCACTCCCTATAAGCGTTTCCCGGATATGCCACCACTTATCTTAATGTTCTCTCAAACTTTCCACATGCGTATTAATCGCATTCCCATTTAACAGAAATTTAAACACGGGTATCAAGTAATATGACAGTAAATGATATATATATATATATATATATATATATATATATATATATATATATATATATATATATATATTGCAGAAAGTATGTAAATAGAAAAATAAATGCCAAGCAAAGCCTAGACCTCTTAGGAACTCTAATCCTAGACATACATAAAACTCCCCAGCAGAGTCATCATTTTTCTGTAGCGTGCGATTTTTGTCGGTGACACGACCATCTTACCGCAATGGTTGGAATTGGGTGCTACTTTCTGATTTCTTTTTTATCCTATGAAGCTGGAAAGGAAAAGGAAGCTATCTAAAACTAACCTTGCACGCAAATGTTTTCTTTAACAAATGCTAAGAGATCGGGGAACGGGGTCAGGTTACACAAAGGGAAGTTGTCAATTACCCAGTGTATATATGGTTATCCATAGACCTTTTATGGCATGTTTTTCTGTTATCTTTAAATACTTTCTTGAGTTTATCTAGTGTGGGTTGGGAAAGTTTCTCCTTTGGCAGTGTTGAGAGAGTGTTTTTGTTGTTTTCGGGCTTTTGTTGTTTTTAGGAAGGTACTGGACCTAAAGTTTTTTTATTTGTGTGCTCGCTAAGATTTCGCAATATTATGCCTATGTATTCCCGTAAAGAAAACTGGGAAATCAGAGCAATCGTAGTTCCTCCTATTCTATGGGAGGAAAGATGTTTGGTGTCTTGTTTAAAGCCCAAGATTGAAGGTGGTTGAGTATTTGTGTCTTGTTCAAAGCCCAAGATTGAAGCTAAAAGGGTGACTGGGAGAGAATTTTTCATCTCTAAAGGGAGATATCTCACCTATTCATCACAAATTTTGGGTATTTGATTATAAAGGAAAATTACTTTTAACTGGGATATGAGAATCCAGCAATGCCATAATTTCCTTTATAAGGGTGATGTCATGAAGGAAGAAACTTTAACTCAATATAGAGCAATGTCATTTTTCCTTAGGAGTCTTCCATGCTAAGAGAGGGACATTGGCTTGGATGTAAATAATCTAGAGGCCTGCCACTTACAGAAGTTATTTGGAAATTGATTGTCTGTTCTGATAAGTGATGTACAGAGAAATGTCTTCCTACAAAGTGGACTCTTGATTTCCTCTGAGGGGATGTTGATTTTTGTATGCCTTGGTCAAAGCCCAAGGTTGAAGCTAAAAGATTGACTTTGCTTAGGGAATTATATATATATGTCTTGTACAAAGCCCAAGATTGAGGCTAAAAAGAGACTGACTCTACTGGGGAGGTTTTATCTGTTTTGTACAAAGCCCAAGATTGAGGCTGAAAAGAAATTGACTCCAGTAGAGAGACTTTATATGTCTTGTACAAAGCCCAAGATTGAGGTTGACTCTACTGGGGAAAATCATTATATAAAGCCTAAGAGGAGGCTGGTTGGGGGAAATTATTATATGAAGCCTAAGAGGAGGCTGGCTTCTGCTGAGGATTATTGAAACCCAGAGACAGGTTCAATATGTGTTGGGGAATCAACTCTTGCTAGGGATTGAAGGGAGAGTTGCAGTATCAGATATCATAAGGCTCTGATTCTATTAGGGTTTTTTATGGTAAATTGACCATGGCTGAGGTTTCTTTTAAGGTGAAGATTTAAACCTTGAAAACCTATGGAGATTTTAATTCTGCTGGAGATTAGTATGTTGATGAAATGATCAGGGTTTTTTCCTGTGCTTTTAGGAAACTTGAGGGTCTCTTGGTGAGATCTAAGAGAAGATGATACTTTCCAAGTCTACTGGTATGAAGAGGTTGACTCTTAATTGGAGAATGATTTTTGTATGATGCCTAAGAGGAGGCTGAGACTATCCAAGTCTACTTGTATGAAGCCCAAGATGAGGCTGTTGGTTTAAGGGGTGAGAATCAACCTTAGAATGGTTAGATGTTTTGGAATTCTGACTCTCCGAGGGATTGAACTAGTAGAGATGACTAAGTTATGTCTTATACCTCTAGGAGGCCTTTGGGTCCTTGTACTAAGCCCAAGAGGAGGCTGAGAACTTCTATGAAGCCTGTGGGTCCTTGTACTAAGCCCAAGAGGAGGTTGGGGATGCTTTTAAGAAGCATGTGGGTCCAAGCCTGAGAAAAGTTCAAGAAATGTTTCACCGGGAATTAATCCTTTCTTTGCTGAACAGTTCTAAGGTTTGAAGAAATTCAAGAGAGGTTTCACCGGGAATTAATCCTCTCTGGGGAAATGAATTTCTTGTACACATATCTTTCTAAGTTAGGACAGTCTTGAGAAAAGTTTCACCGAGAATAATGCATTTCTCTGTTCCATATTGTATAGGCCCAAGAGGAGGCGAGATTGTATCTGGAATTTCCTATGGGGAACTAGTTTTGACTGTGTTGAAAGAGTAACCACTGATTTGATCTAAACCTAGACCTAACTACTGGGGAAAACTCTAAGCAAGTATGTACAAGCATATATATATATATATATATATATATATATATATATATATATGAGATATATAAACAAGTATGTATTGAAGAGGTAGTGGAACTTACAGTTGTGCTAGCCCAAGCATAGTAACTACAACTATATGGTTACTTTCTCAAAAAATTGAAGAAAGTTTTGATAAAAATTTGAATTTGAATTTAAATCAAAAAGAAAGTTGTTTTAAAAGGAAGTTTGGGGCTTATACTCAAGGAGAGGCCCATATGATCTCTTTTGAAAAGGCGACGATCGCGTCGTAGTTTTGAAAACCACAGAGGGGCTTATACAATGACTGAGGCCCAAATTATTGTATTTACAAAGAGGATGGGTCTTACACTCTATTGGAGGCCCAAAAGTGTATTTTTATACCAGAGATGGGACTTATAGCTCAAGGAGAGGCCCAGATGAAAAACAGTGATCGCACCGTTTATTTTGAAAATCGTGTGGGACTTATACAATGACTGAGGCCCAAAATTATTTATGTACAAAGGGGGTTGGGTCTTACACTCTATTAAATGCCCAAAAGTGTTTGAAATAAGAAGAAAAATTGGGCTTACAACTCAAGGAGATGCCTAGATGAAAATTGTTTTGAAAACGACGATCGCGCCGAGATTTTTAAAATCATATCGGGACTTATACAATGACTGAGGCCCAAATTTAATTATTTACAAATGGATGGGACGTACACTCTATTAGAGTCCCAAAAGTGTTTGAAAAATATTTGATAAATTAAAATTAAGAGAAACCCTAATTTTAATTAAAAAATATAATTTTTCAAAGGAAATTAAATATAAAATATCAAATATATTTAAAAATAAGTGGTAAGCTTTAAAAAATCATGCTTAATTACATGAAAGCTTGAAATCCAATTTGTTTTGAAAAATCAAGGTGAGAATTTCATTCAAAAATGTTTTAAAACAAATAAAAATTAAATTAAATTCAAAAATCAAACTATATTAAATAAATAATATAGATGTAATTTTTTTTAGAATAAAATAATTTAACATTTTTTTGACTTTTTAAAAAAAGAATCAATCAAAAATGATAAAAAATTAAAGAGAAATTAATTTTTGAAATCATTTAATAAAATAAAAGAAAACTCAAAATTTTGAATATTTGAAAAAGGCGCCAAGAACAAGTCATCTTCTTCGCGCGAGCTCTGGTTTTCCAGATTTGTAAAACCCTCTCAATCTCACTCAATACGTGATGAAATGGAATGATTCAAATATCAATCTTGCTTGCTTTTGATCAAGGAACATGATGATGGTGTTTAATTTCATTTAATTTAAGTATGGAGTGAGATAATTGTGATGAACACAGAAACCCTAGAATTTGCAAAAACTATCATGAAATCTTAAACACGAATGAAATTATACAATTGATTGAGGGTTATTACTCTATGAACTACCAGAAACAAGTTGGTAACTTGAAAACAAATTTATGATGCATGTAGTATAAAGTTTAAGAGTGTCAGGCTTACCTCTTGCAAGAAGAATTCGAATTCTATGTTGGAGGTGTTACAAATGTTGTGTAATGATCTGGACAACTTCAATGGACCTCAAGTAATGTGTTTGAAGGCTTGGAATGGATTGAATCAGCTTGGAACTTATTGTGGCACCTTAACTACAAACAGGCCAAAAAGCTTGAGCAAATGGGGGGTGACTTTGTGATTCTAATGTTCCAAATGAGTTTTAAGGTTATAGATCACTCATATATGATATATGTGAGGTGTTGGCATGATTGGTTTTGATAGAATTGCTCTCAAATTGAAAATTCGATAGTGACTTGAATGAGAAGCAAAATCTAGTTTTTTTAGAGTGATTGAAAGCAAAACTTGAATTCAGAGGTTTTGGGGTGGTTTGATCAGTCACACATGACCTCTATTTATAGTAGAGGAAGTTTGTTTTGGAAGCAATAGTGTTTGGAGGCTGATCATGGCAGTAGCTTGTAGCCATTGACTTGGATAATTCAAAAGTGCCAAGTCAACTCTTCTTATCTTGACTCCATTTAACTTTGCAGGTTTGAATGCTTAGAGTTTGGACTGAAATATTAACTGGCTTGGAGTGTAGTGATCTGGTTCATGACACCTCAATGCATTGCATTGATGTTACCTTGCCCAATTTGAATTCCAAGTTTCATATCATGATGATTTTCACATGTCAAGTTGAATTCCTTGCCTCTTTGATCATGAACCAAGTGAGTCATCAGATTCTTTGTGTTTTTGGAAGATGACAAAGTTGGCAAAGTGACAAGATTTGAAGGGAAAAATCATGTGATACAAGTTTGGTTTCCATGTTGTCTTGAAAAATCAGGTTTTTAGGCCATGTTTCAAGGCTTGTAACTCCCTACTCAAGTGGAGTTAAGATGATTTCTTGTACTTTTTGGAAAGCCCTAATAACATACTTTAACTTTGATGTCTAACATTGGTCTTGAATCAACTTGGATCATGATGAAAAAATGGCCCTAAAGTTGGTGAAAAACCAAGACAGATTCTGTCTAAAATTTTCACTAAGTGTTGGAAAAATTGATCAATTTCATGTTTTTGTGATTTTGCTCAATCCATTACTCAAAATCCATGAGGATTTGGAATCTGATGTAGTTGACAATTTTGAAGTTTGTAATGAGAGCTTTGATTTGAGCTTTGGATGGAAGAAAAAGGCCTTGTGGTTTAGGAGTTATGGCCTTGTCAAGTTGGTACCAAATCACTTTTCTTCCATAACTTAGAAAATTTTAAGTTTTTCAAGGTACCCCCTTTTTCAAGTAACCTCAGTTTTCTTGATTTTTCTTGATGGATGATGATCCAAACCATGAGTTAACATTGTTTTTGACTTAGGGAAGCCTTGATTGTCAAGAAATTCAAAAAGTCAAACTTGGTTTTTAGGCACAATTGACTTTTTGTCAGATGAATTTAAAACTGTGTGATCCTTTATGCAATCAAGTCCTTGACCTAATTCAAACCTAATGGATGGATTCCATAGGTGTTTTAGGGTGTCCTGAATCATGTCCCAAGGTTTGGGAGCATGTCTTGGTCAAAATTCAAAGATACAGTTGACTTTTCATCAAGAAACCCAAATTGGTCCAGATGAATTTGAATCCTTGTATTGCTCATGAACCAAGTTCTTTGAATTATTCCAATATTGTGAATGGATCAATATGATGTATTAGAGGTCTTCAAAACACTTCTTGAGGTCTTGGCTCATGTCTTGCTCCAAAAGTCAACTTAGGGGAGAATTAGGTCAAGAAACCCTAATTCCTGATTTTTGATGAATGCATCCCCTGAGGATATTTTGACTCTATAATTGAGTCCATGAGATCCCTTTGAGCTTCTTGACTCATTTTTTGAGGTATTGGCTCATGCCTAGATGAAAATTTTCATCTGGAGGCCTTGGTCGACCAAAACCCTAATTTGGTGACACTGGCGATCTTGAGGCGTGATCCATTTGGAATGTTGCAACCTTGTGCTTGATTCTTGATGTGGGAGACCTCTTGATCCTTCATGGGTGTTTGAGAGGTTATACAAGTTGAAGATCATGTAAATTCTTGATTGTTCCTTTGCCTGAGTACTCTGAGAGGGCTCGAAACCTTAATTCTTGGTTATAGTGAATGCTTAACAAATTTTTGAGAAGATTGATGAGGTATGAGGGTACATCCATATTATGGTGATGGTTTGCACAATGATGGGAAATCTTTGTGGTCAAAATTTGGGGTATGACACTCGTGACCTCAAGATGTTGTATCTTCTTGAAAGCCCTTCACAACCAATTGTTGCATCAGTGTCTATTATTCCTATTGAGCGCATGGAGGACTGTCAAGAAATATTAGCGAGGATGAAACTAGAGAGAGATACTTTGGAGGGAAAGTATCATGCCATTAGTGCTGAGAAGATAGAGTTGTAGAAGCAGCTGAAAAAAAAAAGACGACTTGATCGAGTTGCTTGAGAGGCGTTTTATGGAGATACATGTAGCGCAAGAGAATTTATTTTTCTCTAGCGTACAGCCAGTTCCTAGTGTTCATGAGTATTCAAACATTCCTCCCACATCAGGTGCTTGGAAGAGGATCGTCTACAAGCTTGTGTTGGAGAACACAAATTTGAAGAAGCAGAAGAGGATGCATCAGTAGGGAGTGGGCCTTCTTTAGATGGGATTCCTTAGGACCTATTAGACTTAGCTTTTTCCTCTTGTATTTTGGGTATCTTGAATTGTACTTCAAAGATGTAATTCTTCCTATTATCAATGAAATGAAGTTTTTTAGTTTCTTCAAAAATGTGTTTTTCCTTTTAATGTTTGCAGCTTGCTTCTTGAGTTCCTTGAAGCCATTAAAATTGCATCTGCATTGCATTCATGCACATGTCATCACATTTGCATTTCTCTTGCATAAGCTCATTCCATTGTCTCCTCTCCAGTTTCCACAATGAGTCCCTCACACCAGTACAACACCAGAGCTATAGCCCGACGAAGAATGGCTGAGCAAGAGCAACAGATTGATTGAGCCACTGGTGAACTTGAAGACCTACGAGGGAACGTAAGATAGATAATGGAGATGTTGCAAGTGATTCATGCAAAGATGGATACCCAACCCATAGTGGTTTCTGAAATTGTTAATCCAGTGGTTCATCCTCAGCATGCAGTGACTACTCCAGTAAATTTGCCTCCTTTTTGTCTTCCTCCAGGTTTTGTGCCTCGGCCTGCTACAATTCCCACTACTCAACAAGTTGTTCCATTGGCTTCCGAGGTTCCTCATGTAATCCCAACCTTTGCACCTACTGCCGTGTATACCCGACTGCAACCTTACTTTGATGAGCAACAACAAGTGAATGATGTCCCTGATATGTCTAAAGATGGGGATGAACGACATGAAAAGCTGAAAGAGAATGTTGAAACCATTGAGAAAAGGTTGAGAGCTATGGAAGGTGATCATATTTTCGGTGTTGCTGCAAGGGAAATGTGCCTTGTGTCTGGATTGGTTATCCTAGTAAAATTCAAAACTCTAAACTTTGATTAGTATGAAGGTGCTACTTTCCCGAAGAATCATCTTATCATGTACTATATAAATATGGCAGCCCATGTGGATAATGATAAGCTCATGATTCGCTGTTTCCAAGATAGCTTGAAAGGTGCCTCTTCCAAGTGGTACTTGAGCTTGGATCAGACCCATATTCGCTGTTTTCAAGACTTCTCAAATGCTTTTATAAAACATTACAAGTACAACATGGATTTGGCCCCTAACAGAAGGCAGTTGTTGAGAATGTCGCAAAAGGATTCTGAATCATTCAAGGAATATGCTCAGAGGTGGAGAGAAACAGCATCTCAAGTTGAACCACCCTTGACCGAGAAAGAATTAGCTGACTGGTTCGTTGATATAGTACGACCAGAATTTTATGAAAGGATGGTAGAAAGTGTAACTGCTAGCTTCTCTGACCTAGTCGTTGTGGGTATCAAAGTTGAACTTGGTTTGTAAAATGGTAAGATGATCAACACAACTGGAAGTTCCAACAACAAAAACAACAAGGTTAAGAAGTCTTCTAACCATTTTCACAAAAAGAAAGAAGGGAAAAAAATGCAGTGATGATTAGTCGAAGGAAGAATCAGTCTTGGAAGAAACAATAGCAATAACAACATTATGTTCAACAGCCAACTTACCCAGTTCAATTCACTCAACAACCATATGTGGCATTAATCAAGCCTTCATTCAATCAACAAGTTCCCATATATCAACCTGTGCAACCAGCTCCTATTTATCATCCAGTTCAAGCTCCACCAACATATCAACAAGCGCCCAACGCTCCAGTTTATCAACAACAAAGAACTCAAGCTCCACGTCAAAATGCTCCCTTTCAAAACAGAAGGCAGGGTGGCAGACCTCTTATTGCTCCCATTCCTATGACTTACACAGAATTAACCCTTCATTGTTGCAGAGAGGTTTGTTGACTCCACCCGATCCTCTTCCACCGTACTACAATCCCAATGCCCACTATACATTCCATGAAGGTGCACCAGGACACGATTTAGAAGGTTGTTATGCTCTGAAACACATTGTGAGAGAACATATGGAAAAGAATATCCTTTCATTTGGAGATTCAGTACCAAATGTCAAAAACAACCTTTTGCCTGCTCATGGGGCTATCAATGCCATTGATGAAGTGTCTGATGAAAATTTGATCCTAGATGTTGCTGAAATCAAGACTCCTCTGCGAGATTTCCATGCAAAATTAGTAGAAGCAGGATTGTTCAGGTTTTCCATGCAAAATGTGAAGAATGTGTTGTTTGTCCTAAAGGATGTGAGTTGGTCCAAAAGGACATCCAAATTTTGATTTATGAAGGTTTTTTGCAAGTGAGTAACAAAGTGAAAAAAGATGAAGTATCAGTAATTGAGCCTATTTTCAATTTGCCAGAGTCAAATGACAAGATACTTGTCTTCAATTTTCCCGAGTCTAGTTCCAAAACACCAATTTTCAATTTACCGAAGCCAGTCTTCAACATTCCAGAACCTGTTGTTGTTCAGCCAGCTAGTCATCTGAAGCCAGTGGTTATCCAAAAGCCTGGTCCGTTCCCTTTTGAAGATACCAGAGCAATACCATGGAAGTATGATGTGATTGTTGTTGACCAAGAATCTGGAAAAGTTATTCAAAAATAAGGTTCGAACATTGCTAATGCAGACATAACTAATATTGCAGGGGCGAGTAAAATGACCCATAGTGGTTGTATCTACACTCCCTAATTCAATGAGGGTCCATCAAAAGGAACTGCTACCAAGGTGCCTACCAAAGACAAAGAAGTGATTCCAACTGATGAAGATGCTGAGTTTCTGAGAATCATAAGGAATAGTGGCTACAAGGTCATTGATCAGCTACATCAAACTCCGTCAAAGATATCCATTATGTCTCTTCTAATGAGCTCTCCAGCTCACAGAAGCGCCTTGCAGAAGTTGCTAGCTCAATCTCATGTCACTCATGACATCGCTGTTGGCCAATTTGATAGTGTAATTGCCAATATCACAACCTATAATACTCTCATCTTCAGTAGAGAAGATTTACCAATGGAAGGCCAGAACCATAACCATATGTTGCACGTATTTGTGACATGTCAAAATGATGTTTTAGCAAGAGTCCTTGTGGACACTGGGTCCTCCCTTAATGTTTTACCCAAAAGGACATTTGCTAAGCTAGCTTTCCAAGGGGCAGAGATGAGGCCTACTACTTTGATTGTTAAGGCGTTTGATGGATCGTGTAGGACAGTGATTGGGGAGATAAAGCTGCCTATTTTAATTTGCCCGCGTGTGTTTGATATTACCTTCCAAGTCATGGACATCAATCCCGCATATAGTTGCTTGTTTGGAAGACTATGGATGCACGTTGTTGGGGCAGTGACCTCTACTTTGCACCAAAAGATGAAGTTCGTTGTTGACGATAAATTAGTGATTATTTCTGGCGAGGAAGACCTTATGGTGAGCCATCTCTCTTTGTTCTAATATATTAAGGCTGATGAAGATGCTTTGGAAACTTCTTTCCAAGCTCTCGAAATAGATAATGTTGTCCTTATGGAAGTTGAAGAACCTGTGGGGAAGGGTAATCCATCTTTTGCATCTTTGAAGAGCACGAGATCAACCATTAAATAAGGTATTCCCGAAGGCTGGGGGAGGTTATTGATGTCAAGATAAAGTTGGACCACTTTGGATAGGGTTACAAACCAATTAATCAATGAGCATCAACTTCTGCCAAGGGTCGTCTGAAGAGTATCCAAGAAGTATTTTTCAGTGGTGGCTTTCAGGCCAATGCAATTGATGAAGATTATGAAGATGAAGATATGAACAACTTGGTGTTTCAGTGTGAAGCTGCCTTAGACAATTGGGAGGCAATTGAGATCCCTGAGATCATTCCCATGTCAAAGTAATTTATTGTTTTTCTGTTGTTTTCAAAAATCCATAGCTCTGCCCAAGGATATTGGATTATTTTGTAGGGCCACCTATGCACTTTCAAAATTATTATCAATGAAGACATTTTGTTAAATTCTCATTTGTTCATTTACTGTTTTTTGTTTTTACTTTTAGAGGAAATGACAATCTTTTCAAAAACTACAAAAAACAAAACATTTTCCTTTTGGATTTCTTTGTTCTTTTAATAAAATCAAATCATTCCAACATACATGATAATCAAAAACCATGTTGAATCCAATGACTCTCCTTCCACTCCTAACTTTGATTCACCCATTTACCAAGCTGAAGAAGAGGGTGGGGAAGATTATGACGTTCCTGATGAACTGGCAAGAATGTGTGAGTATGAGTACACAGACCTCCAACCACATCAAGAGTAGGTAGAGACAATCAACCTTGGTACAGACGAAGAGAGGAAAGAAGTCAAGATTGGTACAATGCTTGGGGCAGACATTAGAGAAAGATTGGTCAAGCTTTTATAAGAGTATGTGGATGTGTTTGCATGGTCATATCAGGATATGCTAGGGTTAGACACAGACATTGTTGTTCACAAATTGTCGCTTCGACCAGAGTGCCCGCCAGTAAAACAAAAACTCCGAAGAAAGAGATCAAACATGGCTCTGAAGATTCGAGATGAAGTCAAGAGGCAGCTTGATGCATGTTTCTTAACAGTTGCAAAGTATCCTTAGTGGGTAGCTAATATTGTACCAGATCCTAAAAAGGATGGAAAGTTCAGAATATGCGTAGATTATAGGGATTTAAACAAATCCAGTCCAAAGGAAGACTTCCCTCTACCACATATTGATACACTTGTGGACAACACTACTCGGTTTGTTGTTTTCTCTTTCATGGATCGTTTTTTAGGCTACAGCCAGATTAAGATGGATCCTGATGTCATGGAAAAAACCACGTTCATTACCCCATGGGGAGCATATTGCTATAAGGTCATGCCTTTCGGTCTCAAGAACGCAGGGGAAACCTACCAAAGGGCGATGGTCACCCTCTTTCATGACATGATGCATAAGGAGATTGAGGTTACGTTGATGATATGATTACGAAACCTCAGAGTGAAAAGGACCACTTGGACCATTTGTTGAAGTTGTTTGAGCGACTCAAAAAATTCCAGTTGCGGTTGAATCCTACTAAGTGCATGTTTGGTGTCCGATCCGGAAAGTTACTTAGGTTTACCGTTAGTCAACGAGGAATCGAAGTAGATCCCGACAAGGTCAGAGCAATCCAAGAGATGCCATCCCCACAAACTAAAAAGCAAGTTAGAGGTTTTCTTGGATGATTGAATTACATCTCCAGATTTATCTCCAACATGACCGCTACTTGTGAACCTATTTTCAAGTAACTTCGCAAGGACCAAATCATTGAATGGAATTCTGATTGTCAACAAGCTTTTAAGAAGATTAAAGGTTATCTGCAACAACCTCCCATCTTTATTTCACCTATTCCAAGGAAGCCTCTCTTCATGTATTTTACTGTGCTCGAATGATCTATGTGTTGCGTACTAGGCCAACATGACGAAACCAGATGAAAAGAACATGATTTGTCATACTACTTTGTTGATCTCTAAAATGGATCCATTAAAGTACATTTTTGAGAAGCCTGCTTAGACCGAAAGACTTTCTCGTTGGCACATATTGTTATCTGCATATGACATCCAGTATGTAACCCAGAAGTCTATCAAAGGAAGTGTTTTGTATGACTACCTTGCAGATCAACCTGTCAAAGACTACGAGCTTCTGAAGTTTGATTTCCCTGACGAAGACATCATGTTGGTAAAAGATTGTGAAGAACCAGGCCCTGGCGAATGTCCTGAGCCAGGTTCCCGTTGGAAGCTGATGTTTAATAGTTCCTCCAATTACAATGGGCATGGTATAGGAATCGTTTTGATGAATCCTAATGGTGGTTATACTCCATTTATAGCAAGGCTATGTTTTGAATGTACCAACAACATTACAGAATATAAAGCGTGTATCTTGGGTATTGAAGGTGCTATTGATCTCCGAATCAAGATCCTTGAAGTATGTGGAGATTCAGCCTCGGTGATCTACCAAGTCAAAGGTGAATGGGAAACCCGCAATGACAAGTTGATCCCATATCGTGCTTACATTGTAGAGTTGATAAAGTACTTTGATGAAGTCACTTTCCGTCATGTCCTTAGAACGGAAAATCATATAGCTAATGCTCTGGCTATGTTAGCCTCAACGTGGAAAGTCATATTCCTTACTGAAGCACCGATTATTCAAATTGAACAAAAGACTGAGCCATCCTACTGTCAATTAGTTGAAGAAGAAACTGATGGGAAACCATGGTTTCATGACATCAAGAACTACTTGCAAAACCTGGAGTACCCAGCTAATGCAACAGCTCTTGATAAGAAGACTCTGAGAAGATTGGCATCTAAATTCTTCCTTAGTAACGACGTGTTATACAAGAGAAACCATAACATGGTTCTGCTTATATGTGTGGATCGATGCAAAGCAGGCCTGTTGATCAAAAAGATTCACGAAGGATCATTTGGGACCCATGTTAATGGGAATGCCATGTCTAAAAAGATCTTGAGAGTTGGATACTACTGGTTAACCATGGAGTCCGATTGTATCCAATATGCCAGAAAATGCCACAAATGCCAAATTTATGCTGACACGGTACACGTGCCTCCAACACCGTTGAATGTTCTATCATCGCCTTGACCTTTCTCAATGTGGGGCATTGACATGATTTGGGCAATTGGGCCCAAGGCTTCCAACGGTCACCGTTTCATTCTGGTTGCGATTGACTACTTCACCAAATGGGTAGAAGCTGCCTCTTATACCAATGTAACAAAGCAAGTGGTTGTCCGCTTCCTAAAAAAAGAGATTATCTGCCATTATGGGATCCCAAGCCGAATCATTACTGAAGACTCTAAAAGATTTTACTTAAATTTTGGTAAAACTTGATGTCAAACACAATGTTCCAACATGAAGAATTTTGCCAGAGAACAAGATGAACAACATGAAGAATGCTGCAGACAAAGATGTCAAATACAATGTTCCAACATCTAGATTCGACATCCTGGACAAATATAGCTGGTTTTAAATATGTTGCAAGATTCAAGGAGCAATCACAACAGTGGATCAAGGAAAGAAGATTTGAAGCCCAATGCAGCAGAAGGTTATAAAAGAAGACCAAGTCCTAGGGCAGAAAAGTGAGAGAGAACGACAGAGACTTAGGAATCCTATTTTGTAAACTTTTGTAAAGTAGAAAATAGGGTTTAGGGTTTTGAAATTCGTTGGCTTTCTTGTATTGTAAGTCTCCCTCTGTATCTATTTGATACATTGTGGAAGACATAGATGCTTGTATAGATTCATAAACCTGTAGGTAATGAATCGTGTATTGTTCTTGGATGAAACTTTGAAGCAAATCCATGTTGTGTCGTTATTCAAGGTTCCTTGGTTGAACTTTGCTTTGAAAGAGGTGTCTTTCAAGTAGGATATATAATTGTTGTCGATTGTAACTATTAGATGATCACAGGTTGTGATTTAGGGAGTGAGATGGGTTTCTCTTATCAATTAGATGTGACTTATAATGATAAAGTCTCCATTAGGTAGTGATAGGTAAACCAGAGGTTGTTTACATAAAACTATACTACTGATAGTGGATTCTTCATCCTGGCTTGGTAGCCCCCAGAAGTAGGTGATTTGCACCGAACTGGGTCATCATATTCTATGTTATTTATCATTATGCAATTTACAATTCAGTTTTGATTAACATGTTGTAACAGATGTCAAAATGTTTGTCTTGCTGCTGTTGCTGATATTCCAGGATATTAGCTTGTTTATTATGCGCTTGCTTTAAAGTTATATAGAGAACAATGTCGTGACATGTGTTAGGACATCTACTATTTGCTATGCCAGAATTTTAATTGGTATCAGAGCAGGCATCCTATCTATTTCTGGATGAGATCTTGGGAGATACTTTATGGTTTTTAAACAAGGTGTGTGTGAGATCAGATCATTCACTCAGACATACTCAAGGGTATTAATGGATGTGATAGATGTTCTGGATCACAGGTAACAACTACTGATGGTTGTTCAAGTTTTCTGAGGAATTTCTACAGCAACAGCTGGAGGAGTGGCTAGTTCTCCTGTATGGTGTCTTATAAGATGTCTGACATCTTATTAGGGCATGTTGAAGATGTTCCTTGGTGGTTCCGCTGCATATGTTTCTGATGGAAGAAATCTGGTATTTATGGGATTCTGGAGTTGTGATAGAAGAAAGATGGTGGAAGATCTTGATTGTTGGCTTCTATTCTTAAAGATATTAGCATCTATGAAAGCTCTAGTCGTTCCAAAGGCAGGAGCAATGGAATGGAGAGAGTTGTTGGTTGATGTATGTCATGATGACTTGGTACTTGGAAGCTTGGTTCCATCTTGTATCTTGAAGTCAGTTTGAAGAGAAGGGGAGTTGAGATCGTGTTTATCAAATCCATGATCTATGAATTTGATAAATATTCTTTTCGGCAAAGTTGTCAAAGATACTTGAGTTTTCACTCAAGTTCACTCATAAAGGCATCTCTGGTCGTGCTTAAGAGCTCTTTCTGAAGGATAATCTGGTTCTCATGCTGAAGATGGATTTCTGAAGATCTCTAGTGCTGATGGATGTTATTCAATGTGGAGATAATGGGAGGTGATTTATTTTCACCATTCATGATTTGCAAGAATTCTATTAGCAAAGAAAAGTCATAGGCAGGTTGAGTCAAGGGTGACAGACTTGATGTCTCAACATGCTATTTGACTAGAAAGATGTTGACACATTTGTGTTGAAATCTGGTAGCTCATATATCATATAGGATGTATGGTTTTGTGGATAGGGATTTAAGATCAATTGCTATTTGTGGAATCCACAAATATTTAATTGATTATCCTTGTATTTTAGAGTACAAGATTACTGGTCACAAGTTGGTACATCAGGAAGGGCTACATCTCTTGTTGCATCTACTCAAGGATCCGTTCTTTGTAGAATGGATACAGTCAATAATTGGAACTAATGTTCTATCAGATGTTGAAACATCTTGACAGTGGAGTATGTGCAGAATCCTTTTGATTCAAGGAGTGAATCTCTGGAGAAAAGGAGTTGCGGCTGATGATCTTGGTACCATACACGTGTGTGGTAGGATATGTCTTTTTCTGGTATTGCAAAGGCATGTAATCGGACTAGAAAGTTTTCTGGAAAGAAACATGGCTAGAATGTAGTGCTTATGGAAGTGAAGATGAAGACATTTTTTCTTGGATCAGTTTATTTCTGAACTAGGAGTATTGGAGTGCAGCAGGTGTGTTCTTGTTTCTACTATAGGAGCATGTGATCTTGCTCATCTTGGAGGTGAAGGATAAGTGGCAATTATCTCTGACCTTCTGAAGAAGTCTCTACTTAAGGAAAGCGGGATTCCTTTTTTAAAGATCTTGTGTGACTAATCTCTTCTGAAGAATCAAGCTTTGGCATGTTTGGTTTCTCTGAAGATGAGATGGTTGTTGTAGTACAGTAAATCAGGATGGAGGTTGTCTACTCTAACTTGATATCATTAATCAAGTCTATGAGAACATGGAACTCTTATTCTGTTATAGGGATGAGGTTCTTCTAAGTAGCTGAACGAAGAACTGAACTCTCCAGCTGGATTTCTGATCAGATGTTGTGACATCAAGCCGAAACTTCAGGGTCTTAGTTGATGTTGTGGCGTATCATCGTAACATAAGTTGATCTTCTCAGAAATAAATGGAATTAATGCTTCAAAAAGGTCTATCTCATGCAGTTTATGGGAGCTGCAAGAAGGAGTAGATGTTACATGTCCGAGTCTTGGTGTATCAAAGATGGCTTGCTATGGAATAAGTGGATCATGTAACTTGAAGATTAGGTTTCATTGGTGGATCAGAAGATTTTCTAGAGCTCTGAAGAAAAGCTAAGATTAACCAAACAGTGGCATTTGGTTGATCACTAATGTAAATTCAAGTCGTGTGCTTGGAACTAATTATTCTTGTGCAGAAGGGTAGTTGGTTGAAAATCAAAGGAGGTTCTGGTTCTGTTCATATCTTGGAGCTTGTGGTAGAAGCCCTAAGTTACTTATGGAGGATTACCTTCTTTTGGGAAAAGTATGAGAGTTTATTTCTCTCTACTGTTGTCTGGAGTTCTTATTGATCAAGCTGGTGGAGCTGTGTTCTCTAAAGATCTTCAGTTGGATTACTATGCAGTTAGTAAGTCTAGTGGTAATTGTATCAAGAACCATAGTGTATGGTGTCTGGGATATGATCAGGATGTCCTAACTGATGTTAGAACATCATCATGTTTTCTGAACTTGGAGTTCAGATTGTGGAAGCTGATATTTGCCAGTTGAATCAGAAGTATTCTAACTTATCATATGGGAGAATAATGAAGTGAAGACTGTCTTGAATCATGGGGTGTTTATCTGGATGGTTGACTTTTGCTGAGCTCAGAATGCTTGTGGAGAGGTGGTTTCCTCTGCTACAAGTCATGCTAGAGAAAAGTGGATCAGTTTGGTGCTTGTGAAGCAAGTAAGCTGAGGATTTCTGGAGCATGGATTTGATGTATTTCAAGTGTGAATTACATCTGGGCTAACTGACAAACTAAGGGACTCTGTATGCCTCTTTGAGGAATGTGAAGCATTCTAGATTCAATTGGATTTTATCTCAAGGAACAAGGATATCTATGGCTGTAAAATTCAAGGTGGATTTGTACAGGGTATGGATGGTTTCTGGATGAGAGGTATCAATGGCGATTTTGGTCTCAATCCAAGAGTTTGTTGGTTGTGGTACAAGGATGTGATCCTGGTACTCTCTCACTATATGATCATGAAGTTTGTCATGGGATATCATGTGGTGATTTTGGGTGTTTCTTGTTGAAGGAGCATCTTTTGTGAAAGATAGGAGGAGAAATTATGTCTGATACATGTACTAGTGTGGTACATGGATTGCTTGTGGAACAAGAAGTGAGTGAATGCGTTCAGCAGGTGTGTTGAACAGGGGGTGCGCTCTTGAAGACATGAAGATGCGTCTTATGTTTTCCATTCATTCTAAGGTGTTCTTCTTGCAAAGGAGCACTGGTTATCCTTGACAGAGGGAGTTGGACTTCTGTTTTGGATCTGTTGCTACAATAGTGTAGTGTTTTATAAAGATTGTTTGTGGTTTCAAGCAGTCTGTGATAGAATTCCTTTGGTGAGCGTGTAATGTCAGACGAGATGTCATGACATTGTGCTACTGGTTTAGTTATGGGTGGACTTGACTGGTTGGTTTGGATTCAGTCATTGGGTGTCAATGTATTGAATTAGAGTTGTTCAAGCTTCTTGGGAGTGTCCTGAGAGTTATTTCTTGTGTCTGGGAGAATTTATTTTTCTCTGCAGAATTAGCTAAGGGTCTTGGGAGACTATGTCGCTATCTGGAAGATGTCTGAAGAGAAGTCTTAACATCTTGGTCAATTATTCTCTTTCTTCTGGTTGGAAGGATTTATCTTGGGGCTCATTGAAAGGAATTGTGACTATGCATCAGATGTTACAAGAGGGACTAAACAAAGTTTGACAAGGTGTTAGAACATTGATTAGGACATGTAATTGGTTGCAAACTGATTGTCTTGGACAGCGGAGAGAATGTGTCTTAGGGAACGCGTGTTAAACATGTGTCTCGTAAAAAGAAGAAACAGTCAATTGTGCTTTGGCCGGTGCACATTTGTCTGCGAAGTTACATCCCGCATTTAATGTGCTTATTGAATTCACTTGCGTTATTTTCAATGGTTCGTTACATCCTAAGGAATTCGCTCGGATATATAAAGTGGGTTCTTGGCTTCATCTTATCTCAAGTTGTATTTTCTGTTGTGCTGAGTTCTCATGGATTTTATCCGTGTGTTGGTTTACATGTTTGTCAATTTTTGGCTAAAAAGGGGGAGAAAAGTACAGGGGTTGAGTCTGTCCTCGTAGTTGGCTTGCAGGGATGTTGGATAAAATGTTCTGACATTTTGTCTGAGTCTCAGGTTTTTTTTGTTCTGAGTCCTTCCTTCATGTCCTATGATCTGAGTTATGAACACAGTCGTGCCCTGTGTTCTGAGTTACACAAGTGAGGAAGTATAGATTCCTAAGTAAGGGGGAGCTTTCTATAGGGGGAGTGTGTTTGAAAGGAGTGTTCCTTGATCAACTCTTTCAGATTTCCTTCTAGCTTCTTTAGGAGTCTCAACTTCCTTTCTCGACCCTTTCTCAACTTCACTCACCCTGGCTTTATTGTACAAAAGGAGTTTTAGCCAAACTTTGTCAAAAGGGGGAGATTGAAGACTCTAAAAGATTTGACTTAAATTTTGGTAAAACTTGATGTCAAGCACAATGTTCCAACCTGAAGAATTTTGCCAAAGAACAAGATGAACAACATGAAGAATGCTGCAGACAAAGATGTCGAATACAATGTTCCAACATCCAGATTCGATATCCTAGACAAATATAGCAGGTTTTAAATCTGTTGCAAGATTCAAGGAGCAATCACAGCAGTGGATCAAGGAAAGAAGATTTGAAGCCCAAGGCAGCAGAAGGTTATAAAAGAAGATTAAGTCCTAGGGAAGAAAAGTGAGAGAGAACGACAAAGACTTAGGAATCCTATTTTGTAAACTTTTGTAAAGTAGAAAATAGGGTTTAGGGTTTTGAAAGTCGTTGGCTTTCTTGTGTTGTAAGTCTCCCTCTATATCGGTTTGATACATTGTGGAAGACATAGATGCTTGTATAGATTCATAAACCTATAGGTAATGAATCGTGTATTGTTCTTGGATGAAGCTTTGAAGCAAATCCAAGTTGTGTCGTTAGTCAAGGTTGCTTGGCTGAACTTTGCATTGAAAGAGGTGTCTTTCAAGTAGGATATACAGTTGTTGTCGATTGCAACTGTTAGATGATCACAGGTTGTGATTTAGGGTGTGATATGGGTTTCTCTTATCAATTAGATGTGACTTCTAATGATAAAGTCTCCTTTGGGTAGTTATAGGTAAACCAGAGGTTGTTTACTGTAAACCAGAGGTTGTTTACATAAAACTATACTACTGATAGTGGATTCTTCTTCCTGGCTTGGTATCCTTCAGATGTAGGTGATTTGCATCGAACTGGGTCATCATATTCTGTGTTGTTTATCATTCTGAAATTTACAATTCAGTTTTGATTAACATGTTGTAACATATGTCGAAACATCTGTCTTGCTGCTGTTGCTAATATTCTAGGATATTAGCTTATTTATTCTGTCCTTGCTTTAAATTTATGCAGAGAACAATGTCGTGACATGTGTTAGGACATCTACTATCTGCTATGCCAGAATTTCAATTATAGATAATGGGATAAACTTGAACAACAAAACCATGAATGAGATGTGTAAAGGTTTCAAGATTGAGCATCACAACTCTTTCCCTTAGCGTCCAAAAATGAATGGAGTTGTTGAAACCACAAACAAAAATATCAAGAAAATCCTGCAAAAGATGGTGAAAACTTACAAAGATTGGCATGAAATGTTACCATTTGCTTTGCACGGATACAAAACTTTAGTTCGAACTTCAACAGGGGCAACCCCTTTCTCTTTGATGTATGGGTTGGGTTCAGTCCTCCCAATTGAAGTAGAGATACCATCCATGAGAGTCTTAATGGAGACCAAACTAGACGAAGCAGAATGGATCCAAGGTAGATTTGACCAGTTGAACCTCATTGATGAGAAATATATGACTGTAATGTGCCATGGTCAGTTGTACTAGAAGCGAATCAAGAGGGCATTTGACAAGAAGGTTCGTCTTCGAGAATTCAGAGAAGGAGAACTCGTACTCAAGATAATCTTTCTAGTTCACAAAGACTTATGTAGAAAATGGACTCCCAATTATGAAGGCCCATTTGTTGTGAAGACAACCTTCTCCAGAGGTTCACTAATTCTTACAACAATGGACGGTGAAGAGTTTGCGCACCCCGTGAACTCCGATGCAGTCAGAAAATATTATGCCTAAATAAAGCCCGCTAAGTCGAAAACCTGAAAAGGCTACTTAGGAAACAATGGTAATCCCGGTGGATCAAAACCTATGAAGGAGATCCAGGCAAAAGTTAGGGATAAAAAACAAAAAATAAGAGCACGCTAAGTTGAAAACCCAAAAGGGAGACTTAGGCAAAAATGAACGTCCCGGTGGATTGAAAACCCGAAAGGGAGGTCCAGGCAAAAATTAAGGACAAAAGGCATTTCACTGCATCAGATGGTGTTTATCATTACAGAAGAATCAAAGCAAAGGTTCAATCCAGGCGCTCTCGTCAGAAGCAAGGTTTTGGGAAGTCTTAGTTATTAGGGCTAGTAGTGTCATTGGATTCAATGTAACCTTTCCCTATTGCCATTTTAAAATTGTAATACTCCATGGATCTCTGCCATTTGCAAGCTACCATTCTTGAATAAATATAGTTTTTGCCAAATCAATTCTTGTCATTTGTTCCTTTTCTACTTTTCCTTGTTATGCAAGATGTCATTTATTTGTTAATAATGAATTTTTAAAGTGAAAAGTTTTGAATTGAAAACATTTTTGAAAACATAATGAAAGAACCTAAATTTTATTTGACATGTGGAAGGATTAAAAGAAAATCTTTTGTTTCCCCAAGAAGTCTCAAGGTTGAAAAAGCACTTTTAGGCCATTACAACAAAAATCCCTATTGAAGCATGAACTAACAGCACTCTTGGGCAGATCCTTTGATCACGTGTGACTATCAAGATTGAAGAAAATCCCCCCCCCCCCCCCAATGTCCATCATTGTGATACACATTTATTAGTGTTGAGGATACATTCCCCGGTGATTTCTTATGACTCCTTTCTTCCCCAGCGAAGTGAATGTTTATTTCCTTCCCCGTGAGAGTCTCCGCAAACTCCTTGTCTCTCTGCAGATTCAGCATTTGCATATCATGATCATTCGCATCATGCCTAATTATGTGCATTTGGCATTAACCCGGGTCTTTGTTGTTGGATGTAGCCCTTTTGGCCCTAAGTCCAGTTGTCACTGGCATCTTATTAAAAAATCTTTGGTTGTCACCAATCCCCTGTCAAAGTCCAGTTGTCACTGGCATTTTTTGGAAATCCAATTGTTATTGATATTCTTAATCTGGTCGTCACTAGTCTTTCTTCAAAGTCTAGTTGTCACTGGCATCCTCGTTTTCAAACCCAATTGTTATTAGTATTGGTAATCTGGTTGTCACCAGTCCCTTCTCGAAGTCCAGTTGTTACTAGCGTGCTCGTTGAAAATCCAATTGTTATTGGTATCTGATGTTTATGACTTTTAAAGTTTAGTTGTCACCAACATCCCTTTTTTGAAGTCCAATAGTTACTGGCCCTGATCCGTTAGAAGCTGGTTGTTACCTTTGCTTGCGGTCTATGTCCAATTATCTTGGTACATACATAAGAGTTTAATTACCCTGTTTTTTTTTCTGATGTTTCCTCAAGAGCATGTTTAACTTCTTCATGTTAAGGAATCACCAACAGCTTGGAAGTATTTTGGTCAGAAAGCTCCAATGTTTGGTTTGATCTCTCTTGTTAGAAGATATTTTCTTGTTTGGTTTGATCTCTTGTTAGAAGATCTTTTCTTGTTTGGTTTGATCTCTTGTTAGAAGATCTTTTCTTGTTTAGTTTGATCTCTTGTTAGAAGATCATTTCCATGTTTGGCTTGGTCCCCAGTGGAGATTTTCTTTATTGTTTGGCTTGATCTCTTGTTAGAAGATCATTTTCTTGTTTTTCTTGATCTCTTGTTAGAAGATCTTTCTTGTTTGTTTGATCTCTTGTTAGAAAATTTCTTTCTTGTCAATTATATTCTAGAGTGTCACCCGGTCATGTCTGAATCTGTTGATCAACCACTTTGGATATCGCCCGGTTTGTTTCTGTTTCCCCAATATATGTCATCCCCAGTGAGTTGTTATTCTCCACATATTACATTTATCATTCACCATAAATCATCATGCTAGAGTTCATTGTATTTCATAGCGTTGTCCCCAGCATGTGGAGGGAGAGTTTCTTTTGTCCATTAGCACAACATGCTATTGCATATAGGGGTAAAATTTCTGGTTTTTCTATATTTAAATACCTTTCACCTTGATTTCATGAGGATTGTCATCACTCATGCCATCCGGTAAATTTATTTAAATAGGGGCAACTTTTATACCCCAAATTTGACCCCTAGATTCCATCATCATTTGCATAGCATCCAACACATATTAGGTGTATCATCCATGCATAACTAACCAAATTATCAAGATATTACTTTTCTTTGCTTTTGCCTGTGAATTAGGGCTAGCATCAAGAAGATTAATGATCCTAAGCCTTGGGACATGATTCAAGACACTCAAAGACACCTTTGGATCCATCCATTGTGCTCAAATAGCTCAAAGGTTTGATTTCATTGAATATTACAAAGTTCAAGTCATCTGATACAAAAGTTAACCACTGATCAAAGTCAAGTTTGACTTTTAACTTTTTGGTCAAACATGGACTTCTCAAGCCAAAGATCTTGAAGGCATGTGATTTGGATCATGATCAATCAAGAGAACCAAGGAAAACATCAAAGAATCAAGATTTGTGAAAATTAGGGTTTCATGATTTTTTTTCTAAGTTATGAAATTCAATGATTTTTACTCAACTTGCCCGGGCCATAACTTCCAATCCAAGTAACCATTGTCTTTGCTCCAAATACCAAATTGAAGAGCTTGTTTCATACTACAACTATGACCTTGAGGATGATTTCTCAAAAAAATGCATAGATTGAGAGATATGAAGCCATGAAGTTGATGATTCAATACTTTTGAAACCAAAACACTTAGAAAATTTTCAACCAAAATCTGCCATGTCTTGGAGCCAACTTTGAGGCCATTTTTCACCATGGTCCCAATTGATTCAAGAATAACTCAAAAGATGAAAGTTGTAGAGGATGTTTCAAGCTTTCCAAAGAGTCCAAGAACACATTTTTTATCATACTTGAGCTAGGAGTTTCGAAGAAGGGAAGTTGGCCTTCCAAACTTGAATTTTGGTCATGTTCATGTCAAAACCTTTTGCCAAAACCTAGCAAAACCTACATGATCTTACTTTGCAAGTCATGTTACTTGCAAATCTTACTCTAATCAGATAATTACACAAGTTTGTGAGGCATTAACCAAAGAATTTAGCCATTAACCAACTTGTAATACCATTTGTGGATTGTTTTGCAAGAAAGTTCAAAGTTCCATTTTGATAAAGAGGCTTTAATCACAAAGTCAACTTATCTTGAGCCTCTAACTTGTTCCTTCTGCACTCAATCTTTTTGTGGCCCAGAAGCAACATCTCTGAACTTTACAACAACTTTAGAAAAAAATTGTACTTATCTTGGAACCATGAAGATCATGAAACTACCACTTGGTTTCCAACCAAACTAAGAGAACTCTACAACTCCATTCTGAATAATTCTGATCCTCACTCTTTCTATATAAATAGAGGCTCATTCGTCATCATAAAACACGCAACAAACACTTCAGAACGCATCCAAACACCCATCACCTCAGCAACTTGCATCCATAACTTCATTGTGCCAAAAACCACCACTTTGTACAAACTTGGCCAAAACACTTCACAACCACAAATTCATCAAACAAAGCATCCAAACACATGACAAACCACCTAATAAAGGTGTTCAAGCCTTCACCTTCATTAAAAAACCCAGGATCAGAAAGTCAACTCTCAATACCAAGTTTGGTTGACTTTCTGCATAAACCAAGCCAAATCATCATCCTGACCAGTTTCAATCCCTTCAAGCTATCAAACACATTCCATAAACCTTCCTTGAACTATTCCAAGTGATGATTTGCAACTGTAACACAATTTTAACCAAGTTCCATTTCTCATTTTTCATTCTTGCAAGAGGAATCGTGTAGAGCATTTGAAGCTATCCCAAAGTGATTCAAGCATTCCAAAAGCATCCTGGAGGATCATATAAGCAGTTTGGATCATTATCTTGCTTCTGTAACCGGATTGAAGAGGCATTGGACCTTGCTCTAATAGGTAAACTTTCTTAAACTTGAACTCACTCATACAAGCATCCTTAGTGTTTGATTTTTGAAGCAAAAATGTAGCATTTAGTATGTAGATTGTGTTCCATTAGTTAATTGTAATGAATCATGTATGTATGTGAAGTTATGCATTACTGATCAGTTAGGGTTCATTTTAGGGCTGATGTTTTATTTGTTCATTCTTTGATTTTTAGTTCAATAAAATGATACCATTGTATTCCTCATGAAATTCCAAACATTTTTTATTTTTACATCATGAAAAAATATTGAGAAATAATGGAGTTACAGTTTTCGTATTTTTGAAAATGGTGGAGGAAAACGAAGGTTGAAGATGATGGAGGGTGGCACCATAATTCAGTTTTTTGAAGCATGTTTCATATTTATTTTATCTTTTCCATTTCACTAACGACTGAGGCATTGCGCCATAATGGAGAGAGCTTGTGTTTGAGAGCGTTTGCATAGCCAAGGTCTGAGGTTCAAATCCCCTTCGCCCCAGACCATTTGATTCTTTTTATTTTTCACATATTTCATGTTGGTTTCTTATATAATACACCACGCGCGTATTTTGTTCAAACTAAGGTAGTTGGCCCAGTGGTAAAGTTTTAACCTGTAGGCCAAGGGCGTGAGTTCAAGTCTCATTTGGACCATTTCCCTTATTTTTTAGCACTTATTGTTTCCATGTTTTTTCACATGTTCACTTGATCATATCTCTCAATCTACACATTATTTTGAGCTGATTTTTTGTACACTCTCTATTTATTATGTCTATTTTGTGAATCCTTGAAAAAAATCAAAAAATAATTTATTTTTTCACACCTTTTCACTTAGTCAAAGTAAGGCACTTTTTAAGATGGTTTAGGTCATTAAGTGAATCTTTTTTTATTGCTTCTTTGATTGTGTTTGGACATGTTGATGTTTGTGAATGTCATGTGCATTGTGTGAACCTTATTTAATGTTAGTAACATGATCCTTTTGATTTGTTCCTAAGTTTAAAGTACTTTAATGCATGCTTTTCATATGTACATGTCTTACTCCTTCATGTTTGATTGTGAAACTTTCCCATTGACTTTAGCATGATATTTATACCATATTGAACCTTTGATGCATGCTTGCTATGTGTTTGAATCATCTTTGATCATATGTTTATGATTTGCCTTAGCTTTGATACCATGACTTTGTTTGGTTCTTAAACTTCATGCTCAAGCCTTTTTGAAATGCTTAGACTTGATTGTGATCACAATGAACCCTTGACATAAACCTTTGGTTGTTACCTTATGTCTTGAACCATGTCTTAAATTGTATTCATGATTAAGTGGTGTTTTAAACTTGTCCATAATTGTTGAAATCTTGAATTGTATTCATGATTACGTGGTGTTAGTTGTAATCCCTAAACCATGTCACATGTATGCTTTGTTCATATATCATCCATGTTTATGTATTCATCTTTGGTTGTTACCATGATTGTTTATGACTTTGTTAAGTCTTATCTTAGATGTTGTCACATCTATATCCATGTGTTGTATACCTTGTTCGTTACCATGATTGTTTATGACTTTGTTAAGTTTTTCCCTAGATGTTGTCACATTTACCTTCATGTATTGGTTGTTACCATGTTCAATTTAACCTTGTTATATCTCATTACATCCCATAGTTGATATCATGTATGAATGTCATCTTTGCCATGTTTTTGAATTTATGTCATGTTTGAACATCATCTTTATCCATCTTGGTTGATATCATGTTTGAATGTCATCCATTGTCATATGTTGTTTACTTTGATATCATGTTTGAATATCATTCTTGTTTATCTCATCCATTATCACTCATATGCTCATGTTTATTTTGACTTTGTCAAGTCATCCATTAGTGGTGTTAGCTTGTAGCTCTCTCTCTCTTCTCTTTCCTTTTGTCGCCTAAATCCAAAGGAAAGATTTCTTTTGATGACTTGATGTCATGGGTAGTATAGTATTCCCTCAACTACCCCTTTGATTTTGCCAAGTCATTAACCTTATCAACTTATCCTTAGGTTAGAGTTTGTAAACTCTTTGACTTTGTTAAGTCATGTAAGTGTTATTGTTATAAACACTTACTTTCCCCTTGGAACCTTGATCATTATCAAGTGTTTTTCACCCTTAATTAGGTGAACTAAAATTGCTCTTATTCCATCCTTGTTAGGATACGTTGGCATAAGACTGCGAAGTCTTGGCGAGCAAACTAGAAATAAACCTCCTTAGGTTCCCTATCTCATAAAAACCCAAAAATAGAAAACTTTCAAACATTAGAAAGCTAATTACCATAACATAAATACTTTCAAGAGGTTCCTATAGGATACTATAGATACTTAGGGTGCTAATACCTTCCCTTAGTATAACCAACCCCCGAACCTTTATATCTCTTTGCATTGTTGTTACATTGCACAGTTAGGGCTTTATTTGATATTTTCCCTTTTCTTTGGATAAATTAATGTTTGGTGGTGAACATTCATTGTTTTGTGATTGAAGTTAATATAATAGCCTGATATCTGATTCTCACCGCGACAAAAGGTGATAAGTATACTTATTAGAAAGCGAACATGTACGTACACTTATTATCAGTTGACAAAAACCTATGGTGTGCCGTCACTGAAGGACCATTCGCCCCTACAGGTGATGATGACGTTGTTAAGCATCCAAAGGATTAAACCGATGATGAGACCAAAAAGGATTCATATGATTTGAAATCAAAGAGAATATTTATCTTCGCTTTAAGCGCGAAAATATTCTACTCAATTTCACATCATACGAGTTATAAAGGTATGTGGGCAATCTCCAAACTCTCTATGAGGGAACGGATGATGTCAAGGATTCTAAAATCAATATTTTTACAGAGGAGTTTAAACTATTTCGTATTGAACTCGGGGAATCTGTGGTTTCCATGCAAACTAGATTCCTCCACTTAATCAATAATTCAAGAAACTTGGGTAAAAGCTTTTCAAAAAAGATTGTACTAACAAAATATTGAGATCTATGTGCAGGGAGTGGCAACCAAAGGTTACTGATATAAAAGAATCAAATGATCTTAGTACTTTAGATATTAAAAAATAGATTGGAAAGTTAGTCGAGCATGAGATTGAACTGAAATGACTCGTCGATAACGAAGTAAAGTCGAAAAAGAAAGACAAAGGTAAAGAAGAGAAATGGGATATTTCTTTGAAAGGTTCGTCATCTAAAGGGAAGAAGTAAGAGGAAGAAAGTGATAACTTTGACGAAGAATATTCTAAACAAGAGGACATGGTTTTATTCATCAGAAGCTACAATAGATACTTAAAGAGAAACAAGCTCAGGCATACCGACAAAGAACTAGTAAATTTTAGAAATACTCACCATCCTAAGAAAGAGCACGAGAAAAATAATGATAACATTACGTGTTACGAGTGTGAAAAATTGGGACATTATAGAACCACTTGTCCAAGTCTCACAAAACATCATAAAAACAAAGATAAGGAATTCTACAAGACGAAAGGAAAAAGCTCCAAAGGTCGTAGAGTCTATATTGCGTGGGAAGAAGATGATGAGAGATCCTCCACCGATTCTTACTTAAGTTTAGATGATGAGTGGGCAAACTTTTGTTTGATGGGATGTAAGAAAGGTAAAACTTCAAAGGTATATACTTCTGAATCTGATGATGAATATTCATATAGTGAATAGTCGAAAGCATTCAATGACATGTATGTAGATTCTATAAAAGGGTTTAAGAAAATTTCTCTCCAAAAAGAAATGATTTTAAGACTTGAAGAGGAGATAAATCATCTTAATCATGCTTTATAATCTCTTAAGGAAACGCATACATCTCTAGTTGATGAGCGTTATAATATTTCAGATGCTTTAGTTAAAAGGATAGAAAAAGTAGAATGTGTTACTTGTCCATCTTTAAAATATGAAATTGAAACTCTTAAAGGATAACTAATTCATGTTATTTCACTATTGTAGCAGTAAAATTTGTGAGTATAAGCTATTAATTAACTCAACTCAAAAATAAGCAAGAGTCGCCACCGCACTTTTATTTTTATCCATAAAGGAAAGGAAAAAAGAGCGAACAAAACCTAAAGAGATAAGGGTAAGGAGGGTTGGTTATGTAAAGGGAAGGTTTTACGCACCCAATACATCTATAGTACTCTATAGGAGCCCTTTGATGTATTCACTGCTTTTGGTCTGAAAATGGTTTGCTTGTAAAGAGATTGAGGAGATGAGAGGAGAAATATTTTTTAAGATTTTTGTGTTTGGAGAGACTTATCGCCTCATGCCTACGTACCCACGATGTGCAATGTAGGATCAAAACCCCGTAGTTCGTGGTACAAAGAACAAAAATTATTGGTTATGGTTTATTTTATCTTGAAAAAGACAACCTGTCATTCTCAAGAGAGAATACTCAACTAATTACCCGATGGTATGGGAAAGTGGCATTTGCATCACATTAAGATGGAGGATTTGCTTGGATTAACATCAACAAGACTAATCACTTCAACATCTAAGTGGAAAACGACCATACTTTCAACAAAATACCATGGTTAGGAGTTTTACATCTCATCACAAAAATGACTCATGTCTAATTCTTTTTGAAAAGTTTAAATGAAAAAGGTGCATAAAAGCACAAAAAATTTTGGATGAGTTTTGTGTTTTTTATGTTTTTATGAAATAGTCAAAATATAGTTAAATAGATTGACATTTATTAAGAAAACAAAGTTTAAAAAGTCACTTGACAAAAGTCAAGGTTTTATTATGAAAGCGGTTTTAAGTTGAAAACAAGAAGGTTTTGAAAAAGAGAGAAGATTTTGAAAATTTAATAATGGGGAGGAGAAGAAGTGACTATCCTAATGCATAAAATAAAAGCTAGGGAAAAGAAGGATCTAACCAAAATGGAGCCACTTCGAAGCAATATTAAAAGAATTCCATCCTTAAGCAAATTGACCAAATAAAGGCAAGTCTTCAATCCATACTACAAGCAAAGGGATAAGAAGTCCTAATTCTAGGTCCATAAGTCCAATATCACTTCAAAAGAGGTCCATAAAGAGATCACTCCAAAGCATAGGATAGTAACCAATAGTCCAAATGAAGAGAATTAAGTTTTTTATGGTTTAATCCTTTATTAATGCTTTAAGTCCAAATGGACAAAAGAAAAATGGCATAAGCATAAACATGTGTCCAACGGACAAAGGAAAAAATAGCGGAAGCATAAACATATGTCCAACGGACAAAGGAAAAAATGCGGAAACATAAACATGATATGGAATGATAATAATGAAGCATAAAAGAAATAAAAGAGATAAGGAGCGAGAAGGAAACATAAACAAAATTAATATAATAAAATTGTTAGTAAGTTAGTGGTTAATTGTTAGTGTTAGTGATCAATAACAATTGAATAATTGCACTTAGGTCAAGGTTGATGAAACTTATTAGAGGATTGATAAGACCAAAGCCTCCTAACAACAAGTTTCATGAGTTGTGAACCATAAGACAAATAATCAACTATTTTTGATATTTATTCTGAGGCGGGACAAATTTTGGTCTATGTTAAGCACACGCCGAGTAATTTGTTCGAGCAATTACCCTACGAATGAGGCCGGCCATGAGATATATGTGTTAATGCACGCGAGATAAACGATATAGAGATCGTTATCCTAAAGCGATGCCACACGAAAAGAAAAAGTGGTAATGATCTCGTCTCGATCGAAATTAAACAAAGAAATTTCACGATCACTTCGACTTTCATCGATCAAAAATAAAAGAAATAGAAGAAAGAGGAAACCAAATTTGAATTACAAATTCAAGACAATTCCATCTTTAAGTTCATTCACTCATTTTGGTGGATTAAAGTGCTAAATATATCATTAACTCAAAGCACCTAAAGTGAATTAAATAATTCACTTTAAAGGTAGATTTGAATTAGTGAATATTTATTCAACTTCATCTACACCCTAAGTCCAATGAATTTAAAGAGAAATAATATCTTAAAATGTGATCCAAATCCAAAATTAAAAAGAAAGATGAAAAACAAGAACAAAATATTCAAATAAATTTCAAGAGATTTTATGAATTGAGAAATGTGATGGTAGTGTGATGAATGGGCTATGCCCATCGTTTTACAAAAAAAAAAAGAAATATGAACCAAAAAAACAAAAAAACAATGGAAAAGGAAATGAAAAAAAAAAGTCAGAAAAGAAAATGAAGAATATCTTCTTCTTCTCCAAAGCCTCACGCGGTACTATTCACATCCAAGAAAAATGGAGTTTCACCGAAATCGGAGCGGCGGAGCGACGGGATAAAATCTTTACACGGTTACGATCAGAATGAAGAGTAGATCAAGAATATGCAAACGATTTCAACCAACAGTGAACTAATCAAAAGAAACAGTGTCGAAAGCTTCGCCGGAAAAATTCTCACTACCTTCAAAAATCAAGTAAGCACTCTTTAAATTCTTCCTCTCTTCTTCCTTGCCTTGAATGAGTGTGGTTGTTATTGATTTATGTAAGTTTCTTTGTTGTTTGGAGTGGTGAGGATTTTGGACGAAGAAAACAATTTCGGTTGAATATTTGAATTGGTGAAGAAAAATGGTTTGAGTTGTGATTTTGGCAGAGGTTTGAGGGCTATCAAAGCTTGAAAATTGAAGAAAGTGAGGTTGTTATTTATAGGAGAATTGGATGAAAATTTGAATGAAAATTGATGCCGTTTTCTTTCAATTTCTCTGCGTTTTGCGGTTTGGTGCAATGCGTGTGAGTTGCGTGTGAATTCGCTCGTGTGTGATGAAGCTGGTTAGCTTGCGTCGCGGCTGGGTAGTTTGTGCGTTTGGAGCTGGATGGTGATGGTCACGGCTTGTTGGTTGGACGTGGCGTGAAGGCTTGGTTGAGCTGGCTGTGTGACTTAGTGAAGTTGAAAGTTGTGATGTGCGTGTGACGTGTTGGTAGAAGCTGGGAGGCGTGAACATGGCGTGATGGAATATGCTTGGCTGGGAAATTTTTCTCTTTTATTTGTTGGGCCATGTTTAGTTAGTAATAAGAGGTGTGGGTAGAAAAAATAGGAAATGGGCTTTGTATCATGAAAAAAAATGAATAGCCTTTTTGTAGATTAATGATTTTAAAAAAAATGGTAATGGATATGGATTTAAAAAATGGACATGAGCAATTGGATAATTGGATGTGGATATTAAAAATTGGTTATTAAAAAAAAATGGATATGAAAAGTTTTAGGAAAGAAAATGGATTTAAAGATGGATATTTAGAATTTTTTGGATATAAATAGATTTTTATGAATTGGATAGGAATTGGGATATGAATTGAATAAATTTGAAAAATATGGAAATTGAAAAGAATAAATCTCAAATGGATATGAATAATTGGATATTGGATAGAAATGGTTTAGAATGGTTTAAATGGATAAATGGAAAAATAATGGGTACTAGTCATGGATATTGGAAATGTGAAATGATAAATGTGGATATTTGGTTTAGGAAATGGATTAGGGAAAAAATGGTTTAGATAGCAAAAAGTGGAATATGTGAAAAAATGTGAATAGTGGTTTATAAAGTGGAGCATGGGATTGAATGGATAGCCAAGCTCTATTTTTTAGCCCAAAACCAAACTTGAATTTTTTTTCACAAGCCTCTGATAAACATATGCCACACAACAAGCTACAACCGAAACTACGGCCATCTGAATATGTTTGAACCCAAAACTCATATGCACCACTGCCTGATAAATTGAAGAATTTGGGCACAAGACATCTTGCTTTTGAACAAACACCTGTGACTTGAAATCACTTCATTATCTTGGACAAACCTGCACAACACACAGAGAGAAAAACAAGCAAACGGCAGCATATTTTTTTGTATTTTTGGTTAGAGGTTAGATAAACAGAAATAAACATAAAACAAACAAAAGAGAACACAGGGATACTGGTGATCTTGTTTGTGGTATGAGATGCAAAATGATGTGTGGGATCTTAGGGGTAAAAATTAGGGTATTACAGTTGCCCCTATTTAAGTTTCTTCTATCCGGAGATAAGAAGATTGACATCTTTGTCTCGACGAGATAGAAGAGACTTAAATATAACAATAAACCTAATTTTTGGCCCTAAGAGACCACAAAATGATATGATTATGCAAATGATATGCAGACACAAGACCACTGTGGGGAGGATATGCCACAGGAGATCAACAAAAAGAAGAACGAGAGAACGAAACTCCACGGGGGAAACACTATCACAGGAGACCACAAACTAGCCGGGGAACACACCGTACAACTACTGGGACTCAGCTGAGGAAAAGATTCAAACTGGGTATAACTGCATATGGAAATAAACCACAACATAACAAGGATATAACTCAACAGGGAAGACTTAGCACAACAAGATTCCACTGGAGAAAATCAATACCTCAACAATGAAATGTCTCGTCTAACCGAGGAGACTAACCATCCATCTGAGTAGAAAACCTCAACAACGAACTGTCTCGTCTAACCGAAGAGACTTACCATTCATCGGAGTCACAAAATCTCAACAACGAACTGTCCCATCAAACCGAAGAGACTTACCATTCATCAGAGTCACAAAATCTCAACAACGAACTGTCCCGTCAAACCGAAGAGACTTACCATTAATCGGAGTTACAAAATATCAACAACGAACTGTCCTGTCAAACCGAAGAGACTTACCATTCATCGGAGTCACAAAATCTCAACAACGAACTGTCCCGTCAAACCGAAGAGACTTACCATTCATCGGAGTTACAAAATCTCAACAACGAACTGTCCCATCTAACCGAAGAGACTTACCATTCATCGGAGGTCACAAAATCTCAACAATGAACTGTCCCGTCAAACCGAAGAGACTTACCATTCATCGGAGTTACAAAATCTCAACAACGAACTGTCCCATCTAACCGAAGAGACTTACCATTCATCGAAGGTCACAAAATCTCAACAACGAACTGTCCCGTCAAACCGAAGAGACTTACCATTCATCGGAGTTACAAAATCTCAACAACGAACTGTCCCGTCAAACCGAAGAGACTTACCATTCATTGGAGTCACAAAATCTCAACAACGAACTGTCCCATCAAACCGAAGAGACTTACCATTCATTGGAGTCACAAAATCTCAACAACGAACTGTCCCATCAAACCGAAGAGACTTACCATTCATCGGAGGTCACAAAAAATCTCAACAACGAACTGTCCCGTCAAACCGAAGAGACTTACCATTCATTGGAGTCACAAAATCTCAACAACGAATTATCCCGTCTAACCGAAGAGACTTACCATTCATTGGAGTACAACAAGTATTAACTTCATCGTCTCAGTCTTCTCAAATAAAGGAATGCCACGAAACAGTATTGAACCTTCCAAAAGGAGAATCATACGTAGATCTCAGCTGAAGGGTGCAGAATCCTCAAAGGTGCAAAATAAATGCACACTCAATCCAGGTTTCACAATCTAGAGATCCAAACAAATATTGCAGGGGACCAAAGTTCAATCCAGGAACAAGCTGGAAAGAAACGGTCAAACAAGACTCATCCCAAGGAGGAAACATCTCAACTGGGGACTAATTCCATCCAGATAATGAACTAGAGAGGAAACTGAATCAAAATCTTCCACGAGAAATAAACTCAGTGGGGAATTAACAAAGATAGGCATTTTTCTGCTTACGGGTCGACACTTTAAATGGAGAGAGGACACACACGCTCGACGGGGATAATAACACCAGAGAGCAACGAAGCACCAACACAAATGCAAAATACAAAATGCAGCAACAATATGCTATGCGCAACAAATGAACGCGTATGCAATGCGTATGAATATGAATATGTTGACAAAACAGACATAAAAGATAAGCAGAGGGTGAAATAAACATCACAACACCACTGAATACTCGGCTAATCTCAACAAGACAGATATGTCATTATCAATTCTGCTAGGCATTTAGCTGCAGAAATCCTGCAAGAGATAAACAAAAGCCATCAAAGGAAAATAAATCCTACTACTAGGCTCAAATCTTGCTGGAGAAAAGAAGATACTCTTTGGGGAAAAACCCAAACACTAATCTTCTAACATACATGATCCACAAAGAGGATAACAACATAAACTCTGCTTTGAGGGGAATCATACAAATCCAATCTATCTGAATCTTCCTGGGGATCGTAAAAATTCACAGGTACTTCCATTTCAAAAGGATGAAGAGATCTACTGCGGAGAAATAAAGAATGAATCCGCTGGGGATCGTAGTCATATAAACATCTATGCAAAAATCCACTGGGAAAACAAGGCAGATCTGCTGGAGATACGAGAACACTCTCAGAGGATTAACCAATCTGAGCAAGGCATCCTGGACTTGTTGAGAAAACAGCAACAGGTCAAGCTGTGGGGGATTTTAGATCAATACTCATCATAAATGAGAGAAAACCCAACAGGTGACTAAAAGAGATATCATCAGTGACTTCACTGGGGAATAGCCGCATTAGTGATGCACAAACTTCACTAGGAGGATAAATCTCTGGAAAAACAATCCGGAGAGAAGTACATCTTGGACTTGCCGGGGGAAATGAGAAATTAACCTCACTACTTTATGATTGGAGAGCAAACGAAATAGTAATGCTCTGTCTCCGCTGGGGAATCAGCAAGGATAAATCATCCTGGTGAGAAACACAACCACAGATAAGAATCCAACAAACAAACACCAAGTTCATGCTTCTTAAAGGAAAAAAACATAGCTCTCTGTTTGGGGATATCCAAAGCAACAACAACACGTTTAGAGGGTAAAACTCTGAGTGAAGATTCCCCATATGATTTCGGCTGGGGACAGCAAAATGAATCTCTGTGTGGGGACCACCATTGAGGAGAAGTGTGGACATCAAAACTACTCAAATGCCTGACCATAACATAATCAGTTGGAGAAGATTCAGACCAAGACCTAGTTGGGGAAGAAACCAAACAGCACTTGACCTTACGAATTCAACACATCATAACAAACTCATCACCTTGTCAACAACTGATCACATTCCTAGGAACAAAATCTGCTGAGGAAATATCAACAAATTCTACTGAGGAAATATCGACAAACTTTACTGGGGAAATGTCAATAAATTCTGTCAGAGGAGCGAGAACGAACCCTGCTGAGGAAAACATCGATCCTACTATCCTTGGAATAACCATTGATGTTCCTTTTCTCATTCATAACTCAAAGGAAAATGTTTTTATAATTTTCAAAAATTTTAAATCAATTATTCACATTTTGTTTCAAAAATCATCATCAAAAATAAATGAAATTCTGCAAACAGAAACAAAATAAGAATTGCAAATAGAGGGACAAAGGCCCAAATTTATTAATAGAATGGAAGTCCGCAAATGGCGTAATTCCATGGATCATTACAAAGTTTGAAAAATGGTAAATACATGGAAAGGGTTACATTGAAATACAATGACCACTATTCTCCCTAACAACTTTGAATTCTACTGTGGCGAAAACTTCAGTTGAGGATGCTTGAAGCAGAATCCTTGATAGACAATGTTGCTTTCAAATGATCAAGACTGGCCAGATGCAGTTACTTGCCAGAATCCCTAACTTTTGCCTAGATTTCCCTTTCGGGTTTTCAATCTACCGGGATGATTATTTCTGTTTTTGTCTCTAATTTTTGCCTGGGCCGCCCTTTCGGGTTTTCAGCCCACCGAGACGCTCATTTTTGCCTAAGCCGCCCTTTCGGGTTTTCAACTTAGCGAGCTGTTCTTTTATTATTATTTTTTTTTAAGGCGAAGTATTTCTTGACTGCATCGGCATTCAAAGGACAAGTGAACTCTTCACCATCCATAGTTGTAAGAAGTAATGCACCACCAGAGAATGCTCTCTTAACAACATATGGGCCTTCATAATTAGGAGTCCACTTGCCCCTAGAATCATTTGTAGAAGTCGAGATCCTTTTGAGCACGAGGTCACCTTCTCTGAACACACGAGGTCGAACCTTCTTATCAAAAGCCTTCTTCATTCTCTGTTGATACAATTGGCCATGACACAAGGCCGTCATTCTTTTCTCTTCAATCAAATTCAATTGATCATATCTGCTTTGACACCATTCAGCCTCAGACAATTCAGCTTCCATCAAAACTCTCATGGAAGGGATTTTAACTTCCACCGGGAGTACTGCTTCCATACCATACACAAGAGAGAATGGGGTTACCCCTATTGAAGTGTGGACGGATGTACGATACCCATGCAAAGCAAAAGGGGGCATCTCATGCCAATCCTTGTAAGTAACAACCATCTTCTGAACAATCTTCTTAATATTCTTATTAGCAGCTTCAACAGCCCCATTCATCTTAGATCTGTAAGGAGAAGACTTATGATGCTCAATCTTAAACTCATCGCATAATTCCTTCATCATCTTATTATTCAGGTTCGACCCATTATCAGTGATAATCTTGCTCGGAACACCATACCGACAGATGATTTGGTTCTTAATAAACCGGACCACTACTTGCTTGGTCACATTGGCATATGATGCCGCTTCAACCCACTTGGTAAAATAGTCGATAGCCACCAATATGAAACGGTGTCCGTTCGACGCTTTAGGCTCAATCATCCCAATCATATCAATGCCCCACATGGAGAAAGGCCAGGGAGAAGAGATAACATTGAGAGGAGTTGGTGGTACATGAATTTTGTCAGCATAAACCTGGCACTTATGACACTTTTTCACGAATTTGCAACAGTCAGATTCCATTGTCAGCCAATAGTAACCCGCCCTTAACATTTTCTTAGCCATTGCATGCCCATTGGCATGAGTACCAAAAGATCCTTCATGAATTTCTTTCATCAACATGTCTGCTTCGTGTCTATCCACACATCTGAGCAAGACCATGTCATAATTTCTTTTATACAGCACGTCATCGTTCAAGAAGAAACTACCAGACAATCTTCTCAAAGTCTTCTTATCTTTCTTGGATGCCCCAAGCGGGTACTCTTGATTTTGAAGAAAGCATTTAATATCATAATACCACGGTTTATCATCAACAACCTCTTCAACCGCAAATACATGAGCTGGCCTATCAAGCCGCATAACATCGATTTTGGGCACATCATTCCACCGATTCACCACAATCATGGAGGATATAGTGGCTAAAGCATCTGCCATTCGATTTGCTGCTCTGGGTATATGGTGAAACTCAACCTTATTGAAGAAAGTTAACAACCTTCTTGCATAATCTCGATAAGGAATCAAATCAGGTTGACGTGTCTCCCTTTCTCCTTTAATCTGATTAATCACTATGGCTGAATCTCCATATACATCAAGAATCTTGATTCTTAAATCAATATCTTCTTCGAAGCCCATAATACATGCTTCATACTCAACCGCATTATTTGTGCAAGTGAACATCAACCTTGCAGTGAAAGGAATATGAGAACCACGAGGAGTGACAATTATTGCCCCAACACCATTGCCATATTCATTAACAGCTCCATCAAAAATCAAACCCCAACGGGATCCCGGCTCAGGCCCTTCACCAGGTAATGGTTCTTCACAATCTTTAACCTTTAGGTACATCACATCCTCATCAGGAAAATCAAACATGATCGGTTGATAATCGTCAATTGGCTGGTGTGCCAAATGGTCAGCCAAAATACTTCCTTTTATCTCTTTTTGAGTTCGGTACTCAATATCATATTCTGACAACAACATTTGCCAACGAGCAATCCTCCCAGTTAAAGCAGGCTTTTCAAAGATATACTTGATTGGATCCATTTTGGATATCAACCAAGTTGTATGATTCAACATATACTGGCGGAGGCGCTTGGCAACCCAAGCTAAAGCACAACATGTCTTTTCAAGCATTGAGTACCGAGACTCACAATCGGTGAACTTCTTGTTCAAATAATAAATGGCAAATTCTTTTCGACCAGATTCATCTTGTTGACCCAGAACACAGCCCATAGACTCTTCCAGCACAGTCAAATACATGATCAAAGGTCTTCCTTCCACGGGAGGAGACAAGATCGGAGGTTCAAGCAGATACTCTTTAATTCTTTCAAAAGCTTTCTGACAATCCTCTGTCCAGACACAACCCTGATCTTTGCGAAGAAGCTTGAAAATCGGCGCACAGGTGGCAGTCATATTGGATATAAATCGGGAAATATAATTCAAACGTCCCAAGAATCCTCTTACTTGTTTTTCTATTTTGGGCGCAGGCATTTCCTGAATGGCTTTAACTTTACCAGGATCAACTTCAATGCCTTTTTGGCTGACAATAAAGCCCAACAATTTTCCAGAACGGACACCAAAAGTGCATTTATTAGGATTCAAACGGAGCTTGAACTTTCTCAAACGTTGAAACAGCTTCAATAAGTACTCAATATAATCTTCTTCAGTCTTCGACTTACAAATCATATCATCCACGTAGACCTCAATTTCTTTATGCATCATATCATGGAACAAAGTGGTCATAGCTCTCTGGTACGTTGCACCAGCATTTTTCAAACCGAAGGGCATCACTCTGTAATAGAAAGTCCCCCAGGGTGTAATGAATGTTGTTTTTTCCATGTCCTCGGGTGCCATCTTTATTTGATTATAACCGGAAAATCCATCCATAAAAGAAAAGATACTGAATTTAGCAGTATTATCTACCAACATATCAATGTGTGGCAATGGAAAATCGTCTTTTGGACTCGCTTTATTCAAATCTCTATAATCAACGCACATTCGGACTTTTCCGTCTTTCTTTGGAACAGGCACAATATTGGACACCCATTGAGGATACTCATAAGTCACAAGAAAACCAGCATCAATCTGCTTTTTAACCTCCTCTTTGATTTTCACAGCCATGTCGGGATGAGTTCTTCTCAATTTCTGCTTCACTGGTGGACATTCAGGCTTCAACGGCAATCTATGCTCCACAATATCAGTATCAAGACCAGGCATGTCTTGATAGGACCAAGCAAACACATCAACATATTCTCTAAGAAGCTCCACAGTCCTCTTCTTAACATCTGACTGAAGCAGTGCCCCAATCTTGACTTCTTTTATATCATCCTCTGAACCCAAATTAACCAATTCCAACGGCTCTTCATGAGGCTGAATGGCCTTTTCCTCGTGCTCAAGCAACCGAGAAATTTCATCTGGAATCTCCTCAATACCCTCTTCTTCAGTTCCAAACACAGGGAACTCAAAGTTGGGAGGGGGCATAGGGTCATTCTTTTCAATGGGTTTAACAATCAATCTGCACAATGATTTATGTTTGATTTTAGAATATGAAAAGTGCAAGTATCATGCAGATAAAGATGATTATCACATTATTATTTTTTGGTTTTTTATGTTACCATTTTTCAGAAATAAAGCAAAAAGGGAAAACATAATATGGATAAACAAAATAACATTTTATTGATGATGATAAAATTTGAAACAAAGCCCTCACAAATTCACTTTCACCTTGGGCAGAGTGAAAGGATTTTTGAAAGAAACAAAAACAAATTACTTTCAAACATGAACAATAGTAGGAACGTCAACAGCTGTCCAATTCTGGCAGATCTGTCCATGTGTCACAAAATTGGGAAGCTCTTCCTCTTCATCATCTTCAATGATGGCAGCAATAGAGTGATCTTTATGGATGAATCCGGCGCTGTGAAAGGTCTCATTAATATGCTTCAAATCCCTTCTGACTATACCAGGCGTAAAGCCTAAACCAGTTTTGCCCATGTTATCAACCGCTTCAATGACCCCGCCCCAACCGTCAGACCGACCAGTTTCTAGCACATGCAGAGCATCTTTCAAAGAAGACATGGGTAACTCATTCCTCTTAATAGCTTTTTCATCAACAGAAAGAGCTTGGAACGGAGTTCCAACAGTTTCATCAGCATCAACATATGAAAAGGATGAAAGGTGGCTCACCAGCATTGCTTGCTCACCTCCAACAATTACCAGCTTATCATTCTTAACAAATTTCAACTTCTAATGGAGAGTCGAAGTCACTGCCCCAGCCTCATGAATCCAGGGTCGGCCAAGCAGAAAACTATAAGTAGGACGGATATCCATTACTTGAAAAGTAATCTGGAAGAAACACGGTCCTATTTTGATCGGAAGATCAACCTCTCCAATCACAGTCTTTCGAGATCCATCAAAAGCTTTAACAATAACTCCACTATACCTCATGGGAGGACCTTGGTAAGAAAGCTTTGATAAAGTAGATTTTGGCAACACACTCAAAGAAGAGCCAGTATCAACTAACACATTGGAAAGCGCATCTTCTTGACAATTCATGGAGATATGTAAAGCCAAATTGTGATTTCTCCCCTCCTCGGGTAACTCTTCATCACAGCAACTCAAATTATTACATGCGGTGAGGTTAGAAACAATGCCATCAAACTGGTTAACAGTCACATCATGCTCAACATATGCTTGTTCCAAAACCTTCTGTAAAGATTTCCTATGAGCTTCAGAATTCATCAGTAAGGACAACACTGAAACCTTGGACGGGGTGTGCAAGAGTTGATCCACAACACTGTAATCACTCTTCTTGATCAATTTCAATACTTCATCCTCAAAAACTTTCGAACCACTGGACTGACCAGAAACATCAACATGACTCTCTTCTTGAGTTCGTTTGCCAGTAATAACATTCTCCACAATCTTTGGAGGCTCAAGAGCAAAAACTCGACCACTCCGGGTCACCCTACTCACATCAGCGATGCTCACCACAGAAGACAAAGAAGGAATGGGCACTTCCTTACCATCTTCTACCATGGTAGCATTGTACTTATACGGAATAGCTTTGTCAGATTCATAGGGTACTGGTCCGGGCAACTGAATGACCAAAGGTGTAGCAGCTGTCTTCCGACTATCATAAGAGATAACAACTCTTTCAGGGATATTAAAGCGAGGCTCAATAGCATTCACCTCATTCTGATATTCGTCCCTCTTAGCAGTGACTTCAATTAAATTCTCATCCATCATCCTTTGAATGTCCCTCTTCACTATCACACAACCACGAGGATTCACAGAACAGATGCAACAGGCTGCATAATCATGATCAATATCATGGTATTCACTCAAGACTGCATGCATTTCCACAAGAGACCTTCGGATCCAACGGATATCAAAGATTTTGAATGTACCAGGACGACCATAAACCATATTGACAGTCGCCTTGCCATGATTAGGCAGCGGATTTGATTGGACATTAGGGTTGGAATCCTCGAAAGACAAAATACCACTTCTAGCCAATCTCTGAACCTCCATCTTCAATGGATAACAATTCTCAATGTCATGCCCAGCTCCTCCCTGATGGAAAGCACAATGAGCTTCAGGTTTATACCACCATGGTGAATCTTTTGGAACAGCAGGCGGTGGACGAGTCTGAACAAGATTCTTCTTAATCAAACAAGGAAGCAATTCTGTGTAAGTCATCGGAATCGGATCAAAATCTTTCTGAAAACGGCCCCGTTGATTGTTTGGCTGATTAGAACGTTGTTGCTGAGCAGGTGGTGCCTGAACAACAGGAGCTGAACTGATAACAGGAGTGACAGATGCAACATGTTGCTGACACTGATTGTTTCTATTGCGAGGTCCTCTATACCTTTCTCGAGAAACGACATTGGTCTCTCCTTCTTTCCTTTTGGAAAATCCTCTACTATATTTTTTGGAACTTCCAGCAGAATTGCCATCTTTCGACAAACGTCCCTCACGGACACCCTCTTCTAATCTCATCCCCATATTAACCATCTCAGTAAAATCACTCGGGGCACTAGCAATCATACGCTCATAATAAAAAGGACTCAGAGTTTTCAGGAAAATCTTGGTCATCTCTTTTTCTTCCAAAGGAGGGTTGATCTGAGCAGCAATCTCGCACCATCTCTGCACATACTCTTTAAATGTCTCCTTATCCTTCTGAGCCATCGCTCGAAGCTGGTCACGATCGGGAGCCATATCCACATTATATTTATACTGTTTCACAAACGCCTCACCCAAATCTTCGAAAGTGCGAACTCGAGCACTATCGAGTCCCATATACCACTTCAAAGCCGCACCGAACAAACTATCTTGAAAGTAGTGAATGAGAAGTTGATCATTATCCTTATGAGCCGACATCTTACGAGCATACATAGTCAAGTGACTCAACGGACAAGAATTACCCTTATATTTTTCAAAGTCAGGGGTCTTGAACTTATGCGGGATCTTCACATTCGGAACCAAGCATAACTCATGAGCGTTTTTTCCAAACAGCTCTTTACCTCTCAGAGCTTTGATCTCTTTTTGCATTTCAGAAAAATGGTCTTGAATTTCTTCCATTCTATCATAAGCACTGGCATTCTCGCTTAGAGCAGTATGGAAAATTTGCTCTTCACCAAAAGGAACAGTGTGAACCACAGGCGGTGGTACAGTCATCACAGGTTGAACGGTAGGAATAACTGGAACTTCAGGAGGTGGTGGTGGTTGATAACCTTCAGGAACAAAGTTATGAGGCATGCCCCAGGGGAAACCAGGAGGTATGGAATATTGAGGAACACTAGCAGATGCCACAGAGATGGGCATAGAGACAATCTCAGAAATGACTGTCCTTTGCACATGAGTTGAAAGCGGAGGAGGAGGTGGCGGTGGCTGATTCTGAGCAGCCACCAGAGCTTCCATCATAGCAGTGAGTGTTTCCAAACCATCCTTCAGAGTTGATACTTCTTCACGAAGCTCACGGTTCTCTTGCTGCAATTGATCCATCTTTTTCTTCAGATTAGCTTGAGTATTATACTGGTGCGGCAGCTTGGCTGAACGAGGACCAAAAACAAACAATAAGACACCTGGGAAAGGCAAGAAACAATGCAGAATGATGCTTGATGCAAATGCAATGCAATATGAATGCAGCAAACACGGGATCAAAGCTTCCACAGATCCGGAATAACTGTTGCTGATGACAGAGATTCGCTTTGAAGTAACGGGTACGTTGAAGGTCAGGGTTTCCTGCAAACCTGTAAACACCCGCCCATTCTCACATGTGGGTACTAGGATGTTCAGTATCCTGGGCTCTCAGATCAAGAAATGATGATACGTTCACCATTTTTGGTTTGGCATCATCATCAATCGAGGAGGCCTCAACTGATTCTCCAAAATGAAAGGTCCTCAGCTTCAAAGGTTTGAGAAGTAATAGCACATTCAGCCCGAAGGATACAATGCTATCGCCAATCAAAGAGGTCGTCCGCTGATTCACTTTCAAAAAAAAGAGGGGTCATCCTAAAAGGTCATCCAGACTTAGCAGCTCTTCCAGATAGCTCTACCATCGTGGGAGATCCACAACGCAGAATTCTCTAGAGAGAACCACATCCAGATTGTGTTTCATATTCCCTCCTCGAACCGAGATGTAACGCGAGAGGACATGAAACACACTAATCATAAGTGCACTCAGGCCTGTGTATTGGGCCTATCTCTCAGAATATCCCATCCCAACCAGAACAAACAAATAACAAGCAAATCAGACAAAAAGCGATAAATAAATCAAAGTAGGCTAAACCCCTCAAGGGATGGACCAGCAAGAGGTCAATCTTTCCCCAGCAGAGTCGCCACTTTTCTGTAGCGATAAAATTTGTGAGTATAAGCTATTAATTAACTCAACTCAAAAATAAGCAAGAGTCGCCACCGCACTTTTATTTTTATCCATAAAGGAAAGGAAAAAAGAGCGAACAAAACCTAAAGAGATAAGGGTAAGGAGGGTTGGTTATGTAAAGGGAAGGTTTTACGCACCCAATACATCTATAGTACTCTATAGGAGCCCTTGATGTATTCACTGCTTTTGGTCTGAAAATGGTTTGCTTGTAAAGAGATTGAGGAGATGAGAGGAGAAATATTTTTTAAGATTTTTGTGTTTGGAGAGACTTATCGCCTCATGCCTACGTACCCACGATGTGCAATGTAGGATCAAAACCCCGTAGTTCGTGGTACAAAGAACAAAAATTATTGGTTATGGTTTATTTTATCTTGAAAAAGACAACCTGTCATTCTCAAGAGAGAATACTCAACTAATTACCCGATGGTATGGGAAAGTGGCATTTGCATCACATTAAGATGGAGGATTTGCTTGGATTAACATCAACAAGACTAATCACTTCAACATCTAAGTGGAAAACGACCATACTTTCAACAAAATACCATGGTTAGGAGTTTTACATCTCATCACAAAAATGACTCATGTCTAATTCTTTTTGAAAAGTTTAAATGAAAAAGGTGCATAAAAGCACAAAAAATTTTGGATGAGTTTTGTATTTTTTATGTTTTTATGAAATAGTCAAAATATAGTTAAATAGATTGACATTTATTAAGAAAACAAAGTTTAAAAAGTCACTTGACAACAGTCAAGGTTTTATTATGAAAGCGGTTTTAAGTTGAAAACAAGAAGGTTTTGAAAAGGAGAGAAGATTTTGAAAATTTAATAATGGGGAGGAGAAGAAGTGACTATCCTAATGCATAAAATAAAAGCTAGGGAAAAGAAGGATCTAACCAAAATGGAGCCACTTCGAAGCAATATTAAAAGAATTTCATCCTTAAGCAAATTGGCCAAATAAAGGCAAGTCTTCAATCCATACTACAAGCAAAGGGATAAGAAGTCCTAATTCTAGGTCCATAAGTCCAATATCACTTCAAAAGAGGTCCATAAAGAGATCACTCCAAAGCATAGGATAGTAACCAATAGTCCAAATGAAGAGAATTAAGTTTTTTATGGTTTAATCCTTTATTAATGCTTTAAGTCCAAATGGACAAAAGAAAAATGGCATAAGCATAAACATGTGTCCAACGGACAAAGGAAAAAATAGCGGAAGCATAAACATATGTCCAACGGACAAAGGAAAAAATGCGGAAACATAAACATGATATGGAATGATAATAATGAAGCATAAAAGAAATAAAAGAGATAAGGAGCGAGAAGGAAACATAAACAAAATTAATATAATAAAATTGTTAGTAAGTTAGTGGTTAATTGTTAGTGTTAGTGATCAATAACAATTGAATAATTGCACTTAGGTCAAGGTTGATGAAACTTATTAGAGGATTGATAAGACCAAAGCCTCCTAACAACAAGTTTCATGAGTTGTGAACCATAAGACAAATAATCAACTATTTTTGATATTTATTCCGAGGCGGGACAAATTTTGGTCTATGTTAAGCGCACGCCGAGTAATTTGTTCGAGCAATTACCCTACGAATGAGGCCGGCCATGAGATATATGTGTTAATGCACGCGAGATAAACGATATAGAGATCGTTATCCTAAAGCGATGCCACACGAAAAGAAAAAGTGGTAATGATCTCGTCTCGATCGAAATTCAACAAAGAAATTTCACGATCACTTCGACTTTCATCGATCAAAAATAAAAGAAATAGAAGAAAGAGGAAACCAAATTTGAATTACAAATTCAAGACAATTCCATCTTTAAGTTCATTCACTCATTTTGGTGGATTAAAGTGCTAAATATATCATTAACTCAAAGCACCTAAAGTGAATTAAATAATTCACTTTAAAGGTAGATTTGAATTAGTGAATATTTATTCAACTTCATCTACACCCTAAGTCCAATGAATTTAAAGAGAAATAATATCTTAAAATGTGATCCAAATCCAAAATTAAAAAGAAAGATGAAAAACAAGAACAAAATATTCAAATAAATTTCAAGAGATTTTATGAATTGAGAAATGTGATGGTAGTGTGATGAATGGGCTAGGCCCATCGTTTTACAAAAAAAAAAGAAATATGAACCAAGAAAACAAAAAAACAATGGAAAAGGAAATGAAAAAAAAAAAAGTCAGAAAAGAAAATGAAGAATATCTTCTTCTTCTCCAAAGCCTCGCGCGGTACTATTCACATCCAAGAAAAATGGAGTTTCACCGAAATCGGAGCGGCGGAGCGACGGGATAAAATCTTTACACGGTTACGATCAGAATGAAGAGTAGATCAAGAATATGCAAACGATTTCAACCAATAGTGAACTAATCAAAAGAAACAGTGTCGAAAGCTTCGCCGGAAAAATTCTCACTACCTTCAAAAATCAAGTAAGCACTCTTTAAATTCTTCCTCTCTTCTTCCTTGCCTTGAATGAGTGTGGTTGTTGTTGATTTATGTAAGTTTCTTTGTTGTTTGGAGTGGTGAGGATTTTGGACGAAGAAAACAATTTCGGTTGAATATTTGAATTGGTGAAGAAAAATGGTTTGCGTTGTGATTTTGGCAGAGGTTTGAGGGCTATCAAAGCTTGAAAATTGAAGGAAGTGAGGTTGTTATTTATAGGAGAATTGGATGAAAATTTGAATGAAAGTTGATGCCGTTTTCTTTCAATTTCTCTGCGTTTTGCGGTTTGGTGCAATGCCTGTGAGTTGCGTGTGAATTCGCTCGTGTGTGATGAAGTCGGTTAGCTTGCGTCGCGGTTGGGTAGTTTATGCGTTTGGAGCTGGATGGTGATGGTCACGGCTTGTTGGTTGGACGCGGCGTGAAGACTTGGTTGAGCTGGCCGTGTGACTTAGTGAAGCTGAAAGTTGTGATGTGCGTGTGACGTGTTGGTAGAAGCTGGGAGGCGTGAACATGGCGTGATGGAATATGCTTGGCTGGGAAATTTTTCTCTTTTATTTGTTGGGCCATGTTTAGTTAGTAATAAGAGGTGTGGGTAGAAAAAATAGGAAATGGGCTTTGTATCATGAAAAAAAATGAATGGCCTTTTTATAGATTAATGATTTAAAAAAAAAATGGTAATGGATATGGATTAAAAAAATGGACATGAGCAATTGGATAATTGGATGTGGATATTAAAAATTGGTTATTAAAAAAAATGGATATGAAAAGTTTTAGGAAAGAAAATGGATTTAAAGATGGATATTTAGAATTTTTTGGATATAAATGGATTTTTATGAATTGGATAGGAATTGGGATATGAATTGAATAAATTTGAAAAATATGGAAATTGAAAAGAATAAATCTCAAATGGATATGAATAATTGGATATTGGATAGAAATGGTTTAGAATGGTTTAAATGGATAAATGGAAAAATAATGGGTACTAGTCATGGATATTGGAAATGTGAAATGATAAATGTGGATATTTGGTTTAGGAAATGGATTAGGGAAAAAAATGGTTTAGATAGCAAAAAGTGGAATATGTGAAAAAATGTGAATAGTGGTTTATAAAGTGGATCATGGGATTGAATGGATAGCCAAGCTCTATTTTTTAGCCCAAAACCAAACTTGAATTTTTTTTCACAAGCCTCTGATAAACATATGCCACACAACAAGCCACAACCGAAACTACGGCCATCTGAATATGTTTGAACCCAAAACTCATATGCACCACTGCCTGATAAATTGAAGAATCTCGGCACAAGATATCTTGCGTTTGAACAAACACCTGTGACTTGAAATCACTTCATTATCTTTGACAAACCTGCACAACACACAAAGAGAAAAACAAGAAAACGGCAGCATATTTTTTTTGTATTTTTGGTTAGAGGTTAGATAAACAGAAATAAACATAAAACAAACAAAAGAGAACACAGGGATACTGGTGATCTTGTTTGTGGTATGAGATACAAAATGATGTGTGGGATCTTAGGGGTAAAAATTAGGGTATTACAACTATCATGTACTTTTTCTAGCTCTTCAAATGATAGAGGGATAAATTTTAAGAAAAACTCTCATGTCACTAAAAGAAATAGAAAAAGTATTTCTTCTAAATATATTTATCATTGTTGTGGTGATAAGGGTCACATTAGTCTTCTTTGTCATTTTAGGAACGTTCAAGTTCCCAATGGTAAAATGACATGGATTCCTAAGTGTACCTCAACTAACCCTAAAGTACCTAATAGTTAGGGACCTAAATTGCATATTTGATTATTTGCAAGAAAGTCTTGCCTCCACGAAAAGATCATGGTTTCTAGATAGCGGATGTTTAAGACACATGACGGGAGATGCTTCCATCTTTGTCAAGTTTGATGAGAAGGAAAGCGGTCACATCACGTACGGAGGCAACACGAAAGGTAAAATTCTTGGTGAAGGTATTGTGGGAAACCCCTCCAAAATTACCATTGGAAATGTGCTTTTAGTCAAAGGGCTTAAACACAACTTACTTAGCATTAGGAAATTACGTAATAAATAGTATTTTGTAGTTTTTGATACTATTAGTTGTGTAATTGAGCATAAGGCAAGTAAAAACCTTATGTTTAAGGGACCTAGGATTGATAATGTATATATGCTTAATCTAGATAACATGTCAATGCATGTAACTAAGTGTTTATTGGCCAAGGATGATGATTCTTGGTTATGGCATAGACGCTTAAGTCACGTGCATTTCGACTTGTTAAATAAAATAGCATCTAAGAATCTAGTGATTGGTATTCCTAAAATGAAATTTTTAAAAGACAAATTATGTGATGTTTGCCAAATGGGAAAGCAAACGAGAGTGTCATTTAAATTGAAGAAGGTTGTTTCGACATCAAAACCTCTCGAGTTTCTCCATCTAGAATTGTTTCGCCCTTCGCAGATAAGAAGTTTAGGAGGAAACTATAACGGGTTTGTGTTTCTTGATAACTACTCTATATTCACTTGGAATTTATTTTTAGCCCACAAGGATGAAACTTTTAAGGATTTCGTTAATTTTTCTAAGCTTATCCAAAATGTTTTTAGTTTAAAAATCATCACTCTCCATAGCGATCATGGTGGTGAATTTGTTAACCATCAATTTAAAATTTTTGCACAAAAAACGGGATTGCTCATAACTTTTGATGTTCGAGAACTCCACAACAAAATGGTGTTGTTAAGCATAAAATCTTGTTTTTGAAGAATTGGCTCGGGCCATGATTAGTGAAATGATCCTACCTAAGTACTTTTGGGCAGATGCGATTAATACCGAATGCCATGTCTTAAATAAGGTGATCGTTCGATCCATCCTAGAGAAGACACCTTATAAGTTTCTTAAGGGTAGAAAACCAAATATCTCTTATTTTTGTGTTTTCGGTTGCAAATGCTTTATTTTGAATAACAGAAATGACAATCTTGGTAAATTCGATGCTAAATCAGATGAAGGAATATTCTTAGGGTACTTATCTAAGAGTAAAGCTTATAGAGTCGTATAATTTCTTCTATAAAAAAAGTTCATTCATGTGGCTTTTGATGAGTTCTCACCCCAAAAGAAGGGGAAGGATATTTGCTCTGATGTTTTAAGTGTGATAACAGAGAAAGTGATCAATGATGAAAGTTCCAAAGAAGGTCGTCCACCTTCAACAAAGGATAGGGACATTAAGGAAGATAAAGAGGAAAGCTTACATGAGGATGAAAAATAATATACCTCGAACCAGCTACCTCAAGATTGGGAAATCACAAAAGATCATTCGTTAGATCAAATCCTAGGATACATCAAAAGAGGTGTAAGTACTAGGTCACAAGTTAATAATTTATGTAACTAATCTGCTTTTAATTCTTAGAATAAACCTAAATTGATATCTGATTCTTTACATGATGAGGTATGCTTACTTGTTATGCGAGAAGAACTTATCCAATTTAAACATAACGACGTGTGTGACCTTGTTTCGTGTCCACTTGATAAAACCTTCATTGGGACAAAGGGGGTATTTAGGAACAAGATGGATGAAAACGGAGTAATTAGTAGAAATAAAGAAAGATTAGTGGCAAAAAGATATATTCAATCTGAAGGAATATACTACAAGGATACTTATGCCCATGTAGCTCGTCTAGAAGCTATTAGACTCCTTTTGGCATTCACTTTTTGTCTGGACTTTAAGCTTTGCCAAATCGACGTTAAATTTGCTTTTCTTAATGGTTGTATAAATGAAGAGGTGTATGTCTCACAACCTCGGGTTATGAGGATCACGATAATCCTAATCATGTTTTTAAATTTAAAAGATCCCTCTATGGTCTCAAACAAGATCCAAGAGCTTGATATGAGCAATTGAGTAAATTTTTTATCAAACAGGGATTCAATCGTGGGAAATTGATACCACTTTGTTTATAAAACATAAGGAAAAGCATATTCTCTTAGTTCAAATTTATGTAGATGATATTATTTTTGAGTCTACTAATGAATCTCTTTGTCGATAATTTGCAAGTTTGATGAAGGGAGAATTTGGGATGTCTTTTAAAGGAGAGTTGACATATTTCTTAGGAATGAAAATAAAGCAAGCCAAAGAGTTCACTTTCATAAGTCAAACAAAATACTGCTTAGAGCTTCTTAAGAAGTTCAATATGAAAGATTCAAGGAGTATCTCAACACCTATGGCCTCAAATGTGTTTATGGACAAAGATGAAAGAGGAGTAGATTTCGACATCACTAAGTATAGAGGTATAATCAGATCCTTACTCTATTTAATTGTGAGTAGTCCAAATATCATGTTCAGTGTGTTCATGTGTGCTAGATATCAAGCATCACCTAAGGAATTCCACTTTAAGATTGTAAAATGTATTTTGAGGTATCTTAACGGAACCTCCCTTCACAGTCTTTGGTATCCAAAAGGTAGTGCTTATACCTCAGTAGGTTTATCTGATTCTTATTTCATGGGTTGCAAGTCAGATAGGAAAAGCACTAGTGACACTTGTCACTTATTTGGAAGTTATTTAGTTTCTTGGCATAGTAAGAAGCAACATAGTGTTTCTCTTTCTACCACAGAGGCTGAATATGTAGTCCCTGGTAGTTGTTGTGCACAAGTCTTATTGCTAAAGCAACAATTACTAGATTATGATTTAAAACTTGGCTACATTTTGATTAAGTGCGATAGTACTAGTGCTATAAGCCTCACTAAGAATCTAATACTTCATTCACGGACCAAACACATTGAGATTCGACACATTTTCTTAGAGATCACGTGGAAAAAGGGGGATGTCATTTTTGAATATGTTGACACTAAAAAACAGATTGTTGACATTTTTACAAAACCATTGGCATCAGACCCCTTTCACAATATTTGTAGAGATTTAGGAGTCTTAGACTCTTTATGCTTTAAATAGAATAAGAATTTTTGTTTAGTTTCATTTGATATATATATATTGTTTTCACTGACACTATTTTGTAGCAAATCATAGCTTTTACTGACTACATTGGTATGTCTCTATAACTCTTGTATTCGGCTCTATATCATTGTATATGTTTGTTCTAGAGTTATGCATTGGTTTGCTTATCATCATCCTTACCTTACTCATTCATCTCTATCATATGTCTTTGATTGTTATTCTTTACATTTAAGTCTTTTTAAATATGTATTGTTAAATATGTGCATCTGAGCATTTGTATAATTGTTCATGCATTATTTATGATTGATAATGTATTCAATTACAGATAAGTTTTGATCACTTAATTGTTTATTGTTGAATGTTGGTGTTGCATGTCTATTTGCATTTTGTTGCATATAGTATGTTTATCTTCGTGTTCTATAACCGACCTTCGTTGTTGTATATTCTTCTTAGTTGTTTAGCTCATGTGTTCATTCGGATTTATTTGTTTATGGTTGGTCATTTAGATTTAGGCACACTTTGATCTATCTATTTTCGATGTTGTCAAAGGGATATAAATTGTAATGTGAGTCTAGAATTGTTTTATGTGTTTTATGTTGTGGTTTGTGTGTAATGTTTCAGAGGGGAACACAAGCGTTTTTTCTTTTTGCTCAAAGTCGACTCAATTCCAAGTGAAAGCTTGCCAAACATCAAAAAAAGGGGTGAATGTAGTTGCATGTCCCTAACACATTCAGGGAGAGTACCCCAATACGGTGATTTTGTTGCTTATCTTATCGCTTTCATTCTCATTTACTTTCGACTATTGAGTCTCCTTCATAATTTCACATCCTCTCTGAATCAAGTTTTAAAATTATTCATTTTTACCATGCATAAAGCAAATGTTATATTTGAGTTTTGATCATGATGGTTTAAGTCAATTTCCTGAGTTAGTGAAACAAGAACCATAAGTGATATCAATTCAAGTTATGTGAGAAGTGAAATCTCAAACTATTTTGAAAAACTTAAAAAATTAAGATTTCTTGTGTGTGATTTGAATCACTCACAGTCCATGATTCCAATCAATCAAAACAAAGGCAAAATAAGAAAATTTTGGTGTCTATGATTCAAATCACATATTACACCTAATTCAAATCATGTTACTCTGCGATTCAAATCATAGATTGTACATGACTCAAATAACAAACTTCTTATTTGCCACTGTCGTGTTTGATTTTAATCAGCCATAACACATGATTCAAATCATGAACACGTGTAACTTGAATCACAGTTAAATCACAAGAAAAATGGTCACTTTTATTATGATATCTTGTTTCACACTACTTGCTCATTTGAATCAAATCATGAAATGCACTTGACTCGACTCTGACTGATGTTTTCCATCCATTTTTTTACTTAATCTCAAGCACATAGAAAAGCACTTTGTCCTCTCATTTCCAAAAAAAAAAACAATTATGTGAATCTCATAATCAACATTGTGATTTTATGTGAAACCAACACCATCTCTTTTTGAATGCTCAAAAACTCTTGCAACAAAATTCTTTCATCTTCAACTTTAGTTTGATTTGAGATCTTGATAATGAGAGATTTTTAATTAATAGAAGGAGACATTATCTTGAAACTAATTGTTCTTAAAGATTGGGTAAATATTTTCAGGTAGCTTGAAAGATTGAGGTTGTGGTCATTGGTGCTGACAAATTCCAATGAAAAGGAAGTTATTCACTCCTGATTTCCTTAGTAGTGATTGTGTGGAAGGCTACAGACAAGGCGGAGTTCTTCTCAAATCTTCACATAATTCATCGCTCAAGGAAACAGTAGAATTGAGGGGTGATTACTATCCACGAAGGCTTGGAGCGATGAATTTAATTCTAGCATTTAATTTTCGTAGGATTTGCATGCTTAGGTATTTTAATTCTAGCATAATTTATTGTTTATTCAATTAGTAGATATTTATTATGTCAGATTAGGTTTTGTTAGAATTTGTGCCTAATCGAGCTGAATTGGTGATTAAATTCTAAAAAAATAATTGAGGTTAGAATTTATTGATATTGAATCATCGCATAAACACATATCGTGGTATATGCAGCTAAATCAATTGAATACCTTTGTGTATCATCATAAAACCATCTTTGGTATTTGTGAACTGATTTAGTGTTAACTTTATCAAGTTTTGAAAAGTATAATTTTTATATTTTCGCTACAAACCTTCCGCGCATATCTTTTGAAAAATCTCTGATTTTATGTTTTTGAAAAAGCGATTGAATTTTCAAATAAATTTCTATTTAACCCCCCCCCCCCCCCCCCCTCTCTAGACTGTTTTTCTACTTCCATATTTGTAACGCCCCGATTTTTGTCTTATTTATTTAATCGAGTTGATTTAATTATTTTTGTTTTTATATTATTTTATTCTTGACTTTTATTTGACAATATATTATATTTCATCGCTATTTATGTTTTATCGCGTTTTGAGAACGTTTGCGAGATATTTGAGCCGAGGGGTAAAATAGTCTTTTGAGGGGTTAGATATTTTAGAAAAAATTAGATATTTTTACATAAGTGGAAATAGAGGGGAAAGAAAAAGAGAAAAGAAGAGAAAGAGAAAGGAAGGGAAAGAAGAAGAGAGAAAAGAGAGGAGAAGAGGAAAATCGAAGGAAAATCGAAGAAAACTCTGTTTCAAGCGCGATTAATCGGATAAGGGTGAGAAGTTTCGATTATATCTTGCTTGTGTATGTATATGGGTTATTTGTTGTAATTGTTTTGGTTGTTGCACAACTTTTACTTATTGATAATTTGTGATCAATTAGATAGAAATCGATGTTTTCACGGTCGGAAATCGGTATAAATCGCGTTGTATGATCACACTGTGTTTATGAACAATTGCCGATACTTGTTTTTCTGTTGGAATTGATTTGGGATGAAAAATGGTATTTTTGGGATGTGGAATCGTGTAAAACGCAGCAGAGAAATTCTGCATCTGATACGAAGCGCAGGGCGATGCTTTGAGCGCCGGCCACTGGGCGACGCATGTGTTGCGCCGCTGCTCCGCCGGGCGATACCCAAGAGGCGCAGCTTATCACGCTGCTGACTCTTTTAAAAGTTTTGATTGGGGAATGTACGCCGCTGCTTCGCCGGGCGACGCAGAGGCGAAGGGGGGCACCGCCGGGCGAAAATATGTACCGCCGGGCGCTCCTGGGGATTTTCAATAAATTTGTTTTCTTTGAAAATGCATAACTTTTGATCCGTAACTCGGATCGAGATGTTCTTAGTACCGTTGAAAAGCTAATGAGATGTTCTTTCTTATAAAAATGGGTTTTGAGATTGGTGGCCTGTTTAATTGTGTCGGGAAATTGGAAACGTGTCGTTTATCGACTTTTACCATCGTAATTGTGTGCGATTGATGTGTTATCATGTGATATGTTATTGATATATAACGTATAGTTTGTGTGCTGTTATATGATGTTGAAGCATGTGATAAGTTGTAGTAATTGTTGTGGCCTTATGGCAAAATACCTTGTTGAATTGAATGCAAATGTATGGTATTAATGTATGTTGTTGTGGGTAGCCTTTGTGGCGTGAATCCTAGTGTTGTGAGTATCATTACATGATTGCAGGATTGTTGTGGTTGATGGTGAGTAATTCTTGATGTGAATTGATATGAGTGTATATGCTAAAATACTAATTGTTGTGGTTTGTGGATTATGATGAAATGCATTGTTTATGTGAAATTCAATGTGTGATATTTGGTGGCCTTATGGCAAATAAATGCATTGTTTTGGGTTTGATTGCAATGCATGATTATTGATGATGAGATGGTTCACATGGTTGGATATATGTATGCATGGGATTGTCATGAGTCATTGTATGTCAAGCATCATGATATGCATTCTTGTGATGTCGTGTGCCCTAGTGGGTGTGAGCGACGAAATGATTCCCGAGGGGATCTGCTTTAACGGTTGGTGCCTTATACAAAGAGGACTTAAAGCGACGTTATAGACGATCATGTGCCTTATACAAAGAGGACCTAAAGCGATCGGATCGTGTGCCTTATACAAAGAGGACCTAAAGCGATTCATAAACGTCGTGTACCTTATACAAAGAGGACCTAAAGCGACGGGGAACATCGTTTTCCCGACGGGGAGTTACACTAAGTAACAAGCGATGATTCCAATAATTCCTGAGTGAATTAATGATGAGAATGATGGATGGAATGGTACCGCATAGCATTGCATAGAGTCGTTGTGTCGGTCTCTGTGCATTTGCATAAATCATGAATGGATTGATTATGTGTGAGAAATCATGAATGGATTGATTATGTATGGGAGATTGTGAATTGATTGATTATGTGTTGAGCTTGTGATAGCATTGGTGATTTGATATGCATTTGTGATAAATGCATTGGTTATGGATGATATGTTTTATGTATAGACATATGTTATGTTTTGTGGGGATGTTGTACATTACAATGATTGTATTAATTCTCTATGGTATGCTATATATGAATATACGTGATGTGGTGGTGTGTTTCCATATGTTATAACTTTGGTATGCCTTATGTGTGAATATGTGATTATGTTGATATAATTGATATATGCTATGTTGTTGGATTATTAGAGATATGTTATGTATTTGTGGCATGCTATATGTATTAGTATGTGATGCTTGTGGTGAGAATAATTATGCACGTGAATTTATATGTGTTTGCATATTATTATGCAATCTTGATTTAGTTGTTATTTCTCACCCTTCTGTTGTGGTTTGTTGCTCTATGAGGTAATTACAGATTAGAAGTCTTGGAGGCTTTTGTGAAGATTAGTTCTCCATCCGTTTGTCAGTCTGTCGGCTCTGATACGTAACACGGGAGTCGGGGAACGCTTTTGTTATATATGTATACATTTGTTGGATCTATTTTGTATTAACTTTGTATGAATATTTTGACGTTATAAAATAATTTATTTTGTAAAACAAGTCAGTTATGGATCTTTCCGCTTTATTCCATAATTGAACTTTCCTTTTTTGTTGGAAAAAGTTTCCTTTTTAGGTTTATTCCATTTTGTGTTATGTATCAAATTTATGAGCAGGGATTGTGTTTTCTTTCTTTAAATGTGGCATCCTTGGTTCTGTCTAAGAATAATAAATTTTTATTTACTCTGATTTATTTATGTATTATTTATTCGCGATGGGATTTGGGGTGTTACATAAGTCGTATCAGAGCAGGTCGGTCCGTCCGGCCAAGTTGTTGAGTCAGTTTGTGTGACAGTTGAATACTGTCGATGTTGTTTGTCCCTTAGTACGTGTTATGCGTGTGAAACACTGTCAGTGCTTTCTGGTTTTTCTAATCCTTTGTCTTCAGGATTTAGAATGAGATAAGTGGGGGAGGAGCTTGTGCTTCTCCAAGTTGTTTTGGTTGTGGAGTGTTGGCTCAGTGTGCCGTTGGTTGCAAGATTGTAAGTGTTGTTTGGACAATGTTGTTCCCGGTTCCGGAGGGAATGCGAAGGCAAGGTTAATGTCAACTAAGGATTTTTGCTTTAGGTAGTTTTGTGCACAAGATGCAAGGAATGCTATTATAGTTTGGTAAGGACGGTTTATGCCCCATCATGATTAGCGGCTGTCTATTGACAAATTGAGGAACTGATCACCCTTAATCTCTTGTTGATAGTAGGCGGAATTATGTTGGATGGAATACACGTGTCTTTCCGGCTTTGATAGTTTGTGCAATGAATTGTTGGAATTAAGGAAATGGTTACGGATTATTTTGTTGAGTCGATGAAGATTCTGATATCGGAAGATGAGACGGATTAGAGGTTTTGGTATGTTGGTTCAGTTGGGAAGTCGTTGAGAGAGAACGATTGGGTATCGTTAATGGTTGTTCTCAGAGAGTAGAGTGTGAACTCAAATTTGACGAAGGTGAGGATTTGAGGTTTTGGATCTGCTAAGTAAGTAGAAGAACTTTTAGGAAGTGAAACTCAGATGATTGTCATGTTTGTGATGATAGTGTTCTGGAAATTGGCAGGAAAGCCACTATGATGGGCCGTCAGTTGTGCATGGTTTTCAGATGGGTTTTTGGATGAAACATTAGTGTGTTGACTTGAAGAGGTCCAGCAGGGTTGGTAAGGAAAAGGATGATAGCATGAGGTTGTGTGTTAATCAGTGAGTAGTATGGAAACTTGTGGTTGTGTTCGGGATAGCTTGAGTTTTGAATTGTGACGAATTGCGAACGATTTGAAGTTCCTTGATGGTATTACTTTTGTTATGGGTTGAGATCTCGTGTCAACGGAAACCTCGAGTGAGTTGGAACCCTGTAAGAAGAATTTATATGGAATGTGGTAACCAGAGATTGTTAAGCTATTTTGGATAAATGGTTTCGAGCTCAGAATGAATTTTGAAGGTTGTATATATTATGGTTGTGGAGTATATGAATCGTATCTTCCATACTTGTTTGGATAAGTTTATAGTGATGTTTATTGGATGATATTCTGATTTATTTTAAATCAAAGGATGAGTATGTAGTGTATTTGAGGATTGAGTTACAAGGGCTGAAAGAGAGAGAGCTTTCTACCAAATTATCGAAGTGAGAATTTTGATTGAAAGAGGTTAGTTTTCTTAGATATGTTATTTCGGATGAGATTATGGTTAATGGATCCATCGGAAGTAGATGCAGTTCTACATTGAGAGGTTCCAAAGTCGGTTAAGGAGATTAGAAACTTTTGGGCTTAGTTGGTTGTTACTGCAGGTTATGGAAGATTTTGCGAAGTTGGTGCTTTTGTTATCTCAGTTGACTTGCAAAGGGTGAGTCGTTTGTTTTGGATGTTCGTTGTGAGTAAGTTTTAGCGAGCTGAAGTAGAGATTGACTACGGCTCCAATTTTGATTCTGCCTGATCCTAATAAACTGTTTATGGAATATTGGGATGCGTCTTTGATGAGTTTAGTCAGTGTGTTAATGCAAGAGGGTTAAGTCGTAGCTTATGCTTTACGACAATTGGGGATTCATGATTTCAAGATGGCTGTGGCTACTTTTGTGTTGAGAATCTAGAGGTATTATTTTGAGGGTTTTATGTTCAAGGTGTTTGGTAATCACAAGAGTTTAGAGTACTTGTTTGGCCTGAAGGAATAGAGTATGAGACATCGAGGATGGTTAGAATTTGTGACGAGTTATGAATTTGGCTTGGATTATCCTTCGGGAAAAGCTAATGATGTGCCTGAAGAGTTAGGTCGATAGTCTTTGCATATGGCTGTTTTGATGATCAGAGAATTAAAATTATTTGAGCAGTTCAGAGACTTGTGTCTGGTGTGTGAGATAACACAGTAGAGTGTGAGGTTGGGTATATTAAAAGTGAATAGTGATTTTTGGCGAATATGAGAAAGAGTTAGACTTTGGACGTGAAATTGGTAGATTTGATTGTTACGAGTAATCAGAGTGCGCATCAAAAGTGTGAGGTGGCACATTTCGTATATGCATGTGTGATTTGTAAGGGTTCATAGAGATATGTTATGTGTGAATATGTGATTATGTTGATATAATTGATATATCCTATGTTGTTGGATTATTAGAGATATGTTATGTATTTGTGGCATGCTATATGTATTAGTATGTGATGCTTGTGGTGAGAATAATTATGCACGTGAATTTATATGTGTTTGCATATTATTATGCAATCTTGATTTAGTTGTTATTTCTCACCCTTCTGTTGTGGTTTGTTGCTCTATGAGGCAATTGCAGATTAGTAGTCTTAGAGGCTTTTGTGAAGATTAGTTCTCCATCCGTTTGTCAGTCTGTCGACTCTGATACGTAACACGGGAGTCAGGGAACGCTTTTGTTATATATGTATATATTTGTTGGATCTATTTTGTATTAACTTTGTATGAATATTTTGACGTTATAAAATAATTTATTTTGTAAAACAAGTCAGTTATGGATCTTTCCGCTTTATTCCATAATTGAACTTTCCTTTTTTGTTGGAAAAAGTTTCCTTTTTAGGTTTATTCCATTTTGTGTTATGTATCAAATTTATGAGCAGGGATTGTGTTTTCTTTCTTTAAATGTGGCATCCTTGGTTCTGTCTAAGAATAATAAATTTTTATTTACTCTGATTTATTTATGTATTATTTATTCGCGATGGGAATTGGGGTGTTACAATATTCATGCCCAATATCTAGCCTATAAATAGAGATCACTTCCTTCATATTTTCACATCCAGAATCGTAAGCAATCTATATTTCTATATCACACCTCACTCTCTCTTTAAAAATATTTTTCAACTTTCTCTCACTTATATTTAGTCATAGAGCTTTCGAGAAAGTCCTCCTATTTTGTGAGGAATTCTTTGTGATTCTAAAAGAGTAGTATTGTATATTTGGCAAGGAATATTTTTTTTACTTTGGTTCAATAATTTATCCATAAGGGATTGTTTTGTTTGACTTTGAAGCTAAACACTTTAAAAGCTTTGGTTTGGGATTTAGTTACTAAATCGTCGTTTCAGTTTATAAGCTTATCACATTCAAAAGCTTTCATCGATTCGAGGTCAGCCTGGTATAAAATCTCAACTTGGTTTGTGGTGATCCTAGTCAAAACTCCAGTTCGGTTCGTAAGCTCGGCCCGATTTAAAAGCTTGCTTAGGTTCAAGATAAGCCCGATATAAAATCTCTGTGGTTCATGGTCAGTCTCTATAAAACCTCGATTTGGTTTGTGAGTTTAGCTCGATTTAAAATCTCACCTTGGTTCGAGATAAGCCCGTGTAAAATCTCGATTTAGCTTGGGGACTAACCGCTTCAAGTTGCTATTTGGAAAGAAGACTAACTGCTTCAATCTGTCGTTTGGAAGGAAGACTAACGGTTTCTCTCCTTTGTTCATTGTTTAGATTAAAGTTAACTAGAAACTTCATTTTCCTTGTATAAGGGGGTTCGAGAGTTCAACCTACTAAATGCTCTTAAGATAGATATCTCAAGAACAAATCTTCGGAGAGGATTAGGATTTTTTCTTTTTGAACGATTATATTTAATTTCCCGTGTTATCTCTTTATCCCTTAACTCTTTAATTTCTACATATTTACTCTTTGCTTCATATTTCTAAAGGTTTTAAAAATTTTCTTAAACTCAGAAAATGATCCTAAATTTTTTTCAAACTACCATTTTTTTTAAACACACCATTCACCCCCCTATTGTGTGTGGAGTCATATGACCAACACAAATAAGCTTGTGAAGCCATTTTTTGAAACACACCATTCACCCCCTCTTGTGTGTGGAGTCATATGACCAACACAAATAAGCTTGTGAAGTTTTGGATGCGAAATCATTTTATACAAGGTCCAGGGAAGTATATTTACAAGGAGGGTGACCAATCTGAAGAGGGTACGAGGTTGGAAAGGCCCTTTTGAAGTTTTGGTATAATCTTGAGAGTATTGAAGAGGTTGTCCCTGAGGTATCAAATCACTAAAGAAGTAAAATTGATATATTCAAACTCGTTTGACACTAAACTCTACCTATTTTTTTTGTTTAAGGGTTGTGATATATATGTGTTATTTCTTCATATAGATACAATGGACTACATCAATGTGATATTGGTTCTGAAGAAAAAAGCAAAAACCATCCCTTCTATATTTGTGATGTCAAAGATAATTCCTAAAGCTAATGTCAGAGAGACATAACATAGGAAGGGTCCTCTAGAGGTGGATCTGGACTTAACCATAGAGGTGAATAACACTAGGAAGCAATATAAACATGAGAATATGGGTGAACCCAGAAAGAATGCAAACAATGGTAAGAAGGGCAATCCTGAGAAGAAAGATTATGCTTCGAATGCATTTGATGTTGAGTTAGTCTCGCAGCCTATTGGGAGATCATCTCCAATAGTTGTTAATGATTCTGATAAAAGAAAGAGACAACATAAAAGGCATGTGGTTGTCAAACCCGTCCATAAAAAACATCAGCATACCCCTGATTAACAGATTACTAATTGGGGGCAGCAATAACTCTTATCCAACATTCATGCAAGCTCTTTAAAAACGCCCAATTATTTTCTCGAGTAAGATGCCCAGGGTGAGAAAGGATATCCATAATGTCATCCCATAAAAGGATTCTACTCACCTATCTCATTTAACTTATGTTTTCCATCGTGAGGGATGTCACTTGATTGGTTTGGCTACTACCAAAAGGAGTGATGTCTTTACTTCAAACAGGCTTCATGAAGAGAGTGATTCCTTAAGGAAGAGATTAAATTCTTCCAATTTAGAGAATGATAAGACTCTTACGAAGTTTGATGCTACTAAGAAGTATTTAAAGGAATTATGTGACAAGCAAGCCGGTTATGATGAAGAAGTCAGGAAATTTTATGTTACTTCTACTTTGAAGAAGAAGGTGAATGAACTAGAAGGCCTTGTCGTTAAAAATTATGATTTAATCAATCAGAAAGGGATGGCCTTGCGCAAGCTTCAACAGACCTTCACCGAGGTCGAGAATAATGTAGCTGAGGTTACTAAGGCTCATAACTAGGCTTAGAAATTTTTGGAAGAGAAAAAAATTGCCTTTGTTAAATCACGGAGAGTTCTAAAGGAGAAGTAAGTTGCTCTTGAAATGTCTTAAGAAATTCTAGGTTAATAGAAGAAGACCATGAAAGAGGTAGAAGAACCTTTGAAATCGATGAGGGTGGAGGGGGCACAACACTCGTGGAAAAGCAACTTTTGTTGTGGATGCTAGTGATGCTTGTCTCCGCCAATCCTTTGAGAATGCTTTATCTTGATCTTCTCCTCCATGGAATTAGGATATCCAAGAAAAGTATCTATGTTGAAAAAATGATCTTGAATTAGAAGATATAGTTCCTTTTGGGGATAAGATTGCATCCTAGATTTCTTTGCCTTTTGATATGTGTTTTTGACATTCTTGTCTTGTAATTGTCTTGTTTGCTCGATTCCTTGTAATTTAATGTTTTGTAATGGTCGTATTGTTCTTAACTTTGAAATGAAATTTGGATCGCTTTTCGTCGGATGATTGTTTTTGCTCTATTATTCATGAAGAATATTATCTGTTTCCCACAAAATATGTTAAGTATTTTTAAATTAGTAAATCAAACATGTTGATGCGATGTATATTTGCTTCTTATCGACCTCATGTTAGGGGTTGTATATGATTATTATTATAGGCGTATGTAGGAAGCGCGTCTGGTCAAAAGTCTGCTCTCCGTCTTTACTCGTGCCGAAGTGAAAACTAGTTCGAAATTAACATTTATTTATCATTAAAAATTAACCACAAATTTTATTATATGAATAAAAAATACTTTATTTATTTGCAAAATAGATGTCACTAATCTTCCTTTTTATTTATTAAATTACCAACTATTTTTCAATAAAAACCAAGCTTGGTATTTTTTTTTTCTTTAAAGAATTGTGTCATAGTTGTAAATATACTCCTTTAACAAAAATATTACTTTCAAATATAAACTTTTTTCTAAATATGAATATATTTATTAATATTTTCCATAGAATACCTTGACTAATTTTTCATTGTTTTTTAGACATTTTTCAGCTTTTGAGCAGGTGGTAGTTGATAATTGGTGGAATAAAAAATACAGAGTTAAAATGCAACAGCTGAAAGAAGCAATGAACACTAGAAAAGGGACATTGGTCCTTAACAAAGACACACAAATTGCAACATCTCTCTATAAAGTCAAGATAGCCGTTGTACTGCACCCCTTTCTCCTATTATTATTATTAACGTTTGCTCTTCATCAAGGAATCTCTCTCTTAATTTTCTCTTTCCACCGCTCCTCTTCTCCCTCAACCCAACTCATTTTCTCTTATATTCCCCAACAAAATCCAATGAATAACCTTGTATCGAAATCCAAACTTTCAACTCCGTCGTCAAGTTCTAGGAGCAACGCCAGTAGCTTTAGCACCACTGAAGCCAATGATAGCTATAACGTATTAGACCTACCACATCTCAACTGCAACCTATCATTTTCTTATCGACCATTGGCTATTCTTTCAGGACACGTTGGCTCTGTTTCGTGTTTAGCCTTATGTGGTGAGTTCATATTGAGTGCTTCCCAGGGAAAAGACATCATAGTATGGCAACAACCAGATTTAAGGTTGTTTGCCAAGTTCGGACAGGGCGATGGATCTGTGAAAGCGCTTGCCACCGTTGGTAACAAGGTTTTCACTGCTCATCAAGATAGCAGGATTCGAGTCTGGAAGGTGTCAAGGAGTTCAGAGAATGTGTTTAAGCTCGTTGATACACTTCCAACAACAAAGGACTATTTGGGGAAGTTTATGAAACAGAGTAATTATGTTCAGACTAGGAGGAATCACAAGAGGTTGTGGATTGAACATGCAGACAGCATTTCATGTTTGGTTGTTCATAATGGGTTGATTTATTCAGGGTCATGGGATAAGACACTTAAAGTCTGGGGTGTTTCTGATTTGAAGTGTTTGGAGTCAATTAAAGCTCATGACGATGCTATCAATGGGTTGGTAGCATGTAAAGGGGTTGTTTATTCTGCTTCTGCAGATGGGAAAATCAAGGCATGGGGAAAAGAGGGGGAAAGTTTGCATTGTTTGAAAGGTGTTTTAGAGGGTCATAAAGATGTTTCATTTAATTCAGTTGTTGTATCTGATGATGGAAAATGGGTTTATGGAGGTGGTTCTGATGGTTATGTTATAGGGTATGAAAGGAATAATGGCTGTGAGAATTGGAAAATGGTTTGTGAGAGAAAGGCACATGAAATGGCTGTTTTGTGTATGTGTTTGATAGGTGAGTTTTTGTGCACAGGATCAGCAGATAAGAGTATAGGTATTTGGAAAAGAGAGTGTTTTGGTAAAGTTTGTAAAGTTGGGGTTATAACAGGACATGAAGGGCCTGTGAAATGCTTGCAAGCTTCGTTGTCGAATAGAACTGGTGGTGGATTTTTGCTGTATAGCGGCAGTCTTGATAAAAGTGTGAGAGTTTGGTGGGTTTCAAAGTATGATAAAACACAACAAGTAGAGGAGAAAAACTCTATCTACATTGAATGATTTATGTTTCGATACATTAGCAACATGTTGGTTGAAGGGTTATAAAGAAGAAGCACATGATCTCTTTTTGCTGTGTCTACTTGCTTCTTTCTTTGATTAATTTTTGAATTTTGTTCTGTTCGGCTCCAACATTGAAGCTTTGTTTTCTGGTTTGTACTTGTTTATGCATTTTTTTTCTTTAAGAGTTGATTGTAGAATTGTAGAGTGAAATTGGGGGATAGAGGAGTGTGATTTGGTTTGATTGTACATTTTTATGTTTCTATATACTCAGTGAAATTGTTGCGGAATGTTGCACTTTATTTCCCTAATTTACGCAATTAAGAGATTGTACTGTCTCCAAAATCCTGATAAATACCATATATTAGAAGCTTTTCAGCTGCTAAAACAAACAACTAAATTAAAGAAAAAGATAAAAAAAATCTTGCTACAAACAATTCTCTTATTATTTGATTTTATGTGACATATTCGTTAGCCAATGGTTTCCGTATGTAATCAACTTATTCATTATTGTTAATGAAGCCCAATTTCACTCACTATAATAAAAATATACTCAAAACAAGAAGATAACTTTAATTTTATCAATGAAAGAGTTCCACCAACCCATCTTCTAACTCTTCAATCTCCATTTGAGTATATATATAATGTTAAATGAAATTTGGTAATTCAAGTGCTCTAATTAATTAGTTAATATGGAGGTATAATCGGTTACAGCAGACGAATATCACTTCTGAGTTGAAGAAACAGTAAATGCACTATGGATGTAACTGGTTATCACTAAATGGATTTATTTTTGTAACTGGTTACAGGTTTGGTGAAACCAGTTACAGGTTTGAGAATTCTGTTTTTCTGTTATTTGATTGTGTAACATGTATCTCAATCATCTTGTAATACTCTGTATATATGTTTTGGAGGCATCCTCATTAATGATAATGAATGAAAATACATTCTCACCCTCGATCATCTCCCTCTCAATTCCATTCTCCCTCTCCACACTCTAATTTTCTCCATTATTCACCAACACCTAGTGGTTTCATGATCTAACATTTGGCATCAAGAGGCTGGTTTTAATCCACAAACACCTAATGTGCAACATGAATTTTTCTTGCAATGAAAGAATCCCTGCAAACCTACTCATCCTTAACGCGGAGAATTACAACAAATGGTGCAAACAAATGAATTATTGTTTGGCTACCAAGATGTTCTTGAAGTGATCAAGAACAGGGTGAATCCTCTTGTCGAAGGTGCAATGGGTGCACAGCGAGCAAAACATAAGGAAAAGAAGAAGAAAGATTTCAAGTTGTTGTTTTTTTATCCATTAATGTGTGGATGGCGACAACTTTGAGAAAGTTGGTGGTTGTGATTCATCAAAGCAAGTGTGGGAAATCTTAGAGAAGTCATACGCAGGGGCTGGCAAGGCAAAGGTGGTGAGGTTACAAACTCACAAGCGTCAACTTGAATTGATTCAAATGAAAGAAAAGCAATTGATTAACGATTTCACAGCAAGAAACACTCAATTAGTGAATCAAGTGAAGGGATGTGGAGCAATAGTCACGGAGTTGTATGTTGTCGCGAAAATCTTGTGTTCTTTAACGCCAAGATTTAACAACGTGGTTGTGGCGATTAAGGAATCGAAGGGTCTTGCGACGATGAGTAAAGAGGAGTTGCAAAGCTCTCTTGAGGCTCGTGAGCAAAGGATGAAGAAGTAATGATAAGGCAAAGGCAGATATCACTTTGCAAGCTCCTTTCAACTAAAAGAACAAGAGATTGAAAGAAAAATGGCACATGAAGAGTAAAGGGAATTTTAAAAAATTTGGTGGAAGAGGGTCTCAAAGTTCCCTGAATTCGACTTGTCAAAGGGGTGAGAGCATCTACAACAAAAATGATGGTCAAGGTAACTTTAGAGATGAATGGAAGAGGTTTGACAAAAGCAAGAAGCAGTGCTTTAAGTGTCAAAGGTTTGGTCATTTTGCAAAAGAGTGCAATGCGAACAAGAAGGAAACTCAAGGAGATGAAACTAAGGTTTCAAGACAAGAGTTTGATGAGGAGAATACACTTTTGCTCATAATCACAGAAGGTGAATGCAGCAGCAGCTTGCTGTGGGACAACAACAACAACAACAACAACAATTCTGGGAATGCTGCAAAAAAAAAAATAGGTTGTAACCGGTTACATGAAAGTAGTAACTAGTTACATGCAGAAGAAAATGTTATGGTGACTGTGAGAGAAGGAGACCAGTGCACCGAGGAATGATATTTGGACTTAGGATGTTCTAAGCATGTGACGGGGAGGAAGGATTGGTTTATTAAAACTAATTGTGCCATGAAGAACAAAGTGAAGTTCGCGGATGACACCACTCTAGCGGTCGATGGGATCAGTGATGTTTTGATCATGAGAAGTGATGGTGGAAATTCCTTGATCAAAGATGTATTGTACATTTCAGGAATCAAATGTAACCTTCTAAGTATTGGCCAATTGCTTGAGAAGGGTTACAATATTCACATGGAAAACAAGGGGTTGCGTGTTATGGATGCAAACGGGGTGTTGGTCCTTAAAGCTTCTATAGCTGCCAATAGAATCTTCAAGGTAGAGCTGAAGGTTATGGAGCATAGATGTCTTGCCACAGAGGCAAGTCAAGATGAGTGGATATGGCACTATCGTCTTGGGCATCTCAATTTTTGAGATCTCAAAGACTTGCAAATGAACGAAATGGTAACGGAGTTGCCATTGATCAACATATCGGATGAAATTTGTGAAGAATGTGTGAAAGAGAAGTAACATAAGGGTAAATTTAGAAAGGATGCAGATTGTAAAATCAAGAATCATCTTGAGGTAGTGTATTCAGATGTGTATGGACCGATGCAAGTAGATTCCATTGGTAGCAATAGATATTTTGTCACACTCATCGATGATCATAGTAGAAAACTATGGACATATCTAATCAAGAGAAAGGAAGAGTTATTTGAAGTGTTTAAGAAGTTCAAGTTCATGGTTGAGCGGCAAAGCGATCACAAGCTTAAAGTGCTCAAAACAGATGGTTGAGGCGAATATGTCTCAAAAGACTTTGAGAGGTTTAATGATCAAGAAAGGATAATACATGAGGTTGTACCGCCTTATACACCACAGCAATACGGTGTTACCGAAAGGAAAAATCGATCGATCATGAACATGGTAAGAAGCATGTTAAAGGGGAAGAACTTGTTGAAAGAGTTATGGGGAGAAGCGGTATCCACATCTGCCTATTTGTTGAATATTTTTCCAACAAATAAGCTTGATAAGGTAACACTAGAGGAAGCATGGTCGGGATTCAAACCGAATCTGAATCGTTTGATATTTTTGGTTCCATAGCATATCGACATGTTCTTGCGCAGCTTAGAAAGAAGTTGGGTGATGAGGGAGAAATGATGATAGATGTAAGGTATCACTCCATTGGTGGTTACAAGTTGTTTGATGCAGCAAACAGGAGAGTTGTGATTAACCGAGACGTCGATTTTGACGAGATAAAGCAAATGCAGCAGCCTGTAACCAGTTACATATAAGCTGTAACTAGTTACAACTTTAAAATTTCAGATTCTGCAGAATTGGGAAGTGCATAAACATGTGTTAACAAAGCCCAAATTTAAGAGAATGTGAGAAGATCGACAAGGCAAAGAGGTTTGCCTCAAATACTCCAAGATGGTGAGCTGCTCTGAGACAACGAAGTCAATGATGATGGTGATTTCGTCCATTTTTCACTTATGGTTGAATCTGAACCAGTTAAAACGGAATAGGCTTTAAGTGATCCAAAATGGATGTGTGCTATGAAGGAGGAGATAGAAATTATTGAGAAGAACAATACTTGGGAGTTAGTTGATCTACCGCACAAGAAAAAGCCAGTTCGTGTGAGATGCGAGTTCAAAGTGAAGGCAAATCTTAAGGGTGAAATAATCAAGTGTGAGGCTCGATTAGTTGCAAAGAGAAGGCATAGACTTTGTAAAGGTATTCACACCAGTTGCTAGGATTGAAACCATAAGGCTATTTGTTGGTATTATGAATAACAACAATTGACTCATCTACCAAATAGACGTCAAATCTGCATTTTTGAACTGACTGCTTGAAGAAGAGGTGTATGTAGAACAGCTCCCTGGTTTTCTTGTGAGAAACCAAGAGCTAAAGTTTTACAAGTTATAGAAAACGTTATACAGTTTGAAGCAAACTCTAGGAAATTGGAACAAAAGGATTGATGGTTTCACAAAGGAGATTGGCTTCAAGAAATGTGTATCCGAGCATGGTGTGCATATGAAGACGGATATAAGGTAATGAGTGATTGGCTTCAAGAAATGAGTGATTATCCTCTCTCTCTCTCTCTCTCTCTCTCTCTATATATATATATATATATATTATTTTCTCCATTATTCATCAATCTTATGGTTCTAAATTCTAACATATAAGAGTGTGTTTTGGATAAAACGTTTTATTGAAGAAATGTAATATTTTAAGAGAATTTGAAATCATTTAAATAAAATTTATCGATTGGATAAATAAATATGAACAATTGTTAAAATGATGAAAATTTATAAAATATTTTGTTCAAATTAAATTAAATTTTATGATTTTAGAATGATATCTAAAATTAAAGAATTTTAAACTCTTTTATTATATATATATATTTGGTTTAATGGTTATAAGTTGGTCCTGGTATTTTCCAAAATTTTAAAATCAACCTGTATGTAGCTTTCACTTTTTGGTACAAAACCCGTATGCTCTTTTGTTTCACCGTCCATTTGGTACAAAGAAACTTAAAGGAACGAAAAATCTAAAATACAGATCAATCTTGCTTTAAATTATCGGCAAAGCCACTATTCGCTTAGTTATATATATTTATCCTGAACCAATATTTTGGACTCTGGGTTTGGACCTCATTAAATATAGTATTTTTTACTCCTAGAGCCTCCAAAATATATAGATTGAAAAGGTGATACCTTATTATTTCTACCAACCTTTGCTTTTTGTAGAGAAGGAGAAGAATAATGCAAAGTCAGGGAGACATGTTAAATAAATCAAGTAATCATGCTAAGCAATGAATAAAATATTTTAAAGTAATGCAGGTGCAGCCAACCTTTCAGATAAATTTGAAAGTCACTCATTTTATAAATATTTAAATAAATAGCTACTCTGTCACATTTTTTACAAACGTTTGTCTCAAAATGAGTATTTTTATACATTTAAATGTTTTTCAAATTTATATATTTCACTTTATTTTTTGAACCGTAATGCATAAGTTTAAATATATATTTGATTTTAATAAAAGTATTTTTTAGTTATGGTAAAAATGTTCATTTCCTTTTCGTCCTCACAAATATGTTTTTCTTAATTAATTATTGTTTTTTTTTAGTCTATACAAAATTTAATTATATTACAATTTGTTTTGTAAAACATAAAACATTTAATTTAATCCTTCTAATATAAATAAGATAAAGAATTAAAATAAAAGAAAATGAAAGACAAAATTGCTGTCAACTAATATATAATGTATATTCAAATCACACACACACACACACACACACACATATATATATATATATATATATATATATATATATATATATATATATATATACAAAATACTTTTTTTGGTCTCGTATCGTAATCTCGCGATTTATTTTGGTCCCTTAACTTTAAAATATCCATATTGGTCCATTAACTCTTCAAAATGTTTCAAATTAGTCTTTTTTGTCTAATTAGTGACGAATATAGCGACTGATTTTTGAACTTTTCCGTCGCTAATAGGACAAAAATAACTAATATGGAACGTTTTGAAGAGTTAAGGGACTAATATAGAACTTTTTAAAGTTAAGTTATCAAAATGAACCCCGAGGTTAAGATACGGAACCAAAAAATATATTTTGCCTATAAAATATAATTTAACAGAGACGAAAAACAGAAAATATTATAATTGCATAGATTGAACAAATGGATTTTTTTAGACAAAATAGACATTTAAGTATTAATGTTGACAAATAATTTCTGGGCTTTGTTGGGTTTGGGCTCCCTTCTTATCTGGAGAAATGCTTAATTATGATTAGCCAATTTGTCTCACTTATTTAAGTGGAGAGGATCAATTTAAGGTTGAGAGAGATAGAGGGAAAATAAGGATTCAAAAGAGAGAAAAGAGGAGAGAAACTCATTCTTGTTTTTCAGCAACCAGTCTCAATAAATCGACGATTAGCGATTCGTTAACCGTTGGATCGAGCTCAAATTTGGAGGGAAGGTTCGTAACACATATATCTAACTTTTGACCGTTCAAAATTTCAAAACAACGTCTGAGGTGAAAGTTATTTGCTTCGCACTGAAGTTGTAGATTTTGGAAAAATTTTAAGCTTCTTGATTCTTATTTGTAAGCTAGTTTGCTTTGTGATTTGCGGTTGTTAGCACTAGTTTGTGAATTACTGTAAAACTCTCTTGTACCCTTAATTGATTATAGTGAAATTATTTCTTTGGTCTGAACGACTCGTGGTTTTTACTCTCATTATTGAAGGGTTTTCCACGTTAAAAATATCGGTGTTCTTTTGTGCCTTAGTTTGTTCGATTTGTCGTCTTATATTTGTTGATGATCCTCAAGGTTCCTACAAGTTTGAGGAGTTTTATATTCGTTGTGTATTGGTCTATTATTGTGTCTTAAATTCCCATCAGAGCTCTTGGTTAAGGGTTATTTTACATGTTTGAATGTTGAGTCAAATACAAAGATGAAGATGGTATTGTTGAATGGTTTTAATTATCATTTATGGAAGGGAAACATGAAAGACTTACTATTTGTGAAGAAATTGCATTTACCGTTTTTTAGTTCTGCAAAGTCGGATTTTGTGTCTGATGAAGAATGAGAGTTTGAACATCAACAGGTATGTGGTTTTATTCGACAATATATAGAAGATAATGTTTATAATCATATTGCTAATGAGACACAAGCAAAAACTTTGTGGGAGAAGATAGAGTCCTTGTATGCCTCTTGTTAGTTCTAGTGATTGGCTGAAATTTTGGTAAAACAAGGTTAATGTCATGGTTGATGTTTCAACATGAGCTTCTAACATTATTGTTATGTTTGGCTAACATTCTGGTTTGTGAAAATTGTTGAAGAGTTAAAGAGCTGAAGAGTGATGTCACATGCGATGTCTTGACATCACTATACCAGAACATTAAAACATCAGGTTGGGATGTTTTTAGGGCTGCGCATGTTAATGAGATATTCTACTGAAGAGAATCAGAGATTGCAGGAGAATATTATGGGGAAGATATATTCTGTTACAATCAGTTATGAAGAAGATTAGTTTGTTGCTAATTAAATGCAAAAAGATATTAGAGTTAATTATGAAGAGCTGATTGAAGATTTAATTGAAGATCTATTTTATAGCAGAATCTTTTGGAGATTTGTAGCAGAAGATTTGTTGTGATTTGAAGGCTCAAATCCAGTTGGAAAGAGTTATAAATAGAATGCTTGTAACCTAGAAAAGGCACGGGTCCAAGATGTAGATCATTAGGGCTTTGTCTAAGTGAACCACTCGGGTTGTGAGATGGTCACTAAGTTAGTACTCAGAAACCTGTAGGTAATGAGTTTTGTATTGTTCTTGGAGGAAGCTATGAAGCAACTCCAAGATGTTGGTATCAGTCAAGAGTCTTGGCTGAGTATAGGCATAGAAGTGTGTCGGTTACTTTTCTGTGATTGGAGAGTGTTTGGAAATCAAGTTGTTGATGCAGTGGCGGAGTTGTTGACTGCTAGACATCATTGCGATGATTGGGAGTGAGATGGAGTCTCTTACCTAGGGAGGACTTAGGTAGAAGGGTCATTGGGTAGTGATTGAATTAGGTAGATTGTCAACTTGTCTGTTGAGTCTGTAATTTGATACTACTGATAGTGGACTTCCTTCCTGGCTTGGTATGCCCCCAGATGTAGGTTGTTGAACCGAACTGGGTGAACAATCCTTGTGTGCAATTCTGTGCTTTTCTGTTGTCTTACATTGTAGAGTGTGTTATTGTAACATCACACATAACATCACAGGTTTTTAGTGTCTTGTTCATACAGCAGATATTGATGTTGTAACATCACACTTAACATCACATGTCTGTACCAGAATTTCAATTGGTATCAGAGCAGGCATCCTGTCTGTTTCTGGATGAGATCTTGGGAAGATACTTTCTGGTTCATGAGCAAGAAAGAGAGTTTTTTGGATGATCCCTTGGAGTGAAGGATGGACTATTCATGATAAAGTATTGTTGGCACGTGGTGTGCAAGGATTTTTGAGTAGTGCCTGAAGGATGTTGAGGAGTTGTTATGTGTTCCGCTGCATGGTATCTGGTGTTACCCTGGTTGGTTCTTGTATCTCTGGTGTTGAGATTCTAGGAAGATATTCTCTTGGAAAGACATTAGGGTTTGGTCTCCTCAGCAGGATATTGTAGTTTATGCAAGACTGCTTCAACCGGTTGGTTAGAGATACCAAAGATACTTGAGGATTATCTCATATCTTTGTTTGGGAGAGAAGTGTTCATAAGGTGAATGGATCTTCTAAAGACTGTTTGACATGGAAGGATCAGAAGAAGAACATATTTCAAGTCAGACATCGAAGACCAATCTGTTCAGAACAGTGATTCCTTCTTTATCATATTTCTTAATGGTGAAAGAAGAGGGGAGTGCCAAAGCAAAAGAGTATCACTGTCAAATCTTTCATGCGGGAGTGAAGATCTTGATAAGTTATCTCTTAAGCTTAGTTGTGGTGACCCGATTAGGAGGATCTTCCTGGGTATGGTGTTAAATGGCGTTCTGGTACATGAACTGGAAGAAGAATATGTCAATTCTTATGTCTCGACATCGCGCTACACATTAGCAGCTTATGGTAAATGCTAAGTCAAAGACCTATTAGATTGTAGCTGGTTTGAAGGATCACTGAATCTGTGAAGTTGAACATTTTATGAGATGGTGTCATAGCTTCTCAGCTGAATCGAGTTGAAGAAAAGGTAGTAATCCTGATAGCAGAAGAGAAGAAGTTGATCAGATGTTGATATGCTCTCGTGTGTCCCCTACAAGAGATATGTGTGGTTTAATGTGATTAGGAGATGTAATGTCAGAACTGATGTTGAACCATCACTTCAGTTCTTTGCTCAGGGTAGAGTAAAAGATCAAGACACTGACCTTACCTGGAAGGGTTTGTAACGACCTAAATTATGTTGTTGAAGATGGAGATGGAAGACTATGAAGACATCATAGTCTTGATGGTTGGATCAGTTTATTTCTGGTCTAGGTGCTTTGGAGCATGGGTTTTGTTGTGTGAAAGTCGAGGATATGTGGATGTTATCTCTGGCTTTCTACTGACGGCTCTACTAAGGGAAGTGACTTTCTTTAGTATTGCTATGGGGTAGTCTTGGACTACTTACTTTCTGAAGATTCAGATGTGGTGGGTTTGAAGTCTGTGGAGTTTCTAAGCAGGATGGAGGTTGTCTACTCAAACGTGATTGTCTATGAGAGCATGGAAATCTGTTTCTGCAAAAGGGAGGAGGTTCTTCTGAGTGGCAGAAGGTAGAGCTGAATTCAACAGTTGGATAATGTAATGTTCTGACATCTAGCTTAACATCAGGAGTCTCAGCTGGTGATATGGCACATGATAGGGTGATCTACAGGAATGAACAATAGGAGGCTTCAAAAAGAACGCTCTTTTGGCAGTTTGCGGGAACTGCTGGAAGGAGAAGATGTTACATGACCATGGTTTAGGGAGTCTAAGTGTGTTTGCTTTTGAGCACGTGGAACATGTGACTTGAAGATCAAGTTTCCTTGGTGGATCAAGATATCTTTGTGAGAGTTCTAACGAACGTGAAAAAGGTCAGTGTGTGGCAGGATTGGAACAAGTTACTCTTGAGCAGAAGGGTGATGAGTTGAAGTCTCAAGGAGATTATTCTTCTTGAAGGAGGATGAGAGTTTAATTCACTAGTTCTTTGGATTACTCTTTGGATTACTATGTAAGTCCAGTTGGTGGAGCATATCAAGAATCATGGTGATGATGTCTTGGTGAAGGGTGAGTATGCTCTGGTTCAGGAGCTTGGTGCTTACATTATGCCTAAGGAGCGTCTACATAGTCATACGGGAGAATGATGAAGTAGATGGTCTGCCTTGGATGGATAATGTAGTGAAGACTGGAGTAGATCAGAGTCTTGCTAAAGGCAGAAGAAAAGCCTGTGAAGGGGACATGGACCTATTGCCAAGACATGTTAAATCAGCCTGGCAAGATGACGAGTTTTGGAACATGTGAAGATAGCAAACCAAGAGGGAATTATATTTGATGTTGGGACAACACTCCACAGGTGTTGAGTTTTCAGCCAAGAAAGTTAGTTGTGCTCATGGTGGAGTATCAGGTCAAGCCACCTACCTTATCTGAAGTGATCAGCGGTGTGAATTTATAAAAGAGGGATCAGCTAGTGCCACAAGTTTGTACGAAAGTATGTCAGACCAAATGCCATGCCTTGTGTGAGAAGGTAATCTTATTCTGTCTAATAGTAGATACTTTGACGGGAGACTTAGTATTTGTCTATTAGTGATGTTGTGCATAAGGGTAAATACTTTGACGGGAGACTGAGTATTTGTCTAGAGAATTATGCAAATCTGTGTCTGGATACTTTGTTTGTGGCCATGATGGAGTAGCTTGATATTTGAAAATGACAACCTGAGGTAGCCTTATCAGCTGACTGTAGCAGAGATGTGAGATGTTATCTAATGCTGTTGTCCTACATGATGTTACAACATCTGTGTCTGGTGTGAAGGTCTGGGACTGTCTGATTAGAATGGCTGAAGATAAGGAGGGTTCTTCTAATACAAATAAACGGTGATGGAAACCCTTATCTTGTGTTGCAAGTGATCTAAAGACATTTGTTATGGAATATGTTAGAAATTCCAAATCAAGTGGGAGTTTATATTGGACTTGGCAGACCATGTATCTGAAATAAACATGATGAAATTATGCTCAACAAATACAAGAAGTGGCAGTTCTTAATGTTGAGAATGTGGCAATTTCATTGTGCTTCTATCTGGTGTCAAGTATTCATCTTTATAAGGAGCATTGGGTGTTTATGTCAGGGGGAGTTAAGGCTGTTGTCTATGGTCTATTACTGCAAGGGTGCAGATTGGTGTGAAGATTGCGCAGAGTGGTGTCAATCAACATGATGGGACATGTACTACTGAGTATGGTTGGGTGTTCCTAAGGCTGGTATGCTAGTGTTTATGAGGAGGCTGAAGAGCAGATTCTAGAAGAGATTGTGAATTGTGCTGATCAATAGATGTCGTGCTTGTGGTTTGGAATCTTTCAAAGTGTCTTGGGTTGATAATATTGCGAGCCAGCAGACAATGTCTGATGCGATGTCAGAACATGGTATAGAACATGTTTATCTTGAGCCAGACAAGGAGTTTTTTCTGGAAGGTGGTGTTGGGATAAAGTGGAAGACGTGTCTTCGACTATGCATGGAACTGTTTTGGCACAATTTATGGTAAAGATCAGTTAGGAAACAATAAAAGTGGTCAAGACTGTTTTGGACGGTAGGCATTGAATTTGGAAGGAGTTTTTAGTACCTAAAATAGCGTTTCTGTGACTAAGAACCTTGACATATTCAAAGCTCGTTAATTCCTAAGTAACTGATAAGCTATTTATAGGGGCTATTCTATTCTCCTTCAACCAGTGAGTGTTCTTGTTTCATAAGTCTTATGGCGTTTGTTCGTGTTTGGGTGAGCACTACTTGGGTCTGGTTCTATGAGGGCTTCCTTTGCCAATTTGTGGCTAAAAAGGGGGAGAAAAAGGAAAGGGTTTTGCTAAATGGTTTGCACAGTTGTTATGTCTGGAGTCTGCAGCTTCGGTTTTGGGTCAGGAATGTCAAAGAGGTTGCCCGAGCCTTAAGTTGGTGGTGAGTCCTTGTGACTTGTGTCCTGAGTTATGAACACAGTTGTGACTTGTGTTCTGAGTTACCTGGGTTGGCAGAATGGCACTTCTTAAGTTTCATCTTATGCTACAGATTAAACCCAGTGTCTAATCAATGAAGGTGTGCGGAATTATCTTATGCCACCATTGGTCGTTTATGTATAGACAAACATTTCTTTTCTGGAGGAGTCTTCTACATTTGTTCTGGGTCTATCCTGGAAGGAAAAAGAAATGTGTTGTGTTGAGGGGGAGTGTCAGATATCTTCTTCCTCATGTGCACCAAATGTCTTCAGGACTGTCTACTACTTAGGTCCTGATGTGCTGCCTGGAGTTGCTGTTATATGGTGATGTTATGTCCAACAGGATGTCTTAACATCATTCAAAATTAGCCATGATTGCTGTACACAATAACTACTGATGATTACTGTTAGGATCAGATGACTTCTAACAATAGTATAGGATAGCAATTGCTGCTGTAATTTGAGCTGTAATGTTTATATATATATATATATATATATATATATATGTTTTAGCCAAAATTAGTCAAAGGGGGAGATTGTTAGTTCTAGTGATTGGCTGAAATTTTGGTAAAACAAGGTTAATGTCATGGTTGATGTTTCAACATGAGCTTCTAACATTATTGTTATGTTTGGCTAACATTCTGGTTTGTGAAAATTGTTGAAGAGTTAAAGAGCTGAAGAGTGATGTCACATGCGATGTCTTGACATCACTATACCAGAACATTAAAACATCAGGTTGGGATGTTTTTAGGGCTGCGCGTGTTAATGAGATATTCTACTGAAGAGAATCAGAGATTGCAGGAGAATATTATGGGGAAGATATATTCTGTTACAATCAGTTATGAAGAATATTAGTTTGTTGCTAATTAAATGCAAAAAGATATTAGAGTTAATTATGAAGAGCTGATTGAAGATTTAATTGAAGATCTATTTTATAGCAGAATCTTTTGGAGATTTGTAGCAGAAGATTTGCTGTGATTTGAAGGTCCAAATCCAGTTGGAAAGCGTTATAAATAGAATGCTTGTAACCTAGAAAAGGCACGGGTCCAAGATGTAGATCATTAGGGCTTTGTCTAAGTGAACCACTCGGGTTGTGAGATGGTCACTAAGTTAGTACTCAGAAACCTGTAGGTAATGAGTTTTGTATTGTTCTTGGAGGAAGCTATGAAGCAACTCCAAGATGTTGGTATCAGTCAAGAGTCTTGGCTGAGTATAGGCATAGAAGTGTGTCGGTTACTTTTCTGTGATTGGAGAGTGTTTGGAAATCAAGCTGTTGATGCAGTGGCAGAGTTGTTTACTACTAGACATCATTGCGATGATTGGGAGTGAGATGGAGTCTCTTACCTAGGGAGGACTTAGGTAGAAGGGTCATTGGGTAGTGATTGAATTAGGTAGATTGTCAACTGGTCTGTTGAGTCTGTAATTTGATACTACTGATAGTGGACTTCCTTCCTGGCTTGGTATGCCCCCAGATGTAGGTTGTTGAACCGAACTGGGTGAACAATCCTTGTGTGCAATTCTGTGCTTTTCTATTGTCTTACATTGCAGAGTGTGTTGTTGTAACATCACACATAACATCACAGGTTTTTAGTGTCTTGTTCATACAGCAGATATTGATGTTGTAACATCGCACTTAACATCACATGTCTGTACCAGAATTTCACCTCTAAATCAGGGAATAATAAATTGTTCTTGTTGAATAGCTTCATAAGTTTGAAGTATTATAAGGGGACTTCTATTTCAAATCACTTGAGTGAATTTCAAGACCTCCTTGATCAGATATCAGGAATGAGTATCAAATTTGATGATAACTTTTAGGACCATTTCTATTGCTATCTTTACCAGAGTCTTGGGAGACATTTCGGGTTTCTATCACAATTTCTGCTCCTAGAGGTGTTGTTTCTTTGGAAATGGCTAAGGGTGGTATTCTTAATGAGGAGATGAGAAGGAAGGCACAAGGTTCTTCATCTCAACCCAAGGTGTTTGTCACTGAAAATTAGGGGAGAAGTCATAAAAAGGAACCGAAGGGTGGTAAAGAGAATAGCATAAGCAAGTCCAAGCAATGATACAAGAATCTGGAGTGTCATTATTGTCACAAAACAGGACACGTACAGAAGTATTGCTATCAGTGAAAAAGAGATAACAAAGGCAAGAAGGGTAAGTCTAAACAAAGAGACCATGAAGATCATGATGATGATCGTGTTACTACTGCTACTAATGATGATCTTGTTATTCTCCATGATCATGAGTCTGTTAATCTTGTATCAGACGAGAGCATGAGGATGATTGACAGTGGTGCTACATTGCATGTTACACCAAGGAATGATTTCTTCACATTTTATACTTCTGGTGATTTTGGAGTGTTGAAGATGGGTAATGATGGTGTATCTAAGGTAATTGGTGTTGGTGATGTTTGCTTGCAAACCAACATGGAAATGCAATTGTTGCTTAGAGGTGTCAAAGCTCTAGATGTCCGCTTTAATTTGATATATGTGCATATACTAGATGATATAGTTATGATAATCACTTTGGTTATGGAAAGTGGAAACTCAACAAAGGTAACTTGGTTGTGGCTAGAGGGGAAAAGCTTTCTAAATTGTATTGGACAAAAGCTTTGGTTGCTAGGGACAGTGTGAATGCTATTGACATGGAAGCATTTTTGTGGCACCGAAGACTTAGTCATATTAAAGAAAAGGGGTTGAATGTTTTTGCCAAAAAGGATGTTATTCCTAGATTAAAGAATGTAGATTTGGAGAAGTGTTCCCATTGCATGGCTGGTAAACAAACTAGAGTATCTTTCAAGAGACATCCTCTCTCAAGGAAGTCAAAGTTTCTTCAATTGGTACATTATGATGTTTGTGGTCCATTAAAGGTAAAATCCTTTAGTGGTGCATTTTATTTTGTTACCTTTATTGATGATTGCTCTAGGAAACTATGGGTTTATGCCTTGAAGACAAAAGACCAAGTTTTGGAAAAGTTCAAAGAATTCCATGCTTTGGTTGAGAGGCAGACAAGCAAGAAGCTGAAATGTGTTCATTCAGACAATGGTAGAGAGTATTGTGGACCATTTGATTCCTATTGCAAACATCACGGTATTGCACATGAAAAGACTCCTCCTAAAACTCCTCAATTGAATGGTTTACCAGAGAGGATGAATTGAACACTGATTGAGTGAGTAAGGTGTATGCTCTCTGAAGCTAAGTTGCCCAATCATTATTAGGGCGAGGCATTTTACACTGCAGTGCATGTTCTTAATCTCACTCATACTGTTGATTTGAATAGTGAAGTTCCAGACAAAATTTGGTTTGGAAATAATGTCAAGTATGATCATTTGAGAGTCTTTGGTTGTAAGGCTTTTGTGCATATTCCAAAGGATGAAATATCCAAGTTGTATGCAAAGTCAAAACAATGTATCTTCATCGGCTATGGGCAAGATGAGTTTGGCTACAGGTTATATGATCCTGTAGGGAAGAAGCTTATTTGAAGCCGCGATGTGGTGTTTATGAAAGATCAAACTATTGAAGATATTGATAATGTAGAGAAGACTACACCCAAAAAAGATATGAGTTTGTCTAATGTTGATCCAGTTCGGTTACCAAGTCATAATCTGGATGCTATTGGTAGTGATGATCACAATGGTGAGCCATATGATTATGTTGATGATCAACAACTTGGAGATGATGTAAATATTCCAACTAATGATGGTGAAGAGGAGAACGATTTGTCACAGGATGAGAATCTTGGTGAAACTCCAAAATCATCTCAAGTTCAACCTAGGAGATCTAACAGGAAGAGAAAGCCTTCTACAAGGTATAATTCTGATGAGTATATGACCTTGACTGATGAGGGTGAACCCGAGTGTTTTCAAGAGGCCATGGAAAGTGATGAAAATCAAAAGTGGATGGATGCAATGCATGATGAGATGAAATCATTGCATGATAATCACACTTATGATTTAGTGAAGCTGCCTAAAGGAAAAAGGGCTTTGGTGAACAGATGGATTTATAGAGTTAAACATGAGAGCAACTCTAAGTCTCCAAGATATAAAGTCAGATTAGTGGGGAAAGGTTTTCATCAAAGAAAGTGTGTTGATTTTAATTATATTTTCTCACCTGTTGTAAAGATGTCATCATTTAGAACTGTGTTGAGTTTGACTGCTACTCTTGATTTAGAGGTTAAGCAAATGGATGTCAAAACGGCTTTCCTTCATGGTGTTTTGGAAAAAGAGATCTACATGAAACAACCCGATGGTTTTCAAGTTAAAGGTAAAGAAGATCATGTGTGTAGATTGAGAATGAGTTTATATGGGTTAAAGCAAGCTCCAAGGCAGTGGTACAAGAAGTTTGAGTCTGTTATGTGTGATCAAGGATACCACAAGACTACTTTAGATTATTGCGCCTTTGTTAAAAAAATTTCTAGCGATGACTTCATTACCCTGTTGTTATATGTTGATGATATGCTTATTGTAGGGAAAATTATTTCTAACATTAACATGATTGTGATACGGTGGAGAACTGACTTTTTAATTTTTTCTAGCAAAACATGTTGCGGTTAGCAAGAGTCGCCACCGACTTTTCTTTTATCTTATTTATTTAGGAAAGGTGAAAAGAACAGGAAAGACCTTTTTGAAAAGATTTTGAGTTTGGGGGGTAAGTTATGAAAAGGGAAGGTGTTAGCACCCCTTTTCATCCGTAGTTATCTACGGGCTCTTAATTGCTTGCTCACTTTAACTTGCTTTTTTTGAAATGTGGTGTGTGTTCAGAAAATATTTTTGTAAAAGTTGACTTTGTAATAATTCGTGTAAGAATGTATACAAAGTGTTTGTTTTTGAAAATATTTTTGAAAGTGTGAGGTGTGAAAAGTGTTTGTTTTTTTTTTAGTTGTAAGCAAGCATTTAAAAGTTACTTACCCTTAATTTATAAGGCCTTTCTTGTACTTATCCTTTTCCTTGAGAGATAGTACTATCCATACCATTAGTGGGTAGGTAGTCCTATCTATTGGATGTGAAGGGACGACGAAGGGTCATCGAATGGTCATAGAAGGCAACATGTAAGGATACCTTAGCAATTCGAAGGGACTACCATCATTTTTCCGTAGGGTCATCGAGGGACAAGATTTTCGTAGGCAACTCGAAGGGTCATCTAGGGACTATGATCTTTAATCGAAGGGACTATGATGATATTATTCGTAAGCGTCTTTTGCTAAAGTACCCTTACTTTCGAAGGACATGACCAATGTTCGTAAGGCAACTGAGAGAGGCTACCCTAGAGGTGCAAGTGTGATTGAGTGGATTAGTTTCAATTATTTATCTTGAATTAGGGTTTTTCTAGATTGCTTTTTTAGTTTTGCCATACAAACCCTAATTACTACACAGTTGTAAAATAAAATAGCGGAAAGTAAAGTGCGGAAAGTAAAATCCCTACGCTATTACAAGGCTTTGGGAGAGATACATAAGTATAACAAACCTTGCGGGAAATAAAACTACAGCTATTACAAAAAGAAAAAAACTGTGCGACCTATACAATTTTTCTAGGAATTTAAATAGCAAATAAATAAATAAGTGAAAAGAAAAAAAATGTCAGAAAAACTTGATACGAACCCTTATTAGTTAAAAAACAGAGAGAGGAGGCGGATCTCGTGCGGTTGTGTACGGACGACGAAGGAGCGGCGGATCTCGTATGGTTGTACTGACTGTACGGTTGTACGGACTGTACGGACAGCGACGACCGGAGGTAGTCCGGTGAGCGGCGGATCGGAAGGATAGAGTTGATCTTGAGAGGTTTTGTGATTTTTTACTTTTTTGTTGGAGAGTTGTGATGAATATTGATGAAGGATATATGAGTTTTGATGAACAATTGAAAGAGAAAAATGTTGTTGTATGTGTGAGTGAAATTGTGAGACTGTTGATTTGGTTTCTTTCAAATCTGTGAAAATAGAGGGCTATTTATAGCATGGTAAAATCAGGTTAAAGGGCAAAAAGGGGAATAAAATTGACAAAAGATCTTCCTTGGTTAGCAAGCTGACCAATCAGAAGCTGAGTATGACACAAACTGACACAGATTGACCAATAGGAAACAAGTACTCAAGAAAGGAAATATTTTTTGTATTTATTATGATTTTTTTTATCCTTTTTGGTAAAAAGTGCATAAAATCAAATAAATAAATATTTTTAAAAATGCCTTAAAATAAAAAACGAAAAATTAAAAATAAATGATAAAAAAAACAATTTTGGTGTTTTAAAATGGAAATAAAGTTAGTAACAAAAAAAAAATAACAAAAAAGTCAGATAATGGGATTCGAACCCGTGACCTTATGCTTGCAAGCTTTTACTCTTTACCAATTGTGCTATCTTGTTTATTCGAAACAAAAATGCACTTGAAAGCATATGAAGGTCAAACAACTATTTGTTATTTAAACAATTTAAAGTAAACTGTTACCTATTTTTGAATAAAAATTACTGTTAAAATATTAGTGAAATTGAACCAAAAAACTTATAAAATCAAAGTTAAAAATAATTTAAATGTTAGAAATAGGGCAGGCAAATTTTGGGGTACAACAATGATAAATAAGAAATTGAGAGAGTCATTTTCCATGAAAGACATGGGAGCAGCTAAATAGATTCTTGGCATTAGAATCATGCGTGACAGAAAAGAGAAGAAACTTTAGATGTCACAAGAAAATTATATCGAAAGAGTGCTGCAAATATTCAAAATGAACAGTTCTAAGGCGGTAAGCACTCCTCTCGCTACTCATTTCAAGTTGAGTTCTAATCAAAGTTCTTCAAGTGAAGATGAAGAGTTTGATATGAAATGTGTTCCTTATGCGTCTGTTGTGGGTAGCTTGATGTATGCAATAGTGTGTACAAGACCAGATATAGCACATGTTGTTGGTGCAACCATTAAACTTTTGTCAAATCCAGGTAGAGAGCATTGGAATGTTGTAAAATGGATTTTAAGGTATCTTCGCGGTACCACTTCTACGCGACTTTGTTTTGGAGGAGATAATCCTACTCTAGTGGGGTACTTTGACTCTGATATGGCAGGAGACATTGATTCCAGAAAGTCTACTTCGGGCAACATGATTAAATTTGCAGGGGGAGTTGTTGCTTGGCAATCCAGATTGCAAAAGTGTGTAGCACTATCTACTACAGAGGCTGAGTTCATTGCAATTACAAAGCATGCAAAGAGTTACTATGGTTGAAGAAATTTTCGCAGGAGCTTGGTTTTGTTTAAGATAAATATGTGTTATTTGTTGATAGTCATAGCGCTATTCATCTTGGTAAGAATCTAACTTTTCATAATAGGTCCAAACACATTGATGTGAAATATCATTGGATATGTGATGTTTTGGATGCTAAAGTGTTGGAGTTAGCTAAAGTTCATACAGATGATAATGGTTCTGATATGATGACTAAAGCATTATCAAGAGGGAAATTTGAAGCATGTTGTGATATTGCCGGTTTAGCGATTTCCTCCACATAGTTGTGAGTGGGAGATTTGTTGGGTTTGGGCTCCCTTCTTATGTGGAGAAAGACTCAAATATGATTAGCCCATTAGTCTCACTTATTTAAGTGGAGAGGATCAATTTAGGGTTGAGAGAGATAGAGGAAAAATAAGGATTCAAAAGAGAGAAAAAAGGAGAGAAACTCATTCCCATTTTTTTGTAACCAGTCTCACTAAATCGACGATCCCTGATTTGTTAACTGTTGGATCGAGCTCAAATTTGGAGGGCAGGTTCGTAACACATATATCTAAATTTTGACTGTTCTGAATTTCTAAACACCGTTTGAGGTGAAAGTTATTTGCTTCACACTGAAGATGTAGATTTTGGAAAAAAAATTAGCTTCTTGATTCTTATTTGTAAGCTAGTTTGCTTTGTGTTTGCGGTTGTTAGCACTAGTTTGTGAATTACTTTAAGACTCTCTTGTACCCTTAATTGATTATAGTGGAATTATTTCTTTGGTTTGGACGACTCGTGGTTTTTACTCTCATATTTAGGGTTTTTCCATGTTAAAATATTGGTGTTCACTTGTGCCTTTATTTGTTCAATTTGTCGTCTTATATTGTTGTTGATCCTCAAGGTTCCTACAAGTTTGGAGAGTTTTATATTCGCTGTGTATTGGTCTATTATTGTGTCTTAAATTTCCATCAGGCTTCAGGTCCGTTTGTCTTATTAGCTCAATTAGTTTGACCTGAAATGACTGAAAATCTAACTAATGTGTTTGTGGTCTCATTCCTCTTTTTGATAGTGTGAGAAATCATCATATCCTTCATTCTATGTTTATGGGTAAATTATTGTTTTATATATCATACCAACAGTAGTTCTAGGCAGTCTATCTTCATCTTCATTCATCATCTTCACTAACTCCATGTTGTCTCTGTTTCAAAATTGACCTTCTGAAAATCACACTCTATCGCTTTTTAGATAGCAAGCTTCTTCGCTAAAGTTTCATCAAGTAGCAGGTTATTATCACCTTCCCTTCTAGTTAAGAGAGCTTGAATCATATCTCAATGCTCATTTTGAATATGAAAAATGCTTTCTAAACCCCATAAGCCATCTCTAACCAAACTCACATCGGTATTGCATTTGATCCATCAATGACTAGGCAGTTTCCAAAGGAATTTAGTGTTTTATTTTATTGCTTTTAGATTCTGATTCTGGTATCTTCTCTCCTCTTTGTAACTTTCTATAGACCGAGGATTTTTACTTTGCATGTTGCTGATCCACCCATTTTTTTGTCTTTCGCATGTTACCTGGATCAACCCCTCCATTTGTTGGTTTTGCTGAGTCTTATCAGGTATAAGTAACTCACTAGCCTTGCTTTTCTTTGTTGAGTTTCAATGATTTCAGGGCCCTTGTCTTTCTAAAACCTATTGATTTTATGAATAACATCAAGATAAGTATCTGATTTCATATTCTTCTTATTGTTATCCGCAGAAACCGTAGTATTATTTTCTTGACTCTTGGTTTTGTTCTCTGTTGTAGCACTTATGGGAGACTAATCATTCATCTTATTGCTATCCTTATTAGATGATATGTTGGCTTTAAAATTTGTCATGTTTTGGATTGCTCTAATGTTAATACATTTCTAACCATCCATATACTATCAATTATATTTATGAAGAGCGCTAGGTTTTCTTTGCGTATTATAGGAATACTCTGTTTGGTCCACTATGTGAATTGTTATGTGGTGTTCTATAAAATTTAGTTTCAATTGTGAGCCAAACCAAACATGCACATTATGAAAAGCAATGATCTGGGGTCTCCACTCTAGTATTACATCTGAGGCAAAAGAGGTCACATAAAACACCCTTATTATTGAGATTATATTTAGTAGAAAGATTGTTGTTAAGCAATCTCCATAGGATCATTTGTTGTCTATGGGTAACCTGGCTGCTCCATATTCTCTTACAAAGATCTATCTTAATATTTCTATTAGAACTTTCCTCTTCCTTGCTCATTTTCCAATCTTTGATACATTAGTAGTCAGTTTTGACACTGTAGTGCCCATCCTTCCTAGCTTTCTAACCTAAAGTATATTCCTCTTCCAGGTTATGAAAAGGAATTGTTTGTTATATCATATCTATCTATAGGGATAAAAGTATTATTGATGATGGTATGGTTTCAACAACCAAGACCCTCATCAATAAGGTTCCTAACTCCAACTATCCTTAATTCCAAATACCTTTGTGTTCAGATTTTAAACCCACGTTGGTTTGGAATCCAGTTGTCCTCCCATATGTTAATCTTAGTACCATTACCAATATTCCACAAATAACCATTTTTTATGATCCAAATACACTAATAAGTGCTTCTCCATATGTAACTATGTTTTCTCCTCAAGATAGCATGGAGAATGTCTATGTTAGGAAAATATATGGCTTTGATAATTGTGGCCACCAGAGAACTAGGTTATGTGTACAATCTCCAAGCCTGCTTGGCCAACGTGGCCTTGTTAAACTCTTGCAAAGATCGAAACTTAAAACCACCTTCTTGTTTAGACCTGCATAGAGTCTGCCACTTCATCCAATGAATTTTATTACCTTTATAAAAATCACTTCGCCAAAAATTAGTTGTCATACTATCAATCTTTTGACATAAGCTTTTAGGGAGCATGAAAGAGTTCATAACATAAGTAGGGGTGGCTTGGGCTACTGCTTTAATGAGAGTAGTGTAACACCCTAAATCCCCTGCGTGAAATTATAATAAAATACAATTATCAGAGTAAAAATTCAAAGAAAATTCAGAACTTAGGATGTTACTTCCAACAAACACATGCTCATACATACGACATGTAACACGTACAATTTGAAATTTATTAATTGTGAATAGTAAAATTATGTCTGAAGTTCATCTTTATTAAAGCAGCGGAAAAGCTTCGTCACAATAGTAATAAAACATAACCGGTTTAAAACAACATGGTCAACATCAATCTTAAATAAAATTAAATAATTCTCAACAAAACAAATACTCATAAAAGCGTTCCAAAACCCCAGTGTTACATATTAGAGCAGACGCCGACACTACAAGAATAAACGGAAGACTCCATCTTCCACTCTCATCGAATCTTCTACTGCGGATTATCTGCATGTTACCCACGTAGAGGTAACATTCAAACAGAAGGTGTGAGATTCTCAATCAACAAAAGAAGTGCATAATATAAATATAAAAGCATATAACCATTATACAATTCACCCTATCATCAAATCATCAACACAAGTACAATTTCCCACACAAGCAGACAATCATAAAATCCATAACACAACACAACAAAATGCAATGCAATGAGACCCACAACTCGACTTAATGCATATGGTACCAATTCGATCCCTTTTTCATGATCATAATTCCCGTCAGAATTTTCATATGAGTCGCTCACACCCCACATGGGCACACGACATCCGTGATCACTCACACCCCACATGGGCACACGAACACCCAAAATCTCTCACACCCCACATGGGCACACGATTACCTCAACAACAACAACACGATTCCATTTCAAGGAATCCGGATAAGGCGCTCACACCCCACATGGGCACACGACTTATCTTACAACTTATGCAAAATGATATACATTCAACGACAATATACGACGACCAATGCATATGACTATCATACAGCCAATACATCATACCACCACGTCCAACACACAACATATACCTGTCAAAACATGCAACAATTGCAATCCACAACTACAACACACATTCGCACAACCAAACTCAACATTTCAACATTCAACACATCACAATGTACACGGAAACACAGTTAACGCGTCAAATAGTTGGAATTCTGGCATTGAAATTAATTTTAATAGAAAGTACATGGAACCAGCTTTTCAACGATTCGAACGACGATTGAAACGGACCTACAGATCCAAAGATATGAATTTTTAAAGTTTTAGAAAATTATGTTCATTCTAGTGGTAGCCAAATACTGTTTCTGCTCGCCTGGTGTTCGCCTAGCGAGATGCCAGTGAAGTCACATTCGACCGGCAAAATCCTCATTCACCCGGTGAAATTCCCCTTTCGCCCAATGCTCGCCCGACGAAGCAGAAGCAAAATTCCTCCCCCATACAAATTCCATTAGCCCCTATTTTCCACCCTTCACTTGCCTCTCAGTTTCGCCCGGTGACCTCCAAGTGAGATCGCTTCGTCCGGCGAGACACCCCATTCGCCCGACGAAAATGTACGAATCTGCAACCCTGCAGTTGCGATTCTGTACAGTCCAGACCCCAAAATTTCTTGCGAGTTCAATACCATACAGTTCAGAATGCACATAAATCACATGATTATCATACAACAACAACACACATCAATTAGAACCTCCTATAACACAAAAAAACATAATCCAACGGTCAATTTACACCATTTACATGTTATTACGGACACCAACACGCAACCAAAAACAACCAAAACAATTAGAGAGATGCATAGAGATGAACCTAATGATTTACGCACCCTCATACATAGATTATTCATCCCTTAAGTGATAAAAGAACCTCACCCTTACCTTAGTGATGATTCTTCAAATGCTCTTTAAGTCCTAGCTCTGCTCCTCTCTTCCGTTCCTCTTTTCTCCAAACACGATCATTCACAAATGATTCTCCTTTCCCAATTTTCTTCTTTCCTACTATAACCCTTAGACCCCTAATATGGTTTTCCTTCCTTACCCTTACTAATCCTCATGAATAGTCCACTTTGCCCTCCTTATTCTTCTACTCCTACTATCCAATTTTTATATAAATAAAATAATTAAACTGATTATTTTAAATCTAAATAATTCCAACTAAATTATTTAAATTAATAATTATCTAATTATTATTACCCATATAATATTATTCCAATAAATAATTACTAACTAATATTAATAATTACTTACTAACCACACCATTCATCTCTACACAGTTGGTCACACACCCCCAATATCTTATTCTCTATAATTCCAAGGTCACTACCCCATACTAAGGGCAACCCAAACACAACCAAAACACACATAATCACACACATATACACAACATCATATAATTTTAATTACGAAAAAATAATTAAAATAATTAAAATAAATCGGGGTGTTACAACTCTCTCCCACTTAGAATATTTTCGTCCTCGAAAATTTACCTCGTACGAATAACTCCGGATACGAATCTTGCATCCTGCTCTCTAATTCCCAAGTCATATTTCCACTGGCAGCGCCTCCCTACACTACCTTCACAAGAGTGATCTCTTTACCTCTCAATTGCTTCACCTCGCGGTCTTCAATCCGTATTGGTAAAGCCTCAATCGTAAGGTTATCTCTTACTTCTACATCATCCATCGGAATCACGTGTGACAGATCCAGAATATACTTCTGAAGCTGTGACACATGGAACACATCATGCAAATTCTACAAATTGGGTGGCAACGCCACTCTGTAGGCAACAGGTCTAACTCTTGCAGAAATCTGATATGGACCAATAAACCGAGGAGTAAGCTTTCTCGACCTCAATGCACGTCCAACGTCGGTCACCGGAGTGACTCTCAAGAACACATGGTCTTCTTCTTAAAACTCAAGATCTTTCCTCCTCTTATCATGGTAGCTCTTCTGCCTACTCTGCAAAGCTTTCATCTTTTCCCAAATCAGCTTCACCTTTTCACTAGTCTGCTGAACAATCTCAGGTCCAAGTACTACACTCTCACCAGATTCATGCCAACACAAAGGCGTCTGACACCTCCGACCATACAAAGCTTCAAAAGGTGACATTCCAATACTGGAATGATAACTGTTATTATAAGTGAACTCAATCAATGGCAAATGGCTATCCCAAGCACCTCCCTATTCAAGCCCACAAGTCCTCAACAAATCCTCCAAAGATTGTATAGTTTTCTCCGTCTGTCCATCCGTCTATGGGTTATAAGCTGAACTCAATCTCAGTTTTGATCCCAAAGCTTCTTACAAACTCTCCCAAAATCTGTAAGTGAACCTTGGACCTCTATCCGACACAATACTCAATGAAACTCCATGCAACTTCACAATCACCTGAATATAAATCTCTGCCAGCCTCTGCAAAGGAAAACTGATATTAATCGGAATAAAATGTGTCGACTTTGTCAGTCTATCCACCAATACCCAAATGGCATCATGCCCTCTCGGAGTATTAGGCAACCCAATCACAAAATCCATAGAAATGCTGTCCCACTTCAACTCTGGAATATCTAACGGTTTCATCAAACCAGCAGGTTTCTGATGTTCCACCTTCACCTTCTGACAAGTCAAACAAGCATAAACAAACTTAGCCACATCACACTTCAATCCAGGCCCGCAAAATATCTTCTTCAAGTCTTGATACATCATTGTAGCTCCTGGATGGATACTCAAGCTACTCATATGACTTTCTTCTAGGATCACACTTTTCAACTCAGAATCATCAGGAATACAAATCCTATCACGGAACCTCAACACACCTTGCTCATCCACTCTGAATTTGTTACTTTCTGTCTGTTCATTTCCAATCATCAAATCCACCAGTTTCACATCCAACTTCTGACCCTCTCTGATACTATTAAGAAAATTCATTGTTGATCTTCAGCATGCCTAACATCACACTATGCAGTGTTTGTTTGCAAACTAAACTCATATCTATGAACTGCTCAATCAATTCCAACTCTTTAACCATCATAGTAGACATATGCAAGGTCTTCCGACTCAAAGCATCAGCCACGACATTAGCTTTATCGGGATGATAGTTCAAGCCAAAATCATAATCCTTTAAGAATTCTAACCAACTTCTTTGTCTCATATTCAACTACTTTTGATCATACAGATAGCTTAAGCTCTTATGATCGCTATACACCTCAAATCTGGAACCATAAAGATAGTGCCTTCAAATTTTCAATACGAATACCACTGGAGCTAATTCCAAATCATGAGTTGGATAATTCCTTTCATGGACCCTTAACTGTCGTGAAGCATAAGCCACAACCTTACCATCCTGCATTAACAAACCTCCTAAACCCATCAAAGAAGCATCACAATACACCACAAATGGCTCATTTGGTTCGGGTAGAATCAAAACTGGAGCGGTAGCCAATCTCTTCTTCAGCTCAACGAAACTCTTCTCGCACTGAACATCCCACACAAACGCTTTACCTTTGCAAGTCAACTGATTTAACGAAAGATACAACTTCGAAAAACCTTCAATAAACCTACAGTAATAACCAGCCAAACCCAAAAAGCTTCTAATCTCAGTTACCGACTTCGGAGCCTCCCACTGTAGAACTGGATCTACCTTGGATGGATCCACAGTAATACCATCATCTAAAATAACATGACCAAGAAAACTTACCTCTCTTAACCAAAATTCGCACTTAGATAACTTAGCATAGAGCTTCTTTTCTTTTAACACTTGCAGCACGATCCGCAAATGCTCAGCATGTTCCTCTTCTGACTTAGAATATATTAGAATGTCATCAATAAAGACAACCACAAATTGATCCAAGTAAGCATGAAAAATCCAATTAATATACTCCATGAATACGCCAGGTGAATTAGTAACTCCAAACGGCATCATTACATACTCATAATGTCCATATCGGGTCCTGAAAGTCGTCTTCTGAATATCTTCATCCTTTACTCGTATCTGATGATAACCCGACCTCAAGTCAATCTTTCTAAACACACGGGCACCTACTAACTGATCCATAAAGTCATCTATTCTTGGAAGTGGATACTTGTTCTTAATTGAAATTCTGGTACCAGATATGTGATGTTACGTGTGATGTCACAACAACACACTCTGCAATGGACAATGTAAAACAACAACAGAAACACACAGAATTGTTCACCCAGTTCGGTCTAACTACCTACGTCTGGGGGCTACCAAGCCAGGGATGAATTTCACTATCAGTAGTATTAATTTACAGACTCAACAACCCAGTTGACATCTCCTAAACTTAATCACTACTTAATGAACCTTCTACCTAAGAGACCACTTAGATATGAGAACACTACTCAATCCCTAAATCACTTCAGTGATATAATTCAAAGATCACACACTTTGAATAACACTACTTGATTCTGCTTCACAGCTTTGATCAAGAACAACTCAAAACAACAATACCAATTCACACTCGAATGGTTTACAAACACGAAGACACAACGACACTCAGTCTTTAGCTCTTTTTCTTCGTTATTATTCCTTCAGGAATGATGCGCATTATATAGCTATTTGAATTGGGCTTGGACCTGCTACAATATCAGACCTGATTTGTTATTTAAAACTGAATCTTCAAAACAGATTTTCTCTCTCAAAGTCTTCTTAAATCTTCAGCTTTTAAACCTCCCTACAAATCTGCATCAAATCTCTATGCAACAGAGAATATCTATCCCAAGATATCCGCATCCAATGAGACTAATAGCTCTCCCAATATTCAGCTAAAACGCAAACCCTAACAACATCACTAAACCTGATGTTATTAATCTTCTGCAGACCTGATGTCATGACATCGCATGTGACATCAGATATCCAACTTAAACACTTAACATAAACTAATGTTAAGACTCAATGTTAAGACATCACCCATGTATATCAACATTGCACAACTTTGTTTTACCAAAATTCTAGCCAATCCAAGAACCAACAATCTCCCCCTTTGGCTAATTTTGGCTAAAACAATCTCTGCAACATCAGAGACTTCAACAGCGGATAAAAATATAAAACAACAACCAACAAACAGCTCCCATCAACAAACAGCTTCAAAATGCTTTCAGCAGGCTGCACACACTCCAATACTCTGCTACATGCTACAGCACTAACAGCTGCACAGACTTCAAACACAAATCAGCAGCAGCATAGGGCAAGCTCCCCCTCAAAACAAGAACAAGCTTACCAGCAACTGTTCAACAACTCTCCCCCTCAATATCTGCATTTCAACACCTTGACTAACTCTTGGCTAACTTGGCTAACTCTCCCCCTTTTTAGCCACAATTGGACAAACCTCAACATGTAAGTCCTACTCACTACAGTTAGTCCTAAACAGGCTCTCATTGTCAGTCTAAAGTCAGCATGCAAGACAAGACAAATCATAGAACATAAAAACATAAATAGTGCATAAACAGGCACAATATTCAAATTACATATTAGGCACATCAAGTGCAGAATCAAAAACAACAAAAAATAAAACTAAACTACTATCAAGAAAAGGCAGCAGGGAAACTAGTCTTCATCAGAGCTGGCCCCATCTTCATCATTAGTGCTAGGACCACCTTCTTCAGAACCTGGTTCTTCAACATCATCATCACCTTGTTCCAAGGATTTGATCATTTGCTCAATTTTCAACTTCCTAGCAGTGCTAGTACTGATAACCACATCAAGATCCTTGCATGTTGCCTTCAATTCTTCAATCAACTCATCTTTAGTACTGGCCTTTTTAACCCCAGAACTTGATGTTACAACAATGTCTGGAACATGATGTCCAGCGAATAACTTAGGATGCAAGGATAAAGCTGACTCCCTCTTGCAAGCTATATCTCAACTTGTTAAAGTTTTAGGATGTTGCTCCAAGATGATTCCACAAACAAGAGATGGAAATGCGAAGGGTAGCTTGATAGCATTGGTTTCAGCATGTTTCACCACTTGCTCAAATATGTAGCTTCCATAGTCAAACTTGATCTTCTTCCCAACAGCATAGATAAACCTACCCAATCCAACATCTATTGTTGTCTTGTGGTTTGTTGGCACCCAGTTGGCAGCTCCAATTCTGTGAAGAATTGCATACTTGATGCTAAGTTTACTGGCCTTCAACTTCCCTTTCAATGGCCAAACCTTTACCTGACCAGCTGTAATCTCTTTACATATTTCATTATCAGTCATCTCAAGTTCACTATACTCTTCATCATCTCTTTCCAGATACTTGTTGATAGTACTAGGAGAGAAATTAATGCACTTTCCTCTCACATATACTTTCATGAAATCAATGCTCTTTTTATCAGCAATATTTCCAGAAATGTTGACAACAAATTCTTTTACAAGGCCCTCATAGCACTTAGGAAATTTGGTCACAGTCTTCACCAACCCAGCCTCATTAATCAGTTCCATAATATCCTTCATCTCTAAAGCTTCTTTCCCAAGCTCCCTCTCTATGGCTAGTCTTCTCTGACAAACAAATTTCCACATTGATGCACTGCTGGCATAATGAAAGGAAATGTTGTCAACTGGTACTTCAGGGACTTTGTCAGAGATTCTCTTCAAAATTGTTCTTCTGACAGGTGTGATGTCATGAGCATCATCCTCAACATCAAAGTCAGAATTAGAATCTTCCCTGATCTTCCTCTTTTTGGAGGAAGTAGCAACCTTGCTCCAAGGTTTTGTAGGACCAACAACAACAATTTTCTTCTTGCCTTCAGAAGACTTCTTTGGAGAGGATTCAACAGTCTTTCCTTTCCTTGTCTTGAGTCTCTTAGCAATGCTTGGAACAGCTTTTCCAATGACTTCATCATCAGATAAATCAACCACATTGATCACATCCTCATTCTTTTCATCACCAGGAGTAGCTTCAACAGGTGATGTTCTAACATCCCCCTTAACATTATCTTCCTCATGCACATCATCTTCTTCCACTCCCACTTCAGAATCTTCAATAACAGACATAGCAAGTCTATGAAGATTTGTAGCTGCACTTTGCATGTCACTCTTTTACCTTTCAGAATGTTCAGCAGGCATTTGCCTCAGTGGTCTAGATATACCCTTTATAGGAAGCCATTTCTCAAAGATCTTATCAACAATCTGACCTAAGCTTTTGTCAACATCTACCCTTTCTTCAACAGTTTGAGAAGTGGATAACCTAGGTGTTGTTTTATCACTAAATAGAACACTAGTAACAAGCTTCTTTGTTTCATTATCTCTAAAGATAGTCCCAGCCCTTTTTGAAACAAGTTTAGAAGGTCTAGATTTACCTGACTCTGGGAGCATCATGGAAATGGGTTCTACATTCAACGCTTCTTCTGCAGACCCTTCGTCTGAAGAAACCCTAACTTTTTCCCGCGAAGAGCTTTGAGAGGCAGATTTCTTTGATGGAGAAGACATCTGTTTTGACATGGTTCCCTTGAGGCAGTATAGGTTCTGAGACATATGATTCTTCTTGTTGAAGAAGACGAACAGACGGGAGATATGATCCTTGATGAAGCGTGATATTGCTACAAAAGGGAATGATGGTCTAAGGTATGGCACCTGATTTTGTGTATCCCTTAAGGACCAATCAATTAGTTTCTCCCTCCAAATTAACTTTCCTTTTAAAAATTTAAAAGGATTCACATTAAGAGTAATTAACCCTACTTGACCTTTCAGCAGACTTCCACACTTGTTGTCACAATCTGATGTTACAACATCAATCTTAACATCACCAGATAAACTGTCCACTTGAGGTACCCTTTGATAGCAGTTATCTCTGGATCCTATTCCCTTCATCACTACCTCATTCTGCTCATTTGTCACCACACACTCATCTTTGGTGTAGCTGACCTTATAACCATCATCACAGAGCTGACTTATGCTAATTAGATTAGCACCCAACCCTTTGACAAGAAGTACATTGTCAAGATCAGGTCCCTCATGACATTTCACTTTTCCAACACCTTGTACCACCCCTTTCTCTCCGTTTCCAAAAATAACATCAATTGAGGAGCAAGAATTGACATCCACAATTTGGTTTTTGAAACCAGTCATGTGCTTTGAACAGCCACTGTCAAAGTACCAACCATCCTTAGCAGAGTGTCTATCTGAAAAGTGAACTAATAGACACTTAACATCTTCTTTAGGAAACCACTGCTTAACAACCTTGGGCCTATTATCCTTCTGTCTGGGTTGAGGGTTAGACTTGGGATAACCATGTATCTTGAAACAAGAAAACTGCATGTGTCCAAATCTGCCACATTAAAAGCACCTAACTCTGTCTTTTCTAAAGTGGTTGAACCTTCTGCCACCTTGAGGATGATATTGCTGTGGCTGCCACCCATAATGTTGTCTTCTTCTCCCATAGTTTGATTGTCTTCTATGGTAAGGATGTTGTCCTTTTGGCTATCTTCTATGGTGATGAGGCTTCCTTCTTCCATAATAATAAGGGACAACATTATTATATCCATAGCCATACATGTTTCCCTGATGTTGAGACATCTGATGGAACATGTTCTGTTTGGACCTAGAAGCCTGCATACTCTTATGATATTGTGGAGGCATATACTGCCTAGCTCCAGAAACATGTGTCTTCCTTTGATGAGGACCATGAGCATGCCTCTTCCCAACATTTTGAGGTTGTGGATGAGCAACCTGCTTAGGTTTAGGATCCTGTCTCTTTGTGTGATGTTGAGACATTGGTTGAGACATCTCCTTCTTAGTTCCTGAAGTGCTTACTTCAGCAGATACCTTTTTCTCAACCACAAATCCTATGCCTGACTTATCTCCAGCAACCTTTTCTGTCTGAAGGATCTTATCCAGTGTGTCTGTACCACAGTTCAGCATCCTAACATATTTGGTCGTATGATCAAGATGAGCTTTGACTAATAAGACTTCATTTTCCAAATCAGCTTTAGCAGTCTCAAGCTGAACAATCTGTTTCTTCTGTTTTTCACTTTCTTGACAGATTTCAGCACTCTTTAGACAAAGCTCTTGATAAGTGGATGCTAACTCCTCAAAAGTCAGTTCCTCATCACTTGAGTCACCATCAGAAACAACTGTTCCAGTTAAATCTTTGACATGTTTGGCTGACTCTCCTTCACTTTCACTTTCTGAGTCTGACCAAGAAACGGTCATTCCTTTCTTCTATTTCTTCAAGAATGTGGGACATTCTTTTTTAACATGTCTATGACCTTCACACTCAAAGCACTGAACACCCTTGTCTTGAGCAGTCTTCTCTTCATCCTTCTCCTTAGACTTGCTGATGTCAGAAGCGATGTTCTTGACATTAGGCTTGAAGTTCTTGTTCATTCTTTTGAACACCTTGTTGAACTGCCTTCCCAAAATAACAATGGCCTGAGATAGATCCTCCTGGGATTCAACATTATTCCCTTTCTCTTCTTGAGCATCTGAAACCAAGGCTATACTCTTTGGCTTCTTTTCAGGTTCTTCCTCATTCAACCCAAGCTCAAAAGTTTGAAGAGATCCAATGAGCTCATCAACCCTCATCTGGCTGATGTCTTGTGCTTCTTTAATGGCTGTCACCTTCATCTTGTACCTCTTAGGAAGGGACCTAAGGATTTTCCTTACAAGCTTTTCTTCTGACATCTTTTCTCCAAGAGCACTGGATGCATTAGACAGCTCAAGAATACTCATGTGGAAGTCATGAATAGTCTCATCTTCCTTCATCTTCAGACTTTCAAACTTCGATGTTAGAAGCTGAAGTCTTGACATCTTAACTCTAGATGTTCCTTCATGTGTAGCCTTCAAAATATCCCAAGCTTCCTTAGCAACTTCACAGGTATTGATCAACCTGAATATGTTCTTATCCACTCCATTGAAAATTGCATTTAAAGCTTTGGAATTTCCAAGGGCAAGCTCATCTTCTTCCTTGGTCCATTCTTCTTCAGGCTTCGGCTTTGAGGTGCCCTCTTTATCATTCCCAGCATCATCTTTTTCAAACACAACAGGTGATTTCCATTCTTTAATGACAACCTTCCAAGCCCTGCTGTCCAAGGATTTCAAAAAGGTGATCATCCTTGGCTTCCAATAATCATAATTCAAGCCATCCAAAATAGGGGGTCTGTTGACAAATCCTCCAACTTCTTTGTCCATCTTTACACCAGAAAGTAACTTCCCTAGATCTCACCCAGAGACAGACAGGATGCCTACTCTGATACCAATTGAAATTCTGGTACCAGATATGTGATGTTACTTGTGATGTCACAACAACACACTCTGAAATAGACAATGTAAAACAACAACAGAAACACACAGAATTGTTCACCCAGTTCGGTCTAACTACCTACGTCTGGGGGCTACCAAGCCAGGGATGAATTTCACTATCAGTAGTATTAATTTACAGACTCAACAACCCAGTTGACATCTCCTAAACTTAATCACTACTTAATGAACCTTCTACCTAAGAGACCACTTAGATATGAGAACACTACTCAATCCCTAAATCACTTCAGTGATATAATTCAAAGATCACACACTTTGAATAACACTACTTGATTCTGCTTCACAGTTTTGATCAAGAACAACTCAAAACAACAATACCAGTTCACACTCGAATGGTTTACAAACACAAAGACACAACGACACTCAGTCTTTAGCTCTTTTTCTTCGTTACTATTCCTTCAGGAATGATGCGCATTATATAGCTATTTGAATTGGGCTTGGACCTGCTACAATATCTGACCTGATTTGTTATTTAAAACTGAATCTTCAAAACAGATTTTCTCTCTCAAAATCTTCTTAAATCTTCAGCTTTTAAACCTCCCTACAAATCTGCATCAAATCTCTATGCAACAGAGAATATCTATCCCAAGATATCCACATCCAATGAGACTAACAGCTCTCCCAATATTCAGCTAAAATGCAAACCCTAACAACATCACTAAACCTGATGTTATTAATCTTCTACAGACCTGATGTCATGACATCGCATGTGACATCATATATCCAACTTAAAAACTTAACATATACCAATGTTAAGACTCAATGTTAAGACATCACCCATGTGATATCAACATTGCACAACTTTGTTTTACCAAAATTCTAGCCAATCCAAGAACCAACATTAATCATCACTTTATTCAGCTGTCTGTAATCGATATATAACCTCATACTGCCATCCTTTTTCTTCACCAACAACACCGGAGCTCCCCAAGGCGATACACTTGGTCTCACAAATTTATTTTCTAACAACTCTTTCAGTTGCTTATTGTAGCACGCCAAAATTTGCTCTCCTTACTTTAGTACTAACTGACTTATGTATCATTTCATTTTTGCATTATCATGTGTGCATATCATTGGTTTTTAGCATGGGGTCAAGGTGCCTGAGGCAGTTCAAGAGGAGAAGATGTTCTTCAAGGGTCAAGTTTCATACCATTTATCAAGGATCAAGAGTTTGTGCTAGAGTTACTAAATATGGAAATGACCTATAATTTGAAAATTTCCATTTTTGGTAAGTATTTGCACTACATTCAACTTAACTTTTCACCACCAAGGAAGCTTCAAATAAATTTTTCTCAAACATGAAAGTTGAAGATCTTTTTCTCCCCTTTCCAACAAGTACTAGATGGTCTTCATATCATTTGTGAAACTCAAGTTATGTTCAAAAGAAGGCAAGGTGGTTTTTAGGGTTTTCTCATGGTTCCATTTTCACAACTTTTGCATTTTGGGACATATTGACCTATAATTGGTTCCATTGCTTCAAGTCACATTCTAACATCCAAGTACACCTTATAAGGATCATCTTTGGCCTTGGAATCAAGTGTATCCATGACTTATTCATCACTTATTTCACATTGTGAAATTTTGCAAGAAGCATCAAAGCTCATAAATCAAGATACCTCAAGGCCCAAATCCAATTCAGGTGTGATTAGCAATTGATAAATGAGTGATCCATCATAAAAGGCTTGGGTGTACATGCATGGAGGAGGGTGTATAACTCAAAGTGCAAATTTCCAAAATGATTCAAAACTCATTAATTGAGGAATTAATCAGACCTAAATGATTATCAGTGGAATAACCTAGAGTATATAAGCTTACTCATGCACTGATTGGAGAGGGGGCACGTTATTTTGAGGAGAACCAAGTTTTCACCCTAAATCTTTTTCCTTCGAATCTCATCATCCACAAGAGCTTTTCAAAAAATTCCTTCACGATATTAATCCTTGGGATCCATAGAATACAAAGGTCCCATCATTTGAAGCTAACAACAAGGGTACGGATTGCGTGATCTCAGGTTAGTGCATTTTTTCATGATCGTAGAACTCAATTTTTTAGTGTGTATAATGATATATTATATTCACTGATAATTCTAGTATGTTTTATTTTGAGATTGGACGTGTATTATGTGCATATTGTGAGTTTGAAAGTTTTGAACCCTAACTTGTTTCATTCGATTCTTCTTGTGTGCTGGTTGTTTGTGAAAAATAATGTGATATTCATGATCCTCATTAAATTTTGGTCAAGATAGTGTACTCGTTTGCATGTTCTGGAAATTTTTTTTGGTTGCAGGTCGCCGGAGAAGACGACCGGAGCTAGGGCTCCGGCTTCTGGTCTGATCTCCGGTATGGCTAGGGGTTTTGGGGAAGACGCAATCAGGGTCGTCCATAGCTTTGATCTGAGGTCCACGTTGTGCCACATCTTTTAAAAATATATTTTCTTTTATTAATTGTGTAGGTGCTATCCCATGTTTGTTAATGTGAACCACAAATCTGAACCACTCATCACGTTATTTATTGATAGATCTTGGACGTTGATTGAATCTGATGGCTATTACAATGCCAACACATTAATGATATGGTGTGCTCATCACGTGTGTTTTTTAATTCCTGAGTAATTGGATGTGTGCGCGTGTTTCATTATTATGGTGTACTTTTAATCTGAGCCTCTTATCTTGCTTACTTGTGCTTGTGTTGACTTAATATGAAGCGTCTGATTAATCCAATGGTGAGTGTTAAGTCAATCAGTTGACTGGATCCATGTATTTCTTTTTTATTTCGCTGATTTTTTTTTGTTGGATTGGGCTTGCTCTTTGCACCCCTCCTTTGGGCCCAGGTTTATTTTCCAACGTGTTGTGGTTGCTGTTTACACCCCCCACTTGTTTTATTTTCTATTTTACTTTATTTAATTGTTGCATTTCATTTTTAATTTTTAAAAATAGTTTTGTGCATTAAAAAATTACAAAAAATTCATGAATCATGTTTAGAGTTTTACAAGATTTTTCCAAATTTTATTTTCTTATTTTATTTTATTTTTAGCTTCTGAATTAATTATTTGGGTAATTTCTTTTTGAATTGTTCTTATTGTGCACACTTTGCATTGTGGAATTTATTTCTCATAGCACGTAAAACATTTTGAGTCCATTATTTTTGAATTGTTTCACCAACATATTGAAGTTCATTAAAAATTTTTTATCATATTTTTAAAATCATTTCATATTGCATTTTAGTCCCTTTCTTTTGCATATTGAACCATGTTTCCTACTTGATCTTTGCATGATTGTTTGAGTGACTTATCTTGTGAATTTTTGCATGAGTTTTTAACATGATGTTTACCCATGGTTGAGGTGTTTTTAGAATTAATTTGGTATTTGTTAAAGATGTTTTGCTAATTGTTTGATTGCTCTTTGTTTGAGGTCTCTTTTATGCACATCTATGATCATGTCTGATTACTTGTTTGAGAAGGCACTTGTGCCATTGTTTGGGGTTTGTTTCTTTGACTTTATGAACCATGTTTGAATTATTATAGGTCATTTGATTGCAATTATATGTCATTGGTGTGAGGTTGTTGCATATTGTGTGCACATGTTCAATGCTTGATTTACATGCCTCTGTTTGACTTATCTTCTCACTTCTTCTCATCCATGCCTCTCCATGATTTATGTTTGGTTTGTGTATGCCATGCCATATCATACCTTTGCACTTCATTTGATATATGTTTCTGACCTTGGAGCTTTGCATTCATGTCATATGTTATTCATGTCTCATCTTGCATATTTGAACATGTTTCTCTTATATGCTTCCTTCTCTTTCTTCTAATGATTCTTAATTCTTGGATACTTGTTTGTGTGCCTAATGTGACACTTGTATAGCATGTTTAGGCACATGTTTAGGTCATCCATATTCTGACTTGGATATTATTTGAAGCATTCTTGCATGATCACCTTGCATATCCACTCATTCTTCTTCTACTCCTTCTTTGATGACTTTCTTGTATGTTTTGCCACTTGTTTGCATTATCTTTGCTTGATCTTGTTTGGTAAACATTGTGGGTCACCTCTAAGGTGTACATTCTGACTTGGATGAGTTTCATTTGGTTTATAACCATTTCTCTTTGGGGTGTGATTTGTTTGGGTTCCATTTGTCTAATTGTTGCTTATGTCTGTTTTGTACTAACCGTTTATGCAGAGGCTGAGGTAAGTTATTTGAGGGTGTGGATAGTTATCCATGTTCACTCTCACTCTATTTTTCTCATTTTCATCTCATTTCTTTTCCTTTAAGTGTTGGATTTCACTTTGTCTGTGATTGAATTGGTTAATGTTTACTTGTGTTTGTTCACATGATCCCCTTAGGATTCCTAGCTCTGCTTAATTTCTGATTAAGCTGGAGGTAGGAGAGACATTAGGCTTTCAATCCTTTGCATGCTAATATTAGGTAGACTCCCCTCCTAAACCTCCCCTTAGGGCCATCTTTGCATGATAACATTAGGATAGATTTTCCCCGTAGTGTTTTTCTTTTCTTTTGAGTCCCTCTTCTCATCTCTTAACACTTCTAAGATACTTAATAAGGTCAACTTGCCTTGCACACAAGCCTTAAACATAGGAAGTGAAGATTGAGGGGTCCCCCTTCTCTCTTCTAGAGTGTTGAGCATACGTCCCATTGGGGACGACCATGCGACGCATTCGTTCCCGTGTCATAGACTTTGGTTCAAGGTGAGTTATGAACTAACTCAAGTCACTTCTGTCTTAAAAAATACAAACAAATCTCAAACCTTTTTGTCCTTCGGGATTGTCAAACTAAAGGCTATTTTCAAAAAGGGCATGTTACTTTCCGTTTTGTCGCAAACAGGCATCGACCCTAACTGTCGAACGCGAACTTAACGTCGCTCATATAAAACACAAAAAGAACTTGGTCCGAACTACGTTGACTCTGAATTTCCCATTGCACAAAGGGAGTACGTAGGCCTAGGACGATGAAGTCCTACCGAGTTTGTCTTTGTTTTCCCCTTCCTCGTTTCAGTACAGCCATCGATTTTAGGATAACTCACCCTTAGATTAGACAGCAAGCATGGATCCCATCGAGTACGATGGGCGCGTGGGGTGCTAACACCTTTCCTTCGCGTAACCGACTCCCGAATCCAGGCTATGGTTGCGATGACCATTCCTTTACCTCTTCCTCAGGTTTATGCGATGTTTCCTTTCCCTCTCTTGGGATAAATATACATTTGCTGGCGACTCTATTTTCCGCGCCACTTTCGCATTTGTACCTGGATTAAAATCCCGGGAGCGACAGCTGGCGACTCTGCTGGGGATTCCAGTTCCCTAAGCGGGTCTGTCCTAGTGCTTGTTTGTTTTTGTTCTATTTGGGTGTTTTTGTTTATTGTTTTGCTTTATTTGTTGTATTTTATTTTTACCGGATTTACTGCATGGCATATTATTATTATCTGCTGCACTATTTTTCTGTTTGGCGGGTTGGGAGTTCTGAGAGATAAGCCCAATACCCAGGCTTGAGCATACACGTAAGATTAGCGTGGAAAGTAGTGTCACTTGTGTGGCATTTGGCTAGACGTAGTATACATGAAAACTCCACATCCAGACGGGGTTTTCTTTGGTAATGTTCTATCCTGCGCATTGGTGCAGATGATTGAATTTAACTTGGAGAACTGTCGACTCTGGCGGCCATTCCTGAGGACTCAGTAACGGTACTTCTCCCGAGATGTGATAATGGCAGACCAGAAATGGCAAACCCATTACACCTGTCGATCCGAGGACCCAATACTGGGAACTTGCTCTAGGGTTTCCTTTTGGGAAAGAATCGGTGGAAGCACTCCTCGATTGGCGATAGTACTGTACCCCGAGGGATGAATGTACTATTGCTTCTCGACCTCAGTGCCGAAACTGAGGACTTGCCATAGGATGTTTTCTTTTGAGGGGAATCAGTTGAGGCCTCCTCGATTGATGATGATGCCAAACCAGAAATGGTGAATGTATCATCATTTCTCGACCTGAGAGCCCGTGATATTGAGGATCCTTGGCTTTCTAGTACCCACATGTGAGAGGGGCGGGCTGTTTACAGGCTTGCAGGTAACCTTGACCTTCAACATACCCGGTTTTCTGGTCAGCAGATTTTATCAGTGTGGTATTATGGTTATTCTGGTATTCTGGGTATTTTGGCAGATCTTTGAGATTATTCAGCTTGTTCAGTGCAGCAGTTGTCCAGTCTGTGTGGCATCTTTGATCCCATGTGTGCATTTGCATCATCATTTTGCATCCCAACATGTTTATTTATTTGTAGGGTTGCATCCTAACTTTGATTCTGGTTTTTGAAATTAAACTGGAATCAAGGGGTGGATCGCCCTGCGAATTTTTAAACATGTTCATTTGCATTCGCATATCCATAATCATTTTACACAACAGGTGTTTATCTCTAGCGTTATTACTTAGTTCTCCTCCGCAGTACAGGATTGTAGATCAACACATTCACCGGTATTCTACCAGAAAAAATCAGAAAAGACTCATGGATCAACTACAAGCTGAGATGACTGAGATGCGGACTCGTATGAACCAATTCATGGATTTAATGCAAGGGGTTGCTCAGGGCCAAGAGCATTTAAGAACTTTTGTCCAACCACTGATTGCAAGGATTGATGAAGAAGGTGTCCTTCATGGAGGAGGTCATACTGGTGTTACTGGTACTAATGTTCAGAATGACCCTCCGGGCAGAGGTATTCCTGTTTCTGGTGTTGTGATCCCTCCGGGCAGGACTGAAAATGTCGGGGGAGGTGGTATTGGTATCTGTGTTATTCATGGCCGTCAGTTTGATGATATTCAAGATGATGCATTCTCTGTGCCAGGTGGGGATGCTGGTTCACAGATTGACGCTGATCAGAGATTCAGGTTGATTGAGGAACGACTGAGGGGTGTTGTAAATCAAGATTCTGTGGGTATGGATTTGGAGGATTTGGGGCTGGTTCCAGGCGTCGTTATCCCGCGCAAGTTTCAGACTCCTACCTTCGAAAAGTACAATGGTATGACTTGCCCAAGGACTCACGTCAGGGCATACACGAGTAAAATGGCTGCCCATGCAAAGAACGAAAAGTTGATGATGCATTGCTTTCAGGATAGCCTATCTGGGGCATCCCTGGAATGGTATATGCAGCTAGAGAGGAAAGGCTTCGTAGTTGGAGAGATCTGGCAGGGGCTTTTATCAAACACTATCAATACAACACCGACATGGCTCCCAATCATACACATCTGCAGAATATGTCTCAAAAGAGCAATGAAAGCTTTAGAGAGTACGCCCAGAGGTGCCGTGAATTGGCTTCCCAAGTTCAACCTTCGATGTTGGAAAGAGAGCTCGTTGATATGTTCATGGATACGCTTCAGGGGCATTATTATGAGAAATTGGTTGGATGTTTGTCAGCTGGATTTGCAGGTCTTGTATCGGCAGGAGAAAGAGTTGAAAACGGCATCAAAATGGGAAAGATTCGAATTGCTGCCGAAGATGCAAAGAAACCTTATGATGGGTCCTCCAAGGGAAAGGAAGGAGAAGCTAGTGCTATGTATATTCCTCCTGTTGTTCAACGGCCTGTTCAGCATCAGCGACCTTATGCTCCTCAGCAACAGAGACAACAAAGATCACGAAGGCCTGAGAGAAGGTTTGATCCACTCCCTGTTCCTCACAGCCATGTTCTTGCCCGTCTACTTGAAAGTTCTCTGGTTCAAGTAAGGGATGCCAAGCCTGTTCCCGACCCTATTCCTCCTGATTATGATCTGGATGCCAGATGTGAATATCACTCAGACACACTGGGTCATTCAATTGAAAATTGCAACGTGTTCAAGCACAAGGTGCAAGACCTGGTAGACTCAGAGATCATTGCATTCACTGAAGATGATATGTACATCAATTGAAGCCTCCTTTCTCAAGTGAGCACTCAGTCTGCAAGTACGTCTAGACAGAATCAAGCTTCCTCAGCAATGGCAATCTTCAGCTTCTTTACTGCATTTTCATTTGTAGTTTTTCATTTCTTGTTAAAGCATTGCATGCATGTAAGACTTGTTTGTTTTTAATGATGATATTAATGCAATGAATATGTTTTCTTGAAGTAATTCTTTTTATTCATTCGTATGATATTTTTGTGCATTGCAATACCAATTTTCTTGCTTAAACTCTTGGAGGGAGGATGATGAGACGAAAATGCAAAATCTCTGGTTGTATGTTCAAGGATAGAACCCTGTTGAGGATGTACAGACATTGTTTCAAATCCCTAAACACTGGAGATATAAGGGAGATAGACCCTCGTTAACCCTTTGAGCCTTGAAGTAGGAGTTTCTTTTCATTCGAAAAAACCCTCACATCTAACACAGGGGCAGGGTAGTTGTCAGTAATTTGACCGAGCGCCCAAAGTTCAAAAGGAATGTGCATCTGAGGATCCATTCCCTCTCTTCCCTCACACACCAAGAGATCGAGGGACGTGAAACCACAATGGTTATGCCTCATCGACCAAGTAATGAGGCAGTCACAACCTTTTCAAACAAGTCAGACAAAACAGTGTCACACGATTTGTTCAAAAGAAGAAAAAAAAGAAAGAAAGCCCGCTAAGTCCAAACTTGAAAATAAGAGACTTAGGCAAAAGTTAGGGCATCCCGCTGGACTTCAAGATCGAAAGATTCAAAAAAGAATCCGTCCAGGAAAAATCAAGGAAATAAAAAAAAAGCGAAAAACAAAAAGAAATGATCAAAAGAAAAATCCTCGCAAGAACAAGTCGTGTGACCGTAACACCAAAGACAAAAGGGTGGCTGCCACTCCAAAAACCTAGTGGGTTCCTTAACTGTCATTCAATCCTCACAAAAATCCTTTTGGTGATGAGCGCTTGCGCCAAATTAACTGAACATGGGACTGGGGGACATCACGAAGAGTGGGTGGGCACCGATAAATTTTGAGCCACAAATCCTTTTTTCTGAAACCGTGAACCATACCACGTTACAACCCTTAAAAGTCCTAATTGAAACAGGGTTTATTCCGAAAGCGTACTTCAACAAGATGGCGTTCTTGACTCCTATGAGTTGTGCTAATAAGATTTGTTGGTATTGCATGTGCACATTGTTTTTCCATTCAAAAATTAAGGTCGCATCCCAGCTAGTGATTCGTTCATAAGGCTTGGCGACGCATCTTCAATAAAAACTTCAAGGTTAACATATTTGTTGCATTAGAATTATCATTCTCATAAATAACTTGTTCTACTTGCATACATGTGCCTAAGCATCAATGCAGCTTACACAATGAACATCAGTCGAGAAGCTTGATCCTGCCAAGGTAGGATGCTTGAAAATTCTGAAGGATAATCATATCAAGGGGCATGCTGCCAAGAGACTCAGTGTAGAGTGGGCTCTCCCCAGTAAGTCATGTTAAAGATGTAGCCAATCTGGGGAAGTCACGTCGATAAATCTCTCCGAAATTCAGTTATTCTGGGGCATTCATTCTAAGATCAGGGGCAAAGTCACTTCAAAGCTCATATTGAGGTAGGCCATCCCTAGAGCATGAGAAGTTGTCCTCTCCAGAAGACGGTTAATCATAAGCACATCTTCAAGGTTCAAAATACTAAAGCAGAGTATTTTAAGTCATTTTAAGTCCTCTCGAGGCAAATCCCTTCAAAGATCATACAGTCTGGGGCAGTTACGTCGAGATCCGATAAATCTCTCCAAGAGTTTGAAGACCGTGGGGCAGTGTGAACGCCCGGTCCTCTGTGAAATCCTCTTGAGATGAGTTCTCCCTTTAGACCCTGTGGTTTAAGGCAAGTCAGGAAGGAACTGTTGTTCACTCTTGATGATCAGTATGCAGTGATCAGCAGAAACTTAAAGTACTGAGTATCTCCCTCAGCAAAGAGCCAGATGGTATCCTTCCAGCGAGGTGTTGGAATTGATATTTTTCCCCAAGCAGAGGGTCGTCCTCAAATTGAAAAGGGTTCTTTATGAAGATTCCTTATCCCCAGCAGTGCAGGTGGATTCCTCATTCTCAGCAGGGTAAGACGATGGAACATGTTCAAGCAGGTTGAAGACAGTGAGAAGTCAGAGCATTCTCTTCCTCAAAAGTCAGATTCGGTATTTCCCCGCAAGTCAAAGTCCAATGGTTATTGGCAGTCTCAGCAGTTCAAAGTCCAATCTTCATTGGCATCTCCCTGACAGAGTTTGCAATTCAGCTTGCAGTTCCCCTATAGAGTTTACATCACCAGTGGTTATTGGTGGTACAGTTGGTTATCTCCCCACGAGAGATCAGATATTGGTGATCCCTTCCTCAGTGAAGTCTGCTTGTTCTACTCTGAGCATTCCCCGGTGGAGTGTCCTCTCATTCTTGCATATAGTAATCATCATTGCATTGCATCCTCAAAATGCGTAGAATTTCCATTTCGTATGGAGCATTACGCTATAGAAAAAATTCAAACATGCATCGAAGCATAAGCCAGGTTTGAATTTTCCTTCGTCGGGAAAAAAGTGGATTTCGGAGAATATCATTCGACTTTACTCCACAAGTGTTGGGTTTAGTCATTCAAAGCAATATTTGACATTCCCTTGCAGAGTTGTTTTCCAGGAGCGTTAATCCATTATCATTTTTACCCCTTCGTCCAGGTGATCCTTGGGTTTATTCCCTCAAGGGTTTTTTCCGTCAGACACCCGTCCGTGTCCTTTCAGCACCCGTCCGTGTTTGAACCTTTTAAGCCAATGCCCGTCCGTATTGACATTTGGCACCCGTCCGTGTCCTTTCAGCACCCGTCCGTGTTTGAACCTTTGAAGCCAATGCCCGTCGGTATTGACTTTTGACGCCCGTCCGTGTCCTTTCAGCACCCATTCGTGTTTGTACCTTTTAAGCCAATGCCCGTCCGTATTGACATTTGGCACCCGTCTGTGTCCTTTCAGCACCCGTCCGTGTTTGAACCTTTGATTTCGATACTCGTCCGTATTGACCTTTGGATGACACCCATCTGTGTTGCCTTCCATTCCCCAGCGAGATCAATCCCCAGTAAATTTACCTTTTTACACCCGTCCGTGTACCTTTTCGATACCCGTCCGTATTGAAACTTTTTACACCCGTCCGTGTACCTTTTCGATACCCGTCCGTATTGAACCCTTTTACACACGTCCATGTATCTTTTCGATACCCGTCCGTATTGAACCTTTTACACCCGTCCGTGTATCTTTTTGGTACCCTGTTCGTATCTGATATCTTTGACTCCTTGACACCCGTCCGTGTTTATCCCTAGCGTAGTTAACACTCGTTTATGTTTATTTCATGACATTCCAATATATTGTTCGTATTGGTTTCCAACACTCGTACGTGTTGTGACAAGTGTAGCATTTATTGCTTGTTCCCCAGTGGAGTCGTCCCTCCTTTGAGGATTGCAAATTTCAGGTTTATTTTGGTATTCAATCCCCGTGAATCCTTTGGACGCATGACAGCCGTTGCTATCATACCTTCAGGACCAAGTTGATTGAATAGGGGCAGCTGTAGCACCCCAAAATTTTCTCTCCTTACTTTAGTACTAACTGGCTTATGTATCATTTCATTTTTGCATTATCATGTGTGCATATCATTAGTTTTTAGCATGGGGTCAAGGTGCCTAAGGCAGTTCAAGAGGAGAAGATGTTCTTCAAGGGTCAAGTTTCATACCATTTATCAAGGATCAAGAGTTTGTGCTAAAGTTACTAAATATGGAAATGACCTATAATTTGAAAATTTCCATTTTTGGCAAGTTTTTGCACTACATTCAACTTGACTTTTCACCACCAAGGAAGCTTCAAATGAACTTTTCTCAAACATGAAAGTTGAAGATCTTTTTCTCCCCTTTCTAACAAGTACTAGATGGTCTCCATATCATTTGTGAAACTCAAGTTATGATCAAAAGAAGGAAAGGTGGTTTTTAGGGTTTTCTCATGGTTCCATTTTCACAACTTTTGCATTTTGGGACATATTGACCTATAATTGGTTCCATTGCTTCAAGTCACATTCTAACATCCAAGTGCACCTCATAAGGATCATCTTTGGCCTTGGAATCAAGTGGATCCATGACTTATTCATCACTTATTTCACATTGTGCAATTTTGCAAGAAGCATCAAAGCTCATAAATCAAAATACCTCAAGGCCCAAATCCAATTCAGGTGTGATTAGCAATTGATAAATGAGTGATCCATCATAAAAGGCTTGGGTGTACATGCATGGAGGAGGGTGTATAACTCAAAGTGAAAATTTCCAAAATGATTCAAAACTCATTAATTGAGGAATTAATCAGACCTAAATGATTATCAGTGGAATAACCTAGAGTATATAAGCTTACCCATGCACTGATTGGAGAGGGGGCACGTTATTTTGAGGAGAACCAAGTTTTCACCCAAAATCTTTTTCCTTCAAATCTCATCATCCACAAGAGCTTTTCAAAAAATTCCTTCACGATATTAATCCTTGGGATCCATAGAATACAAAGCTCCCATCATTTGAAGCTAACAACAAGGGTACGGATTGCGTGATCTTAGGTTAGTGCATTTTTTCATGATCTTACAACTCAATTTTTTGGTGTGTATAATGATATATGATATTCACTGATAATTCTGGTATGTTTTATTTTGAGATTGGACGTGTATTATGTGCATATTGTGAGTTTGAAAGTTTTGAACCCTAACTTGTTTCATTCGATTCTCCTTGTGTGCTGGTTGTTTGTGAAAAATAATGTGATATTCATGATCCTCATTAAATTTTGGTCAAGATAGTGTACTCGTTTGCATGTTCTGGAAATTTTTTTTGGTTGCAGGTCGCCGGAGAAGACGACCGGAGCTAGGGCTCCGGCGTCTGGTCTGATCTCCGGTCAGGCTAGGGTTTTTGGGGAAGACGCAATCAGGGTCGTCCATAGCTTTAATCTGACAGTCCACGTTGTGCCACATCTTTTAAAAATCTATTTTCTTTTATTAATTGCGTAGGTGATATCCCATGTTTGTTAATGTGAACCACAAATCTGAACCACTCATCACGTTATTTATTGATAGATCTTGGACGTTGATTGAATCTGATGGCTATTACAATGCCAACGCATTAATGATATGGTGTGCTCATCACGTGTGTTTTTTAATTCCTGAGTAATTGGATGTGTGCGCGTGTTTCATTATTATGGTGTACTTTTAATCTGAGCCTCTTATCTTGCTTACTTGTGCTTGTGTGGACTTAATATGAAGCGTCTGATTAATCCAATGGTGAGTGTTAAGTCAATCAGTTGACTGGATCCATGTATTTCTTTTTTATTTTGCTAATTTTTTTTTGTTGGATTGGGCTTGCTCTTTGCACCCCTCCTTTGGGCCCAGGTTTATTTTCCAACGTGTTGTGGTTGCTGTTTACACCCCCCACTTGTTTTATTTTCTATTTTACTTTATTTAATTGTTGCATTTCATTTTTAATTTTTAAAAATAGTTTTGTGCATTAAAAAATTACAAAAAATTCATGAATCATGTTTAGAGTTTTGCAAGATTTTTCCAAATTTTATTTTCTTATTTTATTATATTTTTAGCTTCTGAATTAATTATTTGGGTAATTTCTTTTTGAATTGTTCTTATTGTGCACACTTTGCATTGTGGAATTTATTTCTCATAGCACGTAAAAGATTTTGAGTCCATTATTTTTGCATTGTTTCACCAACATATTGATGTTCATTAAAACATTTTTCTCATATTTTTAAAATCATTTCATATTGCATTTTAGTCCCTTTCTTTTTCATATTGAACCATGTTTCCTACTTGATCTTTGTATGATTGTTTGAGTGACTTATCTTGTGAATTTTTGCATGAGTTTTTAACATGTTGTTTACCCCTGGTTGAGGTGTTTTGAGAATTAATTTGGTATTTGTTAAAGATGGTTTTCTAATTGTTTGATTGCTCTTTGTTTGAGGTCTCTTTTATGCACATCTATGATCATGTCTGATTACTTGTTTGAGAAGGCACTTGTGCCATTGTTTGGGGTTTGTTTCTTTGACTTCATGAACCATATTTGAATTATTATAGGTCATTTGATTGCAATTATATGTCATTGATGTGAGGTTGTTGTATATTGTGTGCACATGTTCAATGCTTGATTTACATGCCTCTGTTTGACTTATCTTCTCACTTCTTCTCATCCATGCCTCTCCATGATTTATGTTTGGTTTGTGTATGCCATGCCATATCATCCCTTTACACTTCATTTGATATATGTTTCTAACCTTGGAGCTTTGCATTCATGTCATATGTTATTCATGTCTCATCTTAATGCTTGGATACTTGTTTGTCTGCCTCATGTGACACTTGTATAGCATGTTTAGGCACATGTTTAGGTCATCCATATTCTGACTTGGATATTATTTAAAGCATTCTTGCATGATCACCTTGCATATCCACTCATTCTTCTTCTACTCCTTCTTTGATGACTTTCTTGTATGTTTTGCCACTTGTTTGCATTCTCTTTGCTTGATCTTGTTTGGTAAACATTGTGGGTCACCTCTAAGGTGTACATTCTGACTTGGATGAGTTTCATTTGGTTTATAACCATTTCTCTTTGGGGTGTGATTTGTTTGGGTTCCATTTGTCTAATTGCTGCTTATGTCTGTTTTGTACTAACCGTTTATGCAGAGGTTGAGGTAAGTTATTTGAGGATGTGGATAGTTATCCATGTTCACTCTCACTCTCTTTTTCTTATTTTCATCTCATTTCTTTTCCTTTAAGTGTTGGATTTCACTTTGTCTGTGATTGAATTGGTTAATGTTTACTTGTGTTTGTTCACATGATCCCCTTAGGATTCCTAGCTCTGCTTAATTTCTGATTAAGCAGGAGGTAGGAGAGACATTAGGCTTTCAATCCTTTGCATGCTAACATTAGGTAGACTTCCCTCCTAAACCTCCCCTTAGGGCCATCTTTGCATGATAACATTAGGATAGATTTTCCCCGTAGTGTTTTTCTTTTCTTTTGAGTCCCTCTTCTCATCTCTTAACACTTCTAAGATACTTAATAAGGTCAACTTGCCTTGCACACAAGCCTTAAACATAGGAAGTGAAGATTGAGGGGCCCCCCTTCTCTCTTCTAGAGTGTGAGCATACGTCCCATTGGGGATGACCATGCGACGCATTCGTTCCCGTGTCATAGACTTTGGTTCAAGGTGAGTTATGAACTAACTCAAGTCACTTCTGTCTTAAAAAATACAAACAAATCTCAAACCTTTTTGTCCTTTGGGATTGTCAAACTAAAGGCTATTTTCAAAAAGGGCATGTTACTTTCCGTTTTGTCGCAAACAGGCATCGACCCTAACTGCCGGACGCGAACTTAACATCGCTCATAAAAAACACAAAAAGAACTTGGTCCGAACTACGTTGACTCTGAATTTCCCATTACACAAAGGGAGTACGTAGGCCTAGGACGACGACGTCCTACCGAGTCTGTCTTTGTTTTCCCCTTCCCTGTTTCTGTACAGCCATAGATTTTAGGATAACTCACCCTTAGATTAGACAGCAAGCGTGGATCCCATCGAGTACGATGGACGCGTGGGGTGCTAACACCTTCCCTTCGCGTAACTGACTCCCGAACCCAGGCTATGGTTGCGATGACCATTCCTTTCCCTTTTCCTCAGGTTTATGCGATGTTTCCTTTCCCTCTCTTGGGATAAATATACATTTGCTGACGACTCTGTTTTCCGCGCCACTTTCACGTTTGTACCTGGATGAAAATCCCGGGAGCGACACTTATTCAGCTCTGTTAATTCTGATGCTGACATCCTGTATGGTGCCATAGAAATAGGTCTGGTACCAGGGACAAGATCAATAGTAAACTCCACTTCTCTCTCTGGCGGTACATCAACAATATCATCCGGAAACACTTATGAAAATTCACTTACTACTTGCAATTCATTAATCACCAACTCACTCTCCACTGACAAGGATGCAAACAATGCAAGCACTTGAGCTTATTCTTCTAAGAGATCTCCCAACTTCCTATCAGATAGAAAACCATCTTCTTCCTCTTCCTTAGGAGCAAGAAATCCCACCGACTTGTTAAAACAGTTAATGTGAACAAGATTGAACTCCAACCAGTTCATACCCAAGATCACATCAAGATTTCCCAACGGCAAGCAAATAAGATCCACACCAAAGTCCTTACCAAAGATTGACATTGGACAATTCAAACAAACTAGGGAAGTGGTCATTGATCCCTTTGCAGGAGTTTCGACAACCATCTCTCCCTTCATAGGAGAAACAACAAGGCCTAGCTTTATCGCACAATCAGTAGCAATAAAATAATGAGTAACACCAATATCAATAATAGCAATCAACGACGTATTATTAATGTAACATATACCTCTGATCAGTCTGTCATCACTAGAAGTCTGAGTCCCTGTTAAACAGAACACCTTTCCTCTAGTTGAAGCTTGATTTGGCTTCTGGCAACGAGTACTAATATGGCCCTATTCTCCACAGTTGTAATAAGTCACCACCTTAATCTTGCAGTCAACAATCAGATGTCCTACCTATCCACACTTGAAGCATTTCTTCACAACACTCGTGCACTCATGAACATGATGACCTAGCTCACCACACCTGTAACACTTAAGAGGAGCAGGGGCACCTCCCCCACTCATCTTCTTTCCATCAGCGTATTTTTGTTTACCTTTCTCAGCTGGAGCTGCATAAGGCTTTCCACGGTTCATCGGTTGTTTTCCCCTCCTCTCGGCCAGCCCTTTATAGTGAGCCGATCGAGCCTTGCTATCTTCCTTAAAGATCCTACAACAATCCACCAAATCTAGAAACCTTATGATTTGCTGATAACCAATCGCCTGTTTGATCTCAGGTCTCAATCCATTCTCAAACTTGACACACTTTGAGAACTCAGCAGTTGCCGCACTATAATGAGGGTAAAACTTAGCCAAATCTGAGAATTTAGCAGCATACTCCGTAACTGACATGTTACCCTGCTTCAATTCCAGAAACTCAATCTCTTTCTTTCCTTGGACATCTTTAGGAAAGTACTTTCTCATGTCCCCTTTGTGGCTTCTACGCCCTTTTTAAGTTGGATACCTTAGGATAGTTTTCTTTAGGATAACTTCCCTTAAGATGCTTAGACAACTTACAATTAAGTTCAATTCTCCCATGAGAATTAGACATAAATCATCCCTTGCTGAGATGCAATTCTGCTACCCCATGACATAATTGGGAAGGATGTGGATTCCTTTTCCACTCAGGAGAGGTATATGGTATACTCGTCGATTCTATATCCGAGTTGGAGCCTTCTCCTAATGTGAAGCAAAGGTCCATCTTCCACATGTTTGTGGCGGTTTAAGTCGAGTATTCTCCTTAAGATGTCCACTTGCCTTTTCTCCTAAAATTAATCAACAAACTTTATTTACCTGTTGGGGGAACTACGGCTGCTCTGATTCCATTCCCGTCAGGATACGTAGGCACGAGATGCGATGTCTTAGCGAGCATACATAGTAATAACACCTTAGGTCTTCCTACCCTTTTTACCCTTAGAAAACAGATAGCAATTGGAAAATAACACAATAAAACAAGAGGTTCCTGTAGAGTACTACAGATACTTAGGATGCTAGCATCTTCCCTAGGTATAACCAACCCCCGAACCTTAGGTTCTCTCTTGCTTTGCGTTGCATTGCATACTCATGGGTTATTAGTTATTTCTCCCTTCCCTTGGATAAATTAAAGATCGGTGGTGAATAATGATTTGTGATTCAAGTTAATCGATAGCTTGATATCCAATTCTCACCGCGACAAAAATGACGACTCTACTGGGGACTAGTTTCCTCAAGAGGGTTGAGCCTAACTTGCTTTATACATGTTATTTGTTGTATATCTATATATCTGTATATCTGTACATTTATGTATATCTGTCTGCTTGGGTTATTACATATTGTTGTGAGATAAGTCTTATACCCGAACTTGTGTGCACATATGATAGGAAGGTGATACATTCAAGGAGGCTTATAGGGAGTTGATTCCCGACCAAGCTGTATTGAAAAATCACCACTCAGTTGAGGCCCTCTTGGGAGTAGTATTGTTGAACGAGTATTCGTAAAAACATTACTAGTTACCCCTTAACCCAACTTTGCCTTCTTAGGACGTAGTGCGATGACTATGAGGGAGTATTCCCAAAATAGTTGATACGCGATACTACACTCAAAAGAGGTTCTCTTGAGAATATTATTAACCACCGAGTAATTGGGAAATTGATAATATCTGAAAGATGGACTGATGACTTTGGGAACCTTTGTAGAACCTGTTGTATAGGTACAAATGAACCCTTAGTCCGCACCTTTTGGAATGGGTAGACCATGGCTCCATACTCGTAATCTTCAAACCTAGGCCCTTGCTTGTTTGCATGTATATGTGAATATGTGAATATGTGTATACCTGTGTTTTTTCATTCATCCTCCTATGCATTTATGCACCATTTTTTCTAACCCTTTTTCAAGGAGATTAGAGTTATTTTACAAACATCATAGGTTTTATAATAGATTTTGGAAATTGTACTCTATTTTGTAATCCTTCAAATTTTTAATGGGATTTTTAGTTATCAAAATGTGTTATCCATTTTATGGTGTTTGCAAACATAACCTTTGAGTTCCTTGAAATTCATTTGCATTTGCACAACATGCATCATGTAGCATTGCATCATTCACATACATTTTTCCCCTAAACACAAGCTCATTCGATCTCCTGTCCTCGTCTCACTCAGCTGATCTCCCGACATTTGTACCGAGCTTAAAGTAATTACTGAAGGATAATGGAGAGGACGGAGAATGTTGATCCCATGTCAGGCTTCAGAGTGATGACTAACCCGATGTTTGGTTTTCCTCCTGGTGACAATGCTCCACAAGTGGATGTTCCTACTCAATCTCAGCCTGTGCAAGATAACCTGGTTGTTCAAGTTGATGAAAGAGATTCCCAGTTTCCGAGGTATATGCCAAATCCTCAGAATGTCCACCCTGTGATAAAGGTGAATGATCCTAGAGTTACAGAAATCGAGGAAGGATTTTGTGATCTCAAGGAACAATTGAAGATAATGAAAGAACTAAATGCATCTAGTCTTAAGGCTCATGACTTGTGTCTAGTTTCGGGCGTGGTTATTCCCCTGAAGTTCAAAATGCCTGTCTTTGAAGTATACAAGAGTGTTAGTTGTCCAAGGTACCATTTGAAGACGTTTTTTCGAAAGATGATTGCTTATATCAACAGCAATAAACTGATGATTAACTGCTTTCAAGAAAGTTTATGTGGGGCATCCTTGATGTGGTATATGAAGCTAGAAAGGAAACATATTCAGTCTTGGGAAGACCTAGCTGACGCTTTTGTGAAGAAATACAATTACAATGTGGACATGGCTCCAAACAGCGATCAATTGATGAGTATGAGTCAGAAGGACAACAAATCCTTCAGGGAGTATGCACAACGGTGGAAAGAATTGGCAGCCCAAGTTCATCCACCACTTCAAGAGAAAGAAATGGCCAAAATGTTTCTAAGAACACTGTCAGACTCTTATTATGTTAGGATTGTAGGCGTTGTGCCATTAGAGTTCTCTAAAATTGTGGAAGTCGGAGTAACCATCGAGAACACATTCAAATGTGGAAGAATCCAAGATGACTCGAATAGCCAAGCTATTGAAGAGAAATCTGTTAGTGATTCCCAAGAGGAAAGAAGTGTTGATGTTAATGCAATTTGGGATTCTCCTCAGATCTTGAAAGCTCCAGTTTCGGTGCCTTATCACCAATATCAGTATGCAGCGTCTGTTCAGTGCCAGTAACCACTACTTCGTGGACATCTGTACAAACGACAAAGGTTGACTCCTCAGGATCAACGTCATAATCGACAAGCTCAGAATCTGAATTATCAGAATCAGTAGAGACCTCCGCATAGTCTAGAAGGGGTCTGTGAGGGCAGGTTGGCTGAGGAAGGAAGCACTTCTAGTAGCCTAACGAAGAATAGAAGTAGCTTCACAAAGAATAAGGAGCAAGATGTGAGTGACGTGCATCATGGCCGATATAGAAGAAGGTATCAGCAACCTTAACATATCGCTGTTATATCTCCCGTCACCAACACTCTTGCTTATCAACCACAGGCTCGTCCATCATTCAATAATCAAAACCGTGTTCAAAGACAGTTTGATCCGATTCTGACGACCTATGCGAATTTTTTTCCAGCTTTGATACAAAGGAATCTGGTGCAGGCACGAGCTCCAGCAGCCATCCCGAAGGATCTCCCGTGGTGGTATAAGCTCGAGGCTCGTTGTGCTTTCCATCAAGGTGCGCCCGAACACGACATCGAAGACTGCTTTCCTTTGAAACATGAAATACAAAGGCTAATGCGACGTGGTGTCTTGTCTTCTGGAGACTTTGGACCTAATGTGCAAGCCATAAGCTCAGACTGAGACAGTCCCCTCAATGCTTTAGTTAATTTACTGCTTTTCGCATGTAATGCTCTTTGTTTGTTAATGCATTTGTTATTTGTGTGTAAGAACTTGTTCATTTTGAATGATTAATGCAATAAATATGTTTGTCTAGAATAAATCCATTTGTATTCACTCTAAAATGCTTTTTCTGTTTTGTAATGCCAATGCCACCCAATCTCTTGCCTAGGTAGAGAATTGGAGGGAGGAGGATGAAATCAAAAACGCAAGATATCTTGTTGTATGCTTTTGAATAAAACTCCGCTGATGATGTAAGGCATTGTTTCAAATCCCTAAACGCCGGAGATATAAGGGAGATATACCCTCGTTAACCCCTTTAAGCCTTGAAGTAGGAATTTTCTTGTCCAAATAAAAAAAACCCTTATTTTTAACCTGGGGCAGGGAAGTTTTCAGTTAAGATGATCGAGCGCCTAGGCTTTCAAAAAGGAGTGAACATCACGAAGATTAGGTGGGTACAAATAAACTTTAAGCCTTTATTCTTTGTTCCTTAAACCGTGAACCAAGTCGATAAAACCCTCAAAAGACCTAATTGAAGCAGGGTTTATTTTGAAAGCATACTCATTGAGATATCGTTTCCTGACTCCTATGAGCTATGCTCAAATTTGCTTTGGCTTTGTAAAAAAATTGTCATGTCCTAACTAGTGATTCGGTCACGAGTTATTGTGATATTATTTTAAATTAAAAACTTCAAGACTAACATGTGTGTTGCATTAGCAGTTTCAGAATTAACATTTTTCTGCTTGCTAATGTTGCTTGACATCATATAAGCTTGCATACAAACATCAGTGATGAGTTTAATCTTTCTAGACTTGAGACTCTGGTGAGTAAATGGTGAATCATTTCAAAAGGATAATTGATCGAAAAAATAGCAAGTGTACTATTTTCCTTCCTAAATCTTGCCTAAGTACTTCCAAATCAACTAAATAGTATGAATTTCCCAGAATACCCCTCGGATCACTTAAACTCAAAAATACAAAAAAAATCAGAAAATTATATCTCCCAGGCTTGCCGACACGGGCCGTGTCAGCCTTCTGTTCCTTGCGTCAACTAGTTCTTTGCTCCAGGCCTGCTGACACGGGTCGTGTCAGCTGACACGGGCACCCGTGTCAGCCCTCTGACTTTGTCCAAAATCATCTATTCTTTGTCTCTCCTGACACGGGCCGTGTCAGGCAACACGGGGGCCCATGTCAGGCTTCTGGCTCCTTCCCAAAATTGTCTTTGAACCACATCCGAACTCGGCGTTTTCCGCGTAAACTCTCCGGCTTCCATACTGTAACCTGAAAACAATAGAACTACCAAACCAAGATTTCAAAAGTACTTTATTCATCATATTTTTAAACTAAACAAAGACAAGCAATCAAAATGCAAAAACTTCAATACTTAAAGAAAAACGATAAAAACAAACCAAAATGTTACCGATAGAGCGAAATTCTTGCCGAATGGTTGACGAAAACTAAGTAGAATAGGTGACCGATCACAACCCCAAACTTAGCTCTTTGCTTGTCCTCAAGCAATGCTCGAGACAAAAGAAAATGTCACCCCCAAATTTCTAAATATTGACTTACCACAATACCGCCGATATCTTTCGCACTTTCTTTTCATTGTACCAACAAAGTTTCTTGCTTCTCTGAACCAAGAATTCAGCCACACTCCACTTCAAAGCGCCTTCTTTACCTGTCAGCTTCTTCTCACTCTCACCAAAGTCTCTCCGGGTAAAAAGTGTTTATGCTCACAATCAAGATATGCAAAATCAACTCATAAGCTTGAATACCATATATTTTTATTTCACATACACACCATACACACTTTTTGAGGTCTTTATAGGTTGTAACAAGGCTAAGGGTTAAAGGTGGGATAAACAAGAAAACTGGAAACACGAGTGGTTTTGGGCTCAGAATCAGTGTCGGTACTCTTTTAACTGTGTTGTCTGCACTACTCAACGTTGGGGTATCACACAAATTTTCATCAAGATTTTCTAGCTTCTACTCAATGATTTTTCTTGAGCATGATCTTTTATTTTTCAAGCTAAATTTATCCTCTAGGTAAGTGCATTATTCTTTTCTTTTATCAAAATTTTCTTCTTTTTTTTTTCTCTTGCACTTACCTAGTTATTTTAGGTGGCTCAACCCCAAACTTATATATATATATATATATATATATATATATATATATATATATATATATATATATATTTACACATATCAAAAATTAAAAACACCTATCTGAGTGGGTCGGGAAGTGTTTAGGCCTAAGGTTTACAAGATATGGTTTTAAACAAACAAAGGGAAATTGGCTCAAATTTGGTTAACAAAGGTGGCTAGAAAGGCTCGGGGTTAACAGAAAACAAATGCCTCAGTGTGTATAAGTGTGCAGTCAAATTCCAACAGACAATACGCAAGCTCGAAGTGATAGAGACATACCTGAACAAACTCTCATGATTATTATTTTTTTGGATTTTTATAACTCACCATGGTTGGTATAGCTTGACAGGTTCCGAAGTACTCTTAGTGTGGTGTAGTTTTCTATCCGACTCAGGTGCACAATACTTTATATCAGTCCAGTGTCAGAAAGTTGCGTCCAATCATCTTCTTCAGCGGTATCCACTTTTGGGGGTTTCTTATAGAGCAAGTATGGGTTGGATCTTTCATCCTCTAACTGCTCGCTCATCATTCATCCGGCCGAATCCAGTCTATCTGCACACATAACAGAAAACAAAAAATAGTAAGATGATTTAAACATAAAATAAAACACACCAAAAAGAACATAAAATAGAAACCCCCTACACTTGAACCAAACAGTGACCTCATTGTTTTAGAACAACATGAGGGGGAACTCACATAGCCTCACTGAGGAGGAGGAAAGTGCAGCCTCATCTGCTGCATCCACTGGTGCATCTCATCAAGTATCTTCCCTTGTTGGTTCTGCTCACTTCCCTGGCGTGACTGTTCACCCCGGGTCTCTCCTATCTCAGTTTGCAACCAAGACCATTGGTCTGGTGTCACTGGTGCAGATCCGGTGCTTGAGTGATAAGCTTTGGAGTGTGAAGGAATAGTCTATTCCAGTTCAGGCTCTGTCTGATAATCCTCCTGGGCTTGGGTACCTGCTAGGCCATGCGCTTCCTCTTCTTCGTCCTCGTAATTGGTTGGAACACTTCTATACAACCAGTTCTCACGATTAGAAATCCCAATTCTAGCTGAATCGAGTAACGCAATGATAAATTTGTTCCTGATCATCACAGCATAATAATTCCGTTCAACCTGGATCATCCCCTGATGAATTAATGCAGTCATGTCCAACTTGATCGTCCCTGAAACTGGGCTATCATTAGCAACATCTGGATGATAGCCAAAATGTTCAGCTATTTGTGTGATAATGCCTCCAACAAAAATACTTCCTTGCGTAGCTCTGCCCACACGTCCTAGGTAGTCAGCCGCAAAGGCGGCCACATTCACAGATATTTGATTTACCATGGCATACAAAAGATACAACTCCCGCTTATTGGCTACTCCTGTGCTATCACCTCGACCGAATAGTGTATACGCTAAACCCTTTTGTGCCATACGGAAACAGGGGTTCTGGATGCTCGACGCCTTAGCCGCTTTAGAAATGTAAGTAGTGGAGCCAGTTATGGCATTCCAGAAATCTCTAGCAATAAAATCTTCCGGGACAGCCCCGTGTCCATAAATAGGGAGACGCAAGATGTTTCCCAACTCTTCAACTGTTAAAGCGTGATCAATATTATTAAGTCTGAACTTTAGAGTACCATGATAATAATACACAGATCCAGTCCAAGTCTTTTGCAATGAAAACTCCACAGAACTCAAAACTCAAGGGTTATTCTTTCATAAGTAGGTGCTTCAAAATGCATGAATTCTAGCATCCATATAGAGTGGAACATCCTATCTACCTCCTCGGATATTCCTAAATCAGCAAGAGTTTTAGAACAGAGATATCGTGTTGGCGTAATTTTACGCTTTACATGGGCAGAATATCGTGCTTCATGTGTCGGGTCATCGAAGATGATGTCGTGCTCGTTTGGCTGGCGAGTTGCTCTTTTTCTCGGTCTAGAAGACGCGACAATGGCTTTCTTTCCTTTGTCTCCGCATTTTGGTGGCATTTTCGTCAACCTGCAAAATTATCAAAAACAAAAATAGAGATAATACAAAAATACCACCGTAGAAAGGTAGAGAATGTCGAGGAGAACAACTTTTGTGAAGCGGATAAAGGAGTTTGTGGAGTGGGTGAGTGAGAAAATGGAGATTGAATGGTGAGTGAGAATGGGGGTTTCTAGGTTTTTTAGAGAAGAAGAAGAAGAAGGTGGATGGAAAGGAAAAAAAAATGGAAAGAGAGGGATTAAAAACAATTTATGAGTGGTTAATATGGAATGATAAGATTTTTACTACATGGGCCCACCACATTTAAAAATCAGGAGTTTGAAAATTCAAAAAAACTTGAAAATTCGCCCCCTGACACGGGCCGGTCAGCTGACCCGACCCCCCGTGTCAGGATTCTTCCACCAAGCTTCCAAAAATAATTAAACTCCTCTTCTTCAGTAGGCTTGACACGGGTCGTGTCAGGGGACACGACCCCCCGTGTCAGCCTACTGCCACCTTGCCTATGATAAGCCCAAAATTGCATTCCTTCAGTAGGCCTGACACGGGCCGTGTTAGTGGACACGACCCCCCGTGTCAGGGTTCTGCCACCCAAATTTAATTTTTTTTTAAAAACCCTGAGGTTTCCAATGATGGCTACAATCTTCCTTCTTCCTCTTATTGACTATGCGAACACCTACAAAATAAAATACTGACACGAACAAAAAAAACGGTTAAAGTTAAAATATGTGGGTTGCCTCCTACGAAGCGCTGCGTTTAACATCGCCTGGCTCGACGGTCGCCCGTCCTACCCTGTAAGACGAACAACATCCACTTGACCAAATGACTGCCCTTGATAATAGGGCTTCACCCTCTGCCCATTCACCTTAAAAATGTCTCCGGTTTGCTTGATTTTTTAGCTCAATCGCCCTATGAGGGAACACTTTGTGAACAACAAACGGTCCCAACCATTTAGACCTCAGTTTTCCTGGAAATAATTTTAACCAGGAATTGTACAAAAGGACCAGCTGTCCTTCCCAAAACTCCTTCTTTAGGATCTTTCTATCATGCCATTTTTTTGCTTGGTCTTTATACACTTTGGCATTTTCATATGCACGGTTCCGAAATTCTTCCAACTCATGGAGTTGAAGGATCCTCGAACTTCCAGCTTAAGAGAGATCCATATTCATAAATTTTGATGCCCATAATGCCTTATGTTCTAACTCCAAAGGCAAATGGCATGCCTTTCCATAAACTAGCTGGTAGGGCGACATACCGATTGGCGTTTTGAAAGCCGTTCGATAAGCCCACAACGCATCATCCAATTTAGTTGCCCAATCCTTACGAGAGGAGTTCAATGTCTTTTCAAGAATCTGTTTAAGTTGCCTATTTGAAACTTCTACCTGGCCACTCGTCTAAGGATGGTAAGGAGTAGCTATGTGATGCTTCACATTGTACTTTTGGAGCAACCTTTCCATTAGGTGATTCAGGAAATGAGTTCCTTCATCGTTTATCAGTGCTCTCGGTACTCCAAATCTTGCAAAGATATTTTCCTTTAAAAACTTCACCACTACCTTAGCATCATTAGTAGGCAAGGCCACAACTTCAACCCATTTAGAGACATAGTCCACCGCTACCAAGATGTAATTTTTTCCAAATGACGGTGGAAATGGGCCCATGAAGTCTATTCCCCAAACATCAAACAACTCAACTTCTAGCATGGAGTTCTGGGGCATCTGATTTCTCTTTGATATATTCCCAGTTCTCTGACATTTATCACACTCTCTTACCATCTCTTGAGCATCTTTGAACAATGAGGACCAGTATAACCCTGACTGGAGAACTTTGGACGCAGTTCTATCCCCATTGAAGTGCCCGCCATACTCTGAATCGTGACAAGCTTTCAACACATCCCTCTGCTCTTCCTCGGGCACACACCTTCTGATCAATCCGCCAACTCCTCGTTTGTATAGGAACAGATCATCCCATAAAGAAAACCTGCAATCATGCAAAAACTTTTTCTTTCGGTTATAATCAAAATCATCAGGAATGATACCCCTACCAAATAGTTCGCATAATCTGCGAACCAGGGAACACCAATAACAGTGAGGATGTGTTCATCAGTAAACTCATCCTTTATCAGTCGTTTCTCTTCCGTTTCTTCAATAGGTGACATACGAGAGAGGTGGTCAGCAACTGTATTTTCACACCCTCTCTTGTCACGAATCTCAACATCGAACTCCTGGAGGAGTAGAATCCATCTCAAGAGTCTTGGCTTAGAATCTTGCTTAGCAAAAAGATACTTCAAAGTGGCATGGTCAGTATAAACAATGACTCTTGAACCCAACAAATATTGCCTAAACTTATCAAAGGCATACACAACGGCTAACAACTCCTTTTCGGTAGTTGTATAGTTCATCTGTGCAGGGTTGAACACATGACTAGCGTAGTAAATAACATGCAATAAGTTATCTCTTCGATGTCCAAGAACAGCCCCTACTGCAATGTCACTAGCATCGCACATGATCTCAAACGGTAGAGACCAATCGGGGGCAATAACAATGGGTGCCGACACTAATTTATTTTTCAATGTTTCAAATGCATCGGCACACTCCTCATCAAAAACAAAAGCCTTATCCTTAACCAAAAGGGTGGTCAGGGGCTTGGCTATTTTAGAGAAGTCTCTTATGAACCGGCGGTAGAAACCCGCATGGCCTAAGAAATTTCATATACCTTTTTCGTTTACCGGCGGTGGAAGCTTTGAGATTACCTCCACTTAGGCTTGGTCAACTTCAATTCCCTTGTTAGAAATTTTGTGACCTAACACTATACCTTCTCGTACCATGAAATGGCACTTCTCCCAGTTGAGGATTAAGTTGCTCTCCTGGCATATTTCTAAAACAAGAGAAAGGTTAGTTAAACAATTATCAAAAGAAGACCCAAATACCGAGAAGTCATCCATGAAGACTTTCATATGCTTTTCGAGCATATCTGCAAAGATGGAAGTCATGCATCTCTGAAATGTAGCAGGGGCATTACATAACCCAAATGGAATCCTTCTGTAAGCTAAAACACCATATGGGCATGTAAAAGCCGTCTTCTCTTGATCTTCCGGAGCAACCGTAATTTGGTTGTAACCGGAGTATCCGTCTTGGAAGCAGTAATAATCATGACCAGCTAACCTTTCCAACATTTGATCGATGAATGGTAAAGGGAAGTGGTCTTTTCTTGTTGCTAGATTTAACCTCCTGTAATCAATGCATACTCGCCAACCTGTAACCGTCCTGGTGGGGATTAACTCATTCTTCTCGTTCTTTATAACTGTGGTTCCCCCTTTCTTGGGCACCACATGCACCGGACTCACCCACGAGCTGTCAGATATTGGATATATTAGTCCTGCATCCAACAACTTCACCACTTCTTTTCTTACCACTTCCTTCATCGCCGGATTAAGTCTCCTTTGAGGTTGGACAACCGGTTTGTGATCATCTTCCATGAGGATTTTATGCATGCAAACCGTTGGGCTAATACCCTTCAAATCTTCAATCTTCCATCCCATTGCACCCTTGTGCTTTTTAAGAACTTGCACCAACCTATCTTCTTGAACACTTTTTAGTTTGGTACTTATTATCGCCGGACATTTGCCTTCGGTGTCTAGGAAGACATACTTGAGATTTTCGGGTAGTTCTTTCAATTCAGCCCCCTTTTTAGTTTCCTCACCACCTTCCGTGAATTGAGGTGTCATAAGATCTTCCCACCGGTGTATTCGAGATCCCTTAAATGGAGGTTGAGCTTCCATCATGGCAATCACTTCCAACTCTTTTTCACCGGCTTCTTCACTATCTTAAAAACTTGATAAACTCAAGACTTTTTCCAACGGTAATTTTTGTGCATTTACCGAATTCTCATTATCAATCACTTGATCTATCACCTCTATAGTATGGCTTGTACCAATATCATCTTTGTGCTTTATAGTGTTTCGCACATCAATCTTCAACTCCTCATCATAGACCTTAAGAGTCATAGTGCCCTCTTCTATGTCTATCAAACATCATCCGGTCTCCAAAAATGGCCTTCCCAAAACGAGTGGTATTTCTTCGTCCTCCGGCATCTCTAAAATAACAAAGTCCACCGGGAACACAAACTTATCAATCTTCACTAGAACATCTTCCACTATTCCATAAGGCCTCTTAACAGAATGATCGGCAAATTGTAAAGTCATCCTAGTGTCTTGTACAGTTCCAATCCCTAACTTTTTGTATATGGACAACGACATAAGTCTTACGCTCGCCCCCAAATCAATAAGAGCCTTCTTGAAAGATCTATCTCCAATAGTGCATGGAATGGTGACCGAGCCCCTATCTTTCTTTTTCACCGGAATCTTCATTCCCTGCAAAATAGCACTACAAGTTTCGGTTAGAATAATAGGTTCCGTATCGACGAATCTCTTCTTGGAAATGATGTCCTTCATGAACTTGGCATATGTAGGCATTTGCTCAAGTGCCTCCAGGAAAGGAATATTGAGTTCAAGCTTCTTGAACATTTCTAAGAATTTTTCAAAAAAAATTTCGTGCTGCCCTTTCTTTTTGTTTCTTGTTGGAAAGGGGAGCTTGATGTTCTGTTTGGGCTCAATGATCTTCTCCTTGGCTACTTGCTCAGGTATAATCACTTCTTCATCACAACCTCATTTTCCTTAATTTCCAACTCAACTTCAAGTAACCGGTCTTTACCTCAGATTCTTTCTCGGTGTCCTCTTGGGGTTTGGTACGTCTCGTGGTCACTGCACTAACATTATTATGCTCTCGCGGGTTGGTTACCGTTGAACTTGGAAGAGTATTCTGTGCTTGAGAACTTGCTAACTGTTGAGCTATTTGGCTCATCTGGACCTCTAGATTTTTTATGGAGGCACCTGTATTCCTAAGATTACTTCGTGTCTCTTCCTGGAATTGAGAGCATTGAGCTGCCATCTTCTCAATGGCAATTTCCCAATCCGCTTTCTGTTGGACCTGTTGTTGAGGTTGGTAGTACTGTTGTGGTTGTTGCTGATATTGTTGCTGTTGTGGTGGTGGTTGTTGTGGGCGGTATTGTTGTTGTTGGGGTTGGTTCGGGTATGGAGCAGGTCCTTGCTTGAGAACATTTCCTTGCTGATCTTTCCAGGAAAAGTTTGGATGATTTTTCCATCCTGGATTATACGTGTTCGAATAAGGATTGTTCTGCTTCAGAAAGTTGATTGCTTCAACCTATTGTGTTGTAGCCACACAATGCATGGCAAAGTGAGGACCTCCATAAATTTCACAATTTACCGCTTGAACCGGTTGCACTTGTGCTACCGTCTGTGTATCCAGATTCATTTTCTTCAACCTTCTCTCTACTTCAGCCGCAATCTGATCTTCCATTTTCACAACCTGTTATGTTAGCTTCAAGTCAATTATCTTCTCAGGTTGGCTAACACTGCGATCATACAGCTCCAGGTGCTCATTTGCTGCAATCGCTTCTATTATCTTTTTAATGCCAGTGGCTGTTGAAAAATTTGTAGAACCACCGGCAGCTGTATCAATAAGCTACTTTGTCTTCATCTTTAACCCATTCACAAAATTCTGCATTTGTTCGGTTGCGTCCATATTATGGGTGGGACATGCAACCAAACACCTCTTAAGTCTCTTGTAAGCATCTCCAAGTGATTCTCCTTCTTTCTGCTTGAAATTAACAATGTCATATCTTTTTCGGATGTATACAGACGCTGGAAAATACTCGTTCAGAAATGTAGTCTCCATCTCTTGCCAAGTAGTAATACTCCCAGCGGGTAGTGAATAAAACCACTCTTCGGCGTCATCGGATAAGGTAAACGGGAACATCACCAACTTCTTTGCCTCTTCAGAGTGTCCCTTAATTTTCAAGGACGTGCTCATGATAAGGAACCTTTGCAAGTGCTTGTTGGCATCTTCATTGATTCTTCCTGAAAACGGCCTACTCTGAAGCTGTCGGATGGTAGATGGGTGTAGCTGGAACTGTGCAACAGTAACTGGTTGATTAACGATTGTCAACCGTATTGCTGGAGCGTTTGCTCTTTCATAATCACCGAGAAGTCTCTCTGCGGGTGGATTTTCTGCCATAATAATAGTTTTTGACTCTGAATTTGAGCCGGAATTTGTGTGCTGAGAGTGGCCTGAAACTGACTCTTCTTTCTCGGGCTCAGGGATAATTAGTTCTGAACTCGATGCTGCCAGCCTTTCTAGCCTAGCTTGCCGACGTCTGGCGTGCAAGAATCTTTCTGGTTCTGCGTCAAAAGAAAATTCAGCTGAGGCCTTACCTCGCATACACAGGTTAGCAAAGTATTAGTAATTATAAAGAAAAATAATAACAGGAAAATAAATTTAAATTTTGGTCACAGAGTGACAAAATTTCAATTGAAATAAAATCGACACTAAGAATTTGGCAGTCCCCGACAACGGCGCCAAAAACTTGATCGAAAAAATAACAAGTGTACTATTTTCCTTCCCAAATCTTGCCTAAGTACTTCCAAATCAACTAAACAGTAAGAATTTCCCAGAATACCCCTCAGATTACTTAAACTCAAAAATACAAAAAAAATCAGAAAATTTTATCTCCCAGGCTTGCTGACACGGGCACCCGTGTCAGCCTTCTGTTCCTTGTGCCAACTGGTTCTTTGCTCCAGGCCTGCTGACACGGGCCGTGTCAGCTGACACGGGCACCCGTGTCAGCCCTCTGACTTTGCCCAAAATCATCTATTCTTTGTCTCTCCTGACACGGCCCGTGTCAGGCAACACGGGGGCCCGTGTCAGGCTTCTGGCTCCTTCCCAAAATTGTCTTTGAACCGCATCCGAACTCGGCGTTTTCTGCGTAAACTCTCTGGCTTCCATACTGTAACCTGAAAAACAATAGAACTACCAAACCAAGATTTCAAAAGTACTTTATTCATCATATTTTTAAACTAAACAAAGACAAGCAATCAAAATGCAAAAACTTCAATACTTAAAGAAAACGATAAAAACAAACCAAAGTGTTACCGATAGAGCGAAATTCTTGCCGAATGGTTGACGAAAACTAAGTAGAATAGGTGACCGATCAATAATCATATCCAGGGGCATGTTGCCTGAAGACTCTGCTGAACATGGGCAAGTTAGTTGTTGTTTTCACCGTCTGACCATCCCTAGAGGGCGAGTTTGAAGTTTCATTATACAAAATGCAGTCAATCCGGGGCAGTTACGTCGAGATTTGATAAATCTCTCTAAGAGTTTGGAAACATTGGAACATTTTGGATGTCAACTTTTCTATAAAATCCTCTTGAGACGACTTCTTCTCATAAACCATGTGACCTAGGGCATTTGAGAATTAAAGATTATTTTATCCATTCACCACAACTGTTGTTCGAAACGACGACTACCACACAGTTCATCAATACAGAACTACATTGTTCTCACAACATTCTTTACCCATGCCCCCAAAGAGTTTCTGTCTCAAGTGTGTGATGATTCCCCAGTAAGTCTCTACTTCAGGTAGTTGCGACTATTCCCCGGCGAATCTCTACTTCAAGCAATTATGGCAAGTTTAATGCAAGATTCCCCAGTTGGTGACCTAAGAATTCCCAGTGAATCTCCCTGGCTTCAACCTTCCCCGATGAAGTGAGTGTTTATTTCACTCCTCAACAGACTTCGTACAACTTCAATATTCCCCAGCGAAGTGGATGTTTATTTCATCCCCATGAAGTTTCGACTCTGACATCTTTAGCTACTATGTCGATCCAAGCTTCCCCGATGAAGTGGATATTTATTTTATCCCTGTGAGGCCTCAGCTCTGGCATCTCCATTTGCAACGTCCTTTCAGACTACTTCAGTTCGCAGTGGATATTTATTTTATCCTCTATGAAGTCTCTCTCTCTCTCTCTCATCATGATTTTGATCCTTTCCTAGTGGATCTTTCTCATTCCCAATAGAGTAACCAGATTCATCTTGACAATCCCCTAAGTGGAGTCATGATGTTCATCCTCAAGTGGAGTGCTCTCTTTTCCTCAGAGAAGTTTGAAGCATTAAAGCAGGACTTTGTTTCTATATGTGGCTTTCTATTCACCCCAGTGATGTTTCTATCTTGCGAAGATTGGCCGAGTATATGTGTCGAGATGTTTATTTCACCTCCAGTTTACTTCTTTTTGTTTATTTTGTCTGCATAAGCATAACATAACATACATTCATTCATATAGATACATGGCATATGTGCATTTTACATTTTGTGATGTTTGTTTGTTCATTCACTTTGGCAATGGTTATCCCCAAGTGACCGGGTTTGTCTTCTCCTTCCAAGTAGAGTCGTCAGCCCTAAGCAGAAAAAGTGCACATCCTTTCTAATTCCCCACTGAGTTCGATCCTCGTGGAAGATGGTTGATTTAGTTTTCTTTTCCATTTCTGGATAAAGATAAACCTCAGTTGAGTTCATTCCTCATTGGATATAGTCTTGTTTGACCGTTTCTTTTCAGTTATTCCTGGATTGAACTTTAGTCCTTGACAATCACAATTTTGAATCACTCTAGGCTTTTGAACCTAGATCGAGCTTGCATTTATTTTGCACTTTGTCTCCCCAGGAAGAATCTGCTTGAAGATCACCATTGAAGACAAAATCTTTTCTCCAGCAGTGTTGTTATAACACTCTCTTGGAACTTATACCCAGACGACAAGTGGCAGCCTCTTTATTTGAGCAACTTATTTTGTTCTCAGGTTTTCTATTCAGATGACAAATGGCAGTCTCTCCTCAAAATAGTTTGTATATCCCCAGCAGATAATCTTTTCTTTGTTGACTACCCAGTAAACCGGTAGCAGATGATCTTTTCTTTGTGAACTACCCAGTAAACCGGTAGTAGAATTACCTTTTGTTGACTACCTAGTAAACTGGTAGCAGATAATCTTTTCTTTGTGAACTACCTAGTAAACCGGTAGTAGATTTACCTTTTGTTGACTACCCAGTAAACCGGTAGCAGATGATCTTTTCTTTGTGAACTACCCAGTAAATCGGTAGTAGAATTACCTTTTATTGACTACCCAGTAAATCGGTAGCAGATGATCTTTTCTTTATGAACTCCTAGTAAATCGGTGGTAGAATTACCTTTTGTTGACTACCCAGTAAACCGGTAGCAGATGATCTTTCTTTGTGAACCACCCAATAAGTTGGTAGCAGATAATCTATCCCCAATGAAGTTATCAGCATATCTTTTTCTCCATCAAATGGCATCTCTCCGGAAATTCTTCAGAGAAGTTTGTTGAAGACTTTACAAGTGTTTCTCTTTATTTGGGAATTCCTGTTAGAAGGATTTTATTTGCTCCAATGCAATTCCAAACTACAGCAATACTGCTCCTCAATGATGTTCTCCCAGTGAGTCCACTATTCAAATTTACTCCCATCAAATGGCAACGTTTCGAGAAGTTTGGTGAAGATTCTTACAGTTGATCTTTCTCTTTATTTGAGAAGACATATTTCGCAAATCAACCAGTCCGCATCTCTTCTGAAGACCCCCAACGATGTTTTTTAATATCCAGTAAATTATGGATTCCCGCTGAAGTCTTCAATCTCCAGTGAAATCCCAATCCTCTGTGAAGTTACTTTCCAACAAGTATTCACCTTTCCAAGAAGTACCTGAGATTTGCTCGTGGCATACAACCTCGAAGCATTTATGTCAAGACCCGCTCGTGGCATACAACCTCGAAGTGTTTATTTCCAGACTTGCCCGTGGTATACAACCTCGCAGTATTTTATTTGAAAACCTGCTTGTGGCATACAACCTCAAAGCGTTGAAAGGTTTACTTTTACCCTTTTCAAGTGGAATACGCTATTAAAGAAGAAACTGAGACTCGTTCATGGCATATAACCTTGAAGCGTGGGGAGGTTTATTTTACCCTTTTCAGGTGAAAGACCTTGATCAAAGAATAAACTAAGACCCGTTCATGGCATACAACCTTAAAGCGTTGGGAGGACTATCTGAATCATATTTTGATAATTGGAAGCTTATATTAGTTATTGTCTTTGTTTAATCTATCATATGTTTGGTAGTAGGTAATTTACCATACCTTTTTTATTAGATACCTGTGCTTAGGCTACCATGTTTGGTAGTAGGTCATCTTTCCTTTTGTGTTTACCTTTGCTTAGGCTACCATATGTTTGGTGGTAGGTAATATACGTCATTTCACTTCAACTTGATACCTTTTCTTAGGCTACCATCTATTGGTAGTAAGTTATCCTTCTTTTCAAGTTTCTTGCCTGCTGTTTAGGCTACCATACCCTTGGTAGTAGGCAATACACACCTTTGTTCTATTTTGAGATGCCCTGTGATTGTCAGTTGGTAGTCTCTTCCCCCGGTGGAGTTGGATTTTTCCCTGTGGAGTCTTGCTTTGCTAAGTTGTCCTCGTCGGGTCTTTCATTCTTTAATTGTGTTTTAGCGTTTTCTTTATACAGTTATCCCCTGTGACATCTTTCCTCATAGGATCTCTGTCTTTCATATAATATCATTTCATGTCATATCATGTGCATCTTGTGGCATCTTAGGGACAAAAGTTGTGCATATTTGTATTTAAGTCTCTCCTATCACGTCGAGACGAAGATTTCAATCTTCATATCTCCGGATAGAAGAAACTTAAATATGGGCATCTGTCACACTCTAATTTTTAACCCTAAGATCCCACCTCTTTATGCATCATCTTGTATAACATCTTTAGGTCATAGGGTCTTGTGTGTGTGATTATTATGAGTAACAAGTGTGTGGATGTACATTAATTTCGAGTGTAGATGATATTTATTCTCATAATCAAGTATGACCGGATACATGTTTATGTATCTAGGAGCCCTGATTTCTTGGCATTTCAAGAAGCAACCTGTGGATGCTCTGTCAATTTGTGAAGCTGAATACATAGTTGGTGCTTTGTTAGCTTGTCAAGTTGTTTGGCTGATGAATTTGCTGCATGAACTGAAGTTCAAGGTGAGCAAACCCGTCAGATTGGTGATAGATAACAAATTTTCCATAATGCTAAGAATTCAGTGTTGCATGTAAGAAGCAAGCACATTGATACTATGAATTATTTTCTGCGCAATCAAGTTTAATATGGAGTGCTTAAGGTTGTTCATTGTAGCACTCAGAAGCAACTTGCAGATGTGCCAACCAGGGCAATCAAAATTGAACACTTCATTAATTTGAGGGATGAAATTGGTGTTGTGGATTTTTAATCTTGAATATGAATTAAGGGATGGTGTTTAAATGTAATTCAAATTCAAGTTGTTAGTTTGAATTTCATTTGCATTTGTATTTGAGTTGAATTTGGGTGAATGTAAATAAGACCAAAGTGAGTTGCATTTGTGACAAAATTATTAATTGAGTTTTGAGATTTGAAAGCTAGTTACAATTCTCTCTCTCTCTCTCTCTCTCTCTCTCTCTCTCTCTCTCTTTCTCTCTCTCTCTCTCTCTCTCTCTCTCTCTCTATATATATATATATATATATATATATATATATATATTTGTATTTGAGTTGAATTTGGGTGAATGTAAATAAGCCCAAAGTGAGTTGCATTTGTGACAGAATTATTAATTGAGTTTTGAGATTTGAAAGCTAGTTACAATTCTCTCTCTCTCTCTCTCTCTCTCTCTCTCTCTCTCTCTCTCTTTCTCTCTCTCTCTCTCTATCTCTCTCTATATATATATATATATATCTATTTAACTATATATATATATATATATATATATATATATCTATTTATCTATATATCTATCTATCTATCTATCTATCTATCTATCTATCTATCTATCTATCTATCTATCTATCTTTCTACCTTTATCCCTCTCACTATCTGATTTTACCGAATCAGATAGAGATCAGCAGCCAGTAACACGCCGTGAGCTCCTAGTTCGCCGGTGGTGGAGAAGAGGAGGGGGTGTACCTGCAAGGCACTCCGATGCTAAAGTAAGTTTCACCGGGAGAGAGAAAGCAAGTACATAAAGCGTAGAATTTAGAATACCTAACCCTCTAGTGAAAGAGGGTATGTATAATGTGCCCCGAGCGCTGGGCCAACAATTATTCGCATTGGGTTGGATCATTAGGCCCAATACGAATAACTTCCAGGACCTACGTGGCATAAGGAAGACCAGCACGTGGTCTTCGTCCTGGGTCAACTTCTTCATAAACTTCAAAAGGTGAAGGACTTGTTCCTTCGCTCGTGGGTAGTTGGCTATTGAGGTGTCCCCGCGTGGGGGCACATGGAGACCGTGGGGAAGACACGTGAGCGCTCCCCATGTGAGTTGATAAACTGGGCCTTCATTGGGCCCTCCCCGACAGGGAGCTAGGTTGGGTCTTGCCTAACAGTGGAGCAGCCTCTGGCCCAGCCCAGAACAGGAGCCCCCCAAGTTGTTGCTCCGAAGCAGAGGAGTAATGACTTAAGAGTCAAATCTTATGTCGAGGAGGGGCTCAGGAACATGCCCGGAGGATTGTCGCGCGTGCCCAAAGCGTTGAGCTTGCGAGACAATGCGCGTGACTAGATGTAGGGGCCAATAGTTGCGCTCGACGGCAGGGTTGATGACAGGGTCGACAAGACGTTCATCCCGATGACAAGCGCCCGCGGGGAGGGTTGCCCGTCACACTCAGTCATGGCTCTTTCCAACTTCTCCCGGGGAAGCATTCCCGCCAGGTTTGGGCACGCCATTTCCTCAAGCCGACGAGGGGCTTGAAGGGGCACGCGTGGTGTCTTCTTGTGCCACGTGTCAGGAGTAATAAATGCCTGTAATGGCTACAGAAGGGGTGCTTGAGTGCCTACAAAATGCTCCGCCTCCCGTGCAAGAGCTTATAAATAGGGGGGAAAACTGATTCATTTGAACGCTCCCCTCATTCTAGCTCAAGAATTTCTCAAAGTTTCTTAAGGCTCTTTCTGCTCTCCTACGTCCGTTCGTCACCGCAGACGCCGTCAGCCCCTTGCTCCGCCGTCCAGTTCCCTCATTGTATAAGTAAGTCTTCTGAATTTCTCCAGATTTTATGCTTTTTCCGGCTTTTACGAATATTCGAGGGAGTTTTTTGAGTCTCCAATGAAGTTTTCGGAAGCATCATGAAGTTTCCAGCAACTTTTTCGGGGAGCCCATGAAGTTCCCGGCGACTTTCATGAAGTTCCCACCGGAGTCATGAAGTTTTCGATGAAGATTCCGGGGACAGCATGAAGATTCTGGGAAAATGAATGGGGTTTCCGATGAAGGTCTCGAGGACCTCCTGAGGCTTTAGCGTCCTTTCTGGGCTCGACGTCGATGAAACCTCCTCCTTGTGGACAGGTGCGTACACATAGGAAGTCCCTCGTCGAGGACACTTTCTACGCTTGATTCTGGTGGGGGAACTCAAGTGTCGAGGAATTCTTTCCTCGCGGAGGAGGTTTCGTGTTCTGCTTCGAGGAGAATTTCCTCACGACCATGCGCTTGTCGGCAAGGGCTTCTGTCGAGGACGTGTGTCGAGCATTTCCTCGCCCTTTCACTTGATTTGAGGTGGAAGGGTGGATTTGATCTTATCATCGAATTCAATATTTCCTTCTGCTTTTCAGGTTAAATGGACCCCAAACCCGAGGATGTCGTCATGGTTGACGAAGAGGTCGTCGACATGGAAGACATTAGCGAGGATGTAGAAGACAACTCGAGGGATGCAAACGATGAATCTCCCTCCGCGTGGGCCAGGCTGGAACCCCTATCCGCTGTTTCGCGTTTCATCCACGACGACTCAGAAGTTTTCGCCACCGTCGAGAAACTGGAAGAGGGGGTACCTGCGAACTGGCGGGTTTACAAGCCCAAGGAAACGGACCGGATTTGCTCGACCTACAAGGGGACGCGCTTCCCAATGTACGAGTTCGTCTTCTGGGGAGTGGGGCTTCGCATACCCTTCACTGATTTTCAAACGCCGGTGTTCCAATAGCTGGACTTAGCGCCCTCGCAACTTCATCCCAACGCCATCGCGTTCATGCAGGCGTTTGAGCTCGTCTACTGATATCTCTAAGTCGGCGCTACGCTCCCATTGTTCTTCCGCCTCTTCCACCTGCAGCGTCAAATTCATCATGACCGACACAAGTGGGTGTCATTGAAACAATCGAGGAAGCTGTTCAAAGTGTATATGGACTCTATCTAGTTCTTCAAGGACAAATATTTCATCGTGAAGCCTGTGACTCACGCCGCCATCGATTCCTTGTTCGATCACGTGGAGACGCTCGTCGACGGGCGATGGGATGTGCTCTTTGAGGCAGAATGCTCACTTTAAAAGAGCAACATAGAGCTATATCACGAAGCCCCACAACTTAAACAAAGATGATAGTCTCGCCTATGACAGGATAATGGGCTTTATCGACAGCTTTACTCTCGCCAAGTGCGTGACCAAAGACGGAAGCTTTGTACGGGATTCTAACGGGGACATTGCTCTCGAGGTCCGTTTAATCAACACCAACGCACTCCTCGAGTGTGGTTCTGACGAGGAGGTCTTGAGGCTCTTAGGTAGTGAGCATTTTTATTTGTTTGTATGCTCGCTCCTCCTTGTTATACTGACTCGTTCCTTTTTTTGTTGCAGGTCAAATGTCGAATCTCCAAGATTGTGTGTTGAAGCTCGCGGAGACCAAAGGTGTGAAGAAGGCTCCCAAGGGCCGTGTTTCCTAGGTCTAACAAATGGCAAGGGTCGACCAGCATCCTGGGGGTTCCTCCTCTCCTCGGGGGAGTCAGTCTCCGATATCTCAGGATCCTCCGACCAAGAAACAATGTCTCGAGGAGTCTGGTCCCGTCGACCTTTTGGAGAGCGTTGTTGGGGAAAGGTTCATGTTGCCTCCCTGCCATCTCCACCGGGGGCTCTTTGGCGGGGACAACTCCCTGATTGTACCCGCGGTAGAGTCTAAAGCAATTATGAGTGTCGACAAAGCGACTAAGATAAAAGCTTTGTGCGAGGACATGACAGCCATGATGAAGGTTTTTGAGACGACCCTGGTCCTCAACGATGAGACCAGCTGTCGTACCTCAAAAAATACGATCTGCGTGATGCGCAAAACTAGGGTTTGCACAATCAAGGATGGACTTACGAGAGTCGCCACCGAACTTTATTTATTCCCGTGAAGGGAAAGTAAAAATATCGAGAAAACCCACAGGGAAAAGAATAGGGTATGGTCATCGCAACCATGTGGGTTCGGAAGTCGGTTATGTAAGGAGAAGGTGTTAGCACTCCCTACATCCATCATACTCGATGGGAATCGTCTAAGTTGTCTAGGAATGAAAGGTGTTTGTTATCTATAAGCTTGCTAAGGGAAAGATGGATGAATACTTGAGGAAAAATGAAAGATTTTTTATTATTGAGTTCGTCTGAGTTTTCAACCCAGTGCCTACGTATCCCAGAGGGAATCAGAACTCCGTAGTTCTTGTTGAAATTTTTTTTGTTTATTGTGTGTTTTTTATGGACTATGCTAGGCAGTACATCCTTTTTGAAAAATTTAAACGGAAAAGACCTGAAGGCCAAAAAGTTTGAGATGTGTTGAATATTTTTTAGATTTTTTGAAAAGAGGTTAGAGATAAGTTAAAGTATTTTTGGATTTTTTGGGAAAAAGAGATTTTAATTTTTAAAGGGAAAGGAAACCTATCCTAATTCTAAGATCCTAAGGTTATGGTAAAGGAAAAATCTACCTAATGTTATCATGCAAGAAAATTAACCCTAACGGTTGTCATGTCCGGCTTAAAGCCTAAGGTTAACTTAATTCTAATTAATCAATGATTATGTTGAATAAATATATATCCTAAGGGATCATGTGAATCACAACAAGGCATATAAACATGTCATGCATCAATATCAACATCACAATTCATCATGGGATTCACCAACGTCCCCGAGACAAAGCAATCATGGCATTTGAGGAATCGACAATCAATCAATCACAATTCTAATAGTGTCGCAATTCCAATTGTAACTTTACTAAAAACCTTCTATCAAAATCTAAATAAAAGATAAATCAACATCTTAATTGAAAATTAATTGTACATTTATAAACTTCAACGTTGTAATCACACAAAAAAAAACAAATCTAATTAGCAAGAATAAACTAATAAAAACTAATTAAAGGCCAATCAAAATTCTAATTAAAATAAAACAAATTATAATCTTACAAGAAAAGTCTTAATCTATTGAAAAATATTTATTAACAGATTAGTCAAAATTCCAATGATAAAAAAAAATTAAGAAAACAAAACAAATCAAAAGAAGGTCAAAAGAAAATGGGGTGCAGAAAACTTTGAGGATGTGTTAGAAGAAACACTTGGGCTGGGGGTGCAAGGAAAATTGATGGTGTAAAAAAAGAAATAAGTGGGCTGATTATGAGGCCCATCCGAATCGCCTTTGAAGATTTAAATGAAAGTCAACTCAGCAAATGGAACTTCTTTCTTCCCTCTTCCTATGCACGACCCATTTTCCATTCTGTCCTCCTCACACGAAACTTCATCGATGTCGTCTCCCTCTTTCGCTCGTGTGTTCGACGGTCGGAAAAGGTTAACTCCTTGCAGCTTCTTCATTCTCTTTCGCTCACTCTCACCAATTGCTCGCGTCTCACTCTCTCACTCAACACTGTTCGCGGCCAGAAAAAGGTTAGCTCCGTCGCGTCATGGCTTCAAGCCAGCGGCGGCGGAGAAGGTCTCATGACTTCATCCTCCTCTGCATGTTTCCCTCAAATCAATTTAATTCGTCTTCGATTCCACCTCGCAACAACAATTGAAGATACTGCAATGAAAAATAAAAAAGAAATCGAAGTGGATACTCACCAAATTAAGGTATTGATTCGAAAATTCCTTCCCTCCTTTGTGCGTATTATTGCTGTTGTTCAATCTGCTCCTTCAATCCGTGTCTTACTTTCTGTATGTGATGTTGTTCGTGTGTGCGTAATTTTCTCAATGCTATGAATATACGTGTGTTGCTGTTGATGTTCTGAGTGTGGTGATATTGTGATCCTCTTTTTGTGACTTGCAGTTGTTCTTGATGTTGTATGTTGCTGCTATGCTGATGAGTCTGTGCTTCGTGTGCCTATGGATTTCGTATGTGCGTGATGTATTGTTCCTCCCTGCTGCGCGTGACTTCCTGAATATGTGTGTGAGTTCGTTCAAATTTGTGTGCGGTTTTGTGGTTTTTTTGTTTGTATTATGTTGTTCTGCGAATCGTATATTGCCTGCCTTTTCCAAGTCCTGTAACCCTCTTTATATAATCGAACTCCTGTGATTTTCTATTGATGCGCAATGAATTCCTTTCCATTCTTGTATGAACATGTCAGAGGGTGATAACGTTATTTCCGCTTCGATGCAAACATGTCCAAACATGCCCGAATTTCTTTCCTTTTTCAATTCATTATGTCTGTGGATGTTTGATTGTTGTCTGAGACAAGTTCACAACAGCTTTCCATGAATATCTGATTTTGTTTGGAAATCTGATCCTGCCATGAATTCTATGATTTTCATTATGTGTATGCTCTCCTATTATTATTTCATGATTCCATATGTCTGTCCATCAATCTTGATATGTGCAGGTTTGCGTGATCAGCAAGAAGTTCCATTACCAGTCTAAGTATGTTGAGAAAACATTGGCGGCAACACCATATGAAGCTACAATTGGGAAAACATGGGAATTCGCTAATGGATGGGAGTAGAAAAACGCCATCCTTCTCATCATTCAAATCAAAAAGTGAAAGCTCTCCATTGGACCTCAATATAAATGAACTGTAACTTTTTGCAATGAATTTAATCAGGAATAAATTGTACTTGGCAGTCAAAAATTGAAATTTCTCGTACTGTAAATCTGGACTTCCTTGTCATGAATCAATGTCGAACTGGTCTTGTTTTGTATAACTCTTATTTTTATTTTTTTGAATTATGCATGGATGTGAATCACACATGGAACAATTCATTTTTTAAACAAGCTATTTCATGGCATGTTCCTCAATGGCATTGTTGATACATTTTTTTAAGAAACAAGAATAAGAATTCTAATCACACCACAAACTTTGGCATATTAACATGGAACATGCTACAAGAACAATTTTCATGTGCATTGGAAGGAATCTCTTTGAATAATCTTGAATATTTCTAGAATTAATAAACACCCAACTTGTGAAAGAATTTGAATTTGAACATTTAAAGCATGAGCTTGTGATGTAGAATTTTGAATCTTGGAATGACATCTTGACCTTGAAATGGACCTTTTGTGAAAACCTGTGAAGTCTTCAAATTTTCTTAGATGTGGAAAGAAATGTTGAAACTTTATGCTTAAAATTTTGAATTTGGAACACTTTGATGGAGCTTAATCTCCTTTGAATTTGGAATAGTATCTTGGACCTTGTAACCTCGTTATAAAGTTATTGAACTTATGAGTCACCATGATTGGATCTTGAATTAAAGCGTGAACTTCATACTTGAAATTACGATGGAATCAACAATGAATCTTGAAACCAGTTTGAGTTTTTATAAAGAACATGAGTCTTGGATTTGCTTTGAGAACTTCTTGTCTAAACCTGATTCAAGATCCTTACCACTTCCAAACATATTGATCATAAATTATCAACAAGAAAGTCCAAACGTTTTCTCTTAAGATCAAAAGAACTTACATGATGATCCAATTTCATGAATAAGAACAAATTTTGCTTGACCTTTATTGCCCGCACCATCGAAGATGAACTTGGTACAAAAGTCATACCCTAAGAAATAAGGATACGACTTGCAACTCACCACAAAACCTTAACCAGTTCTCAAATGATCATGTTCAACACCAATGGACAGAAAACCCTAACTCTCTGAAGTATATATTTAATGAGTAAATGACTTGAGTCCTCTGAGAAATACTGAAGGGGATGACCTTGATCCTTGATGAGGATATGCTCAAACCCTAGTTCCACAATCCATGAAAGAAACAGTTGAAACGAAACAGAAAATTCGAACCCGTGGAAACCCTAGGACCCTTTGAATTAGAATCCATTGGTCACGTCTTGAAGTATTTAATTGTGAAAACGAATACCATCTCCACTTGAAACCAATGTTCCTGCACAAAACACGCACACAAGATACTATGACCTAATTCTCAGAAGATCTTGGCCAAAGTCCAGATGATCTTACAAAGAGAAAACTGAAAAAGGTAGGGCAAATTTGGGGTATGACAGACGCCCCTATCTAATTACCTTGAACCCGAGAGAATGAACTGCAGCATGGAGTTCGTTTTTAGGGTAAAAGTTAATTAGATACAAGAAGACCCCGAAATTTGTCCACCAAGAGAAAGAATACAGAATTGAGGTAGAAAGAGAAAGCAGTGAAAAAGCAATTAAATAAAGGAAGAATCGTTTATTGGCAAAGCTCTACAGTGGAAAGACTCATAAGAGACTTTTTAGGGTAACCTCTGCTCAGGGAGTAACAAAAGCGAAGATGCTGGGGATTATCATTATCAACTGCATGGTTGAAGAATGAATTGCTGGGGGATAGAAATCCCATGAGCAGGTGTGGGATATCAACTTTTTTTTAGAGTAATAGAGCCGACTTTGAAGGAGGACTGGCCGAGATATTTTGCTGATCGATCCTGGATTCTGTTATGATACGATGTTCCACTTTGGGGGGAAATGTCATGCATTGCATGATGTATGGAGATGTGTATAAGGATGCAACTGTTGGGGATTAGATGCGTGTATGAATATAAATGATTTTGTTACGTTGATGAGTGCAATGATGTGTTTGATGACAGTCTTGTTTTGGGAAAGAATGTTATGCATGTGACAATACAAATGATGGAGTATGCTCAGAATAGGTCTCCCTTTAAGGGTGAGACCCTTTTGGATATCATTGGGGATTGGATTTTGGAATTGCCAAGTGAAATTGGACTTTGGGTTTTATGAAGGTGCCAACAAGGGTGGACTTTTGGTGGTTGCCAATAAAAATTGGACTTTTGGATTATGACGGTGCCAACAAGAGTGGAATTTTAGGTAGCTGCCAATAAAAATTAGACTTTTGGGTTATGAAGGTGCCATCAAGGGTGGACTTTTAGGTAGCTGCCAATAAAAATTGGACTTTTTGGATTATGAAGGTGCCAACAAGGGTGTACTTTCAGGTAGTTGCCAATAAAATTGAACTTTTAGGTTATGAAGGTGCCAACAAGGGTGGACTTTTGAGTTGTTGCCAATAAAAATTGGACTTTAAAAGGTTTGCCAGACGGGAACTTGGACTTTTGGACGTTTGCCAGACAGGAACTTGGACTTTTAAATGCCAGATGAGAACTTAGATTTTAATTGCCAGACGGGAACTTGGACTTTTAACTGCCAGACGGGAACTTGGACTTTTAACTGCCAGACGGGAACATGGACTTTTAACTGCCAGACGGGGACTTGGACTTTTAATTGCCCGACGGGGACTTGGACTTTTAATTTCCAGACGGGGACTTGGTCTTTTAATTGCCAGACGGGGACTTGGACTTTGGTGTCAAATCTTGTGTTACAAGGCTTTTGAGATGTCAAATTCATGTTATGGGGGGTTAGGCCCAATGAATGACATGAAGTGCATGGCTCTATGCTTGAGCGAAGTGACATGACTAATGCATGCGAATGATTTATGCAATGATACGAAGGTTTCTAAAATGCCCCAGTAGAGGATAATGGATAAAATATTCCTTTTGTAGCAAAGCTTCTTGTCAGAATGCAAAAGTTATTTGGTGGGGTGATAACATGATTCCCCGACACTCGTCTTGAACTCAAAGGTTGTCGATAGACTTTTCTTGAATTGCTTAAAAGCATGGAGAGGTCTTGCCCCTCTGTGGCTCATCTTGCCTTAGTCTGGATCTTGAATGGAAGCATGGAGAACTCCGAATCATTAACCCTGGGCTCTAGTTCGTCACAGAGGGGACATGACCTTTTCACCAAGTGGTCGACGACCAGGTGGTCACCCCAACTGGGTTTGGAGGAGGAGCCGATCAATCCGAAGAGGAGCACCAGCCTGATGAGGAAACTGATGCTTAGTTTGCTTAGTGTTGGCTTGCGTGCCGTATTTTGTAATTTTGACTTTACCTGGCCTGCTCGCCATGGTTTTTGATATTTCCTTGCCTGCGTGCCATGGCTTGTAACGTTTAAACAACGGGCTTTGCCCTCAATTTGTAATATATTGTTTCTTTTAATGTTAGACTTTTCTGCATTTTGTGTGTGCTATTTGTTGGGTATTTATTTTCCCTGTTGCTTTGTATGTGATATCGTGTTTGCTTTTTTTCTTAAGTAATTGGGGCATTTTCTTGACATAATTGATCCTCGACTATGCAGAGAACTGATCGAGTGGTCGGAGTTGGGTTCCGACCATTGATGAAGCCAAGAGCTCGATCGAGGTCTTTGCTCCGTGACGTGAACTTCCAATCGCGAGCTGGGAGTTCTGCCTAATTGGTACGACAACGGTGGAGCTCGGTTAAGGTGTCCCCGTCAGATCAAGAGTCTGCTCGCACACACAAGAGCGGGCTCTTGTCTTTTTGTTTCAAGTTTAGGAGTCGCGCTTGTATCTTAGCGCGCTCCTGTGGTCGGGATGCACCTCGTCGTGGTCAAACCAAATATGCCGAGGGAAATGTTTAACTGTAATATTGTTTGAGCTTTTCAGCGTTTCATGGTAGGGCAAGTTCCTCCCCGTGTAGGTTTTTGAGGTAGTAGGCCCTATTTCCCATTTTTGCGCGGAATCGATAGGGGCCTTCCCAGTTCGCAGCGATTTTTCCCTCGCGCGAGTATTTCTGGTTCCTTCGCAAGACTAGGCTGCCTACTTGGAATTCGCGTTTAATGACTTTGTTGTCATGTCGCAAAGTTATCCTTTGTTTGAGTGAGGCTTCGCGGAGGGTTGCCCCCGACCGGATTTCTTCGACCAGGTTGAACTCCTCCCTCAACATCTCGTCGTTCATCTCCTCGTCGAGGGGAGATTTGGTCCGCCTAGAGGGTTCTCTTATTTCTACCAGAATAACTGCTTTGGTTCCATACGTTAATCGGAATGGGGTATCCCCGATGGTTGAGTGTGGGGTCGTCCTGTAGGCCCAGAGCTCCTCGACCCACCTCTTTTTGGCATCGCCTAGTCTTCGTTTCAGGCCTCGTAGGATCACTTTGTTCGCGGCTTCAGCCTGTCCATTTTTCTGCGGGTGCTCGACAGACGTGAAATGTTGCTTTGTGCCCAGCTTGGTAGCGAATTCCTGGAAGTCTTTGTCAGTGAATTGCATCCTATTGTCGGTGAGGATTGCTTGGGGTACGTCGAACCAGACAAGTATGTTCCTTTTGTAGAAACACAGTATGTTGTGCGCTGTAATTTTGGAAAGGGCCTCAGCCTCTATCCATTTCGTGAAGTAGTCGACGCCGACTATAAAATATTTATTTTGGTATTATCCTATGGTGAAGGGCCCGAGGATATCCATCCCCCACCACGCGAAGGGCCACAGGGACGAAAGCATTTTCAGCTCGTTAGGGGGTGCTAGGTGTTTGTCCTCGTGGAGTTGGCACTTGTCGCACTTCTTGACATGCTCTTTGGCTTTCTGATGCATGGTGGGACAATAGTACCCTGCTCGCAAAGCTTTACGGGCGAGAGATCATCCGCCGAGGTGCTGGGTTTTGATCCATTCGTGGATTTCTTGTAGTATGTGAGGGATCTTGGATTCCTCGATGCACTTAAGGAGAGGGATGGAGAATCCCCACCTGTACATCTTGCCCTCGATTAAGACGTAAGAGCAAGCTCGACGTCTGACCACGCTAGCCTTCTTGGAGTCGTCGGGCAGTTCCCCCATGTTGAGGTACGTGTATACCAGGGTCATCCATCAGTCACTGTTGCCGATGGCGTTCACGTCGAAAGTCGAGGTGGGTTTCTCGATGTTTGGTCAAGAAAGTACCTTCTGGATGACGAACTTATTTCCGCCCTTCTTTTTTGTGCTTGCGAGCTTCAACAGGATGTCTGCCCCGGTATTGTGTTCGTGGGGAACATGTTTCACCCCTGATAACACTATTTTAGTATGTTACTTTGACCCATTTTATGTGACATTTTTAGTTTAGGATTTACTGATTTGATGTGAATTTAGCTTATTTTAGTATGTTTTAGCTCTGAGCACACTAGGTGCTTCTTTTATGGTTTTCAATGTGTTTTTGTCAAAAAGGAAGTTAGTTGATGGCAAGTAGAGGCATGACCCTGGAAGACAAACTCTGGAGCAGAATGAGGAGCTATTGGAAAGGAAGTAGTTGATAATTTAATCAATTATTTCATCATGAGAAGAGGAGGAGAAAGTTACTAGGGCTCACGTGGCATTAGTTTGAAGAGCAAATGAGCAAAAGGAATGGATAAGATCAAGAAGCTAGAAGACAAATGGTAGTACGGTGGGGACCACGCTGCAAAAGAGCGCCCAACACCAAGCCACCAGCCATCTGCGCTGCTCCACCACTCTGCCACAGTCGCCTGCAGAAAAGCAACTTTGTCTCCCACCAACATCTGTACCAGATAACTTGCAACGGAAGGATTGAGGGACAGCTGGTCCACATTTGGATTTGATTTAGGCCTAACCTTATTTTCATCAAGAAACCCATGATCCAAGAAAGTAGCAACTCTCACTTCCACTCACCTCTATATCAAGAAGGCATGCACATTGAGAAAGGGAGAGCTGGAGATTTTACACACAACAAAACATTTTTATTTTAGTTGTAGATTTAGTTTATTTTCTACGAGTTAGAGTATAGGTATAGGGTCTTCTATTCTCATCCAGTCCTGTACACTCTGCTGAAAGTTGTCGTGACTGAAGAGAGCTATTGCTGTTTACTCAACGCAAGAGATTTCCAAGTTACTATTAGGTTGTATTTCTTTACTTAACTTTGTAAGAAGATGTTTCCTTTTAGTTTCATTTCAGTAGTTTATACTCAGCTCACTATGAGCTAAACCCTTGTTTGATGAGCCTAATGAAGTTAGTATAAACGTTGTTTTTATGTTAAAATGATGTGATGTTTAGTGTCTTATTTTGTTATGTGTTTTTATACTATACACGTGATTCTTAGAGTGATCAACTAGGAAAAAGGTAAAAGCTTGTTGTTGAGAGAGATCCAACAAACAAGTGGATTTCATAACAAAAGTGGTTAATAAAGTAGGATAGAGATATTCACTTAATTCAACTTGCTTAGAGATAAGAAGTTGAGACCATAAAGAATTTTAGAATTAAAACCAGACGTATTTTAGGGTTACAAGTGAGACTTAGAGATTTGTTCCCTTGCCCTAGTTATGCATGTTTTTGATGTTGTAGAGATACACCACTAGATCACGTTCTGACCTTTTGAGGCACGACACTTCACGTCATACAAACATTTCAACAACAATACTAATGGATTTAGCTCATCAACTACTCTTGCTGATATTTTAACTCCTTTTTAGTTTTAAATTTTGTCTTAGTTTTTGTGTGTTACTCCTGTTCTTTATTATCATTATTTTGTTACCTTGCTCATACTTCCTCTTAAACAAAGAAATTAATACTTGTAGTTCAAAACTCTTATCACTTCCTTGTGGGTTTGACCTTTACTTTATCACTTGCTACATTACCAAGCGTGTATACTTGCATGTGATACCTTCGCTTTAAACAATTTACAAAGAAAAGCATTACATATAAAGTAGAGAACAAGATTTTGGTGCCGTTGCCGGGGAAGTGTATAAAGTTTGAAACACTATATTTATATTTTTGTTTAAGATTGTATTTGAGCCTTTAACATTTGCTGTGTTTTGGTGTTACGACAGGCTTAAGCTATTGCATGCGTAGGTCGTTACAACCAGTTTACAATGGTTATCCTGAACCTAAAAGAATTCTCAGCGCACGAAGGAGATTTTTACGTACACAGCAAATATCTAGAGATTCCTCAACCTCAGCTGTGGCTGAGCCTGAAGGAGTAGTGCACGAGGTGGACACGGATGAAGAAAGTTCATTGTCATCATCAGAAGAGTCATTGTACGAGGCGAACATGGCGGAGCCAGATATCATTGGCATTGCCAATGACCGAGCACGCAACATAAGGGACTACGCTGTCTTTGATCCTAATGCTATGAATATTAGCATTGCTAGACCAGCCATCACATCACCACAGTTCGAGTTCAAGCCTATGATGTTCCAGATGTTACAAGCTGCTGGTCAATATTCAGGCTCTCCTCATGAAGATCCACATCTGCACTTAAAATAATTTCTGGATGTTGCTGACAACTTCAAGATCCTTGACGTGCCTATGGATACCTTTAGGTTAAGGCTGTTTCCATATTCTCTAAGGGATAGATCCAAGAGCTGGCATAATTCTTTGGAACCAAATTCCATTACTACATGGAACGCTTTGGCAGAAAAGTTTCTTGCCAAGTATTTTCCTCCTTCCAAGAATGCAAAGATGAGAAATGAGATCACATCATTTAGGCAAGGAGATGATGAATCGTTGTTTGATGCATGGGAAAGATTTAAGGAGCTGTTAAGACAATGTCCTCATCATGGGATTCCCATCTACATACAACTTGAGACTTTCTATAATGGATTAATTCCATCCTCAAGGAATATGTTAGATGCATCCAATGGTGGGGCTCTCTTGTCTAAATATTATGATGATGGTTACAAGTTGATTGAGAGTATTACTGCCAACACGTATCGATGGCCAGTCACTAGGGCCACTGCAAGTTCAACTCAAAAGAAGCCTGCTGGAGTTCATGAAGTCACTAAGACCACAACTCTTGCTGCTCAAGTGGCTCAGGTCCACCAGATGATGAAGAATCTGATGAGTCCTGAAGTGACAAAGCCTGAACCAGTTAAGGTGGTTACTAACGCTACTGAGGTTGTAACACCCTTCTACCCCACAAACAATTTTAGGGAAATACGTAATATTATCAGAGTAAAATTAGCAAGAAAGGTGCCACATATATTCAAAAACATCATTTAGTAATCATTGTCCTGTCCCGTAACACGGGTTACACATTCTTAATAATAAAATTAACAACTACGCAGCGAAAATCAACTTTTTATGTCATTTCATTAAAATACTTCATACGAAATATATCCAAATCACATCATCGCCAAAAATGTAAAAATTCAACATAAAACAAAAGAACGCGAGGTTCACAACAAATCCCAACCCGATTTTACATGACACAGAGCAGGACACCTCTAAACTAAATAGCGATAAAGACACACTCCAAAGCTACATCCTCCATCGTCGCGAATCTACTCTTGGTTATCTGCAAGTTACCCACATAAGAGGCAACATTTCCAAGCAGGCAGGGTGAGAAATCACAATTCGTTATAGTAATATAAGTACATGGAAAATGAACAGGAAGGCAACAACAACATCATAGCATAGCCAACAACAACATCATATCATAATCAATCAACAACATCATAGCATAATCAACCACAACATCATAGCATAATCAACATTAATCTCATAGCATAGTCAACAACAACATCATAGTATAATCAACAACTACATCATGACATAATCAACAACAACATCATGATATAATTAACATCAACATCATGGTACAATCAACAACAACATCATGATACCCTCAACATCAACATCATAGTATAATCAACGACAACATCATGATATAATCAACAACAACATCATAGTTCAATCAACAACAACACCATGATATCCACAATAGAACATACATATTATTCGACAATCAACTCATACACATGCAATGCCACTTAGAATGAAATGCAACTTCATCAGAAACATGCATGTGGTACCAATTCAACGTGGATGGACACTTGGCCATCAACCCTCCAAAAGGAGCACAACGTAATCAACGCATCACTTCAATCCGCACAATGGGATTGAAGCTACCAATAGGCCGAAGCCCCAACATAAAAATGCTATGAAATGCAATGATGTTAATTCTCCTCAATTCATCAATTATCAACGTGTGCATCATTCATTTCATATTCAACAAGTGTTTATCATACAATCATGTTTTATCATCTTACATCAACAACAACTCGACAACAAAAGATCAGTACGACAAAACGTCAAGAAACCTCAAGAAAACAACAAAAATAGCAAAATATCATGTCTGACACGGCCACCCGTGTCCTGGGACACGGCCCGTGTCAGGAAACCTGCACTCAAAACACGAAACAGACAAAATACAGCAAATACAGTGGTCTGACACGGCCGCCCGTGTCTTGTGACACGACCCGTGTCAGAAGCTCTGTAGCATAAACCCAACAAAAGAAAAATACAGCAAGAATGGTGGTCTGACACGACCGCCCGTGTCCTGTGACACGGCCGTGTCAGGACGCGAAAACTCAGAATTTTTCAAGGGTTTTTCTGCTGCGTTTTGACTTCAAATCTTTCAAAAATTCATTTTTTTCCAATACGAAAATTTGACCAAAAGACTCACACAACACACATACATCAACACACAACATTCTATCTCATTATATTTCATCGAATTAAACATCCCTAACTCATTCTACATCATCAAACACCACAATTTCTCAACATCCACAAATACCTAATCTATTCATAACCAAACCCTATAGAACTATAATAAACCATGAAAACTCCCCATACCTTAGAGTAATCCGAAGCTTTATCCTTCTTTCTCCAAGATTCTCCTAGCAATCCTTCAAAACCCTTGTTTTCCTCCTCCTCTTCTCTTCTTCAGCGTTCTTCATAAAAATACGATCAGTTAGAAAATTGATCGATCTTTCTTCTTTAGTTACATTATCCCAGTTTATGAACTTCCAACTCTACCCTTACTCCTTTTCCTTTATGACCATCTTGCCATTTTCTTAATACTTTTAAATAATAAATAATAATCTAAATAATACATGATTATTCACTCTATTAAAATTATTTAAAAATACTCTTTTAATCCATAATTCTCCAAATTTATAAAAACCTCTTAATTCCTTCTAAATTAAATAAATAAATAAATAAATGATTAATTTAGATTTTTGGGGTGTTACAACTCTCCCATACTTTAAGAATTTTCGTCCTCGAAAATTTACTCGATGCAGACCACTCCAGATATGTTATCACCTCCGACTAATCAACTCTCATGCCGCGTGTGGCAATACCACGAATAACGCAATACGACAATGCACCTTATCAATGCCAACGACAACAAGATGAAATGCTCATGCGTTGTACTCGACGACCAACTCAAAACACCGAGAATAATCAGGTTAGGAACATACAGGTTCACTATGAACCAGAATACAACACGATCGTTACCATCGCCATAGGCAACCCTCCCCTAACTCCCCATCATAGGAATTAGCTACTCGCACTCGAACCCTCACCATAGGTAACGAGGCAACAACAAAGGTAAGAACACAAAGGCCCAAAGCATAATTTCAACGTAACCAACTACCGACATCGTTGATACTCACATAGGAACCAACTGCGCTACCCACACTTTCGCTGCGCACTCTGAGTACTCGCAACTATCTAATTTACCAAGTTTACATCAACTTCCGACCATCAAAGCAGACATAAGAAAAGACCTTTCAACTTAACTCATCGGAAATTCCATCCAAACAGGCATTCTATACTCTTGTGATTACTGAATACTTCGAACTTAGATCTGTAAACAATACCTCCGAATATCCAACACAACTACAACTGCAGCCAATTCCAAATCTTGGATAGGATAGATACTTTCAAAAATTCCTAATTATCGTCAACAGAAGCTACAACTTCACCACCTTGTATTAACATATCATCAAAATTCATCTCAACGCATAACAACCTCACTACAACATAAGGATACATGTGTCCAATTAATCTCAACAAGAAAAAAAATCATCTTCCAAACAGAGCTTAATACCCAATAGACGTAGATTTAGCCTCAATAACCTACACTTAACATGGCATATTAACCAAACCAATCAAACAAACTAATTCCTCAAGTCCTACTCATACTAGCACAATTCTCCAAAATCCCTCATCCGAATTAACACAACCACTCAACTTCATCTTTACAAATCATAATTCACACCTTGCTAACTCAGCATATAGCTTCACTTCTTTCAATACTTGCAACTCAACTCTCAAATACTCTACGCGCTCTTCTTCTGATTTTATAAAACATCAGAATATCCACAACAAACACCAGTTATAACTCATCCAAACAAGTATGGAAAATACCATTCATATTTCCATATATACACTTTAAGGCATACCGACCACTACCCTTCTCGATCCGACATCCTTGGTCAAAGCATAGTCTTACATTACCATTTACTTCCTACTTGGTTTATCTCTACAGTCCTTCAAGTCTCATGTCAGTCAAATTCCCGATCCACCACAAACCAAAACCCAAGTTATCCAGAACACAACTGTGAGTTTCCAAACTACTCATTGATCAACTCGTAACCTCATACTAACAACCTCAAGTCTGCCTCATTTCCCTATATAGGAATCCACATCGACAACTCAAACAATTCATAAGCACTTGGCTCAACCCCAAACAATTCACTGTGCATACTATTTTAGTTGGCAAGACACGTCTACTCCATCCAACATGATTCCGTCGACTATCAACAAGAGATTAAGGGTGATCAGTTCCTCAATTTGTCAATAGACAGCCGACAACCATAATGGTGGCATAAATCATCATTACCCAACTACAATAGCTTCCTTTACCTTTTTTCTTAAAGCTATCTAAGCATACTGCTCCACCATCTCTCAGGCTTACAAACGTTTTTCCTAATTTTTCTTATTTTCCATCTCGTCAATGATACGAAAAGTCCAAAATCCAGTACATATTCTCCTATACAAGTTAGTTGCACAACACAATCATTAAATATCCTTCTAATACCGAAAACGTTACTACATCACGTACAATCCAAATCGACCCACTTCAGTCGAAACATTTATCTAAGTTCCAACTTTTGATGACCCTAACCAATCCTTCATCTTCCTTTTTAATCTCACAACTTCGATGACCCGTATAATTTCACACTTGATCATCATTCCAATCACAATCTCAACAATACCATCTCATCATCTGGTTGGTGATATAGCTTCCAAAAATTTCTGACCCATGCCGACACATCTCGTCAACAACACCCAATCCACTTCACTACTTAACATCCCTCAACGATTTCTATACTTTAATCATTCTCAACTATCATGCGCCGTACTTCCATGTGCTTCTCCGATGCTCTTCTTCTTATTACCAAACATTTTATACTTGACTTCATCTTACTATTTCCAGCAAGGATTGTCCAACTTCAAACACAATTATCTTCTTCAATACAGACCTCCCAGACACAAAATTATATTCCAAAATGAAGGGAATTTCATGTAGATTCCAGAACTTCAAGAATCGCTCAAATCTGAATTATGAGTTAAAAGTTATCGTCTTTGCAATGGGACTGGTCAAGAAATCCCGTATACAAACTTCCACCAAACAAAATCAGCATCAGACCCAACTATTCTAACGCGTCTTTCTCCCTGCTCAAAAACATGCCGAAGACAAAATTTATATGCAAACTATAGGGAATTTCGTAAACTTTCCGAAAAATCCAGAATCGCTTTCATCGGAGTTACGAGTAGAAAGTTATGCCTCTTTTACCGAAGGCTGTTCCATAAATGTGAAAATAAAAGCTGAAATTGGTGAACATGAGTTCTACCTCTTTCTCTTGCTTCCAAACTCTTCCAACTACTTTTGCTCTTCACCCAACTCTGAAAATCATCCGACTTGACTCCAGATATACTCCACTTGTATATCACTATTCGTCACATTGCCCTATCTTCTCCGAGAATCAAACATCAATCATACTGACTCGTCCTCCTTCAAATGTCTCAACTGGGCCGACAGATAAAATCATGAGTCCATACTCTCGTCGATTCGCAACAACACAGTTCTGACAACACTTGCACAAAATCAAATCAACTCCAACAACACTTGTACTCTTACCCTTAATATCACCTTGAGTTCAATCCTCACACCAGAAACATCTTCGGGAAGCAAACTTCTCCCCCACTTGTTTCAAACCAACACCGGGAGCCAACGGTTAGAAAACAAACAAGTACCAACAGTGTTCCACACACTTGTCGCCTACCAAGGGATAAATGACATTAGACAACTTGGCCGGACAAACCGACCTGCTCTGATACCACTAATGTAACACCCTTCTACCCCACAAACAATTTTAGGGAAAACACGTAATATTATCAGAGTAAAATTAGCAAGAAAGGTGCTACATATATTCAAAAACATCATTTAGTAATCATTGTCCTGTCCCGTAACACGGGTTACACATTCTTAATAATAAAATTAACAACTACGCAGCGGAAATCAACTTTTTATGTCATTTCAATAAAATACTTCATACAAAATATATCCAAATCACATCATCGCTAACAATGTAAAAATTCAACATAAAACAAAAGAACGCGAGGTTCACAACAAATCCCAACCTGATGTTACATGACACAGAGCAGGACACCTCTAAACTAATTAGCGATAACGACACACTCCAAAGCTACATCCTCCATCGTCGCGAATATACTCTTGGTTATCTATAAGTTACCCACATAAGAGGCAACATTTCCAAGCAGGCAGGGTGAGAAATCACAATTCATTATAGTAATATAAGTACATGGAAAATGAACAGGAAGGCAACAACAACATCATAGCATAGCCAACAATAGCATCATATCATAATCAATTAACAACATCATAGCATAATCAACCACAACATCATAGCATAATCAACATCAATCTCATAGCATAGTCAACAACAACATCATAGTATAATCAACAACAACATCATGACATAATCAATAACAACATCATGATACAATCAACATCAACATCATGGTACAATCAACAACAACATCATGATACCCTCAACATCAACATCATAGTATAATCAACGGCAACATCATGATATAATCAACAACAACATCATAGTTCAATCAACAACAACACCATGATATCCATAATAGAACATACATATTATTCGACAATCAACTCATACACATGCAATGCCACTTAGAATGAAATGCAACTTCATCGAAAACATGCATGTGGTACCAATTCAACATGGATGGACACTTGGCCATCAACCCTCCAAAAGGAGCACAACGTAATCAACGTATCACTTCAATCCGCACAATGGGATTGAAGCTACCAATAGGCCGAAGCCCCAACATAAAAATGCTATGAAATGCAATGATGCTAATTCTCCTCAATTCATCAATTATCAACGTGTGCATCATTCATTTGATATTCAACAAGTGTTTATCATACAATCATGTTTTATCATCTTACATCAACAACAACTCAACAACAAAAGATCAGTACTAGAAAACGTCAAGAAACCTCAAGAAAATAACAAAAATAGCAAAATATCATGTCTGACACGGCCCGTGTCCTGGGACACGGCCCGTGTCAGGAAACCTGCACTCAAAACATGAAACAGACAAAATACAGCAAATACAGTGGTCTGACACGGCCGCCCATGTCCTGTGACACGGCCCGTGTCAGAAGCCCTGTAGCACAAACCCAACAAAAGCAAAATACAGAAAGAATGGTGGTCTGACACGGCTGCCCGTGTCCTGTGACACGGCCGTGTCAGGACGCGAAAACTCAGAATTTTTCAAGGGTTTTCTGCTGCGTTTTGACTTCAAATCTCTCAAAAATTCAGTTTTTTCCAATACGAAAATTTGACCAAAAGACTCACACAACACACATACATCAACACACAACATTCTATCTCATTATATTTCATCGAATCAAACATCCCTAACTCATTCTACATCATCAAACACCACAATTTCTCAACATCCACAAATACCTAATCTATTCATAACCAAACCCTATAGAACTATAATAAACCATGAAAACTCCCCATACCTTAGAGTAATCCGAAGCTTTATCCTTCTTTCTCCAAGATTCTCCTAGCAATCCTTCGAAACCCTTGTTTTCCTCCTCCTCTTCTCTTCTTCAGCGTTCTTCACAAAAATACGATCAGTTATAAAATTGATCGATCTTTCTTCTTTAGTTACATTATGCCAGTTTATGAACTTCCAACTCTACCCTTACTCCTTTTCCTTTATGACCATCTTGCCCTTTTCTTAATACTTTTAAATAATAAATAATAATCAAAATAATACATGATTATTCACTCTATTAAAATTATTTAAAAATACTCTTTTAATCCATAATTCTCCAAATTGCCAAAAACCTCTTAATTCCTTCTAAATTAAATAAATAAATAAATAAATGATTAATTTAGATTTTTGGGGTGTTACAGAGGTTGCCTGTGTCTACTGTGGAGGACCACATTTGTTTGAAGAATGTTCTGCAAATCCCATTTCTGTCAATTATGTTGGCAATCCCAACAACAACAACAGATACAACAATCCATACAACAACACTTACATCCCAGGATGGCGCAACCATCCCAACTTTTCATGGAGTAACAATTAAAGTCAACCAAAGCCGCAAGCAACAACACCACAAGTCCTACCTGGTTTTTCTAACCCTAACTATGCTGGGGTAAATCAAGGAAACAACCATCTAGAGAATGTTCTTAATTCCTTTATTCAAGAAGCAAATAATCAATTTCAAGCGCAAGGGGTGAGTATCAAGAACTTGGAAAATCAAGTAGGGCAAATTGCCACTGCTCTAAGTTCAAGAAACTTGGGAACTCTCCCTAGCTCTACTGAGACTCCAACCACACAAGCTGGAACAAAGAATGTTGAAACATGCCAAGCCCTTAAACTCAGAAGTGGTAAAGAAATAGAAGAGGCCGCTACAAAGAGCAAAGAGGCAAGCACTGATTTGTCTACGCCAGACAGTTCTGAAGCAAGAAACCAAGTTGTTGAAAAACCTTCTTCATCTGGGCAACAGAAGGACAAAGATGATGTACCTACTGCAGACCTCATTCCTCAAGAGAATCAAGAAGTCACTACTGAAGCCAACAGAAAGCAAAAGTTTGTGCAAGAAAGGCCACCACCTCCTTTTCCACAAAGGATCAAAAAGGACAAAGAAGAGCACTAATTTTCAAAGTTTATGGAGATCTTGAAGCAGCTCCACATCAACATACCATTGATTGAAGCTATCCAGTAAACGCCAAACTACTCAAAGTTCATGAAGGATGTGCTTACCAAGCTAAAAAGGGTGGGATAATTTGCTACGGTTGCACTCACACAAGAGTGTAGTCAATTGGTTCTAGGCAAACTCCCTCCCAAATTGAAGGATCCTGGAAGTTTCACTATTCCCTGCACCATTGGAGACACCTTTTGTGGAAAAGCACTTTGTGATTTAGGGGCTAACATTAATCTTATGCCCCAATCTATTTTCAAGAACCTGGGGATAGGCGCTGCCAGGCCTACCACTATCACCCTACAGCTAGCAGATAAAAGTATTTGCTACCGACAAGGAAAGATAGAAGATATGATGGTAAGGGTTGACAAATTTGTCTTCCCTGCTGATTTCATTATTATGGACTTTGAGGCTGATGAGGAAACACCCATTTTGTTGGGAAGGCCATTCCTAGCAACGGGTAGAACTTTAATTGATGTAGAAAGAGGAGAACTCACTATGAGGATGAACGACCAACGCGTAGTGTTCAACATACTGAATGCCTTGCAATATCCAGAAGAAGAGGTCGCTGAATGTTCCATGATATCTAGTTAGGAAGGTTTAATTCATAAAAACCTCCTAAAAACTAGTGATGTGTTGAAAATCGAGTTAGGAAAATTGGAAGATGAAGGACTAAAAGATGGGATAGTTTATGGTCCAATGAAGAAGCATAAGGAAGAATCTGTGGAAGTGATAGAATCTACCACTGTTGCTCACAAGCAGCAGCTGCCTTCCATAGAGGAACCTCCTAAATTGGAGCTCAAGCAACTGCCGGAGCATTTACAGTATGCATATCTGGAGGCAAAACAAAAGCTTCCAGTTATCATTGCTACAGATCTGCAAGAGGAGCAGAAAGAGCGACTAATTTCATTACTGAAGAGACACAAGAAGGCAATTGCATGGCAGATTTCTGACATTAAGGGAACCAGGCCAGCAATTTACATGCACAAAATTCTGTTAGAAGAAAATGCTAAGAATAACATTGAGAGTCAATGAAGGCTGAACCCAATTATGAAGAAGGTTGTGAAGAAAGAAATTATCAAGTGGCTGGATGCAGGAATTATTTACCCTATCTCTGATAGTGTGTGGGTAAGTCCTATCCAGTGTGTACCGAAGAAAGGGGCATGACAGTGATAATCAATGAGAATAATGAGCTCATCCCCACTAGAACTGTTTCTGGTTGAAGGATTTGCATGGATTATAGGAAGCTGAACAAGGCAACTAGGAAGGATCATTTTCCTTTGCCTTTCATTGATCAGATGTTGGATAGACTAGCTGGAAATGAGTATTATTGCTTCTTAGATGGATATTCGGGCTACAACCAAATTGCAATAGCCCCGGAAGATCAAGAAAAAACAACATTCACATGCCCTTATGGCACATTTGCCTTTAGAAGGATGTCGCCTGGACTGTGCAATGCACCTGCCACCTTCCAACGTTGCATGATGGCTATCTTCTCGGACATCATAGAGAATTCCATGGAAGTCTTCATGGATGACTTTTCAGTTTTTGAAAAGTCATTCAAGGATTGTCTAAAGAATTTAGAGTTGGTGCTGGCAAGATGTGAAGAGAACAACCTGGTTCTTAATTGGGAAAATGCCATTTTATGGTAAAAGAAGGAATTGTTCTTGGTCATAGAATTTCAAAAGAAGGATTAGAGGTAGATCAAGCTAAGATAGAGGTAATTGAAAAATTACCCCCACCAGTCAACATCAAGGGCATTAGGAGTTTCTTGGGGCATGCTGGATTTTATTAGAGGTTTATAAAAGATTTTTCAAAAATAACCAAACCCCTATGCCAGCTGCTGCAGCATGACACGCCTTTTGTCTTCAGTAAAAAGTGCCTTGAATCTTTCAATCTTTTGAAGAAGGCTCTCATTTCTGCACCTATAGTCAAAACCCCAGATTATTCCAAGCCATTTGAGTTAATGTGTGATGCCAGTGACTTTTCCATTGGTGTTGTATTAGGCCAAAGGCATAACAAGGTTTTTCAACCATCTACTACGCAAGCAAGACTTTGATAGAAGCACAAATCAATTACACAACCACAGAAAAGGAGCTGCTGGCAGTAGTGTTTGCCTTTGATAAGTTCAGACCTTACTTGGTAGGAACTAAAGTCATTGTGTACACGAATCATGTAGCAATCAAATATTTGATTGCTAAAAAAGATGCAAAGCCACAGCTCATAAGATGAGTTCTTTTACTACAAGAGTTTGACCTAGAAATAAGAGACAAGAAAGGAGTAGAAAACTCAGTTGCTGATCATCTTTCAAGACTACCTGAAGGAGTTCAACCCCAAAACAGTGGAGACATTAAAGAAAGTTTTCTGGATGAGAAGCTGTTGTTGATTACTGATGGCACGGCTCCTTGGTACGCTGACATTGTTAACTACTTGGTCAGCAGAGTCATACCACCAGAATTTAACTTCCAACAAAGAAAGAGATTTTTTCACACTATCAAGAGTTATTTTTGGGATGAGCCTTATCTATACAAGAAGTGTGCTGATCAGTTATTAAGAAGATGTGTTGACTATGAGGAGGCACGACAGATTCTGTCAGCCTGCCACAAAGCCCCCTATGGTAGACACTTTGAAGGAGTCAGAACTGCAGCGAAAGTGCTGCAATCAGGTTATTTCTGGCCTTCTATTTTTAAGGATGCTCATGAATTAACAAAAAGATGTGATAGATGCCAGAGGGTTGAAAAATGTGTCCATTAGATAAGAAATGCCACTCACGAGTATTCTTGAAGCAGAAATCTTTGATGTGTGGGGCATTGATTTCATGGGACCTTTCCCTCCATCCTTTGGCAATCTTTACATCCTGGTAGTTGTGGATTACGTGTCCAAGTGGATTGAAGCAGTAGCAACACCATCCAATGATGCTAAAGTGGTAACCAAGTTCTTGCTCAAGAACATCTTGACAAGACATGGCACGCCTAGAGCCATCATCAGTGACGGTGGATCCCATTTTTGCAACAAACTTTTTGAAAACTTAATGGCAAAATATGGGATAAAACACAAGGTTGCTACAGCTTACCATCCACAAACTAGTGGACAAGTGGAGCTTTCCAATAGAGAAATCAAGAGAATTTTGGAAAAAATGGTTAACCCCACAAGAAAGGATTAGTCCAAGCACTTGGACGAAGCACTATGGGCGTATAGGACTGCCTATAAAACTCCCTTAGACATGTCTTCTTATAGACTTGTCTATGGAAAGGCTTGTCACCTACCCATTAAATTGGAGCATAAGGCTTTTTGGGCTGTGAATCAACTAAATTTTAATATTAAAAGTGTTGGCCAGGCTAGAATGCTTCAATTGAATGAGTTATATGAGGAGTTGTATAAGGAAAAGACCAAAAGGTGGCTTGACAAGAAACGCCAGAAGAGGGAATTGGTGAAAGGCCAAAAAGTTCTACTTTTTAACTCAAGGCTGAAGCTATTCCATGGAAAATTAAAATCAAGATGGTCTGGGCCCTTTATTCTGGAAGAGATTTACCCCCATGGTGCTGTAGAGCTGTTGAATGAGAAAAATGGAGAAAGATTTAAGGTTAATGGCCAAAGGGTCAAGACTTATTTTGGAGAACCCTCAAACAACACAAGGGGTTCCCTCCATTTCATTGATTAAGGAACACTTGTTTTGGTCAGGCGATAAGACCTTAAAATAGCGCTACTGGGAGGCAGCCCAGCTTTATGCATTTTCTTTTGTTTTTACTTTTGTACAGGATCATGAAAGTTTTTGTGGCATCAGCTCATGACAAGATGTGACACGACAGCAAAGGATGAGAGAAAAGTAGAAGTGGAATATGGGAAGATGAGAAGGAATCAATTTTGTTGAGTCCATAAGAAAAATATTAATGCTGACTTGGCAATAAATATTTTCTTTTGGACACCAGAAAGAAAATGAATCGTTTTGTTTGAAGAGAAGGAGAGAGAATCAAAGTGTGGTATGGGTGAAGATGGCTGGTTTACATCCTGAGTGAGTCACACACTCAAAGATACAACAGAGTCGCCACCGAACTTTATTTAGTCCCAAAGGACAGGGAAAATATCGATAAAACCCAAGGGGAAGAGAAACGGGAACGGGGGTCGGTTATGCGAAAGGAAGGTACTAGCACCTAACGCATCTGTCGTACTCGACGGGAACCATTTTGCTTGCTTCAAGGCTTGGATGTGTTATCTATCTAAAGGCTTCTAGCTAAGAGAAGGAGGAGAGAGAGAGAAAGGGGAAAAAGAAAGAAAAGAAAGAAAGTGCTCGCGGAGGATTGTGGCCCTCGTGCCTACGTACCCTCATAGTGCAATGAGGAAATCAGAGCGTCGTAGTTCATGGAACCTGGGGACAGAAAAGAAGGAAGAAAGGGAGAATGAAAGAAGGGTGGAAGTGTGCTCGCCAAGACATCGCGTCTCGTGCCTACGTATCTGACATTCGAACGAATGCAGAATCAGAGCTTCCGTAGTTCGGGGAACTGAACGGAAAACAAAACAAGAAAGAAACAGGAAAACAAAAGAAGTGGTGCCAAAACCAAGTGCAAGAGTGAAAGAAAAATTCTACTGGGGAAGACCACATAGTAAGAGCGATTGCACAAGAGACTAGGAGAAGAATGGTGTCAAAACCAAGAAGGAAAGAAACTCCGCCGGGGATAACAGAAAGAAATTGGTGTTGAAACCAAGAAAGTAAGAGCAAAGGGTATAGAAAAGAATCCGTTGGGGATCCAAATAAAGGGATAGTGGTGAAAACCAAGAGAAAAGGGAGACTCGGTGTATTAACTGGCCGACAGTGGTTAACCGAAGAAAGAGAGTAAGACCCTGGCGGGGAAAAGAGGCTGGTGTTAGCTGACAGACTGTGATAAACCAAGAGAGAGAGAGTGATGAACCAAGAGAAGGTGTTTGACTCGGAGGGGACATCGTTATGTTAACTAATAAACAGTGGTTAACCGAGGAAACAAGGATTGCAACTCTGTGGGGATAGAGAAGAATTAGTTTTAACAGAGAAAACTGTGATCAACCAGAAGAGCGGGTGTAGGACCGATCGAAGGTCGTAACCCAAAAGGAGTGTTGGTATTGACTGAAGAAACAACACTTGACCAACGAAGAAAAGGTATTGAACCAAAAGAGGTTACTAGCCCAAGGGTGCAAGTATTCGAACTAATAAAGGTTGCCAACTGTGGGTTTCGGTTTTAACAGGAGAACTGTGATTAACCAAGAAAAATGAGTGATTAACCAAAGGGAGGTGATTAACTCAAAAAAAGGGATTCAGTATTTTAACAGACGGACTGTGGTTAACTGAAGAAAAGGGTGATTAACTGAGAGAAGGTGATTAACCCGGGGAAACTCAGTATTTTAACAGACGGACTGTGGTTAACTGAGAAAAGAGACAAACATTGGTGTTTTAACTGACAGGAAGTGATTAACCAAACAAAGGGAGAAGAACCAAAAGAAGGTCGCGAACTCCGCAGGGGTTTCGGTATTTAACAGGAAAATTGTGTTTAACCGAAGAAACAGGACAGAGACTCTCCAGGGGAATCAAAAGAACAATGATTGCAAGAAAAGAGTAGGGTAAGAGTTGGGTGCTAACCCAAGAGACAATGATCTTTAACCAAGAGAAATGGTGATTGATCAAAAGAGAGATTGAAAAAGATAAAAGTGATCAAGGATCAACTCAACCGGGGATGGAGGAACACTACAGTTTAAGGATAGAGGTGACTATTCTCAGTGAGAGGGCCAACGCCCTTACCCAAGAAATAGTCAAAATGAGGGTAGGACAACTCCCTCCTCATTCATTCTCTAGCACTCAAAGTATAGTGCGGAAATTGAAACGGACAGCGTAACAGCTCCAATTTGTACAGTGCTCCTGCGTGGAAAAACGGACAGCGTAACAGCTTCAATTGTACAGTGCTCCGATGCAAGGCGCAGCGCGAAACTCCAACTCCACGGGGGATCGAGAGAGAAAGCTCTAAAGGAAGCCTAAAGAGAGGAAATGGGAAAATCAACTAATCGAAACATGGTTTCGATCAATTAATCAAAGGGAAAGCCATGCCAATAATTTTCCAAAGGGGATGAAAAATTATTAAGGCAAAAGGGGGAATTATTAATTATACAAAATTAAGCTCATCCATGAAGAATGAAACTTAATGCAAAACTAAGGAAGGGAGTACAAAACAGTACCAAATGATCAACAAATATGCAACACAAAGTCATGTTATGGTGATCAAAGAGAAATGCAAGAATGATTATATTCACATGATACCAAAAGTATGAACAATTTGAATAATTGAAAGTGTGCAACAAAAGTTCATGAATAAGTTCCAAACGGAAATTAAATGACATTTAAAACATCCATAAAATCAAGCATGACAATCAATGGAAGTTAAAATGAAGAAAGCGTGGCAAACAAGCTTGAAAATGCAAGAAAATGGCCTTCTGGTTCAGTGTTAATCGATTAACACAATTTCACTGCAAAGTGTTAATCGATTAACACTTAAAAAAGTGCTAAAAAACACTGGTTAATAGATTAACACAATTGCACTACAATGTGTTAATCGATTAACACTGGACAGAGAGCAGAAAATCAGTTTTGAAAAGTGCTTTTGGCCCACTTTTTGATTGTACAATCACTCAAATGCTAGGGCAAACAATTATGCACGAAAAATCAAGTTTAGAAGTAGTAAATGATCAACAATAGAATCAATTAAACAATCAAGATCATGGATCAAGCAAAAGTATAATCAATTCACATGCAAAAGCATCGCAATTACATCGCAAACGATACAAAAACGATCGAAATGACAAAATGAAGGAGATCCACCAACCTACAAGGCTGAGATGTGCCTTGGTAAATGTTACAATGTGATCTTGATGAAGATAATCAAAGAAAACCAGAGGAATCTTCAATTATAGCCGAAACGTATCGAAACCGATCAAATCGCGACGAAAACTCCAAAATGAGAATTATCACCGAAGAAACTTGAATCGATCACTTGAGATGAATCCAAAAGCTACTAGAACTCCATAAAAAACCAGTATAATGGAATGGCAATGGAGGTTAAGCTCAAGAAATAATCACTTTCAATGTGAAAAGTGATTATCCTTCAAGAATTAAGAGCTTTTAGTGAGGTTTTGGGAGAGAATTGAGATGAAGATGAAAATGAAGTAGCAAAAATCAGAGAGAATGTGAGAGAATTGAGAGTGAAATGTGAGAAATAGGAGAGAATGGTTGTGGAGAAAATGGAGCAAAATGGTAGAGAGATTGAAAAGTGAGTGAAGGCGTGTTTATATAGATTTTAGGTTTGGAGTGTGAGATGGTTTGGAATCTGGTTTGGACTTAGCTTTGGGTTTGGAAATAGGTTAGGAGTTAGTTGGACTTGACTCACCGAGTCAAGGTGGTTAACTGGTTAGTTAGAACCAACTCGGTAGCAATCCCAAGGTGAACTTCAACATCCAAAGATCCACATTACTTGGAAAACAAGGAACATGGTGCACTTGATTTGAAGTGAAGTATTATAGTAAATGCACTTGGAATGAATTGAGATGTCTAGAATATTCCACATGCTGCTAGAATACTGTAGAATCCAAGACCAAAGTGTGTGCAAAGGTGCTGTAATGAAAAAGCAGCAAATTGTGCCTATTCTGCCTGTGTTAATCGATTAACACAATTGTACTGCAAATGGTTAATCGATTAACCAGGCCAAAATATGCCTAATTTGCCTAAAAAAAGGTGCTGTGGTTCCGGCTTCGATTTTCCACCTCTTGTATTGATGAATAGGCATAGAAACCTTCATTTTGTGCTTGTCTTGATGATGGGATGATCTTGTGAGGATATGATTAATCGGGCTTGGAAAACCTGAATATCCTGCAACAGGAGACACACAAAGAAAAGTGCGAATGCTTATGCTAACGATGCGAATGCTTATGCTCATGCAAAAGGCAAAACAGGGAGGTCAAATTTTGGGTTATGACAATGGGGATCATGCGCATTGGGCCATGTGTAGCAGCAGAGTAATAATGGCTCTGTGCCATGTCAGGCTGTTCAGCTAACCAAACACACAAAAACCCACTAATGGTGTCTTTTTGGTTGTCAGTCCCAAGTGCTTTCACCCTTTGCCCTAATTATCACAAAAAGGGAAATTTTTCTCTCTCCATCTTCCCAAGGACGTATTTTATTTTCTCAAATTTTTCAATCACCTTTTCAACTCCCCTCCATCTCTCCCTCTCTATCCAAATATTCAAAACAAACTTTTCACTTTTCATTCTCTACCCTTCCTACCGGAACCTTAATCTCTCAAACCCTCTCACCTCCATTCACCACGAAAATGACTAGAGATCCAACTACTGGGCGTCGCTACAAGACTGCAACAAAGAAAACCGTCATCCCCACGATCGACCTCTCCAGCCAAGATGAAGATGACACCTTCGTTAACGTTGAAGCCCACAAAATATTTGTGGAGCACTTCAGCAAAATGAATATGTTCGCTGAAAGAGGATTTATCATGGATAATGAAGATGAAAAGCTGGGACTTCCAGGTGACCTAGGAACAACTATCTCAAAGCTGAAGTGGGGTAGCTTTTGTAAGCAATCAGGTCCTTACAACGCAACGCTGGTCAAGGAGTTCTATTCAAACTTGACGGACCCAGGGCATAAGAGGCTGGAAGTATTGGTCAGAGGAACGAATGTGATATATAATGAATCCAATATCAACTTTTATTTCAAGCTGGGAAACATTGAAGATGAGTACCAGAATCTGGTACTCAGTTCGCAGGAAGATGAATACGATGCCTACATGGAATCGTTGTGTGTTGCTGGAATGAGTTGGGATGAGAAAGCTGTGAGAAGAATGGATTTAAGGCTAGAGGTGAAGGTATGGTACCAGTTTGTTAAGCACTCAATAAAGCCCACTGCTCATAACGAGACAGTCTCCAGGGCTAGTTTGGTGCTGCTCCATTGTATAACTGGATTGAGGGAAATGAATATTGGTAAAATAATTATTCAAGAGATTCATGCCTGTTCGAAGAAGAAAGAAGGAATGTTGTATTTTCCATGTCTCATAACAACCCTCTATAGAAGACAAGGTGTGCCAGAATTTGACTCAGATATCTTTGGGTTTCCACAACAACCCTTGGATAAGACCTTAATAATGACTTTGATGAAACCTAAAGGATCTAGAAAAAGGACAGCAGTGGTGAGCCAAGCTTCTTCTGGAGTATCTGAACAACAAGACCCAGCTATGGAAATCCTGATGTAAACGCAAAAGGATCAGCTAGAGTATTTTGCATATCAAAAGGCTAGGGCAATATGGCAAGAAAAGATGTGGGCCATGCAAACCCCCTCAAACTTACTTGAGGCCCTCAAATTCCCTGATCATATTCTGGGAAGTGTTGAGCCGACTGCTGCTGAGAATGAAGGAAAAGAGAAGAAATCTACCAAGAAGGACAAAATGAAGAAGAAAAAGAACGAGAAGGAAATGAAGAAGAAAGAAGTAGAGGAGACAAGCAAAGGCGTGTCGGTAGACACCACTCAGAGCCAGGTAAAGAAAAAGAAAAAGCTGAGAAAAACCTACTCATCTCCACCTCCAAAGCCTGAAGGCAGCCCCAAACAGAAAAAGATGAAAGCAGAATGGAAGAGGAAGGAGACCACTACAACCCCAACACCACCTATCAGTCCTGCCAATAACTTTGATCTTAACAAGCCTGACCAGGAGGAGGGAGGCTCTGGCAAGGACGGGGTTTTGGAAAGCTTTTTAGCAGAAGTGGATAAGGATTCTAGGGATCTGGAGATGAATAAGGAAGATGCAGCTGAAGAAGAGGAGGGGAGTAAGGAAAGAGAGAATCCAGTGGAAGAAACTGTCTAGCTGGAGGGAACTGAGGAAGATATGGAAGGAGAAAAATTGAGGAAGTACAATTCATCAACAGAAACCACAAAGAAGGAAGGAAATGTTAAAGGATATGATAAGGCAGACAGTGAAGAGACAGAGAAGATCGTCGCTGACCCAGAATCTAATTCCGTCGTGGAACCTGCCGTGAATGCAGATGATAATGTTGCGGAGGAGCAGCCAGAGAAAGCTGAGGAACAACCCAAGAAGAAGGCTAAAAGTCTAAAGAAAGTTGTTGGGAAGATGGTAACTGGAGTCGCGACTGAAGAGGGCAGTGAGAAAAAGGAGCTAGGAGCACAAGGCACAGAGGCAAAGAAGAAGAAGAAGAAATAAGACATGCCTGCACCAAGGAAAAGCTCCAGGCTTAGGGCCTAGTTGGTAAAGTGAAATAGGAAAGCGATGGCCAGCCTTCTCTCATCACTGAACAGTGAGGACACTCTCCTTACTTTAAGTTTGGGGGAGGACGCCAACGCTTAGCCTATTCTCACCACTCTAACCCTCTAATATTACAAATTGGATATTCTGTCTTTTGTCTTGCATGTTTTTGTTTCTGGATAATGTTTTGGATTTATGCTTTGGATGGCCATGTTTTGAGCCATAAGTTTTTGAATCTTTTGTGGGGAAGCCTTGATGCCCCAAGAACTTGAGGACCTGTTTTTCTTAATGTTATGTGTGTTTCATTTAGTTGGCATCTGTTTTATTTTTTTTATTTTACTGAATTTGTTTCATTTAGTTGCATGTTGTAGTTTAGAATAAGAATGCTAGGGAATGTTTGGGTTAAACTGCAATAGGCCAGGAACGTCAATTCTCAAAAATTTTGGGTTTAAGAATAAAAAGGGGAAGGAAGCTTTTATGAGCGAGCAGAGAAAAGTGTAGGAATTGTGCCAAGTGATTTTTGACAAAGGAGACTAATGTTCTCGGTCGCGACACCACTAGTCTTTTAAACAAGTGATAACACGGAAATGTATCATATATTTGCCTTGATTTATGCTAATAATTACGTTATTTCAGCTTAAGTTCCGATTATTCCGCGAGTATTCTAGTGTTTTCGCAGGTATTTCATTGTCCAAGCTAAAAAGGAGCAAAGTAGAAAAACATGAAGAAATGAGAAGAAAACAGGAAGAAATGACTAAGAAAAAAAACAGAAAATGGAAAGTGGTGTGTGTGACGACCGTCACACAACCACCATGACCGTCACGCTTCCAAAGGCAGCCACGCCCGTCACACACTCACCACGACCGTCACACGCACAAAGTGGTTATTATGTTCAGAAACGCAGACGTGGACAAAGAAGACCAATGCACACGCTCGATCAGCATTTTCTCCAACTTCCCATTCTCTCCACTACTTCTCCAAATTCCCATTATCTCCACTATTTTTCACATGAATTCTTAAGTAACTTCCAACCTGTTATCACTATATATAGGACCTATCATTTAGTTTCAAGGGACCCAAGTTTTTGTATGCGAAAACACTGTTGAATTTGTTTCGTAGTTTTAGGCATAAATTACTGGTGTAAAAAGTGGTAGTTTCTCACATCGAGGAACTACCACACCATTAGTGTTAGGCCTTCAATCTATGTAATGCTTGGATCAATCTTGCCATCATTATTTCAAGATATTTAATTCAGTTTTATTTCCAGTTTTATCTTCAGGTTCATTTACTTTTACGCTTTTATTTTCTGCCATTTATATTTATGCTTTATCTTTCAGCCATTGTTATCATTTCAAGCTTTTACCATTTTTCTTCAAGCATCACTTTAAATCATTTTAAACCACTTGCTATGTTTTCGCCTAATTCAAAAATCCAAAATTGTTTATTTGTTTCTGTCACTATGTTCGGCTAAACAGTTTAGAGTCCGGTGTATGTGGACCGTCGTTACCGACGGGACTCGGTAGAAAATAATAGGTGCGAACTTATGATTAAAATTCCATTTTGGTTTTAATTTCCAGGTCTAATTTAAGTAGCTTTGTCACGAGAGTGAGAGGTTATTTAACACGATTTTGTCACGAGAGTGAGAAATTAATTAAGGTTAGAGTCGGCACTACGAGAGCGTGGGGGTCGAACCGGATAGTGGAAATTAGGCAACATATCTAAATACAGCGAGAGCGCTTTAGATACGTTTAGGATATAATTGGCTTTCAAAATATATTTCCTAGTTACCCGGGCGAGCGAGAGAAAAATCTCGGGATTAGGGAACATGACTTTAGTTAATACCGCGAGAGCGTGAGGCGAAGTCTTTAAGTTGGTATATTCTACGGAACTAAGTTATAGTCTTAATTAGTACCTGAATTCTACAAAGTCCTTTAGGAACGCAGAATCCATATTCCGGCCTCTCTTTATTATCATATTTTCTTAGTTTTATTTTAGTTTTAGTTTTAATTTCCCTTTTATCAATTATCATTAGCCTTAGCTTTACAAAGCGACGATAGATCACGGTAGGTTGACATTGGTCTCTGTGGGTTCGACAATCTTTTATATTACTTCGATAAATCTGTGCGCTAGCGGACGCATCAAGTTTTTGGCGCCGTTGCCGAGGACCAACAGTCAATATTGTTATTCCGTTTTTGCACCGTATAGACTAAGGCACTCATTACTATGTATCACCCAAATTTTTTCTACAACCACCACTCCCAGTGTTTCGAGGAATCGCAAGAATCCTATAATTCCAACCTTGAAATACAAATGGAGAATTTCAATGCATCACTAACTCATTCTCACCCAAATTTCCTCTGCAACTACCAATCCCAACATTTTGAGGAGCCGCAAGAATCTCATAATTCCAACCTAGAAATATTAATGCAGGATTTTAATGTGACACTGACCCACTCCCAAAATTTTGAGGAGTCGTACCCAAATTTTTTCTATTACCAGCCGCAAGACTCCCAATATTTTGAGGAACCGCAACCAAATTTTACCTATGATTATCACTCCCATTATTTTGAGGAACCGCAAGAATCCGTCAATTCTAACCTCGAAAGATTAATGGAGGATTTCATTGAAACAACAACTAATTCAAGGTTAGAATCTATGATGGAGCACTTTGTGGAGACCTAAACTCTCCATAATGAAGAGCTTAGAAGACAACATCTCGATACTTATGAAACCCTTAGGCAGATAAACACTATGGTTGAGTCCCTCGCGACACACACTGAGGCATTGGAGACTCAAATCTCCCTGCTTGCACAGACACCTATAGGTCCCTACCCTGAGGAGCATGTGGATGTTGTAGTGACCTGTAGTGAAACAAAAATCAAAGATCCTAAGGAGAGTGATAATGAGGTTAAGGAGGGTTCTGGTAAGGAAGAAGTAGAGATTGAGAAAATTTTACTGGGACCACCTGAAAGGGAGGTCGTCAAAGAAGTAGAGAAAGTAGCACCTAAGGCTTTTCCTCATGCGTATACCCCACCAATTCCTTTCCCGCAAAGGTTTGTGGAAGCTAAGGTAGGATCCCAATCCAAAACGTATACGGAGGTATTGGAAAATACCCACACCGATGCACCTTTGTCTGAGGTCCTGTATAAAAAGAGAAAATTCGAGGACCATGAAACTAGGAATATCATTACTGCTAAGAGGGTAAGGTTAAACTTTGAGGTGATGGATGAAATAACTAATCCCAAACTTGAAAAACTAATACTTAGGATAGATCCAGAACCACCATCACGAGTTCAAAAGAATGAACCACCCCACAGAAGGAAGAAAAGAAAAGGTGAGGGATATGTGAGATGGCTTGATAAATGGCCTTGGAAACCGAAGATTAACACTCTTAACCGTCGAGCTATCGACGTTAAACAAAGCCCTGCGTGGGTGGCAACCCACGAACTTTTAATTTAATGTTCTACTTTTATTGTTTGAGTTTGCAGAAAATAAAGAATCATATCGCTTGTCACGTCTCAGCTGCACTTAGGCGAAAGATCTCTAGACGACGATCCCTTAAGATGAGTTGGTGCCCACGCACATTCCTATGAATGTCGCTGCTGGTGGTGACGCCAATGATGAGTATGATATGAGAGAGCATATCTCTCTAGTTCGTAACTCACCTCCTCCTTGTCCTTTCGCATGGTCAGGTTCCACCTGCACACACCGCACCATATTTTTCTAATAGTTTTTGCAGATACTTCCTTCGGAAATAGGCAATATAATGAGCGGCTTCAAGAAAATGAAGTTTCAGCAAATTCAGATAACTCGTAGTACAAGACGCCGGAGTAGAAGTGGCCAGCGAAGACAGGGACAACAAGGGAAGAATCAGCGCGAATTTGGTCGTGGTAGCACGCAATGGCATTCATACAGGTTCTATTTTTCCTTTTTCACCATTTATCCAAACATTGAGGACAATGTTTGGTTTAAGTGTGGGGGAGGAACTTTACTGCTTTCATTTTACCGATTTCTAGTTAGATTTACTGTTTTCCAGCATGATTTTAAAATTTTTTCTGTTTTAAATGTTTCGTCCGTCTGTGCATGTGCTGTCGAGTCTTTATGGTGATTTTATGTTGTCTATCGATTTCCCCACTCCCTTGAGCCACATAAAATATTTTGAAAATTTTTGAGTTAAAAATAGTGTTTCTTTTGAAAATCTTAGGTTACAGACGAAATTGAGGTTAGACTGTGAGACTTGGGAAAATTCTGCAAGATCGGTATCGTCTTAACACCGTGAGCCTCTAAATTATGGAAATCAATTTGAGTACTTGTTATGCCATAGCCTTAAGTTCTCACCCCCTTAGTAGTCCCTAAGTAGTTTATTTAGCAGTCAGCACCATCCTAAGCACGCACTAAGTAGGAAGCCGATGCAAATAAGTGTATGATCTCAGGCTTAAAAGGCAAATTAAGAAAAGAAAAAAATGAATGCTCCTTCTAAGTTAGGTGATCCTCACCCGATCATTTAGCCCAACGGTGCAAACTTCTTTAGTGATATTTAAGACAATGTGCCAAAAGAAAGAAAAAAAATGATAATAATAAGATCATAGTCGCTAACAGGCCATCCTACCATGAGTGTGAAAGGATAACGGGCTTAATGTGATTGTGCTAGAATGAAAAGGGATAAAAGAAGGATGAGTGAGTTAGGCTTAGGTATAATGACATGATTCAGATTGGTTTGTATAGGATGGAGGTTGATGACCGCAAAAGCGGAATTGTGTTGTTACGATATCCTTAGTGTGTGAGCAAGTACCTACCGACACAAACTTAACCAAAGTAGAGTTGGTATCCTAGGATGAGTATCCGTATGCACTATTTGTCTTACGAGTCATGTTTTGCTTGAGGACAAGCAAAGGTTTAAGTGTGGGGGTGTTGATAACACGAAAATGTATCATATATTTGCCTTGATTTACGACTAATAATTACGTTATTTCAGCTTAAGTTCTAATTATTCCGCGAGTATTCTAGTGTTTTCGCAGGTATTTCATTGTCCAAGCTAAAAAGGAGCAAAGTAGAAAGACATGAAGTAATGAGAAGAAAACAGGAAGAAATGACTAAGAAAAAAAACAGAAAATGGAAAGTGGTGTGTGTGACGACCGTCACACAACCACCACGACCGTCACGCTTCCAAAGGCTGCCACGCCCGTCACACACTCACCATGACTGTCACACGCACAAAGTGGTTATTATGTTCAGAAACGAAGACATAGACAAAGAAGAGCAATGCACACACACAATCAACATTTTCTCCAACTTCCCATTCTCTCCACTACTTCTCCAACTTCCCATTATCTCCACTATTTTTCACATGAATTCTTAAGTAACTTCCAACCTGTTATCACTATATATAGGACCTATCATTTAGTTTCAAGGGACCCAAGTTTTTGTATGCGAAAGCACTGTTGAATTTATTTCGTAGTTTTAGGTAGAAATTACTGGTGTAAAAAGTGGTAGTTTCTCACATCGAGGAACTACCACACCATTAGTGTTAGGCCTTCAATCTATGTAATGCTTGGATCAATCTTGCCGTCATTATTTCAAGATATTTAATTCAGTTTTGTTACCAGTTTTATCTTCAGGTTCATTTACTTTTACGCTTTTATTTTCTGCCAATTATATTTATGCTTTATCTTTCTGCCATTGTTATCATTTCAAGCTTTTACCATTTTTCTTCAAGCATCACTTTAAATCATTTTAAACCGCTTGCTATGTTATCGCCTAATTCAAAAACCCAAAATTGTTTATTTGTTTCTGTCACTATGTTCAGCTAAACAGTTTAGAGTCCGGTGTATGAGGACTGTCGTTACCGACGGGACTCGGTAGAAAATAATAGGTGCGAACTTATGATTGAAATTCTGTTTTGGTTTTAATTTCTAGGTCTAATTTAAGTAGCTTTTCCACGAGAGTGAGAGGTTATTTAACACAATTTTGTCATGAGAGTGAGAAATTAATTAAGGTTTGAGCCGACACTGCGAGAGCGTGGGGGTCGAACCGGATAGTGGAAATTAGGCAACATATCTAAATACAGCGAGAGCGCTTTAGATACGTTTAGGATATTATTGGCTTTCAAAATATATTTCCTAGTTACCGGACGAGCGAGAGAAAAATCTTGGGATTAGGGAACATGACTTTAGTTAATACCGCGAGAGCGTGAGGCGAAGTCTTTAAGTTGGTATATTCTACGGAACTAAGTTATAGTCGTAATTAGTACCTGAATTCTACAAAGTCCTTTAGGAACGCAGAATCCATATTCCGGCCTCTCTTTATTATCATATTTTCTTAGTTTTATTTTAGTTTTAGTTTTAGTTTCCCTTTTATCAATTATCATTAGCCTTAGCTTTACAAAGCGACGATAGATCACAGTAGGTTGACATTGGTCTCTGTGGGTTCGACAATCTTTTATATTACTTCAATAAATCTGTGCGCTTGCGGACGCATCAACCAGCCAAAAATTATTTTTTCAAAAAGATAACTGATTTGTTGGGAATGAAGAGGAAGGTTAAAACCTTAAGAATCACAAAGGGAAGGACAAAACGACTTGAATAATGATTGAGATGATCTCAGAAGAGGCACACTCCACACAAAAACACACAAAAGTGTGCAAAAAGTGACAAAGACCACCAATAATAAAGTCCCTGTGCCCAAAACTGGAGGAACAACAAGCATTTCATCATAATATGCAGTTGGACTCATTACACGTGAGATTCTTCTGAGATGAGATGCTTTGCCAAAAAAAAAAGAGAAAAAGAAAAAGAAAAAGAACAAAAAAATAATAAGTGGAAAAATGTGGTCCCAAGTGTGAAAGTCAAAAATATCATTTGAGAGTCAGAAAAGAATTCCCTAGTGAAACCAAAGGAAGAGACCCCACTCACAAAAATACACAAGAAAGGGATCAAAAGAGAGAAATTTTGGCTTGTTTTCTAGAAGAGTAGGGTCGTGACAAGAGACGTCAGTTCTCTTTTGAGCTAACACCACTTTGACCAATTTCAAAGCTGAGCAAGGTTTCACTTGAAATAGTTTCATTACCCTTCCAAATCTAAATCCACATTACCTTTCTGACCTGACTGAAGCTGTTGAACTCCAATTTCGTTTCCTTAGTCATTCACTGTCACATCACTTGAGGACAGTTGATCATTCAAGTTTGGGGGAGTGATAACACTATTTTAGTGTGTTACTTTGACCCATTTTATGTGACATTTTTAGTTGAGGATTTACTGATTTGATGTGAATTTAGCTTATTTTAGTATGTTTTAGCTCTGAGCACACTAGGTGCTTAAGTTAGTTGATGGCAAGTAGAGGCATGACCCTGGAAGACAGACTCTGGAGCAGAATGAGGAGCTATTGGAAAGGAAGTAGTTGATAATTTAATCAATTATTTCATCAAGAGAAGAGGAGGAGAAAGTTACTAGGGCTCACGTGGCATTAGTTTGAAGAGCAAAGGAGCAAAAGGAATGGATAAGATCAAGGAAGCTAGAAGACAAATGGTAGTATGGTGGGGACCACGCTACAAAAGAGCGCCCAACACCAAGCCACCAGCCGTCTGCGCTACTCCACCACTCTGCCACAGCCGCCTGCAGAAAAGTAACCTTGTCTCCCACAAACATCTGTACCAGATAACTTGCAACGGAAGGATTGAGGGACATCTGGTCCATATTTGATTTAATTTGGGCCTAACCTTATTTTCATCAAGAAACCCATGATCCAAGAAAGTATCAACTCTCACTTCCACTCACCTCTATATAAAGAAGGCATGCACATTGAGAAAGGGAGAGCTGGAGATTTTACACACAACAAAACAGTTTTTATTTCAGTTGTATATTTAGTTTATTTTCTACGAGTTAGAGTATTGGTAGAGGGTCTTCTATTCTCATCCAGTCCTGTACACTCTGCTGAAAGCTGTCGTGACTGAAGAGAGCTGTTGCTGTTTACTCAACGCAAGAGATTTCCGTTACTATTAGGTTGCATTTCTTTACTTAACTTTGTAAGAAGATGTTTCCTTTTAGTTTCATTTCAGTAGTTTGTACTCAGCTCACTATGAGCTAAACCCTTGTTTGATGAGCCTAATGAAGTTAGTATAAACGTCGTTTTTATGTTAAAATGATGTGATGTTTAGTGTCTTATTTTGTTATGTGTTTTTATGCTATACACTTGATTCTTAGAGTGATCAACTAGGAAAAAGGTAAAAGCTTGTTGTTGAGAGAGATCCAACAAATAAGTGGATTTCATAACAAAAGTGGTTAATAAAGTAGGATAGAGATATTCACTTAATTCAACTTGCTTAGAGATAAGAAGTTGAGACCATAAAGAATTTCAGAATTAAAACCAGACGTATTTTAGGGTTACAAGTGAGACTTAGAGATTTGTTCCCTTGCCCTAGTTATGCATGTTTTTGATGTTGTAGAAATACACCACTAGATCACGTTCTGACCTTTTGAGGCACGACACTTCACGTCATACAAACATTTCAACAATAATACTAATGGATTTATCTCATTAACTACTCTCACTGATATTTTAAATCCTTTTTAGTTTTAAATTTTGTCTTAGTTTTTGTGTGTTACTCCTGTTCTTTATTATCATTATTTTGTTACCTTGCTCATACTTTCTCTTAAATAAAGAAATTAATACTTGTAGTTCAAAACTCTTATCACTTCCTTGTGGGTTCGACCTTTACTTTATCACTTGCTACATTACCAAGCATGTATACTTGCATGTGACACCTTTGCTTTAAACAATTTACAAAGAAAAGCATTAGATATAAAGTAGAGAACAACCTCCGCGGAGTTGGACGTTTTCATCCTCTCCTTCACCAGGGCTAAGTACTCGTCGAGGTTGTCATTTTTGGCCTGGTACTCTCCCCGCACCTGGGAAGAGACGAGCTGGGAGTCGGTAAATATCTTCACCTCCTTCGCGCCGAGGTCATCGGCTAGGCGCATCCCGACGAGTAAGGCCTCATACTTGGCTTGGTTGTTCGAGCCGGGAAGTATAAAGTGAGGGAGACCTCGATCAAGATGCTTTCTTTTTTCTCCAGAATGATGCCCGCTCCACTTCCTGTCTAGCTGGATGCCCCGTCCACATAGATGGTTCACTTGCGGGCTCTGTTGGTCGGGGAGATCGGGGCGGTCATTTCTGCGACAAAGTCGGCTTGTACTTGAGATTTGAGGGCCTTCCTGCTCTCATACTAGACGTCAAACTCAGAGAGCTTGAGCGAGCATTTGAGCATCCTACCCGCCATGTAAGGGCGGCCGAGTAGCTGCTTTACGAACTGGTCCGTCCTAACCACGATTGTGTGGGCCAGGAAGTAGTGTCGTAAACTTCTGGACGCATTGATAAGGGTCAGAGCGACCTTCTCGATTTGCTGGTACCTGAGCTTGGGGCCTTGAAGGGCTTTGCTGGTGAAGTAGATTGGTTTTTGTCCCTTGGGGGTTTCGCAAATGAGAGTCGCGCTGACGGCCTCGGTCGCATCGGCGAGCTATAAATATAAATTTTCTCCGCTTTTCGGTCACGATAAGACTAGGGGTTGCGAGAGGACTTGTTTGCGGTGGAGGAGGGCATGCTCGCACTCCCACTTGAATGTGGCCTCCTTGCGCAAAAGCTTGAAAAATAGGAGTGCGTGTTGGGCAGACTTGGCCATGAAGCGGGACTGTGAGGTGAGTATCCCATTTAGGGATTGGATTGATTTCTTCGAGTTCGGCGTTGGGAACTCGGAGAAAGCCCCGCACTTGTCAAGGTTTGCCTCGATTCCCCGCTCCGTCAAATAGAAGCCGAGGAATTTGCCTGCTCAAACATCGAAGGTGCACTTCTCCGGGTTGAATCTCATTCTGTATTTTCTCTCCGTGTCGAAGAATCTTCTAAGATGAGTAGTACGGTCGACTTCTTCTCGTGATTTCATGATCATGTCGTCCATGTAGACCTCGAGAATGTCCTCAATCTCACTCTGGAAGACTTTTTTCATCATCCGTTGGTAAGTCGCGCCGACGTTTTTCAGGTCGAAGGGCATTTCGTTGTAGTAATAATTGCCTGACTTGGTCATGAAAGTCGTGTATTGCTTGTCGGCCTTCGCCATGGGGATATGGTTGTATCTCAAGTATGCGTCCATGAACGATAGTAATTTAAAACCTGCAAAATTGTTGACCAGTTTGTCGATGTTATGTAATGGATATGCATCTTTGGGGCATGCCCTATTAAGATCGGTATAGTCAACACACATTCTCCATTTTCCATTAGATTTTTTAACTAATACAACGTTGGACAACCGGGTTGTATATTGGGCTTCCAAAATAAAATTTGCCTCTAAGAGGTCTTTTACAGCTTTTTCAGTAGCCTACGCTTTCTCGGGAGACTGCCTACGCCTACGTTGTAATATGGCCCTAGCGGCCGGATTTATGGTGAGCTTGTGGCAGACCACATTGGGTCGAGCCTGGGCATCTCTGCAGCGCTCCATGCAAACAGGTTAGTATTCTCCCTGAGGAAGGCTTTCAGCTGCTTCCTCGCCAAGTCGGGGAGTCCTGTGACGATCTTCACGCTCCTGTCGGTTTCGTTGCCAAGAGTGATGAGCTTGAAGTCGCCATTTGGAATGGGGCGCACGGGATGGAGAAGCTGTTCGTCGCCACCATTTGCTGGAGGTGCTTCGGCCGTTGCTTCGTTCTGCTTCTCCTTGTTGGGGAAGCGGCTGTCGAGGTCGACAGAGTTGATGCGCAGCAATGGAAATATGTGAATTAGATCATGAACAATCAAGAGAATCAATGAAAACATCCAAAGATCATGATTTGGGAAAATTAGGATATCTTGAATTTTTCTAAGTTATGAAAACCCTATGATTTTTGCCCTACTTTCTCAGTGTCATACCCTAAATTTTGACCCCTAAGGTTCCATATCATTTGCATATCATATGAGTATACTTTCATGCATCACTAACCCATCACCAGTACAAAATATGTGTGCTTACTTGCTTCACAGGTTAGGTGATTCCCCTAAAGCTCAAGCAGATGAATTATCAAGGGATAAGTATCATATTCAACACCACAAGTCTCTATATCATCTGTCATACCCCAAATTTTGACCACTAAGATTTCCCATCATGGTGCAAACCATCATCACAATATGGATGTACCTTCATGCCTCATCAGTCTCCTCAAGGATTGTTGAGCATTCACTACAATTAAGAATTAGGGTTTCAAGCCCTCTCAGAGCTTTTAGGAAAAGGATCAATCAAGAAATGACATGATCTTCAATTTGTCTAAACCTCTCCAACATCCACAAAGGATCAAGAGGACTCCCACATCAAGAATCAAGCACAAGGTTGCAACATTCCAAGTGGATTAAGCCTCAAGATCGCCAGTGTCACCAAATTAGGGTTTTGGTCGACCAGGGCCTCCAGATGGAATTTTTCCTCTGGGCATGAGCCAATGCTTCAAAGCATAACCCAAAATACTCTAAGGGACCTCATAAACCCCATCATCAAGTCAATTTAGCATCAGGGGATGCATTCATAAAAAATCAGGAATTAGGGTTTCTTGACCTAATTCACCCCTAAGTTGACTTTTGGGACAAAACAGGAGCCAAGACCTCAAGACATGATTTGAGGGTCCTTAATACACTAAATTGATCCATTTTCAACAATGGATTGATCCAAGAAGCTTGATTCACAAGTTTCAAGTTCATCAGAACCACAGTTAGGGTTTTGCGGAAAAAGTCAACTATACCTTTGACTTTTGACCAGGACATGCTCCCAAACCTTGAGACATGATTCAATACACCCTATAACACCTATGAAATCAATCCATCAAGTTTGATTTAGGTCAAGGACTTGATTTCATAGAGGATCGCACAGTTTGGAATTCATCTGATAAAAAGTCAACTGTGACCAAAAGTCAAAGTTTGACTTTTTGATTTTTTGATCAATTATGGTTCCCTAACCCTAAAATGATGTTAATGTGTGATTGGAATCTTCATTCATCAAGAAAAATCAAGAAAAGTGGGATAACTTGCAAAAGGAGTAACTACACCTCATTCCAATTCATCACTTGAGATCCAAGCAACCATTTGGGCTGATCCAAAGATGAATTTGTAGCTCTCATGGCATACTTTAAAAGTGTCAACTACACCTCATTCCAATTCATCATGGATTTTGAGTTATGGTTGGATCAAAATGGCTGAAAACAAGAAATGTCACTTTTTCCAACACTTAGTGAAATTTTCACTAAGTCAAAATCTGTTTCACTTTTTCCAAAATGTAAGGGCATTTATCACTTGGATCCAAAAAGTGTCAAGACAAACTATAATCACACATATGTTGTATCATATGAGAGCTTTCCAAAATGGCCAAGAACCCCATGAAATTCCATTTGAGCTAAGAGTTATGACAGTGGCAATATGCCTTGCTGCAACTGTCATAACTAGGCAGATTTGTGCATTTTGCTCGATTTGAGCAATTTGTGCAAATGACCAACAAGTTTATCCATCTGAACACCTCAGGGAGAGACCAAGGAGGGAAAAACACTGATCCATAAGCCTCCCAAGTCTTTGGAACTAAAAATAGCATGCCAAACCTAAAAAACCCTAAAGAGGGGACAAGACTCCAATTTTGTTTTGGAGCATTCAATGGATGCACCAAGGTGGCATGAACTGAGCCATTTCCTACTGAATGAGTCAAGGATGATATCTAAACTAGGGAACCAAAGGCCTGTGCTCTAACCTCTAGTCAATGGCTAGAGGGGACTTGGATTCCTATTGATCAACATTTGCCAAACCTCTGCAGCAGTTGTCATTCACTATTCCAGCCAAAACAAACTTGCTCTACTATAAATAGAGCTCATTTTTGCTTAGTTTAAGTACACCAAAGCACTACAACACTTGATTTCCGTAAAATCTCTTTCTCTAGGCAAAAATACCTTCTTTAGCAAGGTAACTCTGAGTCTTTGAGTTAAAGAGCAATTCCATCACAGCTCATGATCCAAACACATCCAATATGTCATATATAAGTTGTCCAAACTCTCACAAGTGACCTGTAACACCAAAATCACAAAGTCCCCTCTCAAAACCTCAAAATAGGACTTTTTTGCATTTTTCAAGCCATGTCTTGATTCAGTCACTTTCAAAACCAGATAAAGTCTCAAACACACTCCAAATATCATCCTAGAACTGTCCCAAATGGTTCCCCACATCTGGAACACCATTTGAGAGAGTTGCTATTTTAGTCACTTTTGCCCCTTTTACAAGAAAGGGCCAGTTTCCATTCCTGAGGTTTCCAGCTGATTCCAATCATCCTAAAAGCTTCTAAGGAATCATTTGAGAGTGTTCAAAGCATCAAAACATTTCTGGAATAAAGCCCTTGACAAATTGCCCAAAATGCTCCTAAAGAGGTAAGCATCTCAACTTGAACTCTTTGAAATATGCATTGCTTTGAAGTCCACTGATCATGCACATCTCATACATGTTATATATGTTGTGTTTGAACCAATTCATCATGTATTTCATGCCTGTAACAAGAGATAGCATAGAAAAGGCAATTATAGGCCTATTTCAAAAACACTATCGGGTTTTGAAATAGGAGCCTCATCTGAGAAAAATACCACCACCATTGGATTCCTTGTGAAATTCTAGGCAGGATAGACCTAAATTTTGTCCCAATCCATGGAGAAATGAGAAAGTTACAAGCTTCACATTTTTGGCCAAAATCTTGCCTTGGCTTGCCTTGGCCAGGCCAAAAACAAGGCAAGCCTTGTATATTTGTGGCTGGGGTTTGATACACGGATGTATCACCACCCCAGTGGTAGAGGGCACGCACTGCACACAGGAGGTCTGGGGTTCGAATCCCCCTCGCCCCAGATCCTCTTTTTTACCACTTTTTCATATTTTTGTCATTTTTCTTATTATTTTTAATGATTTGAAAAATTAATAACTCCCTCAATTTTAATTATTTTTTATTGGTTCTTTTTGCAAAATATCACAAAAATGTTGAAATATTTTATTCCACAAAAAAAATCAAATTTATATTATTTATTTAATATAGTTGCTATTTTTATGAATAAATTCATTTTTAATTGTTTTTAAACATTTTAAAGTGAATGTTCATCTTGAAAAATCAAAACCAAATGAGTTCTAATTCATCTTGTGATTAAAACCTCATTTTTCAAACCTTCACCAAAAATCACAAGTTGTTTATTTCAACTTATTTGGTATCTTTATCATTTTAATTAATTTTCTTTGAATAATTACTTTAAAAAATGATGAAATTAGGGTTTTGGTTGATTCCACCCTCATCAATCATTTTCAAACACTCATGGGCCTCTAATAGAGTGTAAGACCCAATCCCCTTTTAACCAAAACCATTTTGGGCCTCAGATATTGTATAAGTCCCTCTACGTTAAAAGAAAAATCTCGGCGCAATCGCCAGTTCAAAAATCAAATCATATGGGCCTACCCTCGTGTTATAATCCCTATTTATTTTCTTTAAATCTTTGGGTGTCTAATAGAGTGTAAGACCCAGCCCCTTTTTGAAACCAAAATGATTTGGGCCTCAGATATTGTATAAGACCCATTGAGTTTTCAAAAACCTCGGCGCGATCGCCGTTACCAAACAAATAACCCTGGGCCTCTAATAGAGTGTAAGACCCATCCCCTTGCACATAAAAACTTTTTGGGCCTCACATCTTGTATAAGTCCCTCTGTACATTTTTCAAAACAACGGTGCGGTTATCGTTAAAACTTGGGCCTCTCATTGAGCTGTAAGCCCCAACAATCTTTTCAAAGCACTTTCTCCTTTGATTTTGAATTCAAATATATGTTGTTATCAAAACTTTCTTAGTTGAACAACTAACAAAACAGCATGGAATCTCTACAACGGGTAAGTGTTTATCCGCTTTCATATGTATATAACTGTATTGTGGGGCTGCTTCACTGTAAGTCTTCTTTCACATCCTTTTATATACTTGTCACATATCCACTGTGTAATACTAGTATAGTTATTTAGAGTTTTCCCCGGCAATAACGTCTAGCACTAGGTAAAGCCTTGTTGGTCACTCTTAAATACAAACAAAACTAGATCCCCCGTAGGATTTCAGATACAGTCTTCCCTCCACTTGGGGTTAAACAATATGGAACAAAGAGAAAGGCAGTATTCTCGGTGAACCTTTTCTCAGTCTGTCACCCTTAGAAATTGTCAAAGAAACTCTAACTTCCCAGAGATGATCTTTTCTCCGTGAATGGCATCTCTTGAGTTTCTTCCAAATTCTCGACCTTTCCTGGAATGATCTCTTCTCTGTGAATTGCATTTCTTGAATTTATCTTGGTTTGGGGACCCACAGGCTTCCTAAAAGCATCCCGCCTCCTCTTGGGCGTTGTACAAGGACCCTTCGACTTCTTAGAAGTTCTTATGCCTTCTCTTGGGCTTAATACATGGACCCGAATGACCTCTTAAAGGTATAAGATAGAACTTAGTTATCCTTTGTTAGAGTAGTCTTTCCAGCTTAAAAACTCCGACCATTTTAGGGTTGATACTCATCCCTTAATGCCCGTGCCTCCTCTTGGGCATCATACAAAAGATAAAACTCTAGACTTGGACAGTCTAAACCTCTTGAGTCTCAAAGAAATTCTCAAGTTCCTTCCAAAAATAGGAAAAAACACCGATCATCCTGGATCAAGCTCCAGCAGAAACCCGGTCTCTCTCATGAGAGTTCCCCACACTTGGACCTGCTTCAGGATCTAAATAATCCCCAGCGGCAAGTTAGCCTCCTCTTGGGCTTTGTACAAATGATTCTCCCCAGCGAAGCTAACCTTTTCAGACTCTCTTGTTGAGTCAGCCACTTTTAGCCTCCATCATGGGCTTGGTACAAGACATATAAAACACTCTCTTGTTGAGTATGAAAGACTCTCTTGTTGAGTCAATCTCGTTTTAGCCTCCGTCTTGGGCTTGGTACATGACATATAAAACACTCTCTTGTTGAGTATAAAAGACTCTCTCGTCGAGTCAACCTTTTAGCCTCTGTCTTGGGCTTTGTACAAAACATATAAATCACTCTCTTGTTGAGTATAAAAGACTCTCTTGTTGAGTCAAACAAACTTCATACTCTCTTGTTGAGTCAACCACCTGTTCAAGACTCTCTTGTTGAGTCAACCTTTTTAGCCTCCGTCTCGTGCTTTGTACAAGACACATACCAGCACTCTCTTGTTGAGTCAAACTCAGTTCAACCTCCATCTTGGGCTTTATACAAGATACATTCTCCCTAACGGAGTCAAAATCCCTTTTAGCCTCAATCTTGGGCGTTGTACAAGACAGAAAGAACATTTCCCCCGAAAAAGTCAAACTTATAGCCTCCTCTTAGGCTTTGTATAAAGAAACCCCCGATTGAGTCAATCAACCTTTTAGCATCAAGTTGGTGCCTTGCTCACAGCACACAAACATCAACAACTCCTCTTTAGAGATGACAAATTCTCTCTCATCCAAAACCCTTTAGCTTCACATCTTAGGCTTTGAACAAGATACAAACCACCTTTAGCTTCATGTCTTGGGCTTTGAACAAGACACCAAAACAACCTTTTTCCTCCCATAGAATAGGAGGAACTACGATCGCTCTGATTTCCCTGTTTCGGGAATACGTAGGCATAAGATTGCAAAAATCTTAGCGAGCATACTAAACAAAAAAACCCAAAATCACGTACCTTCATACATCCATCAAAAGCATCAGACCTAACACCTTACCAGAAACCTAGCCAATAGTCTAGACACTTTTTTTAAGCAAATAACCCAAAAACAGACCCCCCTTTTGATAGCATTTGTAAACCAACAGTTTTGACTATGTAACCTCAGTATGCAAGCAGGGTTAACTGGAGACATCTATTTCCCTTCCTTAATCAGCTCAAGAGGATAAAAAATGAATCAAACTGTAGTACCAAAGCGATAGTGATTCGAAACCATAAAAACCATGCTACATCATCCATGAAGATCAAGAACTTTCACTCGTCAATAATCAAGTGCAAAATTTCATCATGACAAGCTCATCAAACCTCAAGACCTTCAGTGCACCAAAGTTAGGTTTTGACCTAATTCAATACCTAGGATGACTTGTGGAGCAAGGCATGATCTAAGACCTCAAGATATGCTTCAAGGACCTTAAATACATCATATTAGTCCATTCATATGATTGGATTGATTCAAAGAACTTGATTCACAAACAATGCAAGAATTCAAATCCATTTGAGCCACAAACTAGGGTTTTGATAAAAAGCTAACCATACGTTTGACTTTTAGCCAAGATATGATCTCCAACATTGGGATATGATTCAAGACATTCAAATATACCCTTGAAGTCTATTCATAAGTTTAAAATCACCTTGGGATATTCATTCATTGAAAATCAAGAATTAGGGTTTCTCTGCACAAAATTCATCTAATACACAAAGTCAAAGTTTGACTTTTTGGGCAAAATTGATCATCAAAGGCTATTATTCAAGGATTGATCAAGAAATCAAGGTTACTTGCAAAAGAAGCAAAATTGGAAGAATTGAAAATTTCACTAAGTTATGGAAAAACATGATTTTTACCTAACTTTACAAGGCCATAACTTGTGATCTAAGCAACCATTTTTTGCACTCCAAAGCTCAAATGATAGATATTCTTCCATACAACAAGATTGTCGGGCTGAACCATCCCCAAAAAATGCATAGATTTGAGATATAAGGCCATGAAGTTAGGGTGTCTTGATATTTCGAACTTTGACACTTAGAATTTTTTTAGGCTGAACCTGTTTCATGTTTTGGCCAACTTTGAAGACATTTTTCACCATGATCCAAGAATATTCAAGACCAAATGCCAACATCAAAGTTAAATTAGGATATCTCAGCTTTCTAAAGAGTACAAGAACATTCATTGATTCCATTTGAGCAAGGAGATATGATCCTCACAACATGCCATGATCAAACTGATTTTTCAAGACAGTTTTCATGATTACTTGCATCACACAATTTTGAAAATTAGATTTGGTGACTTTGCAAGCCTTGTCATCCTCCAAGATCAGAAGGAATCTTGTTTAATCACATAATATGTTCAACTTTGGATCATAAGTCAAGGATCTCATCTCTTGGCATGTGAAAAACTATCATTACATAGCCTTGAATTCAAGTTTGTCATTTGGCATTTAAGTGAAGCATTGAATTGGCATGAAATGAGCCACACCGGTTCAGATCAATTTAAAAACAATGAGTATTCAAACCTACAAAATGCCAATTGAGTCAAGATTCTAGTCATGCTATGGAAGACTTTGGTACCTTAGCCTTTAAGTAAGAGCTACATGACACTATCCATTGGATAATAGCATGCTCCCTCATCCAACACTATTCATCCAAAACAAATCAGTTTTCCTATAAATAGAGGTCATTTTGCATCAATTAAAATAACCAAAAAAATACCAAAGACTTGTTTTCTCATTCTCCCTCTTTACTTCAAGTTTTCAAACTTCCAAAGAGCAAACCTAGAATTTTCAAAACCAGAGCCTAAACTAATCAAACAACCATCCAAACACATCACAAATCATCCATTGGAGGTGTCGAAACCCTCATCTTCATCTCAAATCACCAAAATCAGAAAGTCAACCATCAAAACCTCATATTTTGACTTTTCTGCATTTTTCAAGCCATGTCTTGATCTTGTCCATTTCAAAACCAAACAACACTCCAAACACTCTCTAAATAACACCCCTAAACTGTTCCAACAAGAATTTCTCAACTGTAACACCATTTGAAGGAGTTTCCATTTTGACCACTTCTGACACTTTATGCAAAAAGGAGTCAGATCATGTTTTAGAGGTTTCCCTTTGATTCCAAGCATCCAAGGAGCTTCCATAAGGTGTATTGGTGGTGTCCAAAGCATTGTTTTACTTCTGCAAAATCATCCTCAATACTTCAAATCATTCATCAAAGTCATCTTCGGTTTTAAAAAAACTAAAATAAGCCTTGGGCCTCTATTAGAGTGTAAGTCTCTCTCCTATTTTTCATAACTTTCTTCAATTTCTCAAAGCTTTCAATCTTTTAAATCTCCATCTTCAACTTTCATCAAACACAACCCTAGTGGAATTAGAATAAATCTTGGGCCTCTGTCAAAAGTGTAAGACCCATTACATTTCAATTACATTTTCAAACACTTTGGGCCTCTATTAGAGTGTAAGACCCATCACTTTTCACATTTTTCAAAATCAATTGTTTTAACATCTTGGGCCTCTACTTAGAGTGTAAGACCCAACACCTTTGTACATAGAATAACTCTTTGGGACATTGTCAAGAGTGTAAGACCCATCACCTTTTTTTTTCAATAAATCTTGGGCCTCTGCTTAGAGTGTAAGACCCAACACCTTTGTGAATAGAATAAAACACACAAATAAAACATTCAACACATCAAACCCTAAGGATATAAAATCTTCCATGAATTAAAACATGTCATATCAATGTCTATAGTTGGTAATCTTCAATCATGTTTGTTCATATCCTGTTAAGTTTCTCTTGACATTTATATCATCCTTAGTTTAGACATAGGTCAAATAATAGGATCCCTTCAATCACAACGTAGTTCATATAACTAGTTCATTAGCCTCCTCTTGGGCATTATCCAGGCATCATTGCCTCCTCTTGGGCTTTATCCAAGCACCCTGGCCTTCTATTGGGCCTTATACAAGCATTATTTCCTCCTCTTGGGCATCATACAAAGAATCTCCCTAGCAAGCTAGCCTCCTCTTGGGCTTCATACAAGGAGAATTGGAAAGTCTCATTCAATTCCCCAGCCTCCACTTGGGCTTCATACAAGGACCCCCAGGCTTCTTAAAATCATAAGTCAAGTCTTCGTCATCTATACAATAAAATCTTTTAGTATCACCATCCCGGGCTTTGTACAGGATACAATAAACTCTTTTAGCCTCATTCATCTTGGGCTTTGTACAGGATACAAATAAAACCCCTAAAAGAGTCAGTCAAATCCTCTGTATTGAGCTAGTCTCTTTAAACTTCCTCGATAGTCATTAGCCTTCTCTCAGGCTTTCATACAAAATAAACTTCCTCAGTCAGTCAGCCTCAATCTTGGGCTTTGTACAAGACAGGTCAAACTCCCCAGTTGAGTCAGTTTTCAATTTTTTAGCTTCATATCTTAGGCTTCAATCAAGATACCTAAATGAATCCATCTCCTCACAGATAAGACCTTGAACCATCTCTGTAGGAAGATATATCCTCTAATCAATACAATTCAAGTCAAACCATCAAAAAAATTGTTTTCCAGATAATTATTGTAAGTGGCACACTTGTTGATTCAAGATCCAAGCTGGAGTCCCTCTGTTATCATGGTTCAAAAACTTTTCTTTCATCTAAATTGTTGTAAGTGGCATACTTGTTGATTCTATATCCAAGTTAAGGTCCCTCTTTTAGTTTGTAAAGAATTCATAAAGGAAAAAGTGGCATTGCTTAACACAATAAGTTTAAAAGTTTTCTTCCCTTATGACATCATTCTCAAATGATTGTAGTGAATAGGTGAGATATCTCCCTTAAAGATGACAATTTGTCAAATCTTTCAAACACTTTTTTAGCTTCATCATCTTGGGCTTTAAACAAAATACAAAACAAACTTTTTCCTCCCATAAATTAGGAGGAACTACGAACGCTCTGATTTCCCCAAGTCTTTTTATGGGAATACGTAGGCATAAGATAGCGAAATCTTAGCGAGCACTCTAATATTAAAAACCTTAGGTATATGTACCTTCCAAAAACAATAGAAAACCATAAAAAACAACAAAAACACTTCCCCAGCTTTCACAAAGGAGAACAAACTTAAGCAACTAAGTGATTCAACAGTAGAAATATATACAATAAAGGTTCCTATAGATTACTATAAATACTCAGGGTGTTAATAGCTTCCCTTTGTATAACCAACCCCCAATTCTAGATCTCTTAGCATTTGTAGGAAAAACACTTACGAGCAGTGTTAGTTTACGATATCTTCCCCTTTCTTTTAAGCATCATATGATAAATATTAGAAATCAGAAAGTAGCACTAAATGCGGTAGTGGTCGCGTCACGAAAACCGGATCTACAGAAAAATGGCGACTTCACTAGGGAGTTTTATCTTTCTGTCTAAGAGGGTTAAGCCTTACATTGCATGTATCTTTACTATTTCATTTGCTTACTTGCTTTATCATTTGATATCATTTACTGTTTTCCATCATACTATCTGCTTGTTTGCCATACTTGTTGAAATGCTTTTATTTGGGAATGTGATTAATACACATGTGGCGAGTCAAAAAGTCCTCAGTGGACTTGAGAGCATATTTTAAGATAGGAGATGGAAGAATCAAGAAGGCTTATAGGTAGTGAATCCCGACCAAGCTAACTTGAAAGCCCACCAAATCAGTAGAGGTACCCTTTTAGAATTACTGATGTTAAGCGAGCAAGTCGTGAAAACATTACTTTTTCCACTAGGCACCCGTGAAACTGAGGATTAGTAAATATTTAACCATTCAGCAATTTTAGGACGTAGTGCAGTGACTACCGGGAATAGTTTATACGCGATACTACACTCGAATGAGATCCATCTTAAGGATATTACAGCTCTCATGAATCAATCAGTTTGCTGGTAATATTCAAAAGAGGGATCGGTGATTTTGGGAACCTTGTTAGAACCTGTTCTACAGGTACAAAAAGAACCCCTAGTATATACCTTTGGGATGGGTAGATCCATGGCTCCATGCTCGTGACTGTCATACCCCAAATTTTGACCACTAAGATTTCCCCTCAATGTGCAAATCATCATCACAATATGGATGTACTTACATGCCTCATCAATCTCCTCAAAGATGGTTGAGCATTCACCACAATCAAGAATTAGGATTTCAAGCCCTCTCTGAGCACTTAGACAAAGGATCAATCAAGAAATGACATGATATTCAACTTGTATAACATCTTAAACATCCATAAAGAATCAAGAGGACTCCCACATCAAGAATCAAGCACAAGGTTGCAACATTCCAACTGGATCAAGCCTCAAGATCGCCAGTGTCACCAAATTAGGGTTTTGGTCGACCAAGGCCTCCAGATGGAATTTTTCATCTGAGCATGAGCCAATACTTCAAAATATAACCCAAGATACTCTAAGGGACCTCATGGACCCAATCATCAAGTCAATTTAGCCTCAGGGGATGCATTTACCAAAAATCAGGAATTAGGGTTTCTTGACCTAATTCACCCTTAAGTTGACTTTTGGGACAAAACATGAGCCAAGACCTCAAGAGATGATTTGAGGGTCTGCAATCTACTACTTTGATCCATTTGCAACAATGGATTAACCCAGGAAGCTTGATTCACAAGTTTCAATTTCATCAGGACCACAATTAAGGTTTCGAGGAAAAAGTCAACTGTACCTTTGACTTTTGACCAAGACATGCTCCCAAACCTTGGAACATGATTCAATACACCCTATAACACCTATGGAATATATCCATTAGGTTTGATTTAGGTCAAGGACTTGATTTCACAAAGGATCTCACAGTTTGGATTTCATCCGATAAAAAGTCAACTGTGCACAAAATCAAGTTTGACTTTTTGGGATTTTTCACAATTATGGTTCCTTGACCCTAAAATAATGTTAATATGTGACTTGAATCATCATTCATCAAGAAAAATCAAAGAAAGTGAGTTAACTTGTAAAAGGGGTAACCATAAAAAGACTTAGAATTTTTCTAACTTATGGAACAAAGTGGCTAGGGTACCAACTTCCAAGGACCATAACTTGAGATCCAAGTAACCATTTTGGATGGTCCAAAGCTAGATTTGTAGCTCTCATTACATACTTTAAAAGTGTCAACTACATCTCCTTCCAATTCCTCATGGTTTTTTAGTTATGGAGTGATCAAAATGGCTAAAAACATGACAATGACATTTTTCCAACACTTAGTGAAATTTTCACTGTCAGAATCTGCCTTACTTTTTCCAAAATGTAGGGACATTTTTCACCTTGATCCAAGTCAAACCAGGTCTAGGGGTGAACATCAAAGTTAAAGTATGCCATGAGGGTTTTCCAACAAGTACCAGATCATCTCCAAATTCCATTTGAGCAAGGAGATACAACCCTTGGAACATGGCATCCTGAACTACTTTTTACAAGGCAGAATTTGTGCATTTTGCTCGATTTGTCCAAATCTGATAAATCCAAGCCTTGTCATCAATTTGGTAACATTAGAGGATCAAATCCAAGGGGGATGATCTGATCTCCAAGCCTCCAAAGTCCAAGAATCTACAAGTAGCCATGCCAAACCTAAAAGAGCTAAAAAGTGCCAAGACTCCAATTTTGTTTCCAAGCATTCAATGGATGCACCAAGGTGGCATGAACTGAGCCTATTCCAACTGAATTCAGTCCAATTTTATCTCTGAACCAAAGCTACAAAGCCTGTGCTCTAATCTCAAGTCAATGGCTAGAGGAGACTTGAGATTCCTTTTGCTTAACATTGGCCAAAGGCCTGCTGCAGCCTCCATTCACTATTGATACCAAAAAAAACTTGAAACACTATAAATAGGACTCAATTGTGATCAGTTTGAGTACACCAAAGCACCCAAACTGATGCTTTCCTCAAAATCCCTCTCTTTAGGCCAAAATGCCTTCTTTTGCAAGGTATCTCTGAGTTTTTGAGTTAGAGAGCAATTCCATCACAGCTCATGACCCAAACACATCTAATATGTTGTATCTAAGTTGTTCAAACACTAACGTGTGACCTGTAACACCAAAATCTCAAAGTCCACTTCCAAAACCTCAAAATTGGACTTTTTTGCATTTTTCAAGCCATGTCTTGATTCAGTCACTTTCAAAACCAGATAAAACCTCAAACACACTCCAAATATCATCCTTGAATTGTCCCAAATAGTTCCCCACATCTGGAACACCATTTGAGAGAGTTGCCATATTGGTCACTTTTGCCCCTTTTGCAAGAAAGAGCTCATCCTTGTTCCTGAGGATTCCAGCTGGTGGTGACCATTCTAAAACCTTCTAAGGGATCAATTGAGAGTGTCTAAAGCATCAAATTACTTCTGGCACAAGAAACTTGGCAGATAGCACAAAAAGCTCCCAAAGAGGTAAGCATCACAACTTGAACTCTTTGAAATATGCATTTCTTTGAAGTCCACTGATCATAAACATCTCATACATGTTATATATGTTGTGTTTGAACCAATTCATCATGTAATTCTTGCCTGTAACACGAGGTAGCATAGAAAATGCAATTATAGGCCTATTTTAAAACCATCACCGGGTTTTAAAATGGGGCCCTCATCTGAAAAAACCAAGGGCACCATTGGATTCCTTGTGAAATTCTAGGCAGGATAGACCTAAATTTTGTCCCAATCCATGGAGAAATGAGAAAGTTACAACCTTTACGTTTTTGTCCCAAGAACTTGCCTTGCCTTGCCTTGCCTAGGCCTAAAACAAGGCACTCCTTATGTATTCATGGGGTGGTTTTGATACACGGATGTATCACCACCCCAGTGGTAGAAGGCGCACACTGCAACTTGGAGGTCTGGGGTTCGAATCCCCCTCGCCCCAGACCCTTTTTTACCACTTTTTCCATACTTTTAAATATTTGTCATATTATTTTAAATGATTTGGAAAATTAATTTCTCTCTCAATTTTAATTATTTTTTATTGGTTCTTTTTGCAAAAAATTACAAAAATATTAAAATATTTTATTCCACAAAAAAATCAAATTTATATTAGTTATTTAATATAGTTAATATTTTTGTAATAAATTCATTTTTATTGTTTTTTAAACATTTCAAAAATGAATATTCATCTTGAAAATCAAAATCAAATGAGTCCTAAATCATCTTGTGATTAAAAACTCATTTTTCAAACCTTAATAAAAAATCACAAGTAGTTTATTTAGACTTATTTGGTATTTTTGTCATTTTTATTAAAAAAATTACTTTAAAAAATGATGAAATTAGGGTTTCTTTGATTTTCACTCTAACAAATCTTTTTCAAACACTCATGGGCCTCTAATAGAGTGTAAGACCTAATCCTTTGTAAATAAAAATAACTTTAGGCCTCATACATTGTATAAGTTCCACTGCATTTTCAAAAATCTCGGCGCGATCGCCGATTCAAAATCAAAACACCCGGGCCTCTCCTCGAGCTATAAGTCCCACCTCTTTTCTTAAAAAACTCATGGGCCTCTAATAGAGTGTAAGACCCAACCCTTGTTGTATATAAATCATTTTTGGGCCTCTGATATTGTATAAGTCCCGACACGATGAAAAATCTCTGCGCGGTCGCCATTTTTAAACGAAAATCCTTTGGGCCTCCCCTCGTGTAGTAAGTCCCATCCTTTTTCTTTTAAAACATCTTTTGGGTCTCTTCTTGAGTTGTAAGACCCATCCCTTTGTACAGAAAACCTCTTTGGGCCTCAGTCATTGTATAAGTCCCGATACGATCTTCAAAATAACAGTGCAATCACTGTTAAACCTTGGGCCTCTCCTTGAGTATAAGCCCCAACAATCTTTTCAAAACAACTTCTCTTTTGATTTAGATTCAATATATATGTTGTTATAAAAAATTTCTTTAATTTCTTTGAACAACTAACAATACAGCATGGAAGCTTGCTCACCTGTAAGTTTTATCTGCTATCATTTACATGCTTTAATATGTATAACTGTATTGTGGGAAGCTGTGCACTGTAAGTCTTCTTTCATATCCTTTTACATACTTGTCATATATCAACTGTATATATACTAGTATAGTTATTTAGAGTTTTCCCCGACAACTAGGTCTAGAACTAGGTAAAGCCAGTTTGGTCACTCTTAAAAACAGTTAAAACTAGATCCCCATAGGATTTCCAGATACAGTCTTGCCTTCTCTTGGGCTTAAACAATATAGAACAAAGAGAAAGGCAGTATTCTTCGTGAACCTTTTCTCAGACTGTCACCCTAGAAATTGTCATAGAAGTTCTACTCCCCAGAGGTGATCTATTCTCAGTGAATAGCATCTCTTGAGTTTCTTCAAACCACAGAACTTTCACTAAATGATCTATTCTCGGTGAATAGCATTTCTTGAACTTTTCTTGGTTTGGGACCCACAGGCTTCCTAAAAGCATCCCCACCTCCTCTTGGGCTTTGTACAAGGACCCTCCGGCTTCTTAGAAGTTCTCATGCCTTCTCTTGGGCTTAATACAAGGACCCTGAAGACCTCTTAAAGGTTTAAGAGAGAACTTAGTCATCCTTTGCTAGAGCAGTCTTTCCAGTGTCAAACCTCGAACTTAGGGTTGATTCTCATCCCTTAAAACACCCGCCTCCTCTTTGAGGCATCATACAAAAGATAAAACTCTTCCATACCAATAGACTTGGACTGTCTAAATCCACTTGAGTCTCAAAGACATTCTCAAGTTCCCTACAAGCATAGGAAGTAACCCCGATCACCCGATCAATCTCCAGTAGAGATAAAACCCATGGGTTCTAAAACCCAGTCTCTCTCCTAAAATCCCCTAGCCAGGGTCAGTTTATCATCAGGATAACACTATCCCAAATCAGAACCTCAAGGCATCTGACATCTCAACTCTTCTGTAACCCTCAGCAAAAGTTGATTCCCCACTTGGACATGCCCCGGGATCTCAATATTCCTCGGCAGAAGCTAGCCTCCTCTTAGGCTTTGTATAATGATCTTTCCTCAACATGATCAGCCTCCTCTTGGGCTTTGTACAATGATTCTCCCCAGCGGAGCTAACCTTTCCAGACTCTCTTGTTGAGTCAATCAACTTTTAGACTCTCTTGTTGAGTCAATCAACTTTTAGACTCTCTTGTTGAGTCAATCACTCTTACAGACTATCTTGTTGAGTCAATCACCTTTCTATACTCTCTTGTTGAGTCGACCCTTTTAGCCTCAATCTCGGGCTTTGTACGAGACAGATAAAAAGCATTCTCTTGTTGAGTCAATCCTTTTAGCCTCCTCTTAGGCTTTGTATAATGATTTTCCCTAGCAGGAGTTAATCTCCTCTCAAGCTGTGCATAATGATTTATCCAGCTTGTTCAGCCTCAATCATGGGCTTTGCACAAGACAGATAAAAGCACTCTCTTGTTGAGTCAAACCCTTTTAGCCTCAATCTTGGGCTTTGTACAAGACATAAATCTTCATCTCTTAAACTTGGGGACAAATATCTTCCCCAGCAGAGTCACTTCCTCCTAACCTTCTTTTAGGCTTTGAGGAATGAATTCCTAAGCAGAGTCAAACTCTTTTTAGCCTCCATCTCGGGCTTTGTACAAGACAGAGAATACTCTCCAGCAGAGTCAAATCCTTTTAGCCTCCGTCTTGGGCTTTGTACAAGACACCAAAAATATCCTCACCAGAGTCAGTTAAATTTCCCATTTCAGCCTCAATCTTGGGCTTTGTACAAGACCCATACGAAACTCCCCATCGAAGTTAAAAACCCTTTTAGCCTCAATCTCGGGCTTCATACAAGACATATAGAACCTTTTCCCCTGAAAAGTCAAACTTTTAGCCTCCTCTTAGGCTTTGTATAATGATATCCCCAAAGAGTCAGTCTCTTTTTAGCCTCAATCTTGGGCTTTGTATAAGACACAAATATAAACACTCTCTTGTTGAGTCAGTTTTTCCTAGCCTCCTATTAGGCTTTGTATAAGGACTTCCCTAGTGGAGTCAATCAACCTTTTAGCTTCAATCTTGGGCTTTGAACAAGACACAAATAAACCTTTTAGCTTCAATCTTGGGCTTTGAACAAGACACCAAAACATCTTTTTCCTCCCTTAGAATAGGTGGAACTACGATTGCTCTGATTTCCCTGTTTCGTTTAAACGGGAATACGTAGGCATAAGATTGCGAAATCTTAGCGAGCATACTAATCAAAAACTCTAGGTCCAGTACCTTCTCGCATCATTCAAAACTTAGGTCCAGTACCTTACCAAAAACATCAGGAAGAACCCGAACATCAACAAAAACTCACTCACTCACTCATATTTCCCAAGAAACTTTCCCAACCCATTAACGGATAAACACCATCAAGTACAAAGCGAGACCTAAAGCTAACATCTTGTGGATAACCACATATATGATGGGTAATTGACAACTCCCCATTATATAACCTGACCCCAGACTCCCCGAATCTCTTTAAGCATTTGTTCAGTTAAACATTCGCGTGCAAGGTTAGTTTTAGATAGCTTCCCTTTCCCTTAAAGCTTCATGGGATAAATAAGAAATCAGAAAGTAGCACCCCTTCCTCATTGAGAGGAGAAAACCCAAAACCAGTGATAAAGTGGTCGTGTCACCGACAAAAATCGCTCGCTACAGTGACAATAAACCTTTAAACCTTTGCTTATAAATATTTGTGTTCATGCATTCATGCATTCATTAAAAATTTTCAAAATTTTTCAAAAGAACTAAAAAAAGAGGGTGTTTCAAATATCAGAAATTGTGCTATGGATTTTGGTAGAAGAAAAACTCAGAAATACGCTTTTAGAAGTCCAAGACTTGAAGACCTGAGAAGATTGGGAAGGTTGATTACTAATCCTGAAGCTTTCAGAGCTAAGTATGGGGGACTTTTATCCCTTTTGAAGGTCAAAATGGTAGAAGGAGTCTTATCTACATTGGTTCAGTTTTATGATCTGGTGTACCATTGCTTCACATTTCCAGATTATAAGCTCACACCAACATTGGAAGAATACTCTTAGCTGATTAATTTACCTATTTCTGATCAAGATCCATTCTTAGGGCTGGAAGAGATTCCCAAAGATAAAACCATTGCGAGGGCTACCTCTTTGGAAGTTTCAGATATCAAAACTCACATGACCACCAAGGGAGGAATTCAAGGTCTACCAGCTAGGTTTCTATTGGAAAAATTTCTGTACTTTGCCAGCGTAGGAAACATAGTTGCTTTCGAGGATATCTTTGTTATACTCATCTATGGGTTATTCCTTTTTCCCAACATTGAAAATTTCGTCGACATCAATGCTATCAAAATATTCTTGATCGAGAATCCAGTCCCAACCTTGCTTGCAGATGCTAACCACTCAGTGCATCTAAGGAATTTGTACAATGGAGGGATGATTACATGCTGTGTACCATTACTCTACAAATGGTTTATTTCCCACTTACCCAAATTTACTGCTTTTTGGGATCTCAAAAGTGGTATGCAATGGTCGCAAAAGATTATGTCCCTCACTCACTCTGACATAGATTGTTACAATCGAGTCAAATGACGGAATAAAGATCATTGATAAATGCGGAAGTTTCCCCAATGTGTCCCTCATTGGTACTAAAGGAGGGATCAATTGTCATCCAGTTTTAGCTCGTCGTCAGCTCGGATACCCGATGAAGGATATACCATACAACATTCATCTGGAAGGTCTTTTCTTCAAGGGGAGAAAATGACAAAGCACTCAAGGAAGAAATTGTGCATGCCTGACATCATGTTCATAGGAAAGGAAGAGAGTGTAGCAGCAAAAATTGTAAGTGTAAGTTATTGATTAACTTAACTCATAAAGCAAGAGTCGCCACCGCACTTTTATTTTATCCAAAAGGAAAGGAAAAAGAGCGAACAAAACCTAAACAAGTTTTGAACAAGAACAAGTAAATAGAGACTGGGTAAGGGGGTTGGTTACGCTAAGGGAAGGTGTTAGCACCCAAAACTTCTATAGTACTCTATAGGAACCCTTTGAAATATCTACGCTTTTTGGTTTGAAAAGGTTTGTTTGAAAAGAGATTGAGGAGATGAGAAGAGAAGTATTTTTTAAGATTTTTGTGTTTGGAGAGACTTGTCGCCTCATGCCTAGGTACCCACAAAGTGCAATATAGGATCAAAACCTCGTAGTTCATGGTACAAATAACAAAATAGGTTTGTTATGGTTGTTTTTAAATGTAAAGACAAGTCGTCATTTCCAAGCGAATAATTCCGCTAAAAGAGATGAATCATGTCTAAACTTATGAAAAATTTTAAGGAAAAAGTGCACAAGGGAACAAAAGAGGGTAAGTGCGTTTGGTGTTTTTTAAAGTCTTTTGAAAAAAGGTGTCAATATGCTTATGTAGTTTAGAATTTATTAAGAAATGAAAAGAAAAGAGTAAATTCACTTGACAAAGTCAAGGTTTGATTATGAAAGAGGTGATAGTTTGAAAACAAGAAGGTTTTGAAAAAGAGAGGAGATTTTGAAAATTGAAGAATGGGTGGAGAAGAAGTGAATATCCTAAAGCATAAAGTAAAAGCTAAGGATAAGAAAGATCTAACCACAAATGCAAGCTCCAAAGTCTTCAAACCATGATTCCAAAGCAAAGGGAAAAGGTCCTAGTTCTAAATCCAAGGATCCAAGAATAGCATTGAAGTCCAAGGTCTAGGTTCAAAACTCCATGTCCGATGCAAAGGATAGTAGCCATAGTCCAAGATTAGAAGCACAAGTTTTTTTAGAAGTTTTTGGCTTTTATTAATGTTTTTGGTCCAAGTGGACAAAGAGAAAAAGGCATAAGCATAAACATATGGACCAAGTGGACAAAGAGAAAAAGGCATAAGTATAAACATATGGTCCAAGTGGACAAAGAGAAAAAGGCATAAGCATAAACATATGGTCCAAGTGGACAAAGTCGGAAGCATAAACATGATATGATATAATGAGCAATGAGCAATAAAAAAGTAAAGAGAGATAGGGAGCAAGAAGGAATCCTAAAAGTATAGTAATAGTAATTTAGTAGTATATACATAATAGTAGCACAAAGGCCGCAGTGCCATAAGCCTTCAAAAGTAACACCGATTATTCTGTCTCGCGTCTTGAACTATAATGATTAAACAATGTACTTAGGTCAAGGTTAATGAAGTCTTGTTAAAAGATTAATATAATCAAATCCTCTACACAACAAGCTTCAAAGATTTTGAACCTAATACAAAATATTAACCACCATTGGCCTTACACAACTGATCGTGAAGGCTGGATCAGATCCTGTTGAAGTGGGCCACCAAGAACGTCTGAGATGTTGGGCGTATAGAGAGGAGGAGAGGGTGTACCTGCAAGGAACTCTGACGCTCAAGTAAGAAAGGGTCAGAGAAAAGGGGCAAGTACAAAGTGTTAGTTCGTAGGGTGAATATTTGATACCTGACCCTCTTAAGTGAGAGGGTTTATATAATGCCCCCAAGCGCGTGGCCAACGGTCCTATTTTCGGGCGAAATAACCATTTTCCCGAAGAATAGGTAACTGCCCAAAACTAGCCGTTATGTCGGGCAGGGTGCCCAAAACTAGCCGTTATGTCGGGCATAGGCATAGTTTCGGGCACCTGCCCATAGCTGCTCGGGGAGTGTATGAGCCGTGCGGAACGGGCAACAGTTCCGGGGAGGACTGTGCAGTCCTTGCCCGGCTGGAGGGGCAGAAAGGTAACTTTCTCACTTTGGTGGATTAGACCTAGGCATTTGGGCCGTTACTGCAGCAGAAGTGGATTGGGCCGTGTCTGGCCATTGGCCCAGTCCATAACAGGAGCCCCCAAGTCGTTGCTCCCGAGCATGGGAGTGATGACTTAAGGACAGCTCGCGGCTCTGTGGAGCTAACATAAGGTTGTCGCTTGGCGTCATAGGAGGTTTATCTCGTGGTGCTTGTTGCCTTTGGTGTCCTTGATGTTTCTGACCATGATAGAGTTGCCCGTCGTACAAGGAGACTAATGGGTAGAAGGAATTGGAAACGTTAGAGCACCACGTGTGCATAGAGTTCTGTGCAGCAGTTGCTTGGCAATGATGGCTAGTTAATAGCCATCATGACCTACGAGGGCGTGCCATCGCACGTGCCCCTCTATATAAAAAGGGGAAACTCGTTCCATTCTGAACTTTTCGCTCTTGTTTCTCTTCGTCTCCTTCAGAGCTCCTGCCCGTTCGTGCTGTCAGCTTTTCCAGCCACCGTCTCAACTCCGGGCAACCACTTTTCGTCCCTTTAACCCAAGTAAGTTCATTGATTTTTCTCTGATTTACTCTTTTTGATGATCAATGGTAGATTGCATGTGGTTAGGGCTAGGTTTAGAGGACGATTAGCCTCGTTTCCGGCGGTTGTTGGTGCTAGATAGTGGTTATGCCATTTTCCACCTCTGACGCGTCGCTGGGCATTTTAGGATGTTTTAGTGAGGAGGGCGGTTCACGGTGCCATTGTGACGATGATGCATGTGTAACCGCCGTGATCTTTCATCTTCTGGGTTAATGATGAATTATCTAGTCGAATACTCCCAGATTTTGGTGAAGCTTTGCAGTTTTCGGTGGAGCTTCAATCGAAAACTGGGTATGAGCACGAGGAAGTTCCTCGCCTGGGAGTAATTTGTCTCGAGTGTCTCCTCGCGGGGAGGTTTCTGAATTTTTCTTTGATGTTAGGGCTTAGGCCGGGGACGTCGTCCTCAGCCCTTTGCGCGCCCTTTCACTTGACTAGCGGTGGAAGGGTGGATTTGATTTATCGTCGAATTCACTTTTTTCTCTACTTTTCAGGTGATCGATATGGCGACGGGGCCAGATGGAGAAATTATCCTAGATTCGTCCGAGGAAGAAGCAAGTTCCTCGGACAGTAGTAGTTCGACGACTTCAAGTATCCCCAGCGAGGTCGGTGAGGAAGAGGAATTGGAAGATACAAAAGCGGATGTCGTCGAGGATACCGCAGAGGAGTGGGAGGTGGCTGAACCAGCCGAGCACGTGTCCGAGTTTGCTTCGTATTTGGGAGATGTTTTCTTGGTAGTCGGACCAGAGGGGGAGTGGAAGGTGCACTTTCCCACTGAGGATGAAAGGGTCTGTACGAATTACGGGGAGCGCTTCACTATGTATGAATACGCATTCAAGGAGCTGGGAATGAGGCTTCCGTTCACTGATTTTCAGTAGTCTGTATTCGTACACTTGAATTTGGCCCCGACGCAGTTGCATCCGAACTCGTTGGCCTTTATACGGGCGTTTGAGCTGACATGTGATTTCTTGAAGATAGGGGCTACTCTTCCCTTGTTCTTCACTGTCTTCCACCTTCAACGGCAGCTGGCGGGGAGGAAGTACGGTTGGGTCTTGTTGAAGCAGCCTTGTAAGCTGTTTAAGCCCTTCTCGGAATCGATACGGACATTCAAGGAGAGGTATTCTATTATAGAGCCCGTGTCGGAAGCTGCCCAGAACAACACTTATGTGTGGGAGATCGAGGTCGATGAGGATGGTAACGACCTGCGCGACGAGGATGGGAAGTATATTGGGGAAAGACTGCTGAAGTTCCCCTTTCACTGGGGACCCGCCCATTTTACCAAGAAGCCAAACGAGTATGTCTTCCAGCCGCACAACTTGGACGAGCAGGATGCTGCCTCCTACGAAAAGCTGGTAAAGTACGTTAGCTTGTTTCGTCTCGCAGAGTGCGTCACGAAGAAGGGGGAGCCGATCCTCGAGGATGATGGCAGCAGACGCATGGAGTATTGTTTTATCAACACCAAGGCACTTCTGGAGTACAAGACTCTCGCAGATGCTCATAAATTGCTTGGTAGTCTTAGTTATTTTAATTTGCCCGAATTATTTCTTTCCTCGTATCTAACATGCTCGTATTCTGTTTGTGCAGGTAAGATGCCTCAGGCTCATGAGAGGATGGTAAAGAATGCTCTTGCGAGGAACAAGCCCGGAACTTCCCCTCCCAAGTCTCGATTTACTAATACGCGTGCTTCTACCCCTGCTCAGTCTGCTGCGGGGACCTCTTCTCCCACTCCTGTTCCCCAGGGATCTCCCATGCCTTTGACCTCACGAACTAAGCGGTCGAGGGCCAATGACGATGTGGATCTCAACCGGGCCCCAGAGAAAGGGAAGTTCGAGCTTCCTCCTTGCATACTTGATAGGATATTCTTTGAGGTGAATTCTTTGGTCATACCGCGGGAAGAATCTCTTCGGCTGGAAAGCATGGATTGCCCGAGTAGAGGGCGTTAGTGGCCCAAGATGCCTCTGCACTGGTCAGAGTTTTGGAGATGGCGGCCATTTACACTGAAGGGGACTCTGCAACTGAGTCTGAACTCAAGGCTGCTCGGCCTACTGCGACATCTCTCAAGGAAGAGGCTAAGAGTACTGATGATGCCTGGAAGAAGGCTGACGAGGAGGTGGCTAGGATGAAGAGGAAGAATTCTACGCTGGCTGCAGAGAAGAAGGCGAATAGGAGCTGGTCCAACAGCTGAGGGCGGCTAATGCTCTGGGCAAGGGTGAACCCGAGGACGTGAGGGAGCTGAAGACAAGGTCTGAGCTGGTTGCCCGTATGTTGGCGGCTGAGGATGACAATATTGTCATTGCGGACGAATCCTTCAAGAACGCCGTGCTTCAACTGCGGGTGGTGAACCCCAGATTTGATTTTTCCACCGAGGGTACCCACTATCTGGCGCACGTTGAAGATGGCCGAATCATTATGCCATACTCCCTTCTTGAAGAGCATGCCGAGGATCAGCCCGCGGAGAACCAGAAGCCTTAGCCCAAGCCTGCCGACCAGATGGATGAGTGAAGGATTTTTCTGTTGTCGTTGTAATTTGTCCGGCCTGCGTGCCGTGTATTTGTTGTAACCTATTTTAGGGGGCATGGCCCCCGGTTTATGTAATCCAGTACAATCATGGTCCTAGTGGCCATTTATCATATTTAAATTATGTGTCCGGTCTTGGTGGCCGGTTTTGCTATTTGCATGGTTTTACTTACTTTTATTTTCTGCTAAGTGTTGTACTCATGCTCGTTGTGAATGTATGTCTGCCCGTGATAGGGAGTAATTGACTTATGTGAAGTTTCAGGGGATTGCTCGTTGTAGATGTGTTCGGCAGTGAGGGGTACTGGTCGAACGGCCGAGGAATATCCTGGCGGGGATGCGGAGCTCAGGTCGCGTTTGGGGCCTGAGTTCACGACGTGAACGTCCCATCGCAAACTAGGGTTCTGCCAGTCATGGTACTTTGACAACGGTGATGCTCGATTGAGGACCGCTGTCGAGCAGATACTCGGCTCGTTATTGAGCGGGGTTCTGCTTTATTGGTAAGCGATGCTTGTACATAGGCGTGCATAATGGTCGGTATCTGACGTTCGTCGTCGCGACGGGTCGAACCGAGAATTAGGGCCTTAGCTATAGTATTGTTTTAGCTTTTCGGCGTTCCATGGTCGAGCAAGTTCTTCCCCATTGAGATTTTCTAGGTAGTAGGCCCCATTCTCCGTTTTTGCTCAGATGCAATAGGGTCCTTCCCAGTTGGCGGCTAACTTGCCTTCGCGAGAGTCCTTGTGGTTTCTTCTTAGGACGAGGTTGCCCACGTCGAACTCTCGTCGTATGACTTTGGCGTTGTGCCTGATGGAAATTTTTTGTTTTAAGGAGGCTTCACGGAGGGTCGCCCCTGTTTGGATTTCCTCGACGAGGTCGAGTTCCTCCCTTAATGCTTCGTTGTTTATTTCCTCGTCTAGGGGTGACTCTGTTTGCCTAGAAGGTATATGAACTTCGATGGGGATTACAGCCTCGGTCCCGTATGCTAGACGAAAAGGTGTTTCCCCGGTTGTAGAGTGTGGAGTTGTGCGGTAAGCCCATAAGACACTGTGCAGCCCCTCGACCCAAGCCTTCTTTGTTTCATCCAACCTTCGTTTGAGGCCTCGAATGATGACCCGGTTAGCTGCTTCAGCCCACCCATTTGTCTGAGGGTGCTCGACAGACGCGAAGTGTTGCTTCGTGCCTAGTTAGGCGAGAAAGTCTTGCAACTTCCTGTCCGTGAATTGTGTCCCATTGTCCATACTATCGCTTGGGGGATACCGAAACGTGCGAGGATGTTTTGTTTGTAGAAACGTAGTATATTGAGGGCAATTATTTTGGCCAGAGCCTCCGTTTCTATCCATTTTGTGAAGTATTCTACGCCCACTATTAGGTATTTGTTCTGATTTGATCCTATCATGAAGGGTCCTAGGATGTCTAGGCCCCACCAGGCAAATGGCCACGAGGAGGACATAGCCTTGAGCTCGTTAGGTGGAGCCAGGTGCATGTCCCCATGCCGTTGGCATTTATCGCATTTCTTCACGTGTTCTTTAGTGTCGTGCTGCATGGTCGGCCAGTAATATTCTGCTCGGAGGGCCTTTCGGGCAAGGGACCTTCCACCGAGATGTTGGGCGTTGATTCCTTCGTGGATCTCACGCAAGATGTGAGCGACCATTTCTTCCTTGACGCATTTGAGCAGTGGAATGGAAAATCCTCACCGGTAGAGTTTATCTTCGACCAGGACATAAGAGCAGGCTCTTCGCCTAACCACACTAGCCTCCTTGGGGTCGGACGGGAGTTCGTCCTTGGCGAGGTAGTTGTAAACAGGGGTCATCCAACAATTGTTGTCGCCGATCACGTGTACGTCGAGGTTCTGGGAAGCCTTCTCGATGTTGGTTCGAGGTAGAACCTCCTGTATGACGAACTTGTTTCCTCCTTTCTTCTTTGTACTGGCCAGTTTGGACAAAACATCTGCTCGGACATTGTGTTCGCGGGGGACATGTTTCACTTCTACCATTGTGAACTTCGCCATTTCCTTTTTGACCAGGGCTAAGTATTCGGTTAGGTTGTCGTTTTTGGCTTGATATTCTCCTCGGACCTGAAGGGACACGAGTTGTGAATCTGTGCAAATGATGACTTCTTCTACGCCCAGGTCCTCGGCTAGACGTAATCCAGCGAGGAAGGCTTCGTACTCAGCCTGGTTGTTAGAGGTGGGGAAGGACAGGGTGAGCGATACTTCAACGATGATTCCTTCGTTGCTTTCCAGTATGATGCCCGCACCACTTCCTGTCGAGCTGGAGACACCGTCCACGAAAATGGTCCATTTGCGCGCTTCGCTCGCGGGGGAGTCTGCGAACGTCATTTCTGCGACGAAGTCGGCCAGAGCCTGGGCCTTGAGGGCTTTCCTGCTTTCATACTGGATGTCAAATTCGGACAGTTCAAGCGACCATTTGAGCATTCGACCGACCATGTCTGACCGTCCCAGCAGCTGCTTTATGGGTTGATCTGTTCGAACCACAATCGTGTGGGCTAGGAAGTAGTGTCTTAATCTTTTGGCTGCGTTGATGAGGGCCAGAGCCACTTTCTCTATCTGTTGGTACCTTAACTCTGGTCCTTGCAGTGCTTTGCTCGTGAAATATATGGGCTTCTGCCCGTCAGGTGTCTCGCGGATGAGAGCGACACTTACTGCTTCGGTTGCTACGACGAGGTACAGGTACAAAGTTTCGCCATCGTCCAGGCGAGAGAGGACTGGTGGCTCTGAGAGCGCCTGTTTCAGATGGAGGAGAGCCTTGTCATATTCCTCGGTCCATTTGAACGCTGCCTCCTTGCAGAGGAGTTTGAAGAACGGTAAGGCGTGTTGGGCAGATTTGGCCACGAAACGAGATAGTGATGCGAGCATCCCGTTGAGGGATTGGATGGATTTCTTTGACTTGGGCATTGGAAACTCGAAAAATGCTCGGCACTTGATGGCGCCCCGGATGCTGCGGTAGTCTAGAAGTACATCGATATTCTCGATGTGTTCGTCAGGGTTCGTCGTACCGTCGTACGTGCCCAGTGATGGGGGCTTCTCCAGGCCCTTAGGGAGACGGGTTGCCAAGATTTCCTGGGACAATGGGCCGCGAGGCTCATCATCGCTGCTGGAACTGGTGAATGACGGGAACCGAAGGGTACGCTCGGGGCGGCGGTTCCTTCGGGGGAGAAGGTGAGCAGTTCCTTCGGGGAGAAGGTGATCGGGCCCGACCTTTAGACCTGACCGGGGGTGGCTGCTCATCCCTTCGGGGCCTCTTGTGACCGGGAGAGTGCTAGTTACACGGGGAAACTTGGTCACGCTTCCGGACGGCGCGAGAGTCAGGTTCTTGGCGCAGTCTTCGATCGATATCTCGTCGGGGCTGCGGGCTCCTTGATCGTCGTTGGTTCCTCCTCGGAGAGGGGATCTTGGACGGGTGGACTCTTCTAGTGCCCTAATCCTTTTGTTCTGCTGCAGGATCAGGGTGTTGGTTTTGTTCATCGCCTCCAGGAGGGCCACCACGGCCGGGTCGGCGTTGGGCGGAACAGGAATGGGTTGGATGTCCAGCGAAGGATGATCGTTGTTGCGGTCAGCAGGGATAGGGGAAAGAGAAGCTATGGCCCTGTCTCTCAGAAAACAGGCATCTCTGAGAAGAGATGACGGGCCGTCAACGTCAGTCTTGTTGACGGGGAGGACAGCGGGTTGGAGGACACCTTTGGTGTGATCTTGTGTAGCCATGATGATGATCTTGGAAATTTACTTTGATCTTCGGTTTTCGGGGAAAGAAAGATGGGGAGAAGAATGATTCCCACAGACGGCGCCACTGATCGTGAAGGTTGGATCATATCCTGTTGAAGTGGGCCACCAAGAATGTCTGAGATGCTGGGCGTATGGGGAGGAGGAGGGGGTGTACCTACAAGGCACTCCGACGCTCAAGTAAGAAAGGGTCAGAGAAAAGGGGCAAGTACAAAGTGTTAGTTTGTAGGGTGAATATTTGATACCTGACCCTCTCAAGTGAGAGGGTTTATATAATGCCCCCAAGCGCGTGGCCAACGGTCCTATTTTCGGGGCGAAATAACCGTTTTCCCGAAGAATAGGTAACTGCCCAAAACTAGCCATTATGTCGGGCAGGGTGCCCAAAACTAGCCGTTATGTCAGGCATAGGCATAGTTTCGGGCACCTGCCCATAGCTGCTCGGGGAGTGTATGAGCCGTGCGGAACTGGCAGCAGTTCCGGGGAGGACTGTACAGTCCTTGCGGGGCTGGAGGGGCAGAAAGGTAATTTTCTCCCTTTGGTGGATTGGACCTAGGTATTTGGGTCGTTACTGCAGCAGAAGTGGATTGGGCTGTGCCTGGCCATTGGCCCAGTCCAGAACAACAACCAAAAGGTTTAGGCCACGAAAGATCAAGTTCCGATTCGAAGGGAGGGACAAATGTAGTGCTATGTTAAGCAATCACCAAGTGACTTATATAGAAGTCACCCTACTCATGGTCGGTCAATGCACTTTACGTGTTAATACATGTTAGAGAAGTGATATGTAAATCACTCTCCTAAAACATGCAACACAAAAAGAAGAAAGTAAGAACAGTTTCGTCTTTAATCGAGAGTCTTGACAATTAATTGAGAGCAACCTATCTATATCTCAAAGTGTCGAGATCGATAATTTATCAATCAATAACAGATTTAAAATGCGAAAGGTTCAACATCATCAAAATTGTCACTCATTCGATCATTTAAGACTTCATCAACCAAAAAATCCAATCGAATTCAAATGAAACAAAATGAAAAAAAAGCTAGATCAGCAAAAATGATCCACATAAAAAAAAGAAAATTAAAATCTATCTTTAGAAATCATTAAAGAAAAAAAATAGAAGAAATAGTAACAATAATTTTTTCTAAAAGAAAAAAAAAGGAGAAAGAAAGGGAGGTGGATTAGAAATGTAATGGTGTAGTAAAGAAATTGAAACGCATGGTAAGACCAATACAAAACCAAATAAAACATTAAAAATTAAAAAAAAAAAAATCAGAATTGTTATTTCATCGTCTTCTTCTACGCGCCGCTGGTACTATTCACGGCGAAAAGGAGAGCCGAACTCGTCAACGGCGGAGCAGTGGCTTGGATTTTTGAAGCAGAAATGATCGAAATCTCACGTAGATTCCAAATATATATGCGATTTCGTGTCACTATGCTTGGGTAAGTCAAATCGAAACCGCGAAGTTTACGTTGAAGAGTTCCGATTACCTTCAATTCACGGTGAGAAACACTTCCTATCTTCTTTTCCTCTTCTTCTGCACAATACTGCTTCCTTCTTCTTCTCCGTGATTCGCACACTTCAGAAGTCTTGGTGTCACAACTTTGGTGTTGATATTATGGATCGTTGCGTATGTGTCGCGATTGAATTATGGAGTATTGTGTAATTGTGGTTTTGAATGAATTTTGCAGGCACTGTTTGAAATATGAAGATGAAGTTTATTGAAGAAATTTTGTGGTGAAAATTCTGCAGAGTTTATTGAAAATTTTGGAGAATTGATTGAAGGTTTGGATTGAAAATTGATTGTGGTTTGAAAATGATTTCGGCAGGGTGAGTGTGGCTGTGAAAGCTTGAATGAAAATAGTGAAGATAGCTTGTATTTGTAGAAGAAATTGGAGTGAAAAGTTGGATTTGAATTTGTAAAGTTTGTTGCCGTTTTACTCCTCTTGTTTGCGTTTTGAATTATTTGCGGATTGTTGTTGTTTTAGGATATGTTGCTTCATGTCGTTTTGAATTTTCCTTCTGCAGCTTGGGTGCGTTCCACGTGAATTGTTGCACGCATTGTATTGTGTGAATTGCAACGGCATGACGTAGCAATTTGTTTTGGAAAGTTACAGGACTTGCGTTGGTTTACGTCGTTTGCAGGTAGCGATTGCGTTTTGCCATTTTGTGATGAATAAAGTAGCAACGCATGGCTTGTGTCAGGTAGTTTCAAGTGGCTATTGTGGTTTTGCAATTGTCATAGCAGCAGCTTGTAACACGGCTGGCTTTGGTAGCTTTGATGAAGCTTGTGCTTGTCACGTTTATTTGGTAACGGCTTTGCAAAGCAGCTTGGTTTTTTATTCCAAAAGCTTGTAAAGTAGCAGCTTCCCTTTTTTAAAAGTTTTACTGCACTTGTACCAAAGACGGCTGGAAGGATAGATTGTGTTGAAATGTTATTGTGGCTAAAAGCATGAGGTGTGGCTTAAGTTTGAGGTGTGCGTTTTGTGACTAGCTTGGCTCATTTTGGAGAGGAGAAGTGGCATAATTTGTGGTCATGGCAAGAAGCTTGGTGGCTTATGAGTTTTGTAGAGTTTGGACAATGATTTTTGTTTGGATTACGGATAATAAAATTAAAAGGGTAAATTGGATTGGATAAATTTGGATATTGGATAAATGGATTATGGAATATATGGATATCTCTAAAATATGGATATGTAAAAAAAAATAGAAATGGATAATAAAAAAAATGGAAATTTGATATTAATGGATATTTAAATCAAATGGATTTTAGAAAATGGTTTGGATAGTAAAAAATGGTTTTTATGGAAATTGGATAAGGCATAAAAGATAATGATTAAGAAATGGATATTGATAATAGATTTATGGATTAAATAAAAATGAAATGGAATTGGATATGAAATATGGATATTGGAAAGAATGACCTTGAAATAGATTTAGAAATTGAATTGGATATCCAAATCAAATGGGATAAAAAATGAATATTTGGAATTGAATTGTTTTGGAAAAATGGATTGGAACATGGATATGATATTTGGATATGATATTTGGATATGAATTTGAATTTTAAATGGACATGGCTAAAAAGGTTATAAAATTGGATTGAATGGAAATTGGATTTGAAGAGAAATGGTTTAAATGTAGATAGTGATGGATCATGAATAGGAAATCCTAATTTTTTTAGCCCAAAACCAATCTTAACTTTTTCTACAAGCCTCTGATTAAAATGAACAAAGCCAATCCTTGAACCACTGAATAACTTGCAATAATGGCCATCTGAATCCATCATCCTCTGAATCTCTGATCAAATGAATCCTGAATCACTTTGAATTTGATTGAATCAATCTCTAGGAAAATAAATCCACAGATGAACCCAATTTGGACTGGTGAACTCAGATGAACCTGATGGATATCATCACATAACAACTTGACAATCACTGCTTGAGAAATAGCCCACTGAAACATATAACTTGCACTTGAAGAAATCTTTTAATGGTTTGACCAGAATTAGGTCAAACTACCATTGAACTGGATCATGAACGAACAACCACATGTGACTTGAAACCATGCCCTTGCTTGGACAATCCTGCAAAACCCTAAACACACAGAGAGAGAGAAAAACAAGAAAACTGCAGCAAATTTTTGGTATTTTAGTCAGAGGTTAGACAAATATAGACAAAAAATAAATCAAGTGAGAAACACACAGATACTTGGGGAAAACACATTGTGATCTTGATTGTGCTATGAGATGCAAATGAGATGTGCGGAATCTTAGGGGTAAAAATTAGGGTACAACAGCTGCCCCTATTTAAGTTTCTTCTATCAGGAGATATGAAGGTTGAAAACTTCGTCTCGACAAGTTTGAAGATACTTAAATACAGAAAACCATATTTTTAGCCCTAAGATGCCACAAGATGATATGAATGCAAAGGATAAGACACCCTGCGGGGAAACTTAAAACAAAGGGTTTACGGTAAATTGAGTGAGATGACATGAAAAGACACGCTGGGTAACACAAGCTATTTCTGGAGATCTGTCAAGGTCATCAATAGTTGGAAAGAGATGAACAAGACCCTGGGAAGACAAGTAGTGACATCCAAGAATAACATTGGATGAAAACTACGAACGAGACAAAAAGTATGCCAATAGATGTCCAAGAATGGCATTGGACAATAACAAGAAAGTTTCTGGTAAAAACAACAGCGTCATCCAAGAATAGCATTGAATGAAGGTGAAAAACACTCCATTGGGGATAAGATATCCATGAATGACATTGGATGAAAGGAACTACAACATTCAAGAATGGCATTAAATGGGGAAACAACAAACATCAGGGACATCCAAGAATAGCATTGGACTCGGCTGGGGAAAAGGTGTCCAAGAATGGCATTGGATAAAAGGAATCTCAACATCCAAGAATGGCATTGGATGAAGTGAGAAAAGTTCTGGAAAATACATCAGGAGCATCCAAGAATGACATTGGACAAAAAGAGTTCACGATATCAAAGACAAGCATTGAATAAAGTGAGAAAGAACTTCCAGGGAGGGCACTGAAAGTAAAGGTAAATCACTACATTGAATGATAGTGAGAAAAGACATCCAAGAATGGCACTGAATGCAAAGGAGAATACTCATCCAGGAATGGCACTAAATGCAAAGGATCAAACTTTCAGGAATATCACTGAAAGATATCTAAGAAATCTGTTGAGGATTACAGAAGAGAGGCAAAACTTACAGGAATAACACTGGGAGAAACAAGAAGAACAAGATATCCAGGAACGACACTGAAGCTCAAAAGAGACAAACATCCAGGTGTAGCACTGGAGTGAGAGAATACAAAGATCTAGGAATAGCACTGGAACGGGAGAAGACAAAAATCTAACAACAACACTAGATGCACATGAAAACAACAACATCCAGGAATAGCACTGGAAAGAAAGAAGACAAACAAGATATCCAGGAATAGCACTGGGTGCACAAGGAAACAACCACATCCAGAAATAGCACTGGGTGAAAACTCAGGTAATTGTTTTAGTAGGCGCCAAGTAAGTTGGACTTTGACCACAAGGTAAAATGTTGATAGCAACAAGACCAACGGGAAATGAACATGAGCACGAAACACACTTAGAGCTATGAAAATCTTTCTATGCATGATAGATGAATGATTTGTGTATGTAACGCAGATGATTGGGATAACCAAGATAGACTCTTTTGTGAGGGAAGAATGGAACTCTGATTCCTCAACACAGGGAACACTGCCAACTTTGCTTGGAGAGAAGATGTTGAACATATCTCTGTCACTTATGAATTGCATCAGGCTGATGGTCTTTTGAGGAAAGGCATCTTGAGAATTCTTGAAGAAGACTGCCCCAAATTGATTGACTGATGAGGATAAATTGATCATGGCTTCAGTTTGACTGCTGTGGGGGAAAAATGAATTGATCATGGCTTCAATTCTTGAAATGAATGCTGAGGATAAACTGATCATGACTTCAGCTTAACTATTGCAGGGGATGAACTGATCATGGCTTCAGTTCTTGAAATGACTGTTGAGAAGGCTAAAATCAGTATGGGTCTTGAGAGAGATCTTCTGGTTAACCAATTTTGAGAATAATTTACAGTAACCAACAAATCTTGAACTGATTCACAACAGGATCTGGAAGTAATGTGCCCCTGATAGGATCACTGACCAAGTTTCTCAACTGTTTGAAATTTCTTAATGAGGAAAGTTTGTCTGCAAATAAAATTATTCATTCATGGTAATTTTAATGCAAAGTTCATGCAATTTTGAAATTCAAAATCATTTTTGGAATGATATTATTGATGTAAAGCAAATGAATCACTTGTCAAAACATGATGGTTTAGACATTCAAAATGAAAGAGAAAGTAAAGGTATGACATCAAAGCAAATGATTGACAACAAACTTAGGAGTCAATTTACGCAACCTTGTTGTAGTATGCTTTCAAAAGAAACCTGGCTTCAATTAGGTCTTTTGAGGGTTGTAACATGGTCAGGTTCACGGTTTTCGAAATAAAGGATACATGCTCAAAGTTTATTTGTACCCAACCCATTCTTCGTGATGATCTCCAGTCATAAGTTCAGTTAATTCAACATATGCATTCAGGTTCCAAGCGATTTTGGAATTCCAACACTATTATGAGGATGACTCAAGGGCCAAGGGATTTTTTGAGATGACAGTCACTTTTTCTTACAACATTTTGTTGTTTTTGATGAGAACCTCGGTCAACTCGTTTTATCTTTGAGGATTTTGGTAACCTCTTGATTCTTTTTTTTGTTATCCCCAACTTTTTCCCTGAACTGTGTCATTTAAGCTTACAGTCAGCGGGATGCCTCAATTTTTTTCCTAAGTCTCCTTCATAGGTTTTGACTTAGCGGGCTTTTCATTTGATTTTTTTTTTCATTCTCTTTTTTGAAAGATAATGACTGTCTGGCTTAATGATTACAGTGAACCATCATTGGCTCTTGATTTGAAAGACATCTTCGACACTTCTTTGATGAGTGCGAAGGAAAGCTTGTGATTGCAACCTTTATTGGAAGACGTCTTGAGTGATTATCTTGTGTTTAAATACACAGTTAAATTAACTGAGAATTACCCATCCCCAGGTTAAGATTGTGGGTTTTTTCGTACAGAAAGAAACTCCACCTTCTAGGCTCAAAGGGGTTGACAAGGCATTAACTTCCTTATTTCTCCAGTGTTTGGGAGTTGAAATAATGTTTGTACATCATCAGCCAAGTTTTAATTAAAAGCATACAAACCAGCAATTTTAGGTATTTCGTTTTCATCATCCTCCCTCCAATCTTTGCATAAACAAAAGCTTGATAAAGAAAGTGAATAGGAGATGTATCTTTATTTTGTGAAAAAGAAAGCATAAAGATGCACTGAAATTCTGGTATCAGACGTGTGATGTTAAGGTGCGATGTCACAACAACACACTCTGCACAATGGACAAAATAAACAGCAGAAGAACACACAAAATTGTTCACCCAGTTCGGTCTAACTACCTACGTCTGGGGGCTACCAAGCCAGGGATGAAATTCACTACTTGTAAAATTAATTTACAGACTCAACAACCCAGTTGACAATCTCCTAAACTTAATCCCTACTAGTGACTTTCTACCTAAGAAACCACTTAGATATGAGAACACTACTCAATCCCTAAAACACTTTAGTGACACAATTCAAAGATCACACACTTTGAACAGCACTACTTGATTCTGCTTCACAGCTTTGATCAAGAACAATTCAATTCATGAATACCAATTCACACTTGAATGGTTTACACGAAGACACAAACGACACACGGTCTTTAGCTCTCTTTTCTTTGTTACTTTTTCTTCAGTACTGGTGCGCTTTATATAGCTCCTTGAATTGGACTTGGACCTGCTACAATATCTGACCTGATTTGTTATTTAAAACTGAATATTCAAAACAGATTTTCTCCTAAAATATTTTCAAATCTTCAACCTTTTAAATCTCCTATAAATCTGCACCAGATCTCCTATGCAGCAGAAAATATCTATCCTAAGATATTCGCTTCCAATGAGATAGCTTGCTCTCCACAATTCCAGCTAACACACAAACCCTAATAACATCACAACCTGATGTTATTAATTCTGCAGATCTAATGTCACAACATCGCTTGTGACATCAGACATCCAAACTTCAGTAACTTAAACACTTAACACAACCCAGTGTTAAGACTCAATGTTGTGACATTACCACCTTGACATCAAACATTGAACGGCTTTTGTTTTACCAAAATTCCAGCCAATCCAAGAAACTAACAATCTCCCCCTTTGGCTAATTTTGGCTAAAACAATCTCTGCACCTTCAGAGACTTCAGCAGTGGAAAAAAACTTCAATAATTTTTGAAACTTCAAGCAACAGCATCTTCAATAAAAACTTCACACAAAACTCTGCTGCAGCAACAAATTCAACAACTATACTCTTCAAACAGAATTCAACAATAGCAGCAATGAGCACTCCCCCTCAATGCAAAAGCCAGCATAGCAGCTGTTCAGCATTTCAGCAATTACTCCCCCTCAATATCTGCACTTTAACAACAGCAATCAGCTACATCCTCAAACTCCTTTGACCACAGAGAATATTTGACAGCTTTAACTCCTTGGCTACTTCTCCCCCTTTTTAGCCACAAATTGACAACCTGTAGACTCTTTGTAACTTTTTATGCACTCCAATCTGTATACCTTCAGCAGTTGAATTAATTTTCAATAAAGTACACAACTGCACAATACACTCTCCATTACATTTAATCTTCATAAATGCAAATTCCCAATTTACTTCTTAAACTTTTAAATTGGTTTGCATCTAAGGCTTTAGTGAAAATATCTGCTATCTTCTTATCTGTAGCTACATGTTCTAAGACAACAACTTTGTCTTCAACCAACTCTCTTATAAAATGATGCCTTATATCAATGTGTTTAGTCCTGCTATGCTGAATAGGATTCTTGGAAATATTGATTGCACTCAAATTATCACAGTACAATGTCATGACATCTTGCTTGACATTGTATTCAGTCAACATTTGCTTCATCCAAACAAGTTGAGAACAACTACTTCCTGCTGCTATGTATTCAGTCTCAGCAGTAGAGAGCGACACACAGTTCTGCTTCTTGCTAAACCATGATATCAGATTATTCCCCAAGAAGAAACACCCTCCTGACGTGCTTTACCTATCATCTGCACTTCCAGCCCAGTCAGCATCACAATATCCCCTTAACTCGGTCCCAGATCCATGACTATACAGCATCCCATAGTCACTGGTGCCATTAACATATTTCAAGATCCTTTTCACTTGATTCAAGTGACTGGCCTTAGGTTCAGATTGATATCTGGCACATACTCCAATAGCAAAAGCAATGTCAGGTCTGCTAGCTGTGAGATACAATAGACTCCCAATCATGCTTCTATATAAACTTTGATCCACACTGACACCATGTTCATCCTTAGATAATTTTAGATGAGTAGGAGTATGAGTCCTCTTGTGATTAGCATTCTCCAAACCAAACTTCTTTACTATGTTCTTTGCATACTTGCTCTGCGAAATAAATATGGAGTCCTCAATTTGTCTAACTTGTAGGCCAAGAAAATAGTTTAGCTCACCAACAAGACTCATTTCAAATTCAGACTGCATCTGTTCCACAAACTGTTTAACCATCCCATCCGACATCCCACCAAATACTATGTCATCAACATAGATCTGAGCTACCATCAGTTTCCCTCCTTCCTCTTTAACAAACAAGGTCTTGTCAATCCCTCTTTTTCTGTAGCCATTCATAACCAGGAACTCAGTAAGTCTTTCATACCAAGCTCTTGGTGCTTGCTTCAAACCATATAGAGCTTTCCTTAGTTTGTACACATGGTCAGGAAATGTTGGATCAATAAATCCTTTTGGTTGATCAACATACACCTCTTCATTCAAGTAACCATTCAAGAAGGCACTTTTAACATCCATCTGAAAGAGCTTGAATTTGAAATTACAAGCCACGCCTAAGAGCAATCTGATAGACTCCAGTCTTGCCACAGGAGCAAAGGTTTCATCATAATCAATTCCTTCAACCTGAGCGTATCCCTGAGCAACTAATCTGGCCTTGTTTATGGTGACCACTTCTTGTTCATCAGATTTATTCTTGTAGACCCACTTGGTGCCAATCACATTAACTCCATCAGGCCTAGGAACAACCTCCCATACTTCATTCCTCTTGAACTGCTCCAGCTCTTCAGGCATTGCATTTATCCAAAACTCATCAGTCAATGCTTCATTGACATTCTTTGGCTCAATTTTGGAGACAAAACATGAACTTGCTATAACATCTCTTGACCTAGTTCTTACTCCAGAGTTTGGATCACCTATAATGAGCTTCTTTGGGTGGTCCTTCTGCACTCTGATGGAGGGATCCTTATGAGGTTGCTCAGCTTCAGGCTCAGCAGCAACAACACTAGGAGTTTGGCTTCTGTCTTCAGCTTCTGGTGCAACTTCAATAACTGATGTCTCAACAACATCTGGGACATCATCATTTTCCTGCCTGTCACTGTCATCAATCACCACATTGATTGACTTCATCATCACCTTGGTTCTAGAGTTGAACACCCTATATGCTCTGCTGTTAGTAGAGTATCCCAAAAATATTCCTTCATCACTTTTGGAATCCAATTTTCTTCTCTGTTCTTTATCAGCCAGAATATAACATCTACTTCCAAAAACATGGAAGTATTTAACATTAGGTTTTCTTCCCTTCCATAGTTCATACAGAGTGGATGAAGTGCCTCTTCTCAGGGTAACCCTGTTGTGAATGTAGCAGGCAGTGTTCATGGCTTCAGCCCAGAAATGATAAGGAAGTTTCTTGGCATGGATCATCGCTCTAGCAGACTCTTGGATAGTCCTGTTCTTCCTCTCAACAACTCCATTTTGCTGAGGAGTAATAGGAGATGAAAACTCATGACTTATACCTTCAGCAGAGCAAAATTCTTCAAACTTGTTATTCTCAAACTCTCTTCCATGATCACTTCTTATTCTGATAACCTTACTCTCCTTTTCTCTTTGGAGTCTTTGACAAAGCTCTTTAAAGACATCAAACACCTCTGATTTGTCTTTGATGAAGTTCACCCAGGTGTATCTTGATAGTCATCCACAACTACATATGCATATTTCTTTCCACCCAGACTTTCCACCTGCATAGGTCCCATCAAGTCCATATGAAGTAGTTCCAATACCTTGGAGGTGGTGTCATGTTGAAGCTTCGGATGAGACATCTTTGTCTGCTTCCCTTTTTGACAGTCTCCACACACCTTTCCTTCCTCAATACTAAGTTTGGGAATTCCTCTGACTGCTTCTGAGGAGATGATTCTCTTCATTCCCTTTAGGTGAAGATGCCCCAACTTCTGATGCTAGATTTTGACATCATCTTCTTTAGCAAGCACACACGTGGACGAATTTGAGTTTTGAGGCACCCAAAGATAACAATTGTCCTTAGACCTGGCTCCCTTCATAATGACTTCTCCTTTATCATCTTTGACAATACATTCAGACTTTGTAAAGTCTACTTTGAATCCTTGATCACAAAGTTGACTAATGCTAATCAAATTTGTTGTTAGGTCTTTAACAAGAAGAACATCCTCCAGTCTGGGAGCACTAGCACAGTTTAGTTTACCAATCCCCTTGATCTCTCCTTTGACCCCATCACCAAATGTAACATAGCCTGAAGACTGAAGTTTCACATCTACCAACAGATTCTTTACTCCAGTCATGTGCCTTGAACACCCACTGTCAAAGTACCAGTCTTCTTTTGTAGAAACCCTTAAGGAAGTGTGAGCTATCAAGCTGGTAACCTTAACTTTAGGGACCCATTACTTCTTAGGCTTGGAAACTTGCCTTCTTTTATCACAGTTCTCTTTGTGAACAGCCTGATGAGCCTTCTGTGGATACCCATGTAGCTTATAACAATAAGCCTTAATGTGTCCAAAACATCCACAATGGTGACATCTCCAGTGTCTGTATTTCTTCTTAGATGGAGTTCTGTCATGATGTTTTAACATCTGTTTTAACATCACTGGTTTTGGGGTGATAGAACCTGTATCACTGGTGAATCCCAAACCACATTTGTCTCTAGCCATCTTCCCAATACTGAGAATGTTGTCTAATTCATCAGTACCATTGTTCAACATTCTGATAGTTTTGGTCATAGAGTCCAGCTTATAGTTGAGCATACTGACTTCGGCTTCAAGTTTAGTCTTTTCTGCTTTCAACTGTATTATGTTTTTCTTCAGCTCTTCTTCTTTAATACACACTTGCTCACTTCTCATGAAAAGATCTTTGTAAGTGACAACCAGTTCATCGTAAGAGACCTCTTCATCACAAGACTCATCATCTGACTCATAAACCCCAATCATAGCTCTAGCAAGTTTAGCTGAATTTTCTTCAGATTCACTCTCACTGTCAGACCAAGAATCTGATAACCCTTTCTGCTTCTTTAGAAAAGTGGGACATTCCTTCTTGACATGTCCATACCCTTCACACTCAAAGCATTGTACCCCTTTGTCATTACTGGATTTTTCTTCATCTTTAGACTTCTTCCCTTGTTCTCCTGATCTGTTGATGTCAGAGGTAATGTTCTTGACATTTGGATTATAACTCCTATTTATCCTCTTCATAACTTTGTTGAACTGTTTACTAAGCAAAGCAATAGCCTGAGATAGCTCCTCCTGAGAGTCATCTACTTTCTCTTTCTTGGCTTCTTCAGAACTGGAAACTAAAGCTATACTCTTGGTCTTCTTCTCAGGTTCTTTTTCACTTAACCCCAACTCAAAAGTTTGAAGAGATCCAATGAGCTCATCAACCATCATCTTGCTGATGTCTTGAGCTTCTTCAATAGCAGTCACCTTCATCTTGTACCTCTTAGGAAGGGACCTAAGGATCTTCCTTACAAGCTTTTCATCTGACATCTTTTCACCAAGGGCACTGGATGCATTAGCCAGTTCAAGCACACTCATATGGAAGTCATGGATAGTCTCATCTTCCTTCATCTTCAGACTCTCAAACTTCGATGTTAGAAGCTGAAGTCTTGACATCTTAACTCTAGATGTTCCTTCATGTGTAGCCTTCAAAATATTCCATGCTTCCTTAGCAACTTCACATGTATTAATCAGCCTGAATACGTTTTTATCCACTCCATTAAAGATTGCATTCAGAGCTTTGGAATTACCAAGGGCAAGCTCATCTTCTTCCTTGGTCCATTCTTCTTCAGGCTTTGGCTTTGAGGTGCCTTCTTTATCTTTGCCAGCATCATCTTTCTCACATACAATAGGTGTTTTCCACTCTTTAATAATGGCCTTCCATTCCCTGCTGTCCAAGGATTTTAAGAAAGTAGTCATCCTTGGCTTCCAATAGTCATAATTGGATCCATCCAAAATAGGGGGTCTGTTGACAAATCCACCAACTTCTTTGTCCATCTTAACACCAGAAAGTAACTTCCCTAGATCTCACCCAGAGACAGACAGGATGCCTGCTTTGATACCAATTGAAATTCTGGTATCAGACGTGTGATGTTAAGGTGCGATGTCACAACAACACACTCTGCACAATGGACAAAATAAACAGCAGAAGAACACACAAAATTGTTCACCCAGTTCGGTCTAACTACCTACGTCTGGGGGCTACCAAGCCAGGGATGAAATTCACTACTTGTAGAATTAATTTACAGACTCAACAACCCAGTTGACAATCTCCTAAACTTAATCCCTACTAGTGACTTTCTACCTAAGAAACCACTTAGATATGAGAACACTACTCAATCCCTAAAACACTTTAGTGACACAATTCAAAGATCACACACTTTGAACAACACTACTTGATTCTGCTTCACAGCTTTGATCAAGAACAATTCAATTCATCAATACCAATTCACACTTGAATGGTTTACACGAAGACACAAACGACACACGGTCTTCAGCTCTCTTTTCTTTGTTACTTTTTCTTCAGTACTGGTGCGCTTTATATAGCTCCTTGAATTGGACTTGGACCTGCTACAATATCTGACCTGATTTGTTATTTAAAACTAAATATTCAAAACAAATTTTCTCCTAAAATCTTTTCAAATCTTCAACCTTTTAAATCTCCTACAAATCTGCACCAGATCTCCTATGCAGCAGAAAATATCTATCCCAAGATATTCGCATCCAATGAGACAGCTTGCTCTCCACAATTCCAGCTAACACGCAAACCCTAACAACATCACAACCTGATGTTATTAATTCTGCAGATCTAATGTCACAACATCGCTTGTGACATCAGACATCCAAACTTCAGTAACTTAAACACTTAACACAACCCAGTGTTAAGACTCAATGTTGTGACATCACCACCTTGACATCAAACATTGAACAGCTTTTGTTTTACCAAAATTCCAGCCAATCCAAGAAACTAACATGCACACACTGGATGTAAATGAATTGAATCAAAACATTACAATGCTCATTTCATTAAAATTAACCATGAAAGTACAAATAAAGTTCAAAAGCAAACAGTCAATACAATCAAAGAAAAATGTAAACAGAAAGAAACAAGGCCTAGTAACTAATCAGCAACAAGGATGAGTTGTCCTGTCTGAAACACTGGCTTTAGGAGATGATCTGTCTGAACTGACTCAAACTTCACTTGGCATGCTCTTGCAAAGTATTGTTGACAACATTGGGATTATCATCATGAAAAGTCATAATCTTTGCTTTCACCAATTCTTGTACTCTAGCTTCCAATACATAGCAACCTTCCAAGTTATGGCCTACCCCACCTTGATGGAACTCACAATGAAGATCAGCCCTATAGCCAGCTGGGAGAGGATTTGGAGGAGGAGGTAGAGCTCTTGTTGTAATCAAACCTTTCTGAACAAGATCTGGATACAGCTCAGTGTAGAACATCGGGATAGGATCAAAGTTAACCCTATTGCGATTCTGATTTTGTCTAACAGCCTGACGAGGAGCTTGAACTGGTTGAGCATTGACAACAGGAGCAACTGCAACTACATATTGTTGTTGCCTGCGACGAGGTTTCCCTTCAACTGAAACAACATGGGTATCACCATCCTTCTTCTTTTGAAAATTCCCAGGGGAATTTCTAGCACCATTAAAGGCTTAAGCATTGGTAATCTTTCCTTTCTTGATACCCTCTTCTAGTCTTTCTCCAATAGTAACTAGGTTAGCAAAACCAGATGATACATTGCCTATCATCTTTTCCCAAAATAGTGGCTGAAGAGTGTCCATGAACAATCAAGTCAATTCCTTTTCTGCCAAGGGTGGCTCCACTTGAGCAGCTAGCTCTCTCCAGCGCTGAGCGTACTCCTTAAAGGATCCTTTTTCTTTCTGAGACATGTTTTGCAGTTGACAGCGGTCAGGTGCCATGTCCAGATTGTACTTATATTGCTTTAAGAAAGCATCAGCCAAGTCTTTCCAGCTTTGGATACGGTTCTTCTCAAGTCCCATATACCATTTCAGTGAAGCCCCACTCAAGCTGTCTTGGAAACAGTGAATGAGCAATTTGTCGTTGTTAGTATAAGTAGCCATCTTGCGGTAGTACATCACCAAGTGGCTTCTAGGACAAGTGTGCCCCTTGTATTTCTCAAATTCAAGAGTTTTGAATTTGGCAGGCATAACCAAGTTTGAAACCAAGCACATGTCCATTGTGGCAGCACCAAAGACATCATTTCCTTCTACGGCTCTTATCCTTTTTTCCAGAGTTTGTCATTGCTCTCTGACTTCCTCAATGTATCCAGGTTCTCCCTGACTTTTAGACTACGGACCAGCAGCATGGTACACGAAGAGAGGATTCTCAGGAATAGCTTGAGCAACAGAATGCACAACAGGCTGAGGTTCAGTGAATAATGAAGCTGAAGATACCGGCAGTACAGATAGGACAACCACTGGAGTAGTTGCAAAGGGTGACAAGTAATTCAGAGGTAACCCAAATTCTGGCCAAGTAGAAGCTGGTCGCTGGATCGGTGGAGGGTTAACAACAACAGTTGATATGTCAGAGATCACGGTCCTCTAAGGTGGTTCTCCTCTAGCAATTAGAACTTGCATCATTTATGTGAGCTTGGTCATGTTGGCCTTCAACTCATCAATTTCCATTTTGACTTCGGCATTGTGTTATTCTTCGTTTTTCATTCTCAATCTGACAGCAGCTCTAGTTCCGTAGTTGTGTCGAGGAAACAACTTGACGGTGAACAGATAATTGGAGAAGGAGATAGTTGAAATGAGTTTCTATGGCAACTTGGATAAATGCAGATGTATGCTCATGGATGCAAGAGTGCATGGATGCAACAACCACAAATAAGATCACTCAAAGCACACTGGTCAAGGGTTCGAGTCACGAGCATGGAGTCAAGGTTAAGAACCAACCCACAATGGTATGTACTAAGGGTATAACACCTGCCAAACAAGGTTCTAAAAAAAGTGCCCAAAGTCCTCAATCCTCTTTCGGATATTACTAGCACGCCGATTACTCGAGAATCAATAATATTCTCAAGAGAACCCCGTCTGAGTGTAGTATCGCGTATCAACTATTTCAGGTTTACACCCTCATAGTCACCGCACTATGTCATAATTGGCCAAGATGGGTTAAAGGAAAACTAAGGTCCTCAGCTTCTCAGGCTCCCGGGTCGAAAATAGCAATGTTTTCACGATTACTCGATCGACACATACCATCCTCAAAGGGGCCTCCACTGAGTGGTGGGTTCTCAAGTTCACTTGTTCGGGATTACTCCCAAGAAGATTCCTTGACTATACCACCGCCTATCATAAGAGCTCTCAGATCTGGGTATAGGATCTATCTCACCTCTCAAGATCACCCACATAGAACAACCAATAACATTCAAATCAAACAGATAAAGCGTAAATAAATCAAAGTAGGCCGAACCCACTAAGAACTAGAGTCCCCAGCAGAGCCGCCACTTTCCTGTAGCGGCAAAAATCGTGAGTGTAAGCTACTGATTAACTTAACTCATAGAGCAAGAGTCGCCATCGCACTTTTATTTTATCCAAAAGGAAAGGAAAAAGAGCGAACAAAACTTAAACAAGTTCTGAATAAGAAAAAGTAAATAGAGACTGGGTAAAGGGGTTGGTTACGATAAGGGAAGATGTTAGCACCCAAAACGTCTATAGTACTCAATAGGAACCCTTTGAAATATCTACTCTTTTTGGTTTGAAAAGGTTTGTTTGAAAATAGATTGAGGAGATGAGAAGAGAAGTATTTTTTAAGATTTTTGTGTTTGGAGAGACTTGTCGCCTCATGCCTACGTACCCACAAAGTGCAATATAGGATCAAAACCTCGTAGTTCGTGGTATAAATAACAAAATAGGTTTGTTATGGTTGTTTTAAAATGTAAAGACAAGTCGTCATTTCCAAGCGAATAATTCCGCTAAAAGAGATGAATCATGTCTAAACTTATGAAAAAGTTTAAGAAAAAAGTGCACAAGGGCACAAAAGAGGGTAGTGAGTTTGGTGTTTTTTAAATTCTTTTGAAAAAGGTGTCAATAAGCTTATGTAGTTTAGCATTTATTAAGAAATGAAAAGAAAAGAGTAAAATCACTTTACAAAGTCAAGGTTTGATTATGAAAGAGGTGATAGTTTGAAAACAAGAAGATTTTGAAAAAGAGAGGAGATTTTGAAAATTAAAGAATGGGTGGAGAAGAAGTGAATATCCTAAAGCATAACGTAAAAGCTAAGGATAAGAAAGATCTAACCACAAATGCAAGCTCCAAAGTCTTCAAACCATGATTCCAAAGCAAAGGGAAAAGGTCCTAGTTCTAAGTCCAAGGATCCAAGAATAGCATTGAAGTCCAAGTTCTAGGTTCAAAACTCCATGTCCGATGCAAAGGATAGTAGCCATAGTCCAAGATTAGAAGCACAAGTTTTTTTAGAAGTTTTGGCCTTTATTAATTTTTTTGGTCTAAGTGGACAAAGAGAAAAAGGCATAAGCATAAACATATGGTCCAAGTGGACAAAGAGAAAAAGGCATAAGCATAAACATATGGTCCAAGTGGACAAAGAGAAAAAGGCATAAGCATAAACTTATGGTCCAAGTGGACAAAGTGAAAATGACGGAAGCATAAACATGATATGATATAATGAGCAATGAGCAATAAAAAAGTAAAGAGAGATAGGGAGCAAGAAGGAATCGTAAAAGTATAGTAATAGTAATGTAGTAGTATATACATAATAGTAGGACAAAGGCCATAGTGCCATAAGCCTTCAAAAGTAACACCGATTATTCTGTCTCGCGTCTTGAACTATAATGATTAAACAATGTACTTAGGTCAAGGTTAATGAAGACTTGTTAGAAGATGGATAAAATCAAAGCCTCTACACAATAAGCTTCAAAGATTTTGAACCTAATACAAAAGATTAACCATCATTGGGCTTACACAACCAAAAGGTTTGGGCCACGAAAGACCAAGTTTCGATTCGGAGGGAGGGACAAATGTAGCCCTATGTTAAGCAATCGCCAAGTGACTTATATAGAAGTCACCCTACTCGAGGCCGGTCAATGCACTTTACATGTTAATACATGTTAGAGAAGTGATATGTAAATCACTCTCCTAAAACATGTCACACAAAAAGAAGAAAGTAAGAACAGTTTCGTCTTTAATCGAGAGTCTTGACAATTAATCGAGAGCAACCTATCCACATCTCAAAGTGTCGAGATCGATAATTTATCAATCAATAACATATTTGAAATACGGAAGGTTGAACATCATCGAAATTGTCACTCATTCGATCATTTAAGGCTTTATCAACCAAAAAATCCAATCGAATTCAAATGAAACAAAATGAAAAAAAGTTAGATCAACAAAAATGGTCCACATAAAAAAAGAAAATTAAAATCTATCTTTAGAAATCATTAAAGAAAAAAAAAAGTAGAAGAAATAGTAACAACAATTTTTTCTAAAAGAAAATAAAAAGAAAAAATTAAAAAAAAAAAAGTAGAAAGAAAGGGAGGTGGATTAGAAATGTAATAGTGTAGTAAATAAATTGAAACGCATGGTAAGCCCAATACAAAACCGAATAAAACATTAAAAATAAAAGTAAAAATAAAAGAATCAGAATTGTTATTTCATCGTCTTCTTCTACGCGACGCCGGTACTATTTACGGCGAAAAGGAGAGAGCCGAACTCGTCAACGGCAGAGCGGTGGCTTGGATTTTTTAAGCAGAAAGGATTGAAATCTCACGTAGATTCCAAATATATATCCGATTTTGTGTCACTGTGCTTGGATAAGTCAAATTGAAACCGCGAAGTTTACGTCGAAGAGTTCCGATTACCTTCAATTCACGGTGAGAAACACTTCCAATCTTCTTTTCCTCTTCTTCTGCGCGATACTGCTCCCTTCTTCTTCTTCTCCGTGATTCGCACACTTCAGAAGTTATGGTGTCACAACTAGGGTGTTGATATTATGGATCGCTGCGTATGTGTCGCGATTGAATTATGGAGTATTGTGTAATTGTGGTTTTGAATGAATTTTGCAGGTAGTGTTTGAAATATGAAGATGAAGTTTATTGAAGAAATTTTGTGGTGAAAATTCTGCAGAGTTTATTGAAAATTTTGGAGAATTGATTGAAGGTTTGAATTGAAAATTGATTGTGGTTTGAAAACGATTTCGGCAGGGTGAGTGTGGTTGTGAAAGCTTGAATGAAAATAGTGAAGATAGCTTGTATTTGTAGAAGAAATTGGAGTGAAAAGTTGGATTCAAATTTGTAAAGTTTGTTGTCGTTTTACTCCTCTTGTTTGCGTTTTGAATTATTTGCGGATTGTTGTTGTTTTTGGATATGTTGCTTCATGTCGTTTTGAATTTTCCTTCTCCAGCTTGGGTACGTTCCACGTGAATTGTTGGACGCATTGTATCATGTTGAATTGCAACGCCATGACGTAGAATTTGTTTTGAAAAGCTGCAGGACTTGCGTTGGTTTATGTCGTTTGCAGGTAGCGATTGTGTTTTTGCGTTTTGTGATGAATAAAGTAGCAACTCATGGCTTGTGTGGGGTTGTTTCAAGTGGCCATTGTGGTTTTACAATTGTCATAGCAGCAGCTTGTAACACGGCTGGCTTTGGTAGCTTTGATGAAGCTTGTGCTTGTCACATTTATTTGGTAACAACTTTGCAAATCAGCTTGGTTTTTTATTCCAAAAGCTTGTAAAGTAGCAGCTTCCCTTTTTTAAAAGTTTTACTTCACTTGTACCAAAGACGGCTGGAAGGATAACTTGTGTTGAAAAATTATTGTGGCTAAAAGCATGAGGTGTGGCTCAAGTTTGAGGTGTCCGTTTTGTGACTGGCTTGGCTCATTTTGGAGAGGAGAAGTGGCATAGTTTGTGGTCATGGCAAGAAGCTTGGTGTACATAGCATGGCTTTTGGTTTTTGGAAAGTATACTTTCTTGAAGGCTTATGTGTTTTGTAGAGTTTGGACAATGATTTTTGTTTGGATTATGGATACTAAAATAAAAGGTAAATTGGATTGGATAAATTTGGATATTGGATAAATGGATTATGGATATATATGGATGTCTCTAAAATATGGATATGTAAAAAAAATAGAAATGGATAATAAAATAATGGAAATTGGATATTAATGGATATTTAAATCAAATGGATTTAGGAAAATGGTTTGGATAGTAAAAAATGGTTTTTATGAAAATTAGATAAGGCATAAAGGATAATGATTAAGAAATGGATATTGATAATAGATTTATGGATATAAATGGAACTGGATATGAAATATGGATATTAGAAAGAATGGCCTTGAAATGGATTTAGAAATTGAATTGAATATCCAAATCAAATGGGCTAAAAAAATGAATATTTGGTATTGAATTGTTTTGGAAAAATGGATTGGAACATGGATATGATATTTGGATATGAATTTGAATTTTAAATGGACATGGCTAAAAAGGTTATAAAATTGGATTGAATGGAAATTGGATTAAAAGAGAAATGGTTTAAATGTGGATAGTGATGGATCATGGATAAGAAATCCTGATTTTTTTTAGCCCAAATCCAATCTTAATTTTTTTCTACAAGCCTCTGATTAAAATGAATGAAGCCAATCCTTGAACCACTGAATAACTTACAACAATGGCCATCTGAATCCATCATCCTCTGAATCTCTTATCAAATGAATCCTGAATCACTTTGAATTTGATTGAATCAATCTCTAGAAAAATAAATCCACAGATGAATCCAATTTGGACTGCTGAACTCAGATGAACCTGATGGATATCATCACACAACAACTTGACAGTCACTGCTTGAGAAATAGTCCACTGAAACAGATAACTTGCACTTGAAGCAATCTTTTGATGGTTTGACTAGAATTAGGTCAAACTTCCATTTGAACTGGATCATGAACGAACAACCACATGTGACTTAAAACCATGCCCTTGCTTGGACAATTCTGTAAAACCCTAAACACAGAGAGAGAGAGAGAGAGAGATAAGAACAGGAAAATTGCATCAAATTTTTGGTATTTTAGCCAGAGGTTAGATAAACATAGACAAATAATAAAGCAAGTAAGAAATTCACAGATACTTGGGGAAAACACAGATTGTGATATTGTTTGTGGTATGAGATGCAAATGAGATGTGTGAAATCTTAGGGGTAAAAATTAGGGTATGTCGTAACCCGAAATTTGACCTCCCTCTTCAGCTTCTTTTGCATAAGCATGTGCATTCGCATCGCTGGCATACGCATTCGCACTTTTCTCTATGTGTTTTTTGTTGCAGGAATATTTAGGATTTTTAGCCCGATTAATCACATCTTCACAAGTTCATCACTTCATCAAAACAAGCACAAAATAAGGGTTTCCATGTTTATTCATTAAAACAAGAGGTGGAAAATCAAAACCGGGACTTCAGCACTTGTTCCTGAGCAATCTGGGCAAATTTTGCCTAGAGTAACCATTTACTCAATATAGGATAACTGGTTACTCTGCATAGATTTGTAGATTCTGCTGCATTTTTTGGACAACAACTCTGCACTCTCTTTGTTCTTGAATCCTACATAGTTCTAGCAGCATGTGGAACATTCTAAACATCTCTAGACAACTCAAGACTATTCAAGACACTCCACTTACATTTATTGCAATGCATCACTTTAAATTAAGTGCACCATGTTCCTTAATTTCCAAGCATGTCAACCTTTGATTTGAAGCTTACATTGAGATTGCTACCGAGTTAACTTCCTAACTAACCGAGTTAACCGCTGACTCGGTGAGTCAAGTGTAACTAACTCCTAGCCTAATTCCAAACCACCCTAAGCTAGCTCCTAGCCTAATTCCAAACCTCTCACACTCCAAACCAAAACTCTATATAAACAAACCTTCAATCATTTTCAAGGACCCTCCGCAAACACTCAACCATTTCTCACTCTCTTCACTCTCAATTCTCTCACATTCTCTCTGAATTTTTCTGCAACTTCTTCATTTTCATCTTAATTTTCTTCCCAAACCTCACTATAGCTCTTCACCATTGAAGAATAATCACTTCTACATTAGAAGTGATTATTTCTTGAGCTTAACCTTCATCATCTTGCAATTATACTTGGATTTATCGAGTTTTATAAGCTTTTGGATTCATCTCAAGTGCTTGCTTCAAGATTCAAAGGTTCGAATTCGTATTTCGGAGTTTCGTCGCAATTTGCTCGGTTTCGGTACGATTCGGCTACAATTGAAGATTCCTCTCGTTTTCTTTGATTATCTTCATCTAGAATCCTTTGCAACAATCACCAAGCCAATCCTCCAGCTTGTAGGTTAGTAGATCTCACTCATTTTAATGTTTTGAACTTTTTCGTATCATTCGCGATGTAGTTTCGATGCTTTTTTGTGTGTGAATTGATTATGCCATTACATGATCCATGATCTTGATGTGATAATTGATTCCATTCCTGCTTAATTGCTATTTTTAAGCTTGATTTTCATGCACAAATTCATACCCTAGCATGTGGTAATTTGAACAAGTGATTTGGATGCTTTAAGTGCTTTTTCAAAATCTATTTTTGCCACTGTTAAAGTGGTAACCGGTTACTCAATATAGGATAACCGGTTAGTCTTCACAAATTTGCACTAGCGCTACTTTTTTCAACTGAGTAACCGATTACTCAATATAGGATAACTGATTACTCTACATAATTTTCCCCAGATTTGCTGTTTTCAAGCAAGTAACTGGTCACTCACTTTAGAGTAATCGATTACCACTGTAACAGAGTGCCATTTTTGATGTTTTTCAAGCTTGTTTGCCATGATCTCTCCTTCTAACTTCCATGGATTGATATGATTGATTTTTATGGATGTTTTAGGTGCTGTTTCACTTCAGTTTGAAGCATGATTGTGAATTTTCCAATGCTCGATCTTTCGATTTCATAATTATTGTTCATTCTTGACATTGCATGAACATGCTCATTCTTGCACATTTTTGTCCATATAATAACATGATTTGTGTTTCATTTTGGAGTGTCATTTGGTACTGTTTCCACCTTTCATTCATGTATGAATTAAATTTGTTCTTCAAGGAATAAACTTAATCTTGTATAATCAATAATGCACCCTTTGCTTTAATAAATTTTCAATTTATTTTGGGAAATTATTAGCATTCTCCTCCCTTTTGATTAGTTAATCGAAACTTCATTTCGATTATTAATCTTTCCATTGGCGATTCTCTTTAGGCTTCCTTTAGAGCTTTCTCTCTCCATTCCCCTCTCGCAGAGTTGGAGTTTCACACGACGCACGACGCACGCGACACTGGAGCACAGTACAACTTGGAGTTATTACGCTGTTCGTTTCAACTTCTGCACTACACTCTGTGTGTTAGAGAAGGAATGATAATGAAGAATTCCTACTCTCATTCTGACTACTTCAGGTAGGGGAAGAATGACCCTGTGCCTGGCTTAGTCACCTCTATCCCCAGGCGGTAGCGTATCTCCTTTCCTAGTTGAGTCGATCCCTGATCACTCTTATTTTCTTTCAATCTCTCTTTTGATCAATCACCACCTTCTTGGTTAAGATCATTGTCTTAGGTTAGCACCCACCTCTTATCTCGACATTCTTTTCTTGTGGTTAATCATTGTTTTTTGATTCCCCTGAAGAGTATCAAACCCTTTTCTTCGATTAATCACAGTCTTTCTGTTAAAACCGAATCCCTAGGAGTTCACAACCTTCTCTTGGTTCTTCTCTCTTTGTTTGGTTAACCACTGCATGTCAGTTAAAACACCAATTTGCAATTTTTCTCAATTAACCACAGTCTGTCTGTTAAAATACTGAGCTCCTTTTGGGTTAATCACCTTCTCTTGGTTAATCACCCATCTTTTTAGTTAACCAACACCAGTCTGTTAAAACACTGAGCCCTTTTTGAGTTAATCACCTTCGTTTGGTTCCACACTCGTTCTCTTCGGTTAATCACAGTTCTTCTGTTAAAACCAATACCCCTGTGAGTTAGTAACCTTCTCTTGGTTCGTATACTCGCACCTTTGGGTTAGTAACCTTCTTTTGGTTCAAATACCCTTTCTTCGGTCAGGTACTCCTTGTTCAGTCAGTGTACCGAATTCCTTTGGGTCACGACCTTCGCTTGGTCCCACACCCGTTCTTTGGGTCACGACCATCGCTTGGTCCCACACCCGTCCTTTGGGTCACAACCTTCGCTTGGTGCCACACCCGTCCTCGTGGTTAATCACAGTCTATCTGTTAAAACCTTTCTCCCCGCACGGTTGCAATCTCTTCTTCTCGGTTAATCACAGTCTGTCTGTTAATACCGAATCCTCAGTGGTTAGCAACCTCTTTTGGTTCAATGCACTTTTTGTTGGTCAAGTACTATTTGTTTAGTAAGTACCAACATCCCCAGCAGGTTACAACGTCTGCTTGGTTTCACACCCTTTCCTTTGGTTTACCACTATTATCAGTTAATATACCAAAATCCCTTCAGAGTCAAACACCTTCTCTTGGTTAAGTACTCTATCTTTTTGGTTCATCACAGCCTACCTGTTGACACCAAATCCTTTATTTCCACCAGAGTCTTACTCTCTTTTTCTTCGATTAACCACTGCCAGTCAGTTAATATACCACATTCTTATTCTCTTGGTTTCTACACCATTCCTTCTTTTGATCCCCAGTAGGGTCACTACCCCCTGATCCCCAGCATAATTCTTAGCTCTTTCACCCCCCAGTGGCATCTCTTACTCCTTTTTCTCCTTGGTTTCAACACCACTCTTACATGTTATCCTCCACACAATCTTTATTCTTTTCCTTTGCACTCCTTTCTTGGTTTCGACACCAATTCTTTTGGATCCCCAGCGGATTCTGTCTCTATCTTCTTGTGCTCTTGGTTTTGACACCACCTCTCTCCCCCAAACTACGAAAGCTCTGATTCTGCATTCTTTCGAATGTAAGATACGTAGGCACGAGATCGCGATAATCTTGGCGAGCACACATCCACCTTCTCCGCTCTTTCCCCTTTCTTTTCCCTAGTTCCATGAACTACGGAGCTCTGATTTCCTTATTGCACTATGAGGATACGTAGGCACGAGGGCCCTAATCCTCCGTGAGCATTTTCTTTCTTTTTTCTCTTTCTCTTCTCTCCTTTTCTTTTTAGCTAGAAGCCTTTAGATAGATAACCCATCCAAGCCTAGAAGCAAGCGAAATGGTTCCCGTCGAGTACGACAGATGCGTAAGGTGCTCGTACATTCCTTTCGCATAACTGACCCCCGTTCCCGTTTCTCTTCCCCTTGGGTTTTATCGATATTTCCCTGTCCTGTATCTTTGAGTGTGTAATTCACTCATGTATAAACCATCCATCTTCAGCTGGCGACTCTACAGGGGAGTTCTTGCTCTTGAGCTTCGCCTCGCTTTTCTTGTCTCCTAGCTAGGTGGGACTCCCCATCTTCAGCTGGCGACTCTGCTGGAGAATTCTTGCTCTTGAGCTTCGCCTCGCTTTGCTTGTCTCCTAGCTAGGTGAGACTTCCCATCTTCAGCTGGCGACTCTGCTGGGGAGTCCTTACACTTGCAAGTTAGGGTCTCTCCTAGTTTTGTTTGCTTTCTTGCTTGCTTGGTTGTTTATCTTTCGCACTTTACTAGCTTTATCTTTATGTTTTACTTTGCTTTAGCTTTATGTTTATTTACTGCATTTCTTTACTGCTTTGAATATTCATATGCTGTGTATTTTGGATATCTGCTATTTTCTGCTGTTGTTGGGATGGGTAGATATTATTGGAGAGAAAAGTCCTAACACCGGGCTTAGCATACACATAGGCTAGAACGTGGATAGTTGTGAGGCCTGCGTTTTGCGCGTTGGGTTACCACGAGAGCCACATCCCAGATCGTGATTCGCTTGAGAATACCTCCGTCCTACGAGAATTCGCTACGACGGGGAGTTTTCACTCTAGGGACCACCTTGTTATGTCTAGATCACACCTGTGAGGGGGATGTGGGTTTTGCAGGAAACCAAGCCACTTCATACCTTTCTTCTCTCACGCACATCAAATTATGTTACCAACACATAATTATATGCAGATATTCAGATTGTTCAGATTTGATTGTTCAGACAGTGCTGGATTCTTGTTCTTGTGTTACATATCATTTCATCATAAAAATTAATTTTTGGATGTGCATTTCCAGGTTATTCGAAGACTTATTCTTTGTTGACATTATCATAGAGATGAGTACTGGTTGTTGAGGCATTTTTAGCTACAAGTGTGTGGAGCCTAAGCTGAATACTTTGAGAGGTTTATCATCCCGTGTGGTTGAAGATAACAGGGGAGTTTTCAAAGACAACTATGGTAATCTGTTGACCATCCTCAACACTGAAGTCAACATCACTGCCATTCATACACTGGTTCAGTTCTATGACCCGCCACTTAGGTGCTTTTCATTTCAGGATTATCAGCTAGCACCTACACTCGAGGAGTATGCTTATATCCTGGGGGTTGGGATCAAGAAGCAAGTTCTTTTTGTCTACACTAGTGGTTGTCCAAAGTTTCCCCTTATTGCAGATGCTCTTTGCATTAGTAAGAAGGATGTGGAAGCTAATCTCAAGACCAAAGAGAAGGGTATTCGAGGGTTTGCTTCGAAGTTTTTGGTTGACAAAGCCACTTCCTTTGCTACAGATGGAAACTGGAAGGCGTTCAACGCCGTTCTTGCTTTGCTGATATATGGGATTGTCTTGTTTCCAAACATGGAGGATTTCATAGATTATGCTGCCATCAGTATCTTCTTGTCCAAGAACCCTGTTCTGACACTTCTTGCTGATACCTATCATTCTATTCATTCGAGGAATGAAAAGAAGAAGGGAACCATTGTCTGTTGTGCTCCTCTGTTGTACCGATGGTTCATGTCTCACCTTCCACAGAAGGGTCCCTTTGTTGAGAATAAGAGGAATCTCAAGTGGTCTCAACGAATCATGTCTCTTACTGCTGATGACATCTCTTGGTATTCTCGAGTCTTCGACGATACTAAGATCATTCTTCATTGTGGTAAATTCTCCAATGTGCCTCTCCTGGGTACAAAGGGTGGAATTAACTAAAATCTGAGGCTTGCCTTCCGACATCTGGGATATCCTATGGTTTCCAAGCCAGATCCTGAGGTAGTGGAAGAGTTCATCTTCCATGAAGGGGTTGATGACATGGGTTTGCTGAAGAGGTTTAGTGCCGATTGGACTCAGATTCACTTCGAAGGAAGAGCCAATTTGGGTAAGAAGAATTGCATAGCCAAGGAAGCTTACACACTTTGAGTCAAAGAGCGCGTCAAAGAGATCTTGTTGCCATTTTTTCTGAGCCTTCCATGAATGCCAAGCTTCCCGAACTTGCCATTGTTCCTCCATCTGAAGTCGACCAACTCAACCTGACTATTGAGATGTTATAGAAAGAGAATGCTGATCTTCGCCTTAACCTTGATAGAGTCATATCCAAGAAGGATAGTCTATAGATTGAGCTCCATTAGAAGCGCGAGTGCATGCTCAAAGAGGTGGAGGTTGAACAGAACAAGTGAAGGAAAAGGGGTGATGCTTTGAAGAGCACCTATCCTATGATGGACTTGCTTCAAAGAAGAGACAACTTTCCGATACTCAGTATCAAGCATACAAGGATGAGTTGAGCTACAAAAAGCAACTTAAAGAGCTTCGAGGGAAGTTATCCGAGTACAAGACAAAGCTGCAAAGTGAGCAAGACCGTGTTAATCAGTTGACAAAGGACTTTTCTCAATGTCAAGCCAAGCTCGACAAAGTCTTCGGTGAGATACAGAAGCTGCAAGATCAAGCACATCAGAGTCGAGAGCAGATCAGTCATCTCAACATGGAGAGTACTCATTGGGAGCAACAAAGCCGTCATCTACAAAACCTCATGGACCAGAAAGAGGCCTTTCTTCAGGATATGCTTCAGGGACCTAACCATTCTTTGCTGCGCAACCTCATGAAGGATGCAAAATACTAGAGTGAGAGGCACAATCATCTAGCCATATTTACTGAGCACACGCTTGAGGACTTACCAGGGTTGTTGAGGGATGCATATGTTGATGTATTGCCGCACAAGACTCCTTGGGTTATTTTCCATTTCTTGTCTGTTTGCAGGATGGTCTTTGATAGAATCCATGCTGATTTTGTTGTAGCCCAAAAGGCAGATATTTGGTTTGTAATCGACTTATGCTTCTTTCCTTTATTGATGAATGAATGAAGTTTCTTGCCAGCTTTATCTTTTACGCCTTTACTTGTATACTTTATGATTACTATTAACAAAGATAAGTCTAAGAATTCATGGAATTTAAAACTTTATTTTTGCTTGCATATCATACAATCATTCGCACACATTTGCACGTCCCTTCATCCGATAACCCTTTGCTTATCTCTGTCCGCCTTCGCTTATAGAACAACGATGACTCGACATCGGTATTTCACTCGCTCAAGAAATCCAGAATCATGGCTGATTTCGAAGCTGAGAACGCTGCTTATAAGGAAACTCTGGTCCAATTTCAAGGTTGGATGGATCAGTTTCAGACTAACATGGATGTTATTATGGAACTCTTTCATGCTCAGAAGGATGCTACTGTTGTTGCCGATGTTGTTGCCACTGTCACCGATGCAACCGTTGTCACTCCTGTTGTGACTATGTCTCCTGTTGTTACTGCTACTCCCGTTGTTGTTCCTTCTCCTGCTACTGTTGAAGTGCCAGTTGAGCCTATGATTCAGCCCACTGTTCATCCATCAGGTTCACAGTCTGGTTTAAACAAAATGCCTGATGGTTTTCCTTGGGGCATGCCTCTGAATTTCACTCCTCAGATTGCAAACAATTGTGCCTTCGTACCATATCAGCCCTTTATTATGGCCATGCCTAATGAGAATACTGCTGCATATCTGTGGGGTATGCCAACTCCGGTGCCACCTCCAGTGGTGAGTGACGATCATGAGAACCTTCAGGTTCAGACTCGTCAGACTCCCGTGTTAACTGACATTGAAACTCCTGATGAAGAAGAGCATGTGTATAGGGGTCCTCCTATTCATGTCCCAATTTCATCTCAAGCTACTCAAACTGGCATTCAGAATGTTCATCCTGGAATGTTCTATCCTGGGACATATTCATCTGCCATGGTACCTCCTCCGAATTATCCGTTTGGTGTTCAAATAGGTCAGAATGCTGGTCAAATGATTAATCTGGGTTTGGATATCCTTCTCAGTTTGCTACTCCGCAAGTGCACGCTCCGGCCGTATCTCAGCTGCCAAATCCTCAGATTCTAGTCAGGCCTACTAATCAAGACAGACCTGCTAGTTACAAGTTGTAGGAAGACCGTATCAGAGCTATTGAAGGGTTTTCTGCTTTTGGCATGGAGGCCAAAGACTTATGTTTGGTTCCGAATGTTGTACTACCGCAGAAATTCAAGATACCTGAGCTTCCAAAGTATAAAGGTTTAAGTTGCCCACGTAGTCACATCACTATGTACTGCAGGGAGATGGCATCCCATATTGATAATGATGAATTGCTAGTTCATTGTTTTCAAGATAACTTGTCCGATGCTTCATTGGATTGGTACATGGGCTTAGAACACAGCAAAATCCGTACTTGGAGGGATCTGTCTAAAGCATTCTTGAAGCAATACAAACAATCTTGATCTAGCGCCTACCAGATTACAGTTGCAAAACCAGTCTCAGCGCTCAGCTGAAACATTTAAAGAGTATGCGCAAAGGTGGCGCGAGATGGCATCTCGTGTGCGACCTGCTCTCTCTGACAATGAGTTGGTTGACATCTTTATGGGTACACTACAAGGATCCTATTATGAGAAAATGGTGGGTAGTTCTTCATCGAACTTTGCTGACGTTGTAACCATCGGTGAACCAATGGAGAACAGTCTGAAGATTGGAAAGATACCTGGAGCTGCTTTCCAGCAGCCAGCTACCAGAAAATCTCAGAACAGTCAATCAAAGAAGAAGGAAGGTGAAGCCAACGCTGTGACAGCTTAAGTTTCTCCTCAGTATCAAGCACCTATGGCTCTCATGCCTTACTATCCATATTCTTACATTGTTGCTGCATAATATCAGCAACCTTCGTACCAGTATCATCCGCGACAACCAGTTCAGAATGCTCAGAATCAACAACAACCGCAACGTCAACAACAGACTCAACAGAACAACAAAAATCAACAGAATCAAAACTGGCAAAACAACAACAATCAAGGAAACCGTAAGCGTCCAAATTTCGACAGAGTTTCGGTGCCATACACTGAATTATTTCCTTACTTGGTTCACCAAGGGGCAATTATTTCCAAAGAAATCGCACATGCAATTCCTCCATTCATTCCAAAGCATAATCCAAATGCGTCTTGTGCCTATCACGCTGAATACATAGGACATGCGACATAAGACTGTATTGTTTTCAAAACCAAGGTTCAAGAGCTCATCGATCGAAAGATCTTGACTTTTGCTGAGGAAGGTCCTAAAATTCAGCATAATCCATTACCCAATCATAGTGGGTATGCGGTAAACATGATTGAGGATAATCCAAGGGCTGAATTAATCATGGATGTTGACGAGGTAAAAACTCAGATGACTGTGGTTATCAAGAGATTGAATGAACATGGGCTGTTGAAAGGGATGCATGGTAAGTTTCAGATTTATGATGATAATCCCAACCAGTGTCGGAGGCTGAAGGGTTGTGTCCAGATTTTGATGAACCGAGGTGAAGTTCAATATGCCAGATCTAAGCCTGTCATAGAAGTCGCTATCATTGAGCCAGTCACCATCATCTATTGGAAGGTTCCTGTTGAATCTCCTAAGAAGAAAGTGCAACCTATCGTTGTTTGCCCGCCAAAACCATTTCCGTATTAGAATTCTAAGGAGGTACCTTGGAGGATGGGTCTACTGTGTTTTTTGGAGGTCAAGAGATAAGGATTGTTGATTCTGAGATGGTGAATGTTACCACCGCTGGAGGTATGACTCGTAGTGGACGGGTGTTCGCTCCGAAAGTCACTACAAAACTGGTACAAGTTCCAACCGTCGTTCCTCCCAAGGAGAAGCCTACATCGATAACCCCTGTTGATCAACAAGGGGCATCTACTATTTTACCAGTGCCAACTATTCCGTCTGAGGATGTTGCCAAGAACAAGGAGATAATTAATGATCAAGAGTTCCTAAAGATAATCAAGAAAAGTGACTTTAAAATTGTGGACAAGCTGGGACAAACTCCATCAAGGATCTTAATCTTGTCCTTACTCATGAGCTTGCCCGCGTATATATCAGCTTTGTTGAAAGTCTTAAACACTACTAATGTTATGTGTCACTCCCAAAAGATTCATATCCAATGGTACAAACGCGAGAGTGGCACAGAAAACAGAGTCGCCAGCAATGTGTATTTATCCCGGGAGAGGGAAAGGAAACACTGCATAAACCTGAAGAGAAAGGGAAAGAACATGGTCTCACGACCAAGAGAAACGGGTACGGGAGTCGGTTAAGCGAAGGGAAGGTGTTAGCACCCAACACGTCCATCGTACTCGACGGGATCCACGCTTGTTGTCTCCATCAAAGGGTGTCGTCAACTGGAACTCCACTGCTACTGGACTGGAGAAGAAACGAGAACGGAAAGAAACGAAGAAACAAATGTAGGGAAAATAAAAGAAGTGCTCGCATGGGCCCTACCCCACTACCTACGTATCTCATCGGGAGCATGAGAATCAGAGCGACGTAGTTCCCCTCACTAGGGGTGGATTGTGTTTTTTAGAGAACGGCTTACGTTCTAGCTCAGGTGTTGCAGCTCGCTGAATCGAGTGCGTTACCGTCTTGCAAGAGAACGAGTAGGAGCATGTTCGTACTTTGAGAGTGAGTGAGATGAGAAAAGAATTCTTGAAGGAAAGACGTTAGTGTTTGTTTGAAGCCCCTCATTTCTCATTCCCCAAGCTTAAGGCTCGTGCGCAATACACTTTATCTTTATTAAGTGTTTTAAAGAAGTTTTGAGATGAGAAAAGAGAAGACGCATGGGCCCTACCCCACTACCTAAAACCTAATGCTAATCCTACTCCAAGCTTAATCAAAAATTAAGTTGGACTAGGTAGCTCTAAAGGGAGAGAATCCAAGACTTAAACAAGTCTTGAGATCCATGGGAGGAAGAGAGTGAAAGAGAAGAAGAAGAATGAGAAGGAAAAGATGAGATACAATAAATGGCAGCAAGCACATCATATCATAAATGTCCAACTCAAATCAACAATCATGTCTCAAAGATCAATGCAAAACAAATCAAATAAGCATGCAAAGATAAACATGGAAGGATGCAAGCATACTTGAATGAGATGTGCAAATAAACACCAATGAACTTCTTATCAAGATGAAATGAAGGAGGCAAGATGAAGAGGAAACAAAACCAGAACTCACATCATAACATCATCAACAATTCACATATGCAAAAGAGATCCACATTATGCCATATTCTGCACCAAAGAAGTTGCAAAGCAAAGGGGATGATATGTATCACATAATTCAAACCATGATGATCAAGTGAGATGAAAATCAAGTAATGAACCCAAGGGGCAGTAGCATACACATTAGCATCATGCCAAGATCAAACTCAAGTCATACAAGATTAATCATCAAGCAACACATTCAAAACATGTATCAAAATTGAGAAAGACATTCACTTATCATTCATGAAAGCAAGCAAAGAAATGTGAGGCATAAAGTGAAATGAAAGTCACATAATGAACCTTAAATCAAAAGACCAGAACCTCAAGCATATCATACAAGTCAAACAAAAAGTTTCATACATGAGTGAGATCACACAAAGCAACAATCACAAGATTAGGTTGAGTATGTCATGGAATTCAAGTCAAAACATCAACAATTTGTAAAATCAAGAACAAATTGAAAAAAGATCAAATGAGGATGATTCCAAAGTCACAAGTAAGCTCAAACAGAACATGATCATACCATAAAAACATCTCAAGCATCACTCCATCAAAAGTAAGCAAATACATTCAAACTAGATCATGTATCCAAGTATACCTCAATCAAACTTGAACCACAAGTAAACATCAACCAAAAATAGAAAAGTAGCTCAATAAAATCCCCAAAAATAATCAAACAGAAGTTAACTCAGTCAAGTAACATATGAAAAAAGATTGGATCAAAAAGAGTCAAAGAGCTTGTCTAAAAGTGAAACACAAGTCAAGATGTGCAAAACATTGAGCATGGATCGAGGGTTAATAAAACTTGAGTGGCAAGTCACTAAAAGTAACTCAAACTAACCTCAAACCAGTATTGAAACAACCTCATATTGTGCCTTAAAAGTGACCAAAATATTGGCCTCAAATGGTGTGTGAAGGTCACAAAAATTCCTAACCCTAGAAGAAGGGTATCATTGGAAACACTCTAACAATTTAATTCAAAATAAAATAATAAGATGAAATTAAAAAAATAAAATAAAATAATGAAAATTAAGTTGACACATTAAAATATCAGAAAAATATTTTTGTATATTTTTAGAACATATTTTTATATTAAAATAAAATTAAACAACAAATAAAAAGAAAAGAAATAAAGTCAAGGGGGTGTAAACAGTAAAAGAAATGCGTTGGGAATGGAAAAAGGCCCAGATTGGGGGGGGGGGGGGCGAATAGAAAAGCCCAAACAAACAAGCCCAAAGTGAAGGTCAATGATGAACACATATACTCAGTCAACACTCAGATGTAATCCAAACCATCCAATTAATCCAACGCATGAAAACATGTCAAACCAAGTCCACATGATCAAAAGGCAATCAAAATCAACGATCCAGATGAACATGCACACCATAATTCAAAATACACGCATGCATGCAAACAAACAGTCCACCAAACATTCCCACGTGAATGGCACATGGTTCACTTAATGTACTGTCACGCTTTCCTCCGCAAGATCACATCAGACGCGTATAATTAAATCAAACAATTAAATGTCAATTCAAATCAAAGGCCAGGATGTGAGGTGCACACTAACTCACATGAAGAGACACACACGTAAGCATTAAATAAAAAACAAAAAAAATAGAGACGTGGCGCAACACACGCCCTTGGATCACGCGAATCAACGTCCATGCTTTCTTATTCTTCCTTAAATCACCTCGCCGGACTGAATCATCCCAGCCGCCGGAGCTAGGGCTCCGGCCACCCTCTCCGGTGAGCTGTGGTCAGAAAATCTCCAGAAAATGCATATAGGTACTCCATTTTGACCAGAAAAATGCAAGGATCTCAAATATCCAGTCCATTTCATCAAACAACAACCACACAATGAGAATCGAATGAAAACATAATTAGATCTAAAACTTTAAATCCACATTACACACAAATCATACGTCCAAACTTCAAACAAAATAGATCAGAGTGATCAATGAACATCAAGGATCATTATACACATCAAGAATTCAAGTTCTGTGATGGTGAAAAAATACTAACCTGAACCTTGAAGAGCTTAAAGTACGTCAAGAAATCCCTCCAAAGACTGCAGATCTACTCCTTGGAACCTCTAGATGCAAAATAAATGCAACTAGAGCTTGAAATCGTGTAAGATCTTGAGATTCAAGTTGAATCCTCTTGAATGGAACTTGGTGAAATCCTTCCTTTCAGCTTAAAATAATGGATGATTCGTGCTCCTTTTAACTCACTGATCAAGAATATGCCAAGAGATTCTCTAAAACCCTCAAGGAATGAGAGATTTGAAGGAGAGAAAGTGAGAGTGAGTTTTTGAAATTCTGAGAAAATGAGAGTGCATGACCTAATTTGGGGGGGAGCATGAGTAAGCTTATATATCCTTGATTAGTTCACTGATTATCATTAGCAAGTGATTTAAACCATGGTTAATGAGATTGGAGTGGAATTGCAAATTTGCATTTTGTTGAATACACCCCCTTCCACACGTGCTACCTCAAGTTTATCATGCTAAACCACTCACATTCACCATGTTGATCACAAATGAACTAGAATTGGGCCTTGTGATGGATTGTTTCATGAGTTTTGAATCAACTTGCAATTTTGCATTTTGTTGAATAAGTGATGAACATGGCATGAAATGAATCAATTCAAAGGCCAAAAATGGTCCAAATGAGATGTATTTGGATGTTGTCATGTGGCATGAACCATTAGAAGTCATTTCAAGTCAATTTGTGCCAAAATGCAAAAGATGGAAAAAGTGGTACATGGAAAACCATCAAAATGCACCTTGCATTGTTTTGACCATAGGAGAGAAAGAATTTCAACTTTCACGTTGGAGGAAAATTCATTTGGAGCTTCCTTGATGATGAAAAGTCAAGTTGAATGTGATGGAAAAGTTGCCAAAAATGGAAAGTTTTCATTATAGGTCATTTTCCAAATTTAGTAACTTTTGCACAAACTCTTGATTTTTAATGAATGGCATGAATCTTGACATTTGAAGGCCATATGAGGATGTGAGACCTTGAAGACCATGAAAAGAACCTCAAGATTCCACAGTTGACTTTCTCCTTTACAGTTGACTTTTGCTTAGTTAACAAGCAACTGATCCACTGAACATCCTTCACCATAAGACATCAACCAAATCCCCATCTATGAACACTTGTGAGAATATATACCTCATAGCATCATGCTTGAACACATAAAGCCCCTTCAAAAAGTCCTCTTGATCCCAAAACCCTAATTGGTCCTTCTGATCAGGAGGAAGAGATCCACTTGAAATCCTTTACCTTGCTTGACCTTAAGAAGATATGATGAACCCCATGAGTCACTTTGAAACTTGATATTTGAGAACATGGGCCAAGTACCTTGATCCCATGCTAAGAACCAATGCTATGCACAATGCAAAAATGCAAGAAATGAAAAGACACATAAGCCAATTAGTATATAAACAAATGGGCAAATTTTGGGGTGTTACAGCTGCCCCTATTCAATCAACTTGGTCCTGAAGGTATGATAGCAATGGCTGTCATGCGTTCAAAGGATTCATGGAGATTGAATACCAAAAGAAACCTGAAATTTGCATAAAGTAAACCATCCCTGCTGATAGAGGGAATTGGCGAAGAAAATCTTCGACATGACTTCACATGAGAGAGACCTGAACATCAACCTCTGCGGGGGAAGTATAATAAGAAATCTTCAACATGACTTCACATGAGAGAGACCTGAACGTCAACCTCTGCGGGGGAAGCGTAATAAGAAATCTTTAACCTGACTTCACATGAGAGAGACCTAAACGTCAACCTCTGCGGGGGAAGTACAATAAGAAATCTTCAACTTGACTTCACATGAGAGAGACCTAAACATCAACCTCTACGGGGGAAGTATAATAAGAAATCTTCAACATGACTTCACATGAGAGAGACCTGAACATCAACCTCTATGGGGGAAGTACAATAAGAAATCTTTGACATGACTTCACATGAGAGAGACCTGAACATCAACCTCTGCGGGGGAAGCGCAATAAGAAATCTTCAACTTGACTTCACATGAGAGAGACCTAAACATCAACCTCTACGGGGGAAGTATAATAAGAAATCTTCAACATGACTTCACATGAGAGAGACCTGAACATCAACCTCTGCGGGGGAAGCGCAATAAGAAATCTTCAACCTGACTTCACATGAGAGAGACCTGAACATCAACCTCTGCGGGGGAAGTGCAATAAGAGGAAATCACCCGATGCAGTCGCGTTGTTAAACAACAACCCTTGGAGCGTATCCTTTTCTGCTGGCAAAAGAAACCCTGCAACAAAATACCAAACTTGGCTTATGCTTCAAATGCATATGTTTGAATTTTGCCATAATGCTCCATACGAAATGGAATGCTACGCATTTAGGAGGATGCCATGCAAAAGATGCTTATGCAATGCAAAAAGGGCGTCTTAGCGAAATAAACGCTAAGGACAAAGGCAGCTCCGGGGTACGGCAGGCTAACATGCCATTCTTAACCAAGAAACCCTGATGAGGTATACTTCGCCCTGCTGGGAAGAAACAAAACCACCAATTCTGTTGGAGATGGACGAGACTCCGAGAGAATACTCACTCTGTTGGGGAATGTCAAGATCAACAACTCTGCTGGAGATGGACGGAACTCCGAGAGGATACCCATTCTGCTGGGTAGGGAAATGAGTACTGAAGATGGAAACTCCTCCGCTGGGAATGACCAACTATTTCAGAACTTGGATTTGTCGCCTGCCAAAAATGATTGGACTTAAGACCTGCTGGGAATACCACTCACCACCAGACTTTGCTCGGGGATGTTGGTGAACTTAATCTGCTGCTAGGGAAATGGCCTTTCCCTCACCCTACTGGGGATTAGATCAAGCCGTTGTCGTTGAGAATATACTTCCTGACTAACTGAGGAAAGTAGATACCAGGACTCCGTGGGGATAATAACATCTTTGTCCACGAACTTCCTACTGGAGATACAACAATAGCCACCTAAGAGCAATCAACTTCTGAACGCTTGCTGGGGAATAGTAATCTAAACACAACTTCGGCTGGGCATATAATCCTCTGTACATTGCTGAGGGAGACAATCCTCAACGACTCTGCTTGGGAGAAAAGGAGTTGTCAACATCCACCCTGCTAGGGGATAAACCCACTGTTTCCTGACTAGCTGAGGAAAACGAATGCCCCATACCCTGTGGGGAAATACCATCTACTAAAGAAAGGTGAGCCAAACCACAACTCTGGCTGGGGGAAAACCTTTCATACCCTGCTGCGGAGGACCATCCTCTACGCCTCCACCTGGGGAATTACTCCTTTACACTCTGTTAAGGAAAATGATCCTTGACACTCTGACGGGGAAGAGTAATAAGCTGCATGAGGAAGGTCAGACTTCAAAGTTGGAGAGAGCAACTCTACTGGGGAGAGCACTTGTCATCCTGCAAAACCAAAAGAAAGGCCTACGTGCATAAATGATTACTTTGATTATCATCATAGTGACTGTCGCCTAACCAATTGCCACTGTTTTCTAACTTGTTCTATAAAGCTTAACATTTTAGCATGTAATGTTTTTATCAAAAATATCAGACATTTTCACAAACAAAACAGGTAAAACAAAAACAAAAGCTCTTTGACTGAAATGCAAACTTTATTGAATGAATTGGCCTGTAAATAGGCATTTACATCTGGAAGTAATTCCTGAAAAGAGGTAATTGCGCAAAAAGCAAAAGAAAATACAAATGTCGGCAATGTGAGGAACAGACATCCACCATGACTCGACTCAGCTATAACCCATATGACTTGTTTATCCGCAGATATTTTGGCCTTTGAAGATGACTGACTGGACTGATTCCTTTCCTTCGAATTCTCCAAACGTGAACAGTGATCACAGATCGAACGCGGATCGTAGTCTTTGCTTTTAAATCCCTAACTTTTGCCTGGATCGCCCTTTTCGGGTTTTCAATCCACCGGGATACCCATTTTTTCCAAGGTTGCCTTTTCAGGTTTTCAACCTTACGGGTTTATTCTTTTTTTATTTTATTTTATCCCTAATTTTTGCCCGAACCTTTTCTTTTTATGGTTCGCCAGGATGCCCCATTTTTGCCTGAACCTTCTTTTTATGTTCAGCGGGTCTCTTTTATGCAAAGTATTTTTTGACTACATCCGCGTTCACAGGGGACGTAAAATCTTCGCCATCCATAGTTGAAAGTAATAAGGCTCCACCAGAGAAAACCTGTCTTACTACATATGGCCCTTCGTAATTTGGAGTCCACTTGCCCCTGTGATCTGTTTGAGGAGGAATGATCCTTTTCAGAACTAATTCACCAGCTTGGAAACACCGAGGACGCACTTTCTGGTCAAATGCCTTCTTCATTCTGCTCTGATACAACCGGCCATGCGCAATGGCTTTCAATCTCTTCTCTTCAATGAGGTTCAATTCATTCAGCCAGGAATGCACCCACTCAGCTTCATCAAGCTTCACGTCTGTCAGAATTCTCAAAGAAGGAATCTCAACTTCTAATGGCAAGACTGCTTCCATACCATACACCAGTGAGAAAGGAGTTGCCCCAGTTGATGTGCGTACCGAAGTACGATATCCATGCAAAGCGTAAGGCAACATCTCATGCCAGTCTTTGTATGTCACTACCATCTTCTGCACAATCTTCTTTATGTTCTTATTTGCCGCTTCAACAACCCCATTCATCTTCGGACTATAAGAAGAATTGTGATGCTCGATCTTAAAGCTCTGGCATAGCTCCTTCATCATCTTATTGTTCAAATTCGAACCATTACTAGTAATGATTCTCTCCGGGACTCCATACCGGTAGATGATGTCCTTCTTAATAAACCGGGTCACCACTTGTCTAGTGACGTTGGCATACGATACAGCTTCTACCCACTTCGTGAAATAATCAATAGCCACCAGGATAAAACGATGTCCATTAGAAGCAGTCGGCTCGATTTTTCCAATCATGTCAATGCCCCACATAGCAAAAGGCCAAGGTGACGACAAAACACTCAGAGGAGTAGGCGGTACGTGCACCTTGTCAGCATAAATCTGGCATTTATGGCATTTTTGGGCGTATTTGAAACAGTCAGACTCCATAGTCATCCAGTAATACCCCGCTCTTAACAGTTTTCTGGCCATAGCATGCCCATTGGCATGAGTACCGAAGGAACCTTCGTGAACTTCTTCCATTAACAGGCCTGCCTTGTGTTCATCAACACAACGTAGCAAGACCATGTCAAAGTTTCTCTTGTACAACACATTGTATTTGTTTAAAAAGAAATTTCCTGATAACCTCCTCAATGTCTTTTTATCCTTGAAAGATGCCCCAGCTGGGTATTCCTGACTCTTCAAGAAGACTTTGATGTCATGATACCAAGGCTTGCCATCTGATACCCCTTAAACTGCAAATACAAAAGCAGGCATGTCCAAGCGCATGATTCTGATTGAAGGAGTTTCATTCCAAAGATTCACTTTATACATTGATGACAATGTTACCAACACATCAGCCATCTGATTCTCTATCCGGGGAATATGGTGAAAGTCAATTCTGTCAAAGAAAGGTAACAACCTTTTGGCATAGTTGTTATAATGCACCAAGTTCACTTGACGAGTTTCCCATTCACCTGTAATCTGATTAACCACCAACGCAGAATCACCATAAACATTGAGGTTCTTGATTCTCAAATCAATTGCTTCTTCTAACCCCATGATGCATGCTTCATACTCTGCCTCATTGTTGGTGCATATGAACGCTAATCGGGCAGTAAAGGGTATATGAGAACCCTGTGGAGTTGTAATGATTGCCCTAATTCCGTTACCATATGAATTAACAGCTCCATCAAATACCATCTTCCACTGAGATCCAATTTCAGGTCCTTCATTAGGCAAAGGTTCTTCACAATCCTTCATCTTCAGATACATGATGTGTTCATCCAGAAACTCAAACTTCATTGGTTGGTAGTCCTCAATTGGCTGCTCAGCAAGATATTCTGACAAAACACTTCCCTTAATGGCCTTTTGGGAAACATACTGAATATCGTATTCTGTCAGAACCATCTGCCAACGGGCTATTCTACCAGAAAGTTCTTGCTTCTCAAACACATACTTTATCAGATCCATCTTCGAAATCAATAGGGTTATATGGTTTAACATATACTGCCTCAAACGCTTAGCAGCCCAAGCGAGTGCACAACATGTTTTCTCCAGCATCGAGTACCTTGACTCGCAATCAGTAAACTTCTTACTCAGGTAATAGATGGCGTGCTCTTTTCTACCTGACTCATCCTATTGATCGAGCATACAACCCATTGAATTCTCAAGAACATTGAGATACATAATCAAAGGTCACCCTGGCACTGGTGGCATAAGGTCCGGAGGTTCCTGCAAGTATTCTTTTATCTTTTCAAACGCCTTTTGAAAATTTTCATTCCACCTGACCGCTTGATCTTTTCTTAGCAATTTGAAGATTGGTTCACACGTGGCACCTCCTTTTCTATTTTCGGCACAGGCATTTCTTGTATGGATTTTACCTTTGCAGGATCAACCTCAATACCTTTTTCACTAACAATAAACCCCAGCAATTTTCCTGATCTCATCCTGAAGGTGCATTTGTTAGGATTCAACCTCAGTTTGAATTTTCTTAGCCTTTCAAACAACTTCTGAAGATTTACCAGATGTTCTTCTTCCGTCTGTGACTTCGCAATCATGTCATCAACATAGACTTCAATCTCTTTGTGAATCATATCATGAAAGAGAGTCACCATCGCCCGCTGGTAGGTTGCCCCTGTATTTTTCAATCCAAAGGGCATCACTTTGTAGCAAAAAGTTCCCCACGGTGTTATGAATGTTGTTTTCTCCATGTCCTCTGGGGCCATCTTGATTTGGTTATACCCAGAGAAGCCATCCATGAAGGAAAACACAGAATACTGAGCAGTATTGTCGACTAACACGTCAATGTGAGGGAGCAAGAAATCATCCTTTGGGCTTGCTCTGTTCAAATACCTATAATCAACACACATCCTGACCTTCCCATCCTTCTTAGGTACAGGTACGATGTTAGCAACCCATGGAGGATAATTCGTCACGACAAGAAATCCGGCATCTAGCTGCTTCTGAACCTCTTCCTTGATTTTGACAGACATCTCCGGTTTAGTTCTTCTCAACTTTTGCTTGACCGGAGCACAACCTTCTTTAAGTGGTAGCCGGTGTACAACAATATCAGTATCGAGCCCAGGCATGTCTTGGTAAGACCAGGCGAAGATGTCCACATACTCACGGAGCATTTCAATCAGTCTTCCCTTGACACTGTCTTCCAATGCAGCCCCTACTCTTACCTCCTTTCTGGCTTCCTCGGTTCCCAGATTCACAATCTCAATCTCCTCCTGATGAGGTAGGATGACTCTATCCTCTTGCTTCAACAATCTGGCCAACTCTTCGGGCAGTTCACAATCTTCGTTAGTCTCTTCTTTAGCCTGATAGATTGGATTGTCAAAGTCATACCGAGCTATAGCTGAGTCATGATCGGTGTCATCTGAACAAAAAGACCTGCATGATTGATGAGGTATGTTTCATTATGTATGCAACAAAAGAAACACATTGCCATTTAGATGTGGGTTTTTATTTAATGCATAAAAAGTAAAAACAGAAAGACAGAGATCAAAATATTTGAGTGTGAAAAGTCCTTTATTGATGATAAAGCAAAACATGCAATAGTTAAAAGCCCTACAAACAAAATCACTGCATCTTGGGCAGAATGCAGGATTAACATAATAGGAAAACAAAGCAATTACTCGAAGCCTGTCACTTGAATGACTCTCTCGGAAGACCAGTTGCACAGACTTTCTCCTGGGACGCAAGGACGGATCCAGCTATCCATGTCACAATCACTGTCCCCTTCTTCTTCAATGGCATTAACCCTGTCGAAGAAAACACCGGCACTAGTGAAACGGACTGGGCCATAGAATTTGGGGGGATCCTCATCTCTCCTGGATGGCTTGTATCCCAATCCATAAGTATCCCTCTTCTTCTGGACTTCAACCACCTGGCCCCACCTCTGTGAGCTACCAGCTTCAACCACAACTTTGGCGTCTCTAAACGAAGACATGGAGACCTCAGATTGATTTGCCACTGCATGCTACTCTATAGCTCCTGACTGGACAAATTCTTCAGAAACCTTCACCTTTTCAAACCCCTGGCACAATGTCTCGTGGATTTCACCATCCACTTCCACGTATTTGAAGGTTGACAGCTGACTAATCATTATGTCTTCTTCTCCGCACACTGTCACTACATGACCATCAACCATGTATTTTAGCTTTTGATGCAAAGTGGAGGTTACAGCGCCTGCCCCATGGATCCAAGGACGACCCAATAAACAGCTGTACGCTGGCTGAATATCCATAATGTAAAACGTTGCATTAAAAATTTCCGGCCCAACCTTGATCGGAAGCACAATCTCACCAAAGACAGATCTCTTCGAGCCATCAAAAGCTCGCACCACCAAGTCACTTGGTGTACAAATAAGTCCTCTGGTATCCAACTTCATTAACGCTTTCTTGGGCAATACATTCAATGATGAACTAGTATCAACCAAAACATGTGACATCAACGAGCCACGACACTCAATCGAAATATGCAGGGCGTTGTTATGATTCCTGCCAGCAAAAGTCAAGTCAAGATCCGTAAAACCCAGGCCATTACCCGCATTCACATGCGCTACAACCCCTTCCAGCTGGTTAACAGAAATCTCTTAAGGAACGTAGGCTGCATTCAAAACCTTTAGAAGAGCATTCCTGTGAACTTCAGAACACAATAGCAAAAACAGAATAGAGATCTTGGACGGGGTCTGATGTAACTGGTCCACGATCTTATAATCACTTTTTCGGATGAGCCTCATAAACTCCTCAACATTTTCAAAAAAAGCATCATCAACCGGCTTCACTGTAGATTCCACAATCACTGGAGTCTGAACGGAACCATCCATCGCCTGCTTTCCCTTATCTTGTCTAGAAGTACTAGGTTGATCATTAACAGGAGTAAGCACTCTACCACTTATGGTTATAACATCAGTCTCAACTTTAACCTCTGAACTAAAACTCACTGGCGAAGTATTCATTAATTCCTGCTTTTGTCCATTGACAAATACCTCTGCACCGTAATTCCACGGAATGGCCTTAGAACTTTCATACGGTATGGGTCCAGCCCTTGTGATAATGACTGGAGGTGGCCTTGCTGAACTAGAAATAGTAATTGTTTTGAACGGAATGGTGATAGTAGCAACCTTCTCACTAACACCCTCTTCTTTCTAATTACCTCTGTCAAACTGTAAACAACCCTCATCAATCAGATTCTGAATGCCCATCTTCAACGAATCACAACCATTAACCTTTTGTTAAACAATCTGAGCAGTTCTCACCACAACCCGGATAGACGCCACCCTTCAATAACCTGTTCTTAACCACAGCCAATGGAGTCTTCATTTCCTCCACATCCATGATCAAATTCAGAGCTTCACATTCCTCAACTATCGCATTCACCCTCGGCCCATTGTGCTCAGGCATAGGGTTTTGAATAACATTGGGCCCAGTATTCGAGAAATTGATAGCTTTAGAGTCTACAAGATCCTGGACCTTGTGCATGAAGGCTTTACACTTCTCTACAGTATGCCTAGGAGCACCAGAGTGGAAGTCGCAATGTGCGTTAGCATCATAACTTCGTGGCAATTCCCCTTTTGGTGGAGCTAGGGTACGGAGCTCAACTAGACGCAACTGCAGCAAATGTTGCAACAACTGTGCATATGACATTGGTGGCTGATCAAAGTGCTTATCTACTCTTCTCTATCTGTTCTGATATTGGCCCTACTGCCCGTTCTGATATTGATTAGCATTGTTGTTTTGTTGTTGCGGTGGAGGTAACGTTGCTGGGATAGTTACTGACGCTACCTGTTGATTATTGCTCTGACGCTGTTTCCCTTTCCCCTGTGAGATGATACAGCGTTGGTCTCTCCTTTCTTCTTATAATTATCAAACGGCTTTTTTCCTTGTCCAGAGGACGATCCATCACCACTAGAAACCTTTCCAGCCTTAATTCCGACCTCTATCTTCTGTCCAATAGCAATCACATCTGCAAACTTGCCTAGAGAGCAAGGCAAAAGCTTCTCATAATAGGGCTTAGGCAGTGTGTCCATAAACATGTCCAACATCTCTTTTTCCAGTATTGGTGGCTGCACCCTAGCCGCCAATTCACGCCACCTTTACGCGTATTCTTTGAAACTCTCATCATTTTTCTGAGACATGCTCAACAGCTGAGTTCTGTTGGGTGCCATGTCTGTGTTGTATTGGTAATGCTTAATAAAAGCTGCAGCTAGCTCTCTCCAGGTACGAACATCTCTACTTTCTAGCCCCATGTACCATTCCAAAGACGCACCAGACAGGCTATCCTGGAAAAAGTGCATCATTAATTTTTCATCCTTGGCGTGAGCAGCCATCTTCCTGGTTATATGAGTTCTCGGGCATGTAGAAAAATTGTACTTCTCCAGTGTAGGAATCTGAATCTTGTGTGGAATGACAATATCAGGGACCAACCCTAGGTCGTCCAAATCTATTCCCAAATCATCATGTTTCACAACCCCTTTCAATTGAGCCTCAATTAAATGAATTCTTTCATCACTGACCACAGGAAGACCAGCATCCAAGCTTCTAACCAAAAAGACATCATCCTGTTGATCATCAAAATGATGGCCATGGATAGCTCGAATAGTACTTCCCTCTCCAACCACTAAAGGAATACCACCCTGTCCCCCAGCACTAGGGATAGGAATGCTAATACCAGCACCACCTCCGCTCGGAGGAATAACACGATTAAGAAGACCACCGTGTAAGATACCATTCTCATCAACCTGTGACACCAAAGGCTGAACCAGAGTTCTGAATTCATTCTGACTTTGCACCACACCCTGCATCATCTCCATGAACTGGTCGATGCGAGCTTGCATAGCTACCATGTCTGCCTGAACTTTGTCCATCACTCTGCTTTGATTAAGCCTGGTAGAATACCGATGAGTTGGTTGATCAATCCTGATAGAAAAAAGAGAGAGCATAAGAAAACCAGAGAAACCAAGACAACCTGCAATGCAAAACAAAGATGAATATGCAAATGCAAATGCAAATGCAAACATGTATGAACATTATTAAGGCGATCTATCCCTTGATTCCAGTTTTAACAACAGAAGATAACTGAATTCCTGATCATATAAATGGAATAAGCATCTGTTACAACACAAGTCTGAATAAGCATAATCGAAGACCCCGACCAACAAGCCTGGCGGTGATCCCGAAAATATAAAGAAAACAACAACAAGGGAACTAAAGCATATCATCAAGATTCAGCTGTGCTAGAATTCCCCATTCGTCATTCTTCTTGCACCAATTCTGCAATTCCTTGAGAAGTTTCTTAGTATTAGGATGCTCTGGTCTCTGAATCAACTCCTGAATCAGAAGATCTCTCCTGTGCAAGATTCCTATTAAATACCGGCTATGCAACTCCCAATCATCTTCTCTAGAAGGTCCACCTGAACTTGGACCTTCGCTCCTGGCTCTTTTCACTTCGGCTTGAATCTTCAGCTGTTCCATATTTACCATGGCTTCCTTGAGCTTTTCCTCAACTGCTCTCCTCTCAAAGACCCCTGATAAAATCTCCTTATCCTTTTTCCGAAGCTCTGTCTTCAAACCTTCAATCTGTTCCAGATACTTGTCTTCTTTCAACCTGTTGGCGATAATTGTTGTATTACGACGATCATGGAACTTGTGAATTCTTGACATAGCATAAGCTAACTCTTTCTTCTTGGACGAAAGGACCTTGCTAACACCTTTCAACGCTTGAGACACTCTCTCCTTGGCTGTGGCTTCTTTAGACAATTCTTTCTCCTTTGCAACCAACAATTCTGATTTCAACCTGGCAGCATGGATAGCTTCACCTTTCTCGTGCTTCAACTGACCAACCTTTCTGCCCAGTTCACGATTCTCTTCTCGGAGTTTCTCCTTCTCAGCCCATAACTTATCATACTTCTCTATATCAACAGTTATGGGAGCCTTGATCATCAAAGGATACAAAGGTGGTTCCGCCGGGAATGGAAGAAGTTCCTCTTCTGCTCTTTTCTTAATCCACTCTTCTTAGGGAGGAAAGGCCTGGTTATTACATTTCCCGAATGAAGTTTTTCCCTTTTTGGTCACCTGCTTCCAAGCATTCACAATCTTCCTTACCATCTCTTGATCTCCAGTACCATTGAAGAATAATGACTCTCTGATATCTCACTCTTCGGGTGGACCTTTCAAAGGATAACCAAACTGCCTGATAACAAGGGAAGAATTGTAGTTAATTTCGCCTCTTCTCCCTATCAAGGGTACATTAGAGAATTCTCCACATTTGCAAATAATCTCTATTCCTAGCAAGTCATGGTTGAACCAAATAATGTTGTCAGCAGTCAAGCCCATCAACCTCTTTGACCACTTCAGAGAATCTTTCGTATCAACCAAAGTGCCAGCTTCAGGAAGATGACTCAGAAACCAAGTAGATAAGAGTGGTGCACAACAACTCACATTTTTTCCACGCCTATTTTCATTCTTGTAATGGACTGAGTGATACACATCGCCTAGCAAAGTAGGTATAGGGTTCTTTGAAATAAAGATTCTGACGGCATGCATATCCACCAAATCAAGAACATTGGGAAACAGGACGATCCCATAGATGCACATAGCCAGAATAGCTTGGAAAGTAGTCCAATTCTTCTCTTTAACACATAGGCAAGCTTGATCAAACAAGAACTTCAATAAGAAACCCTTAGCTCCTTGTTTCTCCACAATATTATTTCTCAGAACGGATTCACCAATATGGAGAGCAGTGGCCATCTCCTTTATCCCGGGGCGCTCTTTAGAAAAGAAAACTATGTCATGCCCGATGGGGATTCCCAAAATAAATGAGAACTCCTCCAACGTTGGAGCCAAGATGTAGTCTGGGAAAGTGAAGCAGCGCAAGGACGAATCATAGAACTGAAGAAGAGTATGAATGGCATCCTTCTCATACTTGGAGATGTTGTAGACAAACTTCAGAAGTCTCCCATACCCTCCCCTGAACTCTGTACGAACTCCGGGACCAGCCATACTAATCAGCTTATGAATCAATGTCAGGGTCGGATCTAGGAACGAATAAGCAACATTCTTCTTTCTCTGGATGTCCATGCTAAGGCAACCTCAGAAAACCGGAATCAAGAGTAAGATGCAAGCCCTGAAAAACATCAAACATGTCAGAATGCAAGAAAAATGATATGCACATGCAAGCATGGGATCAAGGCGCCATTGCTGGATATGCTATGCTGTTAACTGGATGAGAACCACAACTAGAAAACCAGAATTCCAGAATACCAAACCACTGAGATAACCGGAAACCCAGATAATCAAACACTGATGAGAAATCCTAAAAACCGGGTAGGTTGAAAGTTTCGGTTTCCTGCAAACCTGCAAACACCCATCCCCTATCACATATGGGTTCTATAAAGGCGAGGATCCTCAATATCCTGGGCTCTCAGGTCGAGAAACGATGATATGTTCACCATTTCTGGTTTGGCATCATCACCAATCGAGGAGGCCTCAACTGATTCCCCTCAAAAAAAGGTCATCCTATGCGACTCCCTCAACATTGGGTCCTCGGATCGACAAGCGCAATGGGTTTGCCACAAAACGTGGTCTGCCACTGTCACATCTCGGGAGGAGAGGCGCAACAGAGGTATCGGAGAAACGGTCACCAGAGTCGACAGCTCTCTAGATCAACACCCTGACATGCGCAAGACACACACGTCAGAATGTGTCCCAATATAGCCTCATCTGGTTGTGAATTTCGTGAACACACAAACGCACCAACTGGCACGTAGGTCCCACTACTTTCCACTCTAGTCCTAGGGTGTACTCAAGCTTGGGTATTGGGCTTATCTCTCAGAACAACTCAACTTGCCAAACAGAAACCAGCCAGCACAACACAGCAATATCCAGTATGACAGTAATAAAATGAAATGCAATGCAATAAAAGCTGTAAAATAGTAATATACAACATAATAAAGCACAACAAATAAACACCCAACGAAAAAAACAAACAAGTGCTAGGATCGACTCGCTAAAGGGGATGGACCAGCAAGAGGTCAACCATTTTCCCCAGCAGAGTCGCCAGCCGTCACTCCCGAAAGATTCACATCCAATGGTACAAACGCGAGAGTGGCGCAGAAAACAGAGTCGCCAGCAATGTGTATTTATCCCGGGAGAGGGAAAGGAAACACTGCATAAACCTGAAGAGAAAGGGAAAGAACATGGTCTCACGACCAAGAGAAACGGGTACGGGAGTCGGTTACGCGAAGGGAAGGTGTTAGTACCCAACACGTCCATCGTACTCGACGGGATCCACGCTTGTTGTCTGCATCAAAGGGTGTCGTCAACTGGAACTCCACTGCTACTGGACCGGAGAAGAAACGAGAACGGAAAGAAACGAAGAAACAAATATAGGGAAAATAAAAGAAGTGCTCGCATGGGCCCTACCCCACTGCCTACGTATCTCATCGGGAGCATGAGAATCAGAGCGACGTAGTTCCCCTCACTAGGGGTGGATTGTGTTTTTTAGAGAACGGCTTACGTTCTAGCTCAGGTGTTGCAGCTCGCTGAATCGAGTGCGTTACCGTCTTGCAAGAGAACGAGTAGGAGCACGTTCGTACGTTGAGAGTGAGTGAGATGAGAAAAGAATTCCCGAAGGAAACACGTTAGTGTTTGTTTGAAGTTTTTTAGACAGAAGTGTTTTTTAAGTTAGCTTGTAACTTGTATTGCACCAAAGTCTAGGGCACAGGGACGAATACTCAACGAATCGTCCCAAGATAGGACGCTCGCTAAGCACTCTAGAAAGATGAGAGGAAGCCCCTCATTTCTCATTCCCCAAGCTTAAGGCTCGTGCGCAATACACTTTATCTTTATTAAGTGTTTTAAAGAAGTTTTGAGATGAGAAGAGAGAAGACACAAAGGAAACTCTAAAGGGAAAACTAAGAGTCCTAATGTTATCATGCATGGATGTCCTATGGTTAGTGAGGCTTAGGAAGAAACACTACCTAAAACCTAATGTTAATCCTACTCCAAGCTTAATCAAAAATTAAGTTGGACTAGGTAGCTCTAAAGGGAGAGAATCCAAGACTTAAACAAGTCTTGAGATCCATGGGAGGAAGAGAGTGAAAGAGAAGAAGACGAATGAGAAGGAAAAGATGAGATACAATAAATGGCAGCAAGCACATCATATCATAAATGTCCAACTCAAATCAACAATCATGTCTCAAAGATCAATGCAAAACAAATCAAATAAGCATGCAAAGATAAACATGGAAGGATGCAAGCATACTTGAATGAGATATACAAATAAACACCAATGAACTTCTTATCAAGATGAAATGAAGGAGTCAAGATGAAGAGGAAACAAAACCAGAACTCACATCATAACATCATCAACAATTCACATATGCAAAAGAGATCCACATTATGCCATATTGTGCACCAAAGAAGTTACAAAGCAAGGGGGATGATATGCATCACATAATTCAAACCATGATGATCAAGTGAGATGAAAATCAAGTAATGAATCCAAGGGGCAGTAGCATACATATTAGCATCATGCCAAGATCAAACTCAAGTCATACAAGATTAATCATCAAGCAACACATTCAAAACATGTATCAAAATTGAGAAAGACATTCACTTATCATTCATGCAAGCAAGCAAAGAAATGTGAGGCATAAAGTGAAATGAAAGTCACATAATGAACCTTAAAACAAAAGACCAGAACCTCAAGCATATCATACAAGTCAAACAAAAAGTTTCATACATGAGTGAGATCACACAAAGCAACAATCACAAGATTAGGTTGAGTATGTCATGGAATTCAAGTCAAAACATCAACAATTTGTAAAATCAAGAACAAATTGAAAAAAGATCAAATGAGGATGATTCTAAATCCACAAGTAAGCTCAAATAGAACATGATCATACCATAAAAACATCTCAAGCATCACTCTATCACAAGTAAGCAAATTCATTCAAACTAGATCATGTATCAAAGTATACCTCAATCAAACTTGAACCACAAGTAAACATCAACCAAAAATAGTAAAGTGGCTCAATAAAATCCCCAAAAATAATCAAACAAAATTTAACTCATTCAAGTAACATATGAAAAAATATTGGATCAAAAAGAGTTAAAGAGCTTGTCTAAAAGTGAAACCCAAGTCAAGATGTGCAAAACATTGAGCATGGATCGAGGGTTAATAAAACTTGAGTGGCAAGTCACTAAAAGTAACTCAAACCAACCTCAAACCAGTATTGAAACAACCTCATATTGTGCATTAAAAGTGACCAAAATATTGGCCTCAAATGGTGTGTGAAGGTCACAAAAATTCCTAACCCTAGAAGAAGGGTATCATTGGAAACACTCTAACAATTTAATTCAAAATAAAATAATAAGATGAAATTAAAAAATAAAATAAAATAATAAAAATTAATTTGACACATTAAAATATCAGAAAAATATTTTTGTAGATTTTTAGAACATATTTTTATATTAAAATAAAATGAAACAGCAAATAAAAAGAAAAGAAAGAAAATAAAAGAAATAAAGTCAAGGGGGTGTAAACAGTAAAAGAAATGCGTTGGGAATGGAAAAAGGCCCAGATTTGGGGGAGGGGGGGGGGGGGGAGAATAGAAAAGCCCAAACAAACAAGCCCAAAGCGAAGGTCAATGATGAACACATATACTCAGTCAACACTCAGATGTAATCCAAACCATCCAATTAATCCAACGCATGAAAACATGTCAAACCAAGTCCACATGATCAAAAGGCAATCAAAATCAACGATCCAGATGAACATGCACACCATAATTCAAAATACACGCACGCATGCAAACAAACAGTCCACCAAACATTCCCACGTGAATGGCACATGGTTCACTTAATGTGCTGTCACGCTTTCCTCCACAAGATCACATCAGACGCGTATAATTAAATCAAACAATTAAATGTCAATTCAAATCAAAGGCCAGGATGTGAGGTGCACACTAACACACATGAAGAGACACACACGTAAGCATTAAATAAAAAACAAAAAAATAGAAACGTGGCGCAACACACGCCCTTGGATCACGCGAATCAACGACCATGCTTTCTTCTTCTTCCTTAATTCACCTCGCCGGACTGAATCATCCCAGCCGCCGGAGCTAGGGCTCCGGCCACCCTCTCCGGTGAGCTGTGGTCAGAAAATCTCCATAAAATGCATATAGGTACTCCATTTTGACCAGAAAAATGCAAGGATCTCAAATATCCAGTCCATTTCATCAAACAACAACCACACAATGAGAATCGAATGAAAACATAATTAGATCTAAAACTTTAAATCCACATTACACACAAATCATACGTCCAAAATTCAAACAAAATAGATCAGAGTGATCAGTGAACATCAAGGATCATTATACACATCAAAAATTCAAGTTCTGTGATGGTGAAAAAATCACCAACCTGAACCTTGAAGAGCTTAAAGTACGTCAAGAAATCCCTCCAAAGACTGCATATCTACTCCTTGGAACCTCTAGATGCAAAATAAATGCAACTAGAGCTTGAAATCGTGCTAGATCTTGAGATTCAAGTTGAATCCTCTTGAATGGAACTTGGTGAAATCCTTCCTTTCAGCTTAAAATAATGGATGATTCGTGCTCCTTTCAACTCACTGATCAAGAATATGCCAAGAGATTCTCAAAAACCCTCAAGGAATGAGAGATTTGAAGGAGAGAAAGTGAGAGTGAGTTTTTGAAATTCTGAGCAAATGAGAGTGCATGACCTAATTTGGGGAGCATGAGTAAGCTTATATATCCTTGATTAGTTCACTGATTATCATTAGCAAGTGATTTAAACCATGGTTAATGAGATTGGAGTGGAATTGCAAATTTGTATTTTGTTGAATACACCCCCTTCCACACGTGCCGCCTCAAGTTTCTCATGCTAAACCACTCACATTCACCATGCTGATCACAAATGAACTAGAATTGGGCCTTGTGATGGATTGTTTCATGAGTTTTGAATCAACTTGCAATTTTGCATTTTGTTGAATAAGTGATGAACATGGCATGAAATGAATCAATTCAAAGGCCAAAAATGGTCCAAATGAGATGTATTTGGATGTTGTCATGTGGCATGAACCATTAGAAGTCATTTCAAGTCAATTTGTGCCAAAATGCAAAAGATGGAAAAAGTGGTACATGGAAAACCATCAAAATGCACCTTGCATTGTTTTGACCATAACTAGAGCTTCACACATGCTATGAGAATGATCTAGTACTTTTTAGAAATAGGAGAGAAAGATCTTAAACTTTCATGTAGGAGGAAAATTCATTTGGAGCTTCCTTGATGATGAAAAATCAAGTTGAATGTGATGGAAAAGTTACCAAAAATGGAATGTTTTCATTATAGGTCATTTTCCAAATTTAGTAACTTTTGCACAAACTCTTGATTTTTGATGAATGGCATGAATCTTGACATTTGAAGGCCATATGAGGATGTGAGACCTTGAAGACCATGAAAAGAACCTCAAGATTCCACAGTTGACTTTCTCCTTTACAGTTGACTTTTGCTTAGTTCACAAGCAACTGATCCACTGAACATCCTTCACCATAAGCCATCAACCAAATCTCCATCTATGAACACTTGTGAGCATATATACCTCATAGCGTCATGCTTGAACACAAAGCCCCTTCAAAAAGTCCTCTTGATCCCAAAACCCTAATTGGTCATTCTGATCAGGAGGAAGAGATCCACTTGAAATCCTTTGCCTTGCTTGACCTTAAGAAGATATGATGAACCCCATGAGTTACTTTGAAACTTGATATTTGAGAACATGGGCCAAGTACCTTGATCCCATGCTAATAACCAATGCTATGCACAATGCAAAAATGCAAGAAATGAAAAGAAACATAAGCCAATTAGTATATAAACAAATGGGCAAATTTTGGGGTGTTACATTATGCATGATATATCCGATGTCGAGTTCGATGATGTAGTGGCTAATATAACAACGAGCAGATATTTAGGATTTAATGAATCAAAATTACCTCCTGAAGGAGCTGGCCACAATCGAGCACTGCACATATCCGTAACTTGCATGGACGCCTTATTATCTCGTGTCCTAGTGGACACCGATTCTTCTCTCAATGTGATGCCTAAGGGCACATTGAGTCAATTACCGGTAGAAGGGAGCGAGATGAGGCCGAGCGCCTTAGTTGTCAGGCCATTTGATGGTTCTCGAAGGCAAGTTATTGGAAAAGTGGATTTGCCCATCAAGGTTGGACCACAAATGAAATACAGTTGCCTATTGGGTCACCTGTGGATTCATACCGCAGGGGTAGTCACGTCTACTTTACATCAAAAATTGAAATTCATGTTTGAAGATCAGCTGGTCATCATCTGTGGTGAAGAGGATCTGATTGTAAGCATATTGTCATCTTTCCGATATGTCGAGACCGAGGAAGGCATAGCAGATGTGTCGTTGTAGTGTCTTGAGTTTGAAGATGTCAGTTTCGCTTTAACTAGTCAAAGTAGATCACCATAAATGACCTTGGCATCCCCCAAGAGTGCTAAAGAGACCGTCGAGAGAGGTACCTTGCCTGGCTGGGGGCATGTTATTGATGTGGTTAAAAAGCATGATCGATTTGGATTGGGTTACCGTCCTGGTCGACAATCTAGTTCACTTGGTCAGAAGCAGTGCAACTTGATTAAGTTCAATAGCGCAGGGTTTCAGAAGGGTAACATCGTGGCAGCTATTGATGGTGTTGGTCCTAGCGACCGGATTTCAAGCTTTATGCGCAAGTGCCCTCCGGGTTTCGAACTCAACAATTGGACATCTACTGTGATTCCTGTGGTTTTTCCAACAAACATGTAATGCATTTTTCTTTCTCATTCCCTCGTCCTCGCCTGAGACGAGTGGATAGCTTGTAAAGGGGCTCACACTTTTGTAATATTATGTGATCAATAAATAAAAGTTTTTTGAATTCAAAATTATGCTTTATTTTCTTTCTTTATTTTACTTTTTCACAAACAAACGACAAAAGTTTCTTTCACTTTTCACTTTTCAAAATAGCTCATTCTAAACATATTCATAAACATGCAGAACTAATAAATGCATTGATAACAACATGGCAAACATCCATTGTAATTCTGGGATTCCAATTAACTAAGCCGAAGAAGATGGTGAGGAAGATTGTGAATTACCGGCTGAACTAGCATGGTTCCTTGAGCATGAGCATAAAGAGATTCAGCCGCACAAAGAGCCAATGGAAGTTGTCAATCTTGGTACTGATGAGGTCAGAAGAGAAGTTAAGGTTGACGCATCCCTCGCTAAGTATGTACACTCTGAGTTGGTCAAGTTATTGAAAGAGTATGTTGAAATATCCGCATGGTCCTATCAAGATATGCCTGGATTGGATACCAACATCGTTGAGCATCACTTGCCACTCCAGCCCGGATGTCCTCCTGTCAAGCAGAAACTCAGGAAGACTAGACCTGACATGGCACTCAAAATCAGAGAAGAGGTGAAGAAACAACTTAATGATGGGTTCTTGGCCACTTATGAGTATCCCGAATGGATCGCTAACATCGTCCCGGTTCCAAAGAAAGATGGGAAGGTCAGAATGTGTGTGGATTATAGAGATCTCAACAAGGCAAGCCCGAAGGATGATTTTCCTTTGCCTCACATTAATGTCTTGGTAGACAACACAACGCAGTTCTCTGTCTTTTCATTTATGGACGGTTTCTCAGGGTATAATCAGATTAAAATGTCCCTAGCTGATATGGAGAAGACTATTTTCATCACGCCATGGGGTACATATTGTTACAAAGTTATGCCATTCGGTTTGAAGAATGCAGGGGCAACATACCAACGTTCCATGACAACCCTCTTTCACGATATGATTCATAAAGAGATTGAGGTTTCGTGGACGATATGATTGCCAAGTCCAAAACTGAAGATGATCATCTGGTTCATCTGAAGAAATTGTTTGACAGACTCCGGAAGTTTAGACTGCGGTTGAATCCTGCGAAGCGTACATTCGGAGTTCGATCTGGTAAATTGTTGGGCTTTATTGTGAGTCGGAAGGGCAATGAAGTTGATCCTAATAAGGTTCGAGCAATTCAGAACATGCCGCCTCCCAAAACAGAAAAAGAAGTACGTGGCTTTCTGGGCAGACTTAATTACATTTCAAGATTCATTTTGCACTTGACAGCTACCTGTGAACCAATGTTCAAATTACTAAGAAAAAATCAATCGGTCGAATGGAACAATGATTGTCAAGAAGCATTTGACAAAATAAAACAATACTTGCAAGAACCACCGATCTTAGTACCTTCGGTTCCTGGTAGGCCATTAATCATGTATCTCAGTGTTCTCGATGAATCAATGGGATGTGTATTAGGTCAACATGATGACACTGGCAGAAAAGAACATGCAACTTACTATTTGAGCAAGAAGTTCACTGATTATAAGACTAGATACTCACTCTTGGAGAAAACTTGTTAAGTTCTGGTCTGGGCTGCTCGACGCCTAGACAATACATGATTTGCCATACTACTTTGTTGATATCCAAAATGGATATGATAAAATACATATCCAAAAGCTTGTTGTCTCTCAAAGGATTGCTCGGTGGCAGATGCTGTTAACTGAGTTTAATATCCAACATGTTACCCAGAAAGCAATAAAATGGAGCGTCTTGTCTGACTACCTTGCTCATCAACCTGTAGAGGGTTATCAACAAATAAGTTTGACTTTCCCGATGAGGATGTTCTGTTTATCAAAGACTATGAGACTCCAGACCCTGACATCGGACCCGAACCAGGGGCGCGATGGATGCTCGTGTTTGACGGTGCCTCCAATGCTAAAGGTCGTGGAATCGGTGCTATCCTCATCTCTCCAACAAGTTTTCACCTTCCCTTCACTGCCAGATTATGCTTTGCCTACACCAACAATATGGCTGAATACGAAGCATGTATCTACGGCATTGAAGCGTCAATTGACATGAGAATTAAGATTCTTGAGGTCTATGGAGATTCTGCTTTGGTTATTGGCCAAGTCAGAGGGAACTTTGTGACTCGGGATTCCAAGCTGGTTCCGTACCAACAGCACATCGCGAAATTGATTCCTTACTTTGATGAAATCTCTTTTCATCACATCCCTAGAGAGGAAAATCAATTAGCTGATGCACTTACCACTTTAGCATCCATGTTCATGGTCAAGTGGAAGAATGAAGCTCCTTCTATCCGCATTGATCATTTGAACAAACCAGCTCACCGTTTAGCAATCGAGGACGAGTCTGATGACAAGCCTTGGTTCTACGACATTAAGAGATATCTGGAAAAACAGGAATATCCCAAAGGTATTACTATCACTGACAAGAAAGCTATTAGATGGCTTTGCGCCAAATTCTTCTTAAGTGGTGGTGTACTGTACAAGAGGAATTATGATTCTCTGTTGCTCAGATGCGTGGATAGACACGAAGCAAACACGATCATAAGGTTCATACATGAAGGCTGTGAGGGTGTACATGCTAAAGGTCCTGCCATGGCCAAGAAGATCCTTCGAGCTGGGTATTATTGGACAACAATTGAGGTAGATTGTTACAACTTTGCCAAAAGATGTCACAAGTGCCAAATCTATGGAGACAAGATCTATGGGCCTCCAACTCCATTGAATGTTCTGACTTCACCGTGGCCATTCTCGATATGGGGTATAGATATGATTGGAATGATCGAACCGAAGGCTTCCAACGGTCATCGCTTCATTCTAGTTGCAATCGATTACTTCACCAAGTGGGTTGAAGCTGCTTCTTACGCAAATGTTACACGACAAGTGGTTGCCAGATTTATCAAGAAAGAGATAAACTGTCGCTATGGTATTCCTAGTAACATTATGATTGACAATGCAAGCAACCTAAATAACAAGATGATGAAAGAGTTGGGTCAAGAATTCAAGATCGAGCACCACAACTCTTCACCATATTGGCCCAAGATGAATGGTGCCATCGAAGCAGCAAACAAAAACATCAAGAGGATTGTCCAGAAAATGGTCAAAACATACAAGGATTGACACGAAATACTTCCATTTGCGTTGCATGGCTACAGAACTTCAGTTCTCACTTCTACTGGGGCTACTCTGTATTCACTTGTGTATGGTATGGAGGCTGTTCTTCCCATTGAAGTCGAGATCCCTTCGCTCAGAGTCATCATGGAAGTAGATCTTGATGAAGCAGAATGGGTCTAATCCAGATATGACCAGCTGAATCTCATCAAAGAAAAGCGCCTTACAGCCGTTTGTCATGGTCAATTGTATCAGAGATGCCTCAAGAGAGCTTTTGACAAGAAATTTCTCCCTCGAGCGTTCCAAGCAGGCGAACTCGTGCTCAAGAGGTATTCACCTGTTCACTCAGATCCACGAGGCAAGTGGACTCCCAATTATGAAGGACCCTTTGTTGTCAAAAAGGCCTTCTCAGGCGAAGCCCTGATCCTCACCACCTTGGATGGGGAGGAGTTGCCATCGCACGTGAACTCTAATGCAGTCAAAAAATATTATGCCTGAAAAAAAATGGATAAATAGCCCGCTAGATTAACATTCGCAAGGACAATCTAGGCAAAAATGGGCGTCCCGTTGGACCAAAAAAAGAAATGTCCATGCAAAAGTTAGGGACAATGAAAAAAAATAATAACAACCCGTTATGTTGAAAACCCGAAAGGGCGACTTAGGCAAAAATGGGTATCCTAGTGGACGAAAAAAAATATAGAAAAATGTCTAGGAAAAAATTAGGGATAAAGGCATTGACTGTGGACACTTGAGCCTCTATTCATCACAGCTGGACCTCGGACGATAACAGAGCAGTCAAAGCACCGTCAACCAGTGCAAGGCGTTGGAACATAGACTTACAGTGGATGGTAGTCAATGTTGTAATCAATGCAAGACATGATTTCCCTTTGCCATTTACATTTGTTTTTCAATTTTATTGCAAATCTCCTCATCAAGGATTTTTGCATCTTGTTTTCTCAATTGTTTTGTTTGCAAAATAAACGATCATTTGTGATCACATAAGACTATAAAGCGTTGAGAATATTAAAAAGCTAAACCAGTGGAGAAAGCATTATGTATTGCATATTGAACTGGTAACTCATGCAGGATAATCGATAATATCCATTGGCAAGCCTAATGCCCGGCCAACACCGTGATGGTTCTTTAAAGGGTTGTTGTTTCCTCAGCAGAACCATAATTTCCCCAGCAATCGCCATTATGGCTCTCCGGAAAGGTTGATTACCTTCCATTTCCCCGACATATCCATAAGGTCCCCAGTAAAGTTGTCATGATATACCCCGAGAGGAGACGATTGTTCTTTTCCCCAGCACGGGTCATGCATCATTCCCAGCATGTCGAAACTATCACGCACCAGCAGCGGTATGACTTAGTTTCTCATCTTCCCAAAATAGAGAAGATCCTCCAGACCTTGGTAATTCCCTGCAGCAGAGTCAGTGGCAACTTAGAAATCAGAGTTTTCTGGTTTCATTCCCCAGGCAGAGTCAGTCATGACGTGGAGATCGACTTGATTCTCTTATCCCCGACAATGTCAATGGTGATAGTTTAGAAATTTGAGACTTCTCAGTTTCTTCCCCAGTAGAGTCATCACCATTTAGGGGCCTTTCCCCAGTAAGATCTGTCTCCATCTGTGGGTTCTCTCCCCAACCAAGGATGTCGAGTTTGTTTTGCTACAATCTCTGCCTAACTCTCGCACAATACCTTAACCTGCACCTTTGCATGACATGATATCAAACATCATGTAGAACATCACATACATGGCATATGCACCAAGCAGGTATTCAGCCAAACTTCAAACACTCTCTATACCTGCACCTCTCTTTTGTCGCCGTCGGCCAAATTTTTGAGCTACTCTTTGATTTAATCCCCTTCTACCTCGAATCGTCGAAAAGCTGGCGCAATTCGACCATTCAGGTCCAAGAGGATTAAATAGGGGCAACTGTCGTAACCCAAAATTTGACCTCCCTCTTCAGCCTCTTTTGCATAAGCATGTGCATTCACATCGATGGCATACGCATTCGCACTTTTCTCTATGTGTTTTTTGTTGCAGGAATATTCAGGTTTTTTAGCCTAATTAATCACATCTTCACAAGGTCATCACTTTATCAAAACAAGCACAAAATAAGGGTTTCCATGTTTATTCATTAAAATAAGAGGTGGAAAATCGAAACCGGGACTTCAACACTTGTTCCTGAGCAATCTGGGCAAATTTTGCCTAGAGTAACCGATTACTCAATATAGGATAACCGATTACTCTGCACAGATTTGCAGATTCTGCTGCATTTTTGGGACAACAACTCTGCACTCTCTTTGTTCTTGAAATCTACATAGTTCTAGCAGCATGTGGAACATTCTAGACATCTCTAGACAACTCAAAACTATTCAAGACACTCCACTTACATTTATTCCAGTGCATCACTTTAAATTAAGTGCACCATGTTCCTTAATTTCCAAGCATGTCAACCTTTGATTTAAAGCTTAAATTGGGATTGCTACCGAGTAAACTTCCTAACTAACCGAGTTAACCGCTGACTCGATGAGTCAAGTGTGACTAACTCCTAGCCTAATTCCAAACCTCTCATTCTCCAAACCAAAACTCTATATAAACAAACCGTCAATCATTTTCAAGGACCCTCCACAAACACTCAACCATTTCTCACTCTCTTCACTCTCAATTCGCTCACATTCGCTCTGAATTTTTTTGCAACTTCTTCATCTTCATCTGAATTTTCTTCCCAAACCTCACTATAGCTCTGCACCATTGAAGAATAATCACTTCTACATTAGAAGTGACTATTTCTTGAGCTTAACCTTCATCATCTTGCAATTATACTTGGATTTCTGGAGTTTTATAAGCTTTTGGATTCATCTCAAGTGTTTGCTTCAAGATTCAATGGTTCGAATTCGTATTTTAGAGTTTCATCGCAATTTGCTCGGTTTCAGTACGATTCGGCTACAATTGAAGATTCCTCTGGTTTTGTTTGACTATCTCCAGCAAGAATCCTTTGTAACAATCACCAAGCCAATCCTCCGGCTTGTAAGTTGGTAGATCTCACTCATTTTACTGTTTCGAACGTTTTCGTATCATTCGTGATGTAGTTTCGATGCTTTTTTTGTGTGTGAATTGATTATGCCATTACATGATCCATGATCTTGATGTGATAATTGATTCCATTACTGCTTAATTGTTGTTTTTAAGCTTGATTTTCATGCACAAATTCATACCCTAGCATGTGGTAATTTGAACAAGTGATTTGGATGCTTTAGGTGCTTTTTCAAAAGCAATTTTTGCCACTATTACAGTGGTAACCGGTTACTCAATATAGGATAACCGGTTACTCTTCATAAATTTGCACCAGCACTGTTTTTTTCAACTGAGTAATCGATTACTCAATATAGGATAACCGGTTACTCTGCACAATTTTCCCCAAATTTGCTGTTTTCAAGCAAGTAACTGGTTACTCACTTTAGAGTAACCATTACCACTGTAACAGAGTGCCATTTTTGATGTTTTTCAAGCTTGTTTGCCATGCTCTCTCCTTCTAACTTCCATGGATTGATATGATTGATTTTTATGGATGTTTTAGGTGCTGTTTCACTTCAGTTTGAAGCATGATTGTGAATTTTCCAATGCTCGATCTTTCGATTTCATAATTATTGCTCATTCTTGACATTGCATGAACATGCTCATTCTTGCACATTTTTGTCCACATAATAACATGATTTGTGTTGCATTTTGGAGTGTTATTTGGTACTATTTTTCACCTTTCATTCATGTTTGAATTAATTTTGTTCTTCAAGGAATAAGCTTAATCTTGTATAATCAATAATGCACCCTTTGCTTTAATAATTTTTCAATTTATTTTGGGAAATTATTAACATTCTCCTCCCTTTTGATTAATTAATTAAAACTTCGTTTCGATTATTAATCTTCCCGTTGTCGCTTCTCTTCAGGCTTCCTTTAGAGCTTTCTCTCTCCCTTCCCCTCTTGCGGAGTTGGAGTTTCGTACGACGCACGACGCACGCGACACTGGAGCACAATACAAATTAGAGCGGTTACGTTGTTTGTTTCAACTTCTGCACTACACTCTGTGTGTTAGAGAAGGAATGAGAATGGAGAATTCATACTTTCATTCTTACTACTTCAGGTAGGGGACGAATGACCCTGTGTCTAGCTTAGTCACCTCTATCCCCAGGCGGTAGCGTATCTCATTCCCCAGTTGAGTCGATCCCTGATCACTCTTATTTTCTTTCAACCTCTCTTTTGATCAATCACCACCTGCTTGGTTAAGATCATTGTCTTGGGTTAACACCCACCTCTTGTCTCAACATTCTTTTCTTATGGTTAATCATTGCTTTTTGATTCCCCTGAAGAGTATCAAACCCTTTTCTTCAGTTAATCACAGTCTTTCTGTTAAAAACGAATCCCCAGGAGTTCGCAACCTTCTCTTGGTTCTTCTCCCTTTGTTTGGTTAACCACTGCCTGTCAGTTAAAACACCAATTTGCACTTCTTCTCAGTTAACCACAACCTGTCTGTTAAAATACTGAGCTCCTTTTGGGTTAATCACCTTCTCTTGGTTAATCACCCGTATTTTCAGTTAACCACAGTCAGTCTGTTAAAAACTGAGCCCCTTTTGAGTTAATCACCTTCGCTTGGTTAAGCACTCGTTCTCTTCGGTTAATCACAGTTCTTCTGTTAAAACCAATACCCCTGTGAGTTAGTAATCTTCTCTTGGTTCGTATACTCGTACCTTTGGGTTAGTAACCTTCTTTTGGTTTAAATACCCTTTCTTCGGTCAGGTACTGCTTGTTCAGTCAGTGTACCGAATTCCTTTAGGTCTCGACCTTCGCTTGGTCTCACACCCGTTCTTTGGGTCACGACCTTCGCTTGGTCCCATACCCGTCCTTTGGGTTACGACCTTCGCTTGGTCCCACACCCGTCCTCCTGGTTGATCACAGTCTATCTATTAAAATCTTTCTCCCCGTACGGTTGCAATCTCTTCTTTTCGATTAATCACAGTCTGTCTGTTAATACCGAATCCTCAGCAGTTAGCAACCTCTTTTGGTTCAATGCCCTTTTAATTGGTCAAGTACTATTTGTTTAGTCAGTACCAACATCCCCAACAGGTTACAACCTCTGCTTGGTTCCACACCCTTTCCTTTGGTTAACCACTGTTATCAGTTAATATACCAAAATCCCTTCAAAGTCAAACACCTTCTCTTGGTTCATTACTCTATCTTTTTGGTTCATCACAGCATGTCTATTGACACCAAATCCTTTATCCCCACTAGAGTCTTACTCTCTTTTTCTTCGGTTAACCACTGCTAGTCAGTTAATATACCGCATTCTTATTCTCTTGGTTTCTACACCATTCCTTCTTTTAATCCCCAGTAGGGTCACTACCCTCTGATCCCCAGCACAATCCTTAGCTCTTTCACCCCCCAGTGGCATCTCTTACTCCTTTACTCCTTTTTCTCTTTAGTTTCAACACCGCTCTTGCACGTTATCCTCAGCACAGTCTCTATTCTTTTCCTTTTCATATATATATATATATATATATATATATATAACTGTATTGTGGGAAGCTGCTCCACTATAAGTCCTTCTTTCATACCCTTTTACATACTTGTCATATATCAACTGTATATATACTAGTATAGTTATTTAGAGTTTTCCCCGGCAACTAGGTCTAGAACTAGGTAAAGCCAGTTGGTCGCTCTTTAATACAGTCAAAACTAGATCCCCATAGGATTTCTAGATACAGTCTTGCCTTCTCTTGGACTTAAACAATATGGAACAAAGAGAAAGGCAGTATTCTCGATGAACCTTTTCTCAGAATGTCACTTATAGAAATTTTCAAAGAAGTTCTATTCCCCAGAAATGATTCATTCTCGGTGAATGACATCTCTTGAATTTTTTTAAACCCCAGAACTGCTCAGAAATGATTCATTCTCGGTGAATGACATCTCTTGAACTTTTCTTTGGTTTGGACCCACGGGCTTCCTAAAAGCATCCCCGCCTCTTCTTGGGCTTTGTACAAGGACCCTCCGGCTTCTTAGAAGTTCTCATGCCTTCTCTTGGGCTTAATACAAGGACCCTGAAGTCCTCTTAAAGGCATAGGAAAGAACTTAGTCATCCTTCGTTAGAGTTGTATCTCTAAAAAGAGTCAAAACCTCAGACCAATTTTAGGGTTGATACTCATCCCTTAAAAGAGTCAGCCTCCTCTTGGGCGTTATACAAAGATAAACTCTTCCATACCAATAGAATTGGACAGTCTAAATCCCCTCTTGAGTCTCAAAGACATTCTCAAGTGCCTTACAAATATAGGAGAAACCCCGGTCATTTCGGATCAATCTCCAGCAAAGCTAAAACCCAGTCTCTCTCCTAAAAATTCCCCAACCTGGGTCAGTTTATCATCAGTATAACACTATCCCAAATCAGAACCTCAAGGCATCTGATACCTCAATTTTGCTGTAACCCTCAGCAAGAGTTGATCCCCCATTTGGACCTGCCTCGGGATCTCAAGAATCCCCAGTAGAAGCTAGTCTCCTCTTAGGCTTTGTATAATGATCCTTTCCTTAGCATAGTCAGCCTCCTCTTGGGATTTGTACAAATGATTCTCCCCAGCAGAGCTAACCTTTTCAGACTCTCATGTTGAGTCAGTGACCTTTTCAGACTCTCTTGTTGAGTCAATCACGTTTAAGTATTCTCTTGTAGACTCGACCATTTTAGCCTCAATCTCGGGCTTTGTACGAGACAAATAAAAAACCATTCTCTTGTTGAGTCAATCTTTTTCAGCCTCCTTTTAGGCTTGGTATAAAGATTTCCCCTAGCAAAGTTAGCCTCCTCTTAGGCTTTATATAATGATTTCTCCAGCTTGTTCAGCCACAATCCTGGGCTTGGTACAGGACAGATAAAAGCACTCTCTTGTTGAGTCAACCCCTTTTTGCCTCAATCTTGGGTTTTGTACAAGACATAAATCTTTATTACATTCTCTTAAGCTTGGGAAAAATATTTTCCCCAACGGAGTTAATTCCTCCCAGCCTTCTTTTAGGCTATGAGAAATAATACCCTAAGCAGAGTCAATCCTCTTTTCAGCCTCAGTCTTGGGCTTTATACAAGACAGATAATACTCTTCCGCAGAGTCAAACTCATTTCAGCCTCAATCTTGGGCTTTGTACAAGACATTTAAAATATCCTCAGTCGAGTCAGTAAAGTCTCCGTTTAGCCTCAATATTGGGCTTTGTATAAGACAAATAAATATTTCTTTCCCACAAAGTCAGTCTTCTTTTTCAACCTCTATCTTGGGCTTTGTACAAGACACATACGAATCCTCCCCAGCATAGTCAAAAATCCTTTTTAGCCTCAATCTTGGGCTTTGTACAAGACAGATAAAACATTTTCCCCGGAAAAGTCAAACTTTTAGCCTCCTCTTAGGCTTTGTATTATGATATCCCCAAAAGAGTCAGTCTCTTTTAGCCTCAATCTTGGGCGTTGTACAAGACATATATAAACACTCTCTTGTTGAGTCAGCTATTCCCAGCCTCCTCTTAGGCTTTGTATAAGGACTTTCGCAGTGAAGTCAATCAACCTCTTAGCTTCAACCTTGGGCTTCGATCAAGGCAAACAAAAATCAACATTCCCTCAGAGGAAATCAAAATCTCTCTGTAGGAAGACATTTCTCTGTTTATCACTTATCAAAACAGAAAAATTAAAACTCCCTTTCTTTCATCTAATTGCTGTAAGCGGCAAGCCTCTGGATAATTTACATCCACACCACTGTCCCTCTCTTAGCATGAGAAATTTCTAAGGAAAAATGGCATTGCTCTATACTGAGTTAAAGTTTTCTCCTTCAGGATAAATCCCCTTTAAAGGAAATTATGGCATTGCTGGATTCATATATCCCAGTTAAAGTAATCCTCCTTTATAATCAGTCACCCAACAATTGTGATAAACAGACAAAGATGTCTCCTTTTAGAGATGACAAATTCTCTCTCAGTCAAAACTTTTAGCTTCAATATTGGGCTTTGAACAAGACACAAATGTAGCGAGCGATTTTGGACGTGGTTCTTAAGCAATGTCGCTCTGGGGTACTACAGGTCAATTCATTTTTTATCCTATTGAAGCTGATGAAGGAAGGGAAATAGATGTCTCTAATTAACCCTGCTTGCATACTGAGTTTGAACAGCGGTCTGTTATGTTACAGATGCTATGTGGAAGTGGGGCCTCTCTCTGCTTATTTTGCTAAGAGTGAAATGTCTGGATTATTTGTTAGGATGTTAGGACTGATGCTTTTCGATTGATGTATGAAGGTACGGGATTTTGGGTTTTTGATTAGTGTGCTCGCTAAGATTTTTCAATCTTATGCCTACGTATTCCCGTTTAACGAAACAGGGAAATCAGAGCGATCGTAGTTCCTCCTATTCTATGGGAGGAAAAAGGTTGTTTTGGTGTCTTGTTTGAAGCCCAAGACATGAAGCTAAAGGTGATTTGTATCTTGTTCAAAGCCTAATATGTGAAGCTGAAGGGTCTATTTGTATCTTGTTCGAAGCCCAAGATGTGAAGCTAAAGGGTTTTGACTTTAGAGAAAACTTGTCATCTCTAAAGGGGGATATTTGGTTTGTTTGTCATAGCTGTTGGGTGACTGATTATAAAGGAGAATTACTTTAACTGGGATATATGAATCCAGTAATGCCATAATTTCCTTTATAGGGGATTTTTAACCTGAAGGAGAAGACTTTAACTCAGTTTAGAGCAATGCCATCTTTCCGTAGGAGTTTCTCATGCTAAAAGAGGGACAGTGGCATGGATGTAAATAATCCAGAGGCTTGCCGCTTACAGCAATTTAGATGAAAGGAAAGGAGTTGTTGATGTTTGTATACTATGACCGAGGCGCAGATTTTGATGCTAAAAGTATGATTGACTCAACCGGGGTTTTCCTTATACAAAGCCTAAGAGGAGGTTATTGACCCAACAAGAGGGTGTTCTCATGTGTCTCGTACGAAGACCGAGAGAGAGGCTAAAAGGGTTGACTCAACAAGAGAGTGCTTTTGTATGTGTCTTGTACAAAGCCCAAGACGGAGGCTAAAGGTGTTTGACTCAACAAGAGAGTCTTTGTACCTCGTATGAAGCCCGAGATGGAGGCTGAAAGTGTTTGACTCAACAAGAGAGTCTTTTATACTCAACAAGAGAGTGATTTTTATATCTTGTACGAAGCCCGAGATGGAGGCTACAAATGTTTGGCTCAACAAGAGAGTCTTTTATACTCAATAAGAGAGTGTTTTGCTGTCTCGTACGAAGCCCGAGATAGAGGCTGAAAGGAGATTGACTCAACAAGAGAATTTTTTATACTCAATAAGAGAGTGTTAAAAGGTTAGCTCCGCTGGGGAGAATCATTTGTACAAAGCCCAAGAGGAGGCTAGTGTGCAGGTGACTGTTTCAATTGAGTGAATGGTCCAGTATGTTGGATAAAGAGAAAATCAGTTCTTATATGGGTAATGTTGTACTTTGGGATTGATCAGAGGATCATGGTTATTTCCTGTTCTTTAAGGAAATGGGAAATCCAAAGGTATGGAGACTGTCCAAGTCTACGGGTGTTTTGAGAAATCGATTCTCAGGTAGTGAATGATCTTTGTATGGTGCCCAAGAGAAGGCCGGTATGTTAAGGGATGAAGGTCAACCCATTAACTAGTCTGACACTTGACTCAGAAAGACAACTCTAGCAAATTTATGACTAGGTTCTGTTCCTATACCTGTAGAGGTCTCTGGGTCCTTGTACTAAGCCCAAGAGAAGGCATGAGAGCTTTTAAGAAGCCGAAGGGTCCTTGTACAACGCCCAAGAGGAGGCAGGGATGCTTTTAAGAATCCTGTGGGTCCCCAAACCCCAAGAAGTTCAAGACATGCCATTCACTGAGAATAGATCAAGCCAGGAAAGTCCGAGAATTTGGAAGAAACTCAAGAGATGCCATTCACGAAGAAAAGATCATCTCTGGGGAGTAGAGTCTCTTTGACAATTTCTAAGGGTGACAGTCTGAGAAAGGGTTCACTGAGAATGCTGCCTTTCACGTCTACATATTGTTTAACCCCAAGAGGAGGGAAGACTGTGTCTGGTAATCCTATGGGGATCTAGTTTTGTTTGTATATAAGAGTGACCAACAGGGCTTTACCTAGTGCTAGACGTAGTTGCCGGGGAAAACTCTAAATAACTATACAAGTATTACACAGTTGATATTTGACAGGTATATAAAAGTTTGTGAAAGAAGACTTATAGTGAGCAGCCCCACAATACAGTTATATATATGAAAGAGGATAAAGAAAGCGGGTAAACACTTACTCGGTTGTAGAGCTTCCATGCTGTTTTGTTAGTTTGTTCAACAAAGAAAGCTTTGATAACAATATTATATTCAAAATCAAAGGAGAAAGTGCGTTGAAAAGAGATCGGGGCTTACAGCTCAGGGAGAGGCCCAAATTTTATCAGTGATTGCACTGTTGTTTTGTACATTGTACAATGGGACTTATACAAGTGACTGAGGCCCAAAAGGTTTTATGTACAAAGGGATGGGTCTTATACTCTCTCAAGAGGCCCAAAGGTTTATTTTTGTACAAGTGATGGGGCTTACAGCTCAAGGAGAGGCCCAAAAGTTTTGTTTTTAAAAGGCGACGATCGCGTCGAACTTTTTGATGGTATCGGGACTTATAAAATAAGTGAGGCCCAAATTATTTTGGTTTTCAAAAAGGGTTGGGTCTTACACTCTACTAGAGGCCCAATGATTTTTAAAGAATGGGGCTTATAACACGAGGGTAGGCCCAAGGGTTTGATTTTTGAACTGGCGATCGCGCTGAGATTTTCTTTTAATGCAGAGGGACTTATACAATATCTGAGGTCCAAAATTGTTTTGGTTAAAAGGGGATTGGGTCTTACACTCTATTAGAGGCCCAAAGTAATTTAAAGAAAACAAATGAGGCTTATAACACGAGGGTAGGCCCAGATGATTTTTGTTTGAAAACGGCGATCGCGCAGAGATTTTTGAAATCACAGTGGGTCTTATACAATGACCGAGGCCCAAAAATGTTTTGGTTTCAAATAGGGGTTGGGTCTTACACTCTATTAGAGGCCCAAAATGTTTGAAAAAGTTTGATGAGGGTTGAATTAATCAAAAACCCTAATTTGTTTTCAAAATGTATTTTAATTGAATAAAAAATTCAATTAAAATGATCAAAATTGTTAAACATGTGGAAAAAAAATTGTGATCTTGGATTAATGTTTCAAAAGTTAGGTTTTGATCCACAAAATGATAGGAAATCACTAAAATTTGAAAAATCAAGAAGGAGAAAATATTTTAAATGTCAAAAACAATTAAAATATTAATTCTTTTCAAAAATATCAAGTATATGAAATAAATAATATTTTTTGGGATTTTTTGGGAAAATAAAATATTTTAACATTTTTGTGAATTATTAAAAAAAGAATCAACTCAAAATCATTAAAACTCAGAGAGAAATTAATTTTTGAATCAATTAAATAAAATCACAAAATTCAAATATTCAAATATTTGAAAAAGGGCGCCAAGAACACGGCAAGAACACGCGCCCTTCCTCTGTTTCTGCAGATTTGCGTTTTCTATCCAATCTCACTGAATACTTGATGATATCATGCAATCTACATATCAATCTACTCGTTTCAACCTCAGGATCATGTCTATGGTCTTTAATTTCATTTATTTTAAACATGAAATAAGAAATCAAAGAGAAACCTCAAGAACCCTAAAATTTGCATGAAGGTTCAGAAATTCCATACACGATTCAAACAATGCAATTGATTGAGGGAAAACACTCCATGCATGATTATGAACATATGGCCAAATTATTGTGCAGCAAAAAATGCATGGATCATAGAGTTAGAAGAGCTCATGCTTACCTCTTGCAGCTGGTGATCGTGTTTTGTGTTAAAGGTGTTACAGCTTAGTTCCAAGGTTATTGACAGCTTCCCTAGGCGCTGTGGAGTGTGTCTGAGTGCTTGGAATGGTTTGAAATGATATGGAACTGAAGATGGTATCCCAACTGCAACTTAGTTAAAACCTTGAGCAGCTGGCTGGTAATTCTGAGAAATCAGTGTTCCAGACGTTGTTTAAGTGTTTGGATCACTTCTATATGATGTTTATGAGGTGTGTGTGTGATTGGTTTGGTTGGAATTGCTCTCAAACTCAAAACCCGATAGTGACTTGCTTTGGAAGGCAATTTTGGAGTGAAAAAAGAGATTTTGAGGAAAGCCTCTATTTGATGGCTTTGTGTCATACCCCAAATTTTGACCACTAAGATTCCCCATCATTTTGAAAATCATCATCACAATATGGGGGAGCCATCTTGCCTTATTAGTCTCCCCAAAGATGGGTGAGCATCCACTGCAATCAAATTTAGGGTTTCAAACCCTCTCAGAGCTTTTGACAAAGGATCAATCAAGGAATGACATGATCTTCAACTTGTCTAAACCTCTCAAGTAGCTAAAAGGGATCAAGAGGACTCCCACTTTAAGGATTAAGCACAAAGCTGCTCCCTTCTAGGTGGATCAAGCCTTAGGATCACCAGTGTCACCAAATTAGGGTTTTGGTCGACCAGGGCCTCTAGATGAAAATTTTCCTCTGGGCATGAGCCAAATATCCAAAACATAACCTAATATGATCCATGGAACCTCATGGACCTATTCATCAAGTCAATTTTGCCTCAGGGGATGCATTCATAAAAAATCAGGAATTAGGGTTTCTTGACCTAATTCACCCCTGAGTTGACTTTTAGGGAAAATCATGAGCCAAGACCTCAAGAGAGGGTTTGAGGGTCTCTAATGAACTATATTGATCCATTTGGAACAATGGATTAATCCAAGAAGTTTGAGCAACAAGTCTCAATTTCATCTGCACCACAATTAGGGTTTCGCGAGGAAAGTCAACTGTAACTTTGACTTTTGACCAGGACATGCTCCCAAGCCCTAAGACATGATTCAATATACCCTATGACACCCATGGAACATGTCCATCAAGTTTGATTTAGGTCAAGGACATGATTTCCTGAAGAATTGCACAGTTTGGAATTCATCTGATAAAAAGTCAACTGTGCACAAAAGTCAACTTTGACTTTTTGAGATTTTTCATCAAAATGGATTTTTAACCCTAAAATGTTGTTAATGCATGATTTGAATCATCATTCATCAAGAAAAATCAAAGAAAGTGGGATAACTTGTAAAAGGGGTAACCATAAAAACTTAGAAAAATTTCTAAGTTATGGAAAAAGTGACACTAATGTGCCAACTTTGGAGGACCATAACTCCTAAACCACAAGGCCATTGTTCCCCATTCAAAGCTTGATTTGTATATCTCATTGCCCTCTACAAAAGCTTCATACTGACCTATGTCCAAATTCCTCATGGATTTTGAGTTATGGAGTGATCAAAATAAAAAAAGTCACTTTGTTCCAACACTTGGTGAAAATTTCACTAAGTCAGATTTTACCCTACTTTTTGCCAAATGTAGGGGGATTTTTCACTTGGATTCAAAAGAGATCAAAACCAAACATGTTCAAATAGTTGTTGTATCATGTAAGGGCTTTCCAAAATGGCCAAGAACATTACCAAATTCACTTTGAGTCATGAGATATGACATTGGCAAGTTGCCTTGCTGAAATCTGCCAAGGCAAGGCAGATTTTGCACTTTTGGTCGATTTGCCAAAATTAGCCAAATCCAAATGCTCCTATCCACTTGGACACCTCTGAGGATTGAATCTAAAGGGGACAATCACTGAGCCAAGCCTCCAAAGTCTTTGGAACAAGAAATAGCATGTTGAACCTAGAATTGCGAAAATAGGGACAAGACTCCAATTTTGGATTGGAGCATTCAATGGAAGCATCAAGGTGGCATGGACTGAGCCATTCTCAACTGAATTCAGTCAAGACTTATCCAAGACCAAGGGAACCAGCAGCCTGTGCCCTAACCTCTAGTCAATGGCTAGAGGAGACTTGGATTTTCATTTGCCAACATTGGCCAAACCTACTCAGCAGTTGCCATTCATTATTCCTTGCAAAACAAACTTGCTCTACTATAAATAGAGCTCAATTGTGATCAGTTTAAGTACACAAAAGCCATCAAACAGATGCTTTCCTCAAAATCTCCTCTTTCACTCCAATTTTGCCTTCTAAGGCAAGTCACTATCAGGTTTTGAGTTTGAGAGCTTTTCCAATCAAACCAATCAGACACACACCTCACATACATCATATAGAAGTGATCCAAACACTCACATAACATCTGGAACACAGATTTCACAAAATCAACAGCCAATTGCTCAAGTTCTTGACAGATTTGCAGTTGGAATACCATCTTCAGTTCCAGATCATTTCAATCCATTCCAAGCATTCATACACACTCCATGGCACCTAGGGAAGCTATCCAGATCATTGGAACCTAGCTGTATCATCTCCAACACAAATCACGATCACCAGCTGCAAGTGGTAAGCATGAGCTCTTCTAACTCTATGATCCATGCAATTTTTGCTGCAGAATAATTTAGCCATATGTTCATAATCATGCATGGAATGTTTCCCCTCAATTAATTGCATTATTTGAATCGTGTATCAAAAATCCTAGCGTTCATGTACGGTGCAAAAACCATTGAAAATGGAAAGGAAATTCCATTACCCTCCGTCGTGAACTTTGCAGACATCAGTCGAGTAACACGGAGTGGTAGAATCTTCAACCGAGGGGTTGGGGAACCAAACAAAGAAAAGGAACTTCAGACGAAAGCTCCTGATCTACCAGTCGGTCAATCCAATAATCCCAACCTTTCGAAAAATGATGATGAGATGCTGAAGCTCATCCAAAGGAGTGAATACAACATTGTTGATCAACTGTTACAAACTCCTTCAAAGATCTCAGTATTATCACTGTTACTCAGTTCAGAAGTGCACAGGGAGGCTCTACAGAAAGTCTTGGAGCAAGCCTTTGTGGAACAGGATGTAACAATCAGACAGTTCGATAGTATTGTCTCTAACATCACTTCCTGCAACAATTTGGGATTAAGTGATGAGGAATTACCCGAAGAGGGTCGCCGTCATAACTTGGCGCTCAATATCACAGTTAACTGCCAGGACGATGCTTTGGCCAGTGTACTGGTAGACACAGGGTCAGCCCTGAATGTTATGCCGAAGTCCACTTTGATGCAATTATCATTCAAAGGCCCTCCGATGAGAATCAGCGAGGTTGTCGTCAAAGCATTCGACGGATCCAGAAAAACGGTTATTGGCGAAGTTGATCTTCCCATAACTATTGGCCCTTACACTTTCCAAGTCACTTTCCAGGTCATGGACATCCGGGCAACGTACAATTGTTTATTAGGATTACCTTGGATACACCAGGCTGGAGCGGTTACGTCAACCCTCCACCAAAAGCTAAAGTTCATCAAGAAAGATCAACTTGTCATGATTTGTGGGGAACAAGCCTTGCTTGTGAGTAACTTGTCATCATCTACTGGTATAGAACCTGAGGAGGTTATTGGAACTCAGTTCCAAGCACTATCGGTAAGCAAGGACAATCAGTTCAAAGAAGGAACTTCAATTTCTTCATACAACGATGCTATCAAAGCGGTCGAGAGTACCAATACAAAAGGATGAGGACAACTTGTCATTCCTACTGACAATAAAACAAAGAAGGGTCTTGGTTTTTCTGCAACCTGTACCCAGACAACTGCCAACAATGAAAGTCTTCATCCCCTTCAAAACTTCTTCCACAATGGAGGTTTCCTTCACCCAGTGTCTCAAGCAGTACATGCTATCAATGAGGAAGATCCCGCTGACACAGATGAAGAATGGATGTCCTATCTTAACGAGGACGATTATATGTCTCAGGAAGAGGTGCCTATACCATTTTTCTATCCCGCACAGAGCCCGAGATTTATACCACGGTCAGATTTCGAAATGATCTACGGAGACTGTGATCCGAAAGGATGTCGTGCACCGCCAAATTCATTAGAGGAGGACACTCTGATTAAGGACAACTTTGACTACAACTTCTATGGCCCAATGGATGGTCTGCCAATGTGGTAACCTTATCCAGGAAACTTGGGGCAAGAGAGTCACCCGAGTAATGAAAATCAGCTGACCGTCATTGAACAGAATACCTGTGTCCCCACCATGTCATGGGATCAACACTCAGGTCATCCTGAAGCTACTCAACATGAAGATGAATTCGCAACGTTTGCAGGACTTGAATTCATCAACTATGCTTTTCCCGAGGTCAACGTCATCGAGAGGGATGACTCCTCCAGTTCCAAAGAAGTTTGGGACACTCTGGGAGAACCAAGTGGAAAGTACGACTTTATGGTCAAGTACACTGCTCCCGAAAGCTCTCGTATCAAACTCGAAGACATCCAACCTACTGGATGGGGAGATACACTTGAGAGCACAAATACTATGCAAAAAACAACAGAGGAATCCTCCTACGACAACTCTGCCTGGGAGACAGATTCCAATGATCCTGCTCCACTAGAAATCAGTGTTATTTCTGAAGACAAATCAAGGAAGGTACCAGACTTTGTGATTCACCGAGGAGTTTGCCGCCAATGGGTTGTGGTCGATGTTCCGAAGATCTTTCATCAGTCAAAGTAATTGCCATCTTTAACCTTTCACCCTGCCCAGGTGAAACAGATGTTTTGATAGGGCTCGCTTTCTGTAAATTTCCCTCTTTGTTTTGCCCAAAGCGACAGAGTTTTGTTTCATAGGGCTGTAGTTTCAAGGATCGACTTGTTCATGAATAAAATAACGCCGTTCTGTAATTTCCGCATTAATTGCTGTTTTCTCTTTTCGCTTTTCTCAGAAAATGGTAATCCTAAAAAACAATTCAATAATAAAAACAAGCAGTAATAAAAAAAATACACTGCACACACTTTTGCATTTTCTCTATCTCTTCTAAACACGAATCATCACGTCATGCAGATTGCTTGTTTTAAACCCCGTTGAAACGTACGATCCGATGCCTTCTCCCAACTTTGAGTTCCCGGTATTTGGGGCTGAAGAAAAAGTTGACAACGAAATTCCAGAAGAGATCTCCCGATTACTCAGACAAGAGGAAAGGTCCATTGAACCTCACAAAGAGCCGTTGGAAATGGTAAACTTGGGTTCGGAAAAAGAGAAAAAAGAAATCAGGATTGGGGCACTGCTCAGTCCAATTGCCAAAGAGGGTTTGACAAAGCTTCTCAAAGAATTCCTCGATGTATTCGCTTGGTTCTATCAGGTTATGCCAGGGTTGGATACCAGCATCGTGGAACATCATTTACCGTTGAGATCGGAATGTCCGCCAGTAAAGCAAAGGTTGAGACGCACTCACCCGGACATGGCCATCAAAATCAAAGAGGAGTTACAAAAATAGATTGACGCGGGTTTCCTCGCCACATCAGAATATCCTCAATGGTTAGCTAACATCGTACCCGTTCCCAAAAAGGATGGAAAAGTCAGAATGTGTGTCGACTACAGAGACCTGAACAAGGCTAGTCCAAAGGACGACTTTCCTTTACCACACATTGACATGCTGGTAGACAGTACAACAAAGCTCAAAGTTTTCTCCTTCATGGATGGATTCTCGGGCTATAACCAGATCAAAATGGCGCCGAAAGACTGGAGAAAACTTCGTTCATCACCCCATGGGGTACCTTTTGTTACAAGGTAATGCCGTTCGGTTTGAAGAACACCGGGGCAACCTATCAAAGGACCATGACTACTCTGTTTCATGACATGATACACAAGGAAATCGAGGTATATGTTGATGATATGATTGCAAAATCAAAAATAGAGAGTGAGCACGTTGAACATCTGTCCAGATTATTCGAACGTCTAAGAAAATTCAAGCTCCGCTTGAATCCTAACAAGTGCACCTTCGGTGTCCGTTCAGGGAAACTCCTAGGGTTCATCGTCAGCCAGAAAGGAATTGAGGTTGATCCTGACAAGGTCAAGGCCATTCGAGAAATGCCTTCTCCGAAAACTGAAAAACAAGTCAGAGGATTCCTGGGACGTTAGAACTACATCTCCAGATTCATATTCCTTATGACAGCGATGTGCGCGCTGATTTTCAAATTACTCAGAAAGAACCAGGATTACGTTTGGTCAGAAGATTGCCAAACCGCCTTCGACAGTATCAAGGAATATCTGATGAATCCTCTGATTCTATCACCTCCAGTGGAAGGAAGACCACTGATCATTTACCTCACAATTCTAGAGGACTCATGGGATGTGTACTTGGCCAGCAAGACGAAACTAAACGGAAAGAGTCTGCCATTTACTATTTAGGCAAGAAATTCACCGAATGTGAAACTCGGTACACGATGCTTGAGAAAACTTATTGTGCTTTGGCTTGGGCAGCCAAACGTCTTCGCCAATACATGATTTGTCATACTACTTGGTTAATCTCCAAAATGGATCCAATCAAGTATGTCTTCGAAAAACCTGCTCTCACGGGAAGAATCGCCCATTGGCAGATGTTGTTATTAGAATATGACATAGAGTACCATGATCAGAAAGCCGTTAAAGGAAGTATTTTAGCAGATCATTTGGCTCATCAACCGATTGACGATCAGGAACCAGTCAGGTTTGACTTCCCAGACGAAGATGTCATGTATCTAAAGATGAAAGACTGCGATGAACCGCTACCCAGTGAAGGGCCAGAACCAGGTTCCCAATGGGGACTTATCTTTGATGGAGTAGTTAATCATTACGGAAACGGAATTGGGGCAATCATTATTACCCCTCAGGGTACCCACATTCCTTTCACTGCCAGACTTACGTTCAAATGTACAAACAACGAGGCCGAATACGAAGCATGTATCATGGGTCTCGAAGAAGAGATTAATTTAAGGATAAAAAACTTGGACGTATATGGTGACTCAGCCTTGGTTATCAATCAGATAAAAGGAGATTAGAACACATACCAATCAGGGTTGATTCCTTACAAAGACTATGCAAGAAGGTTGTTACCTTTCTTCAACAGAGTCGAGTTTCACCACATCCCTCGTGAGGAGAATCACATGGCTGATGCATTAGCCACTATATCTTCCATGATTAGCGTAGGTAAATGGAATGACCTACCTAAGATCGACATAATGCGCCTTGAACGAACCGCTTACATCTTCACGATTGAAGCAGTCATAGACGACAAACCTTGGTATCACGATATCAAATGCTTCTTTCAGAAACTGGAGTACCCAGCTGGGGCATCCAGGAAAGACAGAAAAACCCTCAGAAGATTGGCTGGAAACTTCTTCCTGAGCGGTGACACTCTCTATAAGAGAATTTTGACATGGTCTTGCTCCGATGCGTAGACAGACCAGAAGCAGAAATGCTGATGAAAGAAATTCATGAAGGATCCTTTGGCACTCATGCCAACGGACACATAATGGAGAGAAAATTTTTAAGAGCAGGGTACTATTGGTTGACAATGGAATCCAACTGCTACAAGTACATGAGGAGGTGTCATAAGTGTCAGATATACTCCGACAAAATTCATGTACCGCCAATGCATCTCAAGGTTCTTTCTTCCCCATGGCCTTTTTCCAAATGGGGAATCGACATGATTGGCTTGATTAAGCCCAAAGCTTCAAACAGACATCGGTTCATCCTTGTAGCCATTGATTACTTCACCAAGTGGGTCAAAGCAGCGTCGTACGCTAATGTAACCCTACAAGTGGTGGTCCGATTTATCAAAAACAATATCATCTGCCGTTATGGTGTTCCAAACCAGATCATTATGATAATGGATCTAACTTGAACAATAAGATGATGAAAGAGTTGTGCGCAGAGTTCAAGATTGAACACCATAACTCATCTCCCTACCGACCCAAGATGAACGAAGCGATAGAAGCGGCTAACAAGAACATCAAGAAGATTGTTCAAAAGATGGTTGTAACCTACAAAGACTGGCACGAGATGCTACCCTTTGCTCTTCACGGTTATCACACATCTGTCCGCACTTCAACAGGGGCAACCCCTTTCTCTCTAGTGTATGGCATGGAAACAGTGCTCCCCATAGAAGTAGAGATCCCGTCAATCCGAGTATTGATGGAAGCTAAGCTCACCGAAGCTGAATGGTGTCAAAACTGACACGACGAACTGAATCTGATCGAGGAGAGGCGAATCACGGCACTATGCCATGGTCAGCTATATCAACAAAGAATGAAGAAGGCCTTCAACAAAAAGGTTTGACCTCGCGTCTTCAGGAAAGGAGACCTTGTGCTAAAAAAGATACAATCATTTCTCACTGATTCCCGGGGCAAGTGGACTCCGAATTATGATGGCCCCTATGTGGTCACGAAAGCTTTCTCAGGCGGTGCCTTGAGACTTGCAACCATGGACGGAGAGGAATTTGCCTACCCCACGAATGTTGATGTAGTCAAGAAATACTTCGCCTAAACTAAAAAAAAAAAGTGTCTCGGTGGATTAAAAACCCGAAAGGGCGGTCCAGACAAAAATTAGAGACAAAGTAAAAATCATCCCGGTGGATTGGAAATCTCAAAGTACAATCCAGGCAAAAATTAGGGATAATGGCAAGTAACTATGTTCAACAGAGGCAAGTCCCTCAGCAGCAGTTACATCATCCGTCAGAAAACTCCAGTCAAGGTCATCTTCGACAGAAGCTCAGGATGCCCCGAAGTCAAAGTCGGTAGAAGGATAGTGGTCGTTATGTTTCAACGTAGCCATTTTCCCTTTAAATTACCATTTTCTAACTTTGTAATTACTCTTTGGAATCACGCGCTTGGCTGATTTCTATCCTATCAATAAAATTTGAGCCTTTGTGCTTTTGTTTGTAATTCTTATTTGTTTTAGCTTTACAGAACGACGTTGTTAACATGATTAACGATTCTTGAAATAAAACAAAAATGAATTTACTTGTTAAAATTTTTTCTGCTTTTAAAATAAAGTCGGTCATTTATTTTTACTGTTGAACATCAAAAGAACATCAACCGCTCCTCCAGAAGTAAGTGAACCTCAAAGTGCAGAATCAAAGTACTCCTTCTAACCCAGTACGCCTGAATGAAGGATCAACTGTGTCAGAGACCTTGTTTCGTCTGATACGCCTCGGCTGAGTTCTCATCTCCTAAGCCCGACCAACATAGCTCCCAACAGCGACTATCTCTCCTAAGCAAGGTGGAATTGCTATCTTGAACCAGTGATATTTTTCATCCCCTGCAGTGGCCGAGTATCCTGCCATGTTCATCTTTTAGTTTGTGTGTCACGTCAGTTTTGTCAGCATATACATACATACAAGTCAGTCTAGTCCCTTAGTGATAAAAGTCCTCTCAATCGAGTCGTCAGTTCTTTCCTCGTCAGGAAATGCTGCGTCTGAACAATCTCACCTCCAGTTTATTTCTGGATTGAAGTTGGCCCTTGACCACTTTGATAACTTGAACCTCTGAAAAACCAGAGGAACCTTCAGTCAGCATCACTCTTCGCCATTGAAGGTGATATTCTTGCTTTCCCGGATTAAGGAAAATCCACAGAGAAAGCCTCGTAATCAGAGATTCGGCAGTATGCCAGTTTCGCTCCAAAAAGATCGCTGATGAAAAGGTCATCGGCACCTCAGAATTGGACCCCATCATATGGCATTTCTCCGGGAAGTGTAATACCCCAAATTTTGACCACTAAAGTTTCCCATCATTGTGCAAATCATCATCACAATATGGATGTACCTTTATGCTTCATCAGTCTCCCCAAAGATGGGTGAGCATCCAATACAATCAAAATTAGGGTTTCAAGCCCTCTCTGAGCTTTAGACAAAGGATCAATCAAGAAATGACATGAGCTTCAACTTTTCTAATCTCTCAAACATCCACAATGGATAAAAAAGGATTCCCACTTCAAGGATTAAGCACAAGGCTGCTCCCTTCTAGGTGGATCAAGTCCCAAGATCGACAGTATCACCAAATTAGGGTTTTGGTCGACCAGGGCCTCCAGATGGAAATTTTCATCTGGGCACAAGGCAATGATCCAAAACATAACCTAATATACTTCATGGAACCTCATAAACCCATGCATCAAGTCAATTTTGCCTCAGGGATGCATTCATCAAAAATCAGGAATTAGGGTTTCTTGCCTAATTCACCCCTAAGTTGACTTTTGGGACAAACCATGAGCCAAGAACTCAAGACATGATTTGAGGGTCTCTAATATACCATATTGATCCATTTGGAACAATGGATTGATCCAAGAAGTTTGAGCAACAAGTCTCAATTTCATCTGCACCACAATTAGGGTTTTAAGGGAAAAGTCAACTGTAACTTTGACTTTTGACCAGGACATGCTCCCAAACCCTAGGCCATGCCTTAATGTACCCTATGACACCCATGGAACATGTCCATCAAGTTTGATTTAGGTCAAGGACATGATTTCCTGAAGAATTGCACAATTTGGAATTCATCTGATAAAAAGTCAACTGTGCACAAAAGTCAACTTTGACTTTTTGAGATTTTTCACCAAAATGGATTTTTAACCCTAAAATGATGTTAATGTATGATTTGAATCATCATTCATCAAGAAAAATCAAGAAAAGTGAGATAACTTGTAAAAGGGGTAACCATAAAACTTAGAAATTTTTCTAAGTTAAAAATAAAGTGGCAAAGGTACCAATTTTGGAGGACCATAACTCCTAAACCACAAGGCCATTTTTTCTCATCCAAAGATGGATTTGTAGCCCTCATTATCACCTACAAAAACGTCAACTACAAGTCATTCCAATTCATTAAGGATTTTGAGTTATGGAGTGATCAAAGTGGCTGAAAAGTGAAAATGTCACTTTTTCCAACACTTAGTGAAATTTTCACTAAGTCAGATTTTGCTTCACTTTTTGCCAAATGTAGGGGGATTTTTCACTTGGAATCAAAAGAGATCAAAACCAAACTTGTTCAAACAGTTGTTGTATCATGTAAGGGCTTTCCAAAATGGCCAAGAACATTGCCAAATTCAACCTACATCATGAGATACAACATTGGCAAGTTGCCTTGCTGAAATCTGTCAAAGCAAGGCAGAATTTGCATTTTGGCTCGATTTGCCAAAATCAGCCAATTTCAATTGCTCCAATCCACTTGGACACCTCTGAGGATTGAATCCAAAGGGGACAATCACTGAGCCAAGCCTCCAAGGTCCAAGGAACAAGAAATAGCATGTTGAACCTAGAATGGCCAAAATGGGGACAAGACTTCAAATTTGGAATGAGGCATTCAATGGAACCATCAAGGTGGCATGGACTGAGCCATTCTCATCTGAAATCAGTCAAGACTTATCCAAGACCAAGGGGACCAAAGCTCTGTGCCCTAACCTCTACTCAATGGCTAGAGGAGACTTGGATTTTCATTTGCCAACATTGGCCAAACCTACTTACCAGCTGCCATGCACTATTCCTTGCAAAACAAACTTGCTCTACTATAAATAGAGCTTAATTGTGGTCAGTTTGAGTACACCAAAGCCATCTAACAGATGCTTTCTTCAAAATCTCTTTTTCTTGGCAAAAAATGCCTTTCTTAGCAAGGTAGCTATCGGGTTTTGAGTTTGAGAGCAATTTTGCACAAACCAATCACTCACACACCTCATATACATCACATATGAGCTGATCAAACACTCACATAACTTCTGAAACATCAATTTCATGAAATCACCAGCTGGTTGCTCAAATTTTCAAACAAAGTGCAGCTGAGGTACCACAAAATGATCCAGCCAATTTCAATCAAGTCCAACCATCCAAACACAATCCATAGGGTGTAGGGAAGCTGTTCAGATCATCACAACTCATCTGTAACACCTCCAAATCAAAAATCACTTTGGACTTGCTGTCACGACTTGGAGGTAAGCACATACTTGGTCATCTCTCAATCTATGCATATTTCCTCGCACAATAATTTGGCCATATGTTCATAATCATGCATGGAATGTTTTCCCTCAATTAATTGCATTATTTGAATCGTGTATCAAAAATCCTAGCCTTCATGCAGAAATTAGGGTTCTTGAGGTCTCTTCGTGATTTCTTGTTGTATGTTTAATTTAAATGAAATTAAAGTACATAGACATGATCGTGAGGTTGAGACGAGCATAATGATATGTGGATTGCATGATATGATTACGTATTCATGGAGATTGGATAGAAAACGCAAATCTGGGCAAACTGAAAAACGCGCGTGTTCTTGGTGTTGTTCTTGGCGCCATTTTTAGAAATTCAAATATTTGAATTTTGTGATTTTGTTTAATTGATTCAAAAATTAATTTCTCTCTGAGTTTTAATGATTTTGAGTTGATTTTTTTTTAATAATTCACAAAAATGTTAAAATATTTTATTTTCCCAAAAAATCCCAAAAATATTATTTATTTCATATAATTGATATTTTTGTAAAGAATTAATATTTTAATTGTTTTTGGCATTTTAAATATTTTTTCTACATTGATTTTGCAACTTTTAATGCTTTCTAATTATTTTGTAGGTCAATACTTAATTTTTGAAGCATTAATCCAAGATCACAATTTGTTTTCCATGTGTTAAACAATTTTTGATCATTTTTAATTGAATTTTTATTCAATTAAATACATTTTTGAAAACAAATTAGGGTTTTTGGATTAATTCAACCCTCACAAATCATTTTCAAAACTTTTTGGGCCTCTTGAGAGAGTGTAAGACCCATCCCCCCTTGTACAAAAACTTTTTGGGCCTCATCCATTGTATAAGTCCCTCTGTACAAGTAAACGGCGCGATCATCGCCCGTTTAAAATAAAAATCATCTGGGCCTCTCCTTGAGCTATAAGACCCATTCAAAACACTTTGGGCCTCTATTAGAGTGTAAGACCCAATCCCCCTTTTAACCAAAACATTTTGGGCCTCACTTATTGTATAAGTCCCTCTGCGTTAAAAGAAAATCTCGGCGCGATCGCCATTTTAAACGAAAAATCATTTGGGCCTACCATCGTGTTATAAGACCCACTCTTTTCTTTAAACCTTTTTGGGCCTCTTGAGAGAGTGTAAGACCCATCCCTTTGTATAGAAAACCATTTTGGGCCCCAGTCACTTGTATAAGTCCCGCTGTACAAATTCAACAGTGCGCTCACTGATAAAACCCTGGGCCTCTCCTTGAGCTGTAAGCCCCAAATCTTTCTTTTTCAAAGCACTTTCTTCTTTGATTTTGAATATACTGTTGTTTTCAATCTTTCTTTGTTGAACAACTAACCAAACAGCATGGAAGCACTCCAACTGAGTAAGTGGTTATCGCTTTCGTTTACTGCTTTCATATTATAAACTGTATTGTGGGACTGCTCATCGTAAGTCTCCTTTCATAAACTCATATCTACTGTGTAATAATAGTATAGATATTTCGAGTTTCCCCGGCAACTACGTCTAGAAATAGGTGACGCCGTTTCGCTTATTCGTAGAAATAGACGCCTAGATCCCCAATAGGAGCACCAGATACAGTCTTCTCTTCGGCTGTCCTCCTTAGGAATCGTCAAGAAGCTCTACTCCCCCAAGATGAATGTATTCTCCGTGAATGGCATCTTTGAGTTTCTTCCAAATTCTCGAACTTTCCTGACTTGATCTATTCCTTGTGGATAGCTTGCCTTGAATGTCTCGGGGTTTGGGTACCCGCTACGGTCATAATCTTGGACCTTAACTAAGGAACCCTCTTTAAAAGCTAAAAGTCGCTGGATAGTAAACCTCGCACGTTTACCAGTGGTTTTTATCTTTAAAAGAGTTATCTCTCCTAATGGAAAGGAGATGATAGACCCACGGGCTTCTTAAAAGCATCGGCCTCCTCTTGGGCATTATTCAAGGACACTACGGCTTCTTAGAAGTATTCACAGCCTCCTCTTAGGCTTCGTATAATGATCTCTTCCTCCAGGAATGATAGCCTCCTCTTGGGCTTCGTACAAGGACCCGTCGGCTTCTTAAAAGTTTCCAGCCTCCTCTTGGGCTTCGTACAAATTGTCCCGACGACCTCCTAGAGGTATAGGAACAGAACTTAGTCATCTTCATAGAAGAGTCCTTTCATAGAGTCTACTACTGTTTCTCACAACATAGTACAAAAGATAAAACTCTAGACACGGACAGTCTAACTTCCTTGAGTCTCAAAGACATTCTCAAGCACCCTTCGTTAGATAGGAAGGAAACCCGCAGACACGGACAGTCTAACTTCCTTGAGTCTCAAAGACATTCTCAAGCACCCTTCGTTAGATAGGAAGGAAACCCGCAGACTCGGACAGTCTCAATACCCTTTGGATTTCCCGTTCCCTCAAAGAAAAGGAAATATCCCTGATCCTCAAATCAAACCCCTGGGTACAGTGTTACTCATATAAGAATTGATTTTCTCTTTTAAAATCAGTATATTGGATCTGTCACTCAACTGAAACAGTTACAATAGCCTCCATCTCAGGCTTCGTACGAGATACCAAAATTCTCCCCAGTGGAGTCAAACAACCTTTTCGCCTCTCTCTCGGGCTTCGTACGAGACACATAAGAGACTCCCTCGTTGAGTCAGTCATCCCTTTTCGCCTCCATCTCGGGCTTTGTACGAGATACAAAAAGGTTTATATTGAGCCAAACAAATAGCCTCCTCTTAGGCTTTGTATAACGATATGCCCCACTAGGTCGAACCCTTTTAGCCTCTTTCTCGGGCTTTGTACGAGACACCAAATAGCCTCCTCTTAGGCTTTGTATAATGATTTTCCTAGCGGAAATTAGCCTCCTCTTAGGCTTTGTATAATGATTTTCCTAGCGGAAATTAGCCTCCTCTTAGGCTTTGTATAATGATTTTCCTAGCGGAAAGTAGCCTCCTCTTAGGCTTTGTATAAGAAAACCACTGGGTAAATTAACCTTTTAGCATCAAAGCTGTGCCTTGTTCACAGTATACAAACATCAACAACTCCTTCCCCTTCATCTAATCACTGTAAGCGGCAAGCCTCTGGATCATCTACATCCATGCCACTATCCCTCTTTTAGCATGAGAAATTCCTAAGGAAAGATGGCATTGCTCTACACTGAGTTAAAGTCTTCTCCTTCAGGTTAAAACCCTTTCTTCGGAAATTATGGCATTGCTCGGATCCGCGTATCCCAGTTAAAGTAATTCTCCTTCTCCCCTCTTAGAGATGACAAATTCTCTCTAAAGCCGAGACCTTTCAGATTCACATCTTGGGCTTTGAACAAGATACAAATCACCTTTCGCTTCACGTCTTGGGCTTTGAACAAGACACCAAAAACCAATTTCCTCCCATAGAATAGGAGGAACTACGAACGCTCTGATTTCCCTGTTTCGGTAAACGGGAATACGTAGGCATAAGATTGAAAGAAAAGATCTTAGCGAGCGCAATCAACAAAAAACCCAAATCCCATATCTCCATCAACCAAAAGCAGTATTTCAAAAGCATCAGCCCTAACACCCTAATCCTTGTTCCCCGCTAGAAATTCCTAAAAAGAAAGAAAACCGTATTGGCGAAAATACAAATAACCAGTACAAAGGCCCCCCCACATTGATAGCATCCGTAACCTAACAGACCGCTGTTTAAACTCAGTATGCAAAGCAGGGTTAATTGGAGACATCTATTTCCCTTCCTTATTCAACTCACAATAGGATAAAAAATGAATCGACCTGTAGTTAAAGCTCAAACCGCAGAGAGCGACCAACGCTTAAGAACCGCGTCCAAAATCGCTCGCTACAGAAAAGTGGCGCCCACCGTGGGGCCAAATTTTTGTTCTTTCTGTTTTCCTTATAAAATGGCGACTCTGCTGGGGAGTCTCCTTTTCTGCCTTAGGGCATCATCCCCGTTTTCTACGGAAAATGGGAACTCTACCGAAGAGAAAGGTTGACCTATGCTGGTCCATCTCTTAGGCAGGGAACCACAGATTGGGGCTTCCGCCGGGGAACCCATTCCTGTCAGGAACTTAGGAATCATAGCTTTATAAGTCTAGGATGATTAGGACAAATATATATACTGCTTTTCCTAATTGCTATACGTGTTTATTTTTTTGCTAATGGGAATGCGTGTGATGCCGCATGTGGTGAGTTTGAGTATACACTTAAGAAAAGCCAACCTTTTTTGTAGTGCGGAAATTATCAGAAATAGTTGTTACGCGATACTACCCTCATTTGAGGCTGGTGATCTATTCTCGGTGAATGGCACTTACTCTAAGATTGCTCTACAACTCGCTGGCGATCCGCTTGTTGTTTTGCTTTCCTGGGAGGAGCTGATGATAATGAGTACAGGTACAAAAATCACCCTAGTATAAACCTTTGGGGATGGGTAGAGCCTTCACTTCATGACAACAACCCTCTGACCCCATGTTTTTTCTATGTTTTTGTGTGCTGCATTCATGCATTCATTTAATAAAACATTAAAACATTCAAAAAACTTTCTCTTCTAGTCTCTCTATTTTTCAAATTAAACTAAGACTGTGATTGCAAATATCAGAGAAGAGGATTACACTAATGGATTTCGGTAGAAGGAGAACTCACCAGTATACCTTCAAGGTTCCAAAACTAGGGGATTTGAGAAGGTTAGCAAGGATGATCGTTAACCCAGAGGCTTTCAGAGCCAAGCACGGAGGTTTGCTACCACTGTTAAGAGTCCATGTGATTAAGGGAATCATGGACGCGCTCATTCAGTTCTACGATCCAATTTATCAATGTTTCACGTTCCCGGATTACCAGCTATCACCAATGCTGGAGGAGTATTCTCATCTGACTGATTTACATATCACTGATCGAGCTCCGTTTTCTGGACTGGAAGAAATTCCAAAGAATCAGACTATTGCAATAGCAATTTATTTGGACGAGTCTGAGGTCAGGACTCACATGACCACTAAGGGTGGCATCCAAGGTTTGCCAGCCCAGTTCTTGACAAAGAAAGCTCTGTACTTCGCTAGTATAGGGAACATGACTTCTTTTGAAAGCATCTTTGTCCTGCTCACCTACGGGTTATTTTTGTTTCCCAACATTAATAACTTCGTCGATATCAACGCTATTAAGGTTTTTCTCATTGGAAACCCTGTGCCGACTTTGCTCGCAGATGCATATCATTCTGTACACTTGGGGAATTTGTACAGTGGAGGGGAGATCACATGCTGTGTACCTCTGCTTTATAAATGGTTTATCTCTCACTTGCCCAAGTCTGCTGCTTTTTGGGATTGCAAGAGTGTCTTACGTTGGTCGCAGAAGATCATGTCCCTTACCAACTCTGATATAGATTGGTGTAATAGGATTTATGAGGGAATCAGAATCATTGACCGTTGTGGAAACTTCCCCATCGTGCCCCTCATAGGAACTAAGGGAGGAATCAACTATCATCCGATATTGGTTCTTCGTCAATTTGGATACCCGATGAGACACATCCCACTGGATGTTCATCTGGAAGGTCTTTTCCTCAAGGAAGGAGAAAACGACAGAGCACTAAAGATGGAAATAGTGCAAGCTTGGAAACATGTTCATAAGAAAGGACGAGAGTCTCTGGGAAAACCGAACTGTGTCTCGGTGGAACCTTATCTCCATTGGGTACAAACTAGAGCTCTCAAGCTAAAGATGCCTTATCCTCGTTACGGAATTCTTCCGCCGAGGGAAACTGTCATGTACTTCATGACGGAAACTGAAAGGCTTCAGGTTACTCTCAACAAAGTTCAAAAGGAAAGAAGATCTTGGAAGAACAAGTACCGCACCCTCGACGTAGAGTGTATCCAAATACAACAACTATTAAAAGAGAAAGATGCTCTGATTGAAATTTTGGAGCAGCATGCTGTGGAGAATCAAGATGACTAAAGGAATTTGCTCGCTCCTTTCACCTGGCAAAGGAATGACAACCCGACAACGGCCCAAGCGCCCCGGTCAAAGAAGAGGACTCGGGACCCTTTAGTTTAGGTTTCTGTTTCTGCACTTTGTAATCTACTGTATTTCCATTTCTGTAATCCTTTGGAATTCAATAAAAAGGGGCTTTCCCAACTATTTTATATTTGCAATCTAATTGTCGAAGTTTATTTTGATTAAACCAAAAAAACAATTAATATAATCATTGCATTTATCATTCTCACATCGCGTATTCTCCTTCCCTACGAATCTTACGTTTGTGTCTCGATTCTAGAGTCAAACTGTCTCATTCGTATAATACTCGGGCCAATCGTCAGAAAAGGATGGATGATCTTGAGGAAGAAAACAGAGAGTTGAAAGAAGAGATCGACGCTCTGAGAGAGGATATGAGAAAGCTTCATAACGACATGCAAGCCATGGCAGAAGCTCAGCTACAAAGAACTGTGATCTCAGAGATCACCTCAACGCCCATCATAGAAAAGTATGATCCTAGGTATCAGATGCCGAAAGATCGTCCTTGGGGCATGCCAGTTAACTATATCCCAGAAGGATATGTTCCGCCGATCACTGAAGATCAGGGAATCGCAACAGAAGCCGCTGGGCCTGAAGGTTACAAACTTCGGGAAAGCGAAGATGCCAGGGGCATACTCAAGACTCCTGAAGGTTACAAACTTCGGGAGGCGCCAAGACTTACTGCAGTAGTCACGGTACCACCCCCTGTGGTGCACACTGTCCCGAAAGGACAGATTCCACAGACATCTTCTGATAAGAAGGAAACTATGTTTGACCGAATGGAGGAATTCCAGGAGCAGTTCTTGGAAATGCAGAAGGAGCTGCAAGCCATTCGCGGTCATGATCTATTTGGAAAGGACGCCGCAGACCTCTGCTTGGTCCCAAATGTGAAAGTCCCGCACAAATTCCAGGTGCCCGACTTTGAAAAATACAAGGGTAACTCTTGCCCTCAGAGCCATCTGGTGATGTACGCTCGGCGGATGTCAGCACAGACGGAGAATCAGGACCTGCTGATTCACTACTTCCAGGATAGTTTAACCGGTGCCGCACTCAAATGGTACATGGGTTTAAACCGTACTACGATCAGTACATTCAGAGATCTTGGTACTGCCTTCGTCCAACAATACAAGTACAATTTGGACATGGCACCCGACAGAGATCAACTCAGATCAATGTCACAAAAGGACAAGGAAACCTTTAAGGAGTATGCTCAAAGGTTGCGTGAAATTGCCGCTCAAATTTGTCCACCTCTTGAGGAAAAAGAGATGACAAAAATCTTCTTAAAGACTTTAAGCTCATTTTACTATGACCGAATGGTTGCCAGTGCGCCCAGTGATTTCACCGAAATGGTCGGCATGGGTGTACGTCTTGAGGAAGCCGTCCGAGAAGGACGTTTGGTAAAAGACACTGGATCAACGCGCGGTACTAAAAAATATGGTAGTGCTCTCCCTAAGAAAAAAGAGCAAGATATTGGGAATATCTCCCTCGAAAAGCAAAGGCAACGTTATCAGCCAGTAGCAGCTGTTACTCCTGCTATCGGCCCCGCGCCTGTTCCTATGTATCAACCTCAGGTTGCGCAGAGCCAACCTGACCAACAAAGGACACAACAGCCTCTTCAGCAGGCTCGTCCTCCATATAATAACAACCGTACAATACGGCCATCAGGGTTTGATCCTATACCCGTAACGTACGCAGAACTGTTTCCGTTACTGCTAGCCAAGGGGCACATTCAGACTAAGTCTCCTCTTACAGTTCCGGAAAATCCGCCTTTTTGGTTTAAAGCGGATCAAACATGCCCTTATCATCAAGGAGGTCCAGGGCATAACATAGAGACTTGTCTCAATTTCAAATCCGACGTGCAAAAGCTTGTTAGGAGCAGGCTCTTATCTTTCAAAGATATGAATCCTAATGTTCTCACAAACCCGCTGCCTCAACACGAGAAAGCTGCAGTCAATCTGATTGAGAAAGAGACTAACAATGTCTATCAAATTCATGATGTACTCTTGTTAAAGACCAATCTGGTCAAGATGCATTGTAGACAAAGTGGATATGGCCATGTGCCACCTCATAATTATCAATAGTGTGATATCTGCTCTAAAGACAACCAGGGATGTTCTGTAGTGCAAGCAGCTCTACAGGAACAAATGGATCTTGGATGGATCCAAGAGCACCGAGTTCATGGAGTTAACATGGTTTACACGAATTCCAACATCATTCAAAACCACGACATCCGTGCGATGAATGTCAACTTGGTGGCGATGCACTCAAGGCAAAGCCAGTATCATAATCTGCCGCGGCACGATTATAGTTCCTGTCTGATTTGCTCGGTAAATAAACATGGATGCTCTTTCATACAAGAGGCCCTCCAGCGTCAGATGGATCTTGGATGGATCCAAGACTACCATGATAGGAACTCTTATCAGATCAATATGGTTCAAATCTTTGACATTCGCGTGATGAATACCAACCTGGTAGAGTTACATGCTGAGCAGGTTCGACTTGGATTCTTAATATCACATGACTATCAAAATTGTAAAGCGGGTTGCGAAAACGATCGAGCTTGTACCCTTGTCCAGGAGGCACTTCAACACTTGTTAAATCACTGGTGGATGCCAATCTATATGGACGAAGATACTCAGCAGATTAGTATCAATCACAGGAATCCTACTCGTCGTCAAAGTCAGGATGTCCGATCAGTGGAAGCTAACCTAGTGAGGTTACATTGCATTCAAAGTGGGCGTGGCCAGGTGCCACCACACAATTATGACCGTTGTAGCACCTGTTCGGAAAGTAACCAAGGGTGTTACCTTGTGAGAGCAGCTCTTCAGGGTCAGATGGACCGTGGAGAAATTCGTCCATATCCAGGTTCTGGACCCATCAACGGGTCGCCGAATTACCTTGCCGATCAAATCGAGGATGTTTTGGCCATCATCCCTCTATTTGATGAATCTATAGTTCCCAACCAAGAACGGATCAAGATTACTTATGATGGTCAGAAAAATCAGAAGGTTCCTATAGTCATCTATCTACTGGGGCCGCTACCGTATGAATCAGCTAAGGCAATTCCTTACAAATACGGTGTAACAACAATTGAAAATGGAAAGGAAATTCCATTACCCTCCGTCGTGAATATCGCAGACATCAGTCATGTAACACGGAGCGGTCGAATCTTCAACCGAGGGGTTGGAGAATCCAACAAAGAAAAGGAACTTCAGGAAGAAATTCCTGATCCACCAGTCGGTCAATCTAGCAATCCCGACTTTTCAAAAGACAAAGATGAGATGCTAAAGCTCATCCAAAGGAGTGAATACAACATTGTTGATCAACTGTTACAGACTCCTTCAAAGATTTCAGTATTATCACTGTTACTCAGTTCAGAAGCCCACAGGGAGGCTCTACAGAAAGTCTTGGAGCAAGCCTTTGTGGAACAGGATGTAACAATCAGACAGTTCGATAGTATTGTCTCTAACATCACTTCCTGCAATAATTTGGGATTTAGTGATGAGGAATTACCTGAAGAAGGTCGCCGTCATAACATGGCGCTCAACATTACAATTAACTGCCAGGGCGATGCTTTAGCCAACGTACTGGTAGACACAGGGTCAGCCCTGAATGTTATGCCGAAGGCCACTTTGATGCAATTATCATTCAAGGGCCCTCCGATGAGAGTCAGCGAGGTCGTCGTCAAAGCATTCGACGGATCCAGAAAAACAGTTATCGGCGAAATTGATCTTCCCATAACTATTGGTCCTCACACTTTCCAAATCACTTTCCAGGTCATGGTGTAATACCCCAAAATTTGCTCTCCCCTTTTGGCATCATAGCATGGCATTATCATTTATCATATCATATCCATCTCATTAGCATTGCATTGCATTTAACATAGAAAAATGAAGCATGGCATCCTTCTTACCATCAGGGCATGTGATCAGGTGGAAGGTGGACAATCAAGGGATCATTCAAAGCACAAAAAGGTCAATCAAGTTGCCTCAAGGCAAGCCAAGAGGTTTTTTCCTGTCTCATACCATCTCAATTGATCATCCACAACCTCAAGGATAAGAGATACAATGGGAGATTGAAGCATTACATCCTACACTATGCAAGAAGTCCAAAAATTGAAGGAAAACCCTCAAAAGAGATAGCTCATTGATTCAAAATCATTCTCAAGTGGCATTTCTCATCATCCTTTAAGAGGATACACAACATGCTCTGAGGAATTTGAAATTGAAGACTGCACTTTTTCCTCCTAACCAGAAGGGGCTGAAATTAGGGTTTCCAATTAAATCAGGGTATCTCTGATTTTTTGGACAAAACTTGTTGTCATGGTATTCCATATGTCCCTAAGTGTATGTATGTGGAAAATTGCATCTCAATTGGTTTTAGAAGTGGTTCAATTGGAAGAAAGATCAAGAATCAGAGAAATTGGGGCAAAGTCAAATAATCAGAGGAAAAAGTCAACTCTTGACTTTTTGAGCCCAAAATCATGAAATTCATGTTGCATATGTCCAATGTACAAAATTTGGTCAAGAAACTCCAAAGGAATCATGAAAAAATCAAGATGTGGAAAGTTGCCATTTTTGGATGAAGAAGGGTTACTAAAAATAGCAAGTTTTGGCCATTTTGCATCAGAATTTGAACCAAGGCCATTTAAATTTGGAGCACCAAATGAAAAATCCACTCTGCCTCAATGAAAGATCTTGTTTTAAGCTTCAAATCCATGTGTAGAACATCTCCATTGGATAAAAATTGAGAGAGATATGATTGATCAAAGTTTGGGGAAAGTAGGCCAAAACTAGGCCATGACCAAGAATTTTCAGGTCATGCACGCAGTCATTTCAACAAGCATGTGGTGGGCCAGAAGTCAACCCTAATTTCTCCAAGAAGAAAGCTTCAAATGGAAAATCTTTCAACATCAAAATTGTTCCTCTATGTGAGATCTTCAAAGTTGGTGTTTATCAATTTTTCATCTGATCAAAGGTCAAGAAGTTATGTTGAGTCCAATGTGCTTTAATCACGCTGAAAACCTAGGGGCCATGTTACCTTGTCAACCAACCTTGGCCACGCCCTCATACCAGTTCCAAACCTATGTGTTATAGGTCATTTTTCAACCTCTTCCAAGCATCATTTCATTTCATTTTTCGTACCAAACATGTAGCATTACATCTCCTCTTTCCAATGACTCCTAAAACACACCAATTCATTCATTGAGTAGAGAGAAAAACTTCCTCAAACCACCTCATGTTGATAACTGATGCATTGACAGACTGGTGCACGATTTTGGTTCACACACACCCCAAACACTTCATCACATCAGCTTTCCACATTAAACCAAACACACATGACTTACACATTGCACACTTGCCTTGGCATACATGAGAATGGAAAGAAACAAACTTGCTGAGCAAGTTTCACCTACAAAAGCCGTGCCAATTCACTTTCTCCTGGCTCCCACCATATCTCACCATGAGCCATCTTCACCATAGCACTGCTCTCCCTAACTAACTTGACTCAGTTAGTTAGGGATGACTCAGTTTAACCCACTCAACTCAATTAACCAACTCACTAAACCATGGTTAATTCATGATATAAATTCAAACTTCACTTCACAATTCAGTTTTCAACTTCATTTTCACACTCTCACTCAACTACACTTCATTCTCATTTTTCCTCTGAAATTCGCAAGCTCTCTCTCTCTGAAGCTTCTCTTCCTCTCACACGATTTCATCATCATCTACATCTGAATCCATCTTCAAGCCTCAACATCACACAGCATTGGAACACATTGAAGCTTGGTAGCATTGAAGAGATTGAAGTGTCTTCCACTGCATATTGAATTTCATCAACATTTGCAAGGATTTGTGAGCCTTTATTTGGCCAGTTGAAGATCAAAGAGGAAGCACATTTCTCTGGTTCTCTTTCAACTACAGTTTCCTACATTTTCAGGTTTCAATATCCTAAACTTTCTTGGCACGATTTACATTCTGTCTAGCTCGTGTTGTGATGATTTGAGCTCACTAAGAGCACTCCTCCATCTGGCTAGTTGATAGAGCTTCTTAGAAGCTTAGATCCAAAACCTAGGGCTAATTTCATTGCTTCGATTCTCTCTGTTTGTGTGTTGTTTATGAAAACTAATCCTAGATTCATGCTCTACGTGACTTCCTGAACATTTTGATGTGCATTGCATAAATTTCTGGATTGTTTGGTTGGTTGCAGCGCCGGAGAGTGGCCGGAGAAGGTGACCGGAGGTCCCTCTCCGGCCGGTGAGTTGATACTAGGGTTTGTGTGCGTTTTAATCTCGTTCGTCCATTTTTTTGATCGTGTGACTGAGAACGTGCCAACGCATTAAAAGACATGTGCATGTCATGTGCCAAAATTCTGAAGTCACTTAAGCGTGGTGTGGTGTAGTGCATGGTAGTGAGTGTGTGTCCTCACGCACGTGCATTGATTCTGTGTACTTTGACTTTGACTTGACTTTGAATTGATCTAATGGTTGTGAGTGGGTCAAGATTGTTGACTGCAGGTGCATTTTTGTTATTGTGTTTGGCGCGCAGACTTGGACTTATCCAGATTGATATTTGCACCCTCCTGTTTTGAAGCCCAATGCATTTACACTGTCTAATTGCTATGTTTGCACCCCCTTGCATTTTGCATTCATTTTTCATTTTTATTTCTTTCTACACGTTTGATTTCTAATTTTTAAAAATACCAAAACATATTGGAAAATTCTACAAAAATTCATGTGTATTCTTAAAACATTTAGGAAATTTTTCATGATTTTATTTTCTGATTTTATGACCATTTTGCCCCTGTTCCATTATTTCTTTTGAATTTCCATTTGTATGCATACTTAATGTGACATATGATTTTGTGCATTTTTGTTCTTGATCATAAAAATGATTTTGATGCCTTTCTTTTTGCATTGTGGTCACAATATGTTGAGGTATGTTTGAGATTTATGAGATGATTTTTAAGTCTTTTTTGGATGACTTTTGATGTGTTGCTTTGAGCATGAATGCATGAAACTTCCATGAGACTTTGACCTAATTGTTGAGTGACTTTGGTTCTGATTCATTGCTTGTGGACTTGATATGTTAATGGCATGTGTTTAAGGTGTTTGATTGGTGAAAGTCATAATTTTTGAAGCATGTTTGCTATTTGTTTGAAGCATGAAGTTTAACTTGTTCATTTTGTGAATGCATGCCTCATGTTTGGTTTGCTTGATCATGAAGGCACTTGTGCCATGAGTTGTGGTTTTGTTTGAGGATGTATAGCATGTTAATTGACTTCTGATTGTGACATTTGGGTTTCATCTTTGCATGTTTGATGTTTATCTTGCACCTTAAGTCACTTGTTTCACAAGTGTGAACCACATTCACATCACTTCCCCTTTCCTTCTTTGCTTCTTGTTGGATTGAGATTTTGTTTGCATGATTTGGTATGCTCATTTAGGATAACATTAGGTTGTGTAAATATGAGTTACATTCTGACTTGGAAGCATGTATAGCATTTAATCTCATTTTACTTTGTTTGTCAACTTGTTTGAATTTGATTTGTTCATTATACCTTCTTACTTTACTTGTAAGTGATTGTGCTAACCATGTAGGGGCTTTGGTAAGTTTCAATTGAGTGTGGATAAGGAATCCACATTCAACTTCTATCCTTTCTCTTTTACAATTTCATTTTGTGTTTTGTTAAGCACTTATGTGCTTTCTTTTAATAACTCATTACTTTCCCTTTTGAATTACAATTCATCTTCCATTTTGGAAGTGAATTGTTTAATTCTTTCTTTCTTTAGACTTTAGGTTGAAACCTCACAAACCTTTAGGATCACTCTCTTTAATCTTCAATTAGGATTGAGTCTTAGTCCACATAGGTTTTACCTTTTCTCCTCTCTTGAGTCTCTTTTCTCATCTCAAAGAAAATTCAAAACATATAATAAAGGTAGGCATTTATTGCATTTAGGCCTTTCATATAAAGAAAAGATTATAAGGGGTCTTCTCTTGTAATCTTAAAATGTATAGCATATAGCCCATCTTGGGTCAATGTGTTAAACATTTGATCTTGTATGAGGGACTTAAATGCAATACTTGTTGAAAATACAAATAAATAAAAAACACTTCTTCATTTCTTAATCAACAAAAACACTTAATAAATACAAGTATGCTAGTGTGTTTGAACCTTGATAATTGGAACTAAGTGTGAGGGTCTTCTTCACTCTTAGTGTGCTTTCTTACCCATTCCATCTTGGAATGTGAGGATGTACACATTCCAATGACTAAGATTCAGATACACTATCATATGCAAACAAATGAAAAAAACTCTTAAAAGACAAAAACAAACAATAACGTCTTTCCTTAGGGAATTCTTTTCTCACCTCATTCACTCTCAACGCACGAACGCGCTTCTACTCGTTCTCTTGCAAGATGGTAACGCACTCGGACCAGCGAGCCTGCAACACCTGAGCTAGAACGTCAGCCGTTCTCTAAAAAACACAAACAATTCATCCCTAGTGAGGGGAACTACGTCGCTCTGATTCTCATGCTCCCGATGAGATACGTAGGCAGTTGGGTAGGGCCCATGCGAGCACTTCTTTTATTTTCCCTACATTTGGTTCTCGTTCCTTTTCCAGTTCTCTTTTCGTTCCTTTTCCAGTATTCTTTTCTATCACCCTTTGATCGAGACAAGCAAGCGTGGATCCCATCGGGTACGATGGACGCGAGGGGGTGCTAATACCTTCCTCTCGCGTAACCGACTCCCTTACCCACTTCTCTTGGTCGTAAGACCATGCTTTTCCTTTCCCTCAGGTTTACGCGGTGTTTCCTTTCCCTCTCTTGGGATAAATACACATTGCTGGCGACTCTGTTCGGTGCCACTTTCGCGTTTGTACTAGGATGAAAATCCCGGGAGCGACAGCTGGCGACTCTGCTGGGGACAGGCGGTTGACCTATTGCTGGTCCATCCCTAAGCGAGTCAATCCTAGCGCTTGTCTGTTTTTCTTTCATTGGGTGTTTACTGTTGTGTTGTATTTACTGTTTTATTGTATGGTTATTTACTGCTTTACTGTACATTACTGTATTTACCGTATTTTAGCATTTTCATTTCATATGATACATTATGCTATACTGGACTGTGCTATTTTCTGTTTGGCGGGATGGGATTTCTGAGAGATAAGCCCATTACACAGGCTTGAGTATACACTTAGAATTAGAGTGGAGAGTAGTGGGACCTACGTGCCGTTTGGAGTGCGTTGGGTGTTCACGAAATTCACAGCTAGATGAGGCTATCTTGGGACACGTCGTGGCATACGCATCTTGCGTATTCCAGGATGTAGATCTAGAGAGCTGTCGACTCTAGTGACCGATCATGAGGACCTTAGTGGAAATATCCCTCTTTAGTGGTGACAATGGCAGACCACATTCTGTGGCAAACCCATTCGCACCCGAGGACCCACTTTGGAACTTGCATAGGATGACTTTTATTTTCTAAGGGGAGTCAGTGGACGACCTCTTTGATTGGCATAGCATTGTATCCTACGGGCTGAATGTGCTATTGCTTCTCAAACCTCTGAAGCTGACAAGCCTTATTTTCTAAGAACCACATGTGAGTATGGGCGGGATGTTTACAGGTTTGCAGGAAACCCAGCCTCCTACCTACCTTACTTGTGATTCTATGATGATTTCAGACATTGTATCCTATGACAGTGATTTAAGTGTTCATCTCAGATATTGCCAGACTCAGTACAGAGACACAGTGCACACAGTTCAATACAGACACCGACACTCGATTACCTGATCACATGCCCTTTTGCATTGCATTATCATATCATAACAGTTATGTTTGTCATTTTCAGGTGCATAATACATTTCTGATTCCAATCCATGGGTTCAACAGAGATCGTTGCCGAGAGAAAGAACAATGTGTCTTACAAGTTTCCAGATCCTGTCTTGGATTCATTGCTCAAAGTTATAGATATGGCTGGTCCGGGTATTCTTGATAGGTTTCAGAAGAGCTACGGGAATTTGGTTGGGATGGTCCGTACAATCACCAAGTATGAACATGATGCTTTACACACTCTGCTGCAGTTCTACGAGCCTTCGTTGAGGTGCTTTCTTTTTTCAAATTACATTTTGATGCCAACACTGGAAGAATTCTCATTTATTTTGGGAATTCCGATCACGTCGGCAATACCATTCTTCTCTGGTAGTTCTCCCAGCGTAAAAGAAATTGCTGCTGCTTTACAAATGGATCAGACATTGATAAAGAGCGGTATGAGCAGTAAAAATGGAGTTAGCGGATTTCATTTAGAATTTCTGTCTGGACGGGCCCAGGAGGCTGCAAGTGCTAAAAATTGGACGGTTTACAATTCCATTCTGGCTCTCTGCATATATGGCCTAGTTTTCTTTCCCAATCAGCAAGACTTTGTGGATATGCAAGCGACAAGAGTTTTCGTTCTTAAAAATCCAGTCCCTACTTTGTTAGGAGATTTTTATCATTCTGTGCACTATAAGAATGAGAAAAGGAGGGGAGGATCTGTTAGTTGTTGCACTCCACTGCTGAGTCATTGGTTTTTCAAACATTTGCCTCAGACAGGTGCCTTTGTGGAAACCAAAGATGTGGCGAAATGGTCTAAACGATTGATGAGTTTAACTGCTGATAACATTGTATGGTTTGACCACCGGTTATTGAGAATAGAGCTTGTCACAAGATGCGGAAATTTTCCAAATGTGCCTTTGATTGGCAGGAAAGGAGGGATCAATTATAATCCAGTTTTGGCCATCCGACAGTTTGGGTATGCTTCCAGGGATCCTCCTACAGAGCAAGATGTGGAAGAATCTTTATTCTTTACAGGAACTAAAGATGCGAAGGTGGTAGAAGTAGTGAATGCTTGGAAAGATAAGCACAAAATTGGAAAAGCAGTTTTTGGAAAAGGAGATTGTAGATCTTATCCTGAATATGACAGGTGGATTGAGACGAAAGTAAAGGAATTGCTTTTACCCTTTTCAAGGGGACCTCTTTTATGTTCAGTACAGCCAGAACAACCCACTGTGGTGGCTATTGAAGAATGTGAGAAGTGGAAGAAAATGGTCAGAGAGTTGCAGATAGAGAATTCTGGAATGAGCAGATGTCTTCAGAAAGCTCTAGCTGACAACAAAGAGTTGGAAAAGAGAGCCTTGAAAGCGGAAAAAACCTTGGCTGACAAAGAGGAAGATTTTGATGACCGAGCTCGGTACTTTCGGAAACTTACTCTGGGAGCAGATGACACTAGTCAGGCTCACAAGATTACAAAACAGGCTTTAGCCCGAAGCAAGGATTCATTAGCTCAACTTCGTCAAGCTTGGGATGAAGTCAGAATTGAAAATGCCGAGTTAAAGGATCAGTCGAAGACTAAAGACGAGGAGCTTAAAAAGGCACATGAGCAGAGGAGAAAGTATCGGGAAAGTCTCGATAAAAGTCAAGAGCAGTTAGAAGAAGTTAGAAGCCAGTTGAAGAATACCAAGAAAGAGCTTGAAGAAGTCATGATAGAAAGGGAGATACTCAAGACGCAAGCTGGCATAAAGAGACACAAAGGAGTGTGTGATGACGAGGCTCTGATGCTGCACATGGGTTCTTTAACTGAAGCTCTTGAGAAAAGGGATGTCTTGATCAAAGAAATGATTGAAAAGCCGAATCACCAGCGTACCCGTATACTTTTTGAGGAGATCAAATACTCAAGTGATAAGCTGAAGGGTGTGGAATTGTCAGATTGATGTGCTTTTCCCTGTATTTTGTTGTTAATGGATACCATCAGGCTTGTTGATGGATCCATTTCTTCCTTGTATTGCATTTGCGGTTGAACCTTTCTTAAATGTACTTGAATATTTTGTTGAATGAGTATGAGCAGTTTTATTCAAAATTATTCTTTATCAGATAGCTGCGCACAAGCACATGACCACGACACGTCTCTTTATATCACAATTTCTGGTCTTCAGATTTCTGTGGTTGGATTGGAATCAGGGTATAAAGTACCTAGGAAATGACAAACATAGCATTGCATGGCATTGCATATCATTTTGCATTTTGTTACTTGCTTTTCAGGTACTCGTTGCGGGGTCTCTAACCTTTATTTGGTTTCAGGCAGTATAGCGGAGAGTCATATTCACCGATATTCGACGCGAAGGAATCAAGTAAGAATCATGGATCAAGTGCAAAGTGATTTGGCGGAAATGAGGGCGCGTATGGACCAGTTCATGACCCTCATGACTGGCATGGCGCAAAATCAGGAGAGACTGAGGCTTCTGGTAGAGCGTCCCGACAATGGGCCCGAAGGTGATCATCATGACAATTCACAGGGACATGGCATTCCTCCTCCCGGTGGCAACCCTCCTCCTGGTGGTAACAATCGGGGTAATGGAAATGGTAGGCATGCTGGTGTTACTCTTGAGGATACTCTGGAAGACCAATTTACTCTGCTGGATGCTGATGTGGGTAATCAAGGGGATCGAAGGTATGATGAGTTAGCAGAGAAGATCAGGGCCATAGAATGCAAGAACTCTATGGGTATTGATGTTACCAGCTTGGGGCTGGTCTCAGGAGTCAGAATTCCCCCTAAATTCAAACCTCCTACTTTTGATAAGTATCACGGCAATGCGTGTCCCCAAACGCATCTTCAAGCTTACTTTGGGAAGATTTCAGCCCATACGGATGACGAGAAGCTATGGATGCACTATTTTCAGGACAGTCTGGCTGGGGCGTCCTTGACCTGGTATATGAAGTTGAATAGAGCTGCTGTGAAGAATTGGAAAGATCTGGCAGAAGCGTTCCTGAAGCAATACCAGTATAATATCGACATGGCGCCCAACCGCACCCAATTGCAGGGATTGTCACAAAATGCCAAGGAGAGTTTCAAAGAATATGCACAGAGGTGGAGGGAAATGGCTGCCCAGGTTCAACCTCCCTTATCAGACAGAGAAATGGCAGATATGTTCATGGGCACCTTGCAAGGGGCCTATCTGGATAGGTTAGCTGCTTGTCCGTCAACTGGGTTTGCTGATATTGTGATTGCGGGAGAAAGGATAGAAAGTCTGTTAAAGCTTGGAAAGATCCAGGATGTGAGTGGGGCTGGTTCTTCGGGGACGAAGAAACCGTTTGCTAGTAACCAGAAAAGAAGAGAAGGTGATACGAATGCTGTGTTTAGAGGACGAGGCAGAGGGCGTTCTCGAGCTTATTATCAGGTAGATGCTGTGACAATCCCCACACCGTCTGTTCAGAAACAACAACCCCAACAACAAGTTCAACAGCAACAACCTTTTTTCCAGCAAAGGTCTAGACAGAGGGATCGCAAGATGGATCCTCTCCCTATGACTTATGCCGCGCTGTTGCCCCGGCTACTCGAGTTAAAGTTGGTAGAACTCCGTACTATGAAAGCTCCGGTTGCTGGAAACCTGCCACCTAACTTCGATGCTAATGCTCGTTGTGAGTTCCACTCAGGTGCTCAGGGGCACTCCATTGAAAAATGCTGGGCTTTCCATCATAAAGTACAAGATTTGATTGATGCTAAAGCCATCAATTTCTCTCCCGCTCCTAATATTACTCAGCATCCCATGCCTGATCATAGCGCAGCAAATGTGTACGCTATTGAAGATGGGAGGAGATTGAATTTGGTGTTAGACGTTCATCAAGTGAAAACTTCTTTGTTGGTTGTAAAAGATCGTTTATTGAAGGGACAGGTGTTCCCGGGCTGTAATCAAGATTGCTCTGAGTGCATGAATCAGGAGAACGGCTGTGATAAGTTGAAGATGGGTTTACAGAATCTGATCGATGAAGGATGTCTACAGTTCGACAGAGTTGTGAAAGACACTGATGAGATATCAACCGTGACCATCTATTACACTCCCGCTGAGATTCAAATGCCGGTCAATGCAGTTCCCGTGGCGAGTGTTGCGCCAGAAAGGCCCAGTCCTGTCACTATCACGGTGCCAGGACCAATTCCGTTCACGTCTACGAAGGCTATCCCATGGCACTATGGGGCAGATGTATATTACGAAGGTAAAAAACAGGAAGTTGAGTCGTCAGTCAGCCCAAATATTGATAACGTAGGGGGTGTAGGGGGCTTTACAAGGAGTGGAAGGTTGTTCGCTCCCCCAACCTTGAGAAGTGATAAGGAGGTAGAAGCTGCAGCAAAGGATAAGGGTAAACAGGTGGTTGAAAGTGCACCTACACCTGAAGCAGAGACAAAGATTACTTTTGATAAGGAAATGGAAGAATTTATGAAGATAATCAAGAAAAGCGATTATAAGATTGTGGACCAACTGAATCAGACCCCTTCAAAGATTTCAATCCTGTCACTATTGATGTGCTCTGATGCGCACCGGCAGGCGTTGTTGAAAGTGTTGAAGAGTGCGTACGTGCCGCAAGAAATTACTGTTAATCAGCTCGAGGGCGTAATCTCCAATGTTAATGTCAGCCATGGCTTGGGCTTTACAAGTAGAGATTTGACTGTTGAAGGAAGAAACCATAATAAGGCTTTGCATATCACGATGGAGTGTAAGGGCGCAGTGTTATCTCATGTACTGGTAGACACTGGTTCGTCACTCAATGTCTTGCCCAAGAAGGCATTGATGAAGCTGGAAGTTGATGGTTTGATCTTAAGGCCTAGTGAATTGGTGGTCAGAGCATTCGATGGGACCCGACGATCTGTGTTTGGTGAGGTGGAATTGCCCGTACAAATTGGACCACAGGTATTCAAATCCACGTTCCATGTAATGGACATACAACCTGCATATAGCTGCTTATTGGGACGCCCTTGGATTCACGGAGCTGGAGCTGTTACTTCTACTCTACATCAAAAGCTGAAGTATGAGTTTGAAGGGCAGGTTGTGACAGTGTGTGGGGAGGAAGACATCTTTGTGAGTCACTTGTCCACATTCAAGTACATTGAAATGGATGGGGAAATTCATGAGATGTTGTGCCAATCATTCGAAGCAGTCAATATTGACGATGCACCTGAGTCTTCTTCTGTACCAGTTGGGGCTGGTACCTCCATTTCATCTTACAAACAAGCTGTCGAAGTCGTCAGGGCAGGCAACGCCCAAGGTTGGGGCCGGTTGATAGAGACCCCAATGAAGGAAGACAAATTTGGTATTGGTTATCATCCCTCTACAACTTCAGATGCGGGGAGCAGGGGACCCATTACTTTCAATAGTGGGGGAATTATCTACATGGACCAGTCTTGTGCAGCCACAGAGGATAGTGTTGACAGTAATTGTGACCTGGACAACTGGGTACGCCCTCATGCTCCGGGACAACAAGTGCAGAACTGGTCCGTTGAAGAAGTCATCCGGGTTACTCTTCAGACAGAGTAATTTTTCTTTGTTTTTTCTAACCATAATGCATGACAAAATCTTGCGCTCTGCCCAAGGCGTATAGATTCATTTGTAGGGCCACCATGGTTGCATTTGCAATGTTTAATCATTAATAAAGGACGTTTTGCAATCAAATTTTGTTCTCTGTCTTTCAGTTTTTATTTTTGCACAAAATATAAAATGGCAATGTTTCATTTTCTTTTGTTTTGCTTAAAAATAAATTCTAAAATAAGGCATGAACCCGTTCATGCAGACTTGATCCTCCGGATACCACTGATAACGATTTTGATATGGCCATGTATGACTTTGACAATCCGATTTATCAAGCCGAAGAAGGGGATGAGAAAGATTGTGAACTCCCTGAAGAACTGGCCAGATTGTTGAAACAGGAGGAAAGGGTCATCCAGCCTCATCAGGAGACTGTAGAAATCATCAATATTGGTACCAAGGACGCCAAAAAAGAGATCAGGATTGGTGCCAGCTTGCAAGCAGATGTGAAGCAAACTTTGACGGAAATGTTGCGCGAGTATGTTGACATCTTCGCCTGGTCGTATCAAGACATGCCGGGGTTGGATACAGATATTGTCGTGCACAGGTTACCGTTGAGAGAAGAATGTCCGCCAGTCAAGCAGAAACTTCGTCGGACTCACCCCGACATGGCCTTAAAGATTAAGGAGGAGGTCCAGAAGCAGTGGGACGCTGGTTTTCTTGCTGTGACAAAGTATCCTCCATGGGTAGCCAACATCGTGCCTGTACCGAAGAAAGATGGAAAAGTGAGAATGTGTGTGGATTATCGAGATCTTAATAAAGCTAGCCCGAAAGATGATTTTCCACTACCTCATATTGATGTGCTGGTCGATAATACAGCTCAGTTTTCAGTGTTCTCATTTATGGACGGTTTCTCCGGGTACAACCAGATCAAGATGGCACCTGAAGACATGGAGAAGACCACGTTCATTACTCCGTGGGGTACATATTGTTATAAAGTAATGCCTTTTGGGTTGAAAAACGCAGGGGCAACGTACCAGCGGGCGATGGTGACATTGTTTCATGACTTGATTCATAAGGAGATCGAATGTTATGTAGATGATATGATTGCCAAGTCGAGAACAGAAGAGGAACATCTGGTTAACCTGAAAAAGTTGTTTGAAAGGTTGAGAAAGTTCCGTCTGAGATTAAATCCAAACAAGTGCACGTTTGGGGTGCGTTCTGGAAAGTTGCTAGGTTTCATTGTGAGCGAAAGAGGAATCGAGGTTGATCCTGCCAAGGTGAAAGCAATACAAGAAATGCCTGAACCGAGAACAGAAAAAGAGGTTCGTGGTTTCTTGGGTAGATTGAACTACATTGCAAGGTTCATATCTCACCTAACAGCCACGTGCGAACCAATATTTAAATTGTTAAGGAAAGATCAAACGGTCAGGTGGAATGACGATTGCCAATTGGCATTCGATAAGATAAAAGAATACTTGCAGGAACCTCCGATTCTAATGCCTCCAGTTGAAGGGAGACCACTGATAATGTATCTGACAGTGCTTGAAGGTTCCATGGGTTGTGTTCTCGGTCAACATGACGAGACAGGTAGGAAGGAGCATGCTATTTACTACCTGAGCAAAAAGTTCAATGATTGTGAGTCCCGATACTCAATGCTTGAAAAGACATGCTGTGCACTGGCATGGGCCGCTAAGCGATTGAGGCAATATATGGTTAGGCACACAACCTTGTTGATTTCAAAAATGGATCCTATCAAGTATATTTTCGAGAAACCAGCATTGACAGGCAGAGTTGCACGGTGGCAAATGGTCTTGACAGAGTATGACATTCAGTACACTTCACAAAAGGCCATCAAAGGAAGTATCTTGTCCGATTATCTTGCGCAACAGCCGATTGATGATTACCAACCCATGAAGTTTGACTTCCCTGATGAAGACATCATGTTTCTCAAAGCTAAAGACTGCGAGGAACCACTTCCGGAGGAGGGGCCAGACCCTGAATCCAAATGGAGTCTGATGTTTGATGGGGCTGTCAATATGAATGGGTGCGGAGTTGGAGCAGTTCTTATCACGCCGGAAGGTGTTCATATGCCTTTCACTGCCCGAATAACTTTCGGATGCACCAACAATGAAGCAGAGTACGAAGCTTGTATAATGGGGATCGAGGAGGCGATTAATCTACGGATTAAGACCCTTGATATATATGGTGATTCAGCTTTGGTAATCAATCAAGTGAAAGGGAGTTGGTACACGCACCAAGCAAATCTAGTGCCGTATAGAGATTATACGAGAAGATTGCTGACATTTTTCACAACAGTGAAACTGTACCACATTCCTCGAGATGAGAATAGGTTCGCTGATGCCTTGGCCACTCTGTCTTCTATGATCAAAGTGCAAAGATGGAACCATGTACCTAAGATTGAGGTATCCCGCCTTGACAGACCAGCATTTGTGTTTGCGGTCGATGCAGCGTCTGATGACAAGCCATGGTTTCATGACATTAAGTGTTTCTTGAAAAGTCAAGAGTACCCGTCCGGGGCATCGTCCAAAGACAGGAAGACGTTGAGAAGGTTAGCTAGTAGTTTCTTCCTGAACAAAGATGGCGTGCTGTATAAAAGAAATTTTGACACGGTCCTGCTTAGATGTGTGGATAGACATGAAGCAGACTTGTTGATGATTGAAGTGCACGAAGGCTCTTTCGGTACTCACGCCGGAGGGCATGCAATGGCTAAAAAGTTGTTAAGATCGGGATATTATTGGTTGACTATGGAGTCAGATTGTTGTAAATATGCCCGCAAATGCCATAAATGCCAGATCTATGCAGACAAGGTGCATGTGCCTCCAAATCCGTTGAGCATCATGTCGTCGCCTTGGCCGTTTGCCATGTGGGGCATTGATATGATCGGAAAGATTGAGCCTACAGCTTCCAATGGTCATCGTTTCATCTTGGTGGCAATTGATTACTTCACCAAATGGGTCGAAGCCGCATCCTATGCCAATGTTACGAAGCAAGTGGTCGCTCGTTTCTTAAAACGGGATATCATTTGCCGATATGGAGTTCCCGAAAGAATCATTACTGATAATGGTTCTAATTTGAATAATAAGATGATGGCTGAGTTATGCCGGGACTTCAAAATCGAACATCACAATTCTTCTCCGTACCGCCCAAAGATGAATGGCGCGGTCGAAGCGGCCAACAAAAATATCAAGAAGATTGTACAGAAGATGGTTGTCACGTACAAAGATTGGCATGAGATGTTGCCATTTGCTTTGCATGGGTATCGAACGTCGGTACGCACGTCCACTGGGGCAACCCCATTCTCACTTGTATATGGTATGGAGGCAGTGCTACCGGTTGAAGTAGAGATTCCGTCCCTCAGAGTTATGATGGATGTTAAGCTAGATGAAGCTGAATGGGTACGAGCCAGATTTGATCAGCTGAGCCTTATTGAGGAAAAGCGATTGGCGGCTGTATGTCATGGGCAATTATACCAGCGCAGAATGAAACAGGCATTTGACCAGAAGGTGCGTCCTCGGGTTTATAAAGTCGGAGATGTGGTACTCAAAAGGATCCTTCCTCCCAATACAGATCACAGGGGCAAATGGACTCCTAATTACGAAGGTCCATTCGTGGTTAAAAAGGTCTTTTCGGGCGGAGCTTTATTGCTTACAACCATGGATGGCGAAGACTTTTCATCCCCTGTCAACTCGGACGTAGTCAAAAAATACTTCGCATGAATAGACCCGCTGGATAATAAAAATAAAAAAAATCCAGGCAAAAAAGGGCATCCCGGCGAACCAAAAACAGAATAAGGTTCGGGCAAAAATTAGGGATATAATTAAAAAAATTTTGTACACCCGGTAAGTTGAAAACCCGAAAGGGCAACTTAGGCAAAAAAGGGTATCCTGGTGGATCGAAAACCTGAAAGGGCGGTCCACACAAAAGAGGGATTTAAGCGAATGACTATGGTTTGAGTTATCTGTACCCTATCACCGTTTGAACAACTGACGTTCTGAAGGATAGGAATCGGTCTGATCATTCCTCAGAAGGCAAGGTCGGGGAGTTTTGAAGACATACTGGTCATAACAGAATGGAAACTCAGTGGAATTCCGTTTTCACATTGCCATTAGGATAGTTTCTTTTCTCAATTTTCAGCGATCACCTCTTTCCAGGGATTGCTTCCAGATGTAATTGCCTATTCTGGGCTCTCAGTCAATAAATTGAATTTCAGTAAAAAGCTTTCTATTTTTGTTTTATTGCTTTGTTTGCAAAAACGTCCTAATTTTTGATAAAACATTGCATTTGAAAACATGGCAGCCTTGCAATAACATGCGCAGAAAAAATATTTGAAATTACTTCGAATGTTGAATACTCCCGGATGGTGGATTCTAGCCACGCAATATTCGGGGCATGTGGGCATATTCTTTTGTTGCAGGTAGCAGGTGCAGATGATTTTAAGCACAAGACCAGCAATAAATCACCCCACGCAAAAGACGGGGGCAATTATGGGTAAGGAGATCGGCGTTCATCGTTCGGTCGACGATTGTTCATAACGGGTCGATATCAGTGAATTAAGTTCAACTGGGTACCGTTGCATCTTATTAAGTCGATTCTCTCATTCAGTACTTCCAACAGCTACAAGCTTTTCTATATCGATAACGGTCACAGGTTCCCCAAAAGAGTGGTCTCGTCGACACCGAAACTGATGGTCATTATCCCCAGCGAAGTCACAAGAGTTTGAAGAGGCTAGATCTTCTGTAAAATCCTCTTATGACATCCTTTGCGGGGACGAATTGTTGTGTTGACCAAGCATGGGGCACGATTGTTTCCCCAGCATGAAGTGTTGATCACCCCCAGTAGAGTTTGAGGACAGTTGGTCTTCTGTAAAATTCTCTCAAAAGGCATTCCCCAACACGAGACGCTTTAAAGCAGTTTTCTCCAGCAGAGTTTGTTATAAACTCGTCATCCCTAACGGAATTGTCTAAAGGGAAGCTCGCCTAACATGGGGCATTGTGGTACTTATCCTAAGCTTGACAGTCATATTCTTCAGCAGACTACTGTGGATTTGCTTTGGGTTTCCCCAACAGATCCCAAAGGACTCTTTCCTAGCAAGTTGCAGGGGAATTTTCTAACCAGGATTCGCATATCCCTGGCAGAGTAGCCCTGATACCCAGCAAGATCGTATCTCTGGTCATGGTATCCCCACAAAGGTCAGCATCGAATCTTGTCAGCAATACTCCCCAGCTGAGTTGTCGTTCTCCCCGCAGAGGTTTATCAGATCGACAGAATCTATTCCTCAACAAGGATGGTACAGCCTTTCCCCAGCCGGGTCAGAAGGTTGATAATCCCTATAAAGGATCTTGGGTTGAATAAATCCCCAAGCAGAGTTTTAATGGCTCATCTCCCCAGCAGGACGTCATTTAAAAATTCTCATCCCCAGCGGAGTTGCTGTGACCAGAATCCAGCCCCAAACAGATGGAATAATTCCTGGCAGAGTCATCATTCCCTCATATCTTAAAGTCCAATTTATTGTTGGCAAGCTTGACAATTCGAAGCAGACGGATTGTTCATCCATTCGCCAGCAGAGATATTATCCTCTCAGGAACCTCTAAAGTCAAGTCATTGATCATTGTTCCTCAGCAGAATCAGCAGAGATGTCTGACACGGATGCAGAGAGTAATACAATTTTGCAAATTCTTAAAGTCCAACAGTGGATTGGCGAAAGGTCCATCTAAGGGTGGCAAATTCTTAAAGTCCAACAGTGGATTGGCAAAAGTCCGTCTTCGGGTGGCAAAAGTCCAACAGTGGATTGGCGAAAGGTCCATCTAAGGGTGGCATATTCTCAAAGTCCAACAGTGGATTGGCAAAAGTCCGTCTTCGGGTGGCGAAAGTCCAACAGTGGATTGGCAAAAGTCCGTCTTCGGGTGGCAAAAGTCCAACAGTGGATTGGCAAAAGTCCGTCTTCGGGTGGCGAAAGTCCAACAGTGGATTGGCGAAAGGTCCATCTAAGGGTGGCATATTCTCAAAGTCCAACAGTGGATTGGCAAAAGTCCGTCTTCGGGTGGCAAAAGTCCAACAGTGGATTGGCGAAAGGTCCATCTAAGGGTGGCATATTCTCAAAGTCCAACAGTGGATTGGCAAAAGTCCGTCTTCGGGTGGCGAAAGTCCAACAGTGGATTGGCAAAAGTCCATCTTCGGGTGGCACGAAGCTGCAAAGTCCACCAGTAGCGTGGCAAGCCAGTAGTCGTCTGGCGTCGTTCAAAAAGACATTTGCAAAGTCCACCAGTAGCGTGGCAGGCCAGTAGTCGTCTGGAATTGCATAAAAGACATTATTAAAGTCCACCAGTAGTGTGGCAAGCCAGTAGTCGTCTGGCGTCGTTCAAAAAGACATTTCCAAAGTCCACCAGTAGTGTGGCAGGCCAGTAGTCGTCTGGAATTGCATAAAAGACAGTATTAAAGTCCACCAGCAGTGTGGCAAGCCAGTAGTCGTCTGGCGTCATTCAAAAGACAGATTTCTCCGACGACGTTTCATCGAAGATTCAATCCAGCAGTCTCGTTGGGTTTATATCCCTTTTCTTCTTCACCATCCAGAGCAAATTTTTGGTTATATTTGGTATTCAATCACTATATACCTTGAAAGTCCGAAAGCAATTGCTTTCAGGCATTCAGGTCTACAGCGCTTGAATAGGGGCAGCTGTAATACCCCAAAATTTGCTCTCCCCTTTTGGCATCATAGCATGGCATTATCATTTATCATATCATATCCATCTCATTAGCATTGCATTGCATTTAACATAGAAAAATGAAGCATGGCATCCTTCTTACCATCAGGGCATGTGATCAGGTGGAAGGTGGACAATCAAGGGATCATTCAAAGCACAAAAAGGTCAATCAAGTTGCCTCAAGGCAAGCCAAGAGGTTTTTTCCTGTCTCATACCATCTCAATTGATCATCCACAACCTCAAGGATAAGAGATACAATGGGAGATTGAAGCATTACATCCTACACTATGCAAGAAGTCCAAAAATTGAAGGAAAACCCTCAAAAGAGATAGCTCATTGATTCAAAATCATTCTCAAGTGGCATTTCTCATCATCCTTTAAGAGGATACACAACATGCTCTGAGGAATTTGAAATTGAAGACTGCACTTTTTCCTCCTAACCAGAAGGGGCTGAAATTAGGGTTTCCAATTAAATCAGGGTATCTCTGATTTTTTGGACAAAACTTGTTGTCATGGTATTCCATATGTCCCTAAGTGTATGTATGTGGAAAATTGCATCTCAATTGGTTTTAGAAGTGGTTCAATTGGAAGAAAGATCAAGAATCAGAGAAATTGGGGCAAAGTCAAATAATCAGAGGAAAAAGTCAACTCTTGACTTTTTGAGCCCAAAATCATGAAATTCATGTTGCATATGTCCAATGTACAAAATTTGGTCAAGAAACTCCAAAGGAATCATGAAAAAATCAAGATGTGGAAAGTTGCCATTTTTGGATGAAGAAGGGTTACTAAAAATAGCAAGTTTTGGCCATTTTGCATCAGAATTTGAACCAAGGCCATTTAAATTTGGAGCACCAAATGAAAAATCCACTCTGCCTCAATGAAAGATCTTGTTTTAAGCTTCAAATCCATGTGTAGAACATCTCCATTGGATAAAAATTGAGAGAGATATGATTGATCAAAGTTTGGGGAAAGTAGGCCAAAACTAGGCCATGACCAAGAATTTTCAGGTCATGCACGCAGTCATTTCAACAAGCATGTGGTGGGCCAGAAGTCAACCCTAATTTCTCCAAGAAGAAAGCTTCAAATGGAAAATCTTTCAACATCAAAATTGTTCCTCTATGTGAGATCTTCAAAGTTGGTGTTTATCAATTTTTCATCTGATCAAAGGTCAAGAAGTTATGTTGAGTCCAATGTGCTTTAATCACGCTGAAAACCTAGGGGCCATGTTACCTTGTCAACCAACCTTGGCCACGCCCTCATACCAGTTCCAAACCTATGTGTTATAGGTCATTTTTCAACCTCTTCCAAGCATCATTTCATTTCATTTTTCGTACCAAACATGTAGCATTACATCTCCTCTTTCCAATGACTCCTAAAACACACCAATTCATTCATTGAGTAGAGAGAAAAACTTCCTCAAACCACCTCATGTTGATAACTGATGCATTGACAGACTGGTGCACGATTTTGGTTCACACACACCCCAAACACTTCATCACATCAGCTTTCCACATTAAACCAAACACACATGACTTACACATTGCACACTTGCCTTGGCATACATGAGAATGGAAAGAAACAAACTTGCTGAGCAAGTTTCACCTACAAAAGCCGTGCCAATTCACTTTCTCCTGGCTCCCACCATATCTCACCATGAGCCATCTTCACCATAGCACTGCTCTCCCTAACTAACTTGACTCAGTTAGTTAGGGATGACTCAGTTTAACCCACTCAACTCAATTAACCAACTCACTAAACCATGGTTAATTCATGATATAAATTCAAACTTCACTTCACAATTCAGTTTTCAACTTCATTTTCACACTCTCACTCAACTACACTTCATTCTCATTTTTCCTCTGAAATTCGCAAGCTCTCTCTCTCTGAAGCTTCTCTTCCTCTCACACGATTTCATCATCATCTACATCTGAATCCATCTTCAAGCCTCAACATCACACAGCATTGGAACACATTGAAGCTTGGTAGCATTGAAGAGATTGAAGTGTCTTCCACTGCATATTGAATTTCATCAACATTTGCAAGGATTTGTGAGCCTTTATTTGGCCAGTTGAAGATCAAAGAGGAAGCACATTTCTCTGGTTCTCTTTCAACTACAGTTTCCTACATTTTCAGGTTTCAATATCCTAAACTTTCTTGGCACGATTTACATTCTGTCTAGCTCGTGTTGTGATGATTTGAGCTCACTAAGAGCACTCCTCCATCTGGCTAGTTGATAGAGCTTCTTAGAAGCTTAGATCCAAAACCTAGGGCTAATTTCATTGCTTCGATTCTCTCTGTTTGTGTGTTGTTTATGAAAACTAATCCTAGATTCATGCTCTACGTGACTTCCTGAACATTTTGATGTGCATTGCATAAATTTCTGGATTGTTTGGTTGGTTGCAGCGCCGGAGAGTGGCCGGAGAAGGTGACCGGAGGTCCCTCTCCGGCCGGTGAGTTGATACTAGGGTTTGTGTGCGTTTTAATCTCGTTCGTCCATTTTTTTGATCGTGTGACTGAGAACGTGCCAACGCATTAAAAGACATGTGCATGTCATGTGCCAAAATTCTGAAGTCACTTAAGCGTGGTGTGGTGTAGTGCATGGTAGTGAGTGTGTGTCCTCACGCACGTGCATTGATTCTGTGTACTTTGACTTTGACTTGACTTTGAATTGATCTAATGGTTGTGAGTGGGTCAAGATTGTTGACTGCAGGTGCATTTTTGTTATTGTGTTTGGCGCGCAGACTTGGACTTATCCAGATTGATATTTGCACCCTCCTGTTTTGAAGCCCAATGCATTTACACTGTCTAATTGCTATGTTTGCACCCCCTTGCATTTTGCATTCATTTTTCATTTTTATTTCTTTCTACACGTTTGATTTCTAATTTTTAAAAATACCAAAACATATTGGAAAATTCTACAAAAATTCATGTGTATTCTTAAAACATTTAGGAAATTTTTCATGATTTTATTTTCTGATTTTATGACCATTTTGCCCCTGTTCCATTATTTCTTTTGAATTTCCATTTGTATGCATACTTAATGTGACATATGATTTTGTGCATTTTTGTTCTTGATCATAAAAATGATTTTGATGCCTTTCTTTTTGCATTGTGGTCACAATATGTTGAGGTATGTTTGAGATTTATGAGATGATTTTTAAGTCTTTTTTGGATGACTTTTGATGTGTTGCTTTGAGCATGAATGCATGAAACTTCCATGAGACTTTGACCTAATTGTTGAGTGACTTTGGTTCTGATTCATTGCTTGTGGACTTGATATGTTAATGGCATGTGTTTAAGGTGTTTGATTGGTGAAAGTCATAATTTTTGAAGCATGTTTGCTATTTGTTTGAAGCATGAAGTTTAACTTGTTCATTTTGTGAATGCATGCCTCATGTTTGGTTTGCTTGATCATGAAGGCACTTGTGCCATGAGTTGTGGTTTTGTTTGAGGATGTATAGCATGTTAATTGACTTCTGATTGTGACATTTGGGTTTCATCTTTGCATGTTTGATGTTTATCTTGCACCTTAAGTCACTTGTTTCACAAGTGTGAACCACATTCACATCACTTCCCCTTTCCTTCTTTGCTTCTTGTTGGATTGAGATTTTGTTTGCATGATTTGGTATGCTCATTTAGGATAACATTAGGTTGTGTAAATATGAGTTACATTCTGACTTGGAAGCATGTATAGCATTTAATCTCATTTTACTTTGTTTGTCAACTTGTTTGAATTTGATTTGTTCATTATACCTTCTTACTTTACTTGTAAGTGATTGTGCTAACCATGTAGGGGCTTTGGTAAGTTTCAATTGAGTGTGGATAAGGAATCCACATTCAACTTCTATCCTTTCTCTTTTACAATTTCATTTTGTGTTTTGTTAAGCACTTATGTGCTTTCTTTTAATAACTCATTACTTTCCCTTTTGAATTACAATTCATCTTCCATTTTGGAAGTGAATTGTTTAATTCTTTCTTTCTTTAGACTTTAGGTTGAAACCTCACAAACCTTTAGGATCACTCTCTTTAATCTTCAATTAGGATTGAGTCTTAGTCCACATAGGTTTTACCTTTTCTCCTCTCTTGAGTCTCTTTTCTCATCTCAAAGAAAATTCAAAACATATAATAAAGGTAGGCATTTATTGCATTTAGGCCTTTCATATAAAGAAAAGATTATAAGGGGTCTTCTCTTGTAATCTTAAAATGTGTAGCATATAGCCCATCTTGGGTCAATGTGTTAAACATTTGATCTTGTATGAGGGACTTAAATGCAATACTTGTTGAAAATACAAATAAATAAAAAACACTTCTTCATTTCTTAATCAACAAAAACACTTAATAAATACAAGTATGCTAGTGTGTTTGAACCTTGATAATTGGAACTAAGTGTGAGGGTCTTCTTCACTCTTAGTGTGCTTTCTTACCCATTCCATCTTGGAATGTGAGGATGTACACATTCCAATGACTAAGATTCAGATACACTATCATATGCAAACAAATGAAAAAAACTCTTAAAAGACAAAAACAAACAATAACGTCTTTCCTTAGGGAATTCTTTTCTCACCTCATTCACTCTCAACGCACGAACGCGCTTCTACTCGTTCTCTTGCAAGATGGTAACGCACTCGGACCAGCGAGCCTGCAACACCTGAGCTAGAACGTCAGCCGTTCTCTAAAAAACACAAACAATTCATCCCTAGTGAGGGGAACTACGTCGCTCTGATTCTCATGCTCCCGATGAGATACGTAGGCAGTGGGGTAGGGCCCATGCGAGCACTTCTTTTATTTTCCCTACATTTGGTTCTCGTTCCTTTTCCAGTTCTCTTTTCGTTCCTTTTCCAGTATTCTTTTCTATCACCCTTTGATCGAGACAAGCAAGCGTGGATCCCATCGGGTACGATGGACGCGAGGGGGTGCTAATACCTTCCTCTCGCGTAACCGACTCCCTTACCCACTTCTCTTGGTCGTAAGACCATGCTTTTCCTTTCCCTCAGGTTTACGCGGTGTTTCCTTTCCCTCTCTTGGGATAAATACACATTGCTGGCGACTCTGTTCGGTGCCACTTTCGCGTTTGTACTAGGATGAAAATCCCGGGAGCGACACATGGACATCCGGGCAACGTACAGTTGTTTATTAGGAAGACCTTGGATACATCAGGCTGGAGCGGTTACTTCAACCCTCCACCAAAAGCTAAAGTTCGTCAAGGATGATCAGCTTGTCACGGTTTATGGGGAACAAGCCTTGCTTGTGAGTAACTTATCATCATCTACTTGTGTGGAACCCAAGGAGGTTATTGGAACTCAGTTCCAAGCACTATCGGTGAGCAAGAACAATCAATCCGAAGGAGGAACGTCGATTTCCTCATTCAAGGATGCTATCAAAGCGGTCGAGAGTACCGATACAAAAGGATGGGGACAGCTTGTTATTCCTATTGACAATAAAACAAAGAAGGGTCTTGGTTTTTCTGCAACCAGTACCCAGACAGCTGCTAACGATGAAAGTTTTCATCCCCTTCAAAACTTCTTCCACAGTGGAGGGTTTCTTCACCCAGTGTCTCAGACAGTTCATGCTATCAATGAGGAAGATCCCTCTGACACAAATGAAGAATGGAAGTCCTATCTCAACAAGGACGGTTATATGTCTCAGGAAGAGGTGCCTATGCCTTTTTGCTTTCCTACAAAAAGTCCGAGATTTATACCAAGATCAGATGTCGAAATGATCTACGGAGATTGTGATCCGGAAGGATGCCGTGCTCCACCAAATTCATTAGAGGAAGACACTCCGATGAAAGACAATTTTGACTACAATTACTACGGCCCGATGGATGGCCTGCCAATGTGGCAGCCTTACCCAGGAAACTTGGGGCCAGAAAGTCAGCCGAGTAATGAAACTCAGCTAAGCATCATTGAACAGAATACCTGTGTCCCCACCATGTCATGGGATCAACACTCAGGTCATTCAGAAATTACTCAACATGAAGATTAATTCGCAACGTTCGCAGGACTTGAATTCATCAACTATGCTTTTCCTGAGGTCAACGTCATCGAAAGGGATGATTTCTCCAGTTCCAAAGAAGTTTGGGACACTTTGGGACAACCAAGTGGAAAGTACGACTATATGGTCAAGTACACCGCTCCCGAAAGCTCTCGTATCAGGCTCGAAGATATCCAGTCAACTGGATGGGGAGATACAGCTGAGAGCACAAATGCTATGCAAAATGCAACAGAGGAATCCTCATACGACAATTCTGCTTGGGAGACAGATTCCAATGATCCTGCTCCACCAGAAATCAGCGTCATTTCTGAACACAAATCAAGGAAGGTGCCAGACTTTGTGATTCACCGAGGAGTTCGCCGCCAATGGGTTACCGTCGAGGTTCCGAAGGTCATTCATCAGTCAAAGTAAATGCCATCTTTAACCTTTCACCCTGCCCAAGTGAAACGGATGTTTTGATAGGGCTCACTTTCTGTAAATTTCCCTCTTCGCTTTGCCCAAAGCGACAAAGTTTTGTTTTATAGGGCTGTAGTTTCAAGATTCGACTTGTTCGTTAATAAAATAACGTCGTTCTGTAATTTCCGCATTAATTGTTGTTTTCTCTTTTTGCTTTTTCAGAAAATGGTAATCCTAAAAAAAAAAAAACATGTAAAAATAAAAACAAGCAGTAAAACAAATACACTGCACACACTTTCATTTTTCTCTATCTCTTCTAAACACGAATCATCACGTCATGCAGATTGCTTGTTTTATACCCCGTTGAAACATACGATCCGATGCCTTCTTCCAACTTTGAGTTCCCGGTATTCGAGGCTGAAGAAGAAGTTGACAACGAAATTCCAGAAGAGATCTCCCGACTACTCAGACAAGAGGAAAGGTCCATTGAACCGCACAAAGAGCCGTTGGAAACGGTAAACTTGGGTTCAGAAAAAGAGAGAAAAGAAATCAAGATCGGAGCACTGCTCAGTCCAACTGCCAGAGAGGGTTTGATAAAGCTCCTTAAAGAATTCCCCGATGTGTTCGCTTGGTCCTATCAGGATATGCCAGGGTTGGATACCAGCATCGTGGAACATCATTTACCATTAAAATTGAAATGTCTGCCAGTAAAGCAAAGGTTGAGACGCACTCACCCGGACATGGCCATCAAAATCAAAGAGGAGGTACAGAAACAGATTGACGCGGGTTTCCTCGCTACATCTGAATATCCTCAATGGTTAGCCAACATCGTACCCGTTCCCAAAAAGGATGGAAAGGTCAGAATGTGTGTTGATTACAGAGATCTAAACAAGGCAAGTCCAAAGGACGACTTTCATTTACCACACATTGACATGCTGGTTGACAGCACAGCAAAGTTCAAAGTATTCTCCTTCATGGATGGATTCTCGGGCTATAATCAGATCAAAATGGCGCCGAAAGACATGGAGAAAACTTCGTTCATTACCCCATGGGGTACCTTTTGTTACAAGGTAATGCCGTTCGGTTTGAAGAATGCCGGGGCAACCTATCAAGGGGCCATGACTACTCTGTTTCATGACATGATACATAAGGAAATCGAGGTATATGTCGATGATTTGATTGCAAAATCAAAAACAGAGAGTGAGCACGTTGAACATCTGTCAAAATTGTTCTAACGTCTAAGAAAATTCAAGCTCCGCTTGAATCCCAACAAGTGCACCTTCGGTGTCCGTTCAAGGAAACTACTAGGGTTCATCGTCAGCCAGAAAGGGATTGAGGTTGATCCTGACAAGGTCAAGGACATTCAAGAAATGCCTTCTTCGAAAACTAAAAAACAAGTCAGAGGATTCCTGGGACGTTTGAACTACATCTCCAGATTCATATTCCTTATGACCGCGACGTGTGCGCCGATTTTCAAGTTACTCAAAAAGAACCAGGATTGCGTTTGGACAGAAGATTGCCAAACCGCCTTCGACAGTATCAAGGAATATCTATTGAATCCTCCGATTCTATCACCTCCAGTGGAAGGAAGACCACATATCATTTACCTCACAGTCCTAGAGGACTCGATGGGATGTGTACTTGGCCAACAAGACGAAACCAAATGGAAAGAGTCTGCCATTTACTATCTAAGCAAGAAATTCACTGACTGCGAAACTCGGTACACAATGCTTGAGAAAACTTGTTGCGCTTTGGCTTGGGAAGCCAAACGTCTTCGCCAGTACATGATCCGTCATACTACTTGGTTGGTCTCCGAAATGGATCCAATCAAGTACATTTTCGAAAAACCTGCTCTCACGGGAAGAATTGCCCGTTGGCAGATGTTGTTATCAGAATATGACATAGAGTACCACGCTCAGAAAGCCGTTAAGGGAAGTATTTTATCCGATCATTTGGCTCATCAACCGATTGACAATCAAGAATCAATCGGGTTTGACTTCCCAGACGAAGATGTCATGTATCTAAAGATGAAAGATTGCGATGAACCGCTACCCAATGAAGGGCCAGAACCAGGTTCCCAGTGGGGACTTATCTTTGACGGAGCAGTCAATCATTATGGAAACGGAATTGGGGCAATCATTGTTACCCCTCAGGGTTCCCACATTCCTTTCACTGCCAGACTTACGTTCAAATGTACGAACAACGAGGCCGAATACGAAGCATGTATCATGGGTCTCGAAGAAGCGATTGATTTAAGGATCAAAAACTTGGACGTATACAGCGACTCAACCCTGGTGATCAATCAGATAAAAGGAGATTGGAATACATACCAATCAGGATTGATTCCTTACAAAGACTATGCAAGAAGGTTGTTACCCTTCTTCAACAGAGTCGACTTTCATCACATCCCTCGTGATGAGAATCACATGGCTGATGCATTAGCCACTCTCTCTTCCATGATTAGTGTAGGTCGATGGAATGACATACCTAAGATCGACATAATACGCCTTGAACGGCCCGCTTACATCTTCGCGATTGAAGCAGTCATAGACGACAGACCTTGGTATCACGATATCAAATGCTTCCTTCAGAAATAAGAGTACCCATCTGGGGCACTTAGAAAAGATAGAAAGACCCTTAGAAGATTGGCTGGAAACTTCTTCCTGAGCGGTGACACTCTTTATAAGAGAAATTTTGACATGGTCTTGCTCCGATGCGTCGACAGACCAGAGGCAGACATGCTCATGAAAGAAATTCATGAAGGATCCTTTGGCACTCATGCCAACGGACACACAATGGCGAGAAAAATCCTAAGAGCAGGGTACTATTGGTTGACCATGGAATCCGACTGCTACAAGTACATGAGGAGGTGTCACAAGTGTCAGATATACTCCGATAAAATTCATGTACCGCCATCACATCTCAAAGTTCTTTCTTCCCCGTGGCCATTTTCCATATGGGGAATTGATATGATTGGTATGATTGAGCTCAAGGCTTCAAACGGACATCGGTTCATCCTGGTAGCCATTGACTATTTCACCAAGTGGGTCGAAGCAGCGTCATTCGCCAATGTAACCCGACAAGTGGTGGTCCGATTTATCAAAAACAATATCATCTGCCGTTATGGTGTTCCAAGCGAGAACATTACTGATAATGTATCCAACTTGAACAATAAGATGATGAAAGAGTTATGTGCAGAGTTCAAGATCGAACACCATAACTCATCTCCCTACCGACCCAAGATGAACGGAGCGGTAGAAGCGGCTAACAAGAACATCAAGAAGATTGTTCAAAAGATGGTGGTAACCTATAAAGATTGGCACGAAATGCTACCCTTTGCTCTTCATGGTTATCGGACATCTGTCCGTACTTCAACAGGGGCAACCCCTTTCTCTCTAGTATATGGCATGGAGGCAGTTCTCCCCATAGAAGTAGAGATCCCATCAATCTGGGTATTGATGGAAGCGAAGCTCACCGAAGCTGAATGGTGTCAAAGTCGACACGACGACCTGAACCTGATCGAAGAGAAGCGAATCACGGCACTATGCCATGGTCAGTTGTATCAACATAGAATGAAGAGGGCGTTCGACAAAAAGGTCCGACCTCGTGTCTTCAGGAAAGGAGACCTTGTGCTCAAGAAGATACAATCATTCCTCACTGATTCTCGGGGCAAATGGACCCCAAATTATGATGGTCCCTATGTGGTCACGAAAGCTTTCTCAGGAGGCGCCTTGAGACTTGTAACCATGGACGGAGAGGAATTTGCCTACCCCACAAATGTTGATTTAGTCAAGAAATACTTCGCCTAAAACTAAAAAGACAAAAAACGTCTCGGTGGATTGAAAACCTGAAAGGGCGGTCCAGGCAAAAGTTAGAGACATGAAAAAGAATCATATCGATGGATTGGAAACATCATAGTACAATCCAGGCAAAAATTAGGGATAATGGCAAGTAGCTATGTTCAACAGATGCAAGTCCCTCAGCAGTAGTTACATCATCTATCGGAGGAAATCTCCCGTCAAAAGGTCATCTTCGACGGAAGCTCAGGATATCCCGAATTCAAAGTTGGTAGAAAGATAGTGGTCGTTATGTTTCAACGTAGCCCTTTTCCCTGTAAATTACCATTTTCTAACTTTGTATGTACTCTTTGGAATCACGCGTTTGGCTGATCTCCATCTTATCAATAAAATTTGAGCCCTTGTGCTTTTGTTTGTAATTCTTTACTTGTTTTAGCTTTACAGAACGACGTTGTTTAAACTTAATCAGCGATTCTTGAAATAAAACAAAAATGAATTTACCTGTTAAAAATTTTTCTGCTTTTAAAATAAAGATGGCAATTTCTTTTGACTGTTGAACATAAGAAGAACATCGATCGCTTCTCCCGAAGTAAGTGAACTTCAAAGTGCAGAATCAAAGTACTCCTTCTAAGCCAGTACTCCTGAATGAAGGATCAACTGTGTCAGAGACCATGTTTCGTCTGACATCCTCGGCCGAGTTCTCATCTCCTAAGCCCGATCAACATAGCTCCCAACGGGACTATCTCTCCTAAGCAAGGTGGAATTACTATTTTGAATCAACGGTACTTCTTCGCCCCGCGATGGCCGAGTATCCAATTGTGTTCATCCATTAGTCTGTATGTCGCGTCAGTTTTGTCAGCATATACATACGTACTTCATGCATTTTTGATTTGCATTTACATTTCATATTGCATCACTATCACTCTAGTCGGTCTTGTCCCCTAGTGGTAGAAGTCCTCTCAATCGAGTTGTCAGTTCTTGCCTCGTCAGGAAATACTGTGTCTGAACAACCTCGCTTCTAGTTTAATTCTGGATAGAAGTTGGTCCTTGGCCACTTTGATAACTTGAACCTCTGAATGACCAGAGAAACCTTCAGCAGACATCACTCTTCGCCATTGAAGATGATATCCTTGCTTTCCCAGATTAAGGAAAATCCACAGAGAAAGCCTCGTGATCAGAGATTCGGCAGCACGCCAGTTTTGCTCCGAAAAACCACTGATGAGAAGGTCATTGGCACCTCAAAATTGGACCCCATCATATGGCGTTTCTCCGGGAAGATCCCGAGAAAAGTATGATGAAAGATCCCAAATGAAAACAGTCTCTCAAGAGACTCGCTTTCCCCAGTAGAATCGACAAATGGCATCTCCAACAGAGAAGTTTGTGCAACTCTACAACTCAAACGTTGGGTTCTCCAGCAAGTCTGACATCAAACCTTTTTCCGTCAAATGGCATCTCCCCAGGAAAATTCGGCGAGAAGTTTGAGGGAAAGCCGCTACGCATAGCGTCCCTTGTCAATAAAGTTTATTGACAAAAGAAACTAAGACCAGTTCCTTAGTAGGTAACCAGGATCGAGGGGAAGTTTAAATCAGAAACTGAGACCAGTTCCTTGGTAAGAAATCAGGATCGAGGGGAAGTTTAAATCAGAAACTAAGACCAGTTCCTTGGTAAGAAATCAGGGTCGAGGGGAAGTTTAAATCAGAAACTGAGACCAGTTCCTTGGTAGGAAACCAAGAACGAGGGGAAGTTGACAAAAGAAACTAAGACCAGTTCCTTGGTAGGAAACCAGGATCGAGGGGAAGTTTACCTTTTCTAAGCATCATCGCTTAGCTAAAGAAGATGAATGCGCAAGCTGCCATTCATAGCGATCAAAATTTCAGATATTCCGATATTTAATCCTCTTGCACCCCGAATGTTCGAATCCCTTCGTCATTCACACCTTCGGGTCCAAGAAGATTAAATAGGGGCATCTGTAATACCCCAAATTTTGACCACTAAAGTTTCCCATCATTGTGCAAATCATCATCACAATATGGATGTACCTTTATGCTTCATCAGTCTCCCCAAAGATGGGTGAGCATCCAATACAATCAAAATTAGGGTTTCAAGCCCTCTCTGAGCTTTAGACAAAGGATCAATCAAGAAATGACATGAGCTTCAACTTTTCTAATCTCTCAAACATCCACAATGGATCAAAAAGGATTCCCACTTCAAGGATTAAGCACAAGGCTGCTCCCTTCTAGGTGGATCAAGTCCCAAGATCGACAGTATCACCAAATTAGGGTTTTGGTCGACCAGGGCCTCCAGATGGAAATTTTCATCTGGGCACAAGGCAATGATCCAAAACATAACCTAATATACTTCATGGAACCTCATAAACCCATGCATCAAGTCAATTTTGCCTCAGGGATGCATTCATCAAAAATCAGGAATTAGGGTTTCTTGACCTAATTCACCCCTAAGTTGACTTTTGGGACAAACCATGAGCCAAGAACTCAAGACATGATTTGAGGGTCTCTAATATACCATATTGATCCATTTGGAACAATGGATTGATCCAAGAAGTTTGAGCAACAAGTCTCAATTTCATCTGCACCACAATTAGGGTTTTAAGGGAAAAGTCAACTGTAACTTTGACTTTTGACCAGGACATGCTCCCAAACCCTAGACCATGCCTTAATGTACCCTATGACACCCATGGAACATGTCCATCAAGTTTGATTTAGGTCAAGGACATGATTTCCTGAAGAATTGCACAATTTGGAATTCATCTGATAAAAAGTCAACTGTGCACAAAAGTCAACTTTGACTTTTTGAGATTTTTCACCAAAATGGATTTTTAACCCTAAAATGATGTTAATGTATGATTTGAATCATCATTCATCAAGAAAAATCAAGAAAAGTGAGATAACTTGTAAAAGGGGTAACCATAAAACTTAGAAATTTTTCTAAGTTAAAAATAAAGTGGCAAAGGTACCAACTTTGGAGGACCATAACTCCTAAACCACAAGGCCATTTTTTCTCATCCAAAGATGGATTTGTAGCCCTCATTATCACCTACAAAAACGTCAACTACAAGTCATTCCAATTCATTAAGGATTTTGAGTTATGGAGTGATCAAATTGGCTGAAAAGTGAAAATGTCACTTTTTCCAACACTTAGTGAAATTTTCACTAAGTCAGATTTTGCTTCACTTTTTGCCAAATGTAGGGGGATTTTTCACTTGGAATCAAAAGAGATCAAAACCAAACTTGTTCAAACAGTTGTTGTATCATGTAAGGGCTTTCCAAAATGGCCAAGAACATTGCCAAATTCAACCTACATCATGAGATACAACATTGGCAAGTTGCCTTGCTGAAATCTGTCAAAGCAAGGCAGAATTTGCATTTTGGCTCGATTTGCCAAAATCAGCCAATTTCAATTGCTCCAATCCACTTGGACACCTCTGAGGATTGAATCCAAAGGGGACAATCACTGAGCCAAGCCTCCAAGGTCCAAGGAACAAGAAATAGCATGTTGAACCTAGAATGGCCAAAATAGGGACAAGACTTCAAATTTGGAATGAGGCATTCAATGGAACCATCAAGGTGGCATGGACTGAGCCATTCTCATCTGAAATCAGTCAAGACTTATCCAAGACCAAGGGGACCAAAGCTCTGTGCCCTAACCTCTACTCAATGGCTAGAGGAGACTTGGATTTTCATTTGCCAACATTGGCCAAACCTACTTACCAGCTGCCATGCACTATTCCTTGCAAAACAAACTTGCTCTACTATAAATAGAGCTTAATTGTGGTCAGTTTGAGTACACCAAAGCCATCTAACAGATGCTTTCTTCAAAATCTCTTTTTCTTGGCAAAAAATGCCTTTCTTAGCAAGGTAGCTATCGGGTTTTGAGTTTGAGAGCAATTCTGCACAAACCAATCACTCACACACCTCATATACATCACATATGAGCTGATCAAACACTCACATAACTTCTGAAACATCAATTTCATGAAATCACCAGCTGGTTGCTCAAATTTTCAAACAAAGTGCAGCTGAGGTACCACAAAATGATCCAGCCAGTTTCAATCAAGTCCAACCATCCAAACACAATCCATAGGGTGTAGGGAAGCTGTTCAGATCATCACAACTCATCTGTAACACCTCCAAATCAAAAATCACTTTGGACTTGCTGTCACGACTTGGAGGTAAGCACATACTTGGTCATCTCTCAATCTATGCATATTTCCTCGCACAATAATTTGGCCATATGTTCATAATCATGCATGGAATGTTTTCCCTCAATTAATTGCATTGTTTGAATCGTGTATCAAAAATCCTAGCCTTCATGCAGAAATTAGGGTTCTTGAGGTCTCTTCGTGATTTCTTGTTGTATGTTTAATTTAAATGAAATTAAAGTACATAGACATGATCGTGAGGTTGAGACGAGCATAATGATATGTGGATTGCATGATATGATTACGTATTCATGGAGATTGGATAGAAAACGCAAATCTGGGCAAACTGAAAAACGCGCGTGTTCTTGGTGTTGTTCTTGGCGCCATTTTTAGAAATTCAAATATTTGAATTTTGTGATTTTGTTTAATTGATTCAAAAATTAATTTCTCTCTGAGTTTTAATGATTTTGAGTTGATTTTTTTTTTAATAATTCACAAAAATGTTAAAATATTTTATTTTCCCAAAAAATCCCAAAAATATTATTTATTTCATATAATTGATATTTTTGTAAAGAATTAATATTTTAATTGTTTTTGGCATTTTAAATATTTTTTCTACATTGATTTTGCAACTTTTAATGCTTTCTAATTATTTTGTAGGCCAATACTTAATTTTTGAAGCATTAATCCAAGATCACAATTTGTTTTCCATGTGTTAAACAATTTTTGATCATTTTTAATTGAATTTTTATTCAATTAAATACATTTTTGAAAACAAATTAGGGTTTTTGGATTAATTCAACCCTCACAAATCATTTTCAAAACTTTTTGGGCCTCTTGAGAGAGTGTAAGACCCATCCCCCCCTTGTACAAAAACTTTTTGGGCCTCATCCATTGTATAAGTCCCTCTGTACAAGTAAACGGCGCGATCATCGCCCGTTTAAAATAAAAATCATCTGGGCCTCTCCTTGAGCTATAAGACCCATTCAAAACACTTTGGGCCTCTATTAGAGTGTAAGACCCAATCCCCCTTTTAACCAAAACATTTTGGGCCTCACTTATTGTATAAGTCCCTCTGCGTTAAAAGAAAATCTCGGCGCGATCGCCATTTTAAACGAAAAATCATTTGGGCCTACCATCGTGTTATAAGCCCCACTCTTTTCTTTAAACCTTTTTGGGCCTCTTGAGAGAGTGTAAGACCCATCCCTTTGTACAGAAAACCATTTTGGGCCCCAGTCACTTGTATAAGTCCTGCTGTACAAATTCAACAGTGCGCTCACTGATAAAACCCTGGGCCTCTCCTTGAGCTGTAAGCCCCAAATCTTTCTTTTTCAAAGCACTTTCTTCTTTGATTTTGAATATACTGTTGTTTTCAATCTTTCTTTGTTGAACAACTAACCAAACAGCATGGAAGCACTCCAACCGAGTAAGTGGTTATCGCTTTCGTTTACTGCTTTCATATTATAAACTGTATTGTGGGACTGCTCACTGTAAGTCTCCTTTCATAAGCTCATATCTACTGTGTAATAATAGTATAGATATTTCGAGTTTCCCCGACAACTACGTCTAGAACTAGGTGACGCCGTTTCGCTTATTCGTAGAAATAGACGCCTAGATCCCCAATAGGAGCACCAGATACAGTCTTCTCTTCGGCTGTCCTCCTTAGGAATCGTCAAGAAGCTCTACTCCCCCAAGATGAATGTATTCTCCGTGAATGGCATCTTTGAGTTTCTTCCAAATTCTCGAACTTTCCTGACTTGATCTATTCCTTGTGGATAGCTTGCCTTGATTGTCTCGGGGTTTGGGTACCCGCTACGGTCATAATCTTGGACCTTAACTAAGGAACCCTCTTTAAAAGCTAAAAGTCGCTGGATAGTAAACCTCGCACGTTTACCAATGGTTTTTATCTTTAAAAGAGTTATCTCTCCTAATGGAAAGGAGATGATAGACCCACGGGCTTCTTAAAAGCATCGGCCTCCTCTTGGGCATTATTCAAGGACACTACGGCTTCTTAGAAGTATTCACAGCCTCCTCTTAGGCTTCGTATAATGATCTCTTCCTCCGGGAATGATAGCCTCCTCTTGGGCTTCGTACAAGGACCCGTCGGCTTCTTAAAAGTTTCCAGCCTCCTCTTGGGCTTCGTACAAATTGTCCCGACGACCTCCTAGAGGTATAGGAACACAACTTAGTCATCTTCATAGAACATTCCTTTCATAGAGTCTACTACTGTTTCTCACAACATAGTACAAAAGATAAAACTCTAGACACGAACAGTCTAACTTCCTTGAGTCTCAAAGACATTCTCAAGCACCCTTCGTTAGATAGGAAGGAAACCCACAGACACGGACAGTCTAACTTCCTTGAGTCTCAAAGACATTCTCAAGCACCCTTCGTTAGATAGGAAGGAAACCCGCAGACTCGGACAGTCTCAATACCCTTTGGATTTCCCGTTCCCTCAAAGAAAAGGAAATATCCCTGATCCTCAAATCAAACCCCTGGGTACAGTGTTACTCATATAAGAACTGATTTTCTCTTTTAAAATCAGTATATTGGATCTGTCACTCAACTGAAACAGTTACAATAGCCTCCATCTCGGGCTTCGTACGAGATACCAAAATTCTCCCTAGTGGAGTCAAACAACCTTTTCGCCTCTCTCTCGGGCTTCGTACGAGACACATAAGAGACTCCCTCGTTGAGTCAGTCATCCCTTTTCGCCTCCATCTCGGGCTTTGTACGAGATACAAAAAGGTTTATATTGAGCCAAACAAATAGCCTCCTCTTAGGCTTTGTATAACGATATGCCCCACTAGGTCGAACCCTTTTAGCCTCTTTCTCGGGCTTTGTACGAGACACCAAATAGCCTCCTCTTAGGCTTTGTATAATGATTTTCCTAGCGGAAATTAGCCTCCTCTTAGGCTTTGTATAATGATTTTCCTAGCGGAAAGTATCCTCCTCTTAGGCTTTGTATAAGAAAACCACTGGTTAAATTAACCTTTTAGCATCAAAGCTGTGCCTTGTTCACAGTATACAAACATCAACAACTCCTTCCCCTTCATCTAATCGCTGTAAGCGGCAAGCCTCTGGATCATCTACATCCATGCCACTGTCCCTCTTTTAGCATGAGAAATTCCTAAGGAAAGATGGCATTGCTCTACACTGAGTTAAAGTCTTCTCCTTCAGGTTAAAACCCTTTCTTCGGAAATTATGGCATTGCTCGGATCCGCGTATCCCAGTTAAAGTAATTCTCCTTCTCCCCTCTTAGAGATGACAAATTCTCTCTAAAGCCGAGACCTTTCAGCTTCACATCTTGGGCTTTGAACAAGATACAAATCACCTTTCGCTTCACGTCTTGGGCTTTGAACAAGACATCAAAAACCAATTTCCTCCCATAGAATAGGAGGAACTACGAACGCTCTGATTTCCCTGTTTCGGTCAACGGGAATACGTAGGCATAAGATCGAAAGAAAAGATCTTAGCGAGCGCAATCAACAAAAAACCCAAATCCCATATCTCCATCAACCAAAAGCAGTATTTCAAAAGCATCAGCCCTAACACCCTAATCCTTTTTCCCCGCTAGAAATTCCTAAAAAGAAAGAAAACCGTATTGGCGAAAATACAAATAACCAGTACAAAGGCCCCCCACATTGATAGCATCCGTAACCTAACAGACCGCTGTTTAAACTCAGTATGCAAAGCAGAGTTAATTGGAGACATCTATTTCCCTTCCTTATTTAGCTCACAATAGGATAAAAAATGAATCGACCTGTAGTTAAAGCTCAAACCGCAGAGAGCGACCAGCGCTTAAGAACCGCGTCCAAAATCGCTCGCTACAGGAAGATCCCGAGAAAAGTATGATGTAAGATCCCAAGCGACAGCAGTCTCTCAAGAGACCTGCTTTCTCCCAATAGAAACAAATGGCGTGTCCAACTGAAAAGTTTGTGCAACTCTACAACTCAGACGACTGGGTTCCCCAGCGAGTCTGACATCAAAACTTTTTCCACTCAAATGGCATCTCCCCAGGAAAGTTCGGCGAGAAGTTTGAAGGAAAACCGCTACAAATAGGGTCCCTTGTCAATAAAGTTTATTGACAAAAGAAACTAAGACCAGTTCCTTGGTAGGAAACCAGGATCGAGGGGAAGTTTATTTCAAAAGAAACTGAGACCAGTTCCTTGGTAGAAAACCAGGATTGAGGGGAAGTTGACAAAAGAAACTAAGACCAGTTCCTTGGTAGAAAACCAGGATCGAGGGGAGGTTTATCCCAAAAAGAAACTGAGACCAGTTCCTTGGCTGAAGACCAGGATCGAGGGGAAGTTTACCTTTTTTAAGCATCATTGCTTAGCAAAAGAAGATGAATGCGCAAGCTGCCATTCATAGCCGTCAAAATTTCGGATATTCCGATATTTAATCCTTTTGCACCCCGAATGCCCGAATACCTTCGCCATTCACACCTTCGGGTCCAAGAAGATTAAATAGGGGCATCTGTCATACCCCAAATTTTGACCACTAATATTCCCCATCATTGTGAAAATCATCATCACAATATGGGGGAGCCATCTTGCCTTATTAGTCACCCCAAAGATGGGTGAGCATCCACTGCAATCAAATTTAGGGTTTCAAACCCTCTCAGAGCTTTTGACAAAGGATCAATCAAGGAATGACATGATCTTCAACCTGTCTAAACCTCTCAAGTAGCTACAAGGGATAAAGAGGACTCCTACTTTAAGGATTAAGCACAAAGCTGCTCCCTTCTAGGTGGATCAAGCCTTAGGATCGCCAGTGTCACCAAATTAGGGTTTTGGTCGACCAGGGCCTTCAGATGAAAATTTTCCTCTGGGCATGAGCCAAAGATCCAAAACATAACCTAATATGATCCATGGAACCTCATGGACCCATTCATCAAGTCAATTTTGCCTCAGGGGATGCATTCATCAAAAATCAGGAATTAGGGTTTCTTGACCTAATTCACCCCTGAGTTGAATTTTAGGGTAAATCATGAGCCAAGACCTCAAGAGAGGGTTTTAGGGTCTCTAATGAACTATATTGATCCATTTGGAACAATGGATTAATCTAAGAAGTTTGAGAAACAAGTCTCAATTTCATCTGCACCACAATTAGGGTTTCGCGAGGAAAGTCAACTGTAACTTTGACTTTTGACCAGGACATGCTCCCAAGCCCTAAGACATGATTCAATATACCCTATGACACCCATGGAACATGTCCATCAAGTTTGATTTAGGTCAAGGACATGATTTCCTAAAGAATTGCACAGTTTGGAATTCATCTGATAAAAAGTCAGCTGTGCACAAAAGTCAACTTTGACTTTTTGAGATTTTTCACCAAAATGGATTTTTAACCCTAAAATGATGTTAATGTATGATTTAGATCATCATTCATCAAGAAAAATCAAAGAAAGTGGGATAACTTGTAAAAGGGGTAACCATAAAAACTTAGAAAAATTTCTAAGTTATGGAAAAAGTGACACTAATGTGTCAACTTTGGAGGACCATAACTCCTAAACCACAAGGCCATTGTTCCCCATTCAAAGCTTGATTTGTAGATCTCATTGCCCTCTACAAAAGCTTCATACTGACCTATGTCCAAATTCCTCATGGATTTTGAGTTATGGAGTGATCAAAATCAAGAAAAGTCACTTTGTTCCAACACTTAGTAAAAATTTCACTAAGTCAGATTTTACCCTACTTTTTGCCAAATGTAGGGGGATTTTTCACTTGGATTCAAAAGAGATCAAAACCAAACATGTTCAAACAATTGTTGTATCATGTAAGGGCTTTCCAAAATGGCCAAAAACATTACCAAATTCACTTTCAGTCATGAGGTATGACATTGGGAAGTTGCCTTGCTGAAATCTGCCAAGGCAAGGCAGATTTTGCACTTTTGGTCGATTTGCCAAAATCAGCCAAATCCAAATGCTCCTATCCAATTGGACACCTCTGAGGATTGAATCTAAAGGGGACAATCACTGAGCCAAGCCTTCAAAGTCTTTGGAACAAGAAATAGCATGTTGAACCTAGAATTGCGAAAATAGGGACAAGACTCCAATTTTGGATTGGAGCATTCAATGGAAGCATCAAGGTGGCATGGAATGAGCCATTCTCAACTGAATTCAGTCAAGACTTATCCAAGACCAAGGGAACCAGCAGCCTGTGCCCTAACCTCTAGTCAATGGCTAGAGGAGACTTGGATTTTCATTTTCCAACATTGGCCAAACCTACTCAGCAGTTGCCATTCACTATTCCTTGCAAAACAAACTTGCTCTACTATAAATAGAGCTCAATTATGATCAGTTTAAGTACACCAAAGCCATCAAATAGATGCTTTCCTTAAAATCTCCTCTTTCACTCCAATTTTTCCTTCTAAGGCAAGTCACTATCGGGTTTTGAGTTTGAGAGCTTTTCCAATCAAACCAATCACACACACACACACACACCTCACATACATCATATAGAAGTGATCCAAACACTCACATAACATCTGGAACACAGATTTCACAAAATCACCAGCCAATTGCTCAAGTTCTTGACAGATTTGCAGTTGGGGTACCATCTCAAGTTCCAGATCATTTCAATCCATTCCAAGCATTTATACACACTCCATGGCACCTAGGGAAGCTATCCAGATCATTGGAACCTAGCTGTAACACCTCCAACACAAATCACGATCACCAGCTGCAAGTGATAAGCATGAGCTCTTCTAACTCTATGATCCATGCAATTTTTGCTGCACAATAATTTGGCCATATGTTCATAATCATGCATGGAATGTTTCCCCTCAATTAATTGCATTGTTTGAATCGTGTATCAAAAATCCTAACCTTCATGCAGAAATTTGGGTTCTTGAGGATTTTTCATGATTTCTTGTTATATGTTTAATTTAAATGAAATTAATTGTCATAGACATGATCGTGAGGTAGAAACGAGTTGATTGGTATGTGGATTACATGATATGATTAAGTATTCAGTGAGATTGGAGAGAAAATGCAAATCTGGGCAAAACTGAAAAACGCGCGTGTTCTTGCCTTTTCTTGGCGCCATTTTCCAATATTTGAATATTTGAATTTTGTGATTTTATTTAATTGATTCAAAAATTAATTTCTCTCTGAGTTTTAATGATTTTGAGTTGATTCTTTTTTTAATAATTCACAAAAATGTTAAAATATTTTATTTTCCCAAAAAATCCCAAAAATATTATTTATTTTGTATAATTGATATTTTTGCAAAGAATTAATGTTTTAATTGTTTTTAACATTTAAAATACATTTTCCACCTTGATTTTGCAACTTTTAATGCCTTCTAATTATTTTGTAGGTCAATACTTAATTTTTGAAGCATTAATCCAAGATCACAATTTGTTTTCCATATGTTAAACAATTTTGATCATTTTAATTGCATTTTTATTCAATTAAATACATTTTTGAAAACAAATTAGGGTTTTGGATTAATTCAACCCTCATAAATCATTTTCAAAACTCATTTGGGTCTCTAATAGAGTGTAAGACCCAATCCTTTTTTTGACCAAATCATTTTTGGGCCTCAATATATTGTATAAGTCCCGATACCGTCAAAAACAAACGGCGCGATCGTCGCCTTTTCAAAACAAACCTGGGCCTACCCTCGAGTAGTAAGACCCATTTCTTTTCTTAAAACTCATTTGGGCCTCTATTAGAGTGTAAGACCCAATCCCCTTTTAACCAAAACAAACTTTGGGCCTCGGATAGTTGTATAAGTCCCTCTGCGTTAAAAGAAATCTCGGCACGACCGCCATTTTAAACGAAAAATCATCAGGGCCTACCCTCGTGTTATATGCCCCACTCTTTTTCTTTAAACCTTTTGGGCCTCTTGAGAGAGTGTAAGACCCATCCCTTTGTACAGAAAACCTTTTTCGGGCCACAGTCACTTGTATAAGTCCCTCTGTACAAATTCAAACAGTGCGCTCACTGATAAAACTTAGGCCTCTCCTTGAGCTGTAAGCCCCAAATCTTTCTTTTTCAAAGCACTTTCTCCTTTGATTTTGAATATACTGTTGTTTTCAATCTTTCTTTGTTGAGCAACTAACCAAACAGCATGGAAGCTCTACAACCGAGTAAGTGGTTATTGCTTTCATTTACCGCTTTCATATACATATAACTGTATTGTGGGGCTGTTTCGCTGTAAGTCTTCTTTCATAAACTCATATCAACTGTGTAATAATAGTATAGATATTTAGAGTTTCCCCGGCAACTACGTCTAGCATTAAGCCCGTTGATCACTCTTAGAAATAGTCAATACTAGATCCCCATAGGATTACCAGACACAGTCTTCCCTCCTCTTGGGGTTAAACAATATGGAGACATGAAAGACAGCATTCTCTGTGAAACCTTTCATAGACTGTCACTCATAGAAGTTGTCAAAGAAACTCTATTCCCCAGAGATGATCTTTTCTCCGTGAATGGCATCTCTTGAGTTTCTTCCAAATTCTCGAACTTTCCTGGCTTGATCTATTCTCAGTGAATGGCATGTCTTGAACTTCTCGGGATTTGGGGACCCACAGGCTTCTTAAAAGCACTTGTCAAGAAACTCTATTCCCCAGAGATGATCTTTTCTCCGTGAATGGCATCTCTTGAGTTTCTTCCAAATTCTCGAACTTTCCTGACTTGATCTATTCCTTGTGAATAGCTTGCCTTGAATTTCTCGGGGTTTGGGGACCCATCGGCTTCTTAAAAGCATCGGCCTCCTCTTGGGAATTGTTCAAGGACCCACAGGCTTCCTAAAAGCAACCCCGCCTCCTCTTGGGCTTAGTACAAGGACCCGTCGGCTTCTTAGAAGTATTCACAGCCTCCTCTTAGGCTTCGTATAATGATCTCTTCCTCCGGGAATGATAACCTTCTCTTGGGCTTAGTACAAGGATCTCTCGGCTTCTTAAAAGTTTCCAGCCTCCTCTTGGGCTTTGTACAATGATTCTCCCCAGCGGAGTCAAACAACGTTTAGCCTCTCTCTCGGGCTTTGTACGAGACACATAAGAGACTCCCTCGTTGAGTCAATCACCCTTTTGCCTCCATCTCAGGTTTTATACGAGATACAAAAAGGTTCTTATTGAGCCAAACAAGCAATAGCCTCCATCTCGGGCTTCATACGAGATACCCAAAAGACTCCATCGTCGAGTCAAAACCTTTTAGCCTCTCTCTCAGGCTTTGTACGAGACACATATTAGCCTCCTCTTAGGCTTTATATAAGAAACCACTGGTTGATCCAATCAACCTTTTAGCATCAAAGTTGTGCCTCGTTCACAGTACACAAACATCAATAACTTCTTCCCCTTCATCTAATCGCTGTAAGCGGAAAGCCTCTGGATCATCTACATCCATGCCACTGTCCCTCTTTTAGCATGAGAAATTCCTAAGGAAAGATGGCATTACTCTACACTGAGTTAAAGTCTTCTCCTTCAGGTTAAAACCCCCTATAAAGGAAATTATGGCATTACTAGGATCCGCGTATCCCAGTTAAAGTAATCCTCCTTTACAGTCAGTCACCCAACAGTTGTGACGAACAGACCCCCTTTAGAGATGACCAATTCTCTCTAAAGTCAAACCTTTGGCTTCGTATCTTGGGCTTTGAACAAGATACAAGTAAACCCTTCAGCTTCACATCTTGGGCTTTGAACAAGATATATATCACCTTTCGCTTCATGTCTTGGGCTTTGAACAAGACACCAAAACAACCATTTCCTCCCATAGAATAGGAGGAACTACGAACGCTCTGATTTCCCTGTTTCGGTAAACGGGAATACGTAGGCATAAGATTGAAAGAAAAATCTTAGCGAGCGCAATCAACAAAAAACCCAAAATCCCATATATCATAATCTGAAGCAGTATCCTAACAAAATCCCAGAGAGAAATCAGTATTGGCGAAAATACAAATAACCAATACAAAGGCCCCCCACATTGATAGCATTCGTAACCTAACAGACTGCTGTTTAAACTCAGTATGCAAGTAGGGTTAATTAGAGACATCTATTTCCCTTCCTTCATCAGCTTTAATAGGATAAAAAATGAATCGACCTGTAGTAAACTGACTCTAGAGAGCGACCGCGCTTAAGAACCGCGCCCGAAATCGCTCGCTACACTTTGGTGTACTCAAACTGAACACAGTTGAGCTTTATTTATAGTAGAGCAAGTTTATTTTGCAAGGAATAGTGAATGGCAACTACTGCATAGGTTTGGCTAATGTTGAACAATGAGAATCCAAGTCTCCTCTAGCCATTGACTAGAGGTTAGGGCACAGGCTGCTGGTCCCCTTGGTCTTGGATAAGTCTTGATTGAACTCAGTTGGAAATGGCTCAGTCCATGCCACCTTGGTGTATGCATTGAATGCTCCAAAACAAAATTGGAGACTTGTCCCTCTTTTAGGCATTTCTAGGTTTGGCATGCTATTTTTGGTTCCAAAGACTTGGGAGGCTTGGGATCAGAGTTGGTTCCTCCTTGGTCCCCCCTTGAGGTGTTCAGATGGATAGAGTTGCTTGCCCTTTGCAAAATTTGAGCAAATCGAGCAAAACTCCAAAATCTGCCTTGCCATGACAGTTTGCAGCAAGGCACATTGGCATTGTCATATCTCATGGCTCAAGTGGAATTTGATGGAGTTCTTGGCCATTTTGGAAAGCCCTCATATAATACAACAACTGTTTGATCATAATTAGTTTTGATACTTTTTGGATCCAAGTGAAAAATGCCCCTACATTTGGAAAAAAGTAAGGCAGATTCTGACTTAGTGAAAATTTCACCAAGTGTTGGAAAAAAGTGACATTTTCACCTTTTGTGATTTTGATCATTCCATAACTCAAAATCAATGATGAATTGGAATGAGGTGTAGTTGAAGCTTTTGTATAGGGCCATGAGAGCTACAAATCCAGCTTTGGATGGGGAAAAATGGCCTTGTGGTTTAGGAGTTATGATCCTCCAAAGTTGGTGCCCAAGCCACCTTATTCCATAACCTAGAAAAATTTCTAAGTTTTTATGGTTACCCCTTTTACAAGTTGTCCCACTTTTCTTGATTTTTCTTGATGAATGATGATTCCAATCATACATTAACATCATTTTAGGGTTAAAGAACCATAATTATGAAAAATATCAAAAAGTCAAAGTTGACTTTTATGCACAATTGACTTTTTGTCAGATGAATTCCAAACTGCGCGATCCTCTATGAAATCAAGTCCTTGACCTAAATCAAACTTGATGGATTAATTTCATAGGTGTTATAGGGTGTATTGAATCATTTCCTAGGGTTTGGGAGCATGTCCTGGTCAAAAGTCAAAGGTACAGTTGACTTTTCTTGCGAAACCTTAATTGTGGTTCAGATGAAATTGAAACTTGTTGCTCAAGCTTCTTGGATCAATCCATTGTTACAAATGGACCAATGTAGTTTATTAGAGACCCTCAAATCCTCCTTTGAGGTCTTGGCTCATGTTTTGTCCTAAAAGTCAACTTAGGGGTGAATTAGGTCAAGAAACCCTAATTCTTGATTTTTTGTGAATGCATCCCCTGAGGCCAAATTGACTTGATGATTGGTTTCATGATGTTCCATGGAGTATTTTAGGATATGCTTTGAAGCATTGGCTCATGCCCAGAGGAAAATTCCCCTCTGGAGGCCCTGGTCGACCAAACCCTAATTTGGTGACACTCGCGATTTTGAGGCTTAATCCACTCAGAATGTTGCAGCCTTGTGCTTGATTCTTGAAGTGGGAGTCCTCTTGATCCATTATGGATGTTTGAGAGGTTAGACAAGTTGAAGATCATGTCATTCCTTGATTGATCCTTTGTCTAAGAACTCAAAGAGGGCTTGAAACCCTAATTTTGATTGTAGTGGATGCTCACCCATCTTTGGGGAGACTAATGACGTATGATGGCCCATCCATATTATGATGATGATTTTCACAATGATGGGAAATCTTAGTGGTCAAAATTTGGGGTATGACAGATGCCCCTATTTAATCTTCTTGGACCCGAAGGTGTGAATGGCGAAGGTATTCGGGCATTCGGGGTGCAAGAGGATTAAATATCGGAATACCCAAAATTTTGATGGTGGTTAAGAATGGTAGTTCGCACATACTTCTTCTTTTGCTAAGCAATGAGGCTTAGAAAAGGTAAACTTCCCCTCGATCCTGGTTTTCAGCCAAGGAACTGGTCTCAGTTTCTGAAATGAACTTCCCCTCGATCCTGGTTTCCTACTAAGGAACTGGTCTCAGTTTCTGATATAAAATTCCCCTCGATCCTGGTTTCTTACCAAGGAACTAGTCTCAGTTTCTTTTTTCAATAAACTTTCTTGACAAGGGACGCTGTTCGTAGCGGTTTTTGTCAAACTTCTCGCCGAATTTTCCTGGGGAGATGCCATTTGATAGAAAAACTTTTGATGTCAGACTTGCTGGGGAACCCATCTATCTGAGCTGTAGAGGTACACAAACTTCTCTGTTGGAGATGCCATTTGTTGACTCTATTGGGGAAAACGAGTCTCTTGAGAGACTGCTTTCGCTTGGGGATAACGCATCATACTTTTCTCGGAGATCTTTTCGGAGAAATGCCATATGATGTGATCCAATTTTGAGGTGCTGATGACTTCATTAACATCGACTCTTCGGAGAGCAAAAATCAATGTGTTGCTGAAAGGGCGAAGAGTGACATTTGTCGAACATTTTCTTCTTTTTCATAGGTTCAAGTTATCAAAGTGGTCAAGGGCCAACTCCAATCGAGAAATAAACTGGAGGCGAGATTGTTCAGATGCAACACTTCCTGACAAGGAAAGGACAGACAACTCGATTGAGAGGACTTTTATCACCAGGGGATAAGACCGACTAGAGTGATAGTGATGCAATATGAATATGAATGTAAATCAATAATGCATGATGTATGTATGTTTATGCTAACAAAACTGACACGTCATACAGACTAATAGATGAACACGACTGGATACTCGGCCACTGCGAGGGACGAAGAAGTACCGCTGGTTCAAGATAGCAATTCTGCCTTGCTTAGGAGAAATAGTCCTTGCGGGGAACAACCGTTGGTCGGGCTTAGGAGGTAAGAACTCTGCCGGAGATGTCAGATGGAGTATTCGCATCTGACATAACTGATCCTTCGTTTAGGCGCACTAGTTTAGAAGGAGTACTTTGATTCTGCACTTTGAAGTTCGCTTACTTCCGGCGAAGCGATCGATGTTCTTTCGATGTTCGACAGTCAAAAGAAATTGCCATCTTTATATTAAAAGCAGAAAAATTTTACAAGTAAATTCATTTTTGTTTTATTTCAAGAACCGTTGATCATGTTAAAATGTCGTTCTATAAAGCTAAAACAAATAAGAATTGCAAACAAAAGCACAAGGGCTCAAATTTTATTGATAGGATGGAAATCAGCCAAGCGCGTGATTCCATAGAGTATTTACAAAGTTTGAAAATGGTAATTTAAGGGAAAAGGGCTACATTGAAATATAAAAACCGCTACCCTTCTACCATTCAGCTTCTGTAAGCTTAGCTTCCATCAATACCCGGATTGATGGGATCTCTACTTCTATAGGGAGCACTGCTTCCATGCCATATACTAGAGAGAAAGGGGTAGCCCCTGTTGAAGTGCAGACAGATGTGCGATAACCGTGAAGAGCAAAGGGTAGCATCCCGTGCCAATCTTTGTAGGTTACAACCATCTTCTGAACAATCTTCTTGATGTTCTTGTTAGCGGCTTCTACCGCTTCGTTCATCTTGGGTCGGTAGGGAGATGAGTTATGGTGTTCGATCTTGAACTCAGCACACAACTCCTTCATCATCTTATTATTCAAGTTAGATCCATTATCTGTAATGATCTGGCTCGGAACACCATAACGGCAGATGATATTGTTTTTGATAAATCGGACCACCACTTGTCGGGTTACATTGGCGCATGACGCTGCTTCGACCCACTTGGTGAAGTACTCAATGGCTACCAGGATGAACCGACGTCCGTTTGAAGCTTTGGGCTCAATCATGCCAATCATGTTGATTCCCCATATGGAAAAAGGCCACGGGGAGGAGAGAACTTTGAGATGCGTTGGCGGTACATGGATTTTGTCGGAGTATATCTGACACTTGTGACACCTCCTCTTGTACCTGTAGCAGTCGGATTCCATGGTCAACCAGTAGTACCCTGCTCTCAGAATTTTTCTCGCCATTGTGTGTCTCTTGGCATGAGTGCCAAAGGATCCTTTGTGAATTTCTTTTATCAGCATGTCTGCTTCGGGTCTGTCTACACATCGGAACAAGACCATGTCAAAGTTCCTCTTATAAAGTGTATCAACGCTCAGGAAGAAACTGCCTACTAGCCTTCTGAGGGTTTTTTTGTCTTTTCTTAGTGCCCCAGGTGGGTACTCTTGTTTCTGAAGGAAGCACTTGATATCGTGATACCAAGGTTTGTCGTCTATGACTACTTCAATCATGAAGATGTAAGCGGGCCGTTCAAGGAAAATTATGTCAATCTTAGGTAGGTCGTTCCATTGACCTACACTAATCATGGAAGAGAGGGTGGCTAATGCATTAGCCATGTGATTCTCTTCACGAGGGATATGATGAAACTCGATTCTGTTGAAGAAGGGTAACAACCTTCTTGCGTAATCTTTGTAAGGGATCAGTCCTGATTGGTAAGTGCACCAATCTCCCTTGATCTGATTGATGACCAGAGCTGAGTCGCCATATACATCCAAGTTTTTGATCCTCAAGTCAATCGCTTCCTCGAGACCCATAATACAAGCTTCGTATTCGGCCTCGTTGTTTGTGCACTTGAATGTAAGTCTGGCAGTGAAAGGAATGTGGGTACCCTGAGGTGTTATGATGATTTCCCCAATTCCGTTTCTGTAATGATTGATAACTCCGTCAAAGATTAGTCCCCATTGGGAACCTGGGTCTGGCCCTTCACTGGGTAGTGGTTCATCGCAGTCCGTCATTTTTAGATACATGACATCTTCGTCTGGGAAGTCAAACCCGATTGATTCTTGATCGTCAATCGGTTGATGAGCCAAATGATCGGCTAAAATACTTCCCTTAACGACTTTTTGAGCGTGGTATTTGATGTCGTATTCTGATAACAACATCTGCCAACGGGAAATCCTTCCCGTGAGAGCAGGTTTTTCAAAGACATACTTGATTGGATCCATTTCTGAGATTAACCAAGTAGTGTGACGAATCATGTACTGGCGAAGACGTTTGGCTGCCTAAGCCAAATCGCAGCAAGTTTTCTCAAGCATAGTGTACCGAGTCTCGCAGTCGGTGAATTTCTTGCTCAAATAGTAGATGGCAGACTCTTTCCTTTTCGTTTCGTCTTGTTGGCCAAGTACACAACCCATGGAGTCCTCTAGGACTGTGAGATAGATGATCAGTGGTCTTCCTTCCACTAGAGGTGATAGAATCGGTGGGTTTAACAAATATTCCTTAATACTGTAGAAGGCGGTTTGGCAATCTTCTGTCCAAACACAGTCCTGGTTCTTTTTGAGTAATTTGAAAATTGGCGCACTTGTCGCGGTCATGAGGAATATGAATCTGGAGACGTAGTTCAAAAGTCCCAGGAATCCTCTGACTTGTTTTTTAGTTTTTGGAGAAGGCATTTCTTGAATGGCCTTGACCTTGTCAGTATCAACCTCAATTCCTTTTTGGCTGACGATGAACCCTAAGAGTTTCCCTAAACGGACACCGAAGGTGCATTTGTTGGGATTCAAGTTGAGTTTGTACTTTCTCAGCCGCTTGAATAGTTTTGACAGGTGGGTCACATGCTCCTCTTCTGTCTTAGATTTTGCAATCATGTCATCGACATATACCTCAATTTCCTTGTGTATCATGTCATGAAACTGAGTAGTCATGGCCCTTTGATAGGTTGCCCCGGCGTTCTTCAAACCGAACGACATTACCTTGTAACAAAAGGTACCCCATGGGGTAATGAACGAAGTTTTCTCCATGCCTTTCGGCGCCATTTTTATCTGATTATAGCCCGAGAATCCATCCATGAAGGAGAAAACTTTGAACTTTGTTGTACTGTCTACCAGCATGTCAATGTGTGGTAAAGGAAAGTCGTCCTTTGGGCTAGCCTTGTTTAGATCTCTGTAATCGACACACATTCTGACTTTTCCGTCCTTTTTTGGAACGGGTACGATATTGGCTAGCCATTGAGGATATTCAGACGTGGCGAGGAAACCCGCGTCAATCTAATTCTGTACCTCCTCTTTGATTTTGATGGCGATGTCTGGGTGAGTCCGTCTCAACCTCTGCTTTACTGGCGGACATTCTGACCGTAACGGTAAGTGATGTTCCACGATGCTGGAATCCAACCCTGGCATGTCCTGATAGGACCAAGCAAACACATTGGGAAATTCTCTGAGAAGCTTTGTCAAACTCTCTTTGGCAGTTGGACTGAACAGTGCCCCAATCCTGATTTCTTTTCTCTCTTTTTCTGAACCCAAGTTGACTGTTTCCAATGGCTCTTTGTGAGGTTCAATGGACCTTTCCTCTTGTCGGAGTAATCGGAAGATCTCTTATGGAATTTCGTCGTCAACTTCTTCTTCAGCCCTAAATATCGGGAACTCAAAGTCGGGAGAAGGCATCGGATCGTATGTTTCAACGGGGTTTAAAACAAGCAATCTGCATGACGTGATGATTTGTGTTTAGAAGAGATAGAGAAAATTCAAGTGTGTGCAGTGTATTTTTTTTTAAAAAACTGCTTGTTTTTATTATTGAGTTGTTTTTTAGGATTGCCATTTTCTGAAAAGCGAAAAGAGAAAACATCAATTAATGCGGAAATTACAAAACGACATTATTTTATTTATGAACAAGTCGATTCTTGAAACTACAACCCTGTAAAACAAAACTCTGTCGCTTTGGGCGAAGCAAAGAGGGAAATTTACAGAAAGCGAGCCCTATCAAAACATCCGTTTCACCTGGGCAGGGTGAAAGGTTAAAGACGGCAATTACTTTGACTTATGAACAATCTTCGGAACATCGACAACAACCCATTGGCGACGAACTCCTCGGTGAATCACAAAGTCTGGTACTTTCCTTGATTTGTCTTCAGAAATAACGCTGATTTCTGGTGGAGCAGGATCATTGGAATCTGTCTCCCAGGCAGAGTTGTCGTAGGAGGATTCCTCTGTTGTATTTTGCATAATATTTGTGCTCTCAGGCAAATCTCCCCATCCAGTTGGCTGGATGTCTTCGAGCCTGATACGAGAGCTTTCAGGAGCGGTGTATTTGACCATAAAGTCAAATTTTCCACTTGGTTGTCCTAAGGTGTCCCACACTTCTTTGGAATTGGAGGAGTCATCTCTCTCGATGACGTTGACCTCAAGAAAAGCATAGTTGATGAATTCTAGTCCGACGAGCTTTGCCAATTCATCGTCATACTGAATAGGTTCTGAATAACCTGAGTGTTGATCCCATGACATGGTGGGGACGCAGGTATTCTGTTCAATGACGCTCAGCCGATTTTTATTATTCGGCTGACTCTCTTGCCCCAAGTCTCCTGGGTACGGCTTCCAGATAGGCAGGCCATCCATCGGGCCATAATAGTCGTGGTCAAATTTGTATTTCATAGGAGTGTCTTCCTCTAATGAGTTTGGCAGAGCACGACATCCTTCCGGATCACAATCTCCATACATCATTTCGACATCTGAACTCGGTATAAATCTCGGACTCTGTGCGGGATAGCAAAATGGCGTAGGCACCGCTTCTTGAGACATATAACCGTCCTCATTAAAATAGGACTTCCATTCTTCATCTGTTCCTCCTTGTTGATGGTATGGACTGCTTGATGCACTGGGTGAAGGAAACCTCCACTGTGGAAGAAGTCCTGAATGGGATGAAGACTTTCATTGTTAGCAGTTATCTGGGTGCAGGTTGCAGAAAAACCAAGACCCTTCTTTGTTTTATTATCAGTAGGAATGACAAGCTGTCCCCAACCTCTTGCATTGTTATTCTCGATCACTTCGAGAGCATCTCTGTATGAGGAAATTGAGGTTCCTTTCTCTGATTGATTCTCATTGCTCACCGACAGTGCTTGGAACTGAGTTCCAACAACCTCCTCGGGTTCTACACAAGTAGATAATGACAAGTTACTCACGAGCAAGGCTTGTTCTCCACAAACCGTGATGAGTTGATCGTTCTTGACGAACTTCAGTTTCTGGTGAAGTGTCAAAGTGACTGCCCCAGCCTGGTGTATCCAAGGTCTTCCTAATAAGCAGCTGTATGCTGCCCGGACGTCCATGACCTGGAAAGTGTGAGGACCGATAGTTATTGGAAGGTCGACTTCGCCGATAACTGCTTTCCGAGACCCATCAAATACTTTGACGACGACCTCACTGCCTCTCATTGGGGGTCCTTTGAATGATAGTCGCATTAAAGTGAACTTCGGCATAACGTTGATGGTCGATCCTATGTCTACCAGTACGCTGGCTAAAGCATCGTCCTGGCAGTTTACTGTGATATTGAGCGCTATGTTGTGTCTTTTGCCCCCCTCTGGCAAGTCCTCATCACTGAATCCTAAGTTGTTGCAGGAAGTGATGTTAGAGATGATGCTATCAAACTCTCATATTGACACATCCTGTTCCACAAAGGCCTGCTCTAAGACTTTCTGTAGAGCCTCTCTATGGGCTTCGGAATTGAGTAAAAGTGATAGCACTGAGATCTTTGAAGGAGTTTGTAACAGTTTGTCAACAATGTTGTATTCACTCCTTTGGATGAGCTTCAGCATCTCATCATTGTTTTTCGAAAGGTCGGGATTACTGGATTGACCAACTAGTGGATCAGGAGCTTCTATCTGAAGTTCCTTTTCTTTGTTCGGTTCTCCAACCCCTCGGTTGAAGATTCGACCGCTCCGTGTTACTCGACTGATGTCTGCAATATTCACGACGGAGGGTAATGGAATTTCCTTTCCATTCTCGATTATCGTTGCACCGTATTTGTAAGGGATTGCCTTAGCTGATTCATATGGTAATGGTCCTGGCAAATAGATAACTACAGGAGCCTTCTAATTTTTCTGACTTTCGTAAGTAACTTCAATCAGTTCTTTGCTAAGAACTTTTGATTCGTCCAGTAGAGGGATGATGGTACAAACATCCTTGTTCTGTTGATGATGAGAGATTACAACCACGTCTCTGATTTGATCTGCGAAGTAGTTCGGTGTCCAGTCAACGGACCCCGAAGCTAGGTATGGGTGAATCTCCTTGCGATCCAACTGACCTTGAAGGGCTTCTCGCACGAGGTAACATCCTTGGTTATTTTCCGAACAGACTCTACAACGTTCATAGTTATGTGGTGGCACCTGGTCACGCCCGCTTTGAATGTAGTGTAACCTCACTAGAATTGTTTCCGTAGATCGGACATCCTGACTTCGTTGCCGAGTAGGGTTCCCATCAACCACACTAATTTGTTGCGTGTCTTCATCCATATAGATTGGAAGCCACCAGTGGTTTAACAAGTGTTGTAAAGTTCTTTGAATGAGAGCGCACCCTTGGTTACTCTCACAACATCTTTTACAGTTCTGATAATTATGTGAAGTGAGAAAACCAAGTTGGACCTGCCTGGCATGTAACTCCACCAAGCTGGTATTCATCAGACGAATATCAAAGATTTGAATCATGTTGATCTGATAGGGATTCCTATCATGGTAGTCCTGGATCCATCCAAGATCCATCTGACGCTGGAGGGCCTCTTGTACAAAAGAGCATCCCTGTTTGTTTACCGAGCAAGTCAGACATGAATTATAATCGTGCCGCGACAGATTATGATACTGGCTTTGCCTTGAGTGTATCGCCACCAAGTTGACATTCATTGCATGGATGTCGTGGTTCTGAATGATGTTGGAATTCGTATAGGTCATGCTGACTCCACGAACTCGATGCTCTTGGATCCATCCGAGATCCAATTGTTCCTGTAGAGCTGATTGCACCACAGAACATCCCTGATTATTTTTAGAGCAGATATCACACTGGTGATAACTATGAGGTGGCACATGGCCATATTTGCTCTGTCTACAATGCATCCAAACCAGATTGGCCCTTAACAAGAGTACATCATGAATTTGATAGGTGTTGTTAGACTCACCCTCTATCAAATTGACTGCAGCTTTCTCGTGTTGAGGCAGCGGGTTCGTGAGAACATTCGGATTCGTATCTTTGAAAGATAAGGCCCCGCTCCTAACAAGTTTTTGCACATCGGATTTGAAACTGAGACAGTTCGCTATGTTATGCCCTGGTCCTCCTTGATGGTAAGGACAAGTCTGATCCGCTTTGAACCAAAAAGGCAAATTTTCTGGTACTGTATGAGGAGACTTAGTCAGGACGTGCCCCTTGACCAGTAGTAATGGAAATAGTTCGGCGTACAACATGGGTATAGGGTCAAACCCTGGTGGTCGCGTTGTACGGTTGTTGTTGTACGGAGGACAAGTCTGCTGAAGAGACTGTTGTATCCTTTGCTAAAATTGTTGTTGATTAGGTTGGCTCTGCGCAACCTAAGGTTGATAAGTAGGAACAGGCGCAGGGTTGATAGCAGGAGTTACAGCTGCTACTGGTTGATAACATTGCCTTTGCTTTCCGAGAGAGATATTCCCAATATCCTGCTCTTTTTTCTTAGGGAGAGCACTACCGTATCGTTTTGTAATACTTGATGATCCAGCGTCTTTTACTAAACGTCCTTCTCAGACGGCTTCCTCAAGACGAACTCCCATGCCTACCATCTCGGTGAAGTCACTGGGCGCACTGGCGACCATTCTGTCGTAGTAAAATGAGCTTAAGGTCTTTAAAAAGATCTTTGTCATCTCTTTTTACTCCAGAGGTGGAGAAATCTAAGCGGAAATTTCACGCCATCTTTGAGCGTACTCCTTAAAGGTTTCCTTGTCCTTTTGTGACATTGATCTGAGTTGATCTCTGTCCGGTGCCATGTCCAAATTATATTTATATTGTTGAACAAAAGCAGCGCAAAGATCTCTGAAGGTGCCGATCGTAGCGCGGTTTAAACCCATGTACCATTTGAGTGTGGCACCGATTAAAATATCCTGAAAGTAATGAATTAGTAGCTCCTGGTTCTTTGTCTGAGCTGACATTTTCCGGACGTATATCACTAAATGACTTTGAGGGCAAGAGTTACCCTTATATTTTTCAAAGTCAGGCACTTGGAACTTGTGTGAAACTTTCACATTGGGGACCAAGCAGAGGTCTGCGGCGTCCTTTCCAAATAGATCCTGACCGCGAAGGGTTTGCAGTTCTTTCTACATTTCCAGGAACTGTTCCTGGAATTTATTCATTCTGTCGAACATGCTTTCATTTCCACCAGAGGGTATCTGGGGAATCTGTCCTTCTGGGACAGTGTGTACCACGGGCGGTGGTATAGTAATTATGGCCGAGACTCTCGGTGCCTCCAAAAGTTTGTAACCTTTAGGAGTTGCTATCATGCCCCTGGCATCTTCGCTTTCCCGAAGTTTGTAACCTTCAGGCCCAACGGCTCCTGCTGCGGTTCCCTGATCTTCATTGATTGGTGGAACATATCCTTCCAGGATATAGTTGAGTGGCATGCCCCAGGGGCGATCTTTCGGTATCTTGTACCTAGGATCATACTTCTCCACTATGGGCGTAGATGTGATCTCCGAGATCACAGTCCTTTGTTGTTGCATCTGAGCTTCTACTAGAGCTTGCATGTCATTATGAAGCTTTCTCAGATCCTCTTTCAAAGTGTCGATCTCTTCTCTCAACTCTCTGTTCTCTTCCTCGAGATCATCCATCCTTTTCTGACGATTGGCCCGAGTATTGTACGAATGAGACAGTTTGACTCTAGAATCGAGACGCAAACGTGAGATTCGTAGGTAAGAAGAATGCGTTTATGAGAATGATGAATGCAATGATTATTAATTATTTTTGTTTATTCAAAGTAAACTTCGACAATTAGATTGCAAATATCAAACAGTGGGGAAACCCCGTTTTATTGAATTCAAAGGATTGCGGAAATGGAAATACAGTAGATTACAAAGTGCTGAAAAAGGAAATCTAAACTAATGGATCCTGAGTTCTCTCTGAAGAGAGCTCAAGTGCTGGTTCGGGTGCTTTCCTTTTCTTTGACCAGGGCCCTTGGGCCGTTGTCGGGTTGTCATTCCTTTGCCAAGTGAAAGGAGCGACCAAATTCCTTTGGTCATCCTGATTCTCTACAGGATGTTGCTCTAGAGTCTCAATCAGGGCATCTTTTTCTCTTAACAGTTGCTATATTTTCCTGCACTCCACATTGAGAATACGGTACTTGTTCCTCCAAGACCTCTTCTCCTGCTGAACTTTGCTGAGAGTAACCTAAAGTTTTTCCGTCTTAGACATAAAATAAAGGGTAGAGTCCCTTAATTTAAGAGCTTCCTGATGAGGGTAAGGCATCCTCAGCTTGAGAGCTCTAGTTTGTACCCAATGGAGATAAGGCTCCACTGAGACACAGTCTGGTTTTCCTAGAGACTCTCGTCCTTTCCTATGAACGTGTTTCCAAGCATGCATTATTTCCGTCTTTAGTGCCCTGTCATTTTCTCCTTCCTTGAAGAAAAGACCTTCCAGATGAGCATTCCTGGGATGTGCCTCATCGGGTATCCGAATTGATGACGAACGAGAATTGGATGATAGTTGATTCCCCCTTAGTTCCTATAAGGGGTACATTTGGGAAATTTCTACAACGGTCGATGATCCCGATCCCGTCGTAGATTTGATTGTACCAATCGATGTCAGAGTTGGTAAGAGACATGATTCTCTGCGACCAACGTAAAGTATTCTTTTGATCCCAAAATGTAGCAGACTTAAGCAAATGGGAAGTGAACCATTTGTATAGCAGGGGTACACAGCACATGATCATTCCTCCACTGTATAAATTCCTTAAGTGTACCGAATGATACGCATCTGCGAGTAAGGTCGGTACAGGGTTTCCAATCAGGAAAATCTTAATGGCGTTGATATCTACAAAGTTATCGATGTTGGGGAAACAAAAATAACCCGTAGGTGAGCAAAACAAATATGCTCTCGAAAGCGGCCACATTCCCTATACTAGCAAAGTACAAGGCTTTCTTTGTTAAGAACTGGGCTGGCAAACCCTGGATGCCACCCTTAGTGGTTATGTGAGTCCTGACTTCTGACTCGTCCAAATAAATTGCTCTTGCAATGGTTTGATCCTTTGGAATTTCTTCTAGTCCAGAAAAGGGAACTTGATCAGTGATATGTAAATCAGTCAGGTGAGAGTACTCCTCCAGCGTTGGTGCAAGCTAATAATTTGGGAATGTGAAATAGTGATAGACCGGATTGTAGAACTGGATTAGCGTGGACAGGATTCCTTTGATTACATGGACCATTAATAGAGACAGTAATCCTCCATACTTAGCTCTGAAAGCCTCATGGTTGGTGATCATTCTCACCAAACCTCTCAAATTCTCTAACTTTGGAACCTTGAAGGTATACTTATGAGTTTTCCTTCTACCGAAATCCATTAGCGCAATCTCCTTTCTCTGATATTTGCAATCATTGTCTTAGTTTAATTTGAAAAAGAGAGACTAGAAGAGAATATTTTCTTTGTTTTAATGTTTTTTTTAAATGAATGTATGAGTGCAGCACACAAAAACATAGAAAAAACATGGGGTCAAAGGGTCGGTGTCATGAAGTCAAGGCTCTACCCCCCCCCCCCCAAAAGGTTTATACTGGTGATTTTTTGTACCTGTCTCTCAAAATCATTGATTCCCTTAGAGATAACATCAGCGGGTCGGGAACCGTGCTAGGTGATGTATCTTAGAGCAATCTTAGATGAGGGTACTATCGCGTGACAACTATTTCCGATAGCTTCCGCACTACAAAATGGCTTAAGTCTGCTAAAAACCTCAGCTTCTCAGATAACCCAGTCGACCACACTATTTTCAACAACCGAAGTCGTATAGGCAATGTATCTGTAAAGGGAGTCTCCACTGAGTTTGATGGTCGATCGGGGGCTCTTAACTGGAATTCACTCCCAGTAAGATTACCCGCATTGCCATCACCTATCTTAGGTATATACTCAATCTTTCCACATGCGACATCACACGCATTCCCATTAGCAGAAAAATAAACACAGATATCATTTAGGAAAAGCAGTATATATATTTATCTTAATCATCCTAGACCTCTAGTCTTATGATCCTATACAGACAATGACTCCCCAGCAGAGTCGTCATTTCTATGACATGATTTTAGGGTTTCAACCAGAGAGATAAGAGGACGAAAACCTTTTGGGTCCCACGGTGGGCGCCATTTTTCTGTAGTGAGCGATATTGGACGTGGTTCTTAAGCACTGTCGCTCTGGGGTACTACAGGTTAATGCATTTTTTATCCTATTGAAGCTGATGAAGGAAGGGAAATAGATGTCTCTAATTAACCCTGCTTGCATACTGAGTTTGAACAGCGGTCTGTTATGTTACAGATGCTATGTGGAAGTGGGGCCTCTCTCTGCTTATTTTGCTAAGAGTGAAATGTCAGGATTATTTGTGAGGATGTTAGGACTGATGCTTTTTGATTGATGTATGAAGGTATGGGATTTTGGGTTTTTGATTAGTGTGCTCGCTAAGATTTTTCAATCTTATGCCTACGTATTCCCGTTTAACGAAACAGGGAAATCAGGGCGATCGTAGTTCCTCCTATTCTATGGGAGGAAAAAGGGTTGTTTTGGTGTCTTGTTCGAAGCCCAAGACATGAAGCTAAAGGTGATTTGTATCTTGTTCAAAGCCCAAGATGTGAAGCTGAAGGGTCTATTTGTATCTTGTTCGAAGCCCAAGATGTGAAGCTAAAAGGTTTTGACTTTAGAGAGAACTTGTCATCTCTAAAGGGGGATATTTGGTCTGTTTGTCACAACTGTTGGGTGACTGATTATAAAGGAGAATTACTTTAACTAGGATATGTGAATCCAGTAATGCCATAATTTCCTTTATAGGGGATTTTTAACCTGAAGGAGAAGACTTTAACTCAGTTTAGAGCAATGCCATCTTTCCTTAGGAATTTCTCATGCTAAAAGAGGGACAGTGGTGTGGATGTAAATAATCCAGAGGCTTGCCACTTACAGCAATTTAGATGAAGGGAAAGGAGTTGTTGATGTTTGTATACTGTGAACGAGGCACAAATTTTGATGCTAAAAGGTTGATTGACTCAAACAGGGGTTTCCTTATACAAAGCCTAAGAGGAGGCTATTGACCCAACAAGAGGGTGTTCTCATGTGTCTCGTACGAAGCCCGAGAGAGAGGCTAAAAGGGTTGACTCAACAAGAGAGTGCTTTTGTATGTGTCTTGTACAAAGCCCAAGACGGAGGCTAAAGGTGTTTGACTCAACAAGAGAGTCTTTGTACCTCGTACGAAGCCCGAGATGGAGGCTGAAAGTGTTTGACTCAACAAGAGAGTCTTTTATACTCAACAAGAGAGTGATTTTTATATCTCGTACGAAGACCAAGATGGAGGCTAAAAATGTTTGGCTCAACAAGAGAGTCTTTTATACTCAACAAGAGAGTGTTTTGTTGTCTTGTACGAAGCCCGAGATAGAGGCTGAAAGGAGATTGACTCAACAAGAGAGTCTTTTATACTCAACAAGAGAGTGTTAAAAGGTTAGCTCTGCTGGGGAGAATCATTTGTACAAAGTCCAAGAGGAGGCTAGTGTGCTGGTGACTGTTTCAGTTGAGTGACAGGTCCAGTATGTTGGATAAAGAGAAAATCAGTTCTTATATGGGTAATGTTGTACTTTGGAATTGATAAGAGGATCATGGTTATTTCCTGTTCTTTAAGGAAATGGGAAATCCAAAGGTATGGAGACTGTCCAAGTCTACGGGTGTTTTGAGAAATCGATTCTCAGGTAGTGAATTATCTTTGTATGATGCCCAAGAGAAGGCCGGTATGTTAAGGGATGAAGGTCAACCCATTAACTGGTCTGACACTTGACTCAGAAAGACAGCTCTAGCAAATTGATGACTAGGTTCTGTTCCTATACCTGTAGAGGTCTCTGGGTCCTTGTACTAAGCCCAAGAGAAGGCATGAGAGCTTTTAAGAAGCCGAAGGGTCCTTGTACAACGCCCAAGAGGACGCAGGGATGCTTTTAAGAAGCCTGTGGGTCCCTAAACCCCGAGAAGTTCAAGACATGCCATTCACCGAGAATAGATCAAGCCAAGAAAGTCTGAGAATTTGGAAGAAACTCAAGAGATGCCATTCACGGAGAAAAGATCATCTCTGGGGAGTAGAGTTTCTTTGACAATTTCTAAGGGTGACAGTCTGAGAAAGGGTTCACTGAGAATGCTGCCTTTCACGTCTCCTTATGGTTAACCCCAAGAGGAAGGAAGACTATGTCTGGTAATCCTATGGGGATCTAGTTTTGTTTGTATTTAAGAGTGACCAACAGGGCTTTACCTAGTGCTAGGCGTAGTTTCCGGGGAAAACTCTAAATAACTATACTAGTATTACACAGTTGATTTTTGACAGGTATATAAAAGTTTGTGAAAGAAGACTTACAGTGAGCAGCCCCACAATACAGTCATATATATGAAAGCGGATAAAGAAAGCGGGTAAACACTTACTCGATTGTAGAGCTTCCATGTTGTTTTGTTAGTTTGTTCAACAAAGAAAGATTTGATAACAATATTATATTCAAAATCAAAGAAGAAAGTGCGTTGAAAAGAGATCAGGGCTTACAGCTCAGGGAGAGGCCCAAATTTTATCAGTGATTGCACTGTTGTTTTGTACATTGTACAGTGGGACTTATACAAGTGACTGAGGCCCAAAAGGTTTTCTGTACAAAGGGATGGGTCTTATACCCTCTCAAGAGGCCCAAAGGTTTAATTTTGTACAAGTGATGGGGCTTACAGCTCAAGGAGAGGCCCAAAAGTTTTGTTTTTAAAAGGCGACGATCGCGTCAAACTTTTTTATGGTATCGGGACTTATACAATAAGTGAGGCCCAAATTATTTTGGTTTTCAAAAAGGGTTGGCGCTTACACTCTACTAGAGGCCCAATGATTTTTAAACAATGGGGCTTATAACACGAGGGTAGGCCCAAGGGTTTGATTTTTGAACTGGCGATCGCGCCGAGATTTTCTTTCAACGTAGAGGGACTTATACAATATCTGAGGCCCAAATTTGTTTTGGTTAAAAGGGGATTGGGTCTTACACTCTATTAGAGGTCCAAATTAATTTAAAGAAAAGAAATGGGGTTTATAACACGAGGGTAGGCCCAGATGATTTTTGTTTGAAAACGGCGATCGCGCCGAGATTTTTGAAATCATAGTGGGTCTTATACAATGACTGAGGCCCAAAAATGTTTTGGTTTCAAAGAGGGGTTGGGTCTTACACTCTATTAGAGGCCCAAAGTGTTTGAAAAAGTTTGATGAGGGTTGAATTAATCAAAAACCCTAATTTGTTATCAAAATGTATTTTAATTGAATAAAAAATTCAATTAAAATGATCAAAATTGTTAAACATGTGGAAAACAAATTGTGATTTTGGATTAATGTTTCAAAAGTTAGGTTTTGATCCACAAAATGATTGGAAATCACTAAAATTTGAAAAATCAAGAAGGAGAAAATATTTTAAATGTAAAAAATAATTAAAATATTAATTCTTTTAAAAAATATCAAGTATATGAAATAAATAATATTTTTTGGGATTTTTTGGGAAAATAAAATATTTTAACATTTGTTTGAATTATTAAAAAAAGAATCAACTCAAAATCATTAAAACTCAGAGAGAAATTAATTTTTGAATCAATTAAATAAAATCACAAAATTCAAATATTCAAATATTTGAAAAAGGGCGCCAAGAACATGGCAAGAACACGCGCCCTTCCTCTGTTTCTGCAGATTTGCATTTTCTATCCAATCTCACTGAATACTTGATGATATCATGCAATCTACATATCAATCTACTCGTTTCAACCTCACGATCATGTCTATGGTCTTTAATTTCATTTATTTTAAACATGGAATAAGAAATCAAAGAGAAACCTCAAGAACCCTAAAATTTGCATGAAGGTTCAGAAATTCCATACATGATTCAAACAATGCAATTGATTGAGGGAAAACACTCCATGCATGATTATGAACATATGGCCAAATTATTGTGCAGCAAAAAATGCATGGATCATAGAGTTAAAAGAGCTCATGTTTACCTCTTGCAGCTGGTGATCGTGTTTTGTGTTAAAGGTGTTACAGCTTGGTTCCAAGGTTATGGACAACTTCCATAGGTGCTATGGAGTGTGTCTGAGTGCTTGGAATGGTTTGAAATGATCTGGAACTGAAGATGGTATCCCAACTGCAACTTGTTTAAAACCTTGAGCAGTTGGCTGGTGATTCTGAGAAATCAGTGTTCCAGATGTTGTTTAAGTGTTTGGATCACTTCTATATGATGTTTATGAGGTGTGTGTGTGTGATTGGTTTGGTTGGAATTGCTCTCAAACTCAAAACCCGATAGTGACTTGCTTTGGAAGGCAATTTTGGAGTGAAAGAAGAGATTTTGAGGAAAGCATCTGTTTGATGGCTTTGGTGTACTCAAACTGAACACAATTGAGCTCTATTTATAGTAGAGCAAGTTTGTTTTGCAAGGAATACTGAATGCCAACTGCTGCATAGGTTTGGCCAATGTTGAGCAATGAGAATCCAAGTATCCTCTAGCCATTGACTAGAGGTTAGGGCACAGGCTGTTGGTCCCCTTGGTCTTGGATAAGTCTTGACTGAATTCAGTTGGAAATGGGTCAGTCCATGCCACCTTGGTGTATGCATTGAATGCTCCAAAACAAAATTGGAGTCTTGTCCATCTTTTAGGCATTTCTAGGTTTGGCATGCTATTTTTGGTTCCAAAGACTTGGGAGGCTTGGGATCAGAGTTGATTCCTCCTTGGTCCCCCCTTGAGGTGTTCAGATGGATAGAGTTGCTTGCCCTTTGTAAAATTTGAGCAAATCGAGTAAAACTCCAAAATCTGCCTTGCCATGACAGTTTGCAGCAAGGCATATTGGCATTGTCATATCTCATGGCTCGAGAGGAATTTGATGGAGTTCTTGGCCATTTTGGAAATCCCTCATATGATACAACAACTGTTTGATCATAATTGGTTTTGATACTTTTTGGATCCAAGTGAAAAATGCCCCTACATTTGGAAAAAAGTAAGTCAGATTCTGACTTAGTGAAAATTTCACTAAGTGTTGGAAAAAAGTGACATTTTCACTTTTTGTGATTTTGATCATTCCATAACTCATAATCCATGATGAATTGGAATGAGGTGTAGTTGAAGCTTTTGTAGAGGGCCATGAGAGCTACAAATTTAGCTTTGGATGGGGTAAATGGCCTTGTGGTTTAGGAGTTATGATCCTCCAAAGTTGGTACCCTAGCCACTTTATTCCATAACTTAGAAATTTTTTTTAAGTTTTTATGGTTACCCCTTTTACAAGTTATCCCACTTTTCTTGATTTTTCTTGATGAATGATGATTCCAATCATACATTAACATCATTTTAGGGTTAAAGAACCATAATTGTGAAAATATCAAAAAGTCAAAGTTGAATTTTGTGCACAATTGACTTTTTGTCAAATGAATTCCAAACTGTGCGATCCTCTATGAAATCAAGTCCTTGACCTAAATCAAACTTGATGGATTGATTTCATAGGTGTTATAGGGTGTATTGAATCATGTCCTAGGGTTTGGGAGCATGTCCTGGTCAAAAGTCAAAGGCACAGTTGACTTTTCTCGTGAAACCCTAATTGTGGTTCAGATGAAATTGAAACTTGTTACTCAAGCTTCTTGGATCAATCCATTGTTTCAAATGGACCAATGTGGTTTATTAGAGACCCTCAAATCCTCCTTTGAGGTCTTGGCTCATGTTTTGTCCCAAAAGTCAACTTAGGGGTAAATTAGGTCAAGAAACCCTAATTCCTGATTTTTTGTGAATGCATCCCCTGAGGTCAAATTGACTTGATGATTGGGTTCATGATGTTCCATGGAGTATTTTAGGATATGCTTTGAAGCATTGGCTCATGCCCAGAGGAAAATTCCCCTCTGGAGGCCCTGGTCGACCAAACCCTAATTTGGTGACATTGGCGATTTTTAGGCTTAATCCACTCAGAATGTTGCAGCCTTGTGCTTGATTCTTGAAGTGGGAGTCCTCTTGATCCATTGTGGATGTTTGAGAGGTTAGATAAGTTGAAGATCATGTCATTCCTTGATTGATCCTTTGTCTAAGAACTCAGAGAGGGCTTGAAACCCTATTTTTGATTGTAGTGGATGCTCACGCATCTTTGGGGAGACTAATGAGGTATGATGGCCCATCCATATTGTGATGATGATTTGCACAATGATAGGAAATCTTAGTGGTCAAAATTTGGGGTATGACAATAAATACTCAACCTTTTAGCTTCAATCTTGGGCTTTGAACAAGACACCAAAACATCTTTTTTCCTCCCTTAGAATAGGAGGAACTACGATTGCTCTGATTTCCCTGTTTCGCTTAAACGGGAATACGTAGGCATAAGATTGCAAAATCTTAGCGAGCATACTAATCAAAAACTCTAGGTCTAGTACCTTCATACTAATCAAAAACTCTAGGTCCAGTACCTTCATATCAATCAAAACTTAGGTCCAGCACCTTACCAAAAAGATCGGAAAAACCCGAACATCAATAAAAACTCACTCTCCCTGTCATATTTCCCAAGAAACTTTCCCAACCCATTAACGGATAAACACTATCAAGTACAAACCGAAACCTAAAGCTAACAACCTGTGGATAACCATATATATGATGGGTAACTAACAACTCCCCATTGTATAACCTGACCCTGGACCCCCCAATCTCTTTAAGCATTTGTTCAGTTAAACATTCGTGTGCAAGGTTAGTTTTAGATATCTTTCCTTTCCCTTCCAGCTTCACGGGATAAATAAGAAATCAGAAAGTAGCACCCCCTCCTCTTCATTGAGGAGTAAACCCAAATTTCGCGATAAGGTGGTCGCGTCACCGACAAAAATCGCGCGCTACAAAAAAATGGCGACTCTGCTAGGGAATCTCATTAGGATCTGTCTTACCTTAGTCATCATCGTCCCCATTTTCCATAGGAAAATGGCGACTCTGCTGGGGACGACACATAAGGATCTGTTTTACCTTAGTCATCATCATCCCCATTTTCCACAGGAAAATGGCGACTCTGCTGGGATTCATTGTCTGTATAGGACTAGGATTATAGCTCTTAAGAGGTCTAGGATGTTAGTTTTAGGAAAATATATATATATATATATATATATATATATATATATATATTGCTTTTCCTACATGATATCCGTGTTTATTTTTCTGCTAATGGGACTACGGGTGATGCCGCATCTGGAAAGTTTGAGTGATACCTAAGATAAGCGATGCCATTAGATGGATAATCTTACAGGGAGTGACTCATGAATAAGAGATCTCGGTAGACCATTGAATCAGTGGATATACCCTTTGCGGATTCAATGCCTAAACGACTTCGGTTGTTGAAAGCAGATTGTTCAATTGTGGTATCTATGAAACTAAGGATTTAGTAGACTGAGACCATGTGACTATTTTGTAGTGCAGAAGCTATCAGAAATAGTTGTCATGCAATACTGCCCTTATTTGAGATTACTCTAAGATACTGCAGCTCGCTCGGGTGAACCAGCCTACTGTTGTTACCCCAAAGGATTCCCTCTCTCTTATAGAGTTGTCAACTTTAAGCAGAAAATGTACATTCTTTCTAAATCCCTGCTGAGTTTGGTTCTTGTGGAAGTTTCACTTCAGCTCTCCTTTCAACACTTGCATAAAATTCCCAGTTTGAGTTTATTCCTCATCTGGAAGTATCTTCTTTTGAACAGTCTCCCTGGATTGAAATCGGTCCTTGGCCATTTTGATAACTTGAACCTCTAAGGGAAAAGGACATCCATTGGAACCTTACTTTTCCCCAGTAAAGACACAGTTTTCTTTCCCAGATAAAGGAAAATCCCCAGTGAAAGCTTTTAAGCAAAATCTCATGGTAGCAAGGACATCATACCTCCCAAGAAGTATCTACCAATCGACAAATGACAGTCTCTTTTAGAACGGTTTGTCTATCTCCATCAAAGATAAGTTTATTCCTCATTGGAATCTATGTGATGCGCTCCGATGGCACTAATGTGTCCGTCGAATAAAGACTGCAAGTATACAGTTGTTCGCGTAGTTTTAAATAAGGTTGTCGAACCCACAGGGAAGGGATAATCAAACTAATGCAATCTATAGTTACAGTGTAAAGCTAAGGCTAAGGATTTACGGAATTTAAACGGAAAGGAAAAATTACTAATTCTAAAGGTTTTAGGAAATAATGATAAAGTCGAGTTCGGAATATAAATTCCCCGTACCTAAGGGACTTGTAGAAGTCGGGTGCTAATTACGACTGCACTTCATTCCGTAGAAAGTACTAACTTAAAGACTTCGTCTCACACTCTCGCGCTATTGACAAGAACCACACCTAACAACCACAGGATTTTACTCTCGCCCGCCCGTTTTAATTGAAAAGCGTATTTTGGAAGTTAATGAAATCCTAAATGATGCCTAAAGCGCTCTCGCTGTTTTTAGGATCGATGCCTAGTTTCTATTATCTGTTCATTCCTCACACTCTCGCGTTATCGGTCCGAACTTAGTATATTCCTCACTCTTGTGTCGGAATAATAAGGCATGAAAAATAGAAACAAAGACCAAAACTAACATGAATTCGAATAATTTCACACCTACATTTTCTACGGAGTCCCGTCCGCAACGACGATCCTCACACGCCGAACTCAAGCAGATTTAGCAACACATGGTATTTTTTATCACAAACATAATTACGGTAATTAACATTAAAAGAAACATAGCACACACACAATGAAAATTAAATTGCAAAACAAAAGTAAAAATAACCTGTAAAATAAAATGCAGAAATTGAATTGCAAAGAAAACGTCAGCGGGCTTGTTGGAATCCAAAGTACAGTAACAGAATGTAAATTACAAAGAAATTGCGACAATTCCTCGATGTGAGTAATTGTCGCTTTAAAGGTAAATATATGCCTAAAACTCTAAACTGAATTTGACAGAGCTTCCACGTCAAAAATCGGGTGTCCGTGGAACTTCCAGAAAATTGGTTCTATTGAACGGCTTATAACAGCGAAGGTTTCAGCTCAAAATCGTTTTGATTAATGGCAGGGGCAGCATAATCCTTAAGAGGACGGTTTTATGGTTCTCAGCCATGGGTATTCTTAATTTTGGGTAAGGAATTTCAAGTTCAGGAAGATTATACTTAATTCAGAACTCATTAATTCGGCGTCTTAAATTAATAAAATGCTCGATATCGTCAATCGGTTGCTCAAGCTTGTCGCCTCTAGAGCAAGTGTTTGGCATACAATCGACGAATTAAGGAAAAAGGAAAAATATTGGTGCCTTAGTCTATACTGTGCAACAATGGAATCACAATATTGACTAAATCAGCCTTCCTCGACAACGACGCCAAAAACTTGATGCACTCCGATGGAACTAATGTGTTTGCCGAATAAAGACTGCAAGTATACAGTTGTTCGCGTATTTTTAAATAAGGTTTTCGAACCCACAAGGAAGGGATAATCAAACTAATGCAATCTATAGTTGCAGTGTAAAGCTAAGGCTAAGGATTTATGGAATTTAAACAGAAAGGAAAAATTACTAATTCTAAAGGTTTTAGGAAATAATGATAAAATCGAGTCTGGAATATGGATTCCGCGTACCTAAGGGACTTGTAGAAGTCGGGTGCTAATTACGATTGTACTTCGTTCCGTTTAAAGTAATAACTTAAAGACTCCATCTCACACTCTCGAGCTATCGACAAGACCCACACCTAACAACCACTGTATTTTTCTCTCGCTTGCCCGTTTTAATTGAAAAGTGTATTTTGGAAGTTAATGAAATCCTTAACGATGCCTAAAGCGCTCTCTCTGTTTTTAGGATCGATGCCTAGTTTCTACTATATGTTCATTCCTCACACTCTCGTGCTATCGGTCTGAACTTAGTATATTCCTCACTCTCATGTCTGAATAATAAGGCATGAAAAATAGAAATGAAGACCAAAACTAACATGCATTCGAATAATTTCGCACCTACATTATCTATGGAGTCCCCTCGGTAACGACAGTCCTCACACGCCGAACTCAAGTAAATTTAGCAACACGTGGTATTTTTTATCACAAACATAATTACGGTGATTAACATTAAAAGAAATATAGCATACACACAAAGAAAATTAAATTGCAAAACAAAAGTAAAATAACCTGTAAAATAAAATGCGGAAATTGAATTGCTAAGAAAATGTCGGCAGGCTTGTTCGAATCCAAAGTACAGCAGCAGAATGTAAATTACAAAGAAATTGCGACAATCCCTCGATGTGAGTAATTGTCGCTTTAAAGGAAAATATATGCATAAAACTCTAAACGGATTCGAAAAAGCTTCCGCTTCAAAAATTGGGTGTCCAGAACATGACTGGAGGGTCCTATATATAGATAAGAACTCATGAGGTAACTGCAAAGTCGTGCTCCTTTAGTGAAGGGAAAGTAGGAATGGGATAACTTCCCAAAACAGTTGTAGAATTTGAATTCTGCAACTACGCTGTCATGGCGATCGCCACCAGGCCATGGCGATCGCCATGGTCCAGGCCTTTCTAATTACGTGGCAAGCCAAGCTATGGCGAATGCCATATGGTCATGGCGAATGCCATATTAGTAAATTGGCAAATTCTCTTCTTTTTTACTGGATTTTCCACTTCGTTCACTCTTTTTCAACTTTTCTTCCGATTCCGCAACAGATGAAGTTGTCAACTGTAAAACATACAAAACACAGTCAAATACAAAAAAAAATCGAATAAAAACGGATGAAACATATGTGTAATGAGCCTAAAAATACGATACAATTTCTCGTTATCACTACGCCTGACAGAACAAGTGGTAATTTCTCAAGAAGCTTGTTCTTGTCCTAAAAATTCCCAGTGGGTCGACAAATGGCAATCTCTTCCCGAGAAGTTTGTCCCTCTTCCCAGTGGGTCGAAAGGGAAGTATGATGAAATTTCCCCAAGAAAATGGCGTCTCAACAGAGAAGTTTGCAAACCTCTACATTACAGTCTATGGCATTCCCCAGTTAGCCTGCTACTAGGTCTTTCCTCATCCTATGGCATCTCTTTGAAAAAGTCTCGAAGAAAATTGTGATGAAGCTTATTTCCCTAGAATGGCATCTCCTCAAATGAATTCCGGCGAGAAGTTTAATGAAGAACCTTACAGTTTGTCTGCCTAAACCTTGTCAAGAGAAAGACTTGATAAGAAGAAACTAAGACCAGTTCCATGACTGGAGACTAGGATCGAGGGGAAGTTTTACCCTTTTCTAAGTAAAATTACTTAGTAACAAAAGAAAGATGGATAAACATGTTCCTGCATTGGGAATTTGTCATTGTTCAAGTTATCATATCATCTACATTCACAGTCAAAATTCTGGGTATTCTGATATTTAATCCTTTTTTACCTTGAATGTTTAAATATTTTCATCATTCATTATTCATCATTCCGGTCCAAGAAGATTAAATAGGGGAATCTGTCATACCCAAAATTTTGACCCCTAAGATTCCATATCATTTGCATATCATATGAGTATACTTTCATGCATCACTAACCCATCACTAGTACAAAATATATGTGCTTACTTGCTTCACAGGTTAGGTGATCCCCCTAAAGCTCAAGAAGATGAATTATCAAGGGACAAGTATCATATTCAACACCACAAGTCTCTATATCATCCATGAAGATCAAGAACTTTCACTCATCAATAATCAAGTGCAAAATTACATCATGACAAGCTCATCAAACCTCAAGACCTTCAGTGCACCAAAGTTAGGGTTTTGACCTAATTCAATCCCTAGGATGACTTGTGGAGCAAGGCATGATCCAAGACCTCAAGATATGCTTAAAGGACCTCAAATACATCATATTAGTCCATTAATATGATTGTATTGATTCAAATAACTTGATTCACAAACAATGCAAGAATTCAAATCCATCTGAGCCACAAATTAGGGTTTTGATAAAAAGTCAACCATACCTTTGACTTTTGGACAAGATATGATCTCCAACCTTGGGATATGATTCAATACACTCAAATATACCCTTGAAGTCCATTCATAAATTTAGAATCACCTTGGGATATTCATTCATTGAAAATCAAGAATTAGGGTTTCTCTGCACAAAATTCATCTGATACACAAAGTCAAAGTTTGAATTTTTGGGCAAAATTGATCATCAAAGGCTATTATTCAAGGAAATATGATGCATAGTTGCATTTAATCAAGGATTGATCAAGAAATCAAGGTTACTTGAAAAAGAAGCAAAATTGGAAGAATTGAAAATTTCACTATGGAAAAACATGATTTTTACCTAACTTTACAAGGCCATAACTTGTGATCCAAGCAACCATTTTTTGCACTCCAAAGCTTAAATGATAGATCTTCTTCCATACAACAAGAGTTCTGGGCTGAACCATCCCCAAAAAATGCATAGATTTTGAGATATAAGGCCATGAAGTTAGGGTTTCATGATATTTTGAACTTTGACACTTAGAATTTTTTAAGGCAGAATCTGTTTCATGTTTTGGCCAACTTTGAAGACATTTTTCACCATGATCCAAGAAGATTCAAGATCAAATGCTAATATCAAAGTTAAAGTAGGATATCTCAGCTTTCCAAAGAGTACAAGAATATTTATTGATTCCATTTGAGCAAGGAGATATGATCCTCACAACATGCCATGATTAAACTAATTTTCCAAGACAATTTTCATGATTACTTGCATCACACTATTTCGTAAAACAGATTTGGTGATTTTGCAAGCCTTGTCATCCTCCAAGATCAGAAGGAATCTTGTTGAATCGCATAATATCTTCAACTTTGGACCATAAGTCAAGGATTTCATCTCTTGGCATGTGAAAAACCATCATTACATAGCCTTGAATTCAAGTTTGTCATTTGGCATTTAATTGAAGCATTGAATTGGCATGAAATGAGCCACACCAGTTCAGATCAATTTAAAAATAATGAGTATTCAAACCTGCAAAATGCCAATTGAGTCAAGATTCTAGTCATGCTATGGAAGACTTTGGTACCTTATCCTTTCAGTAAGAGCTACATGATAATATCCATTGGATAATAGCATGCTCCCTCATCCAACATTATTCATCCAAAACAAATTAGTTTTCCTATAAATAGAGGTCATTTTACATCAATTAAAATACACCAAAACAATACCAAAGACTTGTTTTCTCATTCTCCCTCTTTACTTCAAGGTTTCAAAGTTCCAAAGAGCAAACTTGGAATTTTCAAAACCAGAGCCTAAACCACTTAAACAACCATCCAAACACATCACAAATCATCCATTGGAGGTGTCCAAACCCTCATCTTCATCTCAAATCACCAAAATCAGAAAGTCAACCATCAAAACCTCATATTTTGACTTTTCTGCATTTTTCAAGCCATGTCTAGATCCTGTCCATTTCAAAACCAAACAACACTCCAAACACTCTCTAAATAACACCCCTAAACTGTTCCAACAAGAATTTCTCAACTGTAACACCATTTGAAGGAGTTTCCATTTTGACCACTTTTGACACTTTTTGCAAAAAGGAGTTAGATCACGTTCTAGAGGTTTCCCTTTGACTCCAACCATCCAAGGAGCTTCCATAAGGTGCATTGGTGGTGTCCAAAGCATTGGTTTACTTCTGCAACAAGGTTCTTGCAAATTTCCAAGTGAGCTTCAAGAGGTAAGCTTCCTAAGAACTTAAACTTTGAGAAATATGCTTTGCTTTGATGTACATTGATCATGATCATATCATATATGTCTTATTTGTTGTGTTTAAACTGTTTTATCATGCTATTATTAATTGTATAGAGTGGTAGCATAGAACTTGCAAATTTGAAGCCCTTTTGAAACCACTATCGGGTTTTAAAATGCAGGCATCTTTAGAAAAATCTAACACCACCATTGACTTCCTCATGAAATTCTAAGCAAGTTTCATCTTTATTTCACCTGATTTCATTAAGAAATGAATGAGTTAGGGTAGGTTTTGCAAATGGACCAAACTTGAAAAACCTTGGGCAAGCCAGCCATGGCCCCCTTGTTTTGGCCACTAGGACACCTCCACCCTTTGTTAGAACAACATTTGGTTCTGCAAGATATCTCTTTGTTTTGATAATAACAAAGTTGTATTTATGTGAGAACAATTTTGGTACTCTAACGTGTACTTTCTTAAAAATTGACAAACAGGTTCTGACTCTGATAGAGAAAGTTCTGACTCTGATAGAGATTGTGTGCTATGTCACTCTAAAATTATCAATGGTCGCTTCTGCGTCAAGAAGCAAGGTTGCTTCTGATCTACTATGCGTCAGAAAGACTCCAAGAAGACACTATGTTGCTGCTGCAATGTTCTCTTGGATTCTGGTTTTGAATTTAACTATGATACTCATCTTCTGAAGACTAAGTGCTAAAGACTCTAAAGACAAGGTTCTGATGAACAGAGTTCTGAAGACTCTGAAGACTTAAGTTTCTGAAGACCAAGTTCTGAAGACTCTGAAGACAAGGTTCTATTGAACAAGTTCTAAAGACTTATGTTTCTGATAACTAAGGGTTCTGAAGAAGGGTGCTGAAGACTCTGATGACAAGGTTCTGCTGAACAAATTCAGAAGACTCTGAAGACTCAAGACTCTGTAGACCCAATAATTCATTCTTCTGATCATGCTTCAATCATATCAATTCAGAAGCCTCTGATGAACAGAAGAAGATGAAACGTTTGCATGGGAAAATAGTACATAGTACAGATCAAACACGTTCTTTTCCACTACCATTCCACTACCCTGATTTGGTGGTACAAAGGACAATTTTAGTGTACAATTTTCATCCCAGCACAACGACATTATTTCACGTCGCCAGTATTTTTCTTATATTATTGATCTTCCCTTCAATGGATCTTTTTCTGGCTATATAAAGACTTGATCATTCAACGAATCATGTGTGACACTGAGTGTGAAAAAGAGAAATATTCAAAACACTTATTCATACTAAGAAAGAACTCAAGAAATAGAGAAATACATGAGTGAACAGTAAAACACCACAATACAAAGAAGAAAATTGTTATTACTGTGTAGATTCGCTCTAAGTTAGATTGAGCTAGAAATTGTGTTTATATCAGCTTATGTAAGAAGCAATTCATTGTACATATTTTATTTGATCAAACAGTTGTTTGAATTCCTTAAGGGACCAGTTAGGTCAGAAGCCTTAAGAAGAGACGGTTAGTCTGTGTATTGTTAGTCACCAGCAGTTGCTAGTGCAGTTGTAATCAGTTTGGTTATAATGGATTAAGTCCTTGTGTATAAGGAGAAATCACCTTGGCGGGTGGAATGGATTAACTTGATAGTTTGCAAGTGAACCAGGATATATCGTGTGTCTTTCTCTATTGTTAGTCTATTTGTGATCTTTGTTTGAGTTTCACAAAAACCTTTCATTTTGAAAACCCAATTCAAACCCCCCTTTTCTTGTGTTTTTCTCACACCTTCAATTGGTATCAGAGCTCCGGTTCTGATTGTGATAAATGTTTTATCAACACTTAATGGTGTTTAGTACCGATCCAATATTTGTGTGCGAGAGAAAGATCATTACAGTGCCAAACCACTAGTCTTTGATGGTGAAAAGTTTGACTACTGGAAAGACATAATAGAAAGTTTCTTTCTTGGTTATGATGTAGATCTTTGGGATTTGGTAGTCGATGGCTACACTCACCCAGTTGATGCTACATGTGCTAAAATATCCAGAAGTGTTATGACCAACCAACAGAAGAAAGATTATAAGAATCATCATAAGGCAAAAACCATATTGCTAAATGTTATCTCTTATACTGGGTATGAGAAGATAACAAACAGAGATACTGCCAAATCTATCTTTGATTCTCTAAGAATGACTCATGAAGGTAATGCTCAAGTCAAGGAGACAAAGGCGTTAGCCCTAATATAAAAATATAAGGCATTCAGAATGGAGGATGATGAGACAGTTAAGACCATGTTTTCAAGGTTTCAAATGCTAGTCGCGGGATTCAAAGTTCTGGACAAAGGTTACTCAACTGCTGATCATGTGAAAAAGATCATCAGAAGTCTTCCTAAGAAATGTAGACCTATGGTAACAGCTCTAAATCTATCAAAGGATCTCAATAGCATAAGTCTTGAAGAGCTTGTTAGTTCTATTAGAAGTCATGAGATAGAGCTCGAAGAAGATGAACCTCAGAAGAAAATCAAATATATCGCTCTTAAGTCTAAACCTGAAAAGGCAAAGGCTTATCAAGCTGAGGAAGAATCAGAAGATTTTGGTGAAGAATCAGAAAATGAGTTGTCGTTAATTTCCAGAAGAATCAACAAACTCTTGAAGCATAGGCAAGGAAACTTCAGAGGATCTAGAAGAAACAAAGGCCACTCGGAGTCATCATCTGGACAGAAGAAGTAGGACTATGGAAAGGAGGTTATCTGTTACGAGTGTAATGAGCCAGGTCATTACAAGAACGAGTGTCCAAAGATCAAGAAAGACAAGAAGCCTAAGAATAACCTCTCCAAAGAGAAGAAAGGTCTAATGGCAACTTGGGACGACTCTAATTCTGAAGAAGAGGAATCTGATGAAGAACAAGCAAATGTTGCGCTAGTAGCAACAACTGAAGATGAAGTTTCTGGAGAACCAGAAGACAGAATATTATCAGAACTAGAATCAGACTCAGACTCTGACTCAGAGGTGTTATCTAAACTCTCTCGTTGTGAATTAGAGTCATGTCTATCAAAAATGCTGGAAAAATATCAAACTCTTCAGAGTAAATGCAAAGATCTTAAAAAAAATCTCTTGTAATTGCTTCTGAGGAAAAAGATAAGCTTGAGCAGAATAACTCTTCTCTAAATGAAAACATTTTTTGCTTAAAAAATAGTAATTATGCCTTAAAAAGCAAAGTTGCTAAATTAGAAGAAGAATTAATCTCCAATGTCTCTAACACAAGCTGTATCTACAAGTATGATAGAGAATTCCAGTATTTTCTTGCTAAAAGAATAGATAGAAGCAAAATAGATTCCATGATCTATGGAGTAAGCAGAAATGGTAAGAAAGGTTTAGGATGTACTGAATCATTTGATATTGACGAAAGTCAAATTGTTAAACCAAAACCTCTCTATGACCATTTTGTACCTTCTGGCACTGAGATTGTTTGCTCTGAGCTTGCACAAAAACCCCCCACTGACACAGAAACTTGTTTCTAAAATTAAATATCATGCACAAATTCCACTTGATTATCCTGTTGCACAAAAGCCCAAAGTTGTGAAACACTCTGGGAAAGCTAACATGAAAGGACCTAGAAAGTAGGTACCTAAGGACAAGATAATCTATGTTGCAGATATCCTTAGCAGCTCAGTTGAAACACCAATCATGGTACCTGGACAATGGTTGCTCGCGACACATGATGGGAAGAAGGTATATGTTCCAAAGTCTGGAACTTAAGCCTAGAGGCTTCGCCGGTTTCGGAAGAAACCAGAAAGAAAAAATCATTGGCTCTGGAACCGTTGGTAATGGTAACCTTTCCTCTATTACTGATGTTCTTTTAGTCGATGGTTTGATGCATAACTTGTTGTCAATCAGTCAACTTAGTGACAATGGTTATGATATAATCTTTAATCAAAAGTCCTATAGGGCTGTAAGTCAGAAAGATGGTCCAATCCTATTTGTCGGAAAGAGGAAAAACAACATTTATAAGATTAGACTTTCTGATCTTCGTGAACAGAATTTTAAATGCTTAATGTCTGTTAATGAAGAGCAATGGGTATGGCATAGACGTTTAGGCCATATTAGCATGAGGAGGATTTCTTAACTAAATAAGCTTGAACTTGTCAGAGGCTTGCCAAATCTGAAGCATTCTTCAGATGCTCTTTGCGAAGCATGTCATAAAGGAAAGTTCTCCAAAACTTCCTTTAAAGCAAAGAATGTTGTGTCCACCTCTAGACCGTTAGAACTTCTGCACATTGACTTGTTTAGACCAGTGAAAATTGCGTCAATTAGTGGAAATAAGTATGGATTAGTAATCTTGATGATTATAGTCGTTGGACATGAGTAAAATTCTTAAAACACAAGGATGAGTCTCATTCTGTGTTCTCTACCTTTTGCTCTCAAGTGCAAACAGAAAAAGATTGTAAAATAGTCAAAGTCAGAAGTAATCATGGCGGAGAATTTGAGAACAAATACTTTGAAAATATTTTTTATTCTCATGGCATTTCCCATGATTTCTCCTGTCCCAGAACTCCACAAAAATGGAGTAAAGGAAAGGAAGAATAGGACTTTGCAAGAAATGGCTCGAACCATGATCCAAGAAATTGACATGGCTAAGCACTTCTGGGCAGAGGTGTCATACCCCAAATTTTGACCACAAGATGTCCCATCATTATGAAAATCATCACCACATTATGGATGTACCATCATACCTCATCAATCTTCTCAAGGATTGTTGAGCACTCACCTCAACCAAGAATTAGGGTTTTGAGCACTCTCAGAGTACTCAGACAAAGGATCAATCAAGAATGAACATGATCCTTAACTTGTCTAGCCTCTCAAACACCCATAAAGGATCAAGAGGTCTCCCACATCAAGAATCAAGCACAAGGTTTGCAACATTCCAAGTGGACCAAGCCTCAAGATCGCTAGTGTCACCAAATTAGGGTTTTGGTCGACCAGGGCCTCCAGAGAGAAATTTTCATCTGGGCATGAGCCAGTACTTCAAAACATGATACAAAATACTCCAAGTTACCTCATGGACCCCAATCATCAAGTTAAAATGGCCTTAGGGGAAGCATTCATCAAAAATCAGGAATTAGGGTTTCTTGACCCAATTCACCCCTAAGTTGACTTTTGAGGCAAGACATGAGCCAAGATCTCAAGACATGATTTGAGGGCCTAAAATACACCACATTGATCCATTTACAACAATGGATTAATCCAAGAAGTTTGATTCACAAGTTTCAATTTCATCTGGACCACATTTAGGGTTTTGAAGAAAAAGTCAACTGTACCTTTGACTTTGGACCAAGACATGTTCCCAAACCTTGGGACATGATTCAAGACACCCTAAAACACCTATGGAATCCATCCATTAGGTTTGAATTAGATCAAGAACTTGATTGCATAGAGGATCACACAGTTTGGAATTCATCTGACAAAAAGCCAACTGTGCCCAAAATCAAGTTTGACTTTTTTGAATTTTTCACAAATATGGCTCCCCTAAGTCAAAAACGATTTTAATGCATGGTTTTGATCATCATCCATCAAGAAAAATCAAGAAAAGTGAGGTTACTTACAAAAGGGGAAACCATAAGAAACTTAAATTTTTCTAAGTTATGAAACAAAATGGATTTGGTACCCACTTTGCAAGGTCATAACTCCCAAACCCTAAGGCCTTTTTCTTCCATCCAAAGCTTATATGAAAGTTCACATGACATACTTCAAAAGTGTCAACTAAAAAAGATTCCAAATCTTCATGGATTTTGAGTTATGGATTGATCAAAATCACAAAAACATGAAAATGACCATTTTTTCCAATTCTTAGTGAAAATTTTGGACAGAATCTGTCTTGGTTTTTCACCAAATTTAGGGCCATTTTTCATTATGATCCAAGCTGAACCAAGATCATTGGTGGACATCAAAGTTAAAGTATGTCATACAAGCTTTCCAATGAGTACAAGAACTCCCATTAATTCAACTTGAGCAAGGAGTTATGAACCTCACAACATGTCTTACTCAAACTGATTTTCATGACAACATTTGGCAGATTGTGTACATTTCTTGTGCCACACGATTTCCATTTCTAATTTTTTCATCTTCCAAGCCTTGTCCTCTTCCAATATCATAAAGAATCTTGATGAATCACTTGATGATTTCAACTTTGAACCCTTAAGTCAAGAAATCAACTTGGCATGTGCAAAATCATCATTTACATGAACCTTGATTTTCAAATTTGGCATCAAGCATTTATGTGATGCATAGAGGTGGCATGAATCAGTTACAAACCAGCCAAAAGGAGTCAAGAAACATGGGTATTCAAACCTGCAAAGTTGGTTGAAGTCAAGATAAGAGGAGACTTGGTACCTTGGCATTTAAGAAAGTATTACATGACAAAATCCATTGGATAATAGCATGCTCCCTCATCCACTCACTATTCCTTCAAAAACAAACTTCCTCTACTATAAATGGAGGTCATTTATGATGTTTCAAAACACACCAAAACAATACCAAAGCCTTGTTTTCTCACTCTCCCTCTCTTACTTCATTTTCAAGTCATTATGGAGCAATTTGGGGATTGTTGAAACCAGAGCAAAAACCACTCAAATAAATATCCAAACACATCATAAACCATCTATTGAAGGTGTTCAAACCTTCATTCTCATTGTACAACACCAAAATCAGAAAGTCAATCTCCAAAACTCAAATTTTGACTTTTCTGCATTTTTCAAGCCATGTCTTGATCCAATCACTTTCAAAATCAAACAACACTTCAAATACTCTCCAAAATTCATCCTCAAATTGTCCCAATAAGTTTCCTTCAACTGTAACACCATTTGAGTGAGTTACCATTTTGGTCACGTTTGCCACTTTTGCAAGAAAGAGCCAGTTCTTGTTGAAGGTGCGAGAAAGACACAAGAAAGGGGGGTTTGAATTGTGGATTTACTCTTTTAACAACTTTTCACTTCTTGTCAATAAGATACTTTACGTTACATCAGAGTTCGTTGAGAAACTCTGACTTGCGAAGTTATATTCAAACTTGGCAATGCTTAGAGCGTGAGAACCAATAAGAGTCTGAACGCTATGTACATCATTCAGAACTTGCAGAGCAGAAGCTTATCAGAGTTGCAAGATTCTGACTTGCTTATGTAAGGTTCTGATCCTCAATATAGAAAGATAAACCAAGACATTAAGCATAAGAGTAAAGAACACACGATATATCCTGATTCACCACAAAGGTTAATCCAGTCCACCCTCCTCAGGTGATTTCGCCTTAAACACAAGGTCTTAATCCACTATAATCAATCTCGATTATAGATGCACGGGCAACAGTCGATGACTAACAAACTCCACAGCTGCACTGTGACTAACATGCAATGAACCATTCAGGCATTCAACTTAATGAATATAACGAACATTGACCTCTAGGTTCCAATCTCGTAAGATCTACTGCTAGACTTTCACAGCTAGATGTTCAGGGATTCATCGCAATGAATATAACGCTACTGACCCTATTTCAGGATTTCCTACAATGATATCTCGCCATTGTCTTCCCGAGTCTTTGGTCACACTGACCACTCAAGGAATCCTAATTCACCAAGAATTAGTTATACAGGAGATTACAATAATGCTTCTTAACAAGCATATTACTCCTAAGTTTAAGTACAAAGAACACACAAGTGTTCGAGCAAGATATGAGCAACAGCTCCTTGCTATCTTAAGAAACTACAAAGATGTATGTTGATTTGACATTTGTTGACATCTTGTAGATCTTCTTCTTCTTTGTCTTCTTGGTTGAGCAAGCTTTGAGCAACAACTCCTTGCTTCAGATCTTCAATGTAGCGCTGACGAGAAGGTGGTTGATGACTTGACTGATTTGCAATGTTGTCTTCTTCACCAAAAGCTTTTGTACTATTTTGTTGTTGTTGTTGTGTTGAATGATGATCTTAAGCTCCAACAACAATGGCCATGTGTAAATGGTGATAGCTTTGAATGTTTAAGTGTTACAATGAGAACTCATCGTTGTTGCTATCTTCACACAATGACTTTGATCAATTCTCCATTCATGGACTGAATCGATACCTTCAGAAGTGTTTTCTCCTTTCTTTAAATAACCCAGCAGAAATATAGCCATTGAAATACTGTTGGTTGTTAGAAAAGAGACGTTGTATAATAATTATTTGTACTGACACGTCTCCTTTTTGCTGTGGGAGAAGTGACGGGATATATCTTTCTTGGGCACTGTGTACAGCCGTTCACAACGGTGACATTTGACTTCCAAACTTCAGAGGCTTCTGATGGTGATTAATTGAAGCATGAGTAGAGCCTTCTTAACAGGATATCTAATACGTCAAGTCTTTAGTCTTTTGAAGAAGTCCATTAGGAATCAGTCTTCAGAACTTCAGCACTTGTCGTTAAATATATTATCCTTTACTTCTTCAAGTCTTCCGAAACTTCAGAACTCGTCCATTTGGAATCTGTCTTCAGAGTCTTCAGCACTTGACCTTTGGAACCGTAATCTTCAGAACACATAAGTCTTCAGATTCTTTCTGCACTTGGTCTTCAGAGCCTTCCACCTTCAGAGCTTCAAGTCATGAGAGTCTTCAGCACTTCGGTTCTCCAGAAGATTATCTTCTTCAGAAGCTTCGCTATCTTTAGAATCTCAACCACTTTCAGAGAGCATCCACAAGAGCATTGCAACAGCAATATCAGCATCCTTGGATCTGACTAATCATGATCACCGTTCTTGCTTCTTACGACTTGTGTCACACATAGTAACTTCGCATATTATCAATTACGCACATCTGGCTGGTGCTTGTTGGATCTGATATCTTCTATGATTATGATCTACACACAACACACGTTAGAACATAAAATAGTTCTTTCACAAATCCGTATTATTATCATCAAAAAATAGATTGACTTGTAGAGACAACTCTTGCTCTCACAATCTCCCCCTTTTTTATGATGACAAAACCAAGTATTTTGATTGAACATTTTATACAAGGTAATCACCAAATAAACATATTTAGAGTCTGGAACAACAGCTCCCCCTGAATGTGTTAACCTCAAAGTTTTATCTGTGATCATCTAGAATCTTATATGATCCAAAGATATACAGAATAACAACTTGAGTTGCCAGAACAAAGAATAGAAAAGGATTACTTCTCTATCTTGTCTATAAGAAAACAGAGAGTCTTTAGCATCTGGACTAGTTCATCAGAACTTCCATCTTCAGATCTTCAGAACTCAGTTCCTTTTGTAGTCGTACCAGAGCTTATAATCTTCAGAGACATTTGAAGCATTTCTACTTTTCAGCAGATTCATTTAAGCACAATCAGAACAGTTCTTATCTAATAACATAGAATCGCTATTCATGAGAGACAGACACTGTCTTTTGAGAAACTACTCCTGAGTTTTAGACTTTGTGAAGATTTTAGATTTTGCAATTGAATCTTCTGGGTAGTCTCCCCCTAATTTCCATAAGTCAGATATTGGAATCTTCAGAATCGTAATTCAGGAATATGAATTTTTAATCACCAATATGGATCATGACTTTTTCAGAGTTTGACTCTTGAACACAGGTCTTCATCTCAGAACCTTGTTACTGTCATAACTCAGTGGTTCATCAAAGCTTGATTTTTGATCAGATACCAATTGAAGGTTAATTTTTGTGATGAATCAACGCTTGATTCTGAAACTGGTACATATGTTTTAATCTTAGTCTGATACTGAGTTATACCAGAGTATGTTGTGTCTGATTCCAACTGAAGGAATTACTTTCATACCACTTGAAGGGTATTTCTTTAATGTGCTGAGATTGATACCAATGAAGGTATAGAAAACATTTCATAGCTTAGCTATGATTGATATTACTGCAGACTGAGTCTGATACCAATCTTTATGTATACTGAGTCTGATTACCAATTGTTGATTTAGTTTGAAACCAAATCATTTCTTCTTAATTGAGTTCTTGGTAGACATCAGAACTACTTCTTCTTGGATCTTCAATCCGGATCTTCAGACAGTTTTTGACTTTTGATTTGTACAGTTCTTCTGAATAAGCATCTTGAGATATAGACTTTGTCTTGACTGCTTTCAGAAATTTCTTCTTCTAATTCTTACGTTCTGAATCTCATATTCTTAGACAGCTTACAACTTCTGAACCAAGTGAGACAGAGATCAAGATAAACTTTGACTTTCAGATAGTTCTCAACTTCTAAACAGTACTGGGTAGATCTGATTCTGCACACATGTTCACGAAGTGTACAACTTCTATCATATGAACAACAGTTCATAAGAACTTTTGCAAGTTTTTCTTTCTCAACCTGTTCTTAGAATGCCTAGTGAACTTGTTTAGAGTTCCTTGGTTAAACATCAAACAACAAACGTTAGTAGTAACGCATTTTATATGATTGATTACTTGTTTGAGTTGCATTCTTTTCCTTTTAAGATTTCTTTCTTTCCAATCAAAATCATATTATATTTCTCCCCCTTTTTGACATCATCAAAAAGTTTAGAGCATTTGAGCATTTAAGCATTAAGCATACTCAGGATACATCAGCATATTAAGCATATGATTAAGAACAGTGATAAACATCTTTAGAGATTAATAATAGCATTTTCATTGATGGACAGATAGTTGGAAATTTAAACTCAGAATCACAAAATAGTTTCAAAAATTTAAGGCATAGGTTGAGCTTAATCATAAAGAGTTCAAGGTAATCAAAACATAGATATTAAAGGCACAGACTTAATACTCAACACTTATCTTTAGACTTATAAGCATATTCAATTTTAAGTTAAGGCAATGTCGTTGATTCATTAGAGATCATTCATGAAAAAGAGATAAAACAGCACAAAGTATTATAAAACTACAATCGATAAATCAACGCAACTACTGAAAGATCAGAAAAAACTTAATCATTAAAATCCTCAACATTATCCACCCTATCACATCTGGTTTCAACAGGTGAGGGTTCTGGTCCTAGGCAGCTAATTAGTCCCCAAGCCTTTTCTTTCAAAATTATTTTAGATATTATTCTTCCATATGGAATGTAGGCATGCATCTGATTCCTTGAGACCTTGATGGAGCGTCTCATGTGGTTAAAAATGGTCTTGGGAAGATCTATTGTAACATGATGGGTTAGGAGAAAGATGAAGATTCTGTCGTCGTGAGTCAGAGTGCCTCTCAAAAATGCTCATGGACGATAGTTGGTCAATGAAATTTTGAACCAGGTTTTGGGAGTAGGAAGGAGTTTCTCAGGATTGTTTGGTTCGTAGGGAACTGAGTCATCAAACAAGGTTCTGCACCTCTCTACCATGCTTAAGTCTGATTAAAAATTATCAATCGTGACTCCGTCGGAAACACAGCCAGTGAATTTCTCTATCGAGGAGACAGAGATTGCGATGGGGTGATAGTGGACCTCAGACAAGATGGTGTTTCCATCGTTGCTGACCCTAGCAAAATTTCAGAATTCTTTAATGAGGTCAGGAAAGATATGACCATTTAGAAGAGAGTAATAACACTGCCAGGACTGGGCCTGCATGCTTCTGATTATTTCTAAGCCATCATTTCCGAGACGAGCAAGGTTTGGCCTTTTCTCAGATATAACTTCTAGGTTTTCTTTTCTTCCTATGAAGGTTAGACCATTTCTGTGGGAATTCATCATCTTCGTTGAAATAGGAGTTTTGGGAGAGTGATGATCTATGTTTTGATGATGAAAGAGGATGAAGCAAAATCTTAATATTTATAGGCAAATGAGAGCCAAGAGTAATAATTGAATCAGTACTCGAGGATTTGGGTTTACTATTTCCTAGGTAGTCATGATTACTTAGGGTATGCTAAAAGGCGTAACCGTGGGAAAAGAAAATGAAATAGTTACTAATTTATTTGAAGAATTGATCAGTTATGGATAACACTACTTAATGGTGAGTGGCGGCTGGGACTGATGCATTTTGAATAATGATGGTTTCTTGAGCCACTCAAATATCTTTCAGATAGCTTTTAAAGAAATTAATCTATCATTAGAGCTTGTCAAACATTTTATAATTTTTAGAATTAAAGGTTCAATTATCAAAATGATTCACAGGCACAGTTCATTAATCTTAAATAACTTAGGACAAACTGACACTCTTGAAACAACTTAGAATAACTATGATTTCAAACACGCACTCCGCCTACATAGTCAAAACATGGATAGATTTAGTTTTCCTAGTTACTAAAGATTTCACACTTAGTCTTCAGCAAACAGTTTTCTGGAAGGCTTTCAGGACCATCTTCTTCAATTTTCTCTTTTATCATATCCACAATTCCCTCTCTGAAGAAAATCTCAGATAAAACTCTTGCATAAGGAATGTAATATTTTGTGAGGTTTATGGATTCAGAGATGGATTTCCAGAGAAAGTTGAAGATAGTGTGTGGTAGGTTAATCTGAAAGTCATTCATTAGCAAATGAATAAATTGGTGATCATGAAATCTTAGTATGTCATGGAATTCTCCTCTGGGAAGGAAATTTGACACAACTAGTTTGTACCATGCTTTGGGAATGGGTAGAAGGTTTTCAGGATTGGATGATTCATATCCAGATGAAAGGTTATGAAGGAAGGCAAATCTTCTAGCAACAAAGAATTTGTTTAGATCACAATCAACAGAGATTCCAACATTCTCACATCTAGTCACTAGAGTGACTGAGAACGGGTTGATGGTGATTGGGACTTCAAAAACAAAGGAGGTGATGCACTTACTTTCAAAATCAAGATCAGCATGTTTCCAGAAGTCCTTAACTAGATTTACATAAATGGGTTTTTCTAGCATAGTGGAGTATCTAGTCCATTTTTGAGTGTAAAGCACATCTGCTATACTGCAAGCAACGTGACTCGGAAGAGGAGGGGTGTTGATTACAAACTGTTTTTCAGGAATGATTTCAAGAAGATCTTGGTTACCAAGAAAAGTGAATGGAGGCATGACGATAGATGGACAACAGAGTTTTGACACCTAAGGCTTTATAATAGAGAAACTTGAGTATGAGGTTGTTTGATAGGGAGACGTGATTTTATACATGTAAATAGGTAGGATGAGTTGTGCCTAGTCTAGGAAGATCATAGATCAGTACAAAATAAGATTTTAGAAAGATTATGTTGTCAGAGATATGTTATAATTTTCAAAGATTCGCAGTTATTATTGATGTTACTTTGAGTGTAAGTTTTGTTAAAAGATTTTTCTTGTACACAATATTTCAGATCATTTATTTTCACTTGATCAAATTCTTTCATTAATGTTTAACTAATTAAAAAGAAGAGAGTCATTCATACATGACTGATTTAATCTAACTATTCATTAATCTTATACTATGCATACATAGAAGAACATAAGGGTTTCTAAGTGTTTTTAACCTTATCTCGCGAATCTTATCATGGTATGAAAATTTGAGTTAATTTCTATTAAAGCATTTCAAGTAGTTTAATAAGTCACAAATGAGGAAAGAAAGGTACCTTAAAGATGCTGAGATCTTTACAGACTTTTCTGAGGGCTTTTCCATCTTGACTCTGATCTTTCCTTTTCTGAGTGAACTGCTGAGGGTTCTTGGATTCTTCAAGATTCACTTGCATTCTGATTTCTAAAGGATGTGAGCATTTTTTGAACTCTGATTCTAGGTAGAGAGCTGGAATCATTCAATGTAAAAATTCTTTCCTTTTCCTGTTCAACCTTATTCATCTGATTTCTGAGAATTAACAAATCAGAGATTCTGATTTATATGATCAGAACGACAGATTTCCATAAAGCCTTTTCAGAAGGTCATTAAGTTCAAGGATATAACATGAACCATTGAGAGGTTATGTGCTGAGAAATATTGTCATCACATAATATCCTCTGACTTGTTTCTTCAAACTGATGTATATCCTTGTTCAGAATCAATTATCATCAAACATGTTTACAACATGAAACATAGTTCGCATGATACTTCTTGATCTCACAATTCTGATTTAACTAGTTTAAGGTTAGTTCATCAAAAATTAATAGTATATCTAGTTCTGAAAATAATGTTAACTGATTTCTTCCTTCTGAAGGACATCAGTAACTTAAATTATTTTAATCTTAAGTCGAGGAACTAAGAGTTTGGATTGACATCTCCTGACTCCAATGTTTGAGAGGTTCTGAGACACTTATCAGATGGTGATCTGATCAATAATGTTTGGTTCAACTGAGAGATAATTTCAAGTCATCAAAACTTGGTTATACTGATTCAATCAAAACTTAAGAGTTCATTCTTGATCAAGTACTTTGATGAATTTTTGGACATTCTTCTTCCTGAATCTTCTTTCAGTTTCCTGCATAGCTTTCCAAGAGAAAAATATTCAGTTCTTCATTGAATCTTTTAACTTCTGATCATTCATGATCCAGATGTTGAATTATATTGAATTCTTCAGTTTTCTGAATTCTGCATACTTCATTCTGAAGTTCAACATCATAGAACAACAATCTTTCTTCTTTACATGAAGAAGTTCTGAATGGGTTTTAAACGAGAAAGTCAAGGGTGGACCTAATCTGTTTCTTGAAAACATCTCAAAAACTCATAAGAATTAATTCTTCAGCAAACAAGACTTCTTATTTTCTGATGATTCAACTTTGTGTAAATACATGGTTCATCCACACGTATCTTCCAAGATAAGCATTCAACAGATACTACTTCTTATCTGATGAATCTATCTTATCAACTGATTCTTCAATCTTCATTAAAACTTAAGTGAGGAAGATTTAGTTGTTTGACAACTACAAAACTTTTAGAATCAGTGATTTGCTCAAGTACTCAGATTGATTACAATTTTGTACACAGTCACCTTCTGAACTGCTACAGAAATTGTAAGTGGATTTCAATCTCACCCAGAGTATATCTACGCACTGCATCTGGATCTTTTTCTGACACTGTTAAGTGTGTGATATCCATCAATAACAGAACCGGAGCTCTGATACCAATTGAAGGTGCGAGAAAGACACAAAAAAGGGGTGTTTGGATTATGGATTTACTCTTTTAACAACTTTTCGCTTCTTGTCAATAAGATACTTTACGTTACATCAGAGTTCGTTGAGAGACTTTGACTTGCGAAGTTATATTCAAACTTGGCAATGCTTAGAGCGTGAGAACCAATAAGAGTCTGAACACTATGTACATCATTCAGAACTTGCAGAGCAGAAGCTTATCAGAGTTGCAAGGTTCTGAATTTCTTATGTAAGGTTCTGATCCTTAATATAGAAACATAAACAAAGACATTAAGCATAAGAGTAAAGAACACACAATATATCCTGGTTCACCACAAAGGCTAATTTCAGAGAGCATCCACAAGAGTATTGCAACAGCAATATCAACATCCTTGGATCTGACTGATCACGATCAGATACATAAGCTTTCTTGCTTCTTACGACTTGTGTCACACATAGTAACTTCACATATTATCAATTACACACATCTGGCTGGTGCTTGTTAGATCTGATATCTTCTATGTTTATGATCAGCACACAACACACGTTAGAACATAAAATAGTTCTTTCACAAATCCGTATTGTTATCATCAAAACATAGATTGACTTGTAGAGACAACTTTTGCTCTCACACTTGTTCCTGAGGATTCCAGCTATTTTTTATCATCCTAAAAGCTTATAAGGGATCAATCAAGAGTCTCTAAGGCATTAAATTACTTCTGGCACAAGCATTTTACAAGATAGCACAAGGAGCTTCAAGAGGAAGTGCCTAACAACTTAAACTATTTGAAATATGCATTGCTTTGATGTCCATTGATCATGAACATGTCATACATATCATATGTGTTGTGTTTAAACCAATTTACCATGCTATTGTTGCTTGTATGAAGAGATAACATAGAAATTGCAAATTTTGGCCTATTTTGAAACCACTATCGGGTTTTAAAATGTAGGCATCTTTAGAAAATTCTGTAATGACCATTGGATTCCTCATGAAATTCTAGGTAGGATCCATCTAAATTTCATCTAATTTCATGGAGAAATGAGGGAGATATGATCCTTCTTGCAAATCACTCAAAACTTGATTTTTGCCTTGGCCTAACCTGAAATTTAGGCCACCCTTATGTACATATGGGGTGGTTTTGATACACGAATGTATCACCACCCTAGTGGTAGCAGCGCATGTGTGTTTGGTTAGAGGGCGTGGGTTCAACACGCACCCAGACCATTTTTTATTTCCCTCTCATTTTGCTATTTTTCATATTTTTATGATTTTTTTAATTAATCTCAAAATTAATTTCTCTCTCAATTTTAATTATTTTTTATTGGTTCTTTTTTTGAAAATTCACAAAAATATTTAAATATTTTATTCTACAAAAAAATAAAATTTTTATTATTTATTTAATATAGTTAGAATTTTTGTAAATAATTTCATTTTATTTGTTTTTAAACATTTTTAAATGAAGTTCTCACCTTGATTTTTCAACTTCAAATGAATTTCAAGCTTTCATGTGATTAAGCATGATTTTTTAAAACATTTTTCAAAGTTTACAATTTGTTTTTTAATATATTTGATATTTCATATCATTTATTATTTAATTTTCTTTGCAAAATTATATTTTTATTTAAAATTAGGGGTTTTCTCTTGATTTTAAATTTTCAAACTTCATTTGAAACATTTTGGGCCTCTTGATAGAGTGTAAGTCTCATCCCTTTGTAAATAAACCTTTTTGGGCCTCAGTTGTAACACCCTTTTTTACCCAACGAACATCACGAATAAATACACCATTTTATCAGAGTAAAAATCCCACCAGGGCCTCACATTTCGTCATAAAACATCATAATTAAATCAAATACTTCGCAGTGGAAAAACTTCACAAAAACCTCAGCGTAATTTCTAACTCAAATTTTTACACAAAACTTAACACATCATAATATCATCAAATAAAAGAACACTATGGTTCGACTCAACACCCCGACCCAATGTTACAAATCAGAGCAAGACCCTCTACTCGACCAAAATAACCAAAATTACTTCAAGTAAGCTCTCCACGTGCCAAAAGCTAATCCTGATCATCTGCATGTTACCCACGTGGAGGCAACATTCAAACAGGCAGGGTAAGTCATCACGAATCAATATATAAGATATAGGCAAACGATAACGTAGTAACACAAAACATCACCAAGTCATTCGCAAACATCATCAACACACAAAAGACATCAATAGAATGTAATGCAACCTCATAGACTCATGCATGTGGTACGAATTCGTCATAATTGAGGGACACTGGGCCATCACCCTCCAAAGATCCCCACCAATAGGATCGATTTTACACAAGAACCGAAGCACGTCACAAACACCCTAATCCACATAATGGGATTGAAGCCACCAAATGGACCGAAGTCCTACTTGCCATGAATGCATGATGCAAACGTCATAATCACCATCGTCACAAAATTGTCAAAGTTGCATCATCATTCATACAAATTCATCATAAGACTTCACATAGCATGTATAACATCAACATACATATCATCACTTTAATTCATCATAGCATCATAGTATAGCATCACGAACGCACATCAAAATCATCATCACAGAATCATCATCAACATCATGACACAACATTAATTCACATACATCACAAGTCGTCATATTATAATCATCATCAAGCATCACGATACAACATAAATTCTACAACATAAATTCACATGCGTCATTATTCGTCACTAATTCTCAAAATTCATCATACTATAATCGTCACGTTAAAATTCCCTATTTTTATCCCATTCTTCATTATTACTAATTTACTCATGTTTTATTACTTCATCATAGCCTTACGTCTCAAAGAAACCGCATCACAAGCGAAATCGGGACAGAAATCGCAAAAACGGGAAAATCTGCCATCAGCCCTGTCCTTCGCGTAATACCCTCCCTGTTACGCCTATGGCTCACTTTCACGCCCCTGGCCTACATATCATACGCGTAGGGCCCCTTGCCCAGGCCTCCATTATGCGTATTGCCACACTTGTTACGCGTATCACCAAAGAGGGTTTCCCTCTCAAATTCCTCTTCAGAATCCCCTTACGCGTAATGGCTAGCCCATACATGTAAGGCACCCGTCTCAAAACCCATACACGTAATGCATCTCCCCATATGTGTAGGCTATTCTTCTTCAGCTTCCCATACGCGTATTGCTCTCTTATACGCGTATCGCCTTCAATCTCTTACGCGTATCGTACACGTACTGGCAGAGGGTCGTGCTGGCCCTGGGGACGGGTGCGTATGCTACACGTATCACTCCTGGGATTATCCCCTATTACGCGTAACGCCTCCCCTGTTACGCGTAATTCCAGAAAACACCACAAATTCATATTTCGCATCTGAACAAAAAACTCCTCATTCCAGCACCTTCGATCTTCCAAACTCAGACCCAAAACATGTTCAATTCATTACAGATCTAAATTCTAAGCTTACTTCAATGTTTTCATCCATTTTTCTTCTAATTATTAATCCCTAAATTACTCGATTTACAGATCTGGTTTTGTTCACATATGCATCACAGCAACAACGATTATTCACACGAATTCCACATCAGTTACAGCAACATATGCCAGATTCATCACAGAAAACTGACCAAACAGATGCACGAAAATTCACATAGATTCAGCATACGAAAATTCATCATAAAACACAGAACACAAAACTACTCTACCTTAAACCCATATCAAATGTATTAACCCAGATTAACCCCCCATACCTAGAATTTTCCAGCAAAGATTCTTTGTTTCCGGGGTTCTACGGTCGATTCCTCGTTCGAGCCTCCTTTCCTCAGCTCTCTATTCACTTCTTAGGGTTTCACATACTAATTCCCATAATTCCCTATTTTCTTTTGTTAAACCTATCTTTTGGGCCTTAATCATGGTTTACCCATATTGTCCTCAATTAACCTCCTCAATATTACCGTCTTACCCTTAATGGTTCCCCTAATTATTTTAATTAACAATAATAATAATAATCTAAATAATATTTTAAATATTCAAATTATTCTACTATTATTATTAATAAAATAATCTAATTAATTACTATTTCTAAGAGACCTCAATGTTCCCTTAACCCAAGGCTACCCCACGGCACCACACAACGTCCTCAACGTCGCAAAATCCATCAAAATGCACCAAAACACCGAATAATCATAATAATTCAATTAAATAAATATTATAATTATTTTGGGGTGTTACAACTCTCCCCCACTTAAAGAATTTTCGCCCTCGAAAATTACCTGAAGGGAACAGAGTCGGATACGACTCCTTCATCTGATCTTCATGCTCCCTAGTCCAACCTTCGCCAGCTGGTCTACCCCACAACACCTTCACTAAAGCTATGTCTTTACCCCACAGTTGCTACATTTCACGGCCATCAATCCGCACAGGAAATGCTTCCTAAACTTCAAAGCTCGACCCACACCATTCACTAGCGTCTCTCTCAAAATAGTAATCTCCCTCTTGGAATTCAAGTGCTTTTCCTCCTCTTATCATGATAACTCTTCTGAAGACTCTGTGAAGCTCTCATCCTTTCTTGGATCATCTAAATCTTCTCAGTCGTCTTTTGCGCAATTTCAGATCCGAGTATCGCACTCTCGCCTGATTCATACCAACACAAGGAAGTTCTACATCTTCTCCCATACAAAGCTTCATAGGGTGCCATTCCAATGCTAGCATGAAAACTATTATTGTACGTAAACTCAATCAACGGTAAATGGCTATCTCAAGATTCTTCATGATCCAACACACAAGTCCTCAGCAAATCCTCTAAAGATTGGATAGTCCTTTCTGTCTGACCGTCCGTCTGCTGATGATATACAGAACTCATCCTCAACTTAATACCTAAAGCTTCTTGCAAAATCTTCCAGAACCTCAATGTAAATCTCGGATCTCTATCCGACACAATACTCGAAGGTATCCTATGCAACTTCACAATCCCCTCAATATACATCTCAGCTAACTTCTGCATAGAATGATTAATCTTCATTGGCAAGAAATGAGCCGATTTAGTTAATCTATCCACAATCACCCAAATCGAATCATTTCCCCTTGGCCGTCCTCGGCACCCCGACACAAAATCCATGGAAATGACATCCCATTTCTACTCTGGAATATTCAACGGCGGTATTATACCTAAAGGCCTCTGATGCTCAAACTTCAACTTATAACAAGTTAAGCACGCATAAACAAACTCCGTAATATCCTTCTTCGTATCCTGGTACCTCTTCGTAGCACCGGGATGAATACTCAATCTATCCCGATGTCCTTCCTCAAGAATGCTCTTCTCAATATCTGGAACATCTGGGACACACACCCTGTCTCTGAACATCATCACATCATTCTCGTCAATCCGGAATTCACCTCCATTACCTTGGTTGATCAATGTCAACTGGTCAACCAACTTCAAGTTAGATTATTGTCCCACTCTGATCTCTTCCAGAATACCACTAGTCAAATTCATCATGCCCAACCTCACACTGTCAGAAGTCTCTTCACATACCAACTCAAATCTCGGAATTGCTCAAGTAACTCTAACTCTTTCACCATGAGCACCGGCGTATGCAATGACTACCTGTTCAATGCACCAGCCACTACATTTGCTTTACCAAGATGGTAATTCCAATCAAAGTCATAATCTTTCAATAATTCCAACCATCTTCTCTGCCTCATATTCAACTCTTTCTGATCAAACATATATTTCAAGCTCTTATGATCGCTGAACACTTCAAACTTAGAGCCAAACAGATAATATCTCCAAATTTTCGACACAAATACCACAACTGCCAACTCTAAGTCATGGGTTGGGTAATCCACTTCATGAGCCTTCAACTTCCTGGAAGCATAGGCAACAACTTGACCACTCTGCATCAACACTCCTCCAAGACCCATCTTTCGTGCATCACACTATGCTACAAAAGATTCATTCGGATTAAGCAAAATCAATACTGGAGAGGTCGTCAACCGCTTCTTCAATTCCACAAAACTCTCTTCACAAGCTACCTCCCACACAAAAGCTTGACCCCTTTCGAGTCAGCTGAGTCAAAGATAATACCAACTTAGAAAAGCCTTCGATAAACTTGCGGTAGTAACCCGCCAATCCCAAAAACTTCGTATCTCAGTAACAGACTTCGGAGTCTCCCACTGTCACACAACATCAATCTTAGAAGGATCAATAACAATTCTTCCACTTGAAATCACATGGCCAAGGAAACTCACTTCCTTCAACCAAAACTCACACTTTGACAGCTTTGCATGCAACCTCTTCTACTTCAATACTTGCAACACCGTCCTCAAACACTCTGCATGCTCTTCTTCTAATTTAGAATATATCAAAATATTATCGATGAAAACCACAATAAACTGATCCAAATACTCATGAAAAAATCGATTCATATACTCCATGAACACACTAGGTGAGTTGGACACCTCGAACGGCATCAGAGTGTATTCATAGTGACCATACCTCATCCTGAAAGCTGTCTTCGAAATATCATCTGGCTTAACACGAATTTGATGATAACCCGACCTCAAATCAATCTTGGTAAACACACAGGCACCTACTAACTGATCCATCAAATCGTCGAGTCTCGGAAGTGGGTGTTTGTTCTTAATAGTCACTTTATTCAACTGCCGATAATCAACACACAACCTCAGACTTCCATCCTTCTTCTTCACTAACAGCACAGGAGCACCCCACGGTGTCATACCCCAAATTTTGACCACTAAGATTTCCCATCATTGTGCAAATCATCATCACCATATGGATGAACCATTAGTCTCCCCAAAGATGGGTGAGCATCCACTACAATCAGGCTTAGGGTTTCAAGCCCTCTCAGAGCTCTTAGACAAAGGGTCAATCAAGAAATGACATGATCTTCAACTTGTCTAGTCTCTCAAACATCCACAAAGGATCAAGAGGACTCCCACTTTAAGGATTAAGCACAAGGCTTCTCCTTTCTAGGTGGATCAAGCCTCAAGATCGCCAATGTCACCAAATTAGGGTTTTGGTCGACCAGGGCCTCCAGATGGAAATTTTCCCCTGGGCATGAGCCAATGCTTCAAAGCATAACTTGAATTACTCCATGGTACCTCATAGACCCCATCATCAAGTCAATTTAGCTTCAGGGGATGCATTCACTAAAAATCAGAAATTAGGGTTTCTTGACCTAATTCACCCCTAAGTTGACTTTTGGGACAAATCATGAGCCAAGACCTCAAGAGAGTATTTGAGGGTCTCTAATACACCACATTTATCCATTTGCAACAATGGATTGATCCAAGAAGCTTGAGCAACAAGTTTCAATTTCATTTGAACTACAGTTAGGGTTTCGCGAGAAAAGTCAACTGTATCTTTGACTTTTGACCAGGACATGCTCCCGAACCCTAATACACGATTCAATACACCCGATAACATCTATCAAATTAATCCATCAAGTTTGATTTATGTCAAGGACTTGATTTCATAGAGGATCGCACAGTTTGGAGTTCATCTGACAAAAAGTCAACTGTGCACAAAAGTCAAACTTTGACTTTTTGAGATTTTCACAATTATGGTTCTTTGACCCCAAAATGATGTTAATGTATGATTGGAATCATCATTCATCAAGAAAAATCAAGAAAAGTGGGATAACTTATAAAAGGGGTAACCATAAAAAACTTAGAAATTTTTCTAAGTTATGGAACAAAGTGGCTAGGGTACCAACTTTGGAGGATCATAACTCCTAAACCACAAGGCCATTTTTTCCCATCCAAAGTTGGATTTATAGCTCTCATTACCCTCTACAAAAGCTTCAACTACACCTCATTCCAATTCATCATGGATTTTGAGTTATGGAATGATCAAAATCACAAAAAGTGAGAATGTCACTTTTTTCCAACACTTAGTGAAATTTTCACTAAGTCAGAATCTGCCTTCACTTTTTTCCAAATGTAGGGGCATTTTTCACTTGGATCCAAAAAGTATCAAAACCAATTATGATCAAACAGTTATGACCAAAAAGCTTTCCACTCTTTAATAACAGCCTTCCAAGCCCTGCTGTCCAAGGATTTTAAGAAGGTGGTCATCCTTGGCTTCCAATAATCATAATTTGATCCATCCAAAATAGGGGGTATGTTGACGAATCCTCCAACTTCTTTGTCCATCTTTACACCAGAAAGTAACTTCCCTAGATCTCACCCAGAGACAGACAGGATGCCTGCTCTTATACCAATTGAAATTCTGGTATCAGACGTGTGATGTTAAGGTGCGATGTCACAACAACACACTCTGCACAATGGACAGAATAAACAGCTAAATAACACCAAGAATTGTTGACCCAGTTCGGTTACAACCAACCTACTCTGGGGGCTACCAAGCCAGGGATGGAATTCACTACTTGTAGATATAATTTACAGACTCAACAACCCGTTGACAATCTCCTAAACTTATACTCTACTAATGACTTCCTACCTAAGAAACCACTTAGGTATGAGAACACCACTCAATCCCTTACAAACTCTCAAAGAAACCACTTTGAGTAACCTTGATCTTACTTCACAGCTTCGATCAAGCAACCACTCTCTATTGCTTCACAGCTTCTAGAGAGGACAGAAACACAACACCTATTCAAACCCTAGAATAGTGTAAATATAAGCACTCTAAACAAACTCTAGACACTAAGCCTTCAGCTCCTGATCTTCAGAATGTTTTCTGTCCACTTTTCCTTTGGTCTTATGCGCTTTATATAGCTCCTTGAATTGGTCTTGGACTCGCTACAATATCTCCCAGATTTGTTATTTAAAACTGAATATTAAAACAGATTTTCTCCTAAAATCTTTTTAAATCTTCAACCTTTTAAATCTCCTACAAATCTGCAGCAGATCTCCTATGCAGCAGCAAATATCTATCCCAAGATATTTGCATCCAATGAGACAGCTTGCTCTCCACAATTCCAGCTAACACGCAACCCTAACAACATCACAACCTGATGTTATTAATTCTGCAGATCTAATGTCACAACATCGCCTATGTGACATCAGACATCCAACTTCAGCAATTACTTACTTAACACAGCCCAGTGTTAAGACTTCAATGTTCCAACATCAGCACCTTGACATCAACATTGAACATACCTTGTTTTACCAAAATTCCAGCCAATCCAAGAACTAACAAGATGCTTTCCTCAAAATCACCTTCTCGCTTCCAAATTTGCCTTCCAAAGCAAGTCACTATCGGGTTTTGAGTTTGAGAGCAATTCCAACCAAACCAATCACACACACACCCCTCATAAACATCATATAAAAGTGATCCAAACACTCACATAACATCTGGAACACCAAAATCACAAAATCACTAGCCAATTGCTCAAGCCTTTGACAGATTTGCAGTTGGGGTACCATCTCAAGTTCCAGATCATTCCAATCTATTCCAAGCATCCATACACACTCCATGGCACCTAGGGAAGCTATCTAGATCATTGGAACCTAGTTGTAACACCTCTAACCCAAAACACGATCACCAGCTGCAAGAGGTGAGCATGAGCTCTTCTAACTCTATGATCCATGCATTTTTTGCTGCACAATAACTTGGCCATATGTTCATAATCATGCATAGAGTTTTTACCCTCAATCAATTACTTTGTATGAACCGTGTATGGAATTTCTGAACCTTCATGCAGAATTTAGGGTTCTTGAGGTTTCTCTTTGATTTCTTATTCCATGCTTAAAATAAATGAAATTAAAGACCATAGACATGATCGTGAGGTTGAAACGAGTAGATTGATATGTAGATTGCATGATATAATCAAGTATTCAGTGAGTTTGGATAGAAAATGCAAATCTGCAGAAACAGAGGAAGGGCGCGTGTTCTTGCCGTGTTCATGGCGCCCTTTTTCAAATATTTGAATATTTGAATTTTGTGATTTTATTTAATTGATTCAAAAATTAATTTCTCTCTGAGTTTTAATGATTTTGAGTTGATTCTTTTTTTAATAATTCAAAAAAATGTTAAAATATTTTATTTTACCAAAAAATCTCAAAAATATTATTTATTTCATATAATTGATATTTTTGCCAAGAATTAATATTTTAATTGTTTTTGACATTTAAAATATTTTTTCCTTCTTGATTTTGCAAATTTTAATGATTTCTAATCATTTTGTAGGTCAAAACATGATTTTTGAAACATTAATCCAAGATCACAATTTGTTTTCCACGTGTTAAACAATTTTGATCATTTTTATTTAATTTTTTATTCAATTAAAATACATTTTGGAAACAAATTAGGGTTTTGATTAATTAAACCCTCATCAAACCTTTTTCAAACACTTTTGGGCCTCTAATAGAGTGTAAGACTCAACCCCCTTTTAACCAAAACCATTTTGGGCCTCAGATATTGTATAAGTCCCTCTGCGTTAAAAGAAAATCTCGGCGCGATCGCCAGTTCAAAAACCAATCTGGGCCTCTCCTCGAGCTATAAGACCCATTCAAAACCATTTTGGGCCTCTAATAGAGTGTAAGACCCAATCCTTTGTAAATACAAACCTATTTTGGGCCTCAAATGTTGTATAAGTCCCGTTGTATTTCAAAAGTTCGGCGCGATCATCGCCCATTTAAAACAAACCATATGGGCATCTCCTCGAGCTATAAGACCCATTCAAAACCATTTTGGGCCTCTAATAAAGTGTAAGACCCAATCCCCTTTTGAAACCAAAAACTTTTGGGCCTCAGTCATTGTATAAGACCCACGGTGTTTTCAAAACCTCGGCGCAATCGTCGCCCTTTTCAAAATAAACCATGGGCTTCTCCTTGAGCTATAAGACCCATCTTTGTTCACTTTCAATCATTTTTGGGCCTCTTGAGAGAGTGTAAGACCCATCCCTTTGTACAGAAAACCTTTTTGGGCCTCAGTCACTTGTATAAGTCCCTGTACAAAACGACAGTGCGATCACTGATAAAACCTTGGGCCTCTCCTTGAGCTGTAAGCCCCAACAATCTTTTTAAAGCACTTTCTCCTTTGATTTTGAATATAATATTATTATCAAAGCTTTCTTTGTTGAACAACTAATCGAACAACATGGAAGCTCTACAACCGAGTAAGTGTTTACCCGCTTTCATTTACCGCTTTCATTTACCGCTTTCATATGTATATAACTGTATTGTGGGGCTGTTTCACTGTAAGTCTTCTTTCATAAACTCATATCGACTATGTAATACTAGTATAGATATTTAGAGTTTTACCCGGCAACTACGTCTAGCGCTAGGTAAAGCCCTGTTGACCACTCTTAAATGCAAACAAAACTAGATCCCCATAGGATTACCAGATACAGTCTTCCCTCCTCTTGGGGTTAAACAATATGGAGACGTGAAAGGCAGCATTCTCGGTGAACCCTTTCTCAGACTGTCACCCTTAGACATTGTCAAAGAAACTCTAACTCCCCAGAGATGATCTTTTCTCCGTGAATGGCATCTCTTGAGTTTCTTCCAAATTCTTGAACTTTCCTGGCTTGATCTATTCTCAGTGAATGGCATGTCTTGAACTTCTCGGGATTTGGGGACCCACAGGCTTCCTAAAAGCATCCCCGCCTCCTCTTGGGCATTGTACAAGGACCCGTCGGCTTCTTAGAAGTTTTCACAGCCTCCTCTTAGGCTTCGTATAATGATTCTTCCTCTGGGAAGATAGCCTCCTCTTGGGCTTCTGACAAATTGCCCCTTCGGCTTCTTAAAAGTTTTTCTCGCCTCCTCTTGGGCTTCGTACAAATTGTCCCAACGGCCTCTTAAAGGTATAGGAACAGAAATTAGTCATCTTAATAGAACAGTCTTTCAAAGAGTCTAGATCTTTCTACCGTGAACGTACTATCTCTTAATCTCTCTTAAGCATAGTACAAAAGATAAAACTCTAGACTTGGACAGTCTAATCTCCTTGAGTCTCGAAGACATTCTCAAGTTCCTTTCAAAAATAGGAAAAAGCACCCTTAGACTTGGGCAGTCTCAATACCCTTCGGATTCCCCATTTCCTTAAAGAACAGGAAATAATCCCGGTCCTCAGATCAAATCCATGAGTACAACATTACCGATATAAGAATTGATTTTCTCTTTTAACCAACATACTGGACCTGTCACTCAACTGAAACAGTAACCCTAGCCTCCTCTTGGGCTTTTTTGTACAATGATTCTTCCCAGCAGAGTTAACCTTTGCAGCCTTCATCTCGGGCTTTGTACGAGATACAAAACACTATCTTGTTGAGTATAAAAGACTCACTTGTTGAGTCAAACCTTTGCAGCCTCCATCTCGGGCTTCGTACGAGATACAAAATCACTCTCTTGTTGAGTATAAAAGACTCTCTTGTTAAGTCAAACATTTTTAGCCTTCATCTCGGGCTTTGTACGAGATACAAAACATTCTCTTGTTGAGTATAAAAAAGACTCTCTTGTTGAGTCGATCACCTTTAGCCTCCATCTCAGGCTTCGTACGAGATACAAATCACTCTCTTGGTGAGTATAAAAGACTCTCTTGTTGAGTCAAACCCTTTTAGCCTCCGTCTTGGGCTTCGTACAAGACACATAAAAACACTCTCTTGTTGAGTCAACCCTTTTAGCCTCTATCTCGGGCTTCATACGAGACACAAAAACATCCTCTTGTTGGGTCAATAACCTCCTTTTAGGCTTTGTATAAAGAAATCCCCGTTTGATTCAATCAACCTTTTAGCATCAAATCATGTTTTGGTCACAGCATACAAACATCAACAACTCCTTTTGCCTCGTTTAATTGTTGTAAGCAATAAGCCTCTGGATTATTTACATCCACGCCACTGTCCCTCTTTTAGCGTGAGAAATTCCTAAGGAAAGATGGTGTTGCTCTAAACTGAGTTAAAGTCTTCTCCTTCAGGTTGAAAATCCCCTATAAAGGAAATTATGGCATTGCTGGATTTGCATATCCCAGTTAAGGTAATTCTCCTTTATAATCAATCACCCAACAATTGTGACAAACAGACCCCTTTAGAGATGACAAATTCTCTCTAAAGTCAACACCCTTTTAGCTTCACATCTTGAGCTTCGAACAAGATACAAATAGACCCTTCAGCTTCACATCTTGGGCTTTGAACAAGATACAAACCACCTTTAGCTTCATGTCTTGGGCTTTGAACAAGACACCAAAACACCATTTCCTCCCATAGAATAGGAGGAACTACGATCGCTCTGATTTCCCTATACCGGGAATACGTAGGCATAAGATTGAAAAAGAATCTTAGCGAGCACACTAATCAAAAAACCCCAAAGTCCCCTACCTCCATCCAATCTGGCGCAAGATCCCAACAAATTCCCCATGAACAATCCCGGTATTTCGTTCTGAACAAAATAAGCAGAGAGAGGCCCGCGAACTAAAGCCGCATCTGTAAACCAACAGTTTTGACTGTTTAACCTTAGTTTGCAAGCAGGGTTAATTGGAGACATCTATTTCCCTTCCTTCATCAGCTTCAATAGGATAAAAAATGAATCGAACTGTAGTACCAAAGTGATAGTGATTCGAAACCACAAAAACCGCGCTACATAAGAATGGCAACCACAGTGGGAGAGACTTGTTCTTCTCCCGTCTCTTAGGAGGAAAGCTTAAGTTTAGACGATTTCACAGGAAAAATGACGCCCACCGTGGGACCAAACAAAGGAATCTTGTCTCTCTTATCTCTCTGGTTGAAACCTTCTCTTAGGACGAGTCCTTGGGTTCACAAGGTATCACCGAATGACGGTTCCATCGGGGAATGTCATTATTGCTAGGATCGGCCCTCACTAGGATCTTAGGTCAAAAACCTTTAAGTTGGGAAGGTACCACAGAATGGCGACTCCGCCGGGAAGCCATTTTCTGTTAGGATCATAGGATTCATAGCTCTTAAAAAGTCTAGGACATTAGGACAAATATATATATTGCTTTTCCTAATTGATATCTGTGTTTATTTTTCTGCTAATGGGAATGCGTGTGATGCCGCATGTGAAAAGATTGAGTATACACCTAGGAAAAACCTTTTTCAGTAGTGTGGAAGCTATCGAAAATATTTGTCACGCGATACTACCCTCTTCTGAGATTCTTTGAAATACATCACCTAGCACGGTTCCCGGCCCGCTGATGTTATTTCGACAAGAATCAATGATTTTGAGAGACAGGTACAAAAATCACTAGTATAAACCTTTGGGATGGGTAGAGCCTTGACTTCATGACACCGACCCTTTGACCCCATGTTTTTTCTATGTTTTTGTGTGCTGCATTCATGCATTCATTTTAAAAAACATTAAGCAAAGAAAAATTTTCTCTTCTAGTCTCTCTTTTTCAAATTAAACTAAAACAATGATTGCAAATGTCAGAGAGAAAAGGATTGCGCTCATGGATTTCGGTAGAATAAAAACTCACAAGTATACCTTCAAGGTTCCAAAACTAGAGGATTTGAGAGGATTAGCAAGGATGATCACTAACCCTGACGCTTTCAGAGCCAAGTGTCGTACCTCAAAAAAATGGCTTAATCGAAGACATGACTCTTCGCGCGAAAGGCACGGAAAACGGTTCAACAGAATCGCCACCGAACTTTATTTATCCCAAAAGAGGGAAAGGAAAATATCGAGAAAACCTTTAAGGAGTGTATAAGAACATGGTCATCGCAACCATATTCTGGGTTCGGGAGTCGGTTACGTGAGGGGAAGGTACGCGCACCCCCTCACGTCCGTTGTACTCAACGGGAACCTCTTGATTCGAATCACGATACTCGTTAGCTAAGCTTGTTTGTTTTCTTCTCTAAAATAAATGCAAAACGGTAGGATAAAAGGGAACGGATGCTAAGGGAAAATGGGGTGGTTTAAGGATAGGGTACTCGGCAAGATCATCGCAATCTTGTGCCTACGTATGCTCATTCGGACAAGAATGAGTAATCAGAGCTATCGTAGTTTGACTACGGGGTTTGACGGAAAATGACGGTAGTGTGGAAACTGGGGAAAAAGAAAAAGTGTGCTCGCCAAGATCATCGCAATCTTGTGCCTACGTATCTTTATTCGGACGAGAATAAATAATTAGAGCAGTCGTAGTTTGTGGTACGCCCACGAAACAAAGATGTGTTGGTTTGTTTTAAAGAGGCGTCAATTGCTCAAACACGAGTAAGAGAACTCGCACCCAAACAATCGAAGAGAGATCAAAGACTTGAACCCCCATTTTTCACCTTGAAAAAGAATTATGATAGTTGTTAGTCATTTTTTAGTTTTATTATGAAAATCCACTTGACGTTGGATCAAGGGTTTATTTGTATGCAAAGAGGTTAGTTTGAAAAGGATTTGATTTGTTAAAAGAAGAGGCGTCAATTGCTCACACACGAGTAAGAGAACTCGCACCCAAAAAATCGAAGGAAGATCAAAGACTTGAACCCCTATTTTTCACCTTAAAAGAGTTGCGATAGTTGTTAGTTGTTTTTGAAGTTTGATTAAGAAAATCCGCTTGACGTTGGATCAAGGGTTTATTGGTTATGAAAAGAGTTTGGTTTGAAAAAGGATTTGGTTAGAGGTTGATTTGAAAATGGGCTCGACGACGAATCAAGAGTTTGGTTGAAAAGAGGTTTGTTTGAAAATGGCTCGACGACGAGTCGAGAATTAGTTTGAAAATGGGTTGTCTGTGCTAGTCCCTAGGGGTGCTCCTAGTAAACAAACCACAATAAAAGAAACTACGAATGCGTACATCGGAATGGGAGCGGGGTACATGTAAATTACAAGGGATGACATGAAATAAAAGGTCTCATTGTAAGGTAGCCCAAGAGAAAGCCGTGTGTTTGCAAGGTGTCCTAAACTAAGCCTTGAACCAAATCTCCAAGCAAAGTATAGTAACCAACAGTCCATCAAATTATTGTTTTAGGGTTTCGATATTTGTTAGTGTGTTTTGATTAAAGTATGAACAAAGAAAATGGTTAGATGAATAAGAATGAATAATATGATATGGATAATATGAATAATATGAACAATATAATAAAGATAAAAATGAACAAGATATAATAAATTTGTTCTCGTCTTAATCAATATTTAATCGAGAAATCGACAAGCTATGATTTTTGACTTTCATTGACCAAAAGTGAAAATAAAAGAATATGTGAAATGTAAATCATAAGAAATGAAATAAAATCGAGAAAAAGAAGAAAGGTCTCACCTTTATCAAGATTTTAAATCGAAAATCGATAAATCTTTGACGTTTGGTTTTCATTGACCCAAAATGAATGGTAAAAACAAATAAATCGAAAATAAAATAAATAGGCCTCATATTAACCAAGATTATAGATCTATTTGAAATAAATCAACAAATCATGATGTTTTTGATATCATTGGCCCAAAGTGAATAAAAAATAATGAAATAAAATCGAAAAGAGGAAAATAAGAAAGGTCTCACCTTTATCAAGTTTTTAAATTTTAATATCGATAAATCATTGATATTTTGGTTTTCATTGACCCAAGATTAATAGAAATAAAATAATGATAAATAAATCGAAATAAAAAATAAATAAATAAATAGTAGGCCTCAAATAAATCAAAATTTGATCGGTTTGACTAAATCATGAATATTGTTGTATCATTGGCCCGTAAAACAAAATGAGAATCGAAAAGAGAGAGTAAAAAATTCACAACATCCTAAAAACTTCTAAAATCTAAAAAAACAAATATAAAATGATAAAAAAAAACTAAAGAAAAAAAAGTAAGAAGAAGGAGGGGGTGAACCGCATGAAATGGCGGTGAAATAGGTGGGAGAGTTCCATGGTTTTAATATAATGCCCACATGATGCAAATACTCATCATAAAATAAAAAAAAAATAAAAACCTATATTATCTTTTCCTAATAAAAAAATAATTTAACATAATTTAAAAAGAAAACAAGGTATCACTGACAGATTTAAAAGCAAGTGGATGGTGTTGTATCAGAATAAAAAAGAATTTCGAGAAACAGGGCATGGCAAAGATCAGCGATTCCATCATCTTCTTTTTACTTTTCAATAGCAAATCAAGAAAGAGAGGTCAAACGAAGAAAATGGCAGAACATGATAGCATCACAGAAATGCGTCAAGCCGAGTCTCAACCTTCTTCTTGCGCAAGATCCCGACTCAATTTCTCTGTTCCGACGTCGAATCAGGTTTGTGTTCTTTCAATCCACTCTCAACTCATCTCTCTGCTTCTTCTTCGTCTCTTTTTCTGATTTTGGGTTTTGATATGGTTTTTAGGGTTGATTTGGTGGTGATTTGGGTTTGGGTTTGGAAGATGAACAAAGTCGGTGCGTTATGGTTGGTTTTCTGTTGATTCACTCTTCATCTCCCGTTTCTTATTTCTGGGTCATAGTGAACAGTTGAGGGTTTATGAAGGGTTTGTTGGGTTTTGAAGGTTGTTGCGATGAAGGGTGGATTGAAGGTTCAATGGATGTTCGTGGTGAAGAGTTTTGGAAGAATTTGAGCAGAGTTTTGTGGCGGCTAGGTCTTTTTTTCAGAGTGAAGAATTAGGTTGGTTTTATACAGATTTTGGGAGGGTGAAATGGGAATGGATTGAGGAAATTGTGAGCTGGTAATGGTCGTACCAGACTGTTTTTGGTGCGTGTTGAGCAAGTTTTGTCGGTCTGGATGGATATTGTACGGTTGGTTCAGTAGGTGGATGGTGGTATCGTTGCTACGCATTTTGTGCGTTTTGTGCTGAGGAAGTTGTCCACTTTGTATGTGTGGGTATCTGTAAGAATTTGTGAATGGTAATGGTTGTGTGGGGTCCTCTATGTTGTCAACTTTTCTATTTTTCTGCAACAATTTATGTGTTAGCAAGGGCTGAAAGTTTGGAGAGTGGTGTGCCTTTGATGTTGGCACAGATTGTTTTGGAGTCATATGGCACAATCGCCATTCATCTCTTGGTATGGTTCGCAGCATTGGCGTGAAAAGGGATTTAGTTGGCATAATACATAGCCACCTACGCCGTGAAAAGTGTAGAAAAAATTGGCAAATATTGATACGTAACTGTGTGCTAGCTAGTAGTGAATGATACTGAAGAATGATATGTAGCCTTTTTCAAGTCAAAAATTCTTGCTATTTATTTCTATTTTTCAAAATGGACTTTTCTTGCTTTTTCTTTTTGAACTCAAATGGACTTTTGCAATTGTGATAGTAACTTGTACATAGGCCTTTGAATTGTGACTTGAATTAATTTGTGAATCATTGACTAAAACCTTGAATTACTTTAAGAAGTGACTAAGAAGTGAACCAAATTTGACTTAATTTTGAACCGAACGACATACTTAACTTAAACTCCAAGAATCATCCTTGAACCCAAGTTTTATCATTTTAATTTATTCATTAAAATCAAGTTGGTCATGAATTAAAACCTTAAATCAATCTCTGATGAATGACATAAGTGAATCCATCCTGAATTTTCCTTGAAATAATGACAAGTACATGAATCACATGATCAGGACGAGCAAGGAAATATAAACTGAATGCACTGAACTGAGATCTTTGCCCTTTGTCTTCAAGCAGATGGCTTGAACTTGCACGAAACCCTAATTGGAACTTCATACACACATCATTTAAATTGCGTATACCATGGCCTGATAGCTTTGTCTGACACCCTACCTGGAATATGATTCAACCCATCAATACCTTGGACTTTGGCAACAAGGAAACAACATATTTTTTTGGATTTTTGAATAATAGTTTGTGGATGGATGTACAGGTGAAAGTAATATACAAGTAGGACAAATTTGGGGTATGACAGATGCCCCTATCTAATTGGCTTAAATCGAGTAAGATGAACGACTATGGGGTTCGTTCTTTCGAGGTGGAAGACAATTAGATATGAAGAAGACCACAAATTTTTCCGAAAAGAAAGAAAATGCCTTGGATGTGGAATGATGGATAGTTTGTAGAGGTCATTATCACCAAAAGGATGATAACAGAAGAATCTGACACCAAAAGGATGACAGACCTATCACCAAAAGGATGATAGTAAACACACACAGACCCTTCCACCAAAAGGATGAAAATGAGGTCAAAGCCTACTATTACCAAAAGGATAATAGGGCACACACACAGACCCTTCCACCAAAAGGATGAAAATAAGGTCAACACCTGCTATTACCAAAAGGATAATAGGGCACACACACACACAGAGACCCTTCCACCAAAAGGATGAAAATGAGGTCAAAGTCTGCTATTACCAAAAGGATAATAGGGCACACACACACAGACCCTTCCACCAAAAGGATGAAAATGAGGTCACAGCCTGCTATTACCAACAGGATAATAGGGCACACACACGCAGACCCTTCCACCAAAAGGATGAAAATGAGGTCAAAGCCTGCTACTACCAAAAGGATAATAGGGCACACACGCACACAGACCCTTCCACCAAAAGGATGGAAATGAGGTCACAACCTGCTATTACCAAAAGGATAATAGGGCACACACGCACACTGACCCTTCCACCAAAAGGATGAAAATGAGGTCAAAGTCTGCTATTACCAAAAGGATAATAGGGCACACACACACAGACCCTTCCACCAAAAGGATGAAAATGAGGTCACAGCCTGCTATTACCAACAGGATAATAGGGCACACACACGCAGACCCTTCCACCAAAAGGATGAAAATGAGGTCAAAGCCTGCTACTACCAAAAGGATAATAGGGCACACACGCACACAGACCCTTCCACCAAAAGGATGGAAATGAGGTCACAACCTGCTATTACCAAAAGGATAATAGGGCACACACGCACACTGACCCTTCCACCAAAAGGATGAAAATGAGGTCAAAGCCTTCTATTACCAAAAGGATAATAGGGCACACACACAGAGACCCTTCCACCAAAAGGATGAAAATAAGGTCAAAGCCTACTATTACCACAAGGATAATAGGGCACACACGCACACAGACCCTTCCACCAAAAGGATGAAAATGAGGTCAAAGCCTGCTATTACCAAAAGGATAATAGGGCAAAACGATACCAAAGGTTGTCACTCACCAAAAGGATGACACACAGACCAAGGGTTCACAGATCGGCGACACCAAAAGGATGACGGATCAATACAAGCTACTACCACCAACAGGATGATAGGAACTTCCCACTTGCGAGGACCAACACCGAAAGGATGCAGGTTAGGTTGATATGACATGAACGGCTACCACCAAAAGGATGATAGGAAGTTTCTAATTTTGAGGGTTACCAACACCAAAAGGATGCAGGTTAGGTTGAATTGACATGAATGACTACCACCAAAAGGATTATAATAAACTTCTGATTTTGAGAATTACCAACACCAAAAGGATGCAGGTTGAATTGAGTTAACAGGGTTCGGCTATCACCAAAAGGATGATAGTAAGGCAATTGACAAAAGGTCAAGTTGTCTGGGGATATGATGAGTGAGGCTTATTTGAAGACATCAACAAAAGGTTGAAGAAATGATTTAATGAGGAACGCCCACTGACTCGGAGGTATATTTATTGATTGGGCTGAGGATGACAACTTCATCAACAAAAGGTTGAGGAACACAATTCAATGAGGAATGCCCATTGACTTGCTTGGAGATCACATCTTTATCAACAAAAGGTTGAAGAACTTCATGAGGAACGCCTATGAACTGAATAAGATGCCCCTGACTGGGCTGAGATTGCTTGCAGTCTTGTCTTGATCAACAAAAGGTTGGACAACTTCGTGGGGAACGCCCATGGATTTGCAGAAGATGCCCCTGGCTGGGCTGAAAATCATCTTGAGCTTGGGATTATTCAACAAAAGGTTGAACAAATTCGTAAGGAACACTCACGAATTTGAAGAAGGTGCCCCTGGATGGGCTGAAGATCGTCTTGGAATCTTGAGATTGATCCTGGATCTTGACTATGCATATGCGAATGCTAGATTTTGTAATGATGTGCAATGCAAATGCTGACGCGCGGAGATGCAAGTGCTGGGGAAGTATGATTTGGTTTTTTGGGATGCACATGACGCATATGATGTCTATTATGTCGAATGTGATGCATATGATTGCAGACAGGTGATTGGATATGTTTGGAGAGGTGCCAGCATGGTGGACTTTTGGTAGTTGCCAATGCGGATTGGACTTCGGTGGAGGGAGGGATTGATTTCCTCGAAATTCAGTTCGTTGATGACGCCATGATTGAAGCAGACAAAGATGACTTCATAACTCGTGCTTGATGGTCAGGATGGCCAGAAAATGAGCGTAGCGACGTGGGCGACTCATGATGATCATGTTTTTGCTCTGATCTTGATGATTGCTAGTGTCTGGCAAGGTCTGCTTGACCAACTTGATGATACAGAGGATCTATCTGCTGCAATGGGTCTTGCTTCAGTCTGAACATGGTAATGGTATGCCCCTGATTAACCAGTTCTAAGGTGATTTGATCTGCAGACGTTGATCTTTGATGAAATGACTTGCCCCTGATTGAGTTGTTGAAGGAGTTTGCCCCAGACTGAGGGTGTTGAGGTGATCTTGATTCGGTTCGGCACCACTGAAAGTTCAAGTTCCTCTTTGATTGCCCCTTATTGGAATTGCTTTGATGTCTAGCACTGATTTGCAGTTAAAATTGCTCATTTACAAATGGTAATCTTAATACAATGCTCATGCAAATTTTGAAAAAGAGTCATTTATTGGAGTGTCGTGATAGTGATTTTTTAGACGAATGGACTGTTAGCCCAAACGTGTGCTGATTTTGATGGTGTGTAAGATATAGCAAGGAGAATGACACCAATGCTGAAGATTAGCAAATATGGGGAGTCAGTTTACGCAACCTTGCAATAGTATGCTTTCAGAATAAACCTCGCCTCAATTAGATCTTTTGAGGGTTGTAACGTGGTCTGGTTCGCGGTTTAAGAAATAAACGATATTAGGCTCAAAGTATAATTTGTACCCACCCCTTCTTCGTGATGATCTCCAGTCCTACGTTTAGTTAAATCTGCACATGTTTGTATTCCAAAAAGGTTAACGGTGTAAGCGTGAACATTCAAGGTTTGCTCGAAATGGCAGTCACCTTATTTTGTTTTTGATGGATGTTAGTGACCCTTTGAGATGGTGGTCACTGAATCTTATTTTGTTTTTGTTGAGGATTCGAGGGCCTCTTTGTTTTTTGACCCCTATCTTTTGCATGGACTGATTTTGCTTTTCGAGTCCATCAGGGTAGCCTTGATTTTTTTGCCTAAGTCTCCTTTTGAGGTGCTCGACTTAGCAGGCTTTTGATTTTTGTTTTTTGGTTTTGTTGGATGATTGTGACTGTCAAGTCATAGGTTATTGATGAACAACCGTCATGTCTTGTGGATTTTACTTTGTGATTTGAGTGCGTAATTGGGTTAACTGAACACTACCCTGCCCCCGGTTGAGTGTAAGGGTTTGTATATCCGAAGGAAACTGCTACTTCTTGACTCGAAGTGGTTTACTAGGGATTAAATCCTTGTCTCTTCAGTGTTTGGGGGTTGAAACAATGCCTGTACATCATCGACGAGATTTTATCCAAAAGCATACATTTTGCAATTATGGGTATTTCGCTTTCATCATCCTCCCTCCAATCATTGCTAAGCGACAGTTGTAAAGAGAGTGAAGTGGAAATAAATGTGTCGGTGTTTTACAGTAAATGGAAAAATGAGTGAATACGACATAACTGATTCAAAACATGCATAGTCAACGCATTAAGAAAACCAAATACGAAAGGCAATGTTTAAAGCATTCAGTACTTAAGCAAATAGAAACAAAATACAAGAATGCAAATGATGGGATGGAAACATTACTGCCTTCTTCGGGGAATAAACTTGACTTGACTTGATTTGACTTGATGCTGGCACTAGTTTGGCGGCGGCATAGGGTTTTTGATGACGTTTGGAACCCTCCCATTGAACGTGAGAAACTTTGAGTCGATCATGTCTTGAACCTTGTGTTTGAAAGCTCTGCAGTCCTCAATCGTGTGCCCTGGAGCACTCTTATGAAACTCGCAATGAGCATTAGCATCATAATCTGGGGGAATGACAGTTGGAGGAGCTAGGTCCCTCAGAGTGATTGCCCTCTTCTCCATCAATTGAGCAAAGATCTGAGCATATGATGTTGGCAGACGATCAAAGTCTCTCTCCGACCTCCTTGTCCTTTGTTGATTAGGCTGACGTTGTTGAGCAGCTCTCTATTATTGATATTGAGGAGGATACTGATACCCTTTTTGATTGTGTGATTGTTGCTGAGGAGCCTGTTGTTGAGGCATTGGATCTTGAACAACTTGAACTGTTGGCCGATAAGGCATTGGAGCGTATTGCGCAGCAGCAACATACGGATACTGGAAGTAAGGGATTTGATAAGGCATTGGAGCAGGAGCTTGTTGTTGAGCTTTCCCTTTATGAGCAGAGACAGCATTTGTTTCACCCTTTTTTTTCTTGTATCCATTGAAGGGCTTCTTGGCTTGAGACTGACTGCTAGATCCTCCTTGGATCCTTCCGCTCTTTAGACCTTCTTCAATTCTCTCACCGACAATCACCAAGTCAGAGAATCCAGCAGAAACATTACCAATTAGCTTCTCGTAGTACTGGCCTTGCAAAGTACCCATGAAGATATCAATCAGTTCATGGTCAACCAGAGGTGGATGCACTCTTGTGGCTAGCTCTCTCCAACGTTGCGAGTACTCCTTAAAGGATTCGTTGTCCTTTTGAGCCATACTATGTAGTTGAGTACGATTCAGAGCAAGGCCAGTGTTGTATTTGTATTGCTTAACAAATGCATTAGCTAGATCATCCCAAGTGCGCACATTGGTACGCTTCAGCTGCATATACCACTCAAGAGATGCCCCAGACAGACTGTCTTGGAAGCAATGGATCATCCACTTTTCGTCTTTGGCATAGGCAGCCATCTTGCGGCAGTACGACCTCAGATGGATGTGAGGACAACTGAGACCTTTGTACTTTGGGAATTCTTTCACTTTAAATTTGGGAGGAATGACAACATCTGGCACCAAGCACATATCCAGAGCATTCAAAGAAGTTGAGTTGCGTCTCTCCATGACTCGGAGTTTCTCAGCTAGATCATGACACGTCTTGATAGCTTCAGAATCCTGAGCAGCAGTAGGATTGACAATTGGGATAGTAGCATGGTAGTTCTGTACCTCATCATACTGATCTAGCAGATTTTCTTCAGCATGAGGAATAGGAATCTGAGCGACAACAGGTTGGGCTTGCGGAATGACACTAACAGTAACTCCAGATGTTAGAAGTGGTTGAAATGTGGCAGGAGCGAAGTCCATTGGTATCCCATAAGTGATGGGGTTGGGAACAGGAACAGAGAGCCTTGAGGTAGATGCTTGAACAGGAACAGTGTTGTTGGCAGCAGCAGCTTCACGCAATTCTTCCTCCTTTCTGGCCATCATGATGGCTTCAAGAATCTGATCGATATTTCCTTTGATAGAGTCCAGCTCTTCTCTGAAGGCGGCTTGCTCTTGTTGAATATGCTCCATTATTCGTCTAGTGTTGGCTCGAGTTGCGTACTGGTGTCGAGGAATCAGCTTGATTTACTGGAGAAGGAAGGAAGTTGAAGTGAGATTCTGAGGTTGAAATGCAATGCAAGATGCGTAACAGATGCAATGCAATGCAATGACATGAGATGCAATGCAAGATGCAAGATCCAGGATCACAGATCACAGGTTCAGCGGATTCTGAGGTTGGCGGAGGAACGGGTTAAGAACCACAACTAGGATCACGAAAGCCCACGGGTAGGTTTCTAAGACGGGTAGGTGCCTAGAGTTATGGATATATTTCAACACATTATAACCAAGACAAAGAGACATCTGATTATAATATCCTTGAAATAATCTCGTCTAGGTGAGGTCTTCGTTTCTTCCCCACGAGAAAGACTCCTCGGAGGCGTCCACTACGCAACCATCGACACACGGGTTCTATGTAGGTTCTCAGAATCCTAGATCGAGGTCGAAAATATTACTGTTAGGAAGTAATACATTCGAGGGATCTCATCTGATTGGGGAGTTCGCATTAACCCACAAGGAGTTAACACTACCAACCACCATAGATAAATAAGTTAATGGTCCTTGGGATTAACGACTCACCTCGAAAATATTACCGCCATGGCAAAGGTTCACCACAGCAATAATATCTCCAAGGGAATCTACTCCAAGCGGGGTTTTCGCTTCAACTCACGCGGAAGAGACCACGCAAGCCTACACAACACAACCACCATCCTAATCCTAGTGTTTTTCTCGACTCGGGTGTAGAGCCATCTCACAAAATTCCAAATGTCAGAGCAACCCAACAATGTCACAAAAGGTAACACAAATAAGGAATAGGAAAATGAATACATAAGGCGAGAAGAAAACAAATAAATAAAACTAACAAGCTCGCGATTCGAATCAATATAGGCTTGACTCTCTCTTGCATGGAGCAAATGGTCCCCAGCAGAGTCGCCAGCTGTCGTACCTCGAAAATATCATTTAATCGAAGACACGAACCTTCGCGCGAAAGGCGTGGAAAACGGTTCGACTAAGTCGCCACCAAACTTTATTTATCCCAAAAGAGGGAAAGGAAAATATCGAGAAAACCTTTAAGGAGTGTATAAGAACATGGTCATCGCAACCACATTCTGGGTTCAGGAGTCGGTTATGTGAGGGGAAGGTACACGCACCCCCTCACGTTCGTTATACTCAACGGGAACCTCTTGATTCGAATCACGATACTCGTTAGCTAAGCTTGTTTGTTTTCTTCTCTAAAATAAATGCAAAACGGTAGGATAAAAGAGAACGGATGCTAAGGGAAAATGGGGTGGTTTAAGGATAGGGTGCTCGGCAGGATCATCACAATCTTGTGCCTACGTATGCTCATTCGGATGAGAATGAGTAATCAGAGCTATCGTAGTTCGACTATGGGGTTTGACGGAAAAAGACGATAGTGTGGAAATGGGGGAAAAAGAAAAAGTGTGCTCGCCAAGATCATCGCAATCTTGTGCCTACGTATCATTATTCAGACGAGAATAAAGAATCAGAGCAGTCGTAGTTCGTGGTATGCCCACGAAACAAAGATGTGTTGGTTTGTTTTAAAGAGGCATCAATTGCTCACACACGAGTAAGAGAACTCGCACCCAAATAATCGAAGAGAGATCAAAGACTTGAACCCCCATTTTTCACCTTGAAAAAGAATTACGATAGTTGTTAGCCGTTTTTTAGTTTTATTATGAAAATCCGCTTGACGTTGGATCAATGCTTTATTTGTATGCGAAGAGGTTAGTTTGAAAAGGATTTGATTTGTTAAAAGAAGAGGCGTCAATTGCTCACACACGAGTAAGAGAACTCGCACCCAAATAATCGAAGGAAGATCAAAGACTTGAACCCCCATTTTTCACCTTAAAAGAGTTGTGATAGTTTTTAGTTGTTTTTGAAGTTTGATTAAGAAAATCCGCTTGACGTTGGATCAAGGGTTTATTTGTTATGAAAAGAGTTTGGTTTGAAAAAAGATTTGGTTAGAGGTTGATTTGAAAATGGGCTCGACGACGAATCGAGAGTTTGGTTGAAAAGAGGTTTGTTTGAAAATGGCTCGACGACGAGTCGAGAATTAGTTTGAAAATGGGTTGTCTATGCTAGTCCCTAGGGGTGCTCCTAGTAAACAAACCACAATCAAAGAAACTACGAATGCGTACATCGGAATGGGAGCGGGGTACATGTAAATTACAAGGGATGACATGAAATAAAAGGTCTCATTGTAAGGTAGCCCAAGAGAAAGCCGTGTGTGTGCAAGGTGTCCTAAACTAAGCCTTGAACCAAATCTCCAAGCAAAGTATAGTAACCAACAGTCCATCAAATTATTGTTTTAGGGTTTCGATATTTGTTAGTGTGTTTTGATTAAAGTATGAACAAAGAAAATGGTTAGATGAATAAGTATGAATAATATGATATGGACAATATGAATAATATGAACAATATAATAAAGATAAAAATGAACAAGATATAATAAAGTTGGTCTCGTCTTAATCAATATTTAATCGAGAAATCGACAAGCTATGATTTTTGACTTTCATTGACCAAAAGTGAAAATAAAAGAATATGTGATATGTAAATCATAAGAAATGAAATAAAATCGAGAAAAAGAAGAAAGGTCTCACCTTTATCAAGATTTTAAATCAAAAATCGATAAATCTTTGACGTTTGGTTTTCATTGACCCAAAATGAATGGTAAAAACAAATAAATCGAAAATAAAATAAATAGGCCTCATATTAACCAAGATTATAGATCTATTTGAAATAAATCAATAAATAATGATGTTTTTGATATCATTGGCCCAAAGTGAATAAAAAATAATGAAATAAAATCGAAAAGAGGAAAATAAGAAAGGTCTCACCTTTATCAAGTTTTTAAATCGAAAATCGATAAATCATTGATATTTTGGTTTTCATTGACCCAAGATTAATAGAAATAAAATAATGAGAAATAAATCGAAATAAAAAATAAATAAATAAATAAATAGTAGGCCTCAAATAAATCAAAATTTGATCAGTTTGACTAAATCATGAATATTGTTGTATCATTGGCCCGTAAAACAAAATGAGAATCAAAAAGAGAGAGTAAAAAATTCACAACATCCTAAAAACTTCTAAAATCTAAAAAAACAAATATAAAATGATAAAAAAAACTAAAGAAAAAAAAGTAAGAAGAAGGAGGGGGTGAACCGCATGAAATGGCGGTGAAATAGGTGGGAGAGTTCCATGGTTTTAATATAAAGCCCACATGATGCAAATACTCATCATAAAATAAAATAAAAAAACCTATTATCTTTTCCTAATTAAAAAATAATTTAACAGAATTTAAAAAGAAAACAAGGTATCACTGACAGATTTAAAAGCAAGTGGATGGTGTTGTATCAGAATAAAAAAGAATTTCGAGAAACAGGGCATGGCAAAGATCAGCAATTCCATCATCTTCTTTTTACTTTTCAATAGCAAATCAAGAAAGAGAGGTCAAACGAAGAAAATGGCAGAACATGATAGCATCACAGAAATGCGTCAGGTCGAGTCTCAAACTTCTCCTTGCGCAAGATCTCGACTCAATTTCTCTGTTCCGACGTCGAATCAGGTTTGTGTTATTTCAATCCACTCTCAACTCATCTCTCTGCTTCTTCTTCGTCTCTTTTTCTGATTTTGGGTTTTGATATGGTTTTTAGGGTTGATTTGGTGGTGATTTGGGTTTGGGTTTGGAAGATGAACAAAGTCGGTGCGTTATGGTTGGTTTTCTGTTCACTTACTCTTCATCTCCCGTTTCTTATTTCTGGGTTATAGTGAACAGTTGAGGGTTTATGAAGGGTTTGTTGGGTTTTGAAGGTTGTTGCGATGAAGGGTGGATCGAAGGGTTCGATGGATGTTCGTGGTGAAGATTTTTGGAAGAATTTGAGCAGAGTTTTGTGGCGGCTAGGTCTTTTTTTCAGAGTGAAGAATTAGGTTGGTTTTATGCAGATTTTAGGAGGGTGAAATGGGAATGGATTGAGGAAATTGTGAGCTGGTAATGGTTGTACCAGACGGTTTTTGGTGCATGTTGTGGTGTTGAGCAAGTTTTGTCGGTCCGGACGGATATTGTACGGTTGGTGCAGTAGGCAGATGGTGGTATCGTTGCTACGCATTTTGTGCGTTTTGTGATGAGGAAGTTGTCCACTTTGTATGTGTGGGTATCTGTACGAATTTGTGAACGGTAACAGCTGTGGGGGGTCCTCTATGTTGCTCAATTTTTCTATTTTTCTGCAGCAATTTATGTGTTAGCAAGGGCTGAAAGTTTGGAGAGTGGTGTGCCTTTGATGTTGGCACAGATTGTTTTGGAGTCATATGGCACAATCACCATTCGTCTCTTGGTATGGCTCGCAGCATTGGCGTGAAAAGGGACTTAGTTGGCATAATACATAGCCACCTACGCCGTGAATAGTGTAGAAAAAATTGGCAAATATTGATACGTAACTGTGTGCTAGCTGGTAGTGAATGATACTGAAGAATGATATGTAGCCTTTTTCAAGTCAAAAATTCTTGCTATTTATTTCTATTTTTCAAAATGGACTTTTCTTGCTTTTGCTTTTTGAACTCAAATGGACTTTTGCAATTGTGATAGTAACTTGTACATGGGCCTTTGAATTGTGACTTGAATTAATTTGTGAATCATTGACTAAAACCTTGAATTACTTTAAGAAGTGACTAAGAAGTGAACCAAATTTGACTTAATTTTGAACCGAACGGCATACTTAACTTAAACTCCAAGAATCATCCTTGAACCCAAGTTTTATCATTTTAATTTTTTCATTAAAATCAAGTTGGTCATGAATTAAAACCTTAAATCAATCTCTGATGAATGACTGAATTTTCCTTGAAATAATGACAAGTACATGAATCACATGATCAGGACGGGCAAGGAATTATAAACTAAATGCACTGAACTGAGATCTTTGCCCATTGTCTTCAAGCAGATGGCTTGAACTTGCACGGAACCCTAATTGGAACTTCATACACACATCATTTAAATTGCGTATACCATGGCCTGATAGCTTTGTCTGACACCCTTCCTGGAATATGATTCAACTCATCAATACCTTGGACTTTGGCAACAAGGAAACAACATATTTTTTTGAATTTTTGAATAATAGTTTGTGGATGGATATACAGGTGAAAGTAATATACAAGTAGGACAAATTTGGGGTATGACACCAAGTACGGAGGTCTGCTACCTCTGTTAAAGGTCCATGTAATTGAGGGAATCCTGGAGGCACTCATTCAGTTTTACGATCCGGTCTATCACTGTTTCACATTCCCAGATTACCAGCTCACATCAACGCTGGAGGTGTATTCTCATCTGATTGATCTACCCATTACTGATCAAGCTCCCTTTTCTGGACTGGAAGAAATTCCAAAGGATCAGATCATTGCAAGAGCAATCTATTTGGATGAATTAGAAATCAAGACTCACCTGACCACGAAGGGAGGAATCCCAGGTTTACCAGCCAAGTTTCTGGTAAAGAAAGCTCTATACTTTGCTAGTATTGGGAACGTGGCCGCTTTCGAAAGCATCTTTGATTTGCTCACCTACGGGTTATTTCTGTTTTCCAACATTGATAACTTCGTCGATATCAACGCTCTTAAGGTTTTTCTCATTGGAAACGTCGTACCAACCTTGCTCGCAGATGCGTATCATTCTATACACTTAAGGAATTTATACAGCAGAGGAATGATCATGTGTTGTGTACCCCTGCTATATAAATGGTTTATCTCCCATTTTCCTAAGTCTGCCGCTTTTTGGGATCATAAGAGTGCCTTACGTTGGTTGCAGAAAATCATGTCTCTTACCAACTCTGACATCGATTGGTACAATCGAATCTATGACAGGATCAGGATCATTGACCATTGTGGAAATTTCCCCAACGTACCCCTCATAGGAACTAAGGGAGGAATCAATTACCATCCAGTTTTAGTTCGTCGTCAATTTGGATACCCGATGAGGCATGTCCCATGTAATGCTCATCTGGAAGGTCTTTTCTTCAAGGAAGGAGAAAATGACAAAGCACTAAAGATGGAAATAGTGCACGCTTAGAAACATGTTCATAAGAAAGGACGAGAGTCTTTAGGAAAATTGGACTGTGTCCCGGGGGAGCCTTATCTCCACTGGGTACAAACTAGAGCTCTCAAGCTAAAGATGCCTTATCCTCGTCACGGAGTTCTTCCGCCAAGGGAATTTGTCATGTACTTCATGACTGAAACGGAAAAACTTCAGGTTACTCTCAACAAAGTTCAACAGGAGAGGAGGTCTTGGAAGAACAAGTACCTTATTCTCAATGTGGAGTGTACCAAAATACAGCAACTGCTGAAATATAAGGATGCTCTAATTGAGATTTTGGAGCAACATGCTGTAGAAAATCAGGATGACTAAAGGAATTTGCTCGCTCCTTTCACTTGGCAAAGGAATGACAACCCGACAACGGCCCAAGATCCCTGGTCCAAGAAAAGGAAAGTACCAGAATCAGCACCCGAGTTCTCCTCAGAGAGGACTCGGGACCCATTAGCTTAGGTTTCTGTTTCCGCACCTTGTAATTTACTGTATTTCCATTTCCGCAATCCTTTGAATTCAATAAAACGGGGGTGTCCCCACTGTTTGACATTTGCAATCTAATCGTCGAAGTTTATTTTGATTAAACCAAAAAAAACAATTAATATAATCATTGCATTCATCATTCTCACGTCACGTATTCTTCTTACTTATGAATCTCACGTTTGTGTCTCAGTTCTAGAGTCAAACTGTCTCATTTGTATAATACTTGGGCCAATCGTCAGAAAAAGATGGATGATCTAGAGGAAGAGAACAGAGAGTTGAAAGAAGAGATCGACGCTCTAAGAGAGGATATGAGAAAGCTTCGTAATGACATGCAAGCCATGGCATAAGCTCAGCTGCAAAGAACTGTGATTTCAGAGATCACCTCAATGCCCATAATGGAGAAGTATGATCCTAGGTATCAAATGCCGAAATATCGTCCCTGGGGCATGCCTGTTAACTATATCCCAGAAGGATATGTTCTGCGGATCACTGAAGATCAAGGGATCATAGCAGAAGTCGTTGGGCCTAAAGGTTACAAACTTCGGGAAAGCGAGGATGCCAGAGGCATAAGGAGGACTCCTGATGGTTACAAACTTCGAGAAGCGCCAAGATTCACTGCCGTAGTAACGGTACCACCCCCTGTTGTGCACACTGTCCCAGAAGGACAGATTCCACAGATACCTTTTAGAAGAAAGGAAAGTATGTTCGATAGAATGGATGAATTCCAGGAGCAGTTCCTATAAATGCAAAAGAATCTGCAAGCTATTCGCGGTCAGGATCTATTTGGAAAGGACGCCGCAGACCTTTGTTTGGTCCCCAATGTGAAAGTCCCGCACAATTTCCAAGTGCCCGACTTTGAAAAATACAAGGGTAACTCTTGCCCTCAAAGCCATTTGGTGATGTACGCTCGGCAAATGTCAGCTCAGACAGAGAACCAGGATCTACTGATTCACTACTTTTAGGATAGTTTAACCGGTGCCGCATTAAAATGGTACATGGGTTTAAACCGCGCTACGATTAGCACTTTCAGTGATCTTGGCACTGCCTTCGTCCAACAATATAAATAGAATTTGGACATGGCACCAGACAGAGATCAACTCAGATCAATGTCGTAAAAAGACAAGGAAACCTTTAAGGAATACGCTCAGAGATGGCGTGAAATTTCCGCTCAAATTTGTCCACCTATTGAGGAAAAAGAGATGACAAAGATTTTCTTAAAAACCTTGAGCTCATTTTACTACGACAGAATGGTTGCCAGTGCGCCCAGCAACTTCATCGAAATGGTCGGTATGGGAGTGCGTCTCGAGGAAGCCATTCGAGAAGGACGTCTAGTCAAAGACACTGGGTCCACAAGCGGTACTAAAAAATACGGTAGTGCTCTCCCTAAGAAAAAAGAGCAAGATATTGGGAATATCTCTCTCGAAAAGCAAAGACGACGGTACCAACCAGTAGCATCTCTAACTCCTCCTATCAACCCTGCGCCTGTTTCTACGTATCAACCTCAGGTTGCTCAAAGCCAACCGTATTCGTAGCAATTTCAGCAAAGGACACAACAGCCTCTTCAGCAGGCTCGTCCTCAATACAACAACAACTATACAACACGGCCACCAGGATTTGATTTTATACCCGTATCGTACGCATAACTATTTATGTTACTACTGGCTAAGGGGCATGTCTAGACTAAGTCTCGTCTTACAGTACCTGAAAATCCGCCTTTTTGGTTTAAGGTGGATCAAACTTGCCCTTACCATCAAGGAGGACCAGGGCATAACATAGAAAACTGTCTCAGTTTCAAATCCGACGTGCAAAAGCTTGTTAGGAGCAGGGTCTTATCTTTCAAAGATACGAATCCGAATGTTCTCACGAACCCGCTGCCTCAACACGAGAAGGCTACAGTCAATTTGATAGAGGGAGAGTCTAACAACACCTATCAAATTCACGATGTACTCTTATTGAGGGCTAACTTGGTCAAGATGCATTGTAGACAGAGTGGATATGGCCATGTGCCACCTCATAATTATCACCAGTGTGATATCTACTCTAAAAGTAATCAAGGATGTCCTATGGCGCATCAGCTCTACAGGAATAGTTGGATCTCGGATGGATCCAAGAGCACCGAGTTCGTGGAGTTAACATGGTTTATACGAATTCCAACATCATTCAAAACCACGATATTCGTGCGATGAATGTCAACCTGGTGGCGATGCACTCAAGGCAAAGCCAGTATCATAATCTGCCGTTGCATGAGTACAATTCCTGTCTGACTTGCTCGGTAAACAAACAGGGATGCTCTTTTGTACAAGAGGCCCTCCAGCGTCAGATGGATCTTGGATGGATTCAAGACTACCATAATAGGAATCATTATCAAATCAACATGATTCAAATCTTCGATATTCGCTTGATGAATACCAGCCTGGTGGAGTTACATGCTAAACAGGTCCGGCTCGGGTTCCTGGTATCACATGATTATCAGTGCTGTAAAGCGGGTTGCGAAGACGATCAGGGCTGTGCCCTTGTCCAGGAAACACTTCAGCACTTGTTGAACCACTGGTGGCTTCTAATCTATATGGATGAAGACACCCAGCAAATTAGTATCACTAACGGGAATCCTACTAGATATCAAAGTCAGGATGTTCGGTCGATGGAAACAGATCTAGTAAGGTTACACTGTATTCAAAGCGGGTGTGGCCAGGTGCCACTACACAACTATGAGCGGTGTGGAGTTTGCTCAGTGGATAATCAAGGATGCTACCTCGTGCGAGCAGCCCTTCAAAGTCAGTTGGACCGCATAGAGATTCAACCATGGTCAAGTTCTGGATCAGTCAACTACTTTGCTGATCAAATCGAGGACGTTGTCGTAATCTCTGATCATCAGAGGGCTAGGGATGTTTATACCATTATTCCTCTACTTGACGAATCGAGAGTTCCCAACCGGGAACGGATCGAAATTACTTATGATGGTCAGAAAAATCAGAAGGCTCCTGTATTTATTTATGTACCAGGACCATTACTGTATGAAACAGCTAAGGCGATCCCTTACAAATATGGTGCGACAACAATTGAGAATGGAAAGGAAATTCCATTACCCTCCGTCGTGAATATTGTAGACATCAGTCGAGTAACACGGAGCGGTCGAATCTTCAACCGAGGAGTTGGAGAACCTAACAAAGAAAAGGAACTTCATGTAGAAGCTCCTGATCCACCAGTCGATCCATCCAGTAATGCCGACCTTTCTAAAAACGACGATGAGATGCTAAAGCTCATCCAAAGGAGTGAATACAACATTGTTGATCAACTGTTACAAACTCATTCAAAGATCTCTGTGATATCACTTTTACTTAGTTCCGAAGCCCACAGGGAGGCTCTACAGAAAGTCTTTGAGCAGACCTTTATGGAACAGGATGTGTCAATACGACAGTTCGATAGCATCATCTCTAACATCACTTCCTGCAATAACTTAGGATTCAGTGATGAGGATTTTCCAGAGGGAGGCAAAAGCCACAACATGGCGCTCAATATCACAGTCAACTGCCAGGACGATGCTTTAGCTAGCGTACTGGTAGATACCAGATCGGCCATTAACGTTATGTCGAAGTCCACTTTAATGTGACTATCGTTCAAAGGATCCCCGATGAGGGGCAGTGAGGTCATCGTCAAAGCATTTGACGGGTCTCGGAAAGCTGTTATCGGCGAAGTCGACCTTCCCATAACTATCGGTCCTCACACTTTCCTAATCACTTTCTAGGTCATGGATGTCCGGGCAGCGTACAGCTGTTTATTAGGAAGACCTTGGATACACCAGGCTGGGGCAGTCACTTCGACGCTGCACCAGAAACTGAAGTTCGTCAAGAAAGATCAACTCGTCACAGTCTATGGAGAGAAAGCCTTGCTTGTGAGTAACTTATCATCATCTACTTGTGTAGAACCCGAGGAGGCTGTTGGGACTCAGTTCCAAGCACTGTCGGTGAGCAATGAGAATCAGTCAGAGAAAGGAACCTCGATTTCCTCGTACAGAGATACCCTCGATAATAACAACGCAAAAGGATGGGGACAGCTTATCATTCCTACTGATAATAAAACAAAGATAGGTCTTGGTTTTTCTGTGACCTGTACCCAGACCGCTGCTAACGATGAAGGTCTTCATCCCATTCATGATTTCTTCCACAGTGGAGGCTTCCTTCAGCCAGTGCCTCAAACAGTCCATACTATCAACAAAGAGGATCCCTCTGATACGGACGAGGAATGGAAGTCCTATCTTAACGAGGATGGTTATATGTCTCAGGAAGAAGTGCATACGCCATTTTGTTATCCCGCACAGAGTCCGAGATTTATACCCAGGTCAGAAGTGGAAATGATATACGGAGATTGTGATCCGGAAGGATGTCGTGCTCCACCAAACTCATTAGAGGAAGATACTCTAATGAAGGACAACTTTGACCACGACTATTATGGCCCAACGGATGGTTTTCCTATCTGGCAACCGTATCCAGGAGACTTGGGGCAAAAAAATCAGCCGAACAATGAAAATCAGCTGAGCATCATTAAACAGAATACCTGCGTCCCCACCATGTCATGGGATCAACACTCAGGTCATTTAGAAAATATCCAGCACGATGATGAATTTGCAAAGCTTGCAGGACTAGAATTCATCAACTATGTTTTTCCCAAGGTCAACATCATCGAGAGAGATGACTCCTCCAGTTCCACAGAAGTGTGGGACACCTTAGGACAACCAAGTAGAAAATACGACTATATGGTCAAGTACACCGCTCCTAAGAGCTCTCATATCAGGCTTGAAGACGTCCAGCCAACTGGATGGGGAGATTTTCCTGAGAGAACAAATATTATGCAAAATAAAACTGAGGAATCCTCCTACGACAACTCTGTCTGGGAGACAGATTCCAACAATCCTGCTCCGCCAGAAATCAGCGTTATTTCTGAAGACAAATCAAGGAAGGTACCAGACTTTGTGATTCACCAAGGAGTTCGCCGCCAATGGGTTGTTGTCGATGTTACAAAGATTGTTCATCAGTCAAAGTAATTGTCGTCTTTAACCTTTCGCCCTACCCAGGTGAAACGGATGTTTTAATAGGGGTCACTTTCTGTAAATTTCCCTCTTCGCTTCGCCCAAAGCGACAGAGTTTTGTTTTATAGGGTTGTAGTTTCAAAAATCGACTTGTTCATTAATAAAATAACGTTGTTCTGTAATTTTTGTATTAATTGTTGTTTTCTCTTTTTGCTTTTTCAGAAAATGGTAATCCTAAAAAATAACTCAATAATAAAAACAAGCAGTAAAAAAATAGACTGCTCACACTCTTGCATTCTCTTTATCTCTTCTAAACACAAATCATACCATCATGCAGATTGCTTGTTTTAAACCCCGTTGAAACATACGATCCAATGCCTTCTCCCAACTTTAAGTTCCCGATATTTAAGGCTGAAGAAGAAAATGACGACGAAATTCCAGAGGAGATCTCCCGACTACTCATACAAGAGGAAAGGTCCATTGAACCTCACAAAGAGCCGTTGGAAACAGTAAACCTGGGTTCAGAAGAAGAGAGAAAAGAAGTCAAGATTGGGGCACTGCTCAGTCCAACTGTCAAAAAGAGTTTGACAAAGCTTCTCAGAGAATTTCCCGATGTGTTTGCATGGTCCTATCAGGACATGCCAGGGTTGGATACCGGCATCGTGGAACTTCATCTACCGTTAAGATCAGAATGTCCGCCGGTAAAACAAAGGTTGAGACGGACTCATCCAGACATGGCTGTCAAAATTAAAGAGGAGGTACATAAACAAATTGACGTAGGTTTCCTCACTACGTCAGAATATCCTCAATGGTTAGCCAACATCGTACCAGTTTCGAAAAAGGACGGAAAGGTCAGAATGTGTGTGGATTACAGAGATCTAAACAAGGCTAGTCCAAAGGACGACTTTCCCTTACCACACATTGACATGCTGGTAGACAGTACAGCAAAGTTCAAAGTTTTCTCCTTCGTGGATGGATTCTTGGGCTATAACCAGATCAAAATGGCGCCGAAAGATATGGAGAAAACTTCGTTCATTACCCCATGGGGTACCTTTTGTTACAAGGTAATGCCATTCGGTTTGAAGAACGTTGGGGAAACCTATCAAAGGGCCATGACTACTCTGTTTCACGACATGATACACAAAGAAATCGAAGTGTATGTCGATGACATGATTGCCAAATCTAAAACAGAAGAGGAGCATGTGACCCACCTGTCAAAGCTATTCGAGCGGTTGAGAAAGTATAAATTGTGCTTGAATCCCAATAAGTGCACATTTGGTGTCCGTTCAGGGAAACTCTTAGGATTCATCGTCAGCCAGAAAGGAATTGAGGTTGATCCTGACAAGGTCAAGGCCATTCAAGAAATGCCTTCTCCAAAGACTGAAAAACAAGTCAGGGGATTCCTGGGACGTTTGAACTATATTTCCAGATTCATATTCCTCATCACCGCGACATGTGCGCTAATTTTCAAATTACTCAAAAAGAACCAGGACTGCGTTTGGACAGAAGACTGCCAAACCGCCTTCGACAGTATCAAGGAATACCTGTCGAACCCGCCGATTCTATCACCTCCAGTGGAAGGAAGACCGCTGATCATCTATTTAACAGTCTTGGAAGACTCAATGGGTTGTGTACTTGGCCAACAAGACGAAACAAAAAGAAAAAAGTCTGCCATCTACTATTTGAGCAAGAAATTCATCGACTGCGAGACTCGGTACACTATGCTTGAGAAAACTTGCTGCACTCTGGCTTGAGCAGCCAAACGTCTTCGCCGGTACATGATTCATCACACCACTTGGTTAATCTCTGAAATGGATCCAATCAAGTATGTCTTTGAAAAGTCTGCTCTCACGGGAAGGACTGCCGGTTGGCATATGTTGTTATCAGAATATGACATAGAGTACCACACTCAGAAAGTCGTTAAAGGAAGTGTTTTAGCCGATCATTTGGCTTATCAACCGATTGACGATCAGGAATCAGTCGGATTTGACTTCCCAGACGAAGATGTCATGTATCTAAAAATGAAAGACTGCGATGAACCGCTACCCAGTGAAGGGCCAGAACCAGGTTCCCAATGGGGACTAATCTTTGACGGAGTTGTCAATCATTATGAAAATGGAATTGGGGCAGTCATCATAACACCTCAGGGTACCCACATTCCTTTCACAGCCCGACTGACATTCAAGTGTACAAATAATGAGGCCGAATACGAAGCTTGTATCATGGGTCTCGAAGAAGCGATCGACTTAAGGATTAAGAACTTGGATGTATATGGCGACTCATATTTGGTCATCAATCAGATCAAAGGAGATTGGAACACATACCAATCAGGATTGATTCCGTACAAAGATTACGCAAGAAGGTTGTTACCCTTCTTCAAAAGAGTCGATGGAATGACTTACCTAAATTCAACATAATGCGCCTTGAACAGCCCGCTTACATCTTCACGATTGAAGCAGTCATAGACGACAGACCTTGGTATCACAATATCAAATGCTTCCTTCAGAAACAAGAGTACCCGCCGGGGGCATCCAGAAAGGACAGAAAAACCCTTAGAAGGCTGGCTGGAAGCTTCTTCCTGAGCGGTGACACTCTCTATAAGAGAAATTTCGACATGGTCTTGCTCCGATGCGTAGACAAACCAGAAGCAGACATGCTAATAAAAGAAATTCACGAAGGATCCTTTGGCACTCATGCCAACGGACACACAATGGCAAGAAAAATTCTGAGAGCATGGTACTACTGGTTGACCATGGAATCTGACTGCTACAAGTACATGAGAAAGTGTCATAAGTGTCAGATATACTCAGACAAAATCCATGTACTGCCAACACATCTCAGAGTACTCTCTTCCCTGTGGCCTTTTTCTATATGGGGAATCGACATGATTGGTATGATCGAGCCCAAAGCTTCGAACGGACATCGGTTCATTCTCGTCGGCATTGATTACTTCACCAAGTGGGTCAAAGCAGCGTCATACGCCAGTGTAACCCATCAAGTGGTGGTCCAATTTATCAAAAACAATATCATCTGCCGTTATGGTGTTCCGAGCCAGATCATTACAGATGATGGATCTAACTTGAACAATAAGATGATGAAAGAGTTGTGCGCTGAGTTCAAGATCGAACATCATAACTCATCTCCCTACCGACCCAAGATGAATGGCGCAGTATAAGCGGCTAACAAGAATATCAAAAAGATTGTTCAAAAGATGGTTGTAACCTACAAAAATTGGCACGATATGCTACCCTTTGCTCTTCACGGTTATCGCACAACTGTCCGCACTTCAACAGGGGCAACCCCTTTCTCTCTAGTATATGGCATGGAAGCAGTGCTCCCCATAGAAGTAGAGATCCCATCAATCCGAGTATTGATGAAAGCTAAGCTAACAGAGACTGAATGGTATCAAAGTCGACACGATCATCTAAATCTGATCGAAGAAAAGCGAATCACGGCAATATGCCATGGTCAGCTGTATCAGCAAAGAATGAAGAAGGCGTTCGACAAAAAGGTCCGACCTCGCGTCTTCAGAAAAGGAGACCTTGTGCTCAAGAAGATACAATCATTTCTCACTGATTCCTGGGGAAAATGGACTCTGAATTATGACGGCCCCTATATGGTCAAGAAAGTCTTCTCAGGCGGCGCCTTGAGACTTACAACCATGGACGGAGAGAAATTTGCCTACCCCACAAATGTTGATGTAGTCAAGAAATACTTCGCCTAAGCTAAAAAAACGTCTCGGTGGATTGAAAACCCGAAAGGGCGGTCCAGGCAAAAATTAGAGACATAATCAAAAATCATCCCGGTGGATTGGAAACATCACAGTGCAATCCAGGCAAAAATTAGGGATAATGGCAAGTAACTACGTCCAACAGGGGCAAATTCCCTAGCGGCAGTCCTGCCATCCATAAAAAAACTCCAGTCACGGCCATCTTCGACGGAAGCTCAGGATGTCCAGAATTCAAAGTTGGTAGAAGGATAATGGTCGTTATGTTTCAATGTAGCCCTTTTCCCTTAAATTACCATTTTCAAACTTTGTAAATACTCTATGGAATCACGCCTTTGGCTGGTTTCTATCCTATCAATACAATTTGAGCCCTTGTGCTTTTGTTTGCAATTCTTATTTGTTTTAGCTTTATAGAACGACATTTTAACATGATCAACGATTCTTGAAACGAAACAAAATTAATTTACTTGTTAAAATTTTTCTGCTTTAAAATAAAGATGGCAATTTCTTTTGACTATTGTACATCGAAAGAACATCGATCGCTTCTCCCGAAGTAAGCGAGCTTCAAAGTGCAGAATCAAAGTACTCCTTCTAAACCAGTGCGCCTGAAGGAAGGATCGACTATGTCAGATGCAAATACTCCATCTGACATCCTCGGCAGAGTTCTTACCTCCTAAGCCCGACCAACGGTTGTTCCCCGCAGGGACTACTTCTCCTAAGCAAGGCAGAATTGCTATCTTGAACCAGCGATACTTGTTGTCCCCTGCAGTGACCGAGTATCCAGTCATGTTCATCCACTAGTCTATATGTCATGTCAGGTTTGTTAGCATAAACATACATACATCATGCATCGTTAATTTGCATTCACATTCATATTGCATCACTATCACTCTAGTCGGTCTTGTCCCCTAGTGATAAAATTCTTCACAATCGAGTTGTCAGTTCTTTTCTCATCAGGAAATGTTGCATCTGCACTACCTCTCTCCTCCAGTTTATTTCTGGGATGAAGTCGTCCCTTGACCACTTTGATAACTTGAACCTCTGAAAAACCAGACAACCCTCAGCCAGCATTATTATTCGCCATTGAAGATGATGTCTTCGCTTTCCCGGATTAAGGAAAATCCCCAGAGAAAGCCTCACAACTAAAGACTTTCAACAACACATTGATTTTGCTATCCGGAGAGTCGATGTTAATGAAGTCATCAGCACCTCAAAATTGGATCGCATCATATGGCATTTCTCCGAGAGGATCTCGAAGAAAAGTATGATTTAATATCCCCAAGCGACAGCAGTCTCTCAAGAGACTCGTTTCCCCCACCACTTTTTCCATCAAATGGCATCTCCCCAGGAAAATTCGGCGAGAAGTTTGAGGAAAACCGCTACACATAGCGTCCCTTGTCAATAAAGTTTATTGAAAAAGAAACTTAGACCAGATCCTTGGTAGGAAACCAAGATCGAGGGGAGGTTTACATCAGAAATTGAGACTAGATCCTTGGTAGGAAACCAGGATCGAGGGGAGGTTTATATCGGAAACTTAGACCAGTTCCTTGGTAGGAAACTAGGATCAAGGGGAGGTTTGCATCAGAAATTGAGACCAAATCCTTGGTAGGAAACCAGGATCGAGGGGAGGTTTATATCGGAAACTTAGACCAGTTCCTTGGTAGGAAACCAGGATCGAGGGGAGGTTTACATCAGAAATTGAGACCAGTTCCTTGGTGAGAAACCAGGATCGAGGGGAAGTTTAAATCAGAAACTAAGACCAGTTCCTTGGTAGGAAACCAGGATCGAGGGGAAGTTTTCCTTTTCTAAGCATTATTACTTAGCAAAAGAGGAAGGATGCGCGAACTACACTTCATAACCACCATCAAAATTTCGAGTATTCTGATATTTAATCCTCTTGCACCCCGAATGCCCGAATACCTTCGCCATTCACACCTTCGGGTCCAAGAAGATTAAATAGGGGCATCTGTCATACCCCAAATTTTGACCACTAAGATTTCCCATCATTGTCCAAATCATCATCGCCATATGGATGAACCATTAGTCTCCCCAAAGATGGGTGAGCATCCACTACAATCAAGCTTAGGGTTTCAAGCCATCTCAGAGCTCTTAGACAAAGGATCAATCAAGAAGTGACATGATCTTCAACTTGTCTAGCCTCTCAAACACCCACAAAGGATCAAGAGGACTCCCACTTCAAGTATTAAGCATAAGGCTTCTCCCTTCTAGGTGGATCAAGCCTCAAGATCGCCAGTGTCACCAAATTAGGGTTTTGGTCGACCAGGGCCTCCAGATGGAAATTTTCCCCTGGGCATGAGCCAATGCTTCAAAGCATAACTTGAATTACTCCATGGGACCTCATAGACCCCATAATCAAGTCAATTTAGCCTCAGGGGATGCATTCACTAAAAATCAGGAATTAGGGTTTCTTGACCTAATTCACCCCTAAGTTGACTTTTGGGACAAATCATGAGCCAAGACCTCAAGAGAGGATTTGAGGGTCTCTAATACACCACATTAATTCATTTGCAACAATGGATTGATCCAAAAAGCCTGAGCAATAAGTTTCAATTTCATCTGAACTACAGTTAGGGTTTCGCGAGAAAAGTCAACTGTATCTTTGACTTTTGACCAGGACATGCTCCCAAACCCTAAGACATGATTCAATACACCCTATAACACCTATGAAATCAATCCATCAAGTTTGATTTAGGTCAAGGACTTGATTTCATAGAGGATCGCACAGTTTGGAGTTCATCTGACAAAAAGTCAATTGTGCACAAAAGTCAAACTTTGACTTTTTGAGATTTTTCACAATTATGGTTCTTTGACCCCAAAATGATGTTAATGTATCATTGGAATCATCATTCATCAAGAAAAATCAAGAAATTTGGGATAACTTATAAAAGGGGTAACTATAAAAAACTTAGAAATTTTTCTAAGTTATGGAACAAAGTGGCTAGGGTACCAACTTTGGAGGATCATAACTCCTAAACCACAAGGCCACTTTTTCCCATCCAAAGCTGGATTTGTAGCTCTCATTACCCTCTACAAAAGCTTCAACTACACCTCATTCCAATTCATCATGGATTTTGAGTTATGGAATGATCAAAATCACAAAAAGTGAAAATGTCACTTTTTTCCAACACTTAGTGAAATTTTCACTAAGTCAGAATCTGCCTTCACTTTTTTCCAAATGTAGGGGAATTTTTCACTTGGATCCAAAAAGTATCAAAACCAATTATGATCAAACAGTTATTGTATCATATAAGGGTTTTCCAAAATGGCCAAGAACTCCATCAAATTCCACTTGAGCCATGAGATATGACAATGGCAATATGCCTTGCTGAAAACTGCCAAGGCTAGGCAGAATTTTGCACTTTTGCTCGATTTGGTAAAATCAGATAATTCCAAGCCTTGTCATCACTTTAGACACATCTGAGAATCAAATATAAAGGGAACAAACACTGATCCAAGCCTCCAAAGTCTTTGGAACAAGAAGTAGCTGCCAAACCTAGAAATCCCTAAAAGAGGGACAAGACTCCAATTTTGGATTGGAGCATTTAATGGATGCACCAAGGTGGTATGGATTGACACATTTGCAACTGAATTCAGTCAAGAATGATCCAACAACTAGGGAACCACAGCTTTGTGCCCTAACCTCTAGTCAATGGTTAGAGGAGACTTGGATTCCCATTAATCAACATTGGCCAAACCTCTGTTGCAGTTGCCATTCACTATTGATCCCAAAACAAACTTGCTCTACTATAAATAGAGCTCATTTTTGCTCAATTTGGGTACACCAAAGCCATCAAACAGATGCTTTCCTCAAAATCACCTTCTCGCTTCCAAATTTGCCTTCCAAAGCAAGTCACTATCGGGTTTTGAGTTTGAGAGCAATTCCAACCAAACCAATCACACACACACACCTCATAAACATCATATAGAAGTGATCTAAACACTCACATAACATCTAGAATACCAAAATCACAAAATCACTAGCCAATTGCTCAAGCCTTTGACAGATTTACAGTTGGGGTACCATCTCAAATTCCAGATCATTTCAATCCATTCCAAGCATCCAGACACACTCCATGGCACCTAGGGAAGCTATCCAGATCATTGGAACCTATCTGTAACACCTCTAACCCAAAACACAATCACCAGCTGCAAGAGGTAAGCATGAGCTCTTCTAACTCTATGATCCATGCATTTTTTGCTGCACAAAAATTTGGCCATATGTTCATAATCATGCATAGAGTGTTTTCCCTCAATCAATTACTTTGTATGAATCGTGTATGGAATTTCTGAACCTTCATACAGAATTTAGGGTTCTTGAGGTTTCTCTTTGATTTCTTATTCCATGCTTAAAATAAATGAAATTAAAGACCATAGACATGATCGTGAGGTTGAAACGAGTAGATTGATATGCAGATTACATGATATAATCAAGTATTCAGTGAGTTTGGATAGAAAACGCAAATCTGCAGAAACAGAGGAAGGGCGCGTGTTCTTGCCATGTTCTTGGCGCCCTTTTTCAAATATTTGAATATTTGAATTTCGTGATTTTATTTAATTGATTCAAAAATTAATTTCTCTCTGAGTTTTAATGATTTTGAGTTGATTCTTTTTTTAATAATTCACAAAAATGTTAAAATATTTTATTCTACCAAAAAATCCCAAAATTATTATTTATTTCATATAATTGATATTTTTGCCAAGAATTAATATTTTAATTATTTTTGACATTTAAAATATTTTTTCCTTCTTGATTTTGCAAATTTTAATGATTTCTAATCATTTTGTAGGTCAAAACATGATTTTTGAAACATTAATCCAAGATCACAATTTGTTTTCCACATGTTAAACAATTTTGATCATTTTTATTGAATTTTTTATTCAATTAAAATACATTTTGGAAACAAATTAGGGTTTTGATTAATTCAACCCTCATCAAACCTTTTTTAAACACTTTTGGGCCTTTAATAGAGTGTAAGACCCAACCCCCTTTTAACCAAAACCATTTTGGGCCTCAGATATTGTATAAGTCCCTCTGCGTTAAAAGAAAATCTCGGCGCGATCGCCAGTTCAAAAACCAATATGGGTCTCTCCTCGAGCTATAAGACCCATTCAAAACCATTTTGGGCCTCTAATAGAGTGTAAGACCCAATCCTTTGTAAATACAAACCTATTTTGGGCCTCAAATGTTCTATAAGTCCCGTTGTATTTCAAAAGTTCGGCGCGATTATCACCCTTTTAAAACAAACCATCTGGGCCTCTCCTCGAGCTATAAGACCCATTCAAAACCATTTTGGGCCTCTAATAAAGTGTAAGACCCAATCCCCTTTTGAAACCAAAAACTTTTGTGCCTCAGTCATTGTATAAGACTCACGGTGTTTTCAGAACCTCGGCGCGATCGTCGCACCTTTCAAAATAAACCCTGGGCATCTCCTTGAGCTATAAGACCCATTTTTTTCACTTTCAATCATTTTTGGACCTCTTAAGAGAGTGTAAGACCCATCCCTTTGTACAGATAAACTTTTTGGGCCTCAGTCACTTGTATAAGTCCCTGTACAAAACGACAGTGCGATCACTGATAAAACCTTGGGCCTCTCCTTGAGCTGTAAGCCACAACAATCTTTTCAAAGCACTTTCTCCTTTGATTTTTAATATAATATTGTTATCAAAACTTTCTTTGTTGAACAACTAACCAAATAGCATGGAAGCTCTACAACCGAGTAAGTGTTTACCCGCTTTCATTTACCGCTTTCATATGTATATAACTGTATTGTGGGGCTGTTTCACTGTAAGTCTTCTTTCATAAACTCATATCGACTGTGTAATATTAGTATAGATATTTAGAGTTTTACCCGGCAACTACGTCTAGCACTAGGTAAATCCCTATTGATCACTCTTAAATGCAAACAAAACTAGATCCCCATAGGATTACCAGATACAGTCTTCCCTCCTCTTGGGGTTAAACAATATGGAGACGTCAAAGGCAGCATTCTCAGTGAACCCTTTCTCAGACTGTCACCCTTAGACATTGTCAAAGAAACTCTAACTCCCCAGAGATGATCTTTTCTCCGTGAATGGCATCTCTTGAGTTTCTTCCAAATTCTCGAACTTTCCTGACTTGATCTATTCTCAGTGAATGGCATGTCTTGAACTTCTCGGGATTTGGGGACCCATGCAATACCCCCAATCTATACCCCCAAGCTATTAAAGTGATAAATAAAAATTCAAATTTTCATTAGAGTATATTTAAAACATGCACGGCATAGACCGGGGGGTCGCATCACTTTGAAACAAACATACAACACCTGCTCATAAAGATATGCAACAATTCAGGTAGTAATACGCCCACAATTCAATTACAGAATAAAAGCGAAAAATCCGTAACTGAATCTCATGTATATATATATCATGAAAGTTTGTTTGCCATATACAACATCATACATGTACAATTTAACAGATACATATACACAATCCAAAATAATCACACTCGATCACCCCGATTACCCGGTGTCACATATCAGAGCTGACCGACAAAAGAATGAAGACCTAAGCTTCACAAAAAGACCTCCAGCAACTCTAATCTGCAATGCCTCATAGAGCATTATAAAACAGCAGAAGGGTGAGAAAAACAATCATAATATAGTTGCATATAATTATATATTAACACAGAAATGCACAAGTAAAATATTCCCACCACAAATGCACCATAATCAAATACAACACAACACAGTACAATTCTCAGTATCCAATACAAATGCACATCAGTCATTCACAATACACTCATCATCAATACAATTATACATATTCCATCTCATCAATCACATTCACAATTCCATACACAATTAATCCATGATTTATGCAAATGCACAGAGACCGACACAACGACTCTATGCAAATGCCATGCGGTACCGTCTTCCAATATTTCTCATCACTAGTTCACTCAGGAACTCTGCTGGAACCATCGCTCGTTACTTAGGATCACTCATGTAACACCCCGTCGGGCATACGATGTTCCCCGTCGCTCACACCCCACACGGGCACACGACGTTTATGGATCGCTCACACCCCACACGGGCACTCGACCCGATCGCTCACACCCCACAAGGGCACACGATCGCCTATAATCATCGCTTTCAGTCCTCTTATTTTTAAGGCGCACGATATATCAGATCGCTTTCAGCCCTCTTATTTTTAAGGCGCGCGATGTTATAGAGGATTCCCTCTGGAATCAATCCGTCACTCAGGACGTCACGACAATGCATATCATGATGCTTGGTATACAAGGACTCATGACATTTACAATGCACACATATACACATCTATAATCATGCATATAACATCAATTACCATACGTCGCATTTTCTTGCCGTAATGCCACCAATCATCATCACAATATATATTCCATTCAATTACATCACACAACAGTACACAAGTCAAACAATATCCACACCAACAGCATATTGCACATACGCATCAAGTTCACACAATTAAATGGCAAAAGTCGACAACAAAACAACATATTTTCTAATTCCTGACATAATTTAATCGGCCAACAATCACAAGACCATCATCATAAAAAAAGAACATTTTATAAGCTTTCTAACGCATCAAACCACGCCTCAAACCGAATCACCGATCAAAAGTTATGCAGAAAACAAAATTGCACAAACAGCCCTGTTCGCTAGGCGAACCCTCTAGCGAGCATTCACTACCACCTTCGCTGGGCGAATGTCCAGCAAACCCACTACTAGCTAGAAAACAGACACAAAGTTCGCTAGGCGAACCCCTTGGCGAACCAAGACAGCAACCACCAGACCCAAAAACACACAAAGTTCGCTAGGCGAACAACTCAGCGAACCTTCGCTAACCTTCGCTACTGGTTCGCTAGGCGAACCCGCGAAAACATCTCTCGCTACTGCTTCGCCCCAGGTTCGCTAGGCGAACCTGCGAAAACTCAGAATTTCTCAGCGCTGTTTGAAAACCCAAAATCATATTTTTTTCCAACCAAAACATTTCCAAATTAACATATATCAATCAGAACCTAATCTAATCATGACAACAAGCATTCTACCACATTTACGTCGATTTCCAACCGCTAAAACTTCGATTTCTCACAAAATTCTCATTTTCAACCTAGAACTCAAAGCTATGTAAAAACAAGGAAACATACAAGCAAACACATACATAATCATACACAAACATAGTATAATCGAGTTTCGCACCCTTACCCGATTTAATCGTGTTTGATAAAGTCGGGAGATTGATTTTCAAGATTCTTTCTTTTTCTTCTCTTCTTCTTTCTCTCTACTTTTCTTCTTCTCTTTTTCTTTCCTTTTTCTTTTCTCTCTATTCTTTCTATTCTTACTAACTTAATCAAAATAAAATGAAATAACCAAAATACCCCTACACTCAAATATCTCGCAAACGCTCCCAAAACGCGATAAAATATAATCACGATGAAAAATAACATATTTTCACATAAAAGTCAGAAATAAAATAATATAATAAAAAAATACTCAAAACGACTCAATTAATCAAAAAGACAAAACTGACAAAACTGACTGGGGCGTTACAACTCTCCCCCACTTAGAAATTTCCGTCCTCGAAAATATTACCTGAGACGAACAACTCTGGATACGACTCCCGCATCCGACTCTCCAACTCCCAAGTCAAATTGCCCTCAGTAGCGTCTCCCCACGCCACTTTCACAAGTGCAATTTCCTTGCCCCGCAACCGCTTCAACTCGCGATCTAAAATACTCACCGGTAAAGCCTCGACCGTAAGGTTCTCCCTTACCTCAACCTCATCCATCGGAATCACATACGACGGATCCAGAATATACTTCTGAAGTTGTGAAACATGGAACACATCATGCAAATTCGACAGATTCGGCGGCAACGCCACCCGATAAGCCACAACACCCACTCTCGCAGATATCTGGTAAGGACCAATAAACCAAGAAGTAAGTTTCTTCGATTTTAATGCACGACCAACACCCGTTACCGGCGTAACCCTTAGAAATACATGATCGCCCTCTTGAAACTCAAGATCCTTCCGTCTCCGATCATGATAACTCTTTTGTCTGCTCTGAGAAGCCTTCATTTTCTCACGAATAAATTTCACCTTGTCTGTAGTCTGTTGAACCAACTTCGGTCCAACCACCGCTCTCTCGCCTGATTCATACCAACACAACGGTGTCCGACATCTTCGTCCATATAATGCTTCAAACGGTGCCATTCCAATACTAGAATGGAAACTGTTATTATACGTGAATTCCACCAACGCAAGATAACTGTCCCACGCACCACCTTGTTCCAAAACACACGACCGTAACAAATCTTTCAAAGACTGAATCGTTCTCTCCGACTGCCCATCCGTCTGTGGATGATAAGCCAAGCCTAACCTCAGTTTAGAACCCAATGCCTTCTGTAAACTTTCCCAAAATCTCGCGGTAAACCTTGGATCTCGATCCGAAATAATACTTAATGGAACCCCATGCAACTTCACAATCACACTGATATAAATCTCAGCTAACCATTCCAAAGAAAAACTGATGTCCATCGGAATGAAATGAGCCGATTTAGACAGTCTGTCCACAACCACCCAAATAGCATTATGCCCTCGCTGAGTATTCGGCAACCCCGTTACAAAATCCATAGAAATGCTATCCCATTTCCATTCCGGAATATCCAACGGTTGCAACAAACCACTAGGCCTCTGATGTTCCACTTTCGACTTCTGGCACGTCAAACATGCATACACAAACTGAGCCACATCTCTTTTCAATCCAGACCACCAGAAAATCTTTTTCAAATCTTGGTACATCTTATTCGCTCCCGGATGTATACTCAAATTACTCCGGTGTCCTTCTTCCAAAATCATCCTTTTCAACTCCGCATCATCAGGAATACAAATTCGCCCACGGAACCTCAACACACCATTAACATCCACTTGAAAATCACCACTCGCATCTTTTCCGCCAACCAACATCAAATCCACCAATTTCACATCCAACTTTTGTTTCTCACTTACCGTCATCAGAAAATCATTAGTAACCTTCAACATACCGAGCCTCACACTATCCGACGTCACTTCACATACCAAACTCAAATCCCTAAACAATTCCAAAAGCTCCCACTCCTTAACCATTAAAGCGGACATATGCAACGATTTCCGACTCAACGCATCGGCTACCACATTAGCTTTACCAGGATGGTAATTCAAGCCAAAGTCGTAGTCCTTCAAAAATTCCAACCATCTTCGTTGCCTCATATTCAATTCCTTTTGATCAAACAGATATTTCAAACTTTTGTGATCACTAAAGACTTCAAACCTCGCACCAAAAAGATAATGCCTCCAAATTTTCAACACAAAAACCACAGCCGCTAACTCCAAGTCATGCGTAGGGTAATTCTTCTCATGCACTCTCAACTACCTCGAAGCATACGCCACGACCTTACCGTCTTGCATTAGCACACCACCTAGATCAATCAAAGACGCGTCACAATACACCACAAACGGTTCAGTAGGATTCGGCAAAAATCAAAATTGGAGCTGTTGTCAATCTTCTCTTCAGCTTATTAAAACTTTTCTCACACCGAATATCCCAAATGAACTCTTGCCCTTTACAAGTCAACTGGGTCAAAGGAAGTGCTAGTTTAGAAAAACCTTCAATGAACCTTCGATAATATTCGGCCAAACCCAAAAAGCTTCGAATTTCAGTAACAAATCTCAGAGCCTCCCATTGTAGAACTGCTTCTACTTTAGATGGATCCACAACAATACCATTACCTGAAATTACGTGTCCAAGAAAACTCACTTCCGACAACCAAAATTCACACTTAGACAATTTGGAAAAAAGCTTTTTTTCCTTCAAAATCTGCAAAACAATACGCAAATGCTCTGCGTGCTCCTCTCGAGAATTATAATAAATAAAAATGTCATCAATAAACATAACAACAAATCGATCCAAATGCTCGTGGAAAATACGATTCATGTACTCCATAAACACACCTGGCGCATTAGAAACCCCGAACGACATCACAGAATATTCATAATGACTGTAACGTGTCCTAAAAGCCGTCTTCTGAATATTTTCCTCTTTCACCCTAATCTGATGATACCTCGACCTCAAGTCAATCTTACTGAACACACAAGCACCAACCAACTGGTCCATCAAATCATCAATTCTCGGAAGAGGATACTTATTCTTAATCGTCACCTTATTCAACTGGCGATAATCAATACACAATCGCATACTTCCATCTTTCTTTTTCACTAACAAAACTGGAGCACCCTAAGGAGAAACACTTGGCCTCACAAATCTCTTCTCCAACAATTCATTCAATTGCTTCTTCAACTCTACCAACTCAGATGCCGACATACGATAAGGTGCCATAGAAATAGGTCTAGTACCAGGAACTAGATCTATCGAAAACTCCACCTTTCTCTCTGGAGGCACATCTGAAATATCCTCAGGAAACACTTCCGGAAATTCACACACAACAGGAAACACATCGAGCGACACTTGACTATCCACAGTCAACGACGCAAACAACCCAAACAACTGAGCTTCATCCACCAAAAGTTTCTTCAACTCTTTGGTAGATAAGAAACTCGAGTCTTCGTCTTCCTCAAGAGAAGGAAACCTTACTAACTTATGATAACAATCAATATGCACCCGATTGAATTGCAACCAATTCATTCCCAGAACCACATCTAAACCCTCCAACGGCAAACACACTAAATCCATCTCAAAGTCTTTACCATAAATGGTCAAAGGACAACTTAAACAAACCAAAGAAGTAGTTACTGACCCCATTGCTAGAGTATCAATAACCATCTCACCATCCATCAAAGACAACACAAGATTCAAACGCTTAGCGCACTCAGATGAAATAAACGAATAAGTCGCTCCAATATCAATAATAGCAACTAAAGGCGTACTATTAATAAAACAAGTACCTCTGATCAGACGATCTGCATTAGTAGTCTGAGTCCCCGCCAATGCAAAAACTTTCCCACCAGATGGACCTTGCTTCGGTTTCGGACACTTCGTGCTAATATGACCATGATCACCACAGTTGAAACACTTAGCCACATTCTTCCTTTTGCACTCAGCTGCTACATGTCCTACACCTCCACAATTGGTACACTTCCTTATATCTTTCCTGCACTCAAACTGACGATGCCCCAACTCACCACACCTATAACACCTCACAGGACTAGACATACCTCCACCACTTGACTTTCGATCAAAAGTATCCCTTTGTTTACCCTTATCAGCTGGGGTTACATAAGGACCACCACGAAACTGTTGCTTCCCTTTCCTGTCACTCACACTCTTGTAGTGAGTATAACGAGCCTTACTATCCTCTTCATAAATCCTACAACATTCCACCAAATCAGAAAACCTTCTTATCCTTTGATAACCGATTGCCTGCTTAATCTCAGGACGCAATTCGCTCTCAAACTTCACACACTTAGAAAACTCTGCAGTCGCTTTAGCATAATGAGGATAAAACTGCACAAGCTCCACAAACTTAGCAGTATAATCAACAACAGACATATTACCTTGTTTCAATTCCAAGAACTCAATTTCCTTCTTTTCTATAACATCCTCGGGAAAATACTTCCTCAGAAACTCCCGGCTAAACAATTCCCAAGTAACTTCTTCATTCCCAGCTTCCAACACCTGACGAGTACTAACCCACCAGTCATCTGCTTCTTCCTGCAACATGTGAGTTCCCAGTCTCACCTTACTATCCTCAGCACAATCCATAACTCAAAAAATCCTTTCAATCTCTTTCAACCAAATCTGTGCACCATCAGGATCATGTCTCCCTTTAAAGACAGGCGGTTTGTTCTTCCTGAACTCATCATTACCGACAACATTAGGTGTACCCTGCACAGCTCGGGCCATTGCTTGCATCGCAGCAGCCAAAGCAACATCATTCCTACCAGCCATATTCTGTTCATTTCCAATAACAGAAACTATGGTTAAACAAACAGCTCTCCGAACCACAAAGACCGATAAGAACTGACACAACCAGACACAAACAGACACGGACTGGCACAAACTGATACGAACTGGCACAAACTGACACGGACTGGCTCTGATACCACTTAATGCAACACCCCCAATCTATACCCCCAAGCTATTAAAGTGATAAATAAAAATTCAAAATTTCACCAGAGTATATTTAAAACATGCACGGCATAGACCGGGGGGTTGCATCACTTTGAAACAAACATACAACACCTGCTCATAAAGATATGCAACAATTCAGGTAGTAATACGCCCACAATTCAATTACAGAATAAAAGCGGAAAATCCGTAATTGAATCTCATGTATATATATCATGAAAGTTTGTTTGCCATATACAACATCATACATGTCCAATCCAACAGATACATATGCACAATCCAAAATAATCACACTCGATCACCCCGACTACCCGGTGTCACATATCAGAGCCGACCGACAAAAGAATGAAGACCTAAGCTTCACAAAAAGACCTCCAACAACTCTAATCTGCAATGCCTCATAGAGCATTATAAAACAGCAGAAGGGTGAGAAAAACAATCATAATACAGTTGCATATAATTATATATTAACACAGAAATGCACAAGTAAATTATTCCTACCACAAATGCACAACAATCAAATACAACACAACACAGTACAATTCTCAGTATCCAATACAAATGAACATCAGTCATTCACAATACACTCATCATCAATACAATTATACATATTCCATCTCATCAATCACATTCACAATTCCATACACAATTAATCCATGATTTATGCAAATGCACAGAGACCGACACAACGACTCTATGCAAATGCCATGCGGTACCGTCTTCCAATATTTCTCATCACTAGTTCACTCAGGAACTCTGCTGGAACCATCGTTCGTTACTTAGGATCACTCATGTAACACCCCGTCGGGCATACGATGTTCCCCGTCGCTCACACCCCACACGGGCACACGACGTTTATGGATCGCTCACACCCCACACGGGCACATGACCCGATCTCTCACACCCCACAAGGGCACACGATCGTCTATAATCATCGCTTTCAGTCCTCTTATTTTTAAAGTACACGATATATCAGATCGCTTTCAGTCCTCTTATTTTTAAGGCGCACGATGTTATAGCGGATTCCCTCTGGAATCAATCCATCACTCAGGACATCACAACAATGCATATCATGATGCTTGGCATACAAGGACTCATGACATTTACAATGCACACATATACACATCTATAATCATGCATATAACATCAATTACCATACGTCGCATTTTCTTGCCGTAAGGCCACCAATCATCATCACAATATATATTCCATGCAATTACATCACACAACAGTACACAAGTCAAACAATATCCACACCAACAGCATATTGCACATACGCATCAAGTTCACACAATTAAACGGCAAAAGTCGACAACAAAAAAACATATTTTCTAATTCCCGACATAATTTAATCGGCCAACAATCACAAAACCATCATCATAAAAAAAGAACATTTTATAAGCTTTCTAACGCATCAAACCATGCCTCAAACCGAATCACCGATCAAAAGTTATGCAGAAAACAAAATTGCACAAACAGCCCTGTTCGCTAGGCGAACCCTCTAGCGAGCATTCGCTACCACCTTCGCTAGGCGAATGTCCAGCAAACCCACTACTAGCTAGAAAACAGACACAAAGTTCGCTAGGCGAACCCCTTAGCGAACCAAGGCAGCAACCACCAGACCCAAAAACACACAAAGTTCGCTAGGCGAACAACTCAGCAAACCTTCGCTAACTGGTTCGCTAGGCAAACCCGCGAAAACATCACTCGCTACTACTTCGCCCCAGGTTCGCTAGGCGTACCTGTGAAAACTCAGAATTTCTCAGCGCTGTTTGAAAACCCAAAATCATATTTTTTTTCCAACTAAAACATTTCCAAATTAACATATATCAATCAGAACCTAATCTAATCATGGCAACAAGCATTCTACCACATTTACGTCGATTTCCAACCGCTAAAACTTCGATTTCTCATAAAATTCTCATTTTCAACCTAGAACTCAAAGCTATGTAAAAACAAGGAAACATACAAGCAAACACATACATAATCATACACAAACATAGTATAATCGAGTTTCGCACCCTTACCCGATTTAATCGTGTTTGATAAAGTCGGGAGATTGATTTTCAAGATTCTCTCTTTTTCTTCTCTTCTTCTTTCTCTCTACTTTTCTTCTTCTCTTTTTCTTTCCTTTTTCTTTTCTCTCTATTCTTTCTATTCTTACTAACTTAATCAAAATAAAATGAAATAACCAAAATACCCCTACACTCAAATATCTCGCAAACGCTCCCAAAACGCGATAAAATATAATCACGATGAAAATAACATATTTTCACATAAAAGTCAGAAATAAAATAATATAATAATAAAATACTCAAAACGACTCAATTAATCAAAAAGACAAAACTGACAAAACTGACTGGGGCGTTACAACCCACAGGCTTCCTAAAAGCATCCCCGCCTCCTCTTGGGCGTTGTATAAGGACCCGTCGGCTTCTTAGAAGTTTTCACAGCCTCCTCTTAGGCTTCGTATAATGATTCTTCCTCCGGGAAGATAGCCTCCTCTTGGGCTTCGTACAAATTGTCCCTTCGACTTCTTAAAAGTTTTTCTCACCTCCTCTTGGGCTTCGTACAAATTGTCCCGACGACCTCTTAAAGGTATAGGAACAGAAATTAGTCATCTTAATAGAACAGTCTTTCAAAGAGTCTAGATCTTTCTACCGTGAACGTACTGTCTCTTAATCTCTCTTAAGCATAGTACAAAAGATAAAACTCTAGACTTGGACAGTATAATCTCCTTGAGTCTCGAAGACATTCTCAAGTTCCTTTCAAAAATAGGAAAAAGCACCCGTAGACTTGGGGAGTCTCAATACCCTTCGGATTCCCCGTTTCCTTAAAAAAAGAACAGGAAATAATCCCGGTCCTCAGATCAAATCCATGAGTACAACATTACCCATATAAGAATTGATTTTCTCTTTTAACTAACATACTGGACCTGTCACTCAACTGAAACAGTAACCCTAGCCTCCTCTTGGGCTTTGTACAATGATTCTCCCCAGCAGAGTTAACCTTTGCAGCCTTCATCTCGGGCTTTTTACGATATACAAAAAACTCTCTTGTTGAGTATAAAAGACTCTCTTGTTGAGTCAAACCTTTGCAGCCTCCATCTCGGGCTTCGTACGAGATACAAAATCACTCTCTTGTTGAGTATAAAAGACTCTCTTGTTGAGTCAAACATTTTTAGCCTTCATCTCGGGCTTTGTACGAGATACAAAACATTCTCTTGTTGAGTACAAAAAATACTCTCTTGTTAAGTCGATCACCTTTAGACTCCATCTCGGGCTTCCTACGAGATACAAATCACTCTCTTGGTGAGTATAAAAGACTCTCTTGTTGAGTCAAACCCTTTTAGCCTCCATCTTGGGCTTCGTACAAGACACATATAAAAACACTCTTTGTTGAGTCAACCCTTTTAGCCTCTATCTCGGGCTTCGTACGAGACACAAAAACATCCTCTTGTTGGGTCAATAGCCTCCTCTTAGGCTTTGTATAAATAAATCCCCGTTTGATTCAATCAACCTTTTAGCATCAAATCATGCTTTGGTCACAGCATACAAACATCAACAACTCCTTTTCCCTCGTCTAATTTTTGTAAGCGGCAAGCCTCTGGATTATTTACATCCATGCAACTGTCCCTCTTTTAGCATGAGAAATTCCTAAGGAAAGATGGCGTTGCTCTAAACTGAGTTAAAGTCTTCTCCTTCAGGTTAAAAATCCCCTATAAAGGAAATTATGGCATTGCTGGATTCGCATATCCCAGTTAAAGTAATTCTCCTTTATAATCAGTCACCCAACAATTGTGACAAACAAACCCCTTTAGAGATGACAAATTCTCTCTAAAGTCAACACCCTTTTAGCTTCACATCTTGGGCTTCGAACAAGATATAAATAGACCCTTTAGCTTCACATCTTGGGCTTTGAACAAGATACAAACCACCTTTAGCTTCATATCTTGGGCTTTGAACAAGACACCAAAACACCATTTCCTCCCATAGAATAGGAGGAACTACGATCGCTCTGATTTCCCTATCCTGGGAATACGTAGGCATAAGATTGAAAAAGAATCTTAGCGAGCACACTAATCAAAAAACCCCAAAGTCCCCTACCTCCATCCAATCTGGCGCAGGATCCCAACAAATCCCCCATGAACAATCCCGGTATTTCGTTCTGAACAAAATAAGCAGAGAGAGGCCCACGAACTAAAGCCGCATCTGTAAACCAACAGTTTTGACTGTTTAACCTCAGTTTGCAAGCAGGGTTAATTGGAGACATCTATTTCCCTTCCTTCATCACTTCAATAGGATAAAAAATGAATCGAACTGTAGTACCAAAGCGATAGTGATTCGAAACCACAAAAACCATGCTACAGAAGAATGGCGACCACAGTGGGAGAGACTTGTTCTTCTCCCGTCTCTTAGGAGGAAACCTTAAGTTTAGACAATTTCACAGGAAAAATGGCGCCCACCGTGGGACTAAACAAAGGAATCTTGTCTCTCTTATCTCTCTGGTTGAAACCTTCTCTTAGGACGAGTCCTTGGGTTCACAAGGTATCACCGAATGACGGTTCCATTGGGGAATGTCATTATTGCTAGGATCGGCCCTCATTAGGATCTTAGGTCAAAAACCTTTAAGTTGGGAAGGTACCACAGAATGGCGACTCCGCTGGGGAGCCATTTTCTGTTAGGATCATAGGATTCATAGCTCTTAAAAAGTCTAGGACATTACGACAAATATATATACTGCTTTTCCTAATTGATATTTGTGTTTATTTTTCTGCTAATGGGAATGCGTGTGATGCCGTATGTGGAAAGATTGAGTATACACCCAGGAAAAACCTCTTTCAGTAGTGCGGAAGCTATCGGAAATAGTTGTCAGGCGATACTACCCTTTTCTGAGATTCTTCGAAATACATCACCTAGCACGGCTCCCGGCCCGCTGATGTTATCTCGACAAGAATCAATGATTTTGAGAGACAAGTACAAAAATCACTAGTATAAACCTTTGGGATAGATAGAGCCTTGACTTCATGACACCGACCCTTTGACCCCATGTTTTTTCTATGTTTTTGTGTGCTGCATTCATGCATTCATTTTAAAAAACATTAAGCAAAGAAAAATTTTCTCTTCTAGTCTCTCTTTTTCAAATTAAACTAAAACAATGATTGCAAATGTCAGAGAGAAAAGGATTGCGCTCATGGATTTCGGTAGAATAAAAACTCACAAGTATACCTTCAAGGTTCCAAAACTAGAGGATTTGAGAGGATTAGCAAGGATGATCACTAACCCTGATGCTTTCAGAGCCAAGTACGGAGATCTGCTACCTCTGTTAAGGGTCCATGTAATTGAGGGAATCCTGGAGGCACTCATTCAGTTTTACGATCCGGTCTATCACTGTTTCATATTCCCGGAATACCAGCTCACACCAACGCTGGAGGAGTATTCTCATCTGATTGATCTACCCATTACTGATCAAGCTCCCTTTTCTGGACTGGAAGAAATTCCAAAGGATCAGATCATTGCAAGAGCAATCTATTTGGACGAATCAGAAATCAAGACTCACCTGACCACAAAGGGAGGAATCCCAGGTTTACCAGCCAAGTTTCTGGTAAAGAAAGCTCTATACTTTGCTAGTATAGGGAACGTGGCCGCTTTCAAGAGCATCTTTGTTTTGCTCACCTACGGGTTATTTCTGTTTCCCAACATTGATAACTTCGTCGATATCAACGCTCTTAAGGTTTTTCTCATTTGAAACGCCATACTAACCTTGCTCGCAGATGCGTATCATTCTGTACACTTAAGGAATTTATACAGCAGAGGAATGATCACGTGTTGTTTACCCCTGCTATATAAATGGTTTATCTCCCATTTGCCTAAGTCTGTCGCTTTTTGGGATCATAAGAGTGCCTTACGTTGGTCGCATAAAATCATGTCTCTTACCAACTCTGACATCGATTGGTACAATCGAACCTATGACGGGATCAGGATCATTGACCATTGTGGAAATTTCCCCAACGTACCCCTCATAGGAACTAAGGGAGGAATCAATTACCATCCAGTTTTAGTTCATCGTCAATTTGGATACCCGATGAGGCATGTCCCGTGTAATGCTCATCTAGAAGGTATTTTCTTCAAGGAAGGAGAAAATGACAGGGCACTATAGATGGAAATAGTGCACGCTTAGAAACATGTTCATAAGAAAGGACGAGAGTCTCTAGGAAAACCGGACTGTGTCTCAGTGGAGCCTTATCTCCACTGGGTACAAACTAGAGCTCTCAAGCTAAAGTGCCTTATCCTCGTCACGGAGTTCTTCCGCCAAGGGAATCTCTCATGTACTTCATGACTGAAACAGAAAAACTTCAGGTTACTCTCAACAAAGTTCAACAGGAGAGGAGGTGTTGGAAGAACAAGTACCTCATTCTAAATATGGAGTGTACCAAAATACAGCAACTGCTAAAATATAAGGATGCTCTAATTGAGATTTTGGAGCAACATGATGTAGAAAATCAGGATGACCAAAGGAATTTGCTCGCTCCTTTCACTTGACAAAGGAATGACAACCTGACAACGGTCCAAGAGCCCCGGTCCAAGAAAAGGAAAGTACCAGAATCAGCACCCGAGTTCTCCTCAGAGAGGACTCGGGACCCATTAGCTTAGGTTTCTGTTTCCGCACCTTGTAATTTACTGTATTTCCATTTCCGCAATCCTTTGAATTCAATAAAATGGGGGTGTCCCCACTGTTTGACATTTACAATCTAATCGTCGAAGTTTATTTTGATTAAACCAAAAAAAACAATTAATATAATCATTGCATTCATCATTCTCACGTCGAGTATTCTTCTTACCTATGAATCTCACGTTTGTGTCTCAGTTCTAGAGTCAAACTGTCTCATTCGTACAATACTCGGGCCAATCGTCAGAAAAAGATGGATGATCTCAAGGAAGAGAACAGAGAGTTGAAAGAAGAGATCGACGCTCTAAGAGAGGATATGAGAAAGCTTCGTAATGACATGCAAGCCATAACAGAAGCTTAGCTACAAAGAACTGTGATCTCAGAGATCACCTCAATGCGCATAATGGAGAAGTATGATCCTAGGTATCAAATGCCGAAAGATTGTCCCTGGGGTATGCCTGTTAACTATATCCCGGAAGGATATGTTCCGTCGATCACTGAAGATCAGGGAATCATAGCAGAAGCCACTGGGCCTGAAGGTTACAAACTTCGGGAAAGCGAGGATGCCAAAGGCATAATGAGGACTCCTAAAGGTTATAAACTTCGGGAAGCGCCAAGATTCACTGCCGTAGTAACGGTACCACCCTCTGTGGTGCACACTGTTCTGGAAGGACAGATTCCACAGATACCTTCTGGAAGAAAGGAAAGTATGTTCGATATAATGGATGAATTCCAGGAGCAGTTCCTGGAAATCCAGAAGGAAATGCAAGCTATTCGAGGTCAGGATCTATTTGTTAAGGACGTCGCAGACCTTTGATTGGTCCCCAATGTGAAAGTCCCGCACAAGTTCCAAGTGCCCGACTTTGAAAAATACAAGGGTAACTCTTGCCCTCAAAGCCATTCGGTGATGTACGCTCGGCGAATGTCAGCTCAGACAGAGAACCAGGATCTACTGATTCACGACTTTCAGGATAGTTTAACCGGTGCCGCATTAAAATGGTACATGGGTTTAAAGCGCGCTACGATTAGCACTTTAATAAATCTTGGCACTGCCTTCATCCAACAATATAAATACAATTTGGACATGGCACCAGACAGAGATCAACTCAGATCAATGTCGCAAAAAGACAAGGAAACCTTTAAGGAATACGCTCAGAGATGGCATGAAATTGCCGCTCAAATTTGTCCACCTATTGAGGAAAAAGAGATGACAAAGATTTTCTTAAAAACCTTGAGCTCATTTTACTACGATAGAATGGTTTCCAGTGCGCCCAGCGACTTCACCAAAACGGTCGGTATGGGAGTGCGTCTCGAGGAAGCTGTTCGAGAAGGACGTCTAGTCAAAGACACTGGGTCGACAAGCAGTACTAAAAAATACGGTAGTGCTCTCCCTAAGAAAAAGGAGCAAGATATTGGGAATATCTCTCTCGGAAAGCAAAGGCGATGGAACCAACCAGTAGCAGCTGTAACTCCTGCTATCAACCCTGTGCCTATTTCTACGTATCAACCTCAGGTTGCTCAAAGCCAACCGCATTCGCAACAATTTCAGCAAAGGACACAACATCCTCTTCAGCAGGCTCGTCCTCAATACAACAACAACCATACAACGCGGCCACCAGGATTTGATCCTATACCCGTATCATACGCAGAACTATTTCTGTTACTACTGGCCAAGGTGCATGTCCAGACTAAGTCTCCTCTTACAGTACCATAAAATCCGCCTTTTTGGTTTAAGGTGGATCAGATTTGCCCTTACCATCAAGGAGGACCAGGGCATAACATAGAAAACTGTCTCAGTTTCAAATCCGACGTGCAAAAGCTTGTTAGGAGTGGGGTCTTATCTTTCAAAGATACGAATCTGAATGTTCTCATGAACCCGCTGTCTCAACACGAGAAGGCTACAGTCAATTTGATAGAGGGAGAGTCTAACAACACCTATCAAATTCACGATGTACTCTTATTGAGGGCCAACTTAGTCAAGATGCATTGTAGACAGAGTGGATATGGCCATGTGCCACCTCATAATTATCACCAGTGTGATATCTGCTCTAAAAGCAATCAAGGATGTCCTGTGGTGCAATCATCTCTACAGGAACAGTTGGATCTCGAATGGATCCAAGAGCACCAAGTTCGTGGAGTTAACATGGTTTATATGAATTCCAACATCATTCAAAACCACGATATCCGTGCGATGAATGTTAACCTAGTGGTGATGCACTCAAGGCAAAGCCAGTATCATAATATGCCGCGGCATGAGTACAATTCATGTCTGACTTGCTCGGTAAACAAACAGGGATACTCTTTTGTACAAGAGGCCCTCCAGCGTCAGATGGATCTTGGATGGATTCAAGACTACCATGATAGGAATCATTATCAAATCAACATGATTCAAATCTTCGATATTTGCTTGATGAATACCAGCCTGGTGGAGTTACATGCTAAACAGGTATGGCTCGGGTTCCTGGTATCACATGATTATCAGGGATGTAAAGCGGGTTACGAAGACGATCAGGGTTGTGCCCTTGTCCAGGAAGCACTTCAGCACTTGTTGAACCACTGGTGGCTTCCAATCTATATGGATGAAGACACCCAGCAAATTAGTATCACTAACAGGAATCCTACTAGATATCAAAGTCAGGATGTTCGATCGATGGAAACAGATCTAGTAAGGTTACACTGTATTCAAAGTGGACGTGGCCAGGTGCCACTACACAACTATGAGCGGTGTGGAGTTTGCTCAGTGGATAATCAAGGATGCTACCTCGTGCGAGCAGCCCTTAAAAGTCAGTTGGACTGCATAGAGATTCAACCATGGTCAAGTTCTGGGTCAGTCAACTACGTTGCTGATCAAATTGAGGACGTTGTCGTAATCTCTGATCATCAGAGGGCTAGGGATGTTTGTATCATTATCCCTCTACTTGACGAATCGAGAGTTCTCAACCGGGAACGGATCGAAATTACTTACGATGGTCAGAAAAATCAGAAGGCTCCTGTAGTTATTTATCTACCAGGACCATTACCGTATGAAACAGCTAAGGCGATCCCTTACAAATATGGTGCGACAACAATTGAGAATGGAAAGGAAATTCCATTACCCTCCATTGTGATTATTGCAGACGTTAGTCGAGTAACACGGAGCGGTCGAATCTTCAACCGAAGAGTTGGAGAACCTAACAAAGAAAAGGAACTTCAGGCAGAAGCTCCTGATCCACCAGTCTGTCCATCCAGTAATGCCGACCATTCAAAAAACGATGATGAGATGCTGAAGCTCATCCAAAGGAGTGAATACAACATTGTTGATCAACTGTTACAAACTCCTTCAAAGATCTCTGTGCTATCACTTTTACTCAGTTCCGAAGCCCACAGGGAGGCTCTACAGAAAGTCTTAGAGAAGGCCTTTGTGGAACAGGATGTGTCAATACGACAGATCGATAGCATCATCTCTAACATCACTTCCTGCAACAACTTAGGATTCAGTGATGAGGATTTTCCAGAGAAAGGCAAAAGCCACAACATGGCGCTCAATATCACAGTCAACTGCCAGGACGATGCTTTAGCCAGCATACTGGTAGATACCGGATCGGCCATCAACGTTATGCCAAAGTACACTTTAATGCGACTATCGTTCAAAGGATCCCCGATGAGGGGAGTGAGGTCATCGTCAAAGCATTTGACGGGTCTCGGAAAGCATTTATCGGCGAAGTTAACCTTTCCATAACTATCAGTCCTTACACTTTCCTAATCACTTTCTAGGTCATGGATGTCCGGGCAGCGTACAACTGTTTATTAGGAAGACCTTGGATACACCAGGCTGGGGCAGTCACTTTGACGCTGCACCAGAAACTGAAGTTCGTCAAGAACGGTCAACTCGTCACGGTCTGCGGAGAGCAAGCCTTGCTCGTGAGTAAATTATCATCATTTACTTGTGTAGAACCCGAGGAGGCTGTTGGGACTCAGTTCCAAGCACTGTCGGTGAGCAATGAGAATCAGTTAGAGAAAGGAACCTTGATTTTCTCGTATAGAGATGCTCTCGAGGCGATCAAGAATAACAACGCAAAAGGATGGGGACAGCTTGTCATTCCTACTGATAATAAAACAAAGAAGGGTCTTGGTTTTTCTGCGACCTGTACCCAGACCGCTGCTAACAATGAAGGTCTTCATCCCATTCATGATTTCTTCCACAATGGAGGTTTCCTTCACCCAGTGCCTCAAATAGTCCATACTATCAACGAGGAGGATCCCTCCGATACGGACGAGGAATGGAAGTCCTATCTTAACGAGGATGGCTATATGTCTCTGGAAGAAGTGCCTACGCCATTTTGCTATCCCGCACAGAGTCCGAGATTTATACCCAGGTCAGAAGTGGAAATGATATATGGAGATTGTGATCCGGAAGGATGTCGTGCTCCACCAAACTCATTAGAGGAATATACTCTAATGAAGGACAACTTTGACCACGACTATTATGGCCCAATGGATGGTTTGCCGATCTGGCAACCGTATCCAGGAGACTTGGGGCAAGAAAATCAGTCAAACAATGAAAATTAGCTGGGCGTCATTGAATAGAATACCTGCGTCCCCAACATGTCATGGGATCAACACTCAGGTCATTCAGAAAATATCCAGCATGACGATGAATTTGCAAAGCTTGCAGGACTAGAATTCATCAACTATGCTTTTCCCGAGGTCAACATCATCGAGAGAGATGACTCCTCCAGTTCCACATAAGTGTGGGACACCTTAGGACAACCAAGTAGAAAATACGACTATATGGTCAAGTACACCGCTCCTGAGAGCTCTCATATCAGGCTTGAAGACGTCCAGGCAACTGGATGGGGAAATTTGCCTGAGAGGACAAATACTATGCAAAATACAACTGAGGAATCCTCCTACGATAACTCTGCCTGGGAGACAGATTCCAACGATCCTGCTCCGCCAGAAATCAGCGTTATTTCTGAAGACAAATCAAGGAAGGTACCAGACTTTGTGATTCACCGAGGAGTTTGCCGCCAATGGGTTACTGTCGATGTTCTGAATATTGTTCATCAGTCAAAGTAATTTCCGTCTTTAACCTTTCGCCCTGCCCAGGTGAAACGGATGTTTTGATAGGGCTCACTTTCTGTAAATTTCCCTCTTCGCTTCGTCCAAAGTGACAGAGTTTTGTTTTATAGGGCTGTAGTTTCAAGAATCGACTTGTTCATTAATAAAATAACGTCGTTCTGTAATTTCCGCATTAATTGTTGTTTTCTCTTTTTGCTTTTTTCAGAAAATGGTAATCCTTAAAAACAACTCAATAATAAAAACAAGCAGTAAAAAAAATACACTGTACACACTCTTGCATTCTCTCTATCTCTTCTAAACACAAATCATACCTTTATGCAGATTGCTTGTTTTAAACCCCGTTGAAACATACGATCCAATGCCTTCTCCCAACTTTAAGTTCCCGGTATTTAAGGCTGGAGAAGAAAATGACGACGAAATTCCAGAGGAGATCTCCCGACTACTCAGACAAGAGGAAAGGTCCATTAAACCTCACAAAGAGTCATTGGAAATGGTAAACCTGGGTTCATAAGAAGAGAGAAAAGAAGTCAAGATTGGGGCACTGCTCAGTCCAACTGTCAAAAAGAGTTTGACAAAGCTTCTCAGAGAATTTCCCGACGTGTTTGCTTGGTCCTATCAGGACATGCCAGGGTTGGATACCGGCATCGTGGAACATCATCTACCGTTAAGATCAGAATGTCCACCGGTAAAACAAAGGTTGAGACGGACTCATCCAGACATGGTTGTCAAAATCAAAGAGGAGGTACAGAAACAAATTGATGCGGGTTTCCTCGCTACGTCAGAATATCCTCAATGGTTAGCCAATATCGTACCAGTTCCGAAAAAGGACGAAAAGGTCAGAATGTGTATGGATTACAGAGATCTAAACAAGGCTAGTTCAAAGGATGACTTTCCCTTACCACACATTGACATGCTGGTAGACAGTACAGCAAAGTTCAAAGTTTTCTCCTTCATGGATGGATTCTCGGGCTATAACCAGATCAAAATGGCACCGAAAGACATGGAGAAAACTTCGTTCATTACCCCATGGTGTACCTTTTGTTACAAGGTAATGCCATTCGGTTTGAAGAACACCGGGGAAACCTATCAAAGGGCCATGATTACTCTGTTTCAAGACATGATAGACAAAGAAATCGAAGTGTATGTCGATGACATGATTGCCAAATCTAAAACAGAAGAGGAGCATGTGACCCACCTGTCAAAGCTATTCGAGCGGTTGAGAAAGTATAAACTCCACTTGAATCCCAATAAGTGCACATTCGGTGTCCGTTCAGGAAAACTCTTAGGATTCATCATCAGCTAGAAAGGAATTGAGGTTGATCCTGACAAGGTCAAGGCCATTCAAGAAATGCCTTCTCCAAAGACTGAAAAACAACTCAGTGGATTCCTGGGACGTTTGAACTATATTTCTAGATTCATATTCCTCATCAACGCGACATGTGCGCCAATTTTCAAATTACTCAAAAAGAACCAGGACTGTGTTTGGACAGAAGACTGCCAAACCGCCTTCGACAGTATCAATGAATACTTGTCGAACCCGCCGATTCTATCACCTCCAGTGGAAGGAAGACCATTGATCATTTATTTAACAGTCTTGGAAGACTCAATGGGTTGTGTACTTAGCCAACAAGACGAAACAAAAAGAAAAGAGTTTGCCATCTACTATTTGAGCAAGAAATTCACCGACTGCGAGACTCGGTACACTATGCTTGAGAAAACTTGCTGCGCTCTGGCTTGGGCAGCCAAACATCTTCGCCAGTACATGATTCGTCACACCACTTGGTTAATCTCTGAAATGGATCCAATCAAGTATGTCTTTGAAAAGCCTGCACTCACGGGAAGGACTACCCGTTGGCATATGTTGTTATCAGAATATGACATAGAGTACCACGCTCAGAAAGCCGTTAAAGGAAGTGTTTTAGCCAATCATTTGGCTCATCAACCGATTGACGATCAGGAATCAGTCGAATTTGACTTCCCAGATGAAGATGTCATGTATCTAAAAATGAAAGACTGTGATGAACCACTACCCAGTGAAGGGCCAGAACCAGGTTCCCAATGGAGACTAATCTTTGACGAAGCTGTCAATCATTATGGAAACGGAATTGGGGCAATCATCATAACACCTCAGGGTACCCACATTCCTTTCACAGCCTGAATGACATTCAAGTGTACAAATAATGAGGCCGAATACGAAGCTTGTATCATGGGTCTCGAAGAAGCGATCGACTAAAGGATTAAGAACTTGGATGTATATGGCGACTCAGCTTTGGTCATCAATCAGATCAAAGGAGATTGGAACACATACCAATCAGGATTGATTCCGTACAAAGATTACGCAAGAAGGTTGTTACCCTTCTTCAACAGAGTCGAGTTTCATCATATCCCTCGTGAGGAGAATCACATGGCTGATGCATTAGCCACTCTCTCTTCCATGATTAGTGTAGGTCAATGGAATGACTTACCTAAGATCGACATAATGCGCCTTGAACGGCCCGCTTACATCTTCACGATTGAAGCAGTCATAGACGACAGACCTTGGTATCAAGATATCAAATGCTTCCTTCAGAAACAAGAGTACCCGCCGGGGGCATCCAGAAAGGACAAAAAAACCCTCAGAAGGCTGGCTGGCAGCTTCTTCCTGAGCGGTGACACTCTCTATAAGAGAAATTTTGACATGGTCTTGCTCCGATGCATAGACAGACCAGAAGCAGACATGCTGATAAAAGAAATTCACGAAGGATCCTTTGGCACTCATGCCAACGGACACACAATGACAAGAAAAATTCTGAGAGCAGGGTACTACTGGTTGACCATGGAATCCTACTGCTACAAGTACATGAGGAAGTGTCACAAGTGTCAGATATACTCAGACAAAATCCATGTACCGCCAACACATCTCAGAGTTCTCTCTTCCCCGTGGCCTTTTTCTATATGGGGAATCGACATGATTGGTATAATCGAGCCCAAAGCTTTGAACGGACATCGTTTCATTCTGGTCGCCATTGATTACTTCACCAAGTGGGTCGAAGCAGCGTCATACGCCAGTGTAACCCGTCAAATGGTGGTCCGATTTATCAAAAACAATATCATCTGCCGTTATGGTGTTCCGAGCCAGATCATTATCGATAATGGATCTAACTTGAACAATAAGATGATGAAAGAGTTGTGCGCTGAGTTCAAGATTGAACATCATAACTCATCTCCCTACCGACCCAAGATGAACGGCGCGGTAGAAGCGGCTAACAAGAATATCAAAAAGATTGTTCAAAAGATGGTTGTAACCTACAAAGATTGGTACGAGATGCTACCCTTTGCTCTTCACGGTTATCGTATAACTGTCCGCACTTCAACAGGGGCAACCCCTTTCTCTCTAGTATATGGCATGGAAGCAGTGCTCCCCATAGAAGTAGAGATCCCATCAATCCGGGTATTGATGGAAGCTAAGCTAACAGAGGCTGAATGGTGTCAAAGTCAACACGATGATCTAAATCTGATCGAAGAAAAGTGAATCACGGCACTATGCCATGGTCAGTTGTATCAGCAAAGAATGAAGAAGGCGTTCGACAAAAAGGTCCGACCTCACGTCTTCAAAAAAGGAGACCTTGTGCTCAAGAAGATACAATCATTTCTCACTGATTCCTGGGGCAAATGGACTCTGAATTATGACGGCCCCTATGTGGTCAAGAAATCCTTCTTAGGCGGCGCCTTGAGACTTGCAACCATGGACGGAAAGGAATTTGCCTACCCCACAAATGTTGATGTAGTCAAGAAATACTTCGCCTAAACTAAAAAAAATGTCTCGGTGGATTGAAAATCCGAAAGGGCGGTCCAGGCAAAAATTAGAGACATAATCAAAAATCATCCCGGTGGATTGGAAACATCACAGTACAATCCAGGCAAAAATTTGGGATAATGGCAAGTAACTACGTCCAACAGGGGCAAATTCCCTAGCGGCAGTCCTGCCATCCATCAAAAAACTCCAGTCACGGTCATCTTCGACGGAAGCTCAGGATGTCCAGAATTCAAAGTTGGTAGAAGGATAACGGTCGTTATGTTTCAATGTAGCCCTTTTCCCTTAAATTACCTTTTTCAAACTTTGTAAATACTCTATGGAATCACGCGTTTGGCTAGTTTCTATCCTATCAATACAATTTGAGCCCTTGTGCTTTTGTTTGCAATTCTTATTTGTTTTAGCTTTATAGAATGACATTTTAACATGATCAACGATTCTTGAAATGAAACAAAATTAATTTACTTGTTAAAAATTTTCTGCTTTAAAATAAAGATGGCAATTTCTTTTGACTGTTGAACATCAAAAGAACATTGATCGTGTTAGTTCTTGTATTGGCTGTAACTTTGGTAAAACAAGGTTGTTGTTGAAGATGTCATGGTCTGATGTCTTAACATGAGTTCTTAACATTCAGTTTATATTAAGTTATTTGGGGTTGAAGTTTTGGGTGCTGATGTTAAACATGATGTCTTGACATCAGTTGACAGAACATCAGAACATCAGTCTGCTGTGTTATTAGGGTTGCACATCTTTTTGTTGTTGGTGAGATTTTTTGCTTAATTGAGGAGAGATTGCAGGCGAATATCTTGGTAAAGATATATTCTGGTGCAATCATATGTGGAGCAGATCTTGTTGCTATTTTTAGGGCTGAATGATATGAAAAGATTTGAAGATAAAATATGTTTTAATTTCATATCAAATCAGAGATTTTCAAGGAGTCCAAGCCCAAGTCTGAGTTTCTATTTAAAGCAGCCACAACCCTACTTGGAAGATACGAAAGCAAGAGATTAAAGACTGAGAGTCAAGTGTGTGTTTTTGTCTGTGTATTAAGCCATTCATGTTTGAATTGGTGTAATTGTGTTGAGTAATTAATTGTTCTTGATCAAAGCTTTTAAGCAAGATCAAGTTGTGTTTTGGAAGTGTGACTTCTATACTTTGTAATCTTTGAATTGTATCACTGTGGTGATTTAGGGGGAGTGAGTGGTTTCTCATATCTAAGTGTATCTTAGGCAGAAGTGTCATTGGGTAGTGATTAAGTTAGTGGATTGTCAACTGGGATTGTTGAGTCTGTAATTTAATACTACTAATAGTGAATTTCCTCCCTGGCTTGGTAGCCCCCAGACGTAGGTAGTTAGACCGAAATGGGTGAACAATTCATTGTGTTGATTGACTGTTTTATTGTCTTGTTCATTTAGCAGATTGTGTTGTTGTGACATCACACTTAACATCAAACATCTGATACTAGAATTTCAATTGGTATCAAAGCAAGCATCCTGCTCTGCATCTGGGTGAGATCTAGGGCTGTTACTTTCTGGTACAATGGACAAGGAGTGTGGTGGATTTGTGAATAGACCCCCTATTCTAGATGGCTCAAATTATGACTATTGGAAACCTCGTATGGTTACATTCTTGAAGTCCTTAGACAGCAGGGCTTGGAAGGCAGTTTTAAAAGAATGGAAACATCCTGTTATTGTTGAAAAAGATGGAACATCAAAGCTGAAACCTGAGGAAGAGTAGGAAGAAGATGAACTTGCGCTTGGAAATTCTAAGGCTTTGAATGCCATTTTTAATGGTATTGGCAAGAACATCTTTAGGCTGGTCAGCACTTGTGAACTGGCTAAGGAAGCTTGGGATGTCCTGAAAACAACTCATGAAGGAACCTCCAAAGTCAAGATGTCCAGACTTCAACTTCTGACAACAAAGTTTGAAAATCTGAAGATGAAGGATGGTGAGACCATTCATGATTTCCACATGAACATTCTTGAGCTATCAAATGCTTCTAGTGCCCTAGGAGAGAGGATGACTGAAGAGAAGCTGGTGAGGAAGATTCTTAGATCCCTTCCCAAAAGATATAAAATGAAGGTGACTGCTATAGAAAAAGCTCAAGGCATCAGCAAGATGAGGGTAGATGAGTTGATTGGTTCTCTTCAGACATTTGAATTAGGGATGAATGAGGAATCTGAAAAGAAGACCAAAAGCATAGCATTGGTGTCTAAAGATGAAAGGAAAGAGTGTGGTCCTAAAACTCAGGAGGAGCTTTCAAATGCCATTGTTCTGCTGGGAAGACAGTTTAATAAGTGAAATTCTGGTACATGTGCAGAATTCAGATGTCCTATATTCGACATGTTGCCTGACATGAACACACATGGCAAGGGATATAACAATAAGCACGGTACTGAAAAGATAAAAACAAAGCACACAGAATTGTTAACCCAATTCGGTCTAACACACCTAGTCTGGGGGCTACCAAGCCAGGGATGAAGTCCACTATCAGCAGTATCAATTCAAAGCTAAACTCCTCATTTACAGCTTATCACTTAATCACTACCCAATGACCCTTCTACCTAGATCCTCTCTAGATATGAGAAACCCTTCTCACTCCCAATCATCGCAATGATGTCTAGCAGTCAACACTCCGCCACTGCATCAACGGCTCTTTACCTATACAACAATTCAACAAGGAAGACACACTTCCAAGACACAACTTAGAGTTACTTAAAAGCTTCCTCCAAGAACAATACTCCTCTTACTTAACAGCTTCGAGGATCACACTAACAAACTATCCAACTCACATGTCGAGTGGTACAAGAACCAACCCTAATAATAGAACTTTTACATCTTTGGTTGAGTTACAATTCTAGGTTACAATGCATCTATATATAAGTTATTCCCAACTGGATTTGGGCCTTCAAAATCGCAGCTTAAAGCCGTTACAAACCTGCAACAGATCTTGCATACAAATATGTCTTCAATCTTTAACTTCCTAAAATATCTCCATATTTAGAAAGTGTATATTTTTCAATATTCTTCTCAATTTCAAATTTGAATCTTCAGACCTTTTAATTCAGCGCCACATAGAATTAGCATAGTATTCCCTAAATATTATGCATCTGTTAAGACATAACAGAATCTTTAATTCACTTCAGTTCTGGCGCGATGTCGAATGGACCTTCATGGGACATCTTAATACGACATGTTGTTCTAGATGTTGAAACCACTTCAACTCAACATGTTCCATTGCACAATAGGACTTCTTGCTCAACCTGTTCTTTTTTAGCAAGCTAAAATATCCTATCTAACATATTGCTGCTATTATTTGTTTTACAAAATTAATGCCAACCCTAAAAATTAAAGAACTAACATTCTCCCCCTTTGGAAAACTTTGGCTAAAACAAATATATAAACATTACAACTCAGATTACAGCAGCCATTACAACCCTATACTACTGTCAGTAGTCATCAGCAACTACTGAACCTAACAGTAACTATCAGTAGCTACTGTGTACAGCAACCATGGAGAATCATCTTCTTGGGAACTCTTAAATGATGTTAGGACATCATGTTTGACAACTCTTTCCAGCATACTCTATGAGCTCCATAACATCACCTCCGAGCACCATAGCACAACAACTTCAGGCAGCACATTAGGACCTAAGAAGTAGAAAGTCCTGAAGTCATTTGGTGCACATGAGGAAGAAGATATCTGACACTCCCCCTCAATACAACACATTTCTTTTTTCTTCCAGGACAGACCCAGAACAAATGTAAAAGACTCCTCCAGAAAAGAAACGTCTGTCTTGACATAAAAGACCAATGGTGGCATAAGAGATTTCTGCACACCTTATTTGATCAGACGCCCCTAGTCGACCTATGGCATAAGATGAAACTTAAGAAGTGCTAATCTACTAACCCAGGTAACTCATAACACAAGTCACAACTGTGTTCATAACTCAGGACACAAGTCACAAAGACTCAACACCAACTTAAGGATAGGACATCCTCTTCGACATCTCTGAAACACATCTGGAACTGCAGACTCCAGACATAGCATCTGCGCAAACCATTTATTAAACCCTTTCTCCCCCTTTTTAGCCAAAAATTGGCAAAGAAAGCCCTCACAGAACCAGACCTAAGTAGTGCTCACCCAAAAACGAACAAAAGCCATAAGACTTATGAAACAAGAACACTCACTGGCTGAAGGAGAAAAGAATAACCCCTATAAATAGCTGACCAGTTACTTTGGAATTAACGAGCTTTGAATATGACAAAGTTCTTGGTCAAAGAAACGCTATTTTAGGTACTAAAAACTCCATCCAAATTCAATGTCTACCGTCCAAAATAGTCTTGACCGCCTTTATTGCTTCTTAACTGATTCTTACCATAAATTGTGCCAATAAAGTTCCATGCATAGTCAAAGACACGTGTTTCACCTTATCCTTACACCGCCGTCCAGAATAATTCCTTGTTTGGCTCAAGAAAAACATGACCTGTACCATGTTCTGACATCTTATCAGACAATGTCTGCTTGCTCACAACATTATCAACCCAAGACTCCACAGAAAATTATACATTCCAAAACACAAGCATATTTTCTTTTCTGTTGGATTCTGAGACGACTTCTATCGATCAGCACAACTCACAATCCCTTCTAGATTCCTTCAGAACAGCAGAGAAAAATAAGTTCTCCCAGATACAACAATTCTGCTCTTCAGACTCCTCTTGCATAAGCACTAGCTTCACGCATCTAGGATAGCACACCAGCCTTAGGAACACCCAACCACACTCAGTAGTACATGTCCCATCATGTTGTTTGACATCACTCTGCACAAACTTAGACAGCACGCAAGCTTCACAAAAATCTGCACCCTTGCAGTAATAGACCATAGACAACAGCCGTAACTCCCCCTGACAAGAACAACCAATGTTCCTTATGAAGATGAACACTTGACACCAGATGATAGCACAATGATATTGCCACATTCTCAACATTAAGAACTGCCACTTCTTGTATTTGTTGAGCATAATCTCACCATGTTTATTTCAGATACATGGTCTGCCAAGTCCAATATAAAAGCCCACTTGATTTGAAATTTCTCACATATTCCATAACAAATGTCTTTAGATTACTTGCAACACAAGATAAGGACTGCCACCACCTTTTACTTGTATTAGAAGAAACCTCCTTATCTTCAGCCATTCTGATTAGATCACACCACTGACAACAACCTTCTGTCCTTACATTCACAAGCACCTAATAAAGTCTTCATCATGAAAGTAGTCATGTATTGCCAGAACAAACTACTTAACATCAAGATCAGAATCTGCCCATTCTAATCCACATTATGTCAGAACTGCCACTTCAGACAATAATGCTGCTTCTTCCAACTCCACAAGCACAGTCCCAGACCTTCATCCAGGATACACAACAAACAATGATGTTGTAACATTATGTAGGACATCAGCATTAGATAAAAGATCACACCTTCTGCATTTTATTTAGGTAATCACAACCACCTGATCGAAACAGAGAGAAATAAACTCTCACACAATTCAGAAATCTGAATTGCATCCACACATCAGATAACTACCAAGCTCCCAATAAGGTCTTTACCATCAGTCGCATACACATCTCCATCAGACTCATACCTAGCTCCCGACAAGGTATTTGTTATCCAAGAAAGATTCACAAACAAATAGCAGATGATGCTCACTTCTTCATTCACACACTTCTGATACAGTCAGTTGATAAGGCTACCTCAGGTTGTCATCTTCAAATATCAAGCAACTCAATCACAGCCACTCAGATAAAATAAATTCCTGAACCATAATATCCAGACTGCAGACTTGCATAATTCTCTAGACAAATACTTAGTCTCCCATCAAGGTACCTACTATTAGTCAGAATAAGATTACCTTCTCACACAAGGTATGACAATTTGTTTGACATCTTCTTCTGCACACGTCTGACAACTTCTGATTCTTCTTTATGACAAATTGTCATGACATTTATTCACAAGTTACTTTAACTTGGATTAGTGGCTTGATCTTGGACTTCTTTTTGTGCAAAACAACCTTGGCTGAACAAGCAACAACCACCTGAATTGATGTTCCAACATCAATCTCAGTCACACATCTTCACAGAGCTTTTCTGAAGATATCATCTATAGTAAATCTCTAGCAGGGGAACACACGAGGATCAACCATCAGTAGCTGATCAAGCTTCCAGGTCATATCACAAACACATTCAGCAGCAGGAACATCTCAAGAGTCTTCTCCTTAAATCACAGCATCTCGTCTGACTTTGAGATGTTGGATGTCATCAACATTCCACAACCAATCTGCCTCTTCTAATCCTTTAGCCAAACTCATCCCAGACAATTTGGATGATACTCCAAGCACATAGTCACCAATCAACCCCACCGGTTGATTCAACTCCACAGTGCTTAACCCTTGAAAGTTCCCCACTACACCAGAACAAGAGTTCCATGCTCTCATAGACTTGATAAATGTCATCAAGTTTGAGTAAATAACCTTCATCCTGAATCAGAGAAACATCATCCAGACAGCTTGAGAAAATAAATTCTTAATACAATGATGTCAAAACATGTCTTCAAGGTCTTCCAAAACATCAGGTACTCTCCCTCAGAATCTGCCAATAGCACTTCAGAGAATCATACATTCTCCCCTTTAATAGCAGCACAGACTGTGATTAGATCATATCAATCCTTAAGCACACACAGTCAATACTTATCTAGCTTCACAAGATCATTCAGATAATGCTTCCAAATAACAGAGAAAAATCATGACTTTTTGATCTTTGACCTTCATGTCCAAGAAGTCTGCTAGAGATAATACTTCTTGAATCTCAGGTTCTCCACTCCTGCAGCAAGGACCAGAAATAAACTGACCTCAGGAGTAAATAACATGTTGATCACACCTTGACCAACTCACATATCTAAGATAAGTTCCAGGGCCAGAAACTTCTTAGATATACCACCCAGATGCCTCCTCTTCCAGATCAGGAGTAGGTTCGAAACCCATGTGATCAAACCACGTTAGTTTAGCACCCAGAGCATCTGCTATGCCATTCCTTTAGACAACAGAATTCTGCACAATTCTGACGTGATGTTCTAACACAAGATAGGACATCATTCCAAGGAACACATCAAGAGATCAAAGACTAGATATTAGCCTTTTTAGGAATAGAAGCAAAAGTAAATTACTTCTCACTATCTTCAGATCTCTTCCTTACAACTTCACTTATCAATGCCTTTATGAGTGGACTTGAACAATAATCTTCAAGTATCGTTGACAAAGTAAGTTGAAGCAGTCTTGCATATATCCCATCACCATAGGATATACATTCAGAGAAGAACAACCTTCTCAGTTACAACCTCAGGAGTTTTCAGATAGAAACGCAGCGGATCAAAACACAAATTCCTCAAAACCTTCAGGTGTCACATATCAGCCCTAGCATCATAATCCAGGTGACACCTCAATACCACAGGTTTGAAAATAAAACAAACCTAACATAACCACAACACAACAGCTTTTCAACCAAAACTCTAAGCCTTCAGCACATGCCACTGCCTGTCACGAACAGTCCATCCTCCACTTCTAGGGACCATTCTCACAACTATATGAACTTCTCGAAGTCCAAACAACTTTTCAGTAGAAAGCTTCTACCTTGACCATGAACCAGAAAGTATCTTCCCTCAGATCTCATCCAGATACAGAACAGAATGACCTGCTCTGATACCAATTGAAATTCTGGTACATGTGCAGAATTCAGATGTCCTATAACATGTCATTCGACATCTGGCCTGACATGAACACACATGGCAAGGTATATAACAATAAGCATGGTACTGAAAAGATAAAAACAAAGCACACAGAATTGTTAACCCAGTTCGGACTAACACACCTACTCTGGGGGCTACCAAGCCATGGATGAAGTCCACTATCAGCAGTATCAATTCAAAGCTAAACTACCCGTTTATAGCTTATCACTTAATCACTACCTAATGACCCTTCTACCTAGATCCTTTCTAGATATGAGAAACCCTTCTCACTCCCAATCATGGCAATGATGTCTAGCAGTCAACACTCCGCCACTGCATCAACGGCTCTTTACCTATACAACAATTCAACAAGGAAGACACACTTCCAAGACACAACTTAGAGTTACTTAAAAGCTCCCTCCAAGAACAATACTCCTCTTACTTAACAGCTTCGAGGATCACACTAACAAACTGTCCAACTCACATGTCGAGTGGTACAGGAACCAACCCTAATAATAGAACTTTTACATCTTTGGTTGAGTTACAATTCTAGGTTACAATGCATCTATATATAAGTTATTCCCAACTGGATTTGGGCCTTCAAAATCGCAGCTTAAATCCGTTACAAACCTGCAACAGATCTTGCATACAAATAGGTCTTCAATCTTTAAATTCCTAAAATATCTCCATATTTAGAAAGTGTATATTTTTCAATATTCTTCTCAATTTCAAATTTGAATCTTCAGACCTTTTAATTCAGCGCCACATAGAATTTGCATAGTATTCCCTGAATATTCTGCATCTGTTAAGACATAACAGAATCTTTAATTCACTTCAGTTCTGGCGCGATGTCGAATGGACCTTCATGGGACATCTTAATACGACATGTTGTTCCAGATGTTGAAACCACTTCAACTCAACATGTTCCATTGCACAATAGGACTTCTTGCTCAACATGTTCTTCTTTAGCAAGATAAAATATCCTATCTAACATATTGCTGCTATTATTTGTTTTACAAAATTAATGCCAAACCTAAAAATTAAAGAACTAACATTCTCCCCCTTTGGAAAATTTTGGCTAAAACAAATATATAAACATTACAACTCAGATTACAGCAGCCATTACAACCCTATACTACTGTCAGTAGTCATCAGGAACTACTGACCTAACAGTAACCATCAGTAGCTACTGTGTATAGCAACCATGGAGAATCATCTTCTTGGGAAATCTTGAATGATGTTAGGACATCATGTTTGACAACTCTTTCCAGCATACTCTATGAACTCCATAACATCACCTCCGAGCACCATAGCACAACAACTTCAGGCAGCACATTAGGACCTAAGAAGTAGAAAGTCCTGAAGTCATTTGGTGCACATGAGGAAGAAGATTTCTGACACTCCCCCTCAATACAACACATTTATTTTTTCTTCCAGGACAGACCCAGAACAAATGTAGAAGACTCCTCCAGAAAAGAAACGGTTGTCTTGACATAAAAGACCAATGGTGGCATAAGAGATTTCTGCACACCTTATTTGATCAGACGCCCCTAGTCGACCTATGGCATAAGATGAAACTTAAGAAGTGCCAATCTACCAACCCAGTTAACTCAGAACACAAGTCACAACTGTGTTCATAACTCAGGACACAAGTCACAAAGACTCAACACTAACTTAAGGATAGGATATCCTCTTCGACATCTCTGAAACACATCTAGAACTGCAGACTCCAGACATAGCATCTGCACTTACCATTTAGCAAACCCTTTCTCCCCCTTTTTAGCCAAAAATTGGCAAAGAAAGCCCTCACAGAACCAGACCCAAGTAGTGCTCACCCAAAAATGAACAAAAGCCATAAGACTTATGAAACAAGAACACTCACTGGCTGAAGGAGAAAAGAATAACCCCTATAAATAGCTGACCAGTTACTTTGGAATTAACGAGCTTTGAATATGACAAAGTTCTTGGTCAACGAAACGCTATTTTAGGTACTAAAAACTCCATCCAAATTCAATGTCTACCGTCCAAAATAGTCTTGACCGCCTTTATTGCTTCTTAACTGATTCTTACCATAAATTGTGCCAATAAAGTTCCATGCATAGTCAAAGACACGTGTTTCACCTTATCCTTACACCGCCGTCCAGAATAATTCCTTGTTTGGCTCAAGAAAAACATGTCGTGTACCATGTTCTGACATCTTATCAGACAATGTCTGCTTGCTCACAACATTATCAACCCAAGACTCCACAGAAAATTATACATTCCAAAACACAAGCACATTTTCTTTTCTGTTGGATTCTGAGACGACTTCTATCGATCAGCACAACTCACAATCCCTTCTAGATTCCTTCAGAACAGCAGAGAAAAATAAGTTCTCCCAGATACAACAATTCTGCTCTTCAGACTCCTCCTGCATAAGCACTAGCTTCACGCAGCTAGGATAGCACACCAGCCTTAGGAACACCCAACCACACTCAGTAGTACATGTCCCATCATGTTGTTTGACATCACTCTGCACAAACTTGGACAGCACGATAGCTTCACAAAAATCGGCACCCTTGCAGTAATAGACCATAGACAACAGCCGTAACTCTCCCTGACAAGAACAACCAATGCTCCTTATGAAGATGAAAACTTGACACCAGATGATAGCACAATGATATTGCCACATTCTCAACATTAAGAACTGCCACTTCTTGTATTTGTTGAGCATAATCTCACCATGTTTATTTCAGATACATGGTCTGCCAAGTCCAATATAAAAGCCCACTTGATTTGGAATTTCTCACATATTCCATAACAAATGTCTTTAGATTACTTGCAACACAAGATAAGGACTGCCACCACCTTTTACTTGTATTAGAAGAAACCTCCTTATCTTCAGCCATTTTGATTAGATCACACCACTGACAACAACCTTGTGTCCTTACATTCACAAGCACCTACTAAAGTCTTCATCATGAAAGTAGTCATGTATTTCCAGAACAAACTACTTAACATCAAGATCAGAATCTGCCCATTCTAATCCACATTATGTCAGAACTGCCACTTCAGACAATAATGTTGCTTCTTCCAACTCCACAAGCACAATCCCAGACCTTCATCCAGGATACACAACAAACAATGATGTTGTAACATTATGTAGGACATCAGCATTAGATAAAAGATCACACCTTCTGCATTTTATTTAGGTAATCACAACCACCTGATCACAACAGAGAGAAATAAACTCTCACACAATTCAGAAATCTGAATTGAATCCACACATCAGATAACTACCAAGCTCCCAACAAGGTCTTTACCATCAGTCACATACACATCTCCATCAGACTCATACCTAGCTCCCGACAAGGTATTTGTTATCCAAGAAAGATTCACAAACAAACAGCAGATGATGCTCACTTCTTCATTCACACACTTCTGATACAGTCAGTTGATAAGGCTACCTCAGGTTGTCATCTTCAAATATCAAGCTACTCAATCACAGCCACTCAGATAAAATAAATTCCTGAACCATAATATCCAGACTGCAGACTTGCATAATTCTCTAGACAAATACTTAGTCTCCCATCAAGGTATCTACTATTAGTCAGAATAAGATTACCTTCTCACACAAGGTATGACAATTTGTTTGACATCTTCTTCTGCACACGTCTGACAACTTCTGATTCTTCTTTATGACAAATTGTCGTGACATTTATTCACAAGTTACTTTAACTTGGATCAGTGCCTTGATCTTGGACTTCTTTTTGCGTAAAACAACCTAGGATGAACAAGCAACAACCACCTGAATTGATGTTCCAACATCAATCTCAGTCACACATCTTCACAGAGCTTTTTTGAAGATATCATCTATAGTAAAGCTCTAGCAGGGGAACACACGAGGATCAACCATCAGTAGCTGATCAAGCTTCCAGGTCATATCACAAACACATTCAGCAGCAGGAACATCTCAAGAGTCTTCTCCTTAAATCACAGCATCTTGTCTGACTTTGAGATGTTGGATGTCATCAACATTCCACAACTAATCTGCTTCTTCTAATCCTTTAGCCAAACTCATCCCAGACAATTTGGATGATACTCCAAGCACATAGTCACCAATCAACCCCACCGGTTGATTCAACTCCACAGTGCTTAACCCTTGAAAGTTCTCCACTACACCAGAACAAGAGTTCCATGCTCTCATAAACTTGATAAATGTCATCAAGTTTGAGTAAATAACCTCCATCCTGAATCAGAGAAACATCATCCAAACATCTTGAGAAAATAAATTCTTAATACAATGATGTCAAGACATGTCTTCAAGGTCTTCCAAAACATCAGGTACTCTCCCTCAGAATCTGCCAAGAGCACTTCAGAGAATCATACATTCTCCCCTTTAATAGCAGCACAGACTGTGATTAGATCATATCAATCCTTAAGCACACACAGTCAATACTTATCTAGCTTCACAAGTTCATTCAGATAATGCTTCTAAATAACAGAGAAAAATCATGACTTTTTGATCTTTGACCTTCATGTCCAAGAAGTCTGCTAGAGATAATACTTCTTGAATCTCAGGTTCTCCACTCCTGCAGCAAGGACCAGAAATAAACTGACCTCAGGAGTAAATAACATGTTGATCACACCTTGACCAACTCACATAACTAAGATAAGTTCCAGGGCTAGAAACTTCTTAGATATACCACCCAGATGCCTCCTCTTCCAGATCAGGAGTAGGTTCTAAACCCATGTGATCAAACCACGTTAGTTTAGCACCCAGTGCATCTGTTATGCCATTCCTTTAGACAACAGAATTCTGCACAATTCTGATGTGATGTTCTAACACAAGATAGGACATCATTCCAAGGAACACATCAAGAGATCAAAGACTAGAGATTAGCCTTTTTAGGAATAGAAGCAAAAGTAAATTACTTCTCACTATCTTTAGATCTCTTCCTTACAACTTCACTTATCAATGCCTTTATGAGTGGACTTGAACAATAATCTTCAAGTATCGTTGACAAAGTAAGTTGAAGCAGTCTTGCATATATCCCATCACCATAGGATATACATTCAGAGAAGAACAACCTTCTCAGTTGCAACCTCAGGAGTTTTCAGATAGATACGAAGCGGATCAAAACTCAAACTCCTCAAAACCTTCAGGTGTCACATATCAGCCCTAGCATCATAATCCAGGTGACACCTCAATACCACAGGTTTGAAAATAAATCAACCCTAACATAACCACAACACAGCAGCTTTTCAACCAAAACTCTAAGCCTTCAGCACATGCCACTGCCTGTCACGAACATTCCATCCTCCACTTCTAGGGACCATTCTCACAACTATATGAACTTCTCCAAGTCCAAACAACTTTTCAGTAGAAAGCTTCTACCTTGACCATGAACCAAAAAGTATCTTCCCTCGGATCTCATCCAGATACAGAACAGAATGACTTGCTCTGATACCAATTGAAATTCTGGTACATGTGCAGAATTCAGATGTCCTATAAAATGTCATTCGACATCTGGCCTTACATGAACACACATGGCAAGGTATATAACAATAAGCATAGTACTGAAAAGATAAAAACAAAGCACACAGAATTGTTAACCCAGTTCGGTCTAACACACCTACTCTGGGGGCTACCAAGCCAGGGATGAAGTCCACTATCAGCAGTATCAATTCAAAGCTAAACTCCCCGTTTACAGCTTATCACTTAATCACTACCCAATGACCCTTCTACCTAGATCCTCTCTAGATATGAGAAACCCTTCTCACTCCCAATCATGGCAATGATGTCTAGCAGTCAACACTCCGCCACTGCATCAACGGCTCTTTACCTATACAACAATTCAACAAGGAAGACACAACTTAGAGTTACTTAAAAGCTTCCTCCAAGAACAATACTCCTCTTACTTAACAGCTTCGAGGATCACACTAACAAACTGTCCAACTCACATGTCGAGTGGTACAGGAACCAACCCTAATAATAGAACTTTTACATCTTTGGTTGAGTTACAATTCTAGGTTACAATGCATCTATATATAACTTATTCCCAACTGGATTTGGACCTTCAAAATCGCAGCTTAAAGCCGTTACAAACCTGCAACAGATCTTGCATACAAATAGGTCTTCAATCTTTAAATTCCTAAAATATCTCCATATTTAGAAAGTGTATATTTTTCAATATTCTTCTCAATTTCAAATTTGAATCTTCAGACCTTTTAATTAAGCGCCACATAGAATTTGCATAGTATTCCCTGAATATTCTGCATTTGTTAAGACATAACAGAATCTTTAATTCACTTCAGTTCTGGCGCGATGTCGAATGGACCTTCATGGGACATCTTAATACGACATGTTGTTCCAGATGTTGAAACCACTTCAACTCAACATGTTCCATTGCACAATAGGACTTCTTGCTCACCTGTTCTTCTTTTGCAAGATAAAATATCCTATCTAACATATTGCTGCTATTATTTATTTTACAAAATTAATGCCAAGCCTAAAAATTAAAGAACTAACATTCTCCCCCTTTGGAAAATTTTGGCTAAAACAAATATATAAACATTACAACTCAGATTACAGCAGCCATTACAACCCTATACTACTGTCAGTAGTCATCAGCAACTACTGACCTAACAGTAACCATCAGTAGCTACTGTGTACAGCAACCATGGAGAATCATCTTCTTGGGAAATCTTGAATGATGTTAGGACATCATGTTTGACAACTCTTTCCAGCATACTCTATGAGCTCCATAACATCACCTCCGAGCACCATAGCACAACAACTTCAAGCAGCACATTAGGACCTAAGAAGTGGAAAGTCCTGAAGTCATTTGGTGCACATGAGGAAGAAGATATCTGACACTCCCCCTCAATACAACACATTTCTTTTTTCTTCCAGGACAGACCCAGAACAAATGTAAAAGACTCCTCCAGAAAAGAAACGTCTGTCTTGACATAAAAGACCAATGGTGGCATAAGAGATTTCTGCACAAATTATTTGATCAGACACCCCTAGTCGACCTATGGCATAAGATGAAACTTAAGAAGTGCCAATCTACCAACCCAGGTAACTCAGAACACAAGTCACAACTGTGTTCATAACTCAGGACACAAGTCACAAAGACTCAACACTAACTTAAGGATAGGACATCCTCTTCTACATCTCTGAAACATATCTGGAACTGCAGACTCCATACATAGCATTTGCGCAAACCATTTAGTAAACCCTTTCTCCCCCTTTTTATCCAAAAATTGGCAAAGAAAGCCCTCACAGAACCAGACCCAAGTAGTGCTCACCCAAAAACGAACAAAAGCCATAAGACTTATGAAACAAGAACACTCACTGGTTGAAGGAGAAAAGAATAACCCCTATAAATAGCTGACCAGTTACTTTGGAATTAACGAGCTTTGAATATGACAAAGTTCTTGGTCAAAGAAACGCTATTTTAGGTACTAAAAACTCCATCCAAATTCAATGTCTACCGTCCAAAACAGTCTTGACCGCCTTTATTGCTTCTTAACTGATTCTTACCATAAATTGTGCCAATAAAGTTCCATGCATAGTCAAAGACACGTGTTTAACCTTATCCTTACACCGCCGTCCAGAATAATTCCTTGTTTGGCTCAAGAAAAACATGAACCTGAACAACCTAATAAAGAACCATCTATTAGAGTGCAAAAGGACCATCCAAAAGAGCTTATCATAGGTGATCCAAAATCAGGGGTTAGCACTAGATCAAGAGAGGTTGTGTCAAATTCTTGTTTTGTGTCCAAAACTGAGCCCAAGAATGTCAAAGAAGCATTGACTGATGAATTCTGGATTAATGCCATGCATTAAGAGCTGGAACAATTCAAGAGGAATGAAGTGTGGGACCTTGTACCAAAGCCTGATGGAGTTAATGTGATAGGCACGAAATGGATTTACAAGAATAAATCTGATGAACAAGGAGTGGTCACCAGAAACAAGGCCAGATTGGTTGTTCAGGGATACACTCAGGTTGAAGGAATTGATTTTGATGAAACATTTGCTCCTGTGGCAAGACTGGAATCTATCAGATTACTCTTAGGTGTGGCTTGTAATCTCAAATTCAAGCTTTTTCAGATGGATGTTAAGAGTACCTTTTTGAATGGGTACTTAAATGAAGAGGTTTATGTAGATCAACTAAAAGGATTTATTGATCCAACATTTCCTAATCATGTTTACAAACTTAGGAAAGCTCTTTATGGTTTGAAGCAAGCACCAAGAGCTTGGTATGACAGGCTTACTGAATTTTTGGCTGTGAATGGTTACAGAAAAGGAGGGATTGACAAGACTTTGTTTGTCAAAGATGAAGGAGGAAAACTGATGATAGCTCAAATATATGTTGATGACATAGTATTTGGTGGGATGTCAGATGCAATGGTTTAACATTTTGTGAAACAGATGCAGTCTGAGTTTGAAATGAGTCTTGTTGGAGAGCTCAGCTATTTTCTGGGTCTACGAGTTAGACAAATGGAAGACTCCATATTCATCTCTCAGAGCAAGTATGCTAAGAACATTGTTAAGAAGTTTGGTCTGTAAAATGCTAATCACAAGAGGACACCTGCTCCTACTCACTTAAAGTTGTCAAAGGATGAACATGGTGTGAGTGTGGATCAAAGTCTATACAGAAGCATGATTGGTAGTCTATTGTATCTCACTGCTAGCAGACCTGATATTTCTTTTTCTGTTGGAGTTTGTGCCAGATATCAATCTGAGCCTAAGGTTAGTCACTTGAATCAAGTAAAGAGGATTCTGAAGTATTTAAATGGGACTAGTGACTATGGCATGCTTTACAGTCATGGATCAGGCACTGAGTTATGTGGTTATTGTGATGCTGATTGGGCAGGAAGTGCTGATGATAGAAAAAGTACTTCAGGAGGTTGTTTCTTCTTAGGGAATAATATGATCTCTTGGTTTAGTAAAAAAGAAGAACTGTGTGTCTCTTTCTACTGCTGAAGCTGAGTACATAGCAGCAGGGAGTAGTTGTTCTCAACTTGTTTGGATGAAACAAATGTTAACAGAATACAATGTCAAGCAAGATGTCATGACATTGTACTGTGATAATCTGAGTGCTATCAATATCTCTAAAAACCCAATTCAACATAGCAGGACTAAGCATATTGATATACGTCATCACTTTATAAGAGATTTGGTTGAAGACAAAGTAGTTGCTTTGGAACATGTTGCTACTGAACAGCAATTAGCTGATATTTTTACAAAGGCCTTAGATGCAAATCAATTTGAAAAATTAAGAAGCAAATTAGGAATTTGCATATATGAGGATTAAGTGTGCTGGGAGGTGTCTTGTGCAGTTGTGAACTTTATTGCATATGTTTAGTTTAAAGGAAATAGAATTTTATTCAACTGCTGAAAGCATACAAGATTAGATTTTAATACATCAAAAGCAACAAACAAAGGGTCTAAAGATTATCTCATCCCCCTGAATCAAGAAAAGTCTTCCAATCTTCATCCCATTCATCATCAGAAGCATGAAGTTACACTGGAGGTTTTTTGATGGTTTTCATCCTTGTCTCTAATGTTTTTCTTGTTCTTGTTGCTCCTGAAGTTGTCCCAGCTGTAGACAGTGTTTTGTTCTTCAACTTCTGTGGATCTGGTTTCTTAACCTCTTGCATGTGTTTCTTTCCTGCATCTTGGTTAGTCTGACTCATGGTTCTATCTGTGGTATGTTGTTAGAAGCAAGGAGGCTTGGTTTTTATACTGCATAAAGAGTCTTTGTTTGTATCACCTGACTAGTCAAAGTGGTCTTTGGTTTGGGAACTTGTTTTTCTTGGGAAGCCATTTTTTGACCTTGTCAAATTGGATGTCAGAACTTCGTGTTTGCTGCCTTGGTAGGTTAAGAGGTTGTCCAATTGTGGCTAAAAAGGGGGAGAGTTAGCCTAGGTGTTGTCTAGTTGTCTGGTGTGATTCTAGTTTTGAGGGGGATTTTGTAGTTTGTGCAGCTGTTATGCTGTTTGAGGTTGTTTTTGGTGCATCTGTTGGATGTTGCTGATGCTGGTTGTGTGGAGTTTGGTGTTAATCCGCTGCAAGTTTTTCTGATGTTGGCTGAGGTTGTTTTAGCCAAAATTAGCCAAAGGGGGAGATTGTTAGTTCTTGTATTGGCTGTCTTTTTGGTAAAACAATGTTGTTGTTGAAGATGTCATTGGTCTGATGTCTTAACATGAGTTCTTAACATTCAGTTTATGTTAAGTTATTTGGGGTTGCAATTTTGGGTGCTGGTGTTAAACATGATGTCTTGACATCAGTTGACAAAACATCAGAACATCAGTCTGCGGTGTTATTAGGGTTGTGCGTGTTTTTGTTGTTGGTGAGATTTTTTGCTTAATTGAGGAGAGATTGCAGGCGAATATCTTGGTAAAGATATATTCTGGTGCAATCATATGTGGAACAGATCTTGTTGCTATTTTTAGGGTTGAATGATATGAAAAGATTTGAAGATAAAATATGTTTTAATTTCATATCAAATCAGAGATTTTCAAGGAGTCCAAGCCCAAGTCTGAGTTTCTATTTAAAGTAGCCACAACCCTACTTGGAAGATACGAAAGCAAGGGATTAAAGACTGAGAGTCAAGTGTGTGTTTTCGTCTGTGTATTAAGCCATTCATGTTTAAATTGGTGTAATTGTGTTGAGTTGTTAAATGTTCTTAATCAAAGCTTTTAAGCAAGATCAAGTTGTGTTTTGGAAGTGTGACTTCTATACGTTGTAATCTTTGAATTCTATCACTGTGGTGATTTAGGGGGAGTGAGTGGTTTCTCATATCTAAATGTATCTTAGGTAGAAGTGTCATTGGGTAGTGATTAAATTAGTGGATTGTCAACTGGGATTGTTGAGTCTGTAATTTAATACTACTAATAGTGAATTTCCTTCCTGGCTTGGTAGCCCCCAGACGTAGGTAGTTAGACCGAACTGGGTGAACAATTCATGGTGTTGGTTGACTGTTTTATTGTCTTGTTCATTTAGCATATTCTATTGTTGTGACATCACACTTAACATCACACATCTGATACCAGAATTTCAGATCGCTTCTCTCGAAGTAAGCGAGCTTCAAAGTGCAGAATCAGAGTACTCCTTCTAAACCAGTGTGCCTGAAGAAAGGATCTACTATGTCAGATGCAAATATTCCATCTGACATCCTCGACAGAGTTCTTACCTCCTAAGCCCAACCAACGGTTATTCCCCGCAGGGACTACTTCTCCTAAGCAAGGCAGAATTGCTATCTTGAACCAGCGATACTTTTTGTCCCCTGCAGTGACCGAGTATCCAGTCATGTTCATCCACTAGTCTGTATGTCGTGTCAGTTTTGTTAGCATAAACATAGATACATCATGCATCGTTAATTTACATTCACATTCATATTGCATCAATATCACTCTAGTCGGTCTTGTCCCCTAGTGATAAAAGTCTTCACAATCGAGTTGTCAGTTCTTTCCTCGTCAGGAAATGTTGCGTCTGCACTACCTCTCTCCTCCAGTTTATTTCTGGGATGAAGTCGGCCCTTGACCACTTTGATAACTTGAACCTCTGAAAAACCAGAGAACCCTCAGCCAGCATCATTCTTCGCCATTGAAGATGATGTCTTTCCTTTCCCGGATTAAGGAAAATCCCCAGAGAAAGCCTCACAACTAAAGACTTTCATCAACACATTGATTTTGCTCTCCGGAGAGTCGATGTTAATGAAGTCATCAGCACCTCAAAATTGGATCGCATCATATGGCATTTCTCCGAGAGGATCTCGAAGAAAAGTATGATGTTATATCCCCAAGCGACAGCAGTCTCTCGAGAGACTCGTTTCCCCCACCACTTTTTCCATCAAATGGCATCTCCCCAGGAAAATTCAGCGAGAAGTTTGAGGAAAACCGCTACACATAGCGTCCCTTGTTAATAAAGTTTATTGACAAAAGAAACTTAGACCAGATCCTTGGTAGGAAACCAGGATCAAGGGGAGGTTTACATCAGAAATTGAGACCAGATCCTTGGTAGGAAACCAGGATCGAGGGGAGGTTTATATCGGAAACTTAGACCAGTTCCTTGGAAGGAAACCAGGATTGAGGGGAGGTTTACATCAGAAATTGAGACCAGGTCCTTGGTAGGAAACCAGGATCGATGGGAGGTTTATATCGGAAACTTAGACCAGTTCCTTGGTAGGAAACCAGGATCGAGGGGAGGTTTACATTAGAAATTGAGACCAGTTCCTTGGTGAGAAACCAGGATCGAGGGGAAGTTTAAATTAGAAACTAAGACCAGTTCCTTGGTAGGAAACCAGGATCGAGGGGAAGTTTACCTTTTCTAAGCATCATTACTTAGCAAAAGAGGAAGGATGCGCGAACTGCCATTCATAACCACCATCAAAATTTTGGGTATTCCGATATTTAATCCTCTTGCACCCCGAATGCCCGAATACCTTCGCCATTCACACCTTCGGGTCCAAGAAAATTAAATAGGGGCATCTGTCATACCCCAAATTTTGACCACTAAGATTTTCCATCATTGTGCAAATCATCATCACCATATGGATGAACCATTAGTCTCCCCAAAGATAAGTGAGCATTCACTACAATCAGACTTAGGGTTTCAAACACTCTCAAAGCTCTTAGACAAAGGATCAATCAAGAAATGACATGATCTTCAACTTTTCTAGCCTCTCAAACATCCACAAAGGATCAAGAGGACTCCCACTTCAAGTATTAAGCACAATGCTTCTCCCTTCTAGGTGGATCAAGCCTCAAGATCGCCAGTGTCACCAAATTAGGGTTTTGGTCGACCAGGGCCTCCAGATGGAAATTTTCCCCTGGGCATGAGCCAATGCTTCAAAGCATAACTTGAATTACTCCATGGGACCTCATAGACCCCATCATCAAGCCAATTTAGCCTCAGGGGATGCATTCACTAAAAATCAGAAATTAGGGTTTCTTGACCTAATTCACCCCTAAGTTGACTTTTGGGACAAATCATGAGTCAATACCTCAAGAGAGGATTTGAGGGTCTCTAATACACCACATTGATCCATTTGTAACAATGGATTGATCCAATAAGCTTGAGCAATAAGTTTCAATTTTATCTGAACTACAGTTAAGGTTTCGCGAGAAAAGTCAACTGTATCTTTGACTTTTGACCAGGACATGCTCCCAAACCCTAAGACATAATTCAATACACCCTATAACACCTATGAAATCAATCCATCAAGTTTGATTTAGGTCAAGGACTTGATTTCATAGAGGATCGCACAGTTTGGAGTTCATCTGACAAAAAGTCAACTGTGCACAAAAGTCAAACTTTGACTTTTTGAGATTTTTCACAATTATGGTTCTTTGACCCCAAAATGATGTTAATGTATGATTGGAATCATCATTCATCAAGAAAAATCAAGAAATGTGGGATAACTTGTAAAAGGGGTAACCATAAAAAACTTAGAAATTTTTCTAAGTTATGGAACAAAGTGGCTAGGGTACCAACTTTGGAGGATCATAACTCCTAAACCACAAGGCCATTTTTTCCCATCCAACGCTAGATTTGTAGCTCTCATTACCCTATACAAAAGCTTCAACTACACCTCATTCTAATTCATCATGGATTTTGAGCTATGGAATGATCAAAATCACAAGAAGTGAAAATGTCATTTTTTTCCAACACTTAGTGAAATTTTCACTAAGTCAGAATCTGCCTTCATTTTTTTCCAAATGTAGAGGCATTTTTCACTTGGATCCAAAAATTATCAAAACCAATTATGATCAAACAGTTATTGTATCATATGAGGGCTTTCCAAAATGGCCAAGAACTCCATCAAATTCCACTTGAGCCATGAGATATGACAATGGCAATATGCCTTGCTGAAAACTGCCAAGGCTAGGCAGAATCTTGCAATTTTGCTCGATTTGGAAAAATTAGATAATTCCAAGCCTTGACATCACTTTGGACACATCTGAGGATCAAATCTAAAGGGAATAAACACCGATCCAAGCCTCCAAAGTCTTTGGAACAAGAAGTAGCATGACAAACCTAGAAATCCCTAAAAGAGGGACAAGACTCCAATTTTGGATTGGAGCATTTAATGGATGCACCAAGGTGGAATGGACTAACACATTTGCAACTAAATTCAGTCAAGAATGATCCAACAACTAGGGAACCACAACTCTGTGCCCTAACCTCTAGTCAATGGCTAGAGGAGACTTGGATTCCCATTGATCAACATTGGCCAAACCTCTGCTGCAGTTGCCATTCACTATTGATCCCAAAACAAACTTGCTCTACTATAAATAGAGCTCATTTGTGCTCAGTTTGAGTACACCAAAACCATCAAACAGATGCTTTCCTCAAAATCACCTTCTCACTTCCAAATTTTCCTTTCAAACCAAGTCACTATCGGGTTTTGAGTTTAAGAGCAATTCCAACCAAACCAAACACACACACACCTCATAAACATCATATAGAAGTGATCCAAACACTCGCATAACATCTGGAACACCAAAATCACAAAATCACTAGCCAATTGGTCAAGCCCTTGACAGATTTGCAGTTGGGGTACCATCTCAAGTTCCAGATCATTTAATCCATTCCAAGCATCCAGACACACTCCATGGCACCTAGGGAAGCTATCCAGATCATTGGAACCTAGCTGTAACACTTATAACCCAAAACACGATCACCAGCTGCAAGAGGTGAGCATGAGCTCTTCTAACTCTATGATCCATGCATTTTTTGTTGCACAAATAATTTGGCCATATGTTCATAATCATGCATAGAGTGTTTACCCTCAATCAATAGGTTTGTATGAATCATGTATGGAATTTCTGAACCTTCATGCAGAATTTAGGGTTCTTGAGGTTTCTCTTTGATTTCTTATTCCATGCTTAAAATAAATGAAATTAAAGACCATAGACATGATCGTGAGGTTGAAACGAGTAGATTGATGTGTAGATTGCATTATATAATCAAGTATTCAGTGAGTTTTGATAGAAAACGCAAATCTGCAGAAACAGAGGAAGGGCGCGTGTTCTTGCCATGTTCTTGGCGCCCTTTTTCAAATATTTGAATATTTGAATTTTTTGATTTTATTTAATTGATTCAAAAATTAATTTCTCTCTGAGTTTTAATGATTGAGTTGATTCTTTTTTTAATAATTCACAAAAATGTTAAAAATTTTTATTATACCAAAAAATCCCAAAAATATTATTTATTTCGTATAATTGATATTTTTGTAAAGAATTAATATTTTAATTGTTTTTGACATTTAAAATATTTTTTCCTTCTTGATTTTGCAAATTTTAATGATTTCTAATCATTTTGTAGGTCAAAACATGATTTTTGAAACATTAATCCAAGATCACAATTTGTTTTCCACATGTTAAATAATTTTGATCATTTTTATTAAAATTTTTATTCAATTAAAATACATTTTGGAAACAAATTAGGGTTTTGATTAATTCAACCCTCATCAAACCTTTTTCAAACACTTTTGGGCCTCTAATAGAGTGTAAGACCCAACCCCCTTTTAACCAAAACCATTTTGGGCCTCAGATATTGTATAAGTCCCTCTGCGTTAAAAGAAAATCTCAGCGCGATCACCAGTTCAAAAACCAATCTGGGCCTCCTCGAGCTATAAGACCCATTCAAAACCATTTTGGGCCTCTAATAGAGTGTAAGACCCAATCCTTTGTAAATACAAACCTATTTTGGGCCTCAAATGTTGTATAAGTCCCGTTGTATTTCAAAAGTTCGGCGCGATCATCGCCTGTTTAAAACAAACCATCTGGGCCTCTCCTCGAGCTATAAGACCCATTCAAAACCATTTTGGGCCTATAATAAAGTGTAAGACCCAATCCCCTTTTGAAACCAAAAACTTTTGGGCCCCAGTCATTGTATAAGACCCACGGTGTTTTCAAAACCTCGGCGTGATCGTCGCCCTTTTCAAAATAAACCCTGGGCTTCTCCTTGAGCTATAAGACCCATCTTTGTTCACTTTCAATCATTTTTGGGCCTCTTGAGAGAGTGTAAGACCCATTCCTTTGTACAGAAAACCTTTTTGGGCCTCAGTCATATAAGTCCCTGTACAAAATGACAGTGCCATCACTGATAAAACCTTGGGCCTCTCCTTGAGCTATAAGCCCCAACAATCTTTTCAAAGCACTTTCTCCTTTAATTTTGAATATAATATTGTTATCAAATCTTTCTTTGTTGAACAACTAACCAAACAGCATGGAAGCTCTACAACCTAGTAAGTGTTTACCCGCTTTCATTTACCGCTTTCATATGTATATAACTGTATTATGGGGTTGTTTCACTGTAAGTCTTCTTTCATAAACTCATATTGACTGTGTAATACTTGTATAGATATTTAGAGTTTTACCCGGCAACTGCGTCTAGCACTAGGTAAAGCCCTGTTGATCACTCTTAAATGCAAACAAAACTAGATCCCCATAGGATTACTAGATACAGTCTTTCCTCCTCTTGGGGTTAAACAATATGGAGACGTGAAAGGCAGCATACTCGGTGAACCCTTTCTCAGACTGTCACCCTTAGACATTGTCAAAGAAACTCTAACTCCCCAGAGATGATCTTTTCTCCGTGAATGACATCTCTTGAAATTCTTCCAAATTCTCAAACTTTCCTGGCTTGATCTATTCTCAGTGAATGGCATGTCTTGAACTTCTCGGGATTTGGGGACCCACAGGCTTCCTAAAAGCATCCCCGCCTCCTCTTGGGCATTGTAGAAGGACCTGTCGGCTTCTTAGAAGTTTTCACAGCCTCCTCTTAGGCTTCGTATAATGATTCTTCCTCCGGGAAGGTAGCCTCCTCTTGGGCTTCGTACATATTGTCCCTTCAGCTTCTTAAAAGTTTTTCTCGCCTCCTCTTGGGCTTCGTACAAATTGTCCCGACGACCTCTTAAAGATATAGGAACAGAAATTAGTCATCTTAATAGAACAGTCTTTCAAAGAGTCTAGATCTTTCTACTGCGAACGTACTATCTCTTAATCTCTCTTAAGCATAGTACAAAAGATAAAACTCTAGACTTGGACAGTCTAATCTCCTTGAGTCTCGAAGACATTCTCAAGTTCCTTTCAAAAATAGGAAAAAGCACTCGTAGACTTGGGCAGTCTCAATACCCTTCAGATTTCCCATTTCCTTAAAGAACAGGAAATAATCTCGGTCCTCAGATCAAATCCATGAGTACAACATTACCCATATAAGAACTGATTTTCACTTTTAACCAACATACTGGACTTGTCACTCAACTGAAACAGTAACCCTAGCCTCCTCTTAGGCTTTGTACAATGATTCTCCCCAGCAGAGTTAACCTTTGCAGCCTTCATCTCGGGCTTTGTACGAGATACAAAACACTCTCTTGTTGAGCATAAAAGACTCTCTTGTTGAGTCAAACCTTTGTAGCCTCCATCTCGGGCTTTGTACGAGATACAAAATCACTCTCTTGTTGAGTATAAAAGACTCTCTTGTTGAGTCAAACATTTTTAGCCTTCATCTCGGGCTTTGTACGAGATACAAAACATTCTCTTGTTGAGTATAAAAAAGACTCTCTTGTTGAGTCGATCACCTTTAGCCTCCATCTCGGGCTTCGTGCGAGATACAAATCACTCTCTTGGTGAGTATAAAAGACTCTCTTGTTGAGTCAAACCCTTTTAGCCTCCGTCTTGGGCTTCATACAAGACACATATAAAAACACTCTCTTGTTGAGTCAACCCTTTTAGCCTCTATCTCGGGCTTCGTATGAGACACAATAGCATCCTCTTGTTGGGTCAATAGCCTCCTCTTAGGCTTTGTATAAATAAATCCCCGTTTGATTCAATCAACCTTTTAGCATCAAATCATGCTTTGGTCACAGCATACAAACATCAACAAATCCTTTTCCCTCGTCTAATTGTTGTAAGCGGCAAGCCTGTGGATTATTTACATCCACGCCACTGTCCCTCTTTTAGCATGAGAAATTCCTAAGGAAAGATGGCGTTGCTCTAAACTGAGTTAAGGTCTTCTCCTTCAGGTTGAAAATCCCCTATAAAGGAAATTATGGCATTGCTGGATTCGCATATCCCAGTTAAAGTAATTCTCCTTTATAATCAGTCACCCAACAAATGTGACAAACAGACCCCTTTAGAGATGACAAATTCTCTCTAAAGTCAACACCCTTTTAGCTTCACATCTTGGGCTTCGAACAAGATACAAACAGACCCTTCAGCTTCACATCTTGGGTTTTGAACAAGATACAAACCACCTTTAGCTTCATGTCTTGGGCTTTGAACAAGACACCAAAAAACCATTTCCTCCCATAGAATAGGAAGAACTACGATCGCTCTAATTTCCCTATCCCGGGAATACGTAGGCATAAGATTGAAAAAGAATCTTAGCGAGCACACTAATTAAAAAACCCCAAAGTCCCCTACCTCCATCCAATCTAGCGCAGGATCCCAACAAATTCCCCATGAACAATCCCGGTATTTCGTTCTAAACAAAATAAGCAGAGAGAGGCCCATGAACTAAAGCCGCATCTGTAAACCAACAGTTTTGAATGTTTAACCTCAGTTTGCAAGCAGGGTTAATTGGAGACATCTATTTCCCTTCCTTCATCAGCTTCAATAGGATAAAAAATGAATCGAACTGTAGTACCAAAGTGATAGTGATTCAAAACCACAAAAACCGCGCTACACACGGAGAAACACTTGATCGAACAAACCTCATCTCGAGCAATTCTTCCAACTATTCCTTCAATTCACCTAACTCAGAAACATACCTTCTGTATGCAATCACTGACATCGAGCTTGTACCAAGTACTAGGTCAATAGCAATTTCCACTCCACACTATAGTGGTAAATCACTGATACCATATGGGAACACATCCAAAGAGTCACACCATAGGTAGATCACTAACCATCGCATTTCCTTATGCCTTCAAAGAATCCAACATCACAAACGCCTTTACAGCATCTTCCACAGACTTATCCACTTGCTAAACCAAAACAACCAACTCTTCACCTTTGTCGAAATTAGATTCATGCTCCGGCGCAAGTCGTAGATATCTTCAGGAAAACATCAGGAACTACACACCACTGGCATATCACTAGCCATCACACTGCTCTTTATCCCCCAAGAAGCAGACATCAACAATACCTGATCGTTCTCCTTAAGACATTCCAACTTGACCGACATGCAAGAAACTCGAATTCGCCTCATATTCAAATATAATAACCTGCATTGACTCATCACAACATGTAAGCACTTGGCTTAACCCCAAACAATTCGTTGTACACACCATCTAAGCTGGCAATACATGTATATTCCATCCAGTATAATCCCATCTACTATCAACAAGAGATTAAAGGTGATCAGTTCCTCAATTTTTCAATAGATAGCCGACAAGCATGATGAGGCATAAACTGTATTTACCAAACCACAATAGTGTTCCTTGCATCTCTTACACGAAGTTACCTAAGGCACAAACTCTTAGTCGCAAAAAGCCTTATCTTCACATTTCCTTTAGTTTGGAAACAACACAACTCCCACAATGCTCACACCTTTACAATCAGCGGCACACTGCTTCAACATTCCACAACCCAAACCTCTCAGAGAGGCAAAAGCTTCTCCTCCACTTGTTTCAAACCAACTCCTGCAGACAACGGTTAGAAAACACACAAGTACCGACAGTGTTTTCACACACATATCGTGTACTAAGGAACAAACAAGATTAGACAACCTGGCCGGACGGACCGACCTGCTCTGATACCACTAATGTAACACCCTTTTCTACCCAACAAACATCACGAATAAATACACCATTTTATCAGAGTAAAAATCCCACCAAGGCCTCACATTTTGTCATAAAACATCATAATTAAATCAAATACTTCGCAGTGGAAAAACTTCACAAAAACCTCAGCATAATTTCTAACTCAAAGTTTTACACAAAACTCAACACATCATAATATCATCAAAACATCACCAAGTCATTCGCAAACATCATCAACACACCAAATACATCAATAGAATGCAATGCAACCTCATAGACTCATGCATGTGGTACCAATTCGTCATAATTGATGGACATTGGGCCATCACCCTCCAAATATCCCCACCAATAGGATCGATTCTACACAAGAACCGGAGCATGTCACAAACACCCTAATCTACACAATGGGATTGAAGCCACCAAATGGACTGAAGTCCTACTATGCCATGAATGCATGATGCAAATGTCATAATCATCATCGTCACAAAATCGTCAAAGTTGCATCATCTTTCATACAAAATCATCATAAGACTTCACATAGCTTGTATAACATCAACATACATATCATCACTTTAATTCATCATAGCATCATAGTATAGTATCACGAACGCACATCAAAATCATCATCATAGAATCATCATCAACATCATGACACAACATCAATTCACATACATCACAAGTCATCATATTATAATCATCATCAAGCATCACGATACAACATAAATTCACACTCGTCATTATTCGTCACTAATTCTCAAAATTCATCATACAATAATTGTCACGTTAAAATTCCCGATTTTTATCCCATTCTTCATTATTACTAATTTATTCATGTTTTATTACTTCATCATAGCCTCACGTCTCAAAGAAACCGTATCACAAGCAAAATCGTGATAGAAATCGCAAATACGGGAAAATCTGCCATCAGCCCTGTCCATACGCGTAATACCTTCCCTGTTACGTGTATGGCTCACTTTCACGCCCTGGCCTGCGTATCATACGCGTAGGGCCCCTTGCCCAGACCTCTATTAAGAGTATTGCCACACTTGTTACGCGTATCACCAGAGAGGGTTTCCCTCTCAAATTCTTCTTCAGAATCCCCTTACGCGTAATGGCTAGCCCATACGCGTAAGGCACCCGTCTCAGAACCCATACGCGTAATGCATCTCCCCATACGCGTAGGTTATTCTTCTTCAGCTTTCCATACGCGTATTTCCCTCTCATACGCGTATCGCCTCCAATCTCTTACACATATCGTACGTGTACTGGCAGAGGGCCATGATGGCCCTGGGGACGAGTGCGTATGCTACGTGTATCACCCTGGGATTGTCCCCTATTACGCGTAACGCCTCCCCTGTTACGCGTAATTCCAGAAAACACCACAAATTCAAATTTTGTATCTGAAAAAAAAATTCCTCATTCCAGCACCTTCGATCTTCCAAACTCAGACCCAAAACATGTTCGATTCATTACAGATCTAAATTCTAAGCTTACTTCAATGTTTTCATCCATTTTTCTTCTAATTCTTAATCCCTAAATTACTCGATTTACAGATCTGGTTTTGTTCACATATGCATCACAGCAACAACGATTATTCACACGAATTCCACATCAGTTACAGCAACATATACCAAATTCATCACAGAAAATTGACCAAATAGATGCACGAAAATTCACACAGATTCAGCATACAGAAATTCATCATAAAACACAGAACACAAAACTACTCTACCTTAAACCCATATCAAACGTATTAACCCGGATTAACCCCCCATACCTCGAATTTTCCAGTAAATATTCTTCGATTCCGGGGTTCTACGGTCGATTCCTCGTTCTAGCCTCCTTTCCTCAGCTCTCTATTCACTTCTTAGGGTTTCACAGACTAATTCACATAATTCCCTATTTTCTTTTGTTAAACCTGTCTTTTGGACCTTAATCATGGTTTACTCGTATTGTCCTCAATTAACCTCCTCAATATTACCGTCTTACCCTTAATGGTTCCCCTAATTATTTTAATTAACAATAATAATAATAATCTAAATAATATTTTAAATATTCAAATTATTCTACTATTATTATTAATAAAATAATCTAATTAATTACTACTTCTAAGAGACATCAATGTTCCCTTAACCCAAGGCTACCCCACAACACCACACAACGTCCTCAACGTCACAAAATCCATCAAAATGAACAAAAACACCGAATAATCATAATAATTCAATTAAATAAATATTATAATTATTTTGGGGTGTTACGTCAGTCATTGTATAAGTCCCGATACAATCTCGGCGTGATCGCCGTTTTCAAAACGAAAATCATCTGGGCCTCCCTTTGGTTGTAAGCCCCATTTTTCTTCTTTTTCAAACACTTTGAGCCTCTAATAGAGTGTCAGACCCAACCCCCTTTGAACATAAATAATTTGGGCCTCAGTCATTGTATAAGTCCCGATACGCGATTTTCAAAATAAACGGTACGGTCACTCTTTCAGTATAAGTCCCAAACTTCCTTTTAAAAACAACTTTATTTTTTATTTAGAATCAAATTCAAAGCTTTATCAAAACTTTCTTCAATTTCTTGAATAACTAACCATGCAGCTGTAGTTACTATGCTTGGGCTTTCACAACTGTATATATATATATATATATATATATATATATATATCATCTGTATATATATATTTATACATACTTGCTTAGAGTTTTCCCCAGCAATTAGGTCTAGGTCTAGATCAAACCAGTGGTTACTCTTTCAACACAGTCAAAACTAGTTCCCCATAGGAAAATCCAGATACAGTCTTGCCTCCTCTTGGGCTTATACAATATGGAACAGGGAAAGGCATTATTCCCGGTGAAACTTTTCTCAAGACTGTCCTAACTTAGAAATATATGTGTACAAGAAAATTCATTTCCCCAAAGAGGATTAATTCTCGGTGAAACCTCTTATGAATTTCTTCAAACCCTAGAATTGTTCTGCAAAGAAATGACTTATTCCTGGTGAAACCTTTCTTGAACTTTTCTTAGGTTTGGACCCACAGGCTTCCTAAAAGCATCCCCAACCTCCACTTGGGCTTTGTACAAGGACCCTCAGGCTTTTTAGAAGTTCTCAGCCTCCTCTTGGGCTTAGTACAGGGAACTAAACACCTCCTACAGGTATAGGACAGAACTTAGTCCTCTCTACTAGTTCAATCCTCCAGAGAATCAGAATTCCTGAACATTTAACCATTCTAGGGTTGATTTTCATCCCTTAAAACCACAGCCTCCTCTTGGGCATCACACAAAGATCATTCTCCAGTTAAAAGTCAACCTCTTCATACCAGTATACTTGGAAAGTCTCATCTCCTCTTGGATCTCAAAGAAACCCTCAAGTTTCCTAAGAAAACAGGAAAAAACTATGATCATTCCATCAATCTCCAGCAGAGTTTGAAGCCTCCATAGGTTTTCATACTCAAAGTTTAAACCTTTACCATCAATAAAACCTTAACAGGATCAGAACCCCAGGGCATCTGATATTTCAACTCTTCTTCAATCCTCAACAAGAGTTGATTCCCCAATTTGGACCTATCTCTGGATCTCAATAATCCTCAGTAGAAGCCAGCCTCCTCTTAGGCTTCATATAAGAATTTCCCCAGCCAGCCTCCTCTTAGGCTTTGTATAATGATTTTTCCCCAGCAGATTCAGCCTCAATCTTGGGCTTTGTACAAGGCTGATAAAACCTCTCCCTAGTGGAGTCAATTTCTTTTAGTCTCAATCTTGGGCTTTATACAAGACAGACAAATTATTCCCCAGTGGAGTCAATTTCTTTTAGCCTCAATCTTGGGCTTTATACAAGACGGACAAAGTATTCCCCAGTGGAGTCAATTTCTTTTAGTCTCAATCTTGGGCTTTATATATGACAGACAAAGTATTCCCCTGAAGAGTCAATCTCTTTTTAGCGTCAATCTTGGGCTTTGTACAAGACAGATATTAAATTCCCCTAGTAGAGTCAACCTTTTAGCTTCAACCTTGGGCTTTGATCAAGGCACACAAAAATTAACATCCCCTCAGAGAAAATCTAGAGTTTTCTCTGTAGGAAGACATTTCTCTGTACATCACATATCAAAACAGACAATCAAACAAAACCTAATTCCAGATAACTGTTGTAAGTGGCACACTTGTTGATTCAAAAATCCAAGATGCATTCCCTATTTATCCTGGTAAATCTCTTCTTTCATCTAATTGTTGTAAGTGGCAAGCCTCTGGATTATTTACATCCAAGCCAATGTCCCTCTCTTAGCATGGAAGATTCCTAAGGAAAATGGCATTGCTCTACACTGAGTTAAAGTTTCCTCCTTCTGGACATCTCTCTTATAAAGGAAATTATGGCATTGTTAGATTCCATACATTCCTGTTTAAAGTAATTCCCCTTTATAACCAATCCTTCAAAAAATTGTGTTAAACAGGTGAGATACCTCCCTTTAGAGATGACAAATTCTCTCTCAGTCAAACCTTTTAGCTTTAATCTTGGGCTTTAAACAAGACACCAAACATGTTTTTCATCCCATAGAATAGGAGGAACTACGATTGCTCTGATTTCCCTATTTTCTTTAACGGGAATACTTAGGCATAAGATTGTTAAATCTTATCGAGCACACAAACCAAAAACTTTAGGCCCAGTACCTTACCAAAAACAGCAGAAAAACGAAAACAACAAAAGCATTCTCTCAACACTCCCAAAGGAGAAACTTTCCCAACCCATAACAGATAAACACCAGAAAGCATTTAAACATGCCACAGAAGATCTATGGATAACCATATATACACTAGGTAATTGACAACTTCCCTTTGTATAACCTGACCCTGAACCCCCAATCTCTTAGCATTTGTTAAAGAAAACATTTGCGTGCAAGGTTAGTTTTAGATAGCTTCCCTTTCCTTTTTAGCTTCATAGGATAAATAAGAAATCAGAAAGTAGCACCTAATTCTAACCATTGCGGTAAGGTGGTCGCGTCACTGATAAAAATCGCACGCTATAGAAAAATGGCGACTCCACTGGGGAAGTTTTTAGGATTAGAGTTCCTAAGAGTTCTAGGTTTTGTTTGGAATTTTCTATACATTCTATTATATAATATATATTAATTACTGTTATACTACTTGATACCCGTGTTTAATTTTCCGTCAACTGGGAATGCGATTAATACGCATGTGGAAAGTTTGAGAGAACATTAAGATAAGTGGTGGCATATCTGGGAAACGCTTATAGGGAGTGAATCCCAACCAAGCTAACTTGGCAGTCCACCGAATCAGTCGAGGTACCCGTGCATAAATATCGATGTTGAACGACCAATTGTCGTGAAAGCATCTTCTATCCCAGTGTGGTACCCATGACCCTGAGGATTTAGTAGACATTTAACCATATGGCCATTTGGTAGTGCGATAACTATCGGGAATAGTTGATACACGATACTACACTCAAATGAGATTCATCCTAGGATATTACAGCTCGCTCGAGTGAATCAGCTTGCTATTGATATCCCTAGGAGGGGTCAATTACTTTGGGAACCTTTTAGAACCCTTTCTACAGGTACAAAAATTGACCAAAATAGTACAACTTTTGGGGATGGTTAGAGGCATAACTCCATGCTCGTAATGTTGAACCCTTGAACCCATATTTTCAAATGTTTTTGTGTGCTGCATTCATGCATTCTTTTAGAAAACTCTTTTCAAACAGAAAAAAAAAATTGTTTTCAAAAGAACTAAAACAATAATTGCAAATATCAGAGGTTGCGTTATGGATTTCGGTAGAAGAAAAACACACAAGTACACCTTCAAGGCTCCATAACTAGAAGACTTAAGGAAATTAGGAAGGATGATTACCAATCTCGAGGCTTTCAGAGCTAAGCACGGAGGACTGTTGTCTCTGTTAAGGGTCAATGTGGTTGAAGGAATCATGTCAACACTGGTACAGTTCTACGATCTGGTTTACCACAGCTTCACTTTCCCGGATTACCAACTTGCACCAACACTGGAAGAGTACTCCCACCTGATTGATTTACCTATCATTGATCGAGCTCCATTTTCTAGACTGGAAGACATTCCAAAGGATCAGGCCATTGCAAGAGCAATCTCTTTGAATGAGTCAGAAGTTAGGACTCACATAACCACTAAAGGAGGAATCCAGGGTTTACCGGATAAATTCCTGATGGAGAAAGCTCTATACTTTGCTAGTATAGGAAACATAACTGCCTTCGAAGACGTCTTTGTTCTGCTCATATATGGGTTATTCCTCTTTCCCAACATTGACAACTTCGTCGATACAAATGTTGTTAAGGTATTCTTAATAGGAAACCCCGTACCAACCTTGCTCGCAGATGCTTATCATTCTATACATTTAAGGAATTTTTACAGCAGAGGAATGATTACATGATGTGTACCTTTACTCTACAAATGGTTCATTTCCCACTTGCCCAAGTCTGCTGCTTTTTGGGATCACAAAAGTACTCTATGTTGGTCACAAAGGATTATGTCTCTTACCAATTCTGACATAGATTGGTACAATCGGATTTACAAAGGGATAGAGATCATCGACAGATGTGGAAATTTCCCTAACGTACCCCTCATTGGAACTAAAGGAGGAATCAACTATCATCCAATTTTAGCTCGCCGTCAACTCGGATACCCGATGAAGAATATCCCACATAACGTTCATCTGGAAGGTCTTTTCTTCAAGGAAGGGGAAAATGACAGGGCACTAAAGAAGGAAATAGTGCATGCCTGGCAACATATTCATAGGAAAGGCAGAGAGTCTCTCGGAATACCAAACTGTACCGCCATGGAACCTTATCTCCACTGAGTGCAAACTAAAGCCCTAAAGCTGAGGATGCCTTACCCTCGTCAAGAAGTTTTTCCCTTAAAGGAATCAGTCCTTTATTTCATGTCTGATGTGGAAAAACTCCAGGTCACTCTCAGTAAAGTTCAACATGAAAAGAGCTCTAGGAAGAACAAATACCATAACCTTAATTTGGAATGTACCAAGATTCAGGAACTGTTAATGGAGAAAGATGCTCTGATTGAGATATTAGAGCAGCATGCTATAGAAAGTCAGGAAGACCAAAGAAATTTACTCACTCCTTTTGTAACACCCTTTTCTGCCCCACAATTATCGCAGCGGAATAAACATAAAATCATAGTAAAATCAGAATCACCTCAAAGGGTGCACATTTCTCAATAAATTCAAATCAACAAAATTGCTCCGTAAACCACGGGTTTTCCTCAAAATAACTCAAAATGCCTTCAAAGGGCAGCAGAACCACCATAACTACAAAAATCCCACAAAAGGGTTTATTAAAATAAACCATAGTCATCAAATAATCAATAAAATAACAGCCAAATAAAACTCAACATAGTTCGACTCAACGACCCAACCCGATGTTACACTATCAAAGCAAGACCCTCTACATCGACCAAAATGCAAATAACTTCAAAAGTCCTCAAAAGTATCCACAACTAATCCTGATCACCTGCACGTTACCCACGTGGAGGCAACATTTAAACAGGCAGGGTGAGTAATCACAATTCATTATAATCAATATAAAAATAGATATGCATAAAATGGCGTCATCATCATATACAACATTATCAGAGTCATCACAAGGAAAACATCAAAACACGTCATCATAAATCACAACAAATGCGATGCACAACAGGACTCATGCATGTGGTACCAATCATCACAATCGATGGACACTTAGGCCATCACCTTCCAAAGATCCCCGTCAATAGGATCGGTTCCACACAAGAACCGGAGCATGTCATAAACCACTTCACATCCACACAATGGGATGGAAGCCATAATAGACCGAAGTCTAACATCATCATCACTGGACCAAAGTCCTAACATCATCATCAAAATATGCTATGAATGCATGATGCACAATGTCATAATCATCATCATCAATAAAGTCATCACGTGCATCATCATTCATCAAAATCTCATATTCGTCATATCGTCATTTATTCATCAAAACATCATGCATCATCATCTTATCATCATCAACATAGCTCATGCTAATTCACATCAGTATTTAATCATCAACATCAGGTATAAATAGCTCATAATCATCAATACACTCGTGGTAATTCATATCATCACTTAAATCATCAAACATCATATATAACAGCTCATAATCATCCATATACATCACGGTAATTCATATCATCAATTAATCATCAAACATCACGAAATCATCGTCATATGATCATCAATAACATCAGGGAAATTCATCAGAAAAGTCACAGCATCAAAACATCAAAATAGCTCAAGAAACATAAAATAATTTGCGAACAGCAGACGTTCACTACAACGTTCGCCTTGCGAACATGTTCGCTAGGACGTTCGCTTTGCGAACTCCAGCGAACCCCAATATCCCACACAAAAACCAGAGAGTTCCACAGTCTGCCTCTCCTCGCTCCTCTATTCGCTGTGCGAAGCCCTTCGCTGGGACATTCGCTGTGTGAGCCCACAAAATCACATCTCAAAATTCATCCCAGTATTCACCACAAAATCATCGCGCATTCGCTGCGCTGCTCGCTTTGCGAGCCTGGGCGAATTTTGCCTTGTAAAGGAATGGTTCGTTTTGCGAACCTACGATTTCTGCAATCGCTGCTACGCACCAGTAGCATCCCAGCCCCAAAAACCTTTACGATTCCAACCTCAATTCACCCCAAAACACTCCCAAAACAGTCCAGAAACATCAAGGCAATCAAAGGCATAGAACCTACGACTATTAGGTCAGTTAATTTCACTATTCTAACTCGAAATACCTAAACCTTCACAAATTCTCAAGATTCCCATAAACCCCATAAATCCCTTTCTCATACAAGATCCCGCATATCATCAAGGAAGGTTTTGCCTCGAAGGCTTATGTTTACCCGAATCAATTCAACCCTTAATAATCCATCATCGATCCTCGGAAATACCCCTAAATCATCAATAACTCATAAACCCTTCAAAAACCCCAAAATCCACTTTAAACACATCACTTCCTATATTGAAAACAATGAAAGGCAATACTCCTCATACCTTAGATTGTCGTTCCGAAGTTTTCTCTACTGGTTCTTTGGAAGCCTTCACGAATCCTCGCCCTTTTCCTTTTCCTCAGAGCTCTGCACTTTCTCCTTATTTTCACATTCCAACCAAAAGTGAATCTTATTCCTTTCCAATTCCTTTTTATTAAATCCTTGGGCTTCCAAAATGGGCTTTCCCCATAACACCCTCACTAATCCTCCTCAAAAGTCCATCTTACCCTTAATTCCTGTAATATTATTTAAATTAATAATAATACTAATATATTCATATTATATACTATTATTTAATAAATTAACCGAAACTCCACGAAAATGCCAACGTCAACACAAACCACCAAAATTCACCGAAAATTCACAAATATTATATTTAAATAAATTAAATAAATATTCTAATAAATTTGGGGTGTTACACCTTTCACTTGGCAAAGGATCGTCGACCCAGCAACGGATGAAGAGCCCTGATCAAAGAAAAGGAAAATACCAGAACCGACATCTGAGCTCTCTTCAGAGAGGACTCTGGATCCATGAGCTTAGACATTTCCTTGCAACACTTTGTAAAATACTGTACTTTTCCTTGTAAAATACTGCAATCATTCGAATTCAATAAAAGAGGTCTCCACCCCCCACTGTGTGATGTTTGCAATCTATTTGTTGAAGTTTCTTTTTGAATAAAACAAAAACTAAAAAATATGTCTTCGCATATCATTCATCATTCTCGCATAACGCATTTTTCTTATCTTCGAGGCTCACGTATGTATCACAATTCTAAAGTCAAATTGTCTCACTCATACAATACTCTGGCCAATCGACAAAAGAAAATGGACGATCTCGAGGAAGAGAACAGAAAGTTGAGAGAATAAATTGACGCTCTAAAGGAAAGTTTGGAGAAACTTCACAGCAACCTGCAAAACCTGGCAGCAGCTCAGGAGCAATAGCATCAAAGGACTATGATCTCAGAGATTACATCTACACCCATATTGGAGACATGTGAGAATTATCCTCGGTACAACATGCCTAATGGGCGCCCTTGGGGCATGACTTTCAACTTTATACCTGAAGGATATATCCCACCAATCACTGAAGACCCGGAAACCATGGTAGAAACTGCTGGATCTGAAGGTTACAAACTTCGGGAAAGTGATGATGCAAGGGTTACAAACTTCATGGCACTGAAGTGCCAAGGGTCACCGCTATAATGTCAATACCACAATCAGTGGTACGCATTGTCCCGGAAGGACAGATTCTGCAAGCAATTTCTAGTGGAAACAAAGACATGTACGAAAGGATGAATGAGTTTCAAGAGCAATTCTTGGAAATGCAGAAGGAACTGCATGTTATTCGAGGTCAAGACTTATTCGAAAAAGACGTCGCTGACCTCTGTCTGGTCCCTAATGTAAAGATACCGCACAAATTCAAGGCGCCGAACTTTGAAAAATACAAAGCCAACTCTTGCCCTCAAAGTCATTTGGTGATGTACGCTCGAAAAATGTCTACCCAGACAGACAATCAACACCTACTAATCCATTACTTCCAAGACAGTTTAATCGGTGCCGCACTCAAATGGTACATGGGTTTAAACCGTACCAAGATCAGCACTTTCAGAGATCTCGGTGCAGCCTTCGTTCAACAGTACAAATACAACGTGGACATGGCACAAGATAGGGACCGGCTCAGAGCAATGTCACAAAAGGATAAAGAAACCTTCAAAGAATATGCTCAGAGATGGCGTGAAATCGCCGCCCAGATCTGTCCTCCTCTCGAGGAAAAGGAAATGACAAAGATCTTTCTGAAAACATTGAGCTCATTTTATTATGACCGAATGGTTGCTAGTACGCCCAGTGAATTCACTGAAATGGTGAACATGGGAGTACTCCTTGAGGAAGCATTCCGAGAAGGATGATTAGTCAAAGATGTAGAGCCATCCAGCAGTACCAAAAGACACGGTAGTGCTTTCTAAAAGAAGAAAGAGCAGGATATCAGTAATATTTCTCTGGGGAAGCAAAGGCGAAGGTATCAACCAGTAGCGGTGGTAACTCCCATTATAAACCCGACGCTAGCTCCGAATTATCAACCTCGGGTTGCTCAGAGCCAACCAAGTCAACAACAGTAACAGCAAAGGCCGCAATAGCCTTTTCAGTAGGCTCGTCCACAGTACAACAACAATAATTGTACTGCACGGCCATCAGGGTTTAACCCTATACCAATGTTGTACGCAGAACTATTTCCACTTCTACAGGCCAAGGGGCACGTCCAAACCAGGACTCCTCTTACAGTACCAGAAAATCCACCTTTTTGGTTAAAAGCAGATCAGACTTGTCCTTACCATCAAGGAGGATCGGGACACAACATTGAGAATTGTCTCAATTTCAAGTCTGATGTACAGAAGCTTGTCAGGAACGAGGTTTTATCTTTCAAGGATACAAATCCAAATGTTCAGACGAACCCCTTACCACAACATGAGAAGACTACGGTGAATTTAATTGAGGTGGAATCTAGCAGCAGTTATCAAATTCACAATGTACGCTTACTGGGAACCAACCTGGTAAAGATGCATTGCAAATAGAGCGGGTACGGTCATATGCCATCTCACAACTATCATCAGTGTGATATCTGCTCCAAGGACAATCAAGGGTGTACCGTAGTACAAGCAGCTCTGCAAGAACAAATGGATCTGGGCTGGATTCAGGATCACCGAATTCATGAAATAAACATGGCCCATGCACATCCCAACAATGTGCAGAACCACGACATCTGTGCAATGAACGTCAACTTAGTGGCGATGCATTCGAGACAAAGTCAGTATTATAATCTACCACGGCACTATTATAGCGCTTGTCCAATCTTCTCAACAGACAATCAGGGATATTTTTTATACAAGAGGCCCTCCAACGTCAAATGAATCTCTGAAGGATCCAAGACTACCATGAAAGAAATGAGTATCAAGTCAATATTGTTCAAATCTTTGACATACGCCTGATGAATACTAGTCTAGTGGAATTGCATGCTAAATAGGTCAGACTTGGTTTTCTGGCTTCACGTGATTATCTAGACTGTAAAGAATGTTGCGAAGACAACCAAGGGTGTGTGCTTATGCAAGTAACACTTCAACATCTGTTAGACCACTGGTGGCTTCCGATCTACCTAGATGAAGACACACAACAGATTAACATGACTGATGGGAATCCTGGTAGACATCAGAGTCGTGATATCCGCTCAATAGAAACAGATCTAATAAAGATGCACTGTATACAAAGCGGGTATGGTCAGGCACCACCACACAATTATGAGCGTTGTAGAGTATGCTCGGAAAATAACCAAGGATGTTATCTTGTACGAGCAGCGCTCCAAAATCAATTGGACCAGAAAGAGATTCGACCATGTTCAAGTTATGGGTCGATCAACATGATACAAGACTACCTCCCTGGTCAAAACAAAGACATTGTCGTAATCTCCAAATGTGGAATAACCAAGGACGTTTGCGCCATAATTCCTCTACTCAATGAATCGAAGATCCCTCTTGATAGTAGAAAAGTTCCCAACCAGGAACTGATCAAGGTTGCCTATGACAGTTAGAAAAATCAAAAAGCTCTTGTGGTTATCTACCTCGTAGGTCCCATACTGTACAAGTCAAATAAGGTTATCCCTTACAAGTATGGTTCAACGACCATCGAAAACGGAAAAGAAACTCCATTACCCTCCGTTGTGAACATTGCCGACATCAGTCGAGTCACCGGAGCGGTCGGATCTTCAACAGAGGAGTTGGAGTACCTGCCAAAGAAAAGGAACCTCAAACAGAAATTCCTAACCAACAAGTCGGTCCATCCAGTAATCCAGAACTTGTAAATAATAACGATGAAATGATGAGGCTTATCCAGAAAAGCGAGTGAAACATTGTGGACCAATTATTGCAAACTCCATCTCGAATCTCTGTACTTTCTCTCCTGCTTAGTTCGGAAGCTCACAGGGAAGCTCTGCAGAAGATTTTAGAACAAGATTTTGTGGAACAAGATGTGACAGTAGGACAATCTGACAGCATCATCTCCAACATCACTTCCTGCAACAACTTGGGATTCAGTGATGAAGAGCTGCCGGAAGAAGGCAAAAATCATAATATGGCGCTTAACATTACACTCAACTGCCAAGACGATGCTTTAGCCAGCGTACTGGTGGACACAGGATCATCTTTGAATGTTATGCCAAAATCAACTCTTATACGACTATCATTTCAAGGAGCCCCGATGAGAAGCAGTGAGATCATTGTCAAAGCCATTGACAGATCTAGAAAAACAGTTATCGGTGAAGATCGGTCCTCACACTTTCTAAGTCACTTTCCAAGTCATGGACATCTGGGCAGTATATAGCTATTTATTAGGAAGACCTTGGATACACGAAGCTGGGGCAGTCCTTCGACACTTCACCAAAAGTTGAAGTTCGTCTAGAATGACAAATTAGTCACAGTATGTAGAGACCAAGCCTTAATCATGATCAACTTATCATCATTCTCCTGTGTAGAACCATAGGAGGTTGTTGGAACCCAGTTCCAAGCACTCTCGGTGAGCAATGAGAATCGACCAGAAAAAGGGACATCGATTTCCTCATACAAGGACGCTCTCGAAGTGATCAAGAGTAATGACATCAAAGGATGGGGACAGATTGTAACTCCTACGGATAACAAGACAATGAAAGGTCTTGGTTTCTCTTCAACCTGTACCCATACTACAAAGAAGGACGAAAATTTTTGTCCCATTCAGGATTTCTTCCACAGCGGGGGTTTCCTCCACCCAGTGTCTCAAGAAGTACACACCATCAATGAGAGCGACTCCTCCAATACGTGAGGAGTGGAAGTCTTATCTCAATGATGACGGTTATATGTCTCGGGTAGAGGCGCACACGCCATTTTATTTTCCCAAGCAGAGCCCAAGATATATACTGAGGTTAGACGTCAGGATGATTTATTGAGATTGTAATCCTGAAGGATGTCGTGCTTCACCCCAACTCATTAGAGGAAGACACTCTGATGAAAGACAACTTTGACTACAATTATTATGATCCCCTGGATGACTTGCCTATCTAGAAGCCATACACTGAAGACTTGGGGCAAAAGAGTCAATCGGACAATGCCTATCAGCTGAGTAATATTGAAAAGAATACAGATGTCCCTAAAAAGTCATGGTATCATTACTCAGGACCTTCTGAAGATGTCCAGCACCATGATGATGAATTCGCAAAGATTGCAGGACAAGATTTCATTAAATATGCATTTCCTGATGTCAACGTCATTGAGGAAGATGACTCATCCATTCCAACAGAAACATGGGACACCTTGGGACAGCCGAGTGGCAAGTATGACTTCCTAGTCAAATACACTGCTCCCGAAAGCTCTCGCATACGATATAAGGACATCCAGCCAACTGGTTGGGGAGATCCCCTTGAAAGTAAAAAACCTATGGAAGAGGCGATAGAAGAATTCTCTTATGACAACTATGTGGGAAGAAGACTCCAATGATCTTACTCCTCCAGAAATAAGTGTTATTTCTGAAGATAACCCAAGAAGGAAGATACCAGACTTTGTGATTCACAGAGGAGTTCGTCGCCACTGGGTTGCTGTCGATGTCCCGAAAGTCGTCCATAAGTCTAAGTAATTACCATCTTTGTTTTAACCTTTCACCTTGCCCAGGTGAAACGGATGTTTTTATAGGGTTCACCTTTCTGTAAATATCCCTCTTCGCTTTGCCCAAAGCGACAGAGTTTTGTTTTATAGGGATGTATTTCAAGAATCGACAAATCATGAATAAATAATGTCATTCTGAATTCCTGCATTTATTGTTGTTTTCACTTTTCTTTTTTCAGAAAATGGTAATCCTAAAAACAGCCCAAAATAAAAACAAGCATTTTTCAGAAAATACACTGTACACACTCTTGCATTCTCTCTATCTTTACTAAAAAATAAATCATCACGTCATGCAGATTTCTTGTTTTAACCCCCATTAAATCAAACGATCCAATGCCTTCTCCCAACTTTGAATTCCCGGTATTTGAAGCTGAAGAAGAAGAAAACAAAGAAATTCCTGAAGAGATCTCCCGACTACTCGGATAAGAGGAAAGGTCTATTAAGCCTCACAAAGAGCCGTTGGAAATGGTCAACTTAGGTTCGGAGGAAGAAAAAAAAGAAGTTAAGATTGGAGCACTGCTCAGTCCAATTGTCAAAGAAGACTTGATAAAACTTCTCAAAGAGTTTCCAGATTTATTTGCTTGGTCCTATCAGGACATACCAGGGTTGGATACCAGCAACGTGGAACATCACTTACTGCTAAAAACAGAATGTCCTCCAGTAAAACAAAGATTAAGAAGGACTTATCTAGATATGGCCATTAAAATTAAGGAGGAAGTACATAAGCAAATTGACGCAGGTTTCCTTGCCACCTCAGAGTATCCTCAATGGTTAGCCAACATAGTGCCAGTTCCAAAAAAGGACAGAAAAGTTAGAATGTGGGTAGACTACAGGGATCTTATTAGAGCAAGTCCAAAGGATGACTTCCCCCTGCTACACATTGACATGCTGGTAGACAGCACAGCAAAATTCAAAGTCTTCTCCTTCATGGATGGATTCTCGGGCTATAATCAAATCAAAATGGCGTCGGAAGATATGGAGAAAACTTCATTTATCACCCCATGGGGTACCTTTTGTTACAAGGTAATGTCGTTCAGTCTGAAGAACGCGGGGGCAACCTATCAAAAGGCCATGACAACTCTGTGTCACGACATGATGCACAAAGAAATTAAAGTGTATGTCGATGACATGATTGCCAAATCTAAAATAGAAGAAGAGCATGTGACACACCTGTCAAATTTATTCGAGCGTATGAGAAAATACAAACTCCGTTTGAATCCCAATAAGTTCACATTTGGTGTTCGATCAGGAAAACTCTTAGGATTCATCGTCAACCAAAAGAAATTGAGGTTGATCCCGACAAAGTCAAGGCCATTCAAGAGATGCCTTCACCAAAGACTGAAAAACAAGTTAGAGGATTTTTGGGACGTCTGAATTACATCTCTAGATTCATATCCCTCATGACCACGACATGCGCGCCGATCTTCAAACTACTTAGAAAGAATCAAAACTGCGTGTGGACAAAAGATTGCCAAAAGGCTTTTGACGGCATCAAAGAATATCTGTTGAATCCGCCTATTCTGTCTCCTCCAGTGGAAGGAAGACCACTGATCATCTACTTAACAATCTTAGAAGACTCCATGGGTTGTTTACTTGGCCAACAGGACGAGACGAAAAGAAAAGAGTCTGCCATTTACTACCTAAGCAAGAAGTTCACGGACTGTGAAACTCGATACACTATGCTCGAGGAAAATTGTTGTGCTCTGTCTTGGGCAGCCAAACGTCTTGGCCAGTACATGATTTTCCACACTACTTGGTTAATCTCCAAGATGGATTCAATCAAATGCGTCTTTGAAAAACCTGCTCTCACGGGAAGGATTTCCCGTTGGCAGATGTTGTTATCAGAATACGACATTGAGTACCATGCTCAGAAAGCCATCTAAGGAAGTATTTTAGCTGATCATTTGGCTCATCAACTGATTGACGATCAGGAATAAGTCGGATTTGACTTCCCATACGAAGATGTCATGTACTTGAAAATGAATGATTGCGATGAACTGCTACCCAGTGAAGGGCCAGAACCAGGATCCCAATGGGGATTAATTTTTGATGGAGGAAACAGAATTGGGGCATTCATAGTAACACCTCAGGGTACCTGTATCCCTTTCACAGCCAGATTAATGTTCAAATGCACAAACAACGAGGCCGAATATGAAGCTTGTATCATGGGTCTCGAAGAAGTTATTGACTTAAGGATTAAGAATTTAGATGTGTATAGAGACTCAGCCCTGGTTATCAATTAGATCAAAGGAGATTGGAACACATACCAATCAGGATTGATTCCTTACAAAGATTATGCAAGAAGGTTGTTACCATTCTTCAACATAATCGAGTTTCATCATATCCTTCGTGAAGAAAACCTCATGGTTGATACACTAGCCACTCTCTCTTCCATGATTGTCGTAAGTCAATGGAACAACGTGCCTAAGATTAACATAATACGCCTTAAAAGGCCCGCTTACATATTTCCAATGGAAGCAGTCGTCGATGACAAACCCTGGTATCATGATATCAATTGCTTCCTTCAAAAACAAGAGTACCTACCTGGGGCATCAAGAAAAGATAGGAAGACTCTCAGAAGACTGGATAGCAACTTCTTCCTGAATGGTGATACACTCTACAAAAGAAACTTTGACATGGTTTGGCTCAAATGCGTAGACAAACAAGAAGAAAGCATGTTGATGAAAGAAATTCACGAAGGATCCTTTGGTACTCATGCCAATGGACACACGATGGCAAGAAAAATTCTGAGAGCATGATATTATTGGTTGACTATGGAATCCGATTGCTAGAAGTACATGAGAAGGTGTCACAAGTGTCAGATATACGCTGACAAAATCCATGTACTGCCAACGCATCTCAAAGTTCTCTCTTCTCCATGGCCTTTTTCCATATGGGGAATCGACATGATTGGCATGATCGAACCCAAGGCTTTGAACAGGCATCAGTTCATCCTGGTAGCCATTAACTACTTCACCAAGTGGGTCAAAGCAGTTTCATACACCAATGTAACTCGACAAGTGGTGGTCTGATTTATCAAGAACAATCTCATCTGTCGTTATGGTGTTCCAAGCCAGATCATTGTTGATAATGGATCTAACTTGAACAACAAGATGATGAAAGAGTTATGTGTTGAGTTCAAGATCGAACACCATCACTCATCTCCCTACCGGCCTAAGACGAACGGAGCGGTAGAAGCGGCTAACAAGAATGTCAAGAAAATCATTCAGAAGATGGTTGTAACCTACAAAGACTGACATGAGATGTTACCCTATGCTCTTCATGGTTATCGCACATCTTCTCGTACCTCAACAGGGGCAACCCCTTTCTGTCTAGTATATGGCATGGAAGTAGTGCTCCCCGTAAAAGTAGAGATCCCATTAATCCGGGTATTGATGGAAGCTAAGATAACAGTGGCTGAATGGTGTCAAAGTCGACACGATAAACTGAACCTAATCAAGGAAAAGAGAATGACAGCTTTATGCCACGGTCAGTTATATTAGCAAAGAATGAAGAAAGTGTTCGACAAAAAGGTTCGACCCCGTGTTTTCAGAAAAGGAGACCTCGTGCTCAAGAAGATACAATCACTTCTCATTGATTCCAGGGACAAATGGACTCTGAATTATGATGGCCCTTGCGTTGTTAAGAAAGCCTTCTCAGGCGGGGCCCTGAGACTTGCAACCATGGATGGAGAGGAGTTTACCTACCCAACAAATGTTTATGTAGTCAAGAAATACTTCGCCTAAATAAAAAAATGTCTCGGTGGATTGAAAACCCGAAAGGGCAATCCAGGCAAAAATTAGAGACGTAAGCGAAAATCATCCCGATAGATTGAAAACATCAAAAGGAAATCTAGGCAAAAATTAGGGATTCATGGCAAGTAACTACGTCTGACAAGATTAAATCCCCAGTGGTAACACCATCCGTCGAAAGACTTCAGTCAAGGTCACCTTCTACAGAGGCTCAGAATGTCCAGAATTCAAAGTTGGTAGAAGGATAGCGGTTGTTATGTTTTATTGTAACCCTTTTCCGTTAAATTACCATTTTCTAAACTTTGTAATGCTCTATGGGATCACGCACTTGGCTGATTACCATTCTATCAATAAAATTTGAGCCCTAGTGCTTTTGTTTGTAATTCGCATTTATTTTGCTTTACAGAATGACATTTTTAACATGATCAACGATTCTTGAAACAAAAAAAATGAATTTAACTTTCAAATTTTTTTTTTTAAAATAAAGATGGCAATTCTTTTTTACTACTGAACATAAAAAGGAACATCGATGGCCTCTCCGGGAGTGATCAAACCTCAAAATGCATAATCGAGGTACTCCTTCTAAACCAGTACATCTGAATGAAGGATCAACCGTTTCAGATATAATACCCCGTCAGATATCCCCGACGGAGTTCTTACCTTTAAAGACCAATTGATAATTTTCTCTTCCCAATAGGGTCTACCCCTCCTAAACAGGAAAGTATCACTATCTTGAACCGATGATACTTTTTATCCCCCCCCCCCCCCCCCGCAGTGGCCGAGTATCCTGTCGCGTTCGTTCACCAGTCTGTATGTCGCGTCTGTTTTGTCAGCATAAACATACATACATCATGCATAATTTATTCATATTCATACACATGTTGCATTAGTATCACTCTGGTTATGTTCATCCCCAAGTGATTAAGTCCTCTCACCAATAGAGTTATCAGTTCTTTCCTCTTCCGAAAAAGTGTCGCCTAAGCAATCTCTCCCCAGTTTATTTCTGGATTGGAGACTGTCCTCGACCACTTTGATAACTTGAACCTCTGAAAGGCAAGAATACATTTGATAGACACCTCTGGAACATCACTCTTCACCATTGAAGATGATATTTTCGCTTTCCCGGATTAAGGAAAATCCCCAAAGAAAGCCTCTCCACTAAAAGACTCTTGGCAATACATCGGTTTTTCTCACAAGAAATTCGATGTTAATAAAGTCATCAGTACCTCAAAATTGGATCACATCACATGGCATTTCTCCGAGAAAGATCTCGAAGAAAAGTATGATGTAACCTCACCAAGCAAAAAGTGGTCTCTCAAGAGACTCGTTTTCCCCAAAAGGATTGACAAATGGCATCTCTAACAGAGAAGTTTGCACACCTCTATAGTTCATATAAATAGGTTTCCCCAGCAAGTCTGACGTCAAATCTTTCCACATCAAATGGCATCTCCCCAGTAAAAACTCGGTGAGAAGTTTGATGAAGACCGCTACAAATAGCTTTCCTTGTCAAGAAAGAAACTCGACAAGAAGAAACTGAGACCAGTTACGTGGCTGAAGACCAGGATCGAGGGGAAGTTTATTTTAAAAGAAACTAAGACCAGTTTCGTGCCTGAAGACCCGAATCAAGGGGAAGTTTATTTCAAAATAAACTGAGACCAGTTTCGTGGATGAAGACCAAGATCAAGGGGAAGTTTATTTCAAAAGAAACTGAGACCAGTTCTGTGGTTGAAGACCAGGATCGAGGGGAAGCTATTTCAAAAGAAACTAAGACCAGTTCCATGGCTGAAGACCAGGATCGAGGGGAAGTTTTACCCATTTCTAAGTAACATTGCTTAGCAAAAGAAGATGGATGACTAAACCGCTATTCATAACCACCGTCAAAATTTTGGGTGTTCTGATATTTAATCCTCTTGCACCCCGAATGTCCGAATATCTTCGCCATTCACACCTTCGGGTCCAAGAAGATTAAATAAGGGCATCTGTCATATCCCAAATTTTAACCACAAGATTTCCCATCATTGTGAAAATCATCACCACAATATGGATGTACCATCATACCTCATCAATCTTTTTAAGGATTGTTGAGCACTTACCTCAACCAAGAATTAGGGTTTTGAGCCCTCTTAGAGTACTCATACAAAGGATCAATCAAGAATGGACATGATCCTCAACTTGTCTAGCCTCTCAAACACCCATAAAGGATCAAGAGGTCTCCCACATCAAGAATCAAGCACAAGGTTGTAACATTCCAAGTGGATCAAGCCTCAAGATCGTCAGTGTCACCAAATTAGGGTTTTGGTCGACCAGGGCCTCCAGAGAAACATTTTCATCTGGGCATGAGCCAATACTTCAAAACATGATCCAAAATGCTCCAAGGGACCTCATGGACCCAATTATCAAGTCAAAATAGCCTCAGGGGAAGCATTCATCAAAAATCAGAAATTAGGGTTTCTTGACCTAATTCACCCCAAAGTGTAGCGAGCGATTTTTGTCAGTGACGCGACCACCTTATCGCTGGTTGTTGGGTTTCTCCCCATAATGAGGAGGGGGTGCTACTTTCTGATTTCTTATTTATCCCGTGAAGCTGGAAGGGAAAGGGAAGCTATCTCAAACTAACCTTGCACGCGAATGTTTAACTGAACAAACGCTTTAAAGAGATTGGGGGGTCCGGGGTCAGGTTATACAATGGGGAGTTGTCATTTACCCATCCTATATGTGGTTATCCACAGGTTGTTAGCTTTAGGTATCGCTTTGTACTTGATGGTGTTTATCCGTTAATGGGTTGGGAAAGTTTCTTGGGAAATATGAGTGAGTGAGTTTTTGTTTTCAGTGGAAAATGTGGATGAATGATGACTAAGGTATGAAACCTAAAGTTTTTGACTGATGTATGAAGGTACTGGACTTAGAGTTTTTTATTGGTATGAAGGTACTGGACCTATATTTTTTGATTGGTATGAAGGTACTGGACCTAGATTTTTTTATTGGTATGAAGGTACTGGACCTAGATTTTTTGATTGGTATGAAGGTACTGGACCTAGATTTTTTTATTGGTATGAAGGTACTAGACCTAGATTTTTTTATTGGTATGCTCGCTAAGATTTTGCAATCTTTTGCCTACATATTCCCGTTTAAATGAAACTGTGAAATCAGAGCAATCGTAGTTCCTCCTATTCTAAGGGAGGAAAAAGATGTTTGGTGTCTTGTTCAAAGCCCAAGATTGAAGCTAAAAGGTTTTGACTGAAAGAGAATTTGTCATCTCTAAAGAGGGATTGGACTTCCTCTTATGGGATTGTTGATTTTTGTGTGCCTTGATCAAAGCCCAAGGTTGAAGCTAAGAGGTTGACTGGCTCCACTAGGGAAGTCCTTATACAAAGCCTAAGAGGAGGCTAGGATATGTCTCGTACAAAGCCCAAGATTGAGGTAAAAAAGAGACTGATTCTTTAGGGATATCATTATACAAAGCCTAAGAGGAGGCTAAAAGTTTGACGTTTCCGAGGAAAATATTATATCTGTCTTGTACAAAGCCCAAGATTGAGGCTAAACAGAATTTTGACTCCGCTAGGGAGGTTTGTATGTGTCTTGTACAAAGCCCAAGATAGGGGCTGAAAATAAGACTGACTCTGCGGGAAAGAAATCTTTATCTGTCTTGTACAAAACCCAAGATTGAGACTAAAAGAGACTCTACTGACTCGACTGAGGATATTTTAGGTGTCTTGTACAAAGCCCAAGACGGAGGCTAAAAGGATTTGACTCTACTGGAGAGTATTATCTATCTTGTACAAAGCCCAAGATGGAGGTTGAAAAGAGTTTGACTCTACTTAGTAATTTATTTCTCAAAGCCTAAAAGGAAGGCTGGGAGGAATTGACTCCGCTGGGGAAGATGTTTGTCCCGAGCTTAAGAGAAGGTTATGAAAATTTATGTCTTGTACAAAGCCCAAGATTGAGGCTAAAAGGGTTTGACTCAACAAGAGAGTGCTTTTATCTGTCCTGTACAAAGCCCAGGATTGTGGCTGAACAAGCTGGAGAAATCATTATACACAGCTTGAGAGGAGACTAACTCCTGCTAGGGGGAAATCATTATACAAAGCCTAAGAGGAGGCATGGAAAAGATTGACTCAACAAGAGAGTGTTCTTATCTGTCTCGTACAAAGCTCGAGATTGAGGATAAAGGGGTTAACTCAACAAGAGAATGATTGACTCAACAAGAGAGTCTGAGAAGTGATTGACTCAACAAGAGAGTCCGAAGTTGATTGACTCAACAAGAGTGTCTGAAAAGGTGATTAACTCAACAAGAGAGTCTGAAAAGGTTAGCTCCGCTGGGGAGAATCATTTGTACAAGGCCCAAGAGGAGGTTGACTGCGCTGAGGAAAGGTCATTATACAAAGCCTAAGAGGAGGCTATCTTCTGCCGGGGATAATTTAGATCCCAAGGTAGGTCTAAATGGGGAATCAACTCCTGCTGAGGGTTACAGAAGAGTTAAGGTATCAGATACCTTGAGGTTCTGATTTGAGATAGTGTTGTACTGATGATAAACTGACCCTGGTTGGGGGACTTTTAGGAGAGAGACTGGGCTTTTAAAACCCACGGGTTTTACCTCTACTGGAGATTAATCCAGAATGACCGGGGTTTTTCCTACATTTGTAGGGAACTTGAGAATGTCTTTGAGACTCAAGAGGGGATTTAGACTGTCCAAGTCTACTGGTGTGGAAGAGTTTTATTTTTGTATGATGCCCCCAGAGGAGGCAGGTGTTTTAAGGGATGAGAATCAACCCTAAATTGGTCTGAGATTTGACACTGGAAAGACTGCTCTAGCAAAGGATGACTAAGTTCTGTCTTATACCTTTAAGAGGTCTTCAGGGTCCTTGTATCAAGCCCAAGAGAAGGCATGAGAACTTCTAAGAAGTCTGAGGGTCCTTGTACAAAGCCCAAGAGGAGGCGGGGATGCTTTTAGGAAGCCTGTGAGTCCCAAACCAAGAAAAGTTCAAGAGATGCTATTCACCGAGAATAGATCATTTAGTGAAAGTTCTGCGGTTTGAAGAAATTCAAGAGATGCTATTCACCGAGAATAGATCAACTCTGGGGAGTTGAATTTATTTGACAATTTCTAATAGGGATAGCCTGAGAAAAGGTTCACGAAGAATACTGCCTTTCTCTTTGTTCCATATTGTTTAAGCCCAAGAGAAGGCAAGACTGTATAAGGAAGTCCTATGGGGATCTAGTTTTGACTGTATTCAAGAGTGACCAACTGGCTTTACCTAGTTCTAGACCTAGTTGCCGGGGAAAACTCTAAATAACTATACTAGTATATATACAGTTGATATATGACAAGTATTTAAAAGGATATGAAAGAAGGACTTACACTGCGCAGCTTCCCACAAATACAGTTATATATATATGTATGTATATATATATATATGAAAGCGAGTAAATGAAAGCTGTTAAAACTTACAGGCGAGCAAGCTTCCATGCTGTATTGTTAGTTGTTCAAAGAAATTAAAGAAAATTTTGATAACAACATGTATATATGAATCTAAATCAAAAGAGAAGTTGTTTTTGAAAATATTGTTTATACTCAAGGAGAGACCCAAGGTTTAACAGTGATCGCACCGTTGTTTTGAAGATCGCATCGGGACTTATACAACGACTGAGGCCCAAGATGGTTTATTTACAAAAGGGTTGGGTCTTACACTCTTTCAAGAGGCCCAAAAGTGTTTTGAAGAAGAAAGATGGGACTTACAACACGAGGGGAGGCCCAGATGATTTTGTTTTAAAAGGCGACGACCGCGCCGTGACTTTGAAAATACAACGGGACTTATACAACATCTGAGGCCCAAAATGGTTTGTATTTACAAAGGATTGGGTCTTACACTCTATTAGAGGCCCAAAGATTATTTGTTTGTACAAGTGATGGGGCTTACAACTCAAGGAGAGGCCCAAAGTTTTCTGTCTGAAAATGGCGATCGTGCCGAAATTTTTTCATCGTGTCGGGACTTATACAATATCTGAGGCCCAAAATGGTTTATGTACAACAAGGGTTGGGTCTTACACTCTATTAGAGGCCCAAAAGTGTTTTTAATTTAAAATCAAGAGAAAACCCTAATTTTAAATAAAAAATGTTATTTTTCAAAGGAAATTAAATGAAAAAAAATGATATAAAATACCAAATATATTCAAAGATAAGTTGTACACCTTGAAAAACATTTTGAAAAATCATATTTAATTACATGAGAGCTTGAAATTCAATTGGTTTTGAAAGATCAAAGTGGGAATTCCATTTAAAAATGTTTAAAAACAATTAAAATGAAATTAATTACAAAAATTCTAACTATATTAAATAAATAATATAAATTGGATTTTTTTGTAAAATAAAATATTTAAACATTTTAGTGAATTTTTAGAAAAGGAATCAATTCAAAAACATAAATATTCAGAGAGAAATTAATTTTTGAATCAATTAACAAAAATAACAAAAATTCAAATATTTGAATATTTGAAAAAAGGCGCCAAGAACACCAAGTTCTTGCCCGCGTGCCCCTGTTTCTGCAGATTTGCATTTTCTCACTTTTCTCCATGATTTCTCAATGGTTTTGCACGATTCAAACACCAATCTTGTTCGCTTTTGAACAAGGATCACAATCATATAGATTAATTGCATTTATATTAAGTATTGAGTGAGAAATCAGAAGAAAACCTCAAGAACCCTAATTTCAGCATGAACCCAATGAAATTCCATACACAACTGATTCATGGCAATTGATTGAGGGTTATCACTCCATACATGATTAGGAACATATGGAAAAATTATTGTGCAGTAAAATATGCATGCATCATGGAGTTTGAAGAGTTCATGCTCACCTCTTGCAGCTGGTGATCGAGTTTGGTGATGGAGGTGTTGTAAGTTGGCTCCAATGATCTGGACAGCTTCCTTAGGTGCCAAGGATTATGTTTGAATGCTTGGAATGAATGGAAATGATCTGGAACTTAATTTGGTACCTCAACTGCAAATTTGTCAAGAACTTGAGCAATTGGCTGGTGATTTTGAGAATTTGATGTTCTAGATGTGATTTTGTGTGATGGGTCACTTCTATATGTTATATGTGAGGTGTGTGAACCATTGGTTTAGTTGGAATTGCTCTCAAACTCAAAACCCGATGGTGACTTAAGTTAGAAGGTAAAATTGGAGTGAAAGTGGTGATTTTGAGGAAAACATCAGTTTGGGTGCTTTGGTGTACTCAAACTGTTCACAAATGAGCTCTATTTATAGTAGAGCAAGTTTATTTTGCAAGCAATAGGGAATGGCAACTGCAGCAGGCCTTTGGCCAATTGTGATCAAATGGAATCTCAAGTCTTCTCTAGCCATTGACTTTAGATTAGAGCACAGGCTTTGTAGCTTTGGTTTAGAGATAAGCCTTGACTGAATTCAGTTGGAATAGGCTCAGTTCATGCCACCTTGATGCATTCATTAAAGGCTTGGAAACAAAATTGGAGTCTTGGCACTTTTTAGCTCTTTTAGGTTTGGCATGGCTAATGTAGATTCTTGGACTTTGGAGGCTTAGGGATTAGATCATTCTCTTCTTATTTTATCCTCAGATGTGTCCAAATGGATGACAAGGCTTGGATTTATCAGATTTGGCCAAATCGAGCAAAATGCACAAATTCTTCCTTGTAAAAATCAGTTCATGATGCCATGTTCCAAAGGTTGTATCTCCTTGCTCAAATGGAATTTGGAGATGATCTGGTACTTGTTGGAAAGCCCTCATGGCATACTTCAACTTTGATGTCCACCCCTAGACCTGGTTTGACTTGGATCAAGGTTAAAAATGTCCCTACATTTTGGAAAAAGTAAGGCAGATTCTGACTTAGTGAAAATTTCACTAAGTGTTAGAAAAATGTCATTTTCATGTTTTTAGCCATTTTGATCACTCCATAACTTAAAATCCATGAGGAATTGGAGTTTGATGTAGTTGAAGCTTTTGTAGAGTGTAGCAACACCTACAAATCCAGCTTTGGATCACCCAAAATGGTTGCTTGGATCTCAAGTTATGGTCCTTGGAAGTTGGTACCCTAGCCACTTTGTTCCATAACTTAGAAAAACTCTAAGTTTTTTATGGTTACCCCTTTTACAAGTTAACTCACTTTCTTTGATTTTTCTTGATGAATGATTATTCAAATCACATATTAACATTGTTTTAGGGTCAAGGAACCTTGGTTGACCAAAAATTCAAAAAGTCAAACTTGGATTTTTGTACAGTTGACTTTTTCACCAAATGAAATTTTGACTTTGCTATCCTTTTGTGAAATCAATCCTTGGGCTCAACTAAACTTCATGGATGGCCTCCAAGGGTAATTATGAATGTCTTGGACCTCTCCCCAAGGTTTGAGATCAAGGGTAGGCCAACAGGCAAGGGTAGGGTTGACTTTTTCCATCCGAAACCCTAATTTGTGATCATATGGTTTTGAGTTCTTGTGGCTTATGACTTGAGCTCTTTGAGTTAACCAAATCTTGTAAACATGTCAATATGATGTATTTGAGGTCTTTGAAGTTCATTTTGAAGCTTCAAGCCATGCCTCACTTCACAGGTTAACTCAAGGGTTGAATTAGGTCAAAACCCTAATTCCTGATTTTTGATAGATGGGCCCTCAAGGTGATTTTGCCATTGTGGATGGGTTCTTGAGATCCTTTGGAGCTTTTTGGACCATACATTGGGGCATTGGCTCCTGCCCAGATGTAAATTTTCATCTGGAGGCCACAGTCGACCAAAACCCTAATTTGGGGACACAGGCGATCTTAAGGCTTGATCCACTTGGAATGCTGCAACCTTGTGCTTGATTCTTGATGTGGGAGTCCTCTTGATCCTTTGTGGGTGTTTTGAGAGGTTAGACAAGTTGAAGATCATGTCATTTCTTGATTGATCCTTTGTCTAAGTGCTCTGAGAGGGCTCAAAACCCTAATTCTTGATTGTAGTGAATGCTCAATATTCCTTGAGGAGATTAATGAGGCATGAAGGTACATCCATATTATGGTAATAATTTGCACAATGATGGGAAATCTTGGTGGTCAAAATTTGGGGTATGACACTAAGTTGACTTTTGAGGCAAGACATGAGACAAGATCTCAAGACATGATTTGAGGGCCTCAAATACACCACGTTGATCCATTTACAACAATGGATTGATCCAAGAAATTTGATTCACAAGTTTCAATTTCATCTGGACCACATTTAGGGTTTTGAAGAAAAAGTCAATTGTACCTTTGACTTTGGACCAAGACATGTTCCCAAACCTTGGGCATGATTCAAGACACCCTAAAACACCTATGGAATCTATCCATTAGGTTTGAATTAAGTCAGGAAGTTGATTGCATAGAGGATCACACAGTTTGGAATTCATCTGACAAAAAGTCAACTGTGCCCAAAATCAAGTTGGACTTTTTTGAATTTTTCACAAATATGGCTCCCCTAAGTCAAAAACAATGTTAATGCATGGTTTTGATCATCATCCATCAAGAAAAATAAAGAAAAGTGAGGTTACTTGCAAAAGGGGCAACCATAAGAAACTTAATTTTTTCTAAGATATGAAACAAAATGGATTTGGTACCAACTTAGCAAGGTTATAACTCCCAAACCCTAAGGCCTTTTTCTTCCATCCAAAGCTCAAATGAAAGTTCACATGACATAATTTAAAAGTGTCAACTACAAAAGATTCCAAATCCTCATGGATTTTGAGTTGTGGATTGATCAAAATCACAAAAACATGAAAATGGCCATTTTTTCCAACACATAGTGAAAATTTTGGACAGAATCTGTCTTGGTTTTTCACCAACTTTAGGGCCATTTTTAATTATGATCCAAGCTTAACCAAGACCATTGGTGGACATAAAAGTTAAAGTATGTCATACAAGCTTTCCAAAGAGTACAAGAACCCCGATTAATTCAACTTGAGCAAGGAGTTATGAACCTCACAACATGCCTTGCTCAAACTGATTTTCATGACAGCATTTGGCAGATTGTGTGCATTTCTTGTGCCACACGATTTCCATTTCCAATGTTGTCATCTTCCAAGCCTTGTCCTCTTCCAAGATTAGAATGAATCTTGATGAATCACTTGATGATTTCAACTTTGAACCCATAAGTCAAGAAATCAACTTGGCATGTGCAAAATCATCATTTACATGAACCTTAATTTTCAAATTTAGCATCAAGCATTTATTTGATGCATAGAGGTGGCATGAATCAGTTACAAACCAGCCAAAAGGAGTCAAGAAACATGAGTGTTCAAACCTGCAAAGTTGGTTGAAGTCAAGATAAGAGGAGACTTGGTACCTTGGCATTTAAGAAAGTACTACATGACAAAATCCATTGGATAATAGCATGCTCCCTCATCCACTCACTATTCCTTCAAAAATAAACTTCCTCTACTATAAATAGAGGTCATTTCTGATGTTTCAAAACATACCAAAACAATACCAAAGCCTTTTTTTCTCCCTCTCCCTCTCTTACTTCATTTTCAAGTCATTATGGAGCAATTTGGGGTTTCTTGAAACCAGAGCAAAAACCACTTAAATAACTATCCAAACACATCATAAACCATCTATTGAAGGTGTTCAAACCTTCATTCTCATTGTACAACACCAAAATCAGAAAGTCAGCCTCCAAAACCTCAAATTTTGACTTTTCTACATTTTTCAAGCCATGTCTTGATCCAATCACTTTCAAAACCAAAAAACACTTCAAATACTCTCCAAATATCATCATGAAACTATCCTAATAAGTTTCCCTCAACTGTAACACCATTTGAGTGAGTTACCATTTTGGTCACTTTTGCCACGTTTGCAAGAAAGAGCCAATTCTTGTTCTTGAGGATTCCAGTTGGTTTTGGTCATCCTAAAAGCTTCTAAGGGATCAATCAAGAGTGTCTAAGGCATTAGATTACTTCTGGCACAAGCATTTTGCAAGATAACACAAGGAGCTTCAAGAGGTAAGTGCCTAACAACTTGAACTCTTTAAAATATGCATTGCTTTGATGTCCATTGATCATGAACATGTCATACATATCATATGTGTTGTGTTTGAACCAATTTACCATGCTATTGTTGTGTAGCGAGCGATTTTGGACGCGGTTCTTAAGTGCTGGTCGCTCTCTGCGGTTGAGCTTAAACTACAGGTCGATTCATTTTTTATCCTATTGTGAGCTGAATAAGGAAGGGAAATAGATGTCTCCAATTAACCCTGCTTTGCATACTGAGTTTAAACAGCGGTCTGTTAGGTTACGGATGCTATCAACGTGGGGGGCCTTTGTACTGGTTATTTGTATTTTGCCAATACTGTTTTCTTTCTTTTTTACCTGAGCAGAAGGTTTCTGGCGGGGAACAAGGATTAGGATGTTAGGACTGATGCTTTTGAAATACTTCTTTTGATTGATGGAGATATGGGATTTGGGTTTTTTGTTGATTGCGCTCGCTAAGATCTTTTCTTTCGATCTTATGCCAACGTATTCCCGTTTACCGAAACAGGGAAATCAGAGCCTTCGTAGTTCCTCCTATTCTATGGGAGGAAATTGGTTTTTGGTGTCTTGTTCAAAGCCCAAGATGTGAAGCGAAAGGTGGTTTGTATCTTGTTCAAGCCCAAGATGTGAAGCTGAATGGTCTATTTGTTTCTTGTTCAAAGCCCAAGACGTGAAGCTGAAAGACCTTGACTTTAGAGAGAATTTGTCATCTCTAAAGAGGGGAGAAGGAGAATTACTTTAACTGGGATACGCTGATCCGAGCAATGCCATAATTTCCGAAGAAAGGGTTTTAACCTGAAGGAGAAGACTTTAACTCAGTGTAGAGCAATGCCATCTTTCCTTAGGAATTTCTCATGCTAAAAGAGGGACAGTGGCGTGGATATAGATGATCCAGAGGCTTGCCGCTTACAGCGATTAGATGAAGGGAAAGGAGTTGTTGATGTTTATGTACTGTAAACGAGGCACAGCTTTGATGCTAAAAGGTTGATTGGATCAACCAGTGGTTTTCTTATACAAAGCCTAAGAGGAGGCTATTTTGTGTCTCGTACAAAGCCTGAGAGAGAGGCTAAAAGATTTTGACTCAACGAGGGAATCTTTTGGTATCTCGTATAAAGCCCGAGAGAGAGGCAAAAAGGGTTGACTCAACAGGAGAATCTTTTATACTCAACAAGAGAGTAATTTTGTATCTCGTACGAAGCCCGAGATGGAGGCTGAAAGGTTTATTCCGCTGGGGAGAATCATTGTATAAAGCCCAAGAGAAGGCTAAGGTTACTGTGTCAGTTAAGTGACAGGTCCAGTATACTGATTTTGAAAGAGAAAATCAGTTCTTATATGAGCATCACTGTACTCGTGGGTTAGATCTGAGGATCGGGGTGGTTTCCTTTTCTTTGAGGAAGCGGGAAATCCAAAGGGTATTGAGACTGTCCGAGTCTGCGGGTTTCCTTCCTATTTAATGAAGAGGTCACCTGAGAATGTCTTTGAGACTCAAGGAAGTTAGACTGTCCGTGTCTAGAGTTTTATCTTTTGTACTATGCTTTGAGAAACAGTAGTAGACTCTATGAAAGGACTGTTCTATGAGGATGACTAGGTTCTGTTCCTATACCTCTAGGAGGTCGTCGGGACAATTTGTACGAAGCCCAAGAGGAGGCTGGAAAATTTTAAGAAGCCGACGGGTCCTTGTACGAAGCCCAAGAGGAGGCTATCATTCCCGGAGGAAGAGATCATTATACGAAGCCTAAGAGGAGGCTGGGAATACTTCTAAGAAGCCGTAGTGTCCTTGTATTATGCCCAAGAGGAGGCCGATGCTTTTAAGAAGCCCGTGGGTCTATCATCTCCTTTCCATTAGGAGAGATAACTCTTTTAAAGATAAAAACCACTGGTAAACGTGCAAGGTTTACTATCCAGCGACTTTTAGCTTTTGAAGAGGGTTCCTTAGTTAAGGTCCAAGATTATGACCGTAGTGGGTACCCAAATCCCGAGACATTCAAGGCAAGCTATCCACAAGGAATATATCAAGTCAGGAAAGTTCGAGAAGTTGGAAGAAACTCAAAGATGCCATTCACGGAGACTACATTCATCTTGGGGAGTAGAGCTTCTTGACGATTCCTAAGGAGGACAGCCGAAGAGAAGACTGTATCTGGTGCTCCTATTGGGGATCTAGGCGTCTATTTCTACGAATAAATGAAACGGCGTCACCTAGTTCAAGACGTAGTAGCCGGGGAAACTCGAAATACCTATACTATTATTACACAGTAGATATGAGTTTATGAAAGGAGACTTACAGTGAGCAGCCCCACAATACAGTTTATAATATGAAAGCAGTAAACGAAAGCGATAACCACTTACTCGGTTGGAGTGCTTCCATGCTGTTTGGTTAGTTGTTCAACAAAGAAAGATTAAAAATAACAGTATATTCAAAATCAAAGGAGAAAGTGCTTTGAAAAAGAAAGATTTGGGGCTTACAGCTCAAGGAGAGGCCCAGGGTTTTATCAGTGAGCGCACTGTTGAATTTGTACAGAGGGACTTATACAGGTGACTGGGGCCCAAAAATGGTTTTCTGTACAAAGGGATGGGTCTTACACTCTCTCAAGAGGCCCAAAAAGGTTTAAAGAACAAAGAGTGGGGCTTATAACACGGGGTAGGCCCAATTGATTTTTCGTTTAAAAATGGCGATCGCGCCGAGGTTTTCTTTTAACGCAAAGGGACTTATACAATAAGTGAGGCCCAAGATGTTTTGGTTAAAAGGGGGATTGGGTCTTACACTCTAATAGAGGCCCAAAGTGTTTTGAATGGGTCTTATAGCTCAAGGAGAGGCCCAGATGATTTTTATTTTTAAACGGGCGACGATCGCGCCGTTTACTTGTACAGAGGGACTTATACAATGAGTGAGGCCCAAAAAGTTTTTGTACAAGGGGGGATGGGCCTTACACTCTCTCAAGAGGCCCAAAGAGTTTTGAAAATGATTTATGAGGGTTGAATTAATCCAAAACCCTAATTTGTTTTCAAAATGTATTTAATTGAATAAAAATTCAATTAAAATGATCAAAAATTGTTTAACACATGGAAAACAAATTGTGATCTTGGATTAATGCTTCAAAAATTAAGTATTGACCTACAAAATAATTAGAAAGCATTAAAAGTTGCAAAATCAATGTAGAAAAAATATTTAAAATGCCAAAAACAATCAAAATATTAATTCTTTACAAAAATATCAATTATATGAAATAAATAATATTTTTGGGATTTTTTGTGAAAATAAAATATTTTAACATTTTTGTGAATTATTAAAAAAAGAATCAACTCAAAATCATTAAAACTCAGAGAGAAATTAATTTTTGAATCAATTAAACAAAATCACAAAATTCAAATATTTGAATTATTCAAAAATGGCGCCAAGAACACGCGCGTGTTCTGGGTTTGGGTGATTTGCGTTTTCCATCCAATCTCACTGAATACGTAATCATATCATGCAATCCACATATCATTATGCTCGCCTCAATCTCACGATCATGTCTATGTACTTTAATTTCATTTAAATTAAACATACAACAAGAAATCACGAAGAGACCTCAAGAACCCTAATTTCTGCATGAAGGCTAGGATTTTTTATACACGATTCAAACAATGCAATTAATTGAGGGAAAACATTCCATGCATGATTATGAACATATGGCCAAATTATTGTGGGAGGAAATATGCATAGATTGAGAGATGACCAAGCATGTGCTTACCTCTAGGTCGTGACAGCAAGTGCAATGTGATTTTTGATTTGGAGGTGTTACAGATGAGTGGTGATGATCTGAACAGCTTCCCTACACCCTATGGATTGTGTTTGGATGGTTGGACTTGATTGAAATTGGCTGGATCATTTTGTGGTACCTCAGCTGCACTTTGGTTAAAACCTTGAGCAACCAGCTGGTGATTTTGTGAAATTGATGTTTCAGAAGTAATCTAAGTGTTTGATCAACTCATATGTGATGTATGTGAGGTGTGTGAGTGATTGGTTTGATTGGAATTGCTCTCAAACTCAAAACCCAATAGTGACTTGCCTTAGAAGGCAAAATTGGAGTGAAAGAAGAGATTTTGAGGAAAGCATCTGTTAGATGGCTTTGGTGTACTCAAACTAACCACAATTGAGCTCTATTTATAGTAGATCAAGTTTGTTTTGCAAGGAATAGTGCATGGCAGCTGGTAAGTAGGTTTGGCCAATGTTGGCAAATGAAAATCCAAGTCTCCTCTAGCCATTGACTAGAGGTTAGGGCACAGAGCTTTGGTTCCCTTGGTCTTGGATAAGTCTTGACTGATTTCAAATGAGAATGGCTCAGTCCATGCCACCTTGATGGTTCCATTGAATGCCTCATTCCAAATTTGAAGTCTTGTCCCTATTTTGGCCATTCTAGGTTCAACATGCTATTTCTTGTTCCATGGACTTTGGAGGCTTGGCTCAGTGATTGTCCCCTTTAGATTCAATCCTCTGAGGTGTCCAAGTGGATAGGAGCAATTGAATTTGGCTGATTTTGGCAAATCGACCAAAGTTGCAAATTCTGCCTTGCCTTGACAGATTTCAGCACGGCAACTTGTCAATGTTGTATCTCATGGTGTAGGTTGAATTTGGCAATGTTCTTGGCCATTTTGGAAAGCTCTTACATGGTACAACAACTGTTTGAACAAATTTGGTTTTGATCTCTTTTGATTTCAAGTGAAAAATCCCCCTACATTTGGCAAAAAGTGAGGCAGAATCTGACCTAGTGAAAATTTCACTAAGTGTTGGAAAAAGTGACATTTTCACTTTTCAGCCACTTTGATCACTCCATAACTCAAAATCCTTAATGAATTGGAATGACTTGTAGTTGAAGTTTTTGTAGGTGATAATGAGGGCTACAAATCCATATTTGGATGAGAAAAAATGGCCTTGTGGTTTAGGAGTTATGGTCCTCCAAAGTTGGTACCTTTGCCACTTTATTTTTAACTTAGAAAAATTTCTAAGTTTTATGGTTACCCCTTTTACAAGTTATCTCACTTTTCTTGATTTTTCTTGATGAATGATGATTCAAATCATACATTAACATCATTTTAGGGTTAAAAATCCATTTTGGTGAAAAATCTCAAAAAGTCAAAGTTGACTTTTGTGCACAGTTGACTTTTTATCAGATGAATTCCAAACTGTGCAATTCTTCAGGAAATCATGTCCTTGACCTAAATCAAACTTGATGGACATGTTCCATGGGTGTCATAGGGTATATTCAATCATGTATTAGGGTTTGGGAGCATGTCCTGGTCAAAAGTCAAAGTTACAGTTGACTTTTCCCTTAAAACCCTAATTGTGGTGCAGATGGAATTGAGACTTGTTGCTCAAACTTCTTGGATCAATCCATTGTCCCAAATGGATCAATATGGTATATTAGAGACCCTCAAATCATCTCTTGAGGTCTTGGCTCATGGTTTGTCCCAAAAGTCAACTTAGGGGTGAATTAGGTCAAGAAACCCTAATTCCTGATTTTTGATGAATGCATCCCCTAAGGCAAAATTGACTTGATGCATGGGTTCATGAGGTTTCATGAAGTATATTAGGTTATGTTTTGGATCATTGCCTTGTGCCCAGATGAAAATTTCCATCTGGAGGCCCTGGTCGACCAAAACCCTAATTTGGTGACACTGTCGATCTTGAGACTTGATCCGCCTAGAAGGGAGCAGCCTTGTGCTTAATCCTTGAAGTGGGAGTCCTTTTTATCCTTTATGTATGTTTGAGAGGTTTAGACAAGTTGAAGATCATGTCATTCCTTGATTGATCCTTTGCCTAAGGCTCTGAGAGGGCTTGAAACCCTAATTTTGATTGTAGTGAATGCTCAACAACCCTTGAGGCATTTGATGAGGCATGATGGTTCATCCATATTGTGATGATGATTGACACAATGATGGGACATCTTAGTGGTCAAAATTTGGGGTATGACAGATGCCCCTATTTAATCTTCTTGGACCCGAAGGTGTGAATGACAAAGGTATTCGGGCATTCGAGGTGCTAGAGGATTAAATATCAGAATACCCAAAATTTTGATGGTGGTTATGAATGGCGGATCGCATCCATCTTCTTTTGCTGAGCGATGATGCTTAGAAAAGGTAAACTTCCCCTCGATCCTGGTCTTCAGCCAAGGAACTGGTCTCAGTTTTTGTTTGTCAACCTCCCCCCCGTTCCTGGTTTCCTACCAAAGAACTGGTCTCAGTTGCTGATTTAAACTTCCCCTCGATCCTGGTGTCCTACCAAGGAACTGGTCTCAGTTTCTTTTGTCAATAAACTTTATTGACAAGGAACGCTATTTGTAGCGGATTTCCCTCAAACTTCTCGCCGAATTTTCCTGGGGAGATGCCATTTTATGGAAAAAGCTTTGATGTCAGACTTGCTGGAGAACCCAGTCGTCTGAGTTGTAAAGTTGCACAAACTTCTCTGTTGGAGACGCCATTTGTTTCTACTGGGGAAAGCGAGTCTCTTGAGAGACTGTTTTCATTTGGGGTTACATCATACTTTTCTCGGGGTCTTCCCGGAGAAATGCCATATGATGGGATCCAATTTTGAGGTGCCAATGACCTTCTCATCAGTGGTTTTTCGGAGCAAAACTGGTGTTCTACCGAATCTCTGATCATGAGGCTTTCTCTGTGGATTTTCCTTAATTCGGGAAAGCAAGGATATCATCTTTGATGGCGAAGAGTGACATCTGTTGAAGGTTCTCTGATCTTTCAGAGGTTCAAATTATCAAAGTGGCCAAGTGCCGACTCTGATCTAAAGATACACTGGTGACGAGATTATGCAGACGCAACACTTCCTGACGAGGAAAGAACTGACAAACTCGATTGAGAAAAATGTTTATCACTAGGGGACAAGACCGGCTAGAGTGATAACGATGCAATATGAAATGTAAATGCAAATCAAAAATGCACGAAGTACGTATGTATATGCTGACAAAACAGACGCGACATACAGACTAAGGGATGAACACAATTGGATACTCGGCCATCGCGGGGCGAAGAAGTACCGTTGGTTCAAAATAGCAATTCCACCTTGCTTAGGAGAGATAGTCCCGTTGGGAGCTATGTTGATCGGCCTTAGGAGATGAGAACTCGGCCGAGGTGTGTCAGACGAAACAAGGTCTCTGACATTATTGATCCTTCATTCAGGCATACTGGCTTAGAAGGAGTACTTTGATTCTGTACTTTGAAGTCCGCTTACTTCGGGAGAAGCGATCGATGTTCTTCTGATGTTCAACAGTCAAAAGAAATGCCATCTTTAATTTAAAAGCAGAAAAAGTTTAACAAGTAAATTTATTTTTGTTTTATTTCAAGAATCGCTGATTAAGTTTAAACAACGTCGTTCTGTAAAGCTAAAACAAGTAAAGAATTACAAACAAAAGCACAAGGGCTCAAATTTTATTGATAAGATGGAGATCAGCCAAACGCGTGATTCCAAAGAGTATATACAAAGTTAGAAAATGGTAATTTACAGGGAAAAGGGCTACGTTGAAACATAACGACCGCTATTCTTCTACCAACTTTGAATTCGGGACATCCTGAGCTTCTGTCGAAGATGACCTTTGACTGGAGATTTCCTCCGATAGATGATGCAACTGTTTCTGCTGCTGAGGGACTCGCCTCTGTTGAACATAGTTACTTTCCATTATCCCTAACTTTTGCCTGGATTGTACTATGAGATTTCCAATCCATCGGGATGATTTTTTTTCATGTCTCTAACTTTTGCCTGGACCGCCCTTTGGGGTTTTCGATCCACCGAGACGTTTTTTTTTAGTTTAGGCGAAGTATTTCTTGACTACATCAACATTCGTGGGGTAGGCAAATTCCTCTCCGTCCATGGTTACAAGTCTCAAGGCGCCGCCTGAGAAAGCTTTTGTGACCACATAGGGGCCATCATAATTTGGGGTCCATTTGCCCCGAGAATCAGTGAGAAATGATTGTATCTTCTTGAGCACAAGGTCTCCTTTCCTGAAGACACGAGGTCGGACCTTTTTGTCAAACGCCCTCTTCATTCTCTGCTGATACAACTGACCATGGCATAGTGCCGTGATTCGCTTCTCTTCGATCAGGTTCAGTTCGTCGTGTCGACTTTGACACCATTCAGCTTCGGTGAGCTTAGCTTCCATCAATACCTGGATTGATGGGATCTCTACTTCTATGGGGAGCACTGCTTCCATGCCATATACTAGAGAGAAAGGGGTTGCCCCTGTTGAAGTACGAACAGATGTGCGATAACCATGAAGAGGAAAGGGTAGCATTTCGTGCCAATCTTTGTAGGTTACAACCATCTTTTGAACGATCCTCTTGATGTTCTTGTTAGCTGCTTCTACCGCTCCGTTCATCTTGGGTCGGTAGGGAGATGAGTTATGGTGTTTGATCCTGAACTCTGCACACAACTCTTTCATCATCTTATTGTTCAAGTTAGATCCATTATCAGTAATGATCTCGCTTGGAACACCATAATGGCAGATGATATTGTTTTTGATAAATCGGACCACCACTTGTCGGGTTACATTGGCGAATGACGCTGCTTCGACCCACTTGGTGAAATAGTCAATGGCTACCAGGATGAACCGATGTCCGTTTGAAGCCTTGGGCTCAATCATACCAATCATATCGATTCCCCATATGGAAAATGGCCACGGGGAAGAAAGAACTTTGAGATGTGATGGCGGTACATGTATTTTGTCGGAGTATATCTGACACTTGTGACACCTCCTCATGTACTTGTAGCAGTCGGATTCCATGGTCAACCAATAATACCCGGCCCTGAGAATTTTTCTCGCCATTGTGTGTCCGTTGGCATGAGTGCCAAAGGATCCTTCATGAATTTCTTTCATGAGCATGTCTGCTTCTGGTCTGTCGACGTATCGGAGCAAGACCATGTCAAAATTTCTCTTATAAAGAGCGTCACCGCTCAGGAAGAAGTTTCCAGCCAATCTTCTGAGGGTTTTCCTGTCTTTTCCGAGTGCCCCAGATGGGTACTCTTGTTTCTGAAGGAAGCATTTGATATCGTGATACCAAGGTCTGTCGTCTATGACTGCTTCAATCGCGAAGATGTAAGCGGGCCGTTCAAGGCGCATGATGTCGATCTTAGGTATGTCATTCCATCGACCTACACTAATCATAGAAGAGAGAGTGGCTAATGCATCAGCCATGTGATTCTCATCACGAGGGATGTGATGAAAGTCGACTCTGTTGAAGAAGGGTAACAACCTCTTTGCATAGTCTTTGTAAGGAATCAATCCTGATTGGTATGTGTTCCAATCTCCTTTTATCTGATTTATAACCAGGGCTGAGTCGCCATATACGTCCAAGTTTTTGATCCTTAAGTCAATCGCTTCTTCGAGACCCATAATACAAGCTTCGTATTCAGCCTCGTTGTTCGTACATTTGAACGTAAGTCGAGCGGTGAAAGGAATGTGGGTACCCTGAGGGGTAACAATGATTGTCCCAATTCCGTTTCCATAATGATTGACTGCTCTGTCAAAGATAAGTCCCCACTGGGAACCTGGTTCTGGCCCTTCACTGGGTAGCGGTTCATTGCAATCTTTCATTTTTAGATACATGACATCTTCGTCTGGGAAGTCAAACCCGATTGATTCTTGATTGTCAATCGGTTGATGAGCCAAATGATCGGCTAAAATACTTCCTTTAACGGCTTTCTGAGCGTGGTACTCTATGTCATATTCTGATAACAGCATCTGCCAAGGGCAATCCTTCCCGTGAGAGCAGGTTTTTCGAAAACGTACTTGATTGGATCCATTTCGGAGACCAACCAAGTAGTATGACGAATCATGTATTGGCGAAGACGTTTGGCTGCCCAAGCCAAAGCGCAACAAGTTTTCTCAAGCATTGTGTACCGAGTCTCGCAGTCGGTGAATTTCTTGCTCAGATAGTAAATGGCAGACTCTTTCCGTTTAGTTTCGTCTTGTTGGCCAAGTACATATCCCATTGAGTCCTCTAGGACTGTGAGGTAAATGATCAGTGGTCTTCCTTCCACTGGAGGTGATAGAATCGAAGGATTCAACAGATATTCCTTGATATTGTCGAAGGCGGTTTGGCAATCTTCTGACCAAACGCAATCCTGGTTCTTTTTGAGTAATTTGAAAATCGGCGCACACGTCGCGGTCATAAGGAATATGAATCTGGAGATGTAGTTTAAACGTCCCAGGAATCCTCTGACTTGTTTTTCAGTTTTCGGAGAAGGCATTTCTTGAATGGCCTTGACCTTGTCAGGATCAACTTCAATTCCTTTCTGGCTGACGATGAACCCTAGTAATTTCCCCGAACGGACACCGAAGGTGCACTTGTTGGGATTCAAGCGGAGCTTGAATTTTCTTAGACGTTCGAACAATTTTGACAGATGTTCAACGTGCTCATCCTCTGTTCTTGATTTTGCAATCAAATCATCGACATATACCTCGATTTCTTTGTGTATCATGTCATGAAACAGAGTAGTCATGGCCCTTTGATAGGTTACCCCAGCATTCTTCAAACCGAACGGCATCACCTTGTAACAAAAGGTACCCCATGGGGTAATGAACGAAGTTTTCTCCATGTATTTCGGCGCCATTTTGATCTGGTTATAGCCTGAGAATCCATCCATGAAGGAGAATACTTTGAACTTTGCTGTGCTGTCAACCAACATGTCAATGTGTGGTAAAGGAAAGTCGTCCTTTGGACTTGCCCTGTTCAGATCTCTGTAATCGACACACATTCTAACCTTTCCGTCCTTTTTGGGAACGGGTACGATGTTGGCTAACCATTGAGGATATTCAGATGTAGCGAGGAAACCCGCGTCGATCTGTTTCTGTACCTCCTTTTTGATTTTGATGGCCATGTCCGGGTGAGTGCGTCTCAACCTTTGCTTTACTGGCGGACATTCTGATCTCAACGGTAAGTGATGTTCCACGATGCTGGTATCCAACCCTGGCATATCCTGATAGGACCAAGCGAATACATCGGGAAATTCTTTGAGAAGCTTTATCAGATCTTCTCTGGCAGTTGGACTGAGCAGTGCTCCGATCCTGATTTCTTTTCTCTCTTTTTCTGAACCCAAGTTTACCGTTTCCAACGGCTCTTTGTGAGGTTCAATGGACCTTTCCTCTTGTCTGAGTAGTCGGGAGATCTCTTCTGGAATTTGGTCGTCATTTTCTTCTTCAGCCTCGAATACCGGGAACTCAAAGTTGGAAGAAGGCATCGGATCATATGTTTCAACGGGGTATAAAACAAGCAATCTGCATGACGTGATGATTTGTGTTTAGAAGAGATAGAGAAAATGTAAGTGTGTGCAGTGTTTTGATTTTACTGCTTGTTTTTATTATTAAATGTTTTTTAGGATTACCATTTTCTGAAAAAGCAAAAAGAGAAAACAGCAATTAATGTGGAAATTACAGAACGACGTTATTTTATTAATGAACAAGTTGAATCTTGAAACTACAGCCCTATAAAACAAAACTCTATCGCTTTGGACAAAGCGAAGAGGGAAATTTACAGAAAACGAGCCCTATCAAAATATCCGTTTCACCTGGGCAGGGTGAAAGGTTAAAGATGGCAATTACTTTGACTGATGAACGACCTTCGGAACCTCGACAGTAACCCATTGGCGGCGAACTCCTCGGTGAATCACAAAGTCTGGCACCTTCCTTGATTTGTCTTCAGAAATGACACTGATTTCTGGTGGAGCAGGATCATTGGAATCTGTCTCCCAAGCAGAATTGTCGTAGGAGGATTCCTCTGTTGTATTTTGCATAGAATTGGTGCTCTCAGCTGTATCTCCCCATCCAGTTGACTGGATATCTTCGAGCCTGATACGAGAGCTTTCGGGAGCGGTGTACTTGACCATATAGTCGTATTTTCCACTCGGTTGTCCCAAGGTGTCCCAAACTTCTTTGGAACTGGAGAAGTCATTTCTCTCGATGACGTTGACCTCGGGAAAAGCATAGTTGATGAATTCAAGTCCTGCAAACGTTGCGAATTCATCTTCATGTTGAGTAGTTTCCGAATGACCTGAGTGTTGATCCCATGACATGGTGGGGACACAGGTATTCTGTTCAATGACGCTCAGCTGAGTTTCATTGTTCGGCTGACTCTCTTGCCCCAAGTTTCCTGGATAAGGTTGCCACATTGGCAGACCATCCATTGGGCCATAGTAATTGTAGTCAAAATTATCTTTCATCGGAGTGTCTTCCTCTAATGAATTTGGCGGAGCACGGCATCCTTCCGGATCACAATCTCCGTAGATCATTTCGACATCTGATCTTGGTATAAATCTCCGACTTTCTGTAGGAAAGCAAAAAGGCATAGGCACCTCTTCCTGAGACATATAGCCGTCCTTGTTAAGGTAGGACTTCCATTCTTCATCTGTGTCAGAGGGATCTTCCTCATTGATAGCATGAACTGTCTGAGACACTGGGTGAAGAAAACCTCCACTGTGGAAGAAGTTTTGAAGGGGATGAAGACTTTCATCGTTGGCGGCTATCTGGGTACAGGTCGTAGAAAAACCAAGACCCTTCTTTGTTTTATTGTCAATAGGAATGACAAGTCGTCCCCATCCTGTCGTATCGGTACTCTCGACCGCTTTGATAGCATCTTTGTATGAAGAAATTGAAGTTCCTTCTTTGAACTGATTGTCCTTGCTCACCGATAGTGCTTGGAACTGAGTTCCAATAACCTCCTCGGGTTCCACACAAGTAGATGATGATAAGTTGCTCACAAGCAAGGCTTGTTCCCCACAAACCGTGACAAGTTGATCGTTCTTGACGAACTTTAGCTTTTGGTGGAGGGTCGAAGTAACCGCTCCAGCCTGATGTATCCAAGGTCTTCCTAATAAACAACTGTATGTTGCCCGGATGTCCATGACCTGGAAAGTAACTTGGAAAGTGTGAGGACCGATAGTTATGGGAAGATTAACTTCGCCGATAACCATTTTTCTGGATCCGTCGAATGCTTTGACGACGACCTCGCTGACTCTCATCGGAGGGCCTTTGAATGATAATTGCATCAAAGTGGACTTCGGCATAACATTCAGGGCTGACCCTGTGTCTACCAGTACGTTGGCTAAAGCATCGTCCTGGCAGTTAACTGTAATGTTGAGCGCCATGTTATGACGGCGACCCACTTCGGGTAATTCCTCATCACTAAATCCCAAATTGTTGCAGGAATTGATGTTAGAGACAATACTATCGAACTGTCTGATTGTTACATCCTGTTCCACAAAGGCTTGCTCCAAGACTTTCTGTAGAGCCTCCCCGTGGGCTTCTGAACTGAGTAACAATGATAATACTGAGATCTTTGAAGGAGTCTGTAACAGTTGATCAACTATGTTATATTCACTCCTTTGGATGAGCTTTAGCATCTCATCTTTGTCTTTTGAAAAGTCGGGATTACTAGATTGACCGACTGGTGGATCAGGAATTTCTACCTGAAGCTCCTTTTCTTTGTTGGATTCTCCAACCCCTCGGTTGAAGATTCTACCACTCCGTGTTACACGACTGATGTCTGCAATATTCACGACGGAGGGTAATGGAATTTCCTTTCCATTCTCGATTATCGTTGCACCGTATTTGTAAGGGATTGCCTTAGCTGATTCATACGGTAGTGGCCCCGGTAGATAGATGACTATGGGAACCTTCTGATTTTTCTGACCATCATAAGTAACCTTGATCCGTTCCCGGTTGGGAACTCTAGATTCGTCAAGTAGAGGGATGATGGCAAAAACATCCCTGGTCCTGTGATGACCAGAGATTGTGACAACATCCTCAACTTGCTCGGCAAGGTAGTTCGGCGACCAAATGATGGGTCCTGAACCTGGATATAGACGAATTTCGACATGATCGACCTGACCCTGAAGAGCTGCTTTCACAAGGTAACACCCTTGGTTACTTTCCGAACAGATGCTGCAAATGTCATAGTTGTGTGGGGGCACCTGGCCACGCCCACTTTGAATACAATGTAACCTTACTAGGTTAGCTTCCACTGATCGGACATCCTGACTTTGACGCCGAGTGGGGTTTCTATTACTAATACTAATCTGCTGAGTATCTTCGTCCATATAGATTGGCATCCACCAGTGATTTAACAAGTGCTGAAGTGCCTCCTGGACAAGGGTACAACCTCGATCGTTTTCGCAACCTGCTTTACAGTTTTGATAATCATGTGATATTAAGAATCCGAGTCGGACCTGCTCAGCATGTAACTCTACCAGGTTGGTATTCATCACGCGAATGTCAAAGATCTGAACCATGTTGATTTGATAGGAGTTCCTATCATGGTAGTCTTGGATCCATCCAAGATCCATCTGACGCTGGAGGGCCTCTTGTATGAAAGAGCATCCCTGTTTATTTATCGAGAAAATCAGACAGGAACTGTAATCGTGTCGCGGCAGATTATGATACTGGCTTTGTCTTGAGTGCATCGCCACCAAGTTGACATTCATCGTACGGATGTCGTGGTTTTGAATGACGTTGGAATTCGTGTAAACCATGTTAACTCCACGAACTCGGTGCTCTTGGATCCATCCAAGATCCATTTGTTCCTGTAGAGCTGCTTGCACTACAGAACATCCCTGGTTGTCTTTAGAGCAGATATCACACTGGTGATAATTATGAGGTGGCATATGGCCATATCCACTCTGTCTACAATGCATCTTGATCAGATTGGTCCCCAATAAGAGTACATCATGAATTTGATAGACATTGTTAGTCTCTTTCTCAATCAGATTGACTGCAGCCTTCTCATGTTGAGGCTGCGGGTTCGTGAGAACATTAGGATTTGTATCCTTGAAAGATAAGAGCCCGCTCCTAACAAGCTTTTGCACGTCGGATTTGAAATTGAGACAAGTCTCAATGTTATGCCCTGAACCTCCTTGATGATAAGGGCATGTTTGATCCGCTTTAAACCAAAGAGGCGGATTTTCCAGAACTGAAAGGGGAGACTTAGTCTGAATGTGCCCCTTAGTCAGCAGTAACGGAAATAGCTCTGCGTACATTACGGGTATAGGATCAAATCCTGGTGGCCGTGTTGTACGGTTGTTATTGTATTGGGGACGAGCCTGCTGAAGAGGCTGTTGTGTCCTTTGTTGGTCAGGTTGGCTCTGCGCAACCTGAGGTTGATACATAGGAACAGGCGCGGGGCCGATAGCAGGAGTAACAGCTGCTACTGGCTGGTAACGTCGCCTTTGCTTTCCGAGAGAGATATTCCCAATATCTTGCTCTTTTTTCTTAGGGAGAGCACTACCGTATTTTTTAGTACCGCTCGTCGATCCAGGGTCTTTTACCAAACGTCCTTCTCGGACGGCTTCCTCAAGACGTACGCCCATGCCGACCATTTCGATGAAGTCACTGGGCGCACTGGCAACCATTCGGTCATAGTAAAATGAGCTTAAGGTCTTTAAGAAGATCTTTGTCATCTCTTTTTCCTCAAGAGGTGGACAAATTTGAGCGGCAATTTCACGCCACCTTTGAACATACTCCTTAAAGGTTTCCTTGTCCTTTTTCGACATCGATCTGAGTTGATCTCTGTCGGGTGCCATGTCCAAATTGTATTTGTATTGTTGGACGAAGGCAGTACCAAGATCTCTGAAAGTGCTGATCGTGGCACGGTTTAAACCCATGTACCATTTGAGTGCGGCACCGGTTAAACTATCCTAGAAGTAGTGAATCAGTAGGTCCTGATTCTCCGTCTGGGCTGACATCCGCCGAGCGTACATCACCAGATGGCTCTGAGGGCAAGAGTTACCTTTGTATTTTTCAAAGTCGGGCACTTGAAATTTGTGTGGAACTTTCACATTTGGGACCAAGAAGAGGTCTGCGGCGTCCTTTCCAAATAGATCCTGACCGCGAATGGCTTGCAGTTCCTTCTACATTTCCAAGAACTGTTCCTGGAATTCCTCCATTCTGTCAAACATAGTTTCCTTCTTACCAGAAGGTGTATGTGGAATCTGTCCATTCGGGACAGTGTGCACCACAAGGGGTGGGACCGTGACTACGGGAGTGAGTCTTGGTGTTTCCCGAAGTTTGTAACCTTCAGGAGTCTTCAGTATGCCCCTGGCATCTTCGCTTTCCTGAAGTTTGTAACCTTCAGGCCCAGCAGTTTTTGTTGCGATTCCCTGATCTTCAGTGATCGGCGGAACATATCCTTCCGGGATATAGTTAACAGGCATGCCCCAAGGACGATCTTTCGGCATCTGATACCTAGGATCATACTTCTCCACTATGGGCGTTGAGGTGATCTCTGAGATCACAGTTCTTTGTAGCTGAGCTTCTGCTATGGCTTGCATGTCGTTACGAAGCTTTCTCATATCCTCTCTCAGAGCGTCGATCTCTTCTTTCAACTCTCTGTTTTCTTCCTCAAGATCATCCATCTTTTTCTGACGATTGGCCCGAGTATTATACGAATGAGACAGTTTGACTCTAGAACCGAGACATAAACGTGAGATTCGTAGGTAAGAAGAATACGCGATGTGAGAATGATGAATGCAATGATTATATTAATTGTTTAAGGTTTAATCAAAATAAACTTCGACAATTAGATTGTAAATATCAAACAGTGGGGAAACCCCTTTTTATTGAAATTCAAAGGATTACAGAAATGGAAATACAGTAGATTACAAAGTGCAAAAACAGAAACCTAAGCTAATGGGCCCCGAGTCCTCTCTGAAGAGAAATCGGGTGCTGATTCTGGTATCTTCATTTTCTTTGACCGGGGCTCTTGAGCCGTTGTCGGGTTGTCATTCCTTTGCCAGGTGAAAGGAGCGAGCAAATTCCTTTGGTCATCCTGATTATCCACAGCATGTTGCTCCAAAATCTCAATCAGAGCATCTTTCTCTTTCAGTAATTGCTGTATTTTGATGCACTCTACGTCGAGAGTGCGGTACTTGTTCTTCCAAGACCTTCTCTCCTTTTGAACTTTGTTGAGAGTAACCTGAAGCTTTTCAGTTTCCGTCATGAAGTACATGACAGATTCCTTTGGCGGAAGAATTCCGTAATGAGGATAAGGCATCTTTAGCTTGAGAGCTCTAGTTTGTACCCAATGGAGATAAGGCTCCACCGAGACACAGTCCGGTTTTCCTAGAGACTCTCGTCCTTTCTTATGAACATGCTTCCAAGCGTGCACTATTTCCATCTTTAGTGCTCTGTCATTTTCTCCTTCTTTGAAGAAAAGACCTTCCAGATGAACACCCAGTGGGATGTGTCTCATCGGGTATCCAAATTGACAAAGAACCAATATCGGATGATAGTTGATTCCTCCTTTAGTTCCTATGAGGGGTACGCTGGGGAAGTTTCCACAACGGTCAATGATTCTGATTCCCTCATAAATCCTATTACACCAATCTATATCAGAGTTGGTAAGAGACATGATCTTCTGCGACCAACGTAAGACACTCTTGCAATCCCAAAAAGCAGCAGACTTGGGCAAGTGAGAGATAAACCATTTGTAAAGCAAAGGTACACAGCATGTGATCTCTCCTCAACTGTACAAATTTCCCAAGTGTACAGAATGATACGCATCTGCAAGCAAAGTCGGCACAGGGTTTCCAATGAGAAAAACCTTAATAGCGTTGATATCGACGAAGTTATTGATGTTGGGAAACAAAAATAACCCGTAGGTGAGCAAGACAAAGATGCTTTCAAAAGCAGTCTCGTTCCCTATACTAGCGAAGTACAGAGCCTTTTTTGTCAAGAACTGGGCTGGCAAACCTTGGATGCCACCCTTAGTGGTCATGTGAGTCCTGACCTCAGACTCGTCCAAATGAATTGCTATTGCAATAGTCTGATTCTTTGGAATTTCTTCCAGTCCAGAAAATGGAGCTCGATCAGTGATATGTAAATCAGTCAGATGAGAATACTCCTCCAGCGTTGGTGCAAGCTGGTAATCCGGGAATGTGAAACAGTGATAAACCGGATCGTAGAATTGAATGAGCGCGTCCATGATCCCCTTAATCACATGGACTCTTAACAGTGGTAGCAAACCACCGTGCTTGGCTCTGAAAGCCTCTGGGTTAACGATCATCCTTGCTAACCTTCTCAAATCCCCTAGTTTTGGAACCTTGAAGGTATACTGGCGAGTTCTCCTTCTACCGAAATCCATTAGCGTAATCCTCTTCTCTGATATTTGCAATCACAGTCTTAGTTTAATTTGAAAAACAGAGAGACTAGAAGAGAAAGTTTTTTGAGTGTTTTTAATGTTTTATTAAATGAATGCATGAATGCAGCACACAAAAACATAGAAAAAACATGGGGTCAGAGGGTCGTTATCATGAAGTCAAGGCTCTACCCATCCCCAAAGGTTTATACTAGGGTGATTTTTGTACCTGTACTCATTATCATCAGCTCCTCCCAGGAAAGCAAAACAACAAGCGGATCGCCAGCGAGTTGTAGTGCAATCTTAGAGTAAGTGTCATTCACCGAGAATAGATCACCAGCCTCAAATGAGGGTAGTATCGCGTAACAACTATTTCTGATAGTTTCCGCACTACAAAAGGGTTTGACTCCTCAGCTTCTCAGACTTAACAATCGGCCCATTGTCTAGAAGAGTGAATGGGTTGCGTTGGTCAGCCTCCACTGAGGTTGATGGTCGACCCCGTCGCCATCACTTATCTTAAGTGTATACTCATTCTCACCACATGCGGCATCACACGCATTCCCAGTAGCAGAAAAATAAACACGTATAGCAATTAGGAAAAGCAGTATATAAATTTGTCCTAATCATCCTAGACTTATAAAGCTATGATTCCTAAGTTCCTGATAGAAATGGGTTCCCCGGCGGAAGCCCCAATCTGTGGTATTCACACAAGTGAAGAGAAAAAAGGTTTGTCCAAGGTTTCCACCTTAAACATTTAAGAAAGAAGATTTGGCCCCACGGTGGGCGCCACTTTTCTGTAGCGAGCGATTTTGGACGCGGTTCTTAAGCGTTGGTCGCTCTCTGCGGTTGAGCTTAAACTACAGGTCGATTCATTTTTTATCCTATTGTGAGCTGAATAAGGAAGGGAAATAGATGTCTCCAATTAACCCTGCTTTGCATACTGAGTTTAAACAGCGGTCTGTTAGGTTACGGATGTTATCAATGTGGAGGGCCTTTGTACTGGTTATTTGTATTTTCGCCAATACTGTTTTCTTTCTTTTTCACCTGGGCAGAAGGTTTCTGGCGGGGAACAAGGATTAGGATGTTAGGACTGATGCTTTTGAAATACTGCTTTTGATTGATGGAGATATGGGATTTGGGTTTTTTGTTGATTGCGCTCGCTAAGATCTTTTCTTTCGATCTTATGCCTACGTATTCCCGTTTACCGAAACAGGGAAATCAGAGCGTTCGTAGTTCCTCCTATTCTATGGGAGGAAATTGGTTTTTGGTGTCTTGTTCAAAGCCCAAGACGTGAAGCGAAAGGTGGTTTGTATCTTGTTCAAAGCCCAAGATGTGAAGCTGAATGGTCTATTTGTGTCTTGTTCAAAGTCCAAGACGTGAAGCTGAAAGACCTCGACTTTAGAGAGAATTTGTCATCTCTAAAGAGGGGAGAAGGAGAATTACTTTAACTGGGATACGCTGATCCGAGCAATGCCATAATTTCCGAAGAAAGGGTTTTAACCTGAAGGAGAAGACTTTAACTCAGTGTAAAGCAATGCCATCTTTCCTTAGGAATTTCTCATGCTAAAAGAGGGACAGTGGCGTGGATATAGATGATCCAGAGGCTTGCCACTTACAGCGATTAGATGAAGGGAAAGGAGTTGTTAATGTTTGTGTACTGTGAACGAGGCACAGCTTTGATGCTAAAAGGTTGATTGGATCAACCAGTGGTTTTCTTATACAAAGCCTAAGAGGAGGCTATTTTGTGTCTCGTACAAAGCCCGAGAGAAAGGCTAAAAGATTTTGACTCAACGAGGGAATCTTTTGGTATCTCGTATAAAGCCCGAGAGAGAGGCAAAAAGGGTTGACTCAACAGGAGAATCTTTTATACTCAACAAGAGAGTAATTTTGTATCTCGTACGAAGCCCGAGATGGAGGCTAAAAGGTTTATTCCGCTGGGGAGAATCATTGTATAAATCCCAAGAGAAGGCTAAGGTTATTGTGTCAGTTAAGTGACATGTCCAGTATACTGATTTTGAAAGAGAAAATCAGTTCTTATATGAGCATCACTGTACTCGTGGGTTAGATCTGAGGATCGGGGTGGTTTCCTTTTCTTTGAGGAAGCGGGAAATCCAAAGGGTATTGAGACTGTCCGAGTCTGCGGGTTTCCTTCCTATTTAACGAAGAGGTCACTTGAGAATGTCTTTGAGACTCAAGGAAGTTAGACTGTCCGTGTCTAGAGTTTTATCTTTTGTACTATGCTTTGATAAACAGTAGTAGACTCTATGAAAGGACTGTTCTATGAGGATGACTAGGTTCTGTTCCTATACCTCTAGGAGGTCGTCGGGACAATTTGTACGAAGCCCAAAAGGAGGCTGGAAACTTTTAAGAAGCCGACGGGTCCTTTTACGAAGCCCAAGAGGAGGCTATCATTCCCGGAGGAAGAGATCATTATACGAAGCCTAAGAGGAGGCTGGGAATACTTCTAAGAAGCCGTAGTATCCTTGTACTATGCCGAAGAGGAGGCCGATGCTTTTAAGAAGCCCGTGGGTCTATCATCTCCTTTCCATTAGGACAGATAACTCTTTTAAAGATAAAAACCACTGGTAAACGTGTGAGGTTTACTATCCAGCGACTTTTAGCTTTTGAAGAGGGTTCCTTAGTTAAGGTCCAAGATTATGACCGTAGTGGGTACCCAAATCCCGAGACATTCAAGGCAAGCTATCCACAAGGAATAGATCAAGTCAGGAAAGTTCGAGAAGTTGGAAGAAACTCAAAGATGCCATTCACGGAGAATACATTCATCTTGGGGAGTAGAGCTTCTTGACGATTCCTAAGGAGGACAGCCGAAGAGAAGACTGTATCTGGTGCTCCTATTGGGGATCTAGGCGTCTATTTCTACGAATAAATGAAACGGCGTCACCTAGTTCTAGACGTAGTAGCCGGGGAAACTCGAAATATCTATACTATTATTACACAGTAGATATGAGTTTATGAAATGAGACTTACAGTGAGCAGCCCCACAATACAGTTTATAATATGAAAGCAGTAAACGAAAGCAATAACCACTTACTCGGTTGGAGTGCTTCCATGCTGTTTGGTTAGTTGTTCAACAAAGAAAGATTGAAAACAACAGTATATTCAAAATCAAAGGAGAAAGTGCTTTGAAAAAGAAAGATTTGGGGCTTACAGCTCAAGGAGAGGCCCAGGGTTTTATCAGTGAGCGCGCTGTTGAATTTGTACAGAGGGACTTATACAGGTGACTGGGGCCCAAAAATGGTTTTCTGTACAAAGGGATGGGTCTTACACTCTCTCAAGAGGCCCAAAAAGGTTTAAAGAACAAAGAGTGGGGCTTATAACACGGGATAGGCCCAATTGATTTTTCGTTTAAAAATGGCGATCGCGCCGAGGTTTTCTTTTAACGCAAAGGGACTTATACAATAAGTGAGGCCCAAGATGTTTTGTTTAAAAGGGGGATTGGGTCTTACACTCTAATAGAGGCCCAAAGTGTTTTGAATGGGTCTTATAGCTCAAGGAGAGGCCCAGATGATTTTTATTTTTAAACGGGCGACGATCGCGCCGTTTACTTGTACAGAGGGACTTATACAATGAGTGAGGCCCAAAAAGTTTTTGTACAAGGGGGGATGGGTCTTACACTCTCTCAAGAGGCCCAAAGAGTTTTGAAAATGATTTATGAGGGTTGAATTAATCCAAAACCCTAATTTGTTTTCAAAATCTATTTAATTGAATAAAAATTCAATTAAAATGATCAAAAATTGTTTAACACATGGAAAACAAATTGTGATCTTGGATTAATGCTTCAAAAATTAAGTATTGACCTACAAAATAATTAGAAAGTATTAAAAGTTGCAAAATCAATGTAGAAAAAATATTTAAAATGCCAAAAACAATCAAAATATTAATTCTTTACAAAAATATCAATTATATGAAATAAATAATATTTTTGGGATTATTTGTGAAAATAAAATATTTTAACATTTTTGTGAATTATTAAAAAAAGAATCAACTCAAAATCATTAAAACTCAGAGAGAAATTAATTTTTGAATCAATTAAACAAAATCACAAAATTCAAATATTTGAATTATTCAAAAATGGCGCCAAGAACACACCAAGAACACGTGCGTGTTCTGGGTTTGGCTGATTTGCGTTTTCCATCCAATCTCACAGAATACGTAATCATATCATGCAATCCACATATCATTATGCTCGCCTCAATCTCAAGATCATGTCTATGTACTTTAATTTCATTTAAATTAAACATACAACAAGAAATCACGAAGAGACCTCAAGAACCCTAATTTCTGCATGAAGGCTAGGATTTTTGATACACGATTCAAACAATGCAATTAATTGAGGGAAAACATTCCATGCATGATTATGAACATATGGCCAAATTATTGTGCGAGGAAATATGCATAGATTGAGAGATGACCAAGCATGTGCTTACCTATAGGTCGTGATAGCAAGTGCAATGTGATTTTTGATTTGGAGGTGTTAAAGATGAGTGGTGATGATCTGAATAGCTTCACTACACCCTATCAATTGTGTTTGGATGGTTGGACTTGATTGAAATTGGCTGGATCATTTTGTGGTACCTCAGCTGCACTTTGGTTAAAACCTTGAGCAACCAGCTGGTGATTTTGTGAAATTGATGTTTCAGAAGTAATCTAAGTGTTTGATCAACTTATATGTGATGTATGTGAGGTGTGTGAGTGATTGGTTTGATTGGAATTGCTCTCAAACTTAAAACCCGATAATGACTTGCCTTAGAAGGTAAAATTGGAGTGAAAGAAGAGATTTTGAGGAAAGCATCTGTTAGATGGCTTTGGTGTACTCAAACTGACCACAATTGAGCTCTATTTATAGTAGAGCAAGTTTGTTTTGCAAGGAATAGTGCATGGCAGCTGGTAAGTAGGTTTGGCCAATGTTGGCAAATGAAAATCCAAGTCTCATCTAGCCATTGACTTGAGGTTAGGGCACAGAGCTTTGGTTCCCTTGGTCTTGGATAAGTCTTGACTGATTTCAGATGAGAATGGCTCAGTCCATGCCACCTTGATGGTTCCATTGAATGCCTCATTCCAAATTTGAAGTCTTGTCCCTATTTTGGCCATTCTAGGTTCAACATGTTATTTCTTGTTCCATGGACTTTGGAGGCTTGGCTCAGTGATTGTCCCCTTTAGATTCAATCCTCTGAGGTGTCCAAGTGGATAGGAGCAATTGAATTTGGGTGATTTTGGCAAATCGACTAAAGTTGCAAATTCTGCCTTGCCTTGACAGATTTCAGCAAGGCAACTTGGCAATGTTGTATCTCATGGTGTAGGTTGAATTTGGCAATGTTCTTGGCCATTTTGGAAAGCTCTTACATGGTACAACAACTGTTTGAACAAGTTTGGTTTTGATCTCTTTTGATTCCAAGTGAAAAATCCCCCTACATTTGGCAAAAAGTGAGGCAGAATCTGACCTAGTGAAAATTTCACTAAGTGTTGGAAAAAGTGACATTTTCACTTTTCAGCCACTTTGATCACTCCATAACTCAAAATCCTTAATGAATTGGAATGACTTGTAGTTGAAGTTTTTGTAGATGATAATGAGGGCTACAAATCCATCTTTGGATGAGAAAAAATGGCCTTGTGGTTTAGGAGTTATGGTCCTCCAAAGTTGGTACCTTTGCCACTTTATTTTTAACTTAGAAAAATTTCTAAGTTTTATGGTTACCCCTTTTACAAGTTATCTCACTTTTCTTGATTTTTCTTGATGAATGATGATTCAAATCATACATTAACATCATTTTAGGGTTAAAAATCCATTTTGGTGAAAAATCTCAAAAAGTCAAAGTTGACTTTTGTGCACAGTTGACTTTTTATCAGATGAATTCCAAACTGTGCAATTCTTCAGGAAATCATGTCCTTGACCTAAATCAAACTTGATGGACATGTTCCATGGGTGTCATAGGGTATATTCAATCATGTATTAGGTTTTGGGAGCATGTCCTGGTCAAAAGTCAAAGTTACAGTTGACTTTTCCCTTAAAACCCTAATTGTGGTGCAGATGGAATTGAGACTTGTTGCTCAAACTTCTTGGATCAATCCATTGTCCCAAATGGATCAATATGGTATATTAGAGACCCTCAAATCATCTCTTGAGGTCTTGGCTCATGGTTTGTCCCAAAAGTCAACTTAGGGGTGAATTAGGTCAAGAAACCCTAATTCCTGATTTTTGATGAAACCCTAATTCCTGATTTTTGATGAATGCATCCCCTGAGGCAAAATTGACTTGATGCATGGGTTCATGAGGTTTCATGAAGTATATTAGGTTATGTTTTGGATCATTGCCTTGTGCCCAGATGAAAATTTCCATCTGGAGGCCCTGGTCGACCAAAACCCTAATTTGGTGACACTGTCGATCTTGAGACTTGATCCACCTAGAAGGGAGCAGCCTTGTGCTTAATCCTTGAAGTGGGAGTCCTTTTTTATCCTTTATGTATGTTTGAGAGGTTTAGACAAGTTGAAGATCATGTCATTCCTTGATTGATCCTTTACCTAAGGCTCTGAGAGGGCTTGAAACCCTAATTTTGATTGTAGTGAATGCTCAACAACCCTTGAGGCATTTGATGAGGCATGATGGTGCATCCATATTGTGATGATGATTGACACAATGATGGGACATCTTAGTGGTCAAAATTTGGGGTATGACATGTTGCTTGTATGAAGAGATAGCATAGAACTTGCAAATTTTGGCCTATTTTGAAACCACTATCGGGTTTTAAAATGTAGACATCTTTAGAAAGTTCTAAAACCACCATTGGATTCCTCGTGAAATTCTAGGTAGGATCCATCGAAATTTCATCCAATTTCATGGAGAAATGAGGGAGATATGATCCTTCTTGCAAATCACTCAAAACTTGATTTTTGCCTTGGCCTGACCTGAAATTTAGCCCACCCTTATGTACATATGGACGGTTTTGATACACGGATGTAGCACCACCCCAGTGGTAGCAGCGCATGTGTGTTTGGTTGGAGGGCGTGGGTTCAACACCCACCCAGACCATTTTTTATTTCCCTCTCATTTTTCTATTTTTCATTTATGATTTTCTTAATTATTCTCAAAATTAATTTCTCTCTCTATTTTAATTATTTTTTATTGGTTATTTTTTTGAAAATTCACAAAAGTATTGAAATATTTTATTCTACAAAAAAATCAAATTTATATTATTTATTTAATATAGTTAGAATTTTTGTAAATAATTTCATTTTATTTATTTTTAAACTTTTTTAAGTGAAATTCTCACCTTGATTTTTCAACTTCAAATGAATTTCAAGCTTTCATGTGACTAAGCATGATTTTTCAAAACATCTTTCAAAATTTACAATTTTTTTTTTAATATATTTGATATTTTATATCATTTATTATTTTATTTTTTTTTGAAAAATTATATTTTTATTTAAAATTAGGGTTTTTCTCTTGATTTTAAATTTTCAAACTTCATTTGAAACACTTTGGGCCTTTTGATAGAGTTTAAGTCCCATCCTTTGTAAATAAACCTTTTTGGGCCTCAGTCATTGTATAAGTCCCGATAAGATCTTGGCGCGATCGCCGTTTTCAAAACAAAAATCATTTGGGCATCCCTTTGGTTGTAAGCCCCATTTTTCTTCTTTTTCAAACACTTTGGGCCTCTAATAGAGTGTAAGACCCAACCCCCTTTGTACATAAATAATTTGGGCCTCAGTCATTGTATAAGTCCCGATACGTGATTTTCAAAATAAACGGTACGGTCACTGTTTTTCATTTGGGCCTCTCCTTGAGCTATAAGTCCCATCTCTTGTATAAAAATAAACTTTTGGGCCTCTAATAGAGTGTAAGACCCATACTTTTTGTAAGTACATTAATTTGGGCCTCAGTCATTGTATAAGTCCCTCTGTGGTGTTCAAAACTACGACGTGATCGTCGCCTTTTCGAAAGAATTCATCTGGGCCTCTCTTTTAGTATAAATCCCAAACTTCCTTTTAAAAAAAACTTTATTTTTTATTTAGATTCAAATTCAAAGCTTTATCAAAACTATCTTCAATTTCTTGAATAACTAACCATGCAGCTGTAGTTACTATGATTGGGCTTGCACAACTATAAGTTCCACTATCTTCTCAACATACTTGTTTATATATATATATATATATATATATATATATATATATATATATATATATATATATATATATATATATATATATATATATATATATATATATATATATATATATATATATATATTTATATATATATATCATCTGTATACATATATATATATATATATATGTGTGTGTGTGTGTGTGTTTATACATACTTGCTTAGAGTTTTCCCCAGTAATTAGGTCTAAGTCTAGATCAAACCAGTGGTTACTCTTTCATAGGAAAATCCAGATACAGTCTTACCTCCTCTTGGGCTTATACAATATGGAACAGAGACATGCATTAATCCCGGTGAAACTTTTCTCAAGACTGTCCTAACTTAGAAATATATGTGTACAAGAAAATTCATTTCCCCAAAGAGGATTAATTCTCGGTGAAACCTCTTATGAATTTCTTCAAACCCTAGAATTGTTCTGCAAAGAAATAACTTATTCTCAGTGAAACCTTTCTTGAACTTTTCTTAGGTTTAGACCCACGGGCTTCCTAAAAGCATCCCTAGCCTCGACTTGGGCTTTGTACAAGGACCCTCAGGCTTCTTAGAAGTTCTTAGCCTCCTCTTGGGCTTAGTACAAGGACCCAAAGACCTCCTACAGGTATAAGACCGAACTTAGTCATCTCTACTAGTTCAATCCTCCAGAGAGTCAGAATTCTAGAACATCTAACCATTCTAGGGTTAATTCTCATCCCTTAAAACCATAGCCTCCTCTTGGGCATCATACAAAGATCATTCTCCAGTTAAGATTCAACCTCTTCATACCAGTAGAGTTGGAAAGGCTCATCTCCTCTTGGATCTCAAAGAAACCCTCAAGTTTCCTAAGAAAACAGGAAAAAACCCTGATCATTCCATCAATCTCCAGCAGAGTTTGTAGCCTTCATAGGTTTTCATACTCAAAGTTTAAACCTTTACCATCAATAAAACCTTAACAGGATCAGAACCCCAGGGCATCTGATATTTCAACTCTTCTTCAATCCTCAACACGAGTTAATTCCCCAATTTGGACCTGTCTCTGGATCTCAATAATCCTCAGCAGAATCTAGCTTCCTCTTAGGCTTCATATAAGAATTTCCCCAACCAGCCTCCTCTTAGGCTTTGTATAATGATTTTTCCTCAGCAGATTCAACCTCAGTCTTGGGCTTTGTACAAGGCAGAAAAAACCTCTCCCCAGTGGATTCAATTTCTTTTTGCCTCAATCTTGGGCTTTATACAAGACAGACAAAGTATTCCCCAGTGGAGTTAATTTCTTTTAGCCTCAATCTTGGGCTTTATACAAGATAGACAAAGTATTCCCGAGTGGAGTCAATTTCTTTTAGCCTCAATCTTGGGCTTTATACAAGACAGACAAAGTATTCCCCGGAAGAGTCAATCTATTTTTAGCCTCAATCTTGGGCTTTGTACAAGACAGATATAATACTCCCCTTGTAGAGTCAATCTTTTAGCTTCAACCTTGGGCTTTGATCAAGGCACACAAAAATCAACATCCCCTCCGAGAAAATCAAGAGTTCTCTCTATAGGAAGACATTTCTTTGTACATCACATATCAAAACAGACAATCAAACAAAACCTAATTCCAGATAACTGATGTAAGTGGCACACTTGTTGATTCAAAAATCCAAGTTGTAGTCCCTCTTTGTCCTAGTAAATCTCTTCTTTCATCTAATTGTTGTAAGTGGCAAGCATCTGGATTATTTACATCCAAGCCAATGTCCCTTTCTTAGCATGGAAGATTCCTAAGGAAAAATGGCATTGCTCTACACTGAGTTAAAGTTTCCTCCTTCAGGACATCTCTCTTATAAAGGAAATTATGGAATTGTTGGATTCCATATATTCCAATTTAAAGTAATTCCCCTTTCTAACTAATCCTTCAAAAAACTATGATAAACAGGTGAGATACCTCCCTTTAGAGATGACAAACTCTCTCTCAGTCAAACCCTTTAGCTTCAATCTTGGGCTTTAAACAAGACACTAAACATCTTTTTCCTCCCATAGAATAGGAGGAACCACGATTGCTCTGATTTCCCAGTTTTCTTTAACGGGAATACGTAGGTATAAGATTGTGAAATCTTAGCGAGCACGCAAACCAAAAACTTTTGGTCCAGTATCTTACCAAAAACAGCAGAAAAACGAAAACAACAAAAGCATTCTCTCAACACTCCCAAAGGAGAAACTTTCCCAACCCATAACAGATAAACACCAAAAAGTATTTAAACATTCCACAGAAGATCTATGGATAACCATATTTACATTGGGTAATTTACAACTTCCCTTTGTATAACCTGACCCCGAACCCCCAATCTCTTAGCATTTGTTAAAGAAAACATTTACGTGCAAGGTTAGTTTTAGATAGCTTCCCTTTCCTTTCCAGCTTCATAGGATAAATAAGAAATCAGAAAGTAGCACCCAATTCTAGCCATTGTGGTAAGGTGGTCGCGTCACCGACAAAAATCACACGCTACAAGAGGCAGTAAATACAGCATGTTACATTCAGAATTGGACTTCAATAAGACCTATTCTGGGTAAGACTCCTTATGAATTGTGGAAGAAAAGAAAACCTAACATTTCATATTTTCATCCTTTTGGATGTATTTGTTTTATGTTGAACACTAAAGAGAATCTTGGCAAGTTTGACTCCAAATCTCAAAAGTGTTTATTGTTAGGATATTCTGAATGCTCTAAAGGCTACAGAATCTATAACACAAAAACACGAATTGTAGAGGAATCAATTCATGTTAGATTCAATGATAAGCTTGACCCTGAAAAGTTAAAGCTAGTTGAAATGTTTGCAGATCTGAAGATCACCTTATAAGAATCTAAAGAAGTAAAAGATTCAAGAGAAGCAGACAAAGATTTAGACTCTCTAGACTCAGATACAACCTTACCAGAAGCTGAAAATAACCCATCTCATCAGAAGAAGAATAGATTAAAGACTTTTCACTCTGAAGAATTGATTCTAGGAGATAAAGTTGATCTAGTCAGAACCCGTTCATCCTTCAGACACTCCGAAGAAACCCTTCTGGGTCTAGTGTCTCTGATAGAGCCAACAACAATTGATGAAGCTCTCAAAGAAAATGAGTGGATTCTGGCCTTGCAAGAAGAACTGAATCAATTCACTAGAAATGATGTCTGGGATCTTGTTCAGAAACCCAAAGGTGTCCACGTCATTGGAACTAAATGGGTGTTTAGAAACAAGTTAGATGAGAAAGGTGAGGTCGTAAGAAACAAAGCACAACTGGTTACACAAGGTTATAGTCAATAAGAAGGGATAGACTATACAAAAACCTTTGCACCAGTTTCCAGGTTAGAATCTATTCGCATTTTAATCTCGTTTGCAGTAAATCATGACATTACTTTATATCAGATGGATGTAAAGAATGCATTTTTAAATGGATATATTTCTGAAGAAGTGTATGTACACCAACCTCCTGGTTTTAAGAGTTCTGAAAACCCAGATTTTGTTTTCAAACTTAAAAAAACGTTATATGGTCTTAAACAGGCTCCTAGAGCTTGGTATGAAAGGCTATGTAACTTTCTTTTGGAAAATGACTTTACCAGAGGAAAAGTGGATACAACACTCTTTTGTAAAACCTTTAAGAATGACATTCTGATCGTTCAAATCTATGTTTATGATATTATATTTGGTTCTGCTAATATTTCCTTGTGCAAGGAATTTTCTAAGTTAATGCAGGCTGAATTTGAAATGATTCTGATGCGAGCTCAGATTCTTTCTGGGAATTCAAATTGATCAAAGATCAGAAGGAACATATATTCATCAGATCAAGTATGCAAAAGAACTTTTGAAGAAATTCAACATGTCAGAAAGTAAACCTGCTAAGACTCCTATGCATCCGACATGCATTCTGGGGAAAGAAGAAGTAAGTAAAAAGGTTTGTCAGAAGCTATATCGTGGTATGATAGGATCTCTTCTGTATTTGACAGCTTCACGTCCAGTTATTCTGTTCAGCGTATGTCTTTGTGCTCGTTTCCAATCAGATCCCAGGGAAACTCGCTTAACTGTTGTTAAGAGAATCCTAAGGTATCTTAAAGGAACAACTAACCATGGCTTGATGTATAAGAAAACATCAGAGTACAAACTTTCTGGTTACGGTGATGCAGATTATGCTGGAGACAGATTAGAAAGAAAGAGTACTTCTAGAAACTGTCAGTTTCTGGGAAGTAACCTCGTCTCATGGGCAAGCAAAAGACAATCAACAATTTCTCTCTCCACTGCAGAAGTAGAATACATATCAGCATCTCTGTACAGTACTTAGATACTCTGGATAAAGAATCAACTTGAAGATTATCAGATACACGAGTGTAACATTCCTATTTTCTATGATAATACTTCTGCCATATGTTTATCTAAGAATCCTATTCTACATTCTAGGGCAAAAAATATTGAAATAAAACATCACTTTTTGCGTGACTATGTTCAGAAGGGTACTTTTCAGTTAAAATTTGTGGATACAGATCACCAGTGGGCTGATATTTTCAAAAAACCCTTGCTGGAGATAGATTCGTATTCATTCTGGAAAACTTATTTATCAAACCTTGTCCAGAATGAGATGATGATATTTTTGATGTGTCAAGCGACCAGAACGTCTGATATAAGATTATGGTGACTAAACAAAGTGTGTCACTATTTGTTTATTGACCTTCTGATTCATGATACTTCTACAAGTTAGAAAATTTCTTGATCAGAAATTAGTCCAGTTAGATACCTCTTGGTATTCTAGACATTGGAAACATCAAAACGTGATCTCTTGAAAATAAACGGCTATGATTATTTGTGACACGTGTCCAAAATCAAATCATATCTACTATTGAAGAGACACCTCGAGCGTTATGATTTTGTGAGACTAGGTTTCAAGTAATTATTACCTATTACTCCCACCTTGTCATAATTATTATATTTTTATAGATATGCACTCTTTCACTTCACACACTACGCTACTCCCACTTCCGACACTTTCATCTTAGAAACCCTAAAACCCTTTTTCGCTCTGAAACCTCATCATCTTCTTACAATGGACACTCAACAACAAAGTGTTTTTGAATTCTCTCAACAACATCAACAAGCAGATTCGACATCAATGACATCATCAACAACTGCTCAATGGGCATCAACTTCTCTCCATCAGTCTCTCTCCACTCTTCAGAAACCTCCGGTAGTTCATATAGTGGACCGCCCTGCTCAAATTCATTTGGCTACTCCATTTTAAGAACTCAATGTTTTAAGTGAATGGCTGGTAGACTTCAAAAATCTAAAGGATAATAGAATAGACTTGATCAAGGATCGTTTCTACGGTCCAATTTACGTAAATCTTGTCAAGGAATTCTGGAGATATGTTAACGCTGATGAACACTTCATTGTTTCAAATGTTAATGAAAACAAGTTCATCATTACTGAGAAATCCATTGCAACACTACTGGGAATGGTAAACTCTAGAGGAAAGAGAATCTACAAGATGAACCATAAATCAAAATTTCTATCTGATGTGGTTTCCCCAACTATTTTTACTCAGTTGTCCAGTGGAGAACCACCCTTTAAAACTATGGATTTATCAACGCAACTTCATGTCTGGCTGAAAATTATTCTGGGATGCATTTATCATAGACCAAATTCAAGTTCTACAGATTTTCTTAACACCGGTCAGAAATTCATGCTTTACTATCTGATGAAATGAGAGAAAATCTGTCTTCCATCAGTTCTATTCAGATATCTCAGAGATTCTGTACTAGAAACAAGACATCAATCCAAGAAGTCTAAGAATTACATCCCTTTTGGAAGATTGATCTCAGATATTCTGGTTGAAAGTGGAATGATTGATCACTTGTCAACTATGCCAGTCACAAATGAATTGAAAGTTATCACTGGAACTCCTCTTAATAGAAAAAATATGAAGAAAATGCAGATTATTGAGGAAATCAGAGTTGAACCAAGCATAGCTACAGATTCAGAAACTCTATAGTCAAAAAGAATGGCATTAGATGGATATCCTCTATTCACTAAACATGATAATCCAGAGGCTATAGAAGCATATATTCAGCTAAAAGGGGAAGAAGGTTATGATATGTCTAAATTCAGTCTTGACGATCTGATGGATCAACCTCCTGATATGATAAAGAAAAGATCCTCCTCCAACACAACTCCTCAAATGAAACCGGCAAAGAGGCAGAAGAAATATCCTGGTGAATCCAGCACAAGGAATATCTCTTTCAAATAATATCCTGAACAACAAAGTAAGTCCCTTGAATCTCCATCTATAACTACATCTGTTTCTATTGATAGAAATTTGTCTTCGTCTCTTTCCATTTCATCACCACCACTTACAACCCAACCATTGTTATCCACCTCTCCACCAATATTTTCCATCATTGTCACCACCTCTCCAACACCCACTTTTAAATCTCCTACTATAGAAACCCCAGTATCTACACCACTTTCATCACAGGCTCTTGAATTCACTTCAGCCCAACCAACTCTTGTCACAACTGCTCCACCATCCCCAATTATTCAAATCACTGAAGAACTTCTCACTGAACATCCTCAAACAACCATCTCAACATCACCAACCCCAATCACTGCTCCACAACCTATTCTTGAATCTTCTTTGAACATTGATACCATCATTCTTGATGACCCTGTTGAAGATTATCAAATCTTAACTGATAATCAAACCTCTAACCCTCCTCCTACCTTAGATGAAGCAATATCAGTTTTTAAGGACGGTGTGGTTACGAAATTCAGGACACTTTCTGATGAATCAAATGCTAGTGAAGACCCCTCTATTTTGGGAGCTTCATGGGATCAATTCAATCAGTGGATGTATTAGGAATTTCAGAAGATTCAAAATCTTTCTGTTAAGACAAAGGGTTATCTGGTTCAACATGTTGAAAAGAGGTTACAAGAGAAGAAGAAAGTTGAAACTAGGGAACTGGCAGAAAGGTTAGCCAAAGAAGAGGCTGAAATATTAGCCAAGGAGGCTGAAAGAAATGTTGCTGAAAACTCCTCTTCTGATCCAATGTTGAAAACTCTGGCTACTCTTCAGAAGGAACATGAGTCATTCAGAGCAAGGATGGACAAGCAAGATGAATTTACTGTCACCATTCAGAATGTTCTTGCTCAGATTCTTCAGAGGCTCCCTCCTCTGTCTCACCCTTAGGCACTTTCTAGGCTACCCCGTAGTTTGTCTTTTGACTGTTTGATTATGGTTTGTTGTACTCCTGGTTTCAAACTTTTTGTTACCCTCTTTTATTATGACAAAAAGGGGGAGTATTAATATGGAAATATTATTTTGATAAATATCCTGTCTCCAATCATAACTCTAACATTCTAACACTTTAAATATCATATATTTTTAGAATGTTTTTCAGGAAAAGTTATTATATTGGTAAAATGACTCTGATATCAATCAGGCTCTGATTTGGTTAATCAAGCTCTGTTATCAGAATGCATCACCACTATAATCAAGCTCTGATATTTTGGATCTATCTAAGATCTCTGCAATCAGGCTCTATATCTCAAATCTTATAAGATTTTGTTAAGTCTTAGATTCAGGGGGAGCTTGACAAAGGGAAGTTTACTTTGAACTTATCTGAGTCAATTCTGATTATCTTCGTACAAAATTGTGATATCAAAATACATTGTTTTCTCATTATCAAAAAGGGGGAGATTGTTAGAACAAGATTTGGTTCTGCAAGATATCTCTTTGTTTTGATAATAATAAAAGTTGTATTTGTGTGAGAACAATTTTGGTACTCTAACGTGTACTTTCTTAAGAATTGACAAACAGGTTCTGACTCTGATAGAGAAAGTTTTGACTCTGATAGAGATTGTGTGCTATGTCACTCTGAAATTCTCAATGGTCGCTTCTACGTCAAGAAGCAAGGTTGCTTCTGATCTACTGTGCATCAGAAAGACTCCAAGAAGACACTATGTTGCTGCTGCAATGTTCTCTTGGATTCTGGCTTTGAATTTAACTATGATACTCATCTTCTGAAGACTAAGTGTTGAAGACTCTGAAGACAAGGATCTGATGAACAGTGTTCTGAAGACTCTGAAGACAAGGTTCTGCTGAACAAGTTCTGAAGACTCTGAAGACTTATGTTTTTTATAACCAAGGTTTCTGAAGAAGGAGTGCTGAAGACTCTGATGACAAGGTTCTGCTGAACAAGTTATGAAGACTCTGCAGACCCAAAGATTCATTCTTCTGATCATGCTTCAATCATATCAACTCAGAAGCCTCTGATGAACAGAAGAAGATGAAACATTTGCGTGGGAAAATAGTACATAGTACATATCAAACACGTTCTTTTCCACTACCATTCCACTACCCTGATTTGGTGGTACAAAGGAAAATTTCAGTGTACGATTTGCATCCCAGCACAATGACATTATTTTAAGTCGCCATTATTTTTGTGATATTAATGATCTGCCCTTCAACGGATCTTTTTCTGGCTATATAAAGACTTGATCATTCAACGAATCATGTGTGAAACTGAGTGTGAAAAAGAGAAATATTCAAAACACTGATTCATATGAAGAAAGAACTCAAGAAATAGAGAAGTACATGAGTGAACAGTAAAGCACCACAATACAATGAAGAAGATTGCTATTACTGTGTAGATTCGCTCTAAGTTAGATTGAGCTAGAAATTGTGTTTATATCAGCTTATGTAAGAAGAAATTATATGTAAACATTTTATTTGATCAAACTGTTGTTTGAATTCCTTAAGGGACCAGTTAGATCAGAAGCCTTAAGAAGAGACAGTTAGTCTGTGTATTGTTAGTCACCAGCAACTGCTAGTGCAGTTGTAATCAGTTTGGTTATAGTGGATTAAGTCCTTGTGTATATGGCAAAATCACCTTGGCGGGTAGACTGGATTAACTTGATATTTTTCAAGTGAACTAGGATATATCGTGTGTCTTTCTCTATTGTTAGTCTATTTGTGACCTTTGTTTGAGTTTCACAAAAAGCTTTCATTTTGAAAACCCAATTCAAACCCACCCTTTCTTGTGTTTTTCTCACACCTTCACCCTTATCAATTAATGGATGGGGTTTGATACACAGATGTATCACCACCCCAATGGTTTAACCTACGCGCCTTGTGTCTTTGAACCTTTAGAACTGGGGTTCGAATCCCCCTTGCCCCAGTTCTTTTTATTTTTTTGGATTTTTTAGTGAATAACACATATAATACTCATCTTCCACCCTTTAGTCACCACGCGCGTGTGGTTGGACTGGTTAGTGTTTTGGTTGGTAAGCGAGATGTCATGGGTTCAACACCCATGGGGACCATTGCCCATTTATTTTTATCACTTCATTTTCTTACTTTTCTTCACATTTTCAAACTATCATAACTTTCTCATTTTTAATCATTTTGAGCCCATTCTTTTTACAAATTGTTCATAATAATGTCTATTTTCTAATTATAAAAAGAAAATACCAAAAATAATTATTTTTCTCATAGTTATGAGTGCTCAAAGTATGTGATGTTTTTAGGGTTTCTTAAAGAACTTCTTGATTCTTTTGAATAATTTCTTGCCTTTCCTTGCTCACAATGACTTGTTTGAACCATATACATCTTGTATGAACCTTAAACGTTGTTGTGAATTTGTACATCCTTATCCTTACTTTATCTTAATCCATTTTTAAGTGTATGTTTGCATGTGAATGAATGATGAACTTTCAAACATACCATTGAATTTTTGCTTAATCATTTGCCTTAACATGTTGATTTTCTTCCATGTTTGCATGATTTCAATATGTTTATGTGCCCTTGTGTTGATCATACCATGTCTATATGCTCCTAAAACATTTGAACTTTGCCTTGAAAATGTTTTCATATACATGTTTATTTATGAACTGTGTAATGTTTCCACTTTATCCAAACCCATGCTTAAACCCTAACATGAATGCTTGATTGTTATCAACTTGTCTTAACGTGTTTAATTGATATCCTTGCCTCAATGTTCAAGTTTTTCTTTCATAAACTTTCACCATGATGAAAACATCTCTTTAAAATACACATCATCTTTCAAATAAACTTTCAAAATTATCTTTTGGTTTCAAAACTCTAAGTCATCTATCCATAGTGTAAGTCCCATTCCCTCAACTTCTTTCAAAATCATCCTCAATACTTCAAATCGTTCATCAAAGTCATATTCTGTTTTCAAAAAAAACCAAAATAAACCTTGGGCCTCTATTAGAGTGTAAGTCCCTCTCCTCCTTTTCAAAACTTTCTTCAATTTCTCAAAGCATTCAATCTTTCAAATCTCTATCTTCAACTTTCATCAAACACAACCCTAGTGGCATTAGAATAAATCTTGAGCATCTTTCAAGAGTATAAGACCCGTTACATTTTCAATTACATTTTTAAACACTTTGGGCCTCTATTAGAGTGTAAGACCCATCAGTTTTCACATTTTTCAAAATCAATTATTTTAACATTTTGGGCATCTGCTTAGAGTGTAAGACCCAACACCTTTATACATAGAATAACTCTTTGGGCCTCTGTCCAGAGTGTAAGACCCACCACCTTTTTTTCAATAAATCTTGGGCCTCTGCTTAGAGTGTAAGACCCAACACCTTTGTGAATAGAATAAAACACATAAATAAAACATTCAACACATCAAACCCTAAGGATATAAAATCTTCCATGAATTAAAACTATCATATCAATGTCTATACTAGTTAATCTTCAATCATGTTTGTTCATATCATGTTAAGTTTCTCTTGACATTTATATCATCCTTAGTTTAGACATAGGTCAAACAATAGGATCCCTTCAATCACAACTTAGTTCAAACAACTAGTTCCTTAGCCTCCTCTTGGGCTTTATCCAAGCATCATTACCTCCTCTTGGGCTTTATCCAAGCACCCTGGCCTCCTCTTGGGCCTTATACAAGCATCATTGCCTCCTCTTGGGCATCATACAAAGATTCTCCCCAGCAAGCTAGCCTCCTCTTGGGCTTCATACAAAGAGACTTGGGAAGTCTAATTCAATTCCCTAACCTCCTCTTGGTCTTCATACAAGGACCCTCAGGCTTCTTAAAAGTATAATTCAAGTCTTAGTCATCTATACAATAAAATCTTTTAGCCTCACCATCCTGGGCTTTGTACAAGATACAATAAACTCTTTTAGCCTTATTCATCCTGGGCTTTGTACATGATACAAATAAAACCCCTAAAAGAGTCAGTCAATTCCTCTGTATTGAGCTAGTATCTTCAAACTTCCTCAATAGTCATTAGCCTTCTCTCAGGCTTTCATACAACATAAACTTCCACAATCAGTCCGCCTCAATCTTGGGCTTTGTACAAGACAGTTGAAACTCCCTAGTTGAGTCAGTTTTCAATCTTTTAACTTCTTATCTTAGGCTTCAATCAAGATACCTAAATGAACTCATCTCCTCATAGATAAGACCTTAAGTTATCTCTGTAGGAAGATATATCGTCTAATCACTACAATTCAAGTCAAACCATCAAAAAAAACTATTTTCTAGATAATTGTTGTAAGTGGAACACTTGTGGATTCAAGATCCAAGCTGGAGTCCCTCATTTATCATGGTCCAAAAACTTTTCTTTCATCTAAATTATTGTAAGTGGCACACTTGTTGATTCTATATCCAAGTTAAGGTCTCTCTTTTAGTTTGTAAAGAATTCATAAAGGAAAAAGTGGCATTGCTTAACACAATAAGTTTAAAAGCTTTCTTCCCTTATGACATCATTCTCAAATGATTGTAGTGAATAGGTGAGGTATCTCCCTTAAAGATGACAATTTGTCAAATCTTTCAAACACTCTTTTAGCTTCATCATCTTGGGCTTTAAACAAGATACAAAACAAACTTTTTCCTCCCATAGATTAGGAGGAACTACGAACGCTCTGATTTCCCCAAGTCTCTTTATGGGAATACGTAGGCATAAGATTGTGAAATCTTAGCGAGCACACTAATATCAAAAACCTTAGGTCTAGGTACCTTCCAAAAACAATAGAAAACCATTAAAAAACAAAAACATTTCCTCAACTTTCACAAGGGAGAACCTTTCCCAAATTAACAGCAAACAAACTTAAGCAACTAAGTGATTCAATAGTAGAAATATATACAATAAAGGCTCCTATAGACTACTATAGATACTCAGGGTGTTAATAGCTTCCCTTTGTATAACCAACCCCTGATTCCAGATCTCTTAGCATTTGTAGGAAAAACACTTGCGAGCAGGGTTAGTTTACGATATCTTCTCCTCCTTTTAAGCATCATATGATAAATTTTAGAAATCAGAAAGTACTACTAAATGCGGTAGTGGTCGCGTCACGAAAACCGAAGCTACACCAAGCTCATAACTTCCTCCTCAAGCAACCATTTTTTTTGCTTCAAAGACCAAATTGAAGATCTTGTTTCACACTTCAACTTTGTCATGGGGCATGGATTCCAAAAAAGCATGGATAAAGAGATATTAGGCCATGAAGGGGAAAGTTCACTAGTTTTTTGAAAGAAAACACTTAGTCAAATTTTCAACAGATTCTGACTATGTCAAGTGACTGACTTTGTGGTCATTTTTCACCATGATCTCAATTGAATCAAGAAACGTTGTCAACATGAAAGTTGTATAGGATGTCTCAAGCTTTCCAAAAATTCCAAGAACACAAATTTATCACACTTGAGTTATGAGTTTCGAAGAGATGAAGTTGACCTCTCCAAACTAAATTCTAGGTCATTTTTGTGGCAAGCTTCATGATCAAATCCAAGCCTAAGCTACATGATCTCGCTTTTCAGGCCATCTTGCTTCTAAATCTCACCATGATCAGAGAATTAAACAAACCTTCGGTTCATTACGCAAGGAATTGAAGCTTTATCCTAGTTTTGATACCATTTATGGAAGTTTTGCATAAAGCACCATAGCCATTCTTGTAAAGGTCACCTTTTGCCAACAACTTGCGCATTGAGCTCCCAACTTGTTTTCCCATATCAAAAGCAATCTCTAATGCTCAGAAGCAACCCCTAAACTTCATAAAAGCATAGATATCTTCCTCATTTCACTCCACCAATTCATCATGACCAAGCATGGTTACTTGTGAAAATTGAAACCAACCTTCCAAACCAGCATCCCAATTGAACTAAACTCCATCTCTGCAGGTTACATAAGCCATTTGAAACCTCTATAAATAGAGGACCAAGCCTCAGAACTTCACAGACCAAGATTTGAATATCAACCTCCATTGTTGCAAAACTTCAAAAGCACCAAACTTGCCAAAACCATCCACAGTCACAAAATACTCAAACCAATTATCCTCACACACCACAAATCATCTACCAAAGCTGTCTAAACTACCCATTTCCTTAGAAAACCTATAAACAATAAAGTCAACCTTTAACACCACATTTGTTGACTTTTTAGCCAAAACAACATAACTCGTTATCCAGACCTTTTCCATTCAATCTAATCATCCAAACATCATCCCTAAACATCACACAAACTGTCCAAACTCTCAAATTGCATCTGTAACACCATCTTCATCAAGATCAAAATCTCATTTTTCACCTTTGCAAGAGGATTCGAGTTGGAGGTTTGAAGTTATTTCAGTGTAAACCAAGTATCCTAAAAGCATTCTAGAGGTTCATAGAAGCTTTTTGAATCATCAACCATCTTCTGGAAGCTGGATTGAAGAGGCATTGGACCTACTCCAATAGGTAAGTCTATAACTTCTACAACTCTATGATGCTTACATCATCTTCATTCATTTGAGTTACCAAATCATTTGTCATAATGTAGAGAGCATTTGCCCCATGCTAATTATTCATGATCATTTTTGTATGTGATTTCATTTTGAATTTTCATGTTAGGGTTCATGCTGGTTCGTGCTTGTTTATTTACAATACGTTGAAAATTAATACAACTAAATAGCACCATTGTGTTCTTTGTGAATTTTTGAGCAACTTTCATTTTTACACCATGAGAAAGTATTAAGAGATGAAGGAGTTGTGATTTTCAAAATTTTGAAAATGGAGGATGAGAGTTCAGTTGGAGAATATGAAGTTTAGTTCAATGCTTAAAATCATGTTGGTGTTTTGTTCATGATGTTTATCAATTCATGCATGTTTGTATGATCAATCATTGCTACTCATTCCAAGGGAGGGACTTCTTGTCATCTTTGTCATTTGCATTTGCATGATTACATCTTCTTGTACATATCTCTCTTGTAATCCTAGAACTTGTTATCCCTTAGGAAGTCTCCCTTAGGATTACCTTCAATTTAGACAATTCAATTAGGGTTTCCCCTTCTGCAAACTCAAAACAACTTTCAATAAAAACCTTAACCATAGGTCATTGATCTCTTTTCAAACTCTTTTCTTAATAAATGCTTCAAGACATCTTAAGCATATTCAAACTCTTTCACAAAGACTAAAAAACACAAACCCAATTCAAATCTTTTGCCACTTTGGATTTTCAACTTTAAAACCTTTTCAAAATGGATTAGACATTAGTCATCTCTAGTTGAGATATAAATCTCCTACCCCATGACATTGTTGAGAAATTTGATTGACTCTTTTTCACTTGAGAGAGGTGTGTGGCATGCTTGTTGATACATCCAAGTTGGAGCCTTTCTCTCAATTTGAAGCAAATATCCCTCTTCCACATATTTGTGGTGGTTTATATGAGTATTCTTCTTAGGATGACAACTTGTCTTTTCAATAAAATCCACCATAACAAACCATTTTCAATTTGTACCCCGAACTACGAGGTTTTGATCCTTTATTTGTACGTAGGCAGAAGACTTTGTGTCTTGCCAAACACAAAAACAATAAAAAATATTTCTCTCATCATCTCCCCAATCAATCCTAATTAGCAAACAACTTTACAATAACACAATACAACAAGAGGTTCCTATAGAGTACTATAGATGCTTAGGGTGCTAATACTTTCCCTTAGTATAACCAACCCCCGAACCTAAGATTCTCTTTTTTGCTTTGTCTTTGCATTGCATGTTTATGGGTTATTCTTTCTTTACCCCTTCCCTTGGATAAATTAAAGATCGGTGGTGATATCTTAAGATTTGTGAAGCCTAGCTAACTCAATAGCTATGTCTCTGATTCTCACTGCGACAGAAATGGCGACTTCACTGGGGACACCCCTAATAGGGTTAAACCTATTTTTCTATTATTTGTGTTATTTGTACATATTTTTATATATTTGTTTGCTATATGTGTGGGTTTCTTTGGGTGATCATATTGTGGTGAGATAAGTCTTAACCCAGACTGAAAGTTCTAGGTTTTTGAACAAATTTTGGGAAAACATAATTGTTATTGCAACAATGAGATCAAGCTAAATAACTCTGCTGAAGACGTGATGTCGAACAAGATGTCTTAACATGCATCTTGACATCCTGGACTGAATGGTTCAAGTTAGTTTTAATCTGCTGCAACACTCAAGGAGAATTTGCTGCATGGATCAAGGACTGAAGCCCAAGGAAGCAGAAGACACTATAAATAGAAGACTTAGACCTAGGTTTCTGTATGCCTTAGTACGGCTATTGTAATCTTGTTTTTCTTGCACAAGAAACAAGGGTTTAGGGTTTTGAGAGTCGTTGGCTTTCTAGGTTGTAAGTCTCCCTTTGTATCAGTTGATACACTGTGGTAGATATATGTGTCGCACAGATCCATAAGCCTTGAGGTATTGGATTGTGTATTGTTCTTGGATGAAGCTTTTAAGAAAATCTGAGTTAGCTTGTCTGTCAAGTATGCTTGACATATTTCTGTATTGATAGGAACGATGAAGAAATCACAGTTGGTGATTGAGGGAAGTGAGTGGGGTATCTCATATAAGGGTTCTAAACGTTTGAGTTTAACCTTGGTAAAGATGTTCATGGGGTAGATGTTAGGGATAAAGTTGTAGACGTGGGAGTTTAACTTTGTAACATTCTACACAATAGTGAAGTCTTCTTCCTGGATTGGTATCCCCCGGATGTAGGTGAGTTTCACCGAACTGGGTTAACAATTACTGTGTTCTTTATCATTCTGCAGATTTACGTTTCTGTTAGGGTTCATGATGAACATGTTGGATCAGATGTCGTGACATTTGTGATGGTACAGTTCTGATATTCAAGGTATCAGTCTGCAGTTGCGCCTCTGAGTTTAAAAGATTATGAAGCATAATGTCTTGACATATGCTAGGATATCTGCTGTCTGCATAGGCCAGAAATTCAATTGGTATCAAAGCAAGCATCCTGTCTGGTTCCGGATGAGATCTTTGGGAGATACTTTCTGGCGTTTAAACAAGGAGGATTTTTGGAGATCAGATCAATCAACTCAAACATACTCAATGATATTAATGGATGAGATGAATGTTCTGGATCGAAGGGAGCAACCCGGATGTTGTTCATGTTGCTGAGGAGATTCTACAACAACTGCAGGAGAAGTGGCTAGTTCTCTTATTGGTGTGTCTTATAATATATTGTGACATCTTATTAGGGCAAGCAGGATCTGTTCCTTGGTGGTTCCACTGCATGTGTTTCTGATGGAAGAGCTCTAGAATTATGAGATTCTGGAGTTGTTACTGAAGACAGTTGGTGGAAGGTCTCAATGGTCGGCCTCTATAATCTTAAAGGTATCTGCATTCTTTTATTCCAGAGTCGGGAGCAATGGAGTGAAGGAAGTTGTGGTCAGATATCTAGTATGTTGACTTAGTACCTGGAAGCTTATTTCTTGGTACAGCTTGGAGTCAGTTGAAGAGGAGATGTGTTGAGGTGTAAAGTTTATCAGGTTCTTGCTCTAGGAGTTTGATAGATGTTTGAACGGCTAGGTTGTCAAAGATACTTGATAATTCTCTCAATTCCACTCATAAAGACATCTATGTCGTGTATCTGGAGTCTTATAGTTACTCTTCTAACTAGAAGGTGTTTCTTTGAAAGACGATTGGAAGAAAGTGGAGGTGATTTATTTTTATCATCCAAAAACAGCAAGGAAGGATTCATCTCTCTTGACCCTAAGAGTGGATCCAATCTGATTGAAGAGTTGTTGAGGTAAATAAGACTTGTTCAGAGAAAGTCTTAGTTACTTGAGTCAAGGGTGGCAGCCTTGGTATCTCAACATTGTCATTGAAGAAGATACTTGCAAAAAGATTGAATACTGTATAAGTGTTCATGACATGATCTGGTGGAGCTCAGCTACAGCAGTGAAGAAGGGTTATCGTACAAGGATTTAAGATCAATTGCTACTTGTGGAATCCACATGTATTTTATTGATTATCCTTGAGATTCAAGATTAAGGATGTTCTGTCAGATGTTATGACATCTTTTCATCAGAGGCTTGGAGAATCATGGGAGGGGGTTCTGCGTTCGCTCAAAAGTCTCCTAGGTGTTGACCTGGGATAATTGGCTTAGCATCTGTTTCCTGGAAAGTATTATGAATGACTTGTCCAGATGGTGATGCTGCTGAAGATGGAGATGGAAGACTATGAAAACATCATAATCTTGATGGTTACAGCTTGGGTCAGTTTATTTCTGATCTAGGTGCTTAGGAGCATAGTGTTTGCTCTAGTTGTGTAGGTCGAGGATAAGTGGCAGTTATCTTTGGCTTTCTTTTGACGGCTCTACTAAGGGAAGTGGCATTCTTTGGTATTGCTATGGGGTAGTCTTGGACTACTTATTTTCTGAAGATTCAGACGTGGCAGGTTTGAAGTCTTTGGAGTTTCAAAGCAGAATGGAGGTTGTCTACTCAAAACTTGGTTGTCGAATCAAGTCTGTGAGAGCATGGAAATCTGTTTCTACAAAGGGATGAGGTTCTTCTAAGTGGCAGAAGGAGGAGTTGAATTCAACAGTTGGATGTCATAATGTTTTGACATCTAGCTTAACATTAGAAGTCTCAGCTGGTGATGTGGCACATCAGCTTAAGATAAGGTGATCTTTAGGAGAATGGGAGTGATGGATTCTTCAAAAAGGTCTATCTCATGCAGTTTACGGGAGCTGTGGATGAGAAGATGTTACATGACTAAGAGGCTTGGTGGATCCAAGATGTCTTGCTATAGGGAAAGTAGTTCATGTGACTTAAAGATCTGATTTCATTAGTAGATCAGGTTGTCTTGTGGGAGTTCAAAAGATAAGTGAGGCCAATCAAAAGGTGGCATTTAATTGGTTTCACAATGTGCGTTCAAGCAGGATGCTTGAAACTGATTACTCTTTTGTTGAAGAGTAGTTAGTTGAAATTATTGAAGGTTCTGGTTCTCTGGGAGCTTGTGGCAGAAGTTCTGGGTTGAGAATGGAAGCATACCTTCTTGGTGGTTGAGAGTTTATTTCTCTCTAGGTTCCTGAAGACTTCTTTGTTCAAGCTGGTGGGTCATTGTTGTGTGAAGATCTTCAGTATGGATTACTATGCTGATAGTGAGTCCAGTAGTGGAGCATATCAAGAACCATGGTGTATGGTGTCTGTGATGTGTGGAAGATGTCCTAACTGATGTTAGAACATCTTTGGGTTAGTTATCCTTGGTGAAGGATTTCAGGTTCTGTGATGAACTGGTTACTTGCATTGTGTCCAAGAAGTATCTACATGATCATCCGGGAGAATGATGGAGTAGAAGGGTCCCTTGGAAGGAGGATGTAAGTATTTGTGAAGAATGAAGTGAATCATGTGGTGATTGCATGGAAGTCTGTTTCCTGAATGCGTTCAGAAGTGGAGATTTACCATAAATCAGAAGTATTCCAGGTTATCATACGCGAGAATGATAGGAATGACTGTCTTGGATTGTGGGGTTTATCTCTATTGCTGGCTAGGTGAGGTCAGTGGAAAATCTTGCATACGACATTGGAGTCCTTGGAGCAAGTCATGCTAGTAGTGGATCAGTTTAGCAGTTGTGAAGTTCTGGAGCATGCATATGATAGCTGACATCGTGGTAATAAACTAAGGGGCCATGTGCGTCTCTTTGAGGAATGTGAAGCATTCTAATTCAATTGGTTTGTGCCTCAAGCAACGGGATATCTATACATGAGAATTCAAGAGGAGTTCGTATGGTGTATAAGATGGTTGTGGAATGAGGGGGATCAATGGGTCTTTGATCTCAAGCCAAGAGTTTGTTATGGTTAGTATACACGTACTCATGGGATGCATGACTTTGATCATGTGTGAGTAATTATTGTTTCTTGTCAGAGGGAACAATAATGAGTTAATGGTTGCGTTCAGCAGGTGTGTTCAATAGAGGGTGCGCTCTTGAAGACATGAAGATGCATCTTATGTTTTCCAGTCATTAGCTTGGGTGTTCAATGGAGGAGCACCAGTTGCCTTAGTCAGGGGGAGAGGCCTCTTGATCTGAGATGAAGTTCCAGTTTGCATTTGTGCGTCAAGCAAACTGAGATGTCAAAATGGCTTGACATTATTGTTGAAGTTCCAGTTTGCATTTATGTGTCAAGCAAACTGAGATGTCAAGGAGGATGTCTTGACATTATTGTTAAAAATCCAATTTGCATTTGTGCGTCAAGCAAACTGAGATGTCAAGGAGGATGTCTTGACATTTGAGTATTGTTGCAAGTTGTGGGAAACTTGGCAATGCATACTTGAATGGTTCTTATTGGATGCTTAAGAATCATTGATGAGTCTGGGAGGATTTATTTTTCTCTGCAGATTGTGTTCACTATATTGTGAAGATTGTATTCAATACTGATATTTTCTTTAACATTGTTGGGTGGGACTTGGTCGAGGACGTCATTGCAGTAAAGAGTGTCTGGAGAATCTCTGACAGTCTAATGACAGAAGTATTTATTTCGTCTTGGGAAGCACTTAGGGTGTATACTTTTCAGAAGGACGTGTAAAGTGTTGTCCTTGAATATACACTCACATGTGTTGGAACTTGTACTTCAAAAAGAATCTGTCCAGAAATGAATAAAGACAAAAAGACTAGGTAGTGGTTGATACGCTTCAAATAAGGGGATCTCGAAATTCATCTTACTCATTACTGTATCTCTCCAGCTGGTGTCTTTATGGCTTACATAAGGTTCTGGGTGAGCACTCTTTGGATCTGGATATACCTTGGTAATACTTGTCAAATTGTGTCTAAAAAGGGGGAGAAATGTTCTGATATTCTCATAAGGATCTCAAGTCTGATAAAGCAACTTATCAAAATTCTCAACAGGATGTTTCAACATTCTAGATCTCAGCTCTCAAATAGACTTTTGTGTCTTGTGATCTGAGTTATGAACACAATTGTAATACCCCAAATTTTGACCACTAAAGTTTCCCATCATTGTGCAAATCATCACCACAATATGGATGTACCTTTATGCTTCATCAGTCTCCCCAAAGATGGGTGAGCATCCACTACAATCAAAATTAGGGTTTCAAGCCCTCTCTGAGCTTTAGACAAAGGCTCAATCAAGAAATGACTTGATTTTCAACTTATCTAATCTCTCAAACATCCTCAAAGGATCAAAAGGACTCCTACTTCAAGGATTAAGCACAAAGCTGCTCCCTTCTAGGTGGATCAAGTCTCCAGATCGACAGTGTCACCAAATTAGGGTTTTGATCACCCAGGGCCTCCAGATGAAAACTTTCATCTGGGCACAAGCCATTGATCCAAAACATAACCTAATATACTTCATGGAACCTTATGAACCCATGCATCAAGTCAATTTTTCCTCAAGGGGATGCATACATCAAAAATCAGGAATTAGGGTTTCTTGACCTAATTCACCCCTAAGTTGACTTTTGGGACAAACCATGAGCCAAGACCTCAAGACATGATTTGAGGGTCTCTAATATACCATATTGATCCATTTGGAACAATGGATTGATCCAAGAAGCTTGAGCAACAAGTCTCAATTTCATCTGCACCACAATTAGGGTTTCGCGAGAAAAGTCAACTGTAACTTTGACTTTTGACCTGGACATGCTCCCAAACCCTAATACATGATTGAATATACCCTATGACACCCATGGAACATGTCCATCAAGTTTGATTTAGGTCAAGGACATGATTTCCTGAAGAATTGCACAGTTTGGAATTCATCTGATAAAAAGTCAACTGTACACAAAAGTCAACTTTGACTTTTTGAGATTTTTCACCAAAATGGATTTTTAACCCTAAAATGATGTTAATGTATGATTTGAATCATCATTCATCAAGAAAAATCAAGAAAAGTGAGATAACTTGTAAAAGGGGTAACCATAAAAACTTAGAAATTTTTCTAAGTTAAAAAATAAAGTGGCAAGGATACCAACTTTGGAGGACCATAACTCCTAAACCACAAGGCCATTTTTTCTCATCCAAAGATGGATTTGTAGCCCTCATTATCATCTACAAAAACTTCAACTACAAGTCATTCCAATTCATTAAGGATTTTGAGTTATGGAGTGATCAAAGTGGCTGAAAAGTGAAAATGTCACTTTTTCCAACACTTAGTGAAATTTTCACTAAGTCAGATTTTGCCTCACTTTTTGCCAAATGTAGGGGGATTTTTCACTTGGAATCAAAAGAGATCAAAACCAAACTTGTTCAAATAGTTGTTGTATCATGTAAGAGCTTTCCAAAATGGCCAAGAACATTGCCAAATTCAACTTACACCATGAGATATGACATTGGCAAGTTACCTTGCTGAAATCTGTCAAGGCAAGGCAGAATTTGCAACTTTGGTCGATTTGCCAAAATCAGCCAAATTCAATTGCTCCTATCCACTTGGACACCTCAGAGGATTGAATCTAAAGGGGACAATCACTGAGCCAAGCCTCCAAAGTCCATGGAACAAGAAATAGCATGTTGAACCTAGAATGGCCAAAATAGGGACAAGACTTCAAATTTGGAATGAGGCATTCAATGGAACCATCAAGGTGACATGGACTGAGCCATTCTCATCTGAAATCAGTCAAGACTTATCCAAGACCAAGGGGACCATAGCTCTGTGCCCTAACCTCTAGTCAATGGCTAGAGGAGACTTGCATTTCCATTGGCCAACATTGAGGAAACACCTGCTGCAGTTGCCATTCACTGTGGATCCCAAAACAAACTTGCTCTACTATAAATAGAGCTCAATTGTGATCAGTTTGAGTACACCAAAGCCATCAAACAGATGCTTTCCTCAAAATCTCTTCTTTCACTCCAATTTTGCCTTCTAAGGCAAGTCACTATCGGGTTTTGAGTTTGAGAGCAATTCCAATCAAATCAATCACTCACGCACCTCACATACATCACATATGAGCTGATCAAACACTTAGATTACTTCTAAAACACCAATTTCACAAAATCACCAGCTGGTTGCTCAAGGTTTTAACCAAAGTGCAACTGAGGTACCACAAAATGATCCAGCCAATTTCAATCAAGTCCAACCATCCAAACACAATCCATAGGGTGTAGGGAAGCTGTTCAGATCATCACAACTCATCTGTAACACCTCCAGATCAAAAATCACTTTGAACTTGCTGTCACGACCTAAAGGTAAGCCTAAACTTGGGCATCTCTCAATCTATGCATATTTCCTCGCACAATAATTTGGCCATATGTTCATAATCATGCATGGAATGTTTTCCCTCAATTAATTGCATTATTTGAATCGTGTATCAAAAATCCTAGCCTTCATGCAGAAATTAGGGTTCTTGAGGTCTCTTCGTGATTTCTTGTTGTATGTTTAATTTAAATGAAATTAATGGATATAGACATGATCGTGAGGTTGAGACGAGCATAATGATATGTGGATTGCATGATATGATTACGTATTCAGTGAGATTGGATAGAAAATGCAAATCTGAGAAACCAAGAACACGTGCATGTTCTTCAGCTTGTTCTTGGCGCCATTTTTAGAAATTCAAATATTTGAATTTTGTGATTTTGTTTAATTGATTCAAAAATTAATTTCTCTCTGAGTTTTAATGATTTTGAGTTGATTCTTTTTTTAATAATTCACAAAAATATTAAAATATTTTATTTTTCCAAAAAAATCCCAAAAATATTATTTATTTCATATAATTGATATTTTTGTAAAGAATTAATATTTTGATTGTTTTTGGCATTTTAAATATTTTTTCTACATTGATTTTGCAACTTTTAATGCTTTCTAATTATTTTGTAGGTCAATACTTAATTTTTGAAGCATTAATCCAAGATCACAATTTGTTTTCCATGTGTTAAACAATTTTTAATCATTTTAATTGAATTTTTATTCAATTAAATACATTTTGAAAACAAATTAGGGTTTTGGATTAATTCAACCCTCATAAATCATTTTCAAAACTTTTTTGGGCCTCTTGAGAGAGTGTAAGACCCATCCCCCCTTGTACAAAAACTTTTTGGGCCTCACTCATTGTATAAGTCCCTCTGTACAAGTAAACGGCGCGATCGTCGCCCGTTTAAAAATAAAAAATCATCTGGGCCTCTCCTTGAGCTATAAGACCCATTCAAAAACACTTTGGGCCTCTATTAGAGTGTAAGACCCAATCCCCCTTTTAACCAAACATCTTGGGCCTCACTTATTGTATAAGTCCCTCTGCGTTAAAAGAAAACCTCGGCGCGATCGTCATTTTTAAACGAAAAATCATTTGGGCCTCTATTAGAGTGTAAGACCCATCCCTTTGTACAGAAAAACATTTTGGGCCCCAGTCACTTGTATAAGTCCCGCTGTACAAAGTCAAACCGTGCGCTCACTGATAAAACCCTGGGTCTCTCCTTGAGCTGTAAGCCCTAAATCTTTCCTTTTCAAAGCACTTTCTCCTTTGATTTTGAATATACTGTTGTTTTCAATCTTTCTTTGTTGAACAACTAACCAAACAGCATGGAAGCACTACAACCGAGTAAGTGGTTATCGCTTTCGTTTACTGCTTTCATATTATAAACTGTATTGTGGGGCTGCTCACTGTAAGTCTCCTTTCATAAACTCATATCTACTGTGTAATAATAGTATAGATATTTCGAGTTTCCCCGGTAGCTACGTCTAGCACTAGGTAGAGCTGTTTCAGTTATTCGTAGAAATAGACGCCTAGATCCCCAATCGGAGCACCAGATACAGTCTTCTCTTCGGCTGTCCTCCTTAGGAATCGTCAAGAAGCTCTACTCCCCAAGATGAATGTATTCTCCGTGAATGGCATCTTTGAGTTTCTTCCAAATTCTCGAACTTTCCTGACTTGATCTATTCCTTGTGGATAGTTTGCCTTGAATGTCTCGGGGTTTGGGTACCCACTACGGTCATAATCTTGGACCTTAACTAAGGAACCCTCTTTAAAAGCTAAAAGTCACTGGATAGTAAACCTCGCACGTTTACCAGTGGTTTTTAACTTTAAAAGAGTTATCTCTCCTAATGGAAAGGAGATGATAGACCCACGGGCTTCTTAAAAGCATCGGCCTCCTCTTGGGCTTCGTACAAGGACCCTACGGCTTCTTAGAAGTATTCACAGCCTCCTCTTAGGCTTCGTATAATGATCTCTTCCTCCGGGAATGATAGCCTCCTCTTGGGCTTCGTACAAGGACCCGTCGGCTTCTTAAAAGTTTCCAGCCTCCTCTTGGGCTTCGTACAAATTGTCCCGACGACCTCCTAGAGGTATAGGAACAGAACCTAGTCATCCTCATAGAACAGTCCTTTCATAGAGTCTACTACTGTTTCTCAAAGCATAGTACAAAAAGGTGAAACTCTAGACACGGACAGTCTAACTTCCTTGAGTCTCAAAGACATTCTCAAGTGACCCCTTCGTTAAATAGGAAGGAAACCCGCAGACTCGGACAGTCTCAATACCCTTTGGATTTCCAGCTTCCTCAAAGAAAAGGAAACAACCCTGATCCTCAGATCTAACCCATGAGTACAGTGATGCTCATATAAGAACTGATTTTCTCTTTCAAAATCAGTATACTGGACCTGTCACTTAACTGACACAGTAACCTTAGCTTTCTCTTGGGCTTTGTACAATGATTCTCCCCAGCGGAGTCAAACAACATTTTAGCCTCTCTCTCGGGCTTCGTACGAGACACATAAAGACTCCCTCATTGAGTCAAACAAACAATAGCCTCCATCTCGGGCTTTGGACGAGACACAAAGACTCCATCGTCGGGTCAAAATCTTTTAGCCTCTCTCTCGGGCTTTGTACGGGACACAAAATAGCCTCCTCTTAGGCTTTGTATAATGATTTTCCTAGCGAAAATTAGCCTCCTCTTAGGCTTTGTATAAGAAAACCACTGGTTGATCCAATTAACCTTTTAGCATCAAAGTTGTGCTTCGTTCACAGTACACAAACATCAACAACTCCTTCCCCTTCATCTAATCGCTGTAAGCGGCAAGCCTCTGGATCATCTACATCCATGCCACTGTCCCTCTTTTAGCATGAGAAATTCCTAAGGAAAGATAGCATTGCTCTACACTGAGTTAAAGTCTTCTCCTTCAGGTTAAAACCCCTTTAAAGGAAATTATGGCATTGCTAGGATCCGCGTATCCCGGTTAAAGTAATTCTCCTTTATAACCAGTCACCCAATAGTTGTGACAGACAAACCCTTCTATAGAGATGACAAATTCTCTCTAAAGTCGAGGTCCTTCAGCTTCACGTCTTAGGCTTTGAACAAGACACAAATAGACCCTTTAGCTTCACGTCTTGGGCTTTGAACAAGACACAAATGGACTTTTCAGCTTCACATCTTGGGCTTTGAACAAGATACAAATCACCTTCAGCTTCACATCTTGGGCTTTGAACAAGATACAAACCACCTTTCGCTTCACGTCTTGGGCTTTGAACAAGACACCAAAAACACCCATTTCCTCCCATAGAATAGGAGGAACTACGAACGCTCTGATTTCCTTGTTTCGGTAAACGGGAATACGTAGGCATAAGGTCGAAAGAAAAGATCTTAGCGAGCACAATCAACAAAAAACCAAAATCCCATATCTCCATCAATCAAAAGCAGTAATTCAAAAGCATCAGTCATAACATCCTAATCCTTGTTCCCCGCCAGAAACCTTCTGCCCAGGTAAAAAGAAAGAAAACAGTATTGGCGAAAATACAAATAACCAGTACAAGGCCCCCCCACATTGATAGCATTCGTAACCTAACAGACCGTTGTTTAAACTCAGTATGCAAGCAGGGTTAATTGGAGACATCTATTTCCCTTCCTTATTCAGCTCACAATAGGATAAAAAATGAATCGACCTGTAGTCAAAGCTCAAACCGCAGAGAGCGACCAGCGCTTAAGAACCGCGTCCAAAATCGCTCGCTACAGAACCGCGTCCACCGTGGGGCCCGTCTTTCTTTTTCCTTTTTTCTCTTCACTTGTGTGAATACCACAGATTGGGGCTTCCGCCGGGGAACCCATTTTCTGTCAGGAACTTAGGATTCTTAGCTTTAAAGGTCTAGGATGTTTAGGACAAATATATATACTGCTTTTCCTAATTGCTATACATGTCTATTTTTCTGCTAATGGGAATGCGGGTGATGTCGTATGTGGAAAGAATGAGTATACACTTAAGATAAGTGATGGCGACGGGGTCGACCATCAACCTCAGTGGAGGCTGACCAACGCAACCCATTCACTCTTATAGCCAATGGGCCGGTTGTTAAGTATGAGAAGCTGAGGAGCCAAACCCTTTCGTAGTGCGGAAACTATCGAAAATGGTTGTTATGCGATACTACCCTCATTTGAGGCTGGTGATCTATTCTCGGTGAATGGCACTTACTCTAAGATTGCTCTACAACTCGTTGGCGATCCACTTGTTGTTTTGCTTTCCTGGGAGGAGCTGATGATAATGAGTACAGGTACAAAAATCACCCTAGTATAAACCTTTGGGGATGGGTAGAGCCTTGACTTCATGACAACGACCCTTTGACCCCATGTTTTTTCTATGTTTTTGTGTGTTGCATTCATGCATTCATTTAATAAAACATTAAAACATTCAAAAAACTTCTCTTCTAGTCTCTCTGTTTTTCAAATCAAACTAAGACTGTGATTGCAAATATCAGAGAAAAAGATTGCATTAATGGATTTCGGTAGAAGGAGAACTCACCAGTATACCTTCAAGGTTCCAAAGCTAGAGGATTTGAGAAAGTTAGCGAGGATGATCGCTAACCCAGAGGCTTTCAGAGCCAAGTACGGAGGTCTGCTACCACTGTTAAGAGTCCATGTGATTGAGGGAATCATGGACGCGCTCATTCAATTCTACGATCCGGTTTATCACTGTTTCACATTCCCGGATTACCAGCTTGCACCAACGCTGGAGGAGTATTCTCACCTGACTGATTTACATATCACTAATCGAGCTCCATTTCCTGGACTGGAAGAAATTCCAAAGAATCAGACTATTGCAAGAGCAATTCATTTAGACTAGTCTGAGGTCAGGACTCACATAACTACTAAGGGTGGCATCCAAGGTTTGCCAGCCCAATTCTTGACAAAGAAAGCTCTGTACTTTGCTAGTATAGGGAACGGGACTTTTTTTGAAAGCGTCTTTGTCTTGCTCACCTACGGGTTATTTTTGTTTCCCAATATCAATAACTTCGTCGATATCAACGCTATTAAGGTTTTTCTCATTGGAAATCCTGTGCCGACTTTGCTTGCAGATGCGTATCATTCTGTACACTTGGGAAATTTGTACAACGGAGGAGAGATCACATGTTGTGTACCTTTGCTCGACAAATGGTTTATATCCCATTTACCTAAGTCTGCTGCTTTTTGGGATTGCAAGAGTGTCTTACGTTGGTCGCAGAAGATCATGTCTCTCATCAACTCTGATATAGATTGGTGTAATAGGATTTATGAGGGAATCAAAATCATTGACCGTTGTGTAAACTTCCCCAACGTACCCCTCATAGGAACTAAAGGAGGAATCAACTACCATCCGATATTGGTTCTTCGTCAATTTGGATACCCGATGAGACACATCCCACTGGGTGTTCATCTGGAAGGTCTTTTCTTCAAGGAAGGAGAAAGTGACAGAGCACTAAAGATGGAAATAGTGCAAGCTTGGAAACATGTTCATAAGAAAGGACGAGAGTCTCTGGGAAACCGGACTGTGTCTCGGTGGAGCCTTATCTCCACTGGGTACAAACTAGAGCTCTCGAGCTAAAGATGCCTTATCCTCGTTACGGAATTCTTCCGCCGAGGGAATCTGTCATGTACTTCATGACGGAAACTGAAAAGCTTCAGGTTACTCTCAACAAAGTTCAAAAGGAAATAAGGTCTTGGAAGAACAAGTACCGCACCCTCGACGTAGAGTGCATCAAAATACAGCAATTACTAAAAGAGAAAGAAGCTCTGATTGAAATTTTGGAGCAACATGCTGTAGAGAATCAAGATGACCAAAGGAATTTGCTCACTCATTTCACTTGGCAAAGGAATGACAACCCGACAACGGCCCCAGAGCCCCGGTTAAAGAAAAGGAAGATATCAGAATCAGCACCCGATTTCTCTTCAGAGAGAACTCGGGACCCATTAGCTTAGGTTTCTGTTTCTGCACTTTGTAATCAACTGTATTTCCATTTCTGTAATCCTTTGGAATTCAATAAAAAGGGGTTTCCCCAGTGTTTGATATTTGCAATCTAATTGTCGAAGTTTGTTTTGATTAAACCAAAAAAAAAACAATTAATATAATCATTGCATTCATCATTCTCACATTGCGTATTCTTCTTCCCTACGAATCTCACGGTTGTGTCTCGATTCTAGAGTCAAACTGTCTCATTCGTATAATACTCGGGCCAATCGTCAGAAAAAGATGGATGATCTTGAGGAAGAGAACAGAGAGTTGAGAGAAGAGCTCGACGCTCTGAGAGAGGATATGAGAAAGCTTCGTAACGACATGCAAGCCATGGCAGAAGCTCAGCTACAAAGAACTGTGATCTCAGAGATCACCTCAATGCCCATAGTGGAAAAGTATGATCCTAGGTATCAGATACCGAAAGATCGTCCTTGGGGCATGCCTGTTAACTATATCCCGGAAGGATATGTTCCGCCGATCACTGAAGATCAGGGAATCGCGACAGAAGCCGTTGGGCCTGAAGGTTACAAACTTCGGGAAAGCGAAGATGCCAGGGGCATACTCAAGACTCCTGAAGGTTACAAACTTCGGGAGGCGCCAAAACTTACTGCCGTAGTCACGGTACCACCCCCTGTGGTGCACACTGTCCCGTAAGGACAGATTCCACAGACACCTTCTGGTAAGAAGGAAACTATGTTTGAAAGAATGGAGGAATTCCAAGAACAGTTCTTGGAAATGCAGAAGGAACTGCAAGCCATTCGCGGTCAGGATCTATTTGGAAAGGACACCGCAGACCTCTGCTTGGTCCCAAATGTGAAAGTCCCGCACAAGTTCCAAGTGCCCGGCTTTGAAAAATACAAGGGTAACTCTTGCCCTTAGAGCCATCTAGTGATGTACGCTCGGCGGATGTCAGCCCAGATGGAGAATCAGGACCTACTGATTCACTACTTCCAAGATAGTTTAACCGGTGCCGCATTAAAATGGTACATGGGTTTAAACCGTGCTACGATTAGCACATTCAGAGATCTTGGTACTGCCTTCGTCCAATAATACAAGTACAATTTGGACATGGCACCCGACAGAGATCAACTCAGATCGATGTCACAAAAGGACAAGGAAACTTTTAAGGAGTATGCTCAAAGGTGGCGTGAAATTGCCGCTCAAATTTGTCCACCTCTTGAGGAAAAAGAGATGACAAAGATCTTCTTAAAGACCTTAAGCTCATTTTACTATGACCGAATGGTTGCCAGTGCGCCCAGTGATTTCACCGAAATGGTCGGCATGGGTGTACGTCTTGAGGAAGTCGTCCGAGAACGACGTTTGGTAAAAGACACTGGATCGACGAGCGGTACTAAAAAATACCGTAGTGCTCTCCCTAAGAAAAAAGAGCAAGATATTGGGAATATCTCTCTCAGAAAGTAAAGGCGGCGTTATCAGCCAGTAGCAGCTGTTACTCCTGCTATCGGCCCCGCGCTTGTTCCTATGTATCAACCTCAGGTTGCATAGAGCCAACCTGACCAACAAAGGACACAACAGCCTCTTCAGCAGGCTCGTCCTCCATATAACAACAACCGTACAACATGGCCACCAGGATTTGATCATGTACCTGTAACGTACGCAGAGCTGTTTCCGTTACTGCTGGCTAAGGGGCACATTCAGACTAAGTCTCCCCTTTCAGTTCTGGAAAATCTGCCTTTTTGGTTTAAAGCGGATCAAACATGCCCTTATCATCAAGGAGGTTCAGGGCATAACATTGAGACTTGTCTCAATTTCAAATCCGACGTGCAAAAGCTTGTTAGGAGCGGGCTCTTATCTTTCAAAGATACGAATCCTAATGTTCTTACGAACCCGCTGCCTCAACATGAGAAAACTGCAGTCAATATGATTGAGAAAGAGACTAACAATGTCTATCAAATTCACGATGTACTCTTATTGGGGACCAATCTGGTCAAGATGCATTGTAGACAGAGTGGATATGGCCATGTGCCACCTCATAACTATCACCAGTGTGATATCTGCTCTAAAGACAACCAAGGATGTTCTGTGGTGCAAGCAGCTCTGTAGGAACAGATGGATCTCGGATGGATCCAAGAGCACCGAGTTCGTTGAGTTAACATGGTCTCTACGAATTCTAACGTCATTCAAAACCACGACATCCGTGCGATGAATGTCAGCTTGGTGGCGATGCACTCAAGGCAAAGCCAGTATCATAATCTGCCAAGACACGATTACAGTTCTTGTCTGACTTACTCGGTAAACAAACAGGGATGCTCTTTCATACAAGAGGCCCTCCAGCGTCAGATGGATCTTGGATGGATCCAAGACTACCATGATAGGAATCCCTATCAAATCAACATGGTTCAGATCTTCGATATTCGCGTGATGAATACCAGCCTGGTAGAGTTACATGCTGAGCAGGTCCGACTCGGATTCTTAATATCACATGACTATCAAAGCTATAAAGTGGGTTGTGAAAATGATCGAGGTTGTACCCTTGTCCAGGAGGCACTTCAGCACTTGTTAAATCACTGGTGGATGCCAGTCTACATGGATGAAGATACTCAGCAGATTAGTATCAGTAACAGGAATCCCACTCGGCGTCAAAGTCAGGATGTCCGATCAGTGGAAGGTAACCTAGTGAGGTTACATTGTATTCAAAGTGGGTGTGGCCAGGTGCCACCACACAACTATGAACGTTACAGCGTTTGTTCAGAAAGTAACCAAGGGTGTTACCTGGTGAGAGCAGCTCTTCAGGGTCAGGTGGACCGTGGAGAAATTCGTCCATATCCGGGTTCTGGACCCATCAACTGGACGCCAAATTACCTTGCCGATCAAGTTGAGGATGTTGTCACCATCTCTGGTCGTCACCAGACCAGGGATGTTTTTGCCATCATCCCTCTATTTGATGAATCTAAAGTTCCCAACCAGGAACGGATCGAGATTACTTATGATGGTTAGAAAAATCAGAAGGTTCCCATAGTCATCTATCTGTCGGGACCACTACCGTATGAATCAACTAAGGCTATCCCTTACAAATACGGTGCAACAATAATCGAGAATGGAAAAGAAATTCCATTACCCTCCGTCGTGAATATTGCAGACATCAGTCGAGTAACACGGAGTGGTCGAATCTTCAACCGAGGGGTTGGAGAATCCAACAAAGAAAAGGAACTTCAAGCAGAAATTCCTGATCCACCCGTCGGTCAATCTAGTAATCCCGACTTTTCAAAAGACAAAGATGAGATGCTAAAGCTCATCCAAAGGAGTGAATACAACATTGTTGATCAACTGTTACAGACTCCTTCACAGATCTCGGTATTATCACTGTTACTCAGTTCAGAAGCCCACAGGGAGGCTCTACAGAAAGTCTTGGAGCAAGCCTTTGTGGAACAGGATGTAACAATCAGACAGTTCGATAGTATTGTCTCTAACATCACTTCCTGCAATAATTTGGGATTTAGTGATGAGGAATTGCCCGAAGAGGGTCGTCGTCATAACATGGCGCTCAACATTACAGTTAACTGCTAGGGCGATGCTTTAGCCAACGTACTGGTAGACACAGGGTCAGCCCTGAATGTTATGCCAAAGTCCACTTTGATGCAATTATCATTCAAGGGCCCTCCGATGAAAGTCAGCGAGGTCGTCGTCAAAGCATTCGACGGATCCAGAAAAATGGTTATCGGCGAAGTTGATCTTCCCATAACTATTGGTCCTCACACTTTCCAAATCACTTTCCAGGTCATGGACATCCGGGCAACATGCAGTTGTTTATTAGGAAGACCTTGGATACATCAGGCTGGAGCGGTTACTTCAACCCTCCACCAAAAGCTAAAGTTCGTCAAGAGCGATCAACTTGTCACGATTTGTGGGGAACAAGCCTTGCTTGTAAGCAACTTATCATCATCTACTGGTATAGAACCCGAAGAGGTTATTGGAACTCAGTTCCAAGCACTATCGGTGAGCAAGGATAATCAGTTCAAAGAAGGAACTTCAATTTCTTCATACAAAGATGCTATCAAAGCGGTCGAGAGTACCGATACGACAGGAGGGGGATGGCTTGTCATTCCTATTGACAATAAAACAAAGAGGGGTCTTGGTTTTTCTGCGACCTGTACCCAGACAGCTGCCAACGATGAAAGTCTTCATCCCCTTCAAAACTTCTTCCACAGTGGAGGTTTTCTTCACCCAGTGTCTCAGACAGTTCATGCTATCAATGAGGAAGATCCCTCTGACACAGATGAAGAATGGAAGTCCTACCTTAACAAGGACGGCTATATGTCTCAGGAAGAGGTGCCTATGCCTTTTTGCTTTCCTACAGAAAGTCCGAGATTTATACCAAGATCAGATGTCGAAATGATCTACGGAGATTGTGATCTGGAAGGATGCTGTGCTCCGCCAAATTCATTAGAGGAAGACACTCTGATGAAAGACAACTTTGATCACAATTACTATGGCCCAATGGATGGCCTGCCAAAGTGGCGGGCTTACCCAGGAGACTTGGGGCAAGAAAGTCAGCCGAAAAATGAAACTCAGCTGACCATCATTGAACAGAATACCTGTATCCCCACCATGTCATGGGATCAACATTCAGGTCATTCAGAAACTACTCAACATGAAGATGAATTCGCAACGATTGCAGGACTTGAATTCATCAACTATGCTTTTCCCGAGGTCAACGTCATCGAGAGGGATGACTCCTCCAATTCCAAAGAAGTTTGGGACACTCTGGGAGAACCAAGTGGAAAATATGACTTTATGGTCAAGTACACTGCTCCCGAAAGCTCTCGTATCAGGTTTGAAGACATCCAGCCAACTGGATGGGGAGATACAGCTGAGAGCACCAATGCTATGCAAAATGCAACAGAGGAATCCTCCTACGACAATTCTGCCTAGGAAACAGATTCCAATGATCCTACTCCACCAGAAATCAGCGTTATTTTTGAAGACAAATCAAGGAAAGTGCCAGACTTTGTGATTCACCGAGGAGTTCGCCGCCAATGGGTTGCTGTCGATGTTTCGAAGGTCGTTCGCCAGTCAAAGTAATTGCCATCTTTAAGCCTTTCACCCTGCCCAGGTAAAACGGATGTTTTGATAGGGCTCGCTTTCTGTAAATTTCCCTCTTCGCTTTGCCCAAAGCGACAGAGTTTTGTTTTATAGGGCTGTAGTTTCAAGAACCGACTTGTGCATTAATAAAATAACGTCGTTCTGTAATTTCCGCATTATTGCTGTTTTCTCTTTTTTCTTTTTCTCAGAAAATGGTAATCCTAAAAAAAAACATTCAATAATAAAAACAAGCAGTAAAATCAAAACACTGTACACACTTATGTTTTCTCTATCTCTTCTAAACACGAATCATCACGTCATGCAGATTGCTTGTTTTATACCCCGTTGAAACATACGATCCGATGCCTTCTCCCAACTTTGAGTTCCCGTTATTCGAGGCTGAAGAAGAAAATGACAACCAAATTCCAGAAGAGATCTCCCGACTACTCAGACAAGAGGAAAGGTCCATTGAACCTCACAAAGAGCCGTTGGAAACGGTAAACTTGGGTTCAGAAAAAAAGAGAAAAGAAATCAGGGTTGGAGCACTGCTCAATCCAACTGCCAGAGAAGATCTGATAAAGCTTCTCAAAGAATTCCCCGATGTATTCGCTTGGTCCTATCAGGATATGCCAGGGTTGGATACCAGCATCGTGGAACATCACTTACCGTTGAGATCAGAATGTCCGCCAGTAAAGCAAAGGTTGAGACGCACTCACCCGGACATGGCCATCCAAATCAAGGAGGAGATACAGAAATAGATCGACGCGGGTTTCCTCGCTACATCTGAATATCCTCAATGGTTAGCCAACATCGTACCCGTTCCCAAAAAGGACGGAAAGGTCAGAATGTGTGTTGATTACAAAGATCTGAACAAGGCAAGTCCAAAGGACGACTTTCCTTTACCACACATTGACATGCTGGTAGACAGTACAGCAAAGTTCAAAGTTTTCTCCTTCATGGATGGATTCTCGGGCTATAACAAGATCAAAATGGCGCCGAAAGACATGGATAAAACTTCGTTCATTACCCCATGGGGTACCTTTTGTTACAAGGTAATGTCGTTCGGTTTGAAGAATGCCGGGGAAACCTATCAAAGGGCCATGACTACTCTGTTTCATGACATGATACACAAGGAAATCGAAGTGTATGTCGATGATATGATTGCAAAATCAAAAACAGAGAGTGAGCACGTCGAACATCTGTCAAAATTGTTCGAACGTCTAAGAAAATTCAAGCTCCGCTTGAATCCCAACAAGTGCACCTTCGGTGTCCGTTCGGGGAAATTACTAGGGTTCATTGCCAGCCAGAAAGGAATTGAAGTTGATCCTGACAAGGTCAAAGCCATTCAAGAAATGCCTTCTCCGAAAACTGAAAAACAAGTCAGAGGATTCCTGGGACGTTTGAACTACATCTCCAGATTCATATTCCTCATGACCGCGACATGCGCGCCGATCTTCAAGTTACTAAAAAAGAACCAGGATTACGTTTGGTCAGAAGATTGCCAAACCGCCTTCGACAGTATTAAGGAATATTTGTTGAATCCTCCGATTCTATCACCTCCAGTGGAAGGAAGACCACTGATCATTTACCTCACAGTCCTAGAGGAATCAATGGGATGTGTACTTGGCCAACAAGACGAAACCAAAAGGAAAGAGTCTGCCATCTACTATCTAAGCAAGAAATTCACCGACTGCGAGACTCGGTACACAATGCTTGAGAAAACTTGTTGCGCTTTGGCTTGGGCAGCCAAACGTCTTCGCCAGTACATGATTCGTTATACTACTTGGTTGGTCTCCGAAATGGATCCAATCAAGTACGTTTTCGAAAAACCTGCTCTCACGGGAAGGATTGCCCGTTGGCAGATGTTACTATCAGAATATGACATAGAGTACCACGCTCAGAAAGCCGTTAAAGGAAGTATTTTAGCCGATCATTTGGCTCATCAACCGATTGACAATCAAGAATCAATCGGGTTTGACTTCCCAGACGAAGATGTCATGTATCTAAAAATGAAAGATTGCGATGAACCGCTACCCAGTGAAGGGCCAGAACCAGGTTCCCAATGGGGACTTATCTTTGACGGAGCAGTCAATCATTATGGAAATGGAATTGGGGCAATCATTGTTACCCCTCAGGGTACCCACATTCCTTTCACTGCCAGACTTACGTTCAAATGTACGAACAACGAGGCCGAATACGAAGCTTGTATTATGGGTCTCGAAGAAGCGATTGATTTAAGGATCAAAAACTTGGACGTATACGGCTATTCAGCCTTTTTTGTCAATCAGATAAAAGGAGATTGGAACACATACCAATCAAGACTGATTCCTTACAAAGACTACGCAAGAAGGTTGTTACCCTTCTTCAACAGAGTCGACTTTCATCACATCCCTCGTGATGAGAATCACATGGCTGATGCATTAGCCACTCTCTCTTCCATGATTAGTGTAGGTCGATGGAATGACATAACTAAGATCGACATCATGCGCCTTGAACGGCCCGCTTACATCTTCGCGATTGAAGCAGTCATAGACGACAGACCTTGGTATCACGATATCAAATGCTTCCTTCAGAAACAAGGATACCCACCTGGGGCATCCAGAAAAGACAGGAAAACTCTCAGAAGATTGGCTGGAAACTTCTTCCTGAGCGGTGACACTCTCTATAAGAGAAATTTTGACATGGTCTTGCTCCGATGTGTGGGCAGACCAGAAGCAGACATGCTCATGAAACAAATTCATGAAGGATCCTTTGGCACTCATGCCAACGGACACACAATGGCGAGAAAAATTCTCAGGGCCGGGTACTATTGGTTGACAATGGAATCCGACTGCTACAAGTACATGAGGAGGTGTTACAAGTGTCAGATATACTCCGACAAAATTCATGTACCGCCATCACATCTCAAAGTTCTTTCTTCCCCATGGCTTTTTTCCATATGGGGAATCGACATGATTGGCATGATTGAGCCCAAGGCTTCAAATGGACATCGGTTCATCCTGGTAGCCATTGACTATTTCACCAAGTGGGTCGAAGCAGCGTCATTCGCCAATGTAACCCGACAAATGGTGGTCCGATTTATCAAAAACAATATCATCTGCCGTTATGGTGTTCCAAGAGAGATCATTACTGATAATGGATCTAACTTGAACAATAAGATGATGAAAGAGTTGTGTACAGAGTTCAGGATCGAACACCATAACTCATCTCCCTACCGACCCAAGATGAACGGAGCGGTAGAAGCGGCTAACAAGAACATCAAGAAGATCGCTCAAAAGATGGTTGTAACCTATAAAGATTGGCACGAAATGCTACCCTTTGCTCTTCACGGTTATCGAACATCTATCCGCACTTCAACAGGGGCAACCCCTTTCTCTCCAGTATATGGCATGGAGGCAGTTCTCCCCATAGAAGTAGAGATCCCATCAATCCGGGTATTGATGGAAGCTAAGCTCACCGAAGCTGAATGGTGCCAAAGTCGACACGACGAATTGAATTTGATCGAGGAAAAACGAATCACGGCACTATGCCATGGTCAGTTGTATCAACAGAGAATGAAGAGGGCGTTCGACAAAAAGGTCCGACCTTATGTTTTCAGAAAAGGAGACCTCGTGCTCAAGAAGATACAATCATTTCTCACTGACTCTCGGGGCAAATGGACCCCAAATTATGATGGCCCCTATATGGTCACGAAAGCTTTCTCAGGCGGCGCCTTGAGACTTGCAACCATGGATGGAGAGGAATTTGCCTACCCCACGAATGTTGATGTAGTCAAGAAATACTTCGCCTAAACTAAAAAAAAACGTCTCGGTGGATTGAAAACCCGAAAGGGCGGTCCAGGCAAAAGTTAGAGACATGAAAAAAAAATCATCCCGATGGATTGGAAATCTCATAGTACAATCCAGGCAAAAGTTAGGGATAATGGCAAGTAACTATGTTCAACAGAGGCAAGTCCCTCAGCAGCAGTTGCATCATCTATCGGAGGAAATCTCCAGTCAAAGGTCATCTTCGACGGAAGCTCAGGATGTCCCGAACTCAAAGTTGGTAGAAGGATAATGGTCGTTATGTTTCAACGTAGCCCTTTTCCCTGTAAATTACCATTTTCTAACTTTGTATATACTCTTTGGAATCACGCGTTTGGCTGATCTCCATCTTATCAATAAAATTTGAGCCCTTGTGCTTTTGTTTGTAATTCTTTACTTGTTTTAGCTTTACAGAATGACGTTGTTTAAACTTAATCAGCGATTCTTGAAGTGAAACAAAAATAAATTTACTTGTTAAACTTTTTCTACTTTTAAATTAAAGATGGCATTTCTTTTGACTGTTGAACATCAGAAGAAGATCGATCGCTTCTCCCGAAGTAAGCGAACTTCAAAGTGCAAAATCAAAGTACTCCTTCTAAGCCAGTACGCCTGAATGAAGGGACCAATTGTGTCAGAGACCTTGTTTCGTCTGACACACCTCAGTCGAGTTCTTATCTCCTAAGCCCGATCAATGATATTCCCCGCAGGGACTATCTCTCCTAAGCAAGGTGGAATTGCTATGCTGAACCAGCGATATTTCTACACACCCCACGATGGCCGAGTATCCAGTCATGTTCATCTTTTAGTTTGTATGCCGCGTCAGTTTTGTCAGCATAAACATACATACATCATGCATTATCGATTTGCATTCATATTTCATATTGCATCACTATCACTTGAGTCGGTCTTATCCTGCCGTGATAACCGTCCTCTCATTCGAGTTTGCCAGTTCTTGCCTCGTCAGGAAGTATTATGGCCGATCAAACTCGTCTCTAGTGTATCTTTAGTTCAGAGTCGGCAATCGACCACTTTGATAATTTGAACCTCTGAAAAGCCAGAGAAAACGTTCAGCAGATGTCACTCTTCGCCATTGAAGATGATGTCCTTGTTTTCCCGGATTAAGGAAAATCCACAGAGAAAGCCTCCTAACCAGAGATTTGGCAATACAGCTGCCATTCTCCAAAAAACCCTGCTGATGAAAAAGTCATCGGCACCTCAAAATTGGACCCCATCATATGGTATTTCTCCGGGAAGATCCCGAGAAAAGTATGATGTAAGATCCCAAGCGACAGTAGTCTCTCAAGAGACCTGCTTTCCCCCAGTAGAGACAAATGGCGTCTCCAACAGAGAAGTTTGTACAACTCTACAACTCAGACGACTGGGTTCCCCAGCAAGTATGACATCAAAAATTTTTCCATCAAATTGCATCTCCCCAGGAAAATTCGGCGAGAAGTTTGAGGGAAAGCCGCTACGCATAGCATCCCTTGTCAATAAAGTTTATTGACAAAAGAAACTAAGACCAGTTCCTCGGTAGGAAACCAGGATCGAGGGGAAGTTTAAAACAAAAACTAAGACCAGTTCCTTGGTAGGAAACCAGGATCGAGGGGAAGTTTAAATCAGAAACTAAGACCAGTTCCTCGGTAGGAAACCAGGATCGAGGGGAAGTTTAAAACAGAAACTAAGACCAGTTCCTTGGTAGGAAACCAGGATCGAGGGGAAGTTTAAATCAGAAACTAAGACCAGTTCCTTGGTATGAAACCAGGATCGAGGGGAAGTTTACAACAGAAACTAAGACTAGTTCCTCGGTAGAAAACCAGGATCGAGGGGAAGTTTACCTTTTCTAAGCATCATTGCTTGGCAAAAGAAGATGAGTGCGCAAGCTACCATTCATAACCACCATCAAAATTTCGGGTATTCCGATATTTAATCCTCTTGCACCTCGAATGCCCGAATACCTTCGTCATTCACACCTTCGTGTCCAAGAAGATTAAATAGGGGCATCTGTAATACCCCAAATTTTGACCACTAAAGTTTCCCATCATTGTGCAAATCATCACCACAATATGGATGTACCTTTATGCTTCATCAGTCTCCCCAAAGATGGGTGAGCATCCACTAAAATCAAAATTAGGGTTTCAAGCCCTCTCTGAGCTTTAGACAAAGGCTCAATCAAGAAATGACTTGATTTTCAACTTGTCTAATCTCTCAAACATCCTCAAAGGATCAAAAGGACTCCTACTTCAAGGATTAAGCACAAAGTTGCTCCCTTCTAGGTGGATCAAGTCTCCAGATCGACAGTGTCACCAAATTAGGGTTTTGATCACCCAGGGCCTCCAGATGAAAAATTTCATCTGGGCAAAAGCCATTGATCCAAAACAAAACCTAATATACTTCATGTAACCTCATGAACCCATGCATCAAGTCAATTTTGCCTCAAGGGGATGCATACATCAAAAATCAGGAATTAGGGTTTCTTGACCTAATTCACCCCTAAGTTGACTTTTGGGACAAACCATGAGCCAAGACCTCAAGACATGATTTGAGGGTCTCTAATATACCATATTGATCCATTTGGAACAATGGATTGATCCAAGAAGCTTGAGCAACAAGTTTCAATTTCATCTGCACCACAATTAGGGTTTCGCGAGAAAAATCAACTGTAACTTTGACTTTTGACCTGGACATGCTCCCAAACCCTAATACATGATTGAATATACCCTATGACACCCATGGAACATGTCCATTAAGTTTGATTTAGGTCAAGGACATGATTTCCTGAAGAATTGCACAGTTTGGAATTCATCTGATAAAAAGTCAACTGTGCACAAAAGTCAACTTTGACTTTTTGAGATTTTTCACCAAAATGGATTTTTAACCCTAAAATGATGTTAATGTATGATTTGAATCATCATTCATCAAGAAAAATCAAGAAAAGTGAGATAACTTGTAAAAGGGGTAACCATAAAAACTTAGAAATTTTTCTAAGTTAAAAAATAAAGTGGCAAGGATACCAACTTTGGAGGACCATAACTCCTAAACCACAAGGCCATTTTTTCTCATCCAAATATGGATTTGTAGCCCTCATTATCAATTACAAAAACTTCAACTACAAGTCATTCCAATTCATTAAGGATTTTGAGTTATGGAGTGATCAAAGTGGCTGAAAAGTGAAAATGTCACTTTTTCCAACACTTAGTGAAATTTTCACTAAGTCAGATTTTGCCTCACTTTTTGCCAAATGTAGGGGGATTTTTCACTTGGAATCAAAAGAGATCAAAACCAAACTTGTTCAAACAGTTGTTGTATCATGTAAGAGCTTTCCAAGATGGCCAAGAACATTGCCAAATTCAACTTACACCATGAGATATGACATTGGCAAGTTACCTTGCTGAAATCTGTCAAGGCAAGGCAGAATTTGCAACTTTGGTCGATTTGCCAAAATCAGCCAAATTCAATTGCTCCTATCCACTTGGACACCTCAGAGGATTGAATCTAAAGGGGACAATCACTGAGCCAAGCCTCCAAAGTCCATGGAACAAGAAATAGCATGTTGAACCTAGAATGGCCAAAATAGGGACAAGACTTCAAATTTGGAATGAGGCATTCAATGGAACTATCAAGGTGACATGGACTGAGCCATTCTCATCTGAAATCAGTCAAGACTTATCCAAGACCAAGGGGACCATAGCTCTGTGCCCTAACCTCTAGTCAATGGCTAGAGGAGACTTGCATTTCCATTTGCCAACATTGAGGAAACACCTGCTGCAGTTGCCATTCACTGTGGATCCCAAAACAAACTTGCTCTACTATAAATAGAGCTCAATTGTGATCAGTTTGAGTACACCAATGCCATCAAACAGATGCTTTCCTCAAAATCTCTTCTTTCACTCCAATTTTGCCTTCTAAGGCAAGTCACTATCGGGTTTTGAGTTTGAGAGCAATTCCAATCAAACCAATCACTCACGCACCTCACATACATCACATATGAGCTGATCAAACACTTAGATTACTTCTAAAACACCAATTTCACAAAATCACCAGCTGGTTGCTCAAGGTTTTAACCAAAGTGCAGCTGAGGTACCACAAAATGATCCAGCCAATTTCAATCAAGTCCAACCATCCAAACACAATCCATAGGGTGTAGGGAAGCTGTTCAGATCATCACAACTCATCTGTAACACCTCCAGATCAAAAATCACTTTGAACTTGCTGTCACGACCTAAAGGTAAGCCTAAACTTGGGCATCTCTCAATCTATGCATATTTCCTCGCACAATAATTTGGCCATATGTTCATAATCATGCATGGAATGTTTTCCCTCAATTAATTGCATTGTTTGAATCGTGTATCAAAAATCCTAGCCTTCATGCAGAAATTAGGGTTCTTGAGGTCTCTTCGTGATTTCTTGTTGTATGTTTAATTTAAATGAAATTAATGGATATAGACATGATCGTGAGGTTGAGACGAGCATAATGATATGTGGATTGCATGATATGATTACGTATTCAGTGAGATTGGATAGAAAATGCAAATCTGAGAAACCAAGAACACGCGCGTGTTCTTCAGCTTATTCTTGGCGCCATTTTTAGAAATTCAAATATTTGAATTTTGTGATTTTGTTTAATTGATTCAAAAATTAATTTCTCTCTGAGTTTTAATGATTTTGAGTTTATTCTTTTTTTAATAATTCACAAAAATATTAAAATATTTTATTTTTCCAAACAAATCCCAAAAATATTATTTATTTCATATAATTGATATTTTTGTAAAGAATTAATATTTTGATTGTTTTTGGCATTTTAAATATTTTTTCTACATTGATTTTGCAACTTTTAATGCTTTCTAATTATTTTGTAGGTCAATACTTAATTTTTGAAGCATTAATACAAGATCACAATTTGTTTTCCATGTGTTAAACAATTTTTTATCATTTTAATTGAATTTTTATTCAATTAAATACATTTTGAAAACAAATTAGGGTTTTGGATTAATTCAACCCTCATAAATCATTTTCAAAACTTTTTTGGGCCTCTTGAGAGAGTGTAAGACCCATCCCACCTTGTACAAAAACTTTTTGGGCCTCACTCATTGTTTAAGTCCCTCTGTACAAGTAAACGGCGCGATCGTCGCCCGTTTAAAAATAAAAAATCATCTGGGCCTCTCCTTGAGCTATAAGACCCATTCAAAAACACTTTGAGCCTCTATTAGAGTGTAAGACCCAATCCCCCTTTTAACCAAACATCTTGGGCCACACTTATTGTATAAGTCCCTCTGCGTTAAAAGAAAACCTCGGCGCGATCGCCATTTTTAAACGAAAAATCATTTGGGCCTACCCCGTGTTATAAGCCCCACTTTTTTTTTCTCTCTAAACTTTTTTGGGCCTCTATTAGAGTGTAAGACCCATCCCTTTGTACAGAAAACCATTTTGGGCCCCATTCACTTGTATAAGTCCCGCTGTACAAAGTCAAACAGTGCGCTCACTGATAAAACCCTGGGCCTCTCCTTGAGCTGTAAGCCCCAAATCTTTCCTTTTCAAAGCACTTTCTCCTTTGATTTTGAATATACTGTTGTTTTCAATCTTTCTTTGTTGAACAACTAACCAAACAGCATGGAAGCACTACAACCGAGAAAGTGGTTATCGCTTTTGTTTACTGCTTTCATATTATAAACTGTATTGTGGGGCTGCTCACTGTAAGTGTCCTTTCATAAAGTCATATCTACTGTGTAATAATAGTATAGATATTTCGAGTTTCCCCGGCAGCTACGTCTAGCACTAGGTAGAGCCGTTTCAGTTATTCGTAGAAATAGATGCCTAGATCCCCAATAGGAGCACCAGATACAGTCTTCTCTTCGGCTGTCCTCCTTAGGAATCGTCAAGAAGCTCTACTCCCCAAGATGAATGTATTCTCCGTGAATGGCATCTTTGAGTTTCTTCCAAATTCTCGAACTTTCCTGACTTGATCTATTCCTTGTGGATAGTTTGCCTTGAATGTCTCGGGGTTTGGGTACCCACTACGGTCATAATCTTGGACCTTAACTAAGGAACCCTCTTTAAAAGCTAAAAGTCGCTGGATAGTAAACCCCGCACGTTTACCAGTGGTTTTTATCTTTAAAAGAGTTATCTCTCCTAATGGAAAGGAGATGATAGACCCACGGGCTTCTTAAAAGCATCGGCCTCCTCTTGGGCTTCGTACAAGGACCCTACGGCTTCTTAGAAGTATTCACAGCCTCCTCTTAGGCTTCGTATAATGATCTATTCCTCCGGGAATGATAGCCTCCTCTTGGGCTTCGTACAAGGACATGTCGGCTTCTTAAAAGTTTCCAGCCTCCTCTTGGGCTTCGTACAAATTGTCCCGACGACCTCCTAGAGGTATAGGAACAGAACCTAGTTATCCTCATAGAACAGTCCTTTCATAGAGTCTACTACTGTTTCTCAAAGCATAGTACAAAAAGGTGAAACTCTAGACACGGACAGTCTAACTTCCTTGAGTCTCAAAGACATTCTCAAGTGACCCCTTCGTTAAATAGGAAGGAAACCCGCAGACTCGGACAGTCTCAATACCCTTTGGATTTCCAGCTTCCTCAAAGAAAAGGAAACAACCCTGATCCTCAGATCTAACCCATGAGTACAGTGATGCTCATATAAGAACTGATTTTCTCTTTCAAAATCAGTTTACTGGACCTGTCACTTAACTGACACAGTAACCTTAGCTTTCTCTTAGGCTTTGTACAATGATTCTCCCCAGCGGAGTCAAACAACGTTTTAGCCTCTCTCTCGGGCTTCGTACGAGACACATAAAGACTCCCTCGTTGAGTCAAACAAACAATAGCCTCCATCTCGGGCTTTGTACGAGACACAAAGACTCCATCGTCGGGTCAAAATCTTTTAGCCTCTCTCTCGGGCTTTGTACGGGACACAAAATAGCCTCCTCTTAGGCTTTGTATAATGATTTTCCTAGCAGAAATTAGCCTCCTCTTAAGCTTTGTATAAGAAAACCACTGGTTGATCCAATTAACCTTTTAGCATCAAAGCTGTGCTTCGTTCACAGTACACAAACATCAACAACTCCTTCCCCTTCATCTAATCGTTGTAAGCGGCAAGCCTCTGGATCATCTACATCCATGGCACTGTCCCTCTTTTAGCATGAGAAATTCCTAAGGAAAGATAGCATTGCTCTACACTGAGTTAAAGTCTTCTCCTTCAGGTTAAAACCCCCTTTAAAGGAAATTATGGCATTGCTAGGATCCGCGTATCCCGGTTAAAGTAATTCTCCTTTATAACCAGTCACCCAATAGTTATGACAGACAAACCCTTCTTTAGAGATGACAAATTCTCTCTAAAGTCGAGGTCCTTCAGCTTCACGTCTTGGGCTTTGAACAAGACACAAATAGACCCTTTAGCTTCACGTCTTGGGCTTTGAACAAGACAAGACACAAATAGACTTTTCAGCTTCACATCTTGGGTTTTGAACAAGATACAAATCACCTTCAGCTTCACATCTTGGGCTTTGAACAAGATACAAACCACCTTTCGCTTCACGTCTTGGGCTTTGAACAAGACACCAAAAACACCCATTTCCTCCCATAGAATAGGAGGAACTACGAACGCTCTGATTTCCTTGTTTCGGTAAACGGGAATACGTAGGCATAAGGTCGAAAGAAAAGATCTTAGCGAGCACAATCAACAAAAAACCAAAATCCCATATCTCCATCAATCAAAAGCAGTAATTCAAAAGCATCAGTCCTAACATCCTAATCCTTGTTCCCCGCCAGAAACCTTCTGCCCAGGTAAAAAGAAAGAAAACAGTATTGGCGAAAATACAAATAACCAGTACAAGGCCCCCCACATTGATAGCATTCGTAACCTAATAGACCGCTGTTTAAACTCAGTATGCAAGCAGGGTTAATTGGAGACATCTATTTCCCTTCCTTATTCAGCTCACAATAGGATAAAAAATGAATCGACCTGTAGTCAAAGCTCAAACCGCAGAGAGCGACTAGCGCTTAAGAACCGCGTCCAAAATCGCTCGCTACAACAGTCATGTCCTGTGTTCTGACTTACCCAAGGAAGTACTTTGCTACTAAGGGTATTGCTACTGCTTTTTCCTAATGGTTTTCTTACGCCTCTTAAGAGGAAGATTTATCCTTTCGTGACAAGTATTGGTTCATGGGTTGAGGGGGAGCGTCTTGCATCTTCTTTCTCATGTACTCCATCACGGGTAATGTATAGGTCACTGCATGCACCATCAATCTGGAGCTTACCTTGCATATGTGTTATAGCCAAAATTTGCCAAAAAGGTGGAGATTGAAAGCTCTAGGTTTTTGAACAAATTTTGGGAAAACATAATTGTTATTGCAACAATGAGATCAAGCTAAATAACTCTGCTAAAGACGTGATGTCGAACAAGATGTCTTAACATGCATCTTGACATCCTGGGCTGAATGGCTCAAGTTAGTTTTAATCTGCTGCAACACTCAAGGAGAATTTGCTGTATGGATCAAGGACTGAAGCCCAAGGAAGTAGAAGACACTATAAATAGAAGACTTAGACCTAGGTTTTTGTATGCCTTAGTACGCCTGTTGTAATCTTGTTTTTCTTGCGTAAGAAACAAGGGTTTAGGGTTTTGAGAGTCGTTGGCTTTCTAGGTTGTAAGTCTCCCTGTGTATCAGTTGATACACTGTGGTAGATATAGGTTTCGCATAGATCCATAAGCCTTGAGGTATTGGATTGTGTATTGTTCTTGGATGAAGCTTTTAAGCAAATTCGAGTTAGCTTGTTTGTCAAGTATGCTTGACAGATTTCTGTATTGATAGGAACGATGAAGAAATCACAGTTGGTGATTGAGGGAAGTGAGTGGGGTATCTCGTATCAGGGTTCTAAACGTTTGAGTTTAACCTTGGTAAAGATGTTCATGGGGTAGATGTTAGGGATAAAGTTGTAGACGTGGGAGTTTAACTTTGTAACAGTCTACACAATAGTGAAGTCTTCTTCCTGGATTGGTATCCCCCAGATGTAGGTGAGTTGCACCGAACTGGGTTAACAATTACTGTGTTCTTTATCATTCTACATATTTACATTTCTGTTAGGGTTCATGATGAACATGTTGGATCAGATGTCGTGACATCTGTGATGGTGCAGTTCTGATATTCAAGGTATCAGTCTGCAGTTGCGCCTCTGAGTTTAAAAGATTATGCAGCACAATGTCTTGACATGTGGTAGAACATCTGCTATCTGCATAGGCCAGAATTTCACAGACTTAAGAGCACAAATAAGATATGAAGGGTAGTATAGTCAAGGAGGCTTTGAGGGAGTAATCCCAAAAAAGTTGACTTGAGATCCCCTGCTCAGTAGAGGCCCTCTTGAGGGTGGTATTTGTTGAACGAGTAATCGTGAATGCATTACTACTTTCGAACTAGGAGCCTGAGAAACTAAGGACCTCAGTTACCTCTTACCCCACTTGGCCTAATTAGGATGTAGTGTGGTAACTATGAAGGTGTAAACCTGAATTAGATGATATGCGATACTACACTCAAACAATATTTTCTTGAGAATATTATTGATTTCCAAGTAATTAGTGTGTTAATAATATCTGAAAGATGGATCAATGACTTTGGGAACTTGTTAGAACCTTATCTTGTAGGTACATAAAACCCATAGTACATACTCTTGGGATGGTTAGACCATGGATCCATGCTCGTGATCTCAAACCCTAAACCCGTATGTTTGTATATATGTGCATATGTGTGTTTGTGCATTCATCCATCCATGCATTCAAGCACCATTTCTAACCAACTTTTTCGAGGAACTTAGAGTTATCTCGCAAACATCATAGGTTTTTTCATGAATTTTGGAAGTTGTACTCTATTTTGTAATCCTTCAAAAAAATTAATGAAATGAGATTTTCAGCTATTAAAAGTGTTATCCTTTTTATGGTGTTTGCAAGTATAATTTTTGAGTTCCTTGAAATTCATTTGCATTTGCACAACATGCATCATATAACATTGCATCCTTTGTATTCCAGGTACTTACTCTTGTTTCTTCCTCCAATAGTCATGCTGAATCACCCGTATAATACCGAGTCGGTCATCGAAGGAGAATGGATCAGTTAAAGCAGGAAAACAAAGAGCTGGGAGAAGAAGTCACAACTCTGAAAGACAGTTTGGGAAGATTCTCTACTATGATGAAAAATCTGATGGACAATCATGAGCAAGAGAATCATGAACTCTACGAGGAGGTTGCTAGTTTGAATATTGGTAAAACACGTCTAATTGCTTTGATTAAGTATCTAGTCATTTCTTAACACCAGTCTAATCCTCCTTCTTCTACTCATCAGCAGCCTAATCAGAGGGATGAGTTTAAAGATATTCCAGTGTCTTATGCTAAGTTATACCCTGTCCTAGTGCAGAACGGTTTGGTTAAGATAGAAGCACCACTTGCTATCTCGATGATTCATAGGATTTATTTCAAGGTTGATTCCTTCTGCGCATTCCATCAAGGTGCACCCAGACACGACATTGAAAATTGTTTTGCTCTCAAGAAGGAAGTGTAAAAACTGGTCCAAGAGGGCATTATGTCCTTCAAAATGGTTGATCCCAAGGTCCAAGTCACTTTTTTTCTAGAGCGCGGAGCAAGTTCTTTTGTGCACGTGGTTGATTGATGCTTTGGAGTATGAAGACTGTCCTTTAGACATTTGTCTTTTCAGATGTTTAGCTCATGTACTGCTTTTTCATATGTAATCCTTCTTGTTTGTTAATGCATCTATTTTTGCATTGTAAGAACTTGTTCGTTTTGAATGATTAATACAATAAATATGTTTGTCTTGAAGAAATCCATTTGTATTCACTCATTAAAATGCTTTTTCTGCTTTATAATGCCAATGTTACCCAATCTCTTGCCTAGGTAGAGAATTGGAGGGAGGATGACGAAAGTGAAAACGCAAAATTTCCGGTTGGGTGCTTTTGAATAAAACCTTGCTAATGATGTAAGGCATTGTTTTAAATCCCCAAACACCGGAGATATAAGGAAGATAATCCCTCGTTAACTCCTTTGAGCCTTGAAGCAAGAGTTTTCTTTTCCAAATCAAAAAACCCTCAATTTTAACCTGGGGCAGGGTAGTTTTTAGTTAAGTTGATCGAGCACCCAAACTTTCAAAAAAAAAGGAGTGAAAATCCGAGGACATCATACTTATCCCTCACACATTAGGAGGCTAGGATTCAAATTCATAATGATTATCCCTCAACTAGCTAAGGAATGGGGCAGTCGCAATCCTTTCAAAAAGTCAAAACGACTTAAGAATCACACAATTTTTTCATAAATCAAAAATGAAAAAAGAAAAATCCTACTAAGTCAAAACCTATGAAGGAGATTTAGGCAAAATTAGGGCATCCCGCTGGACTTCAAGGTCAAATCCAAATGACTCAGTCCAGGCAAAATTCAGGGAAAATAAAAAGAATGAAAAAATGTGAAAAGCAAACTAAAAGGATCACAAAACAAAAATCCTCAGTAAATAACAAAGTCGTGTAATCAGACATCAAAAGCAAAAAGGTAAGTGACTGTTATGTCCAAAGCCTCAGTGTTTTCTTAACCATAGCAAAACTGCTATTAAGAGATGGATGCTCGCATCGAGTTAGCTAAATCTAGGATTGGAGAACATCACGGAGAATGGGTGGGTACAATTAAACTTTGAGTCTTATATCCTTTGTTTCTTAAAACTTGAACCAAGCCACATTACAACCCTCAAAAGACCTAATTGAAGCAAGTTTTATTTCGAAAAAATGCTCGATGAGATAACGTTTCCTGACTCCTATGAGCTATGCTCAAAATTTGTGTTGGCTTTGTAAAAAAAATTAAATGTCATATCCTAACTTGTGATTCGGTCACAGGTAATTGCGATATCTTTTCAATAAAAACTTCAAGACTAACATGTGTGTTGCATTATCATTCTTAGAATTAACATTTTTCTGCTTTCTAACATTGCTTGATATCATAGAAACTTGCATATGAGCATCAGTGATGAGTTGAATCTTTTGAGACTTGAAACTCTATTGAAAATGGAAAATTATTCCAAAAGGATGATCATATCCAGGGGCATGTTGCCTGAAGATTCTGCTAAACAGGGGCAAGTTGTTTCCCAATTGTTGCTTTCACAGATTAATTATCCCTAAAGGGCAAGTTTGAAGACTCGGTTATACAGAATACAGTCAATTTGGGACAGTTGTGTCGATATTTAGCAAATCTCTCCAAGAGTTTGAAGACACTAGGGCATTTGGATGCCAAGTTTTCTCTAAAATCCTCTTGAGATGACTTATTCTCATAAACCGTGTGATTTGGGGCATTTTAGAATTGAAGTTTATTTTGATCCATTCACAAGAATTGTTGTTCATTTGTGATAACCACCAGACAGTTCATCAATGCAGAACTACTTTGTTCTCGTAGCATTCTTTACCCATATCCCCAGTAAGTCCCTACTTCATGTGATCATGGCAATTCCTTGATGGGTCTCTACTTTGAGTAGTTATGGCATATTTTATACAAGACTTCCTCAGTTAGCTACTTTGACTTCAATCTTCCACAGCGAAGTGAATGTTTATTTCATTCCTCATGAAGTCTCAACTCTGACATCACCAGCTACGATGTTGATCTGAGCTTCCCCAATGAAGTGGACATTTATTTTATCCCCCGTGAGGCCTCAGCTCTGGCATCTCCAATTACAACTTTCATTCAAAATACTTTAGTTCGTAGTGTATATTTATCTTATCCCCTATGAAATCTCTCCCCAATCATGGGTGATTCTTCCCCCAGTGGATCTTTCTCTTCCTCAGGAAACCAGATTCATTGTGACGATCCCCTAAGTGAAGTCATGATGTTTATCCCCAAGTGGAGTACTTTCCTCTCCCCTCAGAGATTTGAAGCCTTCAAACGGGACTTTGATTCCATATGTGGCTTCCCATTCATCTCCAAAGATATTTATATCTTGTGGAAATTGGCCGAATATCCGTGTCGAGATATTTATTTCATCTCCAGTTTACTTCTTCTTGTTTGTTTTGTCAGCATAAGCATAACATGACATACATTATTATACAAATATACATGGCATTGTGCATTTTGAAACCTCATGATGTTTATTTGTTTCATTCACTTTGGATGCGTTTATCCCCAGGTGACTTGGTTTGTCTTCTCTTCCAGTAGAGTCGTCATCCCTAAGCAGAAAGTGCACATCCTTTCTAATTCCCCACCGAGTTTGATCCTCGTGGAAGATTTTGCTTTAGTTCCCTTTTCCTTTTTTGGATAAGACAAATCCTCAGTTGAGTTCATTCCTCATTGGGTAGAGTCTTGCTTGACTGTTTCTCTTCAGTTATTTCCTGGATTAAACTTTGGTCCCTGACAATTATGACTTTTGAATCTCTAGGCTACTAAACCTAGATTGAGTGTGCATTTATTTTGCACTTTGTCTCTCGAGGAATAATCTATCTAAAGATCACTGTTGAATACGAAATCTAATTCTCCGACAGCATTGTAACATTCCTTTGGAATTTATACTCAGACAACTAGTGGCAGCTCTTTATTTGAGCAGCTTGTTTATTCTCAGATTTCCTATCTGGATGGAAAATAGCAGTCTCTTTTCAGGACAATTTGTCTCTCCTCAGCAATTTATCAAGATTACCAACTTTTGTTCCATCAAATGGCGTTTCTCCGGAAATTTGTCAGAGAAGTTTGTTGAAAACCTTACAAGTATTTCTCTTTATTTGAGATATCCTAAAACAAGGATTTTATTTGCTCTAATGCAATTTCAAATTACAATTGGTGGTGCTCTCCAGCGAGCTCATTATCAAATTTAATTCCATCAAATGGCATCTCTTTGGGAAGTTCGGTGAAGATTCTTACAATTGATCTTTCTCTTTATTTGAGAAGACATATTTTATAAGTCAACCGGCTTGCATCTCTTTTGAAGATCCCCGTTGAAGTTTCATAATCCCCAGTAAAGTTATGGATCCCCACTGAAGTCATAAATCTCCAGTGAAACTCTAATCCCCTCTGAAGATACTTTCCCATAAGTATTCGCCTTTCCAGGAAGAAACTGAGACTAGCTCATGGCATACAAACTCGAAGCGTTTATTTTTAGACTTGCTCGTGACATACAACCTTGAAGCATTTATTTTCAGACTTGCTCGTGGCATACAACCTTGAAGCGTTTATTTTCAAGACTCTGCTCGCAGCATACAACCTCGAAGCGTTTATTTTCAAGACTTGCTTGTGGCATACAACCTCGAAGTGTTTATTTTCAAGACTCTGCTCGCGGCATACAACCTCAAAGCATTTATTTTCAAGACTCTGATCGTGGCATACAACCTCGAAGCATTTATCTCAAGACTCTGCTCGCGACATACAACCTCAAAGCATTTATTTTCAAGACTCTTCTCATGGCATACAACCTCAAAGCATTTATTTCAATACCTGCTCGTGGCATACAACCTCGAAGTGTTTACTTGCAGGACCTGCTCGTGGCATATAACCTCGAAGCATTGGAAAAGTTTATTTTACCCTTTTCAAGTGAAATACCTTGATCAAAGAAGAAACTGAGACCCGTTCGTGTCTTATGACCCAAAGCGTGGGGAGGTTTATTTTTACCCTTTTCAAGTGAAAGACCTTGATCAAAGAAGAAACTAAGACTCGTTCGTGGCTTGTGACCCGAAGCGTGGGGAGGTTTATTTTTACCTTTTTCAAATGAAATACCTTGATTAAAGAAGAAACTGAGACCCGTTCGTGGCTTGTGACCCGAAATGTGGGAAGGTTTATTTTTACCCTTTTCAAGTGAAAGACCTTGATCGAAGAAGAAACTGAGACCCGTTCTTGGCTTGATACCCGAAGTGTGCGGAGTTTTATTTTTACCCTTTTCAAGTGAAAGACCTTTATCAAAGAAGAAACTGAGACCCGTTCGTGGCTTGTGACCCGAAGCGTGGAGAGATTTATTATCTTTTCAATTATTATCCTATTACTCAAAGCTGAGTCACTTTCTCTTGAAGACTTACTTTTGGTCAGATACCTTTGCTTATACTACCATATATTCGGTAGTAGGTGATCTTTCCTTTATTCTGAAACTCTTTGTGATTGTCAGTTGGTAGTCTCTTCCCCCTTTGAAGTTGTCAATCTTTCCTCAGTGGAGTTGCAACCTTTTTCCAATATACACCTTTCTCCTGTGGCATCTTTCCCCACAGGTTCCTTGTCTTGCATTCATATCAAATCATATCATATCATAAGCATTTTTTGGCATCTTAGGGCCAAAAATTATGCATGTTTGTATTTAAGTCTCTCTTATCTCGTTGAGACAAAGATTTCAATCTCCATATCTCCAGATAGAAGAAACTTAAATAGGGGCATTTGTCACACTCTAATTTTTAACCCTAATATTCTACCTCATTTTCATCATTTTTCATAGCATACATCACCTCATGTGTGTGTTTTTAGGCATTCACTAACCCATTTGAAATTCAAGAACATGTGTTTTGGTTTTGCTTTGATCACAAGCTAGGGTTTTGCTTTCAAGAAGCTCAAGGTTTGACCAGTCAAAGGATTGTGGAATTCTCAACATCTCAAACCCTATTCATTAAACATTGATCAAGGGTATCCTCTCATCAGTAATCAAGTGCAAGATTGCATTGAATCAAGATCAATAAGTCCCAAGTCATCATATACACCCAAATTAGGGTTTTGACCTAATTCAGTCCTTGGGTTGACTTTTGAAGCAAGATATGATCAAATACCTCAAGAAATGTTTCAAGGACCTCAAATGCATCATATTAGTTCATTCATGTGATTGGATTTATCCAAGATGTTTGATTCATGAGCAATTGAAGAAAATCAGGTTCATTTGGAAAAAGTCAACTATGATCAAGACTAGGTTTGACTTTTGAAATTTTTGGTCAAACATGGACTCCTCAAGTCAAGGATCGTGGAAATATGTGAATTAGATCATGAACAATCAAGAAAATCAAATAAAACATCCAAAGATCATGATTTGTGAAAATTAGGGTTTCTTGAATTTTTCTAAGTTATGAAAATCATATGTTTTTTTCCCTACTTCTCAAGCTCATAACTTCCTCCTCAAGCAACCATTTTCTTTGCTCCAAAGACAAAATTGAAGATCTTGTTTCATACTTCAACTTTTTCATGGGGGGTGGATTCCAAAAAAAAATGCATGGATAAAGAGATATTAGGCCATGAAGTGGAAGGTTCACTAGTTTTTGAAAGAAACACTTATTAAAATTTTCAAGAGATTCTGACTATGTCAAGTGACTGACTTTGTCGGTCTTTTTCACCATGATCCCAATTGAATCAAGAAAAGTTGTCAACATGAAAGTTTTAATGGATGTTTCAAGCTTTCAAAAAAGTCCAAGAGCACAAATTTATCACACTTGAGCTATGAGTTTCGGAGAGATGAAGTTGGCCTCTCCAAACTGAATTCTAGGTCATTTTTGTGGCAAGCTTCATGATCAAATCCAAGCCTAAGCTACATGATCTCACTTTCAGGCCATCTTGCTTCTAAATCTCACCATGATCAATAATTACACAAACCTTTGGTGTGTTACAAAAGGAATTGAAGCTTTATCCAAGTTTTGATACAATTTATGGAAGTTTGCATAAAGCACCATAGCCATTCTTGTAAAGGTCACCTTTTTCCAACAACTTGTGCATTGAGCTCCCAAATTTTTTTTCTCAGATCAAAAGCAATCTCTAATGCTCAGAAGCCACCCCTAAACTTCAGAAAAGCATAGTTATCTTCCTCATTTCACTCCACCACTTCATCATGACCAAGCATGGCTACTTGTGAAAATTGAAATGAAGCTTCCAAACCAGCATCCCAATTGAATTAAACTTGATCTCTGCAGGTTACAATAGCCATTTGAAACCTCTACAAATGAGGACCAAGCCTCAGAACTTCACACACCAAGATTTGCATATCAACGTCCATTGTAGCAAAACTTCAAAAGCACCAAACTTGCAAAACCTTCCACATTCACAAAATACTCAAACCAATTATCCTCACACACCACAAATCATCTACCAAAGTTATCCAAACCACCCATTTCCTTAAAAAACCTCTAAACCAGAAAGTCAACCTTCAACACCATATTTGTTGACTTTTTAGCCAAAACAACATAACTTTTCATCCAGACCTTTTCCATTCAATCAAATCATCCAAACACCATCCCTAAACATCACACAAACTGTCCAAACTCTCAAATTGCATCTGTAACACCATCTTCATCAAGATCAAATTCTCATTTTTCACTTTTGCAAGAGGATTCGAGTTGGAGGTTTGAAGTTATTTCAGTGCATACCAAGTATCCTAAAAGCATCCTAGAGGTTCATAGAAGCTTTTTGAATCACCAACCATCTTCTGGAAGCTGGATTGAAGAGGCATTGGACCTACTCCAATAGGTAAGTCCATAACTTCTACAACTCTATGATTCTTGCATCATCTTCATTCATTTGAGTTACCAAATCATTTGTCATGATGTAGAGAGCATTTACCTTATGCTAATTGATCATGATCATTGGTGTATGTGATTTCATTTTGAATTTTCATGTTAGGGATGTTGGTTGTTGCTTGTTTATTTACAATACGTTGAAAATTAATACAATTAAATATCACCATTGTGTTCTTTGTGAATTTTTGCGCAACTTTCATTTTTACATCATGAGAAAGTATTAAGAGATGAAGGAGTTGTGATTTTCATAATTTTGAAAATGGAGGATGAGAGTTCAGCTGGAGAAGATAATGATGGCGCGTGTTTTTCTCATTTTCAAATGATGGTTTACTATATATTTTTCAATTTCTGTTGTATACATTGAATTGGCATTGTGCCGTGTTGGTCATTGTGTTTGGCTTGTGTGTGTATGTGTGTACAAGATCTGGGGTTCGAATCTCCCTTGCCCCAGACCTTTTTGTTATTTTTATTTTGTATGTTTTCAACTCGAAACTTAATATATTATCTAGCACGCGCGTTATGTTGTCATCTTGTATCATATGGTCCAGTGGCTAGTGTTTTAGGCTATAGGTAAGGATGCGTGAGTTCAACCCCTGTAGGCAGCAAACCATTCTTTTTATCACCTATTTTGCTTCATGTTTTTTTCATTTTTCTTCCAATTATTTTCACATGTTCCTTTTATCTTTTAGAGCTAATTTTTTGCAAACTTGTCATTTATCCTATGTATTTTGTGAATATATGAAAAAATACCAAAAATAATATTTATTTTACCCATTTTTATTAGGTTGAAAAATAGTACCTTTTATGAGTTTTTTAGACCTTTTAATGTTTGTCTTTGATTGTTTCTTGGACCTAATTGATCATAAGTGTTTGTGTGGCCATATCATGCCTTCAACCATGTTTAAATGTTGTAGCTATGTTTTCCACTTTCACAAGTTTTCTTAGTGTATGCTTTTATCTTCTAGGGTTTAGTATTGATTTTTCATTGAACATGCTCTTACTTCTCTTCTTTGACTTGTGTGTATGTTGATTCCCTCTTAGGACTAAGTGTTTTTTTCACCATGTTCATTATTATTCTTGCCTTTCATGTTCACTTGTATGCCTTGATCTATGTCTTTCACTTTTGTGATGTCCATCTTGTTTTCAAGTTTTTTCTTTTATAAACTCCAACAATGTTAAGCATGTCTCTTTCCTTATGTTGTTCATGAATTGTTACTTGTGATGTAAACCTTTGTCGTGTCTTGTTTATGTTCACCATGTTCCAATGCTTAAAATCATGTTGGTGTTTTATTCATGATGTTTATTAATTCATGCATGTTTATGTGATCAATCATTTCTATCCATTCTAAGGGAGGGACTTGTTGTTGACATCTTTGTCATTTGCATTTGCATGATTACATCTTCTTGTACATATCTCTCTTATAATCTTAGAACTTGTTATCCCTTAAGAAGTCTCCCTTAGGATTACCTTCAATTTAGATAATTCAATTAGGGTTTCCCCTCCTACAAACTCAAAACCACTTTCAATAAAAATCTTGACCTTAGGTCATTGATCTCTTTTCAAACTATTTTCTTAATAAATGCTTCAAGACATCTTAAGGATATTCAAACTCTTACACAAATATTAAAAAACACAAACTCAATTCAAATCTTTTGTCAGTTTGGCTTTTCAACTTTAAACCCTTTTCAAAATGGATTAGACATTAGTCATCTCTAGTTAAGATATAAATCTCTTACCCCATGACATTGTTGAGAAAGTTGATTGACTCTTTTCCACTTGAGAGAGGTATGTGGCATACTTGTTGATACATCCAAGTTGGAACCTTTCTCTCTATGTGAAGCAAAGATCCCTCTTCCACATGTTTGTGGTAGTTTAGATGAGTATTCTACTTAGGATGAAAACTTGTCTTTTCAATAAAATCCACCATAACAAACCATTTTCAATTTGTACCCCGAACTACGAGGCTTTGATCTTTTATTGGTACGTAGGCACAAGACTTTGTGTCTTGCCAAACACAAAAACAATAAAAAATATTTCTCTCCTCATCTCCCCAATTAGCAAACAAATTTACAATAAAACAATACAACAAGAGGTTCCTATAGAGTACTATAGACACTTAGGATGCTAATACCTTCCCTTAGTATAACCAACCCCCCAACCTAAGATTCTCTTTATTGCTTTGTCTTTACATTGCATGTTTATAGGTTATTCTTTCTTTACCCCTTCCCTTGTATAAATTAAAGATCGGTGGTGATATCTATCTATCTATCTATTTATTCATCTATCCATTCATATATACATACTGAAATTCTGGTATCAGATGTGTGATGTTAAGTGCGATGTCACAACAACACACGCTGTTAATATGAACAAGGCAATAAGCAACAGTAAATAACACAAAGAATTGTTCACCTAGTTCGGTCTAACTACCTACGTCTAGGTGCTACCAAGCCAGGGAGGAAATTCACTATTAGTAGTCTCAAATTATAGACTCAACAATCCCAGTTGACATCTACCTAACTTAATCACTACCCAATGACACTTCTACCTATGAAACCACTTAGGTATGAGAAACCACTCACTCCCTAATTCACCACAGTGATACAATCCAATGATTACACACTAATCACCCAACTTGATTCTGCTTAACAGCTTTGATCAAGAACAACACACTCTTGCTTAAAAGCTCTAGAGTGAATACACTTACAACTCAAAATAGTAACACCAATTCCAACATGAATGGTTTACAAAAACACACACAAAAACTCAAATTGACTCTCAGTCTATGCTCTCTGTCTTCGTTTCCTTTTCAACAAGGGTTGAGGCTGCTTTTATATAATTCTGACTTGGGCTTGGATCTCTTCCAAAAATACCTGATTTTAAAACAAATTTGATCTTAAATCTTTTTAAATCTCTCCAAATCAGCCCTAATGTTGGTTACAGAATCTGCTCCATAATCTGCAAATTTATCTAATTGGAAATCTCTTCTCCAAGATATTCGCATCCAATCACTCTAACAGATCTCCTCAAAACTCACTAACACGCGCAGCCCTAAAACATCACAATATGATGTTCTGATGTTCTGATATAGTGATGTCAAGACATCACTTATAACATCAGCATATAAAACTTCAACCCTGCAACAGCTAATGTTAGGAACCAATGTTATGACATCAGAACTAACATTACCAAAATTCCAGCCAATACAAGAACTAACAATCTCCCCCTTTGGCTAATTTTGGCTAAAACAAACTCTGACATCATCAGAGGTACCTGCAGTGAAAAAAAACTTCAAACGAAAAAAACTTCAACCCAGCAGCAATCACATAACAAGCTGCACAAAGCTAAACTCCCCCTCAAAGCAAGAACCAGCATACCAGCTGTTCAAACATGCACACTCCCCCTCAAGCCTAGAGCCACATCAGACAACTAGGCAACATATAGGCTAACTCTCCCCCTTTTTAGCCACAATTGGCCAACTATCAACAAGTTAAACACTCTACTACAGTTAGTCCTACTAGCTCTCCTTGTCAGTCTAAAGTCAGCACCACAAGACAAGACAAATCATAGAACAAAACCAAGATAAACATAAAAGTACTATTATCCAAGATACACACCATGCACACAATGTGCAGAAACAAAAACTATAAACTACAAAAGCAATAAATAGCAAAAGCAGCACTTCAATCTTCACTAGCATCAGAACCATCTGCATCATTCTCCTCACCTTCCTCTGAACCTGAATCTTCAGTGTTGGCACTCACATCATCTTCACCCTGTTCCAAGGATTTGATCATCTGCTCAATTCTCAACTTCCTAGCAGTGTTAGTATTGATAACCATATCAAGATCCTTGCAGGTTGCCTTCAATTCTTCAATCAACTCAGCCTTAGTACTGGCCTTCTTAACACCAGAACTTGATGTTACAACAATGTCTGGAACATGATTCCCAACAAACAGCTTGGGATGCAAGAATAGAGCTGACTCCCTCTTACATGCTACATCTGAACTGGTTAGAATTCCAGGATGTTGATCTAAGATCATTCCACAGACAAGGGAAGGGAATGTTATAGGCATCTTGATAGCATTAGTGGCACCATGCTTCACAGCTTGATCAAATATGTAATTCCCATAATTGAACTTGACCTTTTTCCCAACAGCATAAATAAACCTTCCTAATCCCACAGCTATGGTGGTTTTGTGATTAGTAGGCACCCAGTTAGCAGCTCCAATTTTGTGCAAAATAGCATACTTGATACTGAGTTTGCTAGCTGTCAATTTACCTTTCAGTGGCCAAACCTTCACCTGAGTGGCTGTGATCTCTTTACACACATCATTATCAGTCACTTCCAGTTCACAACCCTCTTGATCATCTCTTCCCAGATACTTATTGATGGTACTAGGAGAGAAATTAATGCACTTACCCCTAACAAACACCTTCATGAAGTCCACACTTCTTTTATCAGAAATGTCTATGGGAATGTTAACAACAAATTCCTTAACAAGTCCACCATAGCACTTAGAGAATTTTGTCACAGTCTTCAATAGCCCAGCAGCATGAATGAGCTCCATAATTTCTTTCATCTCCAATGCATCTTTGCCCAACTCTCTTTCCAAAGCTAATCTCCTTTGGCACACAAATTTCCACATAGAAGCACTGCTAGCATAATGAAAAGATATGTTGTCTACTGGCACTTCATGAACCTTATCAGAAATTCTCTTTAAAATGGACTTTCTGACAGGGATGATGTCTTGAACATCTTCCTCAACATTATACTCAGATTCAGATTCTTCTCTAACCTTCCTCTTTTTGGAGGACACAGCAACCTTGCTCCAAGATTTAGTTGGACCAATAACAGATGTCTTTTTCTTCTTGCCTTCAGCTGTCATCTTAGGAGAAGATTCCACATTCTTTCCTTTTCTTGTCTTCAATCTATTGGCAATCCCAGGAACAGCATTACCAATAACTTCATTATCAGACAAGTCAACAACATCCACCACATCAGCATTCTTCTTCCCTCTGGGACTAGGAGTAACATCCCTAGCAGGTGATGTTTCAACATCATGTTCAACATCAACTTCATCTTCAATATGAGTATCCCTTTCTCTTTCTGCTTCAGCTTCACCTTCATCTTCAATCTCAGCATCTTCAATGACTGAAACAGCTAATCTATGAAGATTTGTTTCAGAAGTTTCAATGTCACCTTCTTCTCTAACAGATTCAGCAGGCCTTTGACTCAGAGGTCTAGATATTCCCTTCACAGGAATCCCTTTCTCAAATATTTTTGTGACAATCTGATCAATGCTCTTGTCCACATCTACCCTTTCTTCAACAGCTTGAGGAAGAGGGGTGGTAGTCCTAGGAGTAGGTTTGTCTCCAAACAACACACTAGTGACAAAGGCCCTACTTTCGCTATCATCAAATTTACTACTCGCAGATTGATTAGAAGTATTACCTTTTGATGGTCTCTTGGGTTGATACTTCTCAGGTCTTGTCTTTACTAAAGCTGGAATCATAGAGATAGGAGCAATGTCCATAGCTTCATCCACAGATACCTCTTCTGTCGAAACCCTAGAATTTGCATGAGTGGAACTTTTGGACGCAGCCTTCTTGGGTGGAGTTGACTCTTGTTTAGACATCGTTTCTGTGCAACAATTGAAGGCCAAAAGTGTTTTGAACTTCCTGTTCTTAGGGGGGGAGATGAACGGACTTGGAGTGTTGAGATTGAAGAAGCGTGTGAGAGTGATAATAGGGAATGATAGCCTAAGGTAAGGGGACTGCTTTTTTTGGTCACTTAAAGGCCAATAAATGTATTTTCCCCACCAAAACAAATTTCCTTTTAAATTTTTTAAATTTAATAAAAGCACACCATAATTCATTAACCTTTGAATCCTTTTCCAATTGCCCAAAATTCTACTTAACACTTCACAAATTTCAGCACACATATCTTTAGGGAAATCGTCATTACCCTTCATACCTAAATGACCAACCTCTACAACCTTGGTTTCTTCAATATTTCCTCTGAATAATCGCATAACACTAGGTTGTTTGGTGATCCTTCTAATGTCACATTCAGATTTCATAACATCATCCTTGACATTACATGATAAGCTGGACTCTTGAGGAACCCATAAATAACAGTTATTTATGGATCTAACTCCCCTCATAATGATTTCACTCTTCTTATTAGTCACTAAACATTCATCTTTAGTGTAGCTAACCTTGAATCCTTCATCACATAACTGACTAATGCTAATCACATTAGCAGTCAATCCTTTGACTAGAAGAACACTTTCAAGATTAGGTCCAGCCTCACAATTCAATTTTCCAATTCCTTTAACTTCCCCTTTTTCTCCATTACCAAAAGTTACATCCTTTGTGGAGTAAGTCCTGATATCTACCAACTGATTCTTGAAACCAGTCATATGCATTAAGCAACCACTGTCAAAATACCAACCATCCATAGCTGGGGTTCTAACTGATAAGTGAGCCAATAGACATGTGACAGCAGCTTTAGGAATCCATTGTTTAACAGTCTGAGGTCTGTCCTGCTTCTGTCTAGGGTGAGGAACAGGCTTGGGATAACCATGCAGTTTAAAGCAAGAAGATTGTATATGGCCAACTCTACCACAATAGTAACATCTTACTCTTTGAATCTCTTTTCTGAAGTGAGTGAAATGTCTCCCCCCTTGAAGATGATTTCTGTCATAATGTTGAGGCTGCTATCTGTCAAAATATTGATGTTGTCTTCTCCCATAACTAGGCTGTCTTATGTAGTGCTTAGGTGTCTTTTACCATGATGATGTGGCCTTCTTCTGCCATCACCATGAGGCACAGCATTATTAGGTCCAAACCCATACATTTTCCATTGATGTTGAGACATTGGATGGAACATGTTATGTTTAAAATTATAATCCTACATGCTCCTATGGTACTGGGGAGGTATATACTGTCTAGCTCCAGAAAATTGAGGCTTTCCTTGAGGTTGAGACAAAAACTTCTTAGGAACATGACCATAGCCCTTTCCATTATTTTGTTGCCTAGGGTGAGGGACATCCTTCTTAACTCCAGAACCATGTCCTTTTTCATGCTGAAGAGGAATATTTTGTTTAACCCCAGAAGAACTAGCCTCTGACGATATCTTCTTCTCACCCTCATATCCTAGACCAGTCTTATCACTTGCACCTTTTCCAGCTTCAAGTATTTTATCCAAAGTGTCAGTTCCACTATTTAACATTCTGATGGATTTTGACATTTGATCAAGCTGGGATTTTAACAACAAAACTTCATTCTTAAGTTCAGCTTTCTCAGTATCAAGCTGCACAATAATCTTCTTCTGCTTCTCCCCTTCTTGAAGGACCTGTTCACTTTTCAGACACAGCTCTTGATAAGAGGATGCCAGCTCTTCAAAGGTCAATTCATCATCACTAGACTCTCCATCAGAGGCACATAGTCCAGTCAATGCCTTAACATGCTTGGCATTCTCTTCTTCACTTTCACTATCTGTATCAGACCAGGAAACAGATAACCCCTTTTTCTGCTTTTTGAGGTATGTAGGGCATTCTTTCTTGACATGACCATAACCTTCACACTCATAGCATTGAACTCCTTTGTCATGATTGGACTTTTCTTCATCTCTTGTTTTCTTCACTTGAACACTAGACCTGTTGTTGTCAGATGTGATGTTCTTAACATTAGGTCTATAGTTTCTATCCATCCTCTTTAACACCTTATTAAACTGTCTCCCAAGCATCACAACAGCATTTGACAGTTCCTCCTGAGTTTCAAAATTACACTCCTTCTTACCATCTTCAGTATTGGACACCAAGGCTATGCTTTTGGTCTTCTTTTCAGGCTCCTCATTCAATCCCAACTCAAAGGTTTGAAGAGAACCAATCAACTCATCAACCCTCATCTTGCTGATGTCTTGGGCTTCTTCTATAGCTGTCACCTTCATTTTATATCTCTTGGGAAGAGATCTAAGAATTTTCCTCACCAGCTTCTCTTCAGTCATCCTCTCTCCTAGGGCACTAGAAGCATTTGACAGCTCCAGGATGTTCATATGGAAATCATGGATAGTCTCATCCTCCTTCATCTTCAGATTTTCAAACTTTGTTGTCAAAAGTTGAAGTCTTGACATCTTGACTTTGGAGGTTCCTTCATGAGTAGTCTTCAAGATATCCCATGCTTCCTTAGCTACTTCATAAGTGTTGACCAACCTGAAGATGTTCTTATCAACACCATTGAATATGGCATTCAAGGCTTTAGAATTCCCAAGGGCAAGCTCATCTTCTTCCTTGGTCCATTCTTCTTCAGGTTTCAGTTTTGAGCTACCCTCTACTTCCTTTCCATTCTCATCCTTTTTCACAATAACAGGATGTTTCCATTCTTTCACAATAGCCTTCCAAGCCCTGCTGTCTAATGACTTCAAGAAGGTAACCATCCTTGGTTTCCAATAGTCATAATTAGAGCCATCTAGAATAAGGGGTCTATTCACAAATCCACCAGTCTCCTTGTCCATTGTACCAGAAAGTATCAGCCCTAGATCTCACCCAGATGCAGAGCAGGATGCCTGCTCTGATACCAATTGAAATTCTGGTATCAGATGTGTGATGTTAAGTGCGATGTCACAACAACACACGCTGCTAATATGAACAAGGCAATAAGCAACAGTAAATAACACAAAGAATTGTTCACCCAGTTCGGTCTAACTACCTACGTCTAGGGGCTACCAAGCCAGGGAGGAAATTCACTATTAGTAGTATCAAATTATAGACTCAACAATCCCAGTTGACATCTACCTAACTTAATCACTACCCAATGACACTTCTACCTAAGAAACCACTTAGGTATGAGAAACCACTCACTCCCTAATTCACCACAGTGATACAATCCAATGATTACACATTAATCACCCAACTTTATTCTGCTTAACAACTTTGATCAAGAACAACACACTCTTGCTTAAAAGCTCTAGAGTGAATACACTTACAACTCAAAATAGTAACACCAATTCCAGCATGAATGGTTTACAAAAACACACACGAAAACTCAAATTGACTCTCAGTCTATGCTCTCTGTCTTCGTTTTCTTTTCAACATGGGTTGGGGCTGCTTTTATATAATTCTGACTTGGGCTTGGATCTCTTCCAAAAATACCTGATTTTAAAACAAATTTGATCTTCAAATCTTTTTAAATCTCTCCAAATCAGCCCTAATGTTGGTTACAGAATCTGCTCCATAATCTGCAAATTTATCTGATTGGAAATCTCTTCTCCAAGATATTCGCATCCAATCACTCTAACAGATCTCCTCAAAACTCACTAACACGTGCAGCCCTAAAACATCACAATCTGATGTTCTGATGTTCTGATATAGTGATGTCAAGACATCACTTATAACATCAGCATATAAAACTTCAACCCTGCAACAGCTAATGTTAGGAACCAATGTTATAACATCAGACATATGACATCAACATTGTTCAACTTTGTTTTACCAAAATTCCAGCCAATACAATAACTAACACATACATACATACATACATATATACATACATACATACATACATACATAAATATATACATACATACATACATACATACATACATCTCTCTCTCTCTCTCTCTCTCTCTCTGCCGGCCGAAAGTTGATTCTTGTAGCAGACTCCACCTAATGATATAAGGCTTCGTTATTGTTTGTTATATATTTTGTGTTTAATCTCACACTCTAGTTAGTTTGTTATATATTTAGTGTTTAATCTCACACTCTAGTTAACAGAAATCGTTATATATTTAGTGTTTAATCTCACACTCTAGTTAACAGAAATCGTGAGTGAAACTGACTCGATCCAGAGGTGTTTCCAGCCCTTGGAGTGTGCTATAGCGATAGCCGTCATAACCCCAACCCACTCTGCCTGATATGCGAATCCGCTGCCCAACGAAAGCCACCTATGCCCTACCCGAAGGGGTTGTGGTTCCTTGTCTCTGTTATTACGGAGAGAAAGGGTCTCCTTGTCGAACTCCTCGGCAACAAAATAAAAAACCTTCCAGACAAGGCCGACGAAATTGTACGACTGTTCCAGGCGTACGACCCTGATACCCGTCTACTTCGCTTCACCAAGCAGACCCCACGTACTTTAATTGTTCGTCTGCTACTACGAACTGCTTCCAAGCCCACCTCCTGGTTGTCATCGCTCGATCACTTCCTTTTCCACTAAGTGATTGCTTAGGGGAAGCGTTCGCCAGTGACTAGCTCAATCGAGAATTAAAGACGTGAAAGCTGTTGAATCTTTTCCAGTCTAGAGACTGTCAGATTACCCTCGAAAAAAAGGACTCAAAGTCTTTACTCCTTAGTCTGCCCCTATCTTTCATCCCTTAATTGCCTTATCTTTTCTTTTTCTGTTGTAAATGTAATGAGTGTATCATTGGAGGGTAACAATGCCTTGTTTAAAGACCGAAGGGACTAGCGAAAGAAAAGATAGGTGGCTCACTTCCTAGTTATTCAAAAGAACTTTGCTAAGAAATAGCTACGAAGTACATGATTTTATGATTTTGTCTACCATGCAAGAGGAGACCAAGTTTTTCCTTTTTTTTTCTTGTTTTTCAATTATTTAGTAGGAGATTATTTTGCGGGAGTTTTAAACCTCAACAAAATAACCCGCAAAACAATTGAAAAACAAAGAAAAAAAGAATCTTAAAATTCCATCTAAATAACCACTAGTTAAAAAAACTAAAATAAATAATTAAATAAATAAATAATGTAAAACTTGGCCTCTCATGAGACCTATCAATCTCTCGCACATTAGACAGAACCGGAGTACATCTGGTAATTTTCAAACATAACAAGTTTTATCAAGGAAAACCACAATCTGAGTTCCTTTTATCAAGGAAAACCACTATCTATCTCTATCTATCAATCTTGTCCTCTAGCGCGAGTCACTTCTCACCACAAAACAAGCACAGTTGAATCCAAGGCCTGCGATAGTTGGTAATGATTTAATAAATAAAGGAAATGAAATTTTCATCAACCTATATAGAACAACATAAGGTGCAGCTACTATGCAACAGAGAGAAAACATTTTGCAAAACTCCATTCCCATCAAATCATCAAGTTTCTCCATAGAACTTGTCATCTCCACTCAATGATCAAGATCAATGAACGGACACTTGAATCTTGAAACAATTTCGGAACCTAAGGCTCGAGGCATCAAATTTAGATTCCACTTGTTCAAACTTATTGATCAAACACAAGAAAGGAAGAGAGAGACTTTATTTGAGTTTCACTTCTCATTCATGATCACCAAGTGATTACTTATATACTTCATTAATTAGACTTGCAACTAACTAGTTACTTGTGTAGTAAGTAACTCAACTCATTAATTTGAATCACATTTGAACACTTGAATGTGTGAGATTTGCTTAAATCTGCTTCTTGCACTGTTCAAGGATATACTTAATAATAATCAGCAAAAAAAATCTGAACAATAGCTTAACAAAATATACAGAAACAGTGGTACAAAATAAACAATCAACAAGTCAAGCTTTAAATCCCAAATTCTTGCAAGCTAGTCAAACTTTACAAACTGTAACATGATCTCATGTTCAGACAAGGACAACAAAACTTTTCATGGTTTAGATGACAACGAGAAAAAGAATGTTACAACAATTACTCTTATCACACCCTAAATATATGACCACCCCTTAATTAATAATCACTCGCATCTCCTCTATTCAATAGATTAATCAACTGTCAACCCTTTCTTAAGTGCAAAAGGGAGTCGATATCAACAGAGTAATATGTATATGTTTATATCTGTTTGTAGAAAAGAACATAGGCCTGATCATGCAGAACCTTATTTGCTCCAATGGCAAAGACAGATGCATCATCAAATCGTAGCCACCGACCATTGGGGTACTGAGCATCAGCTGTGTAGTGTCCTTTTGAAGGCTCCCTTCCATGATGAGTAATTGTAGCAACAAGTTCATATTTTCGACCCTGCAAAAGCAAAAAAGTCAGTCAACCATTATGCCCTCTTCAAATTATGACCATTAAGTCTCCGACGTCTAGTTAAAATGTACTATTTTAGAGGACAATCAATGATAAATCATATTGGTTTCACAAACAATTTTTTTTGTCTTCACAAAAGCCAACTGGCCGTTAATTTTTTTGGTAATAGATCCTTGATATCTGAAAGGCTGCATTGGATTTTGACTAACTTGAATCTTGAGCATCCATTTAAGAGGCAAAACACTCCTGAAGATTTTATTAATTTTTCATTCAAAAGACTAGGATGATTGCTTAAAAAAAAAGCCAATAACCTTAATTGTGCCAACAAGTTTAAGTTAACAAGTCAGCAGGCCCGGCAGAAAGTTTCACAAACAGTAAATAAATAAATACTCTTATTTGGTGAAAACAACATGTGGTATGAAGTCATTGAAATACTTGTTTAAGAACAGTAAGTAACTTCTAATTGTGACAACTGCTCTACCCGTGTGCTACTAAGTTCTTTTTATAATACAAAAAAGAGAAATGCACAAGAAAAACAGCCATTCATCTTTACCATATTTTTAATTAGATCTTCCAGAGTGAGTACTAAAAAGCAGTGAACAGTTCGCAATGATAACAAAGATAAGTCATGTTATTTAAATTAAAAAAAAAAGAAAAAAAGTTATCCTAATTATTTTGCAAAGCACCAAAAGCAATATTAATAGAATAAAAGAAAGAAAAAAATTTTGTGAAGAAAAAAAAAAGATAAGTCTATTTTCGGTATAGGAATAAACAAACCATGGATAAATCTAAGCGACTGTTTGCAATGATAACAAAGATAAGTCATGTTATTTAAAAAAAAAAAAGTTATCCTAATTATTTTGTGAAGCACCAAAAGCAATCTTAATAGAATAAAAGAAAGAAAAAATTTTAAATTGTGTAAAGAAAACTATTAACAAAAATCTTGACAAATCAGTCCTTGTAAAGTTAATTCCCACAAAAGTAGAAGTGTGTCATTCAGAATAAAGCAGGTTGTATTCTAGCAACCTGAAAGGGAAGCTTGCATTTAGCATCATAATCCAGGAGAAGTTTTTTAGATTTATGTTCAAAATGTATGTAGGGACTGGAATATTGAGATGTACCTCGGTAGATGGTGAAACAAGCAGGTCACGACCCAATACCAATTCAAGAGGAAAGTACACAGGCTTAAGCAACTTGGTGCTTCCCTGGCTTCCATAACCAAATCGCATCAGGTGCAATATCATTACTTTAGGAAGTGTCTGTATCTGTATAGATTTTTTTGCAGTCCTCGCCTGAAATAAAATATCAAAATTTTATTGTCAGACATATGATATTACCCAGCACAATCATAGGACATTTCATGGTCCAGTACAAAGCAGTTATGTCATATCAATAACCAATATTTCGACTTATGCCATAAAATTACAAATTACTACTGGGGAGTCAGAGTAGTCAATCCAGAGTGTAGCGGCCAACCCCCGAAAATGGGATAGCAGAATGACCACTATTTGATTTTTTTTAATAAAGTATATAAATAATACTATAGACATTAATTTCATGTAAAATTACACAAATAACTCAAAACCCAAAAAAGAACACTTGATTCACAGCAGCATGCAGACCATGATTTCTATCAAAAATGTATTAAATAGTTTTTTTAATAGTAGATAATTATATTCTTGTGAAACTCCTTAGTAATATTTAGCAGTGCTCTAAATCCTAACAGAAGGTTTCATTAAAAATAAAAACTATCAAAATCTCAGATGTCTTAAGAAACAGAAGAACAGAGTAAAAAGGAGGAATACGATTAGGAAATGAGAAAGAAAAGAAGAAAAAAAAGAGTGACTGAAGGAAAGGAAATGACAAAAATAATGAAGGAAAAGAAATGGGGTAAAACAGAATGAGGAAAAAACAGAGGGAAAAGAATCGAAACGAAAAGATACAGGAGGATTGAAAAATGAAGAAAGAAAAGAAGATGAAGCTTGGAACCGCACACATAGCAAGGGGAGGAACAGCTAGGGTTAAAAGGTTTGAAGAATAAAACTGGAAAAACTCAAACAACCCTTAAATTGTTATAATTTTAAAGGATCATTTAGGTTTTTTTCCAAAGCGAAATAGAAAAATCAGCCCAGAAACCACTCCAAACGCGACCTGCAATGAAACCTAGAGATACCGACGACGCTGAACTGCGCCTCTATGGCAGATCTGATCACAACCGGACCCCGCGCCACTCTCCTGGGATAGAGCCACTATCGGCCGGGAATGACTATTCTGTGGGGAGTATGCAGAAAAGAAGACCATAAAAGGCAACACAGTAGTTACAATGTCGCCACCATTTCATTGGCCTCATTAAATTGCATTGCAGATACATCATTTTGAAATTAGTTGCCATTCCACTGACTGTATCAACACGCATATAAATGTCTGAATTCAGGTACTGGGTTTTTAGGATAGAGCTAATACTTTAATTGAGGTAGGTGGCCAAATCTCTGAAGCATGGGTACTTCTAAAATGGTGAAGTACCAGTACCGGGTACTCATACCGTACTCGTGGTACTTCATTTTTTCTCATTATTCGGTTTTGAATGAAATTTGTGGTTTTTCTCAAATATCAATATAGTATAATTATGTTTTAATTTTTTGTTACTGTATCTTAACATTATTTTTGGTTTTTTCAATTTTTTATAGTGGTGTTTTATTATAAACCTAACAATTTAGTTTTCTATCTACTCATACATTTTATAGAAAATTCTTATTTCTTATTAACATACATTTTATAGAAAATTCTTATTTCTTATTAACGTACCCGTACCTTGATTTTTTTTAAAATGCCGTATGCCGGTACCAGTACCCTCACATGGTACCGTACCCGTACCTATGCATCATGGGTGGCCATGTGTGTGCTACATACCTAACAACCGAGAGTTGGAAATGCCAACTAATTTTAGGGTAACCCATGCATGCATCATATTCCACTCATCAAAACCACAATCCTTATTCCTTATGAAAATTGTAAATGCTAGCTTTAATAATAATGTATTAAAAATTAAAAGGGAAAATACCTTTCCAGTGACTGATGTTCGGTACCCTTCAAGAGTTTCTGGTGCAGAAAACAAGTGCAAGGCATCCTCAATGGTGTGAACGGCATCATGATGAATGTCAAGATGAAGCAAGCGATATGGTTGAACAGTGGCAGATCTATTTCCTGAAAAGGGAAGAAAAGTTCCATCATATTATATGGGCATTATTGTTTTCATTTAAGCTCTGTTTGATAAGAAAACATCAACTATCTAATAGTGAATAAGCTAGCCAACCGATTGAATGTAGTGGTTGAACTAGCTGATGATTATGAAAAGACATAAAACGATATTTCTAATTAAGGTACCAAAGGTAAAATTTGAGAAAAAAAATAAGCTATAAGCTCAAATGTTACTTGAAGTAGCTTAGAAAAAAAAATCCTATAAGCTAGTAAAAAAACCATAACCTCGTGGGAAAAATTGTTAAACACGTATCTATTTTCGTCACATAAAAGATATAAGCTATCAACTATAAGCTCAATATATTTTTCCTTTTTATCCTGAAGCTCTGATATAAAAATGGCAATGAAGGTGACCTGCTGCGAGGGAAAATAACGTGGAACTTCAAAATCACAAGTCACAACTACAGAACATAATGCAACAAAAGTGACACAGACCAGATGAAATTCCACAACATCTTGATGGATATATTATAATAAGTACAGACAAAAAATGAATTCTTTCACTAAGCACATGATATAAAAGGTATATCTTGTACCTTTAGTTCTAACCAAACTTTGGAGTTGTCCTCCAAAAATATCATTTAACTCTGAGGGAATAAAGCTTTGAGTCCTTGTAACAGCAGATTTATTCTTTGGTCCCACTGTTTCCCACTCATCATCTTCCACGGAAGAAACTAGAAAAGATTTGCTACCATTAAGACTTGAAGACTGTCCTTCAAGCTTCAGTAATTCGTCATGCATTTGATCCATAACAAAGCTCAGAAATTCCTGAGCATCTTCTTGCCTGAAAGTGGCACATTGTTATCACGAATGTCATTAAAATTACAAGCTAATATCACAACCAATTACATCAGATCTAAGCACGTGACTGCATTGCACACTTACAAATGACCAAATAACTTGCTGAATGGGTATATAAATTCCAGGACGTGACAGTTTATTAAATAATCGTATACTTGTATAAATAAAAGAAATATATAAATGGAAGAAAAGCTATTGAAGATTGTATCTATAAATGGAAATTCCTAAAAAAGGGGTGCTATAATTGTAATATTCTGTATAGAAAACTACAATCAAGTCCCTGTATAGGTATGCTGCTGAAGATTTATAAGCATACCATTTCTCAGTTATTTTCATGCAGAAAAGGTTTTCATGACATAACCATAAATATACTGATTGTAGTCAAAAACTTCAATGATTCCATGAAAAAACTGGTTAGGGGATGGACATATTTGAAAATTCATCTTCTATGGCAGAGAAAAAGTCACATAAAAGTAACATTAAATTATAAACCAAATTGTCACCAACCTTGTTCTTCCTGAAATGCTATTTGGCACATCCGGAGTAAAATTTTTCAAAACATCTTCAAACATAACAGGGCAAAATGCCCGTCCAAACTCAAAAGAATCTGTATCTTTCTTCTTTAATTTTATTCCGCTTGGCATGTCAAATTGAGTTACAAACTCAGCAAATGCTTTAAGCGTGGGATAGCCAACCTAAAAAGTAACACGGTAATAAGCATGCAATATCAATTTCTTATCTTTTCTAATTACAAGGGAAGTCAAAACACATACAACGATCCAATGTCTATAAGAAAATTTATATTTTAAATATAAAATTTTTAATTCAGCTTTTATATGTGTTCATTGATGGGAATGCTGCTGCCCATGAGTTACTCTAAAATTTTCAAACAGCAGTATTAATTGATATTTACAGCAGAAGAAATACTACCTTAGGAATGTTCCGACTTCTTAACCCCTGTAAAAGCTGAACAAAAGGAGAACAAACCAAGAGAGCCTGCATGGTTGCACTAAGGAAGCATAAATTCCCGGAGTTAATCAGGCCTCGAGGCAGCAGTTCCTTAACATGCATAACAGCATGCCCATTTGGTGCCTTGTTCAAGTCTTCATCAAATAACTTTGAAGTATCAACACCGTTGCCATTTTTTAAGGAACTCATCAAACTTTCAGTCCCTGAAGCATCCAGGCTCAAATTTGCAAAATGGTTCGCAGTACCATTTCCATCTAGTGCAACAGAATTCATACGATGTTCTTTAACACTGTTTGCACTAGTGATACTTGATGGATTGGGCGAGAAATTAGTAATACTGCCATTCTCTTTTATAGTTTCGTGTATCTTAGGTAAGTCAGCACCGACACCATTCACACCATTAAGTTTTTGAGAATCAGGGAGAGGAACATTTTTGGGTGGTTTTGCTGAATTTGGCAGGTTGCTTGATTCAACAGTAACAGAATTCAGAGAACCAAATTGCAGCTGATTCTTGTCAACAAGCTTATCTTTTCTCCCAGAAGACTTTTTTACCCTCAGTGATTTGGTTTCATCTTCAGTGAATGAGCCAAATAGTAGAACCTGCTCACAAAACCAAAAACAAAATTAGCATTTTCATCAATATGAGTGAGGCATTAAAACAATTCAACATCCATTTGGAACAAAAAATAAAACAATATGTACCACACTCCCAATAAACAATAAAAGACAAAAAGAATCAAAAATAAAACATTGCATCCAAATTCAACAACAAAAGATTAATAATAACAAAACCCTAATTAGGTATTAATGCATTCATCACAGGTCACAACCATTATAGACGTCAATTCACACTACCAAATGAAAGAACAAGCTCAAACCAAGAGAACATTAAAATTAAAAAATAAATAAATAAATAAACAACGTTGTTTTCAGTTTCTACAAACAACAATCAATTTTAAAAAATTAATAAATAAAAAATTTTAAAAAAAACAATGTCACATAAACATCATGTGTGAAAATAACAAAATAAGCGAGAAATATAGAATGGTTATAATAGCAAGAATGGAACCTTAGAATCGCTCATGTTGCTGAAGAGATGGAAGTTGAAGAGGCAATAAGGTAAAATTGAATATGAATAGAAGAGTGTGAAAGAGAGGAGAAGGTTTGTTGTGTATAGAGAAGGGAGGGAAATCGAAATCAGAAAGTAGGGTTTTTGGAGACCCTGGAAGAGAAGAGGCGGTAATTGAAGACATGAAAGGGTAAAAGGGTTTGAAGAGGAGAAAAAGAGAGAGCGATTAACAAAGGAACCCTCCCCGTTTGAGCTTTGGTATGAGCAAGACGGAGCATCGACAAGAAGAGAAAGAAGATGAAGAAAAAAGAGGCGTGTATAATGAATGATGAGACAGTTTTGGTTTTGGTTTTGGTTTTGGTTTTGGAGGTAGGGTTACGAAACGATGAAAGGTAGTAATGTTTTTGCTTGGTGTTGGGGTCATTATAGTTTGGACTATTGAAGTTGTATATTATTGGTGTCCCGTGATGGGCCAATTTTTTTCACATTAGATCGTCTCTAACTCGAATTTGTTTTAAGGGTATTAAATGTAGAAGAAATATTTCAGAAATTGTGCACTATTTTTAATAAAAATAAAAATTTTATTTTTTATTGATGTTTTTAATACAAATTTTTTATAAATATGGTTTTTAACTTATGTCCTAGGGACACAAGTTAGCATTACTATTTTTTAATAATAAGAAAATTTTTATCCTATGTGTTTTTTAAACATTGTGTGGATTTTTTAAACTGTCTCTAATTTTTAGAGATATATTTCTGGACGCACTCTTTTCACACTCAAGAAAAGTCATTATGGATGGCGTCTCATGCAGTTGCTAAAGATTTATTCCAAAGGTATATCTCCGGAACCATGCCGTAGTTATATTTCTAGAACGAAACCAGAGACAGAACTCAACACAAGATGAATTTTTCAAACATAAAATGAGCATTCATAACATAAAATGAGCATTACAATGATGATTTCAACTGAAAATTAAATACTACATTTCAATATTTCGGTGGACACTTGCACATCTCCAAGATATCGTCGACCGATTTTCACTGTGTCGCTTCCAACTCGAGCAGAACTTTCTCTTCGAAACCGAAAAACGTTCGTCATATCGCCATAACATCTGCTCGAGTCTTGAGCTCAAATTTGTTTAACACAATGTTTCATTCGTTGTCAATCGAAGGTGAACGGTACTCAAGCTTGACAACCCTTCGTGTGTCTCCGTACAGTATGAGATAATGGATTTTATCTACGATATCGTCGAGGGGATGAGATCGGTGAGCTTGAACATCCTCCTGGGTGTAGAGGCGTCGGAGTAGGAGACACTTGCGACATACCAACGAATGTTTATTTCACACATTTGAGACATTATGAGTTTTTGTGAAGTATAACACAAGAACACCCAAAATTTATAGAAGACCTAGTTCAATAAGGACCACCCATTGACTGTCATTCATACTCCAGATATATATCTCTAGAACGGCACTCCATTATCTTGTTCTGGAGATGCATCTCCGAAGTTTTCCCTAAACCACTCAAAAACAAAGCAAATAAAAGAACCTTTCGGAGATACATCTCCAGAACTTTTCCTAATACATTTTAAAACATAATCATATGACAGAGAGTTGAGAAAGACCAGATATGCACCAAATATGAACCAACATGCATAAAGACCAAATATGATTAATAAGTGAATATGTAACACTTCATTTATATTGAGACACACTTATATACAATTATTTGTCCAATTACAAAAAATTCAAAACGAATCAAAACAAGTGTCACCAGATAAATCTATAGGTGGTACCACCTTTGACTTTTGTGCATTCGATTCCTTTTCAATGTTGTTCAATCTATCAAATTCTTGCACCCTTTCTATAAAATGATTTGGCCACGTCTCGGCATTTGCGGTTGAATGAGTCGTCCATTCTGGTGATGTAGGTGGTATGGGGCATCCCGATTTCAAGTAAACTTGAACAAAATGACTTGATTTTGAAAGTCATTTAATACACATGATGCGATCATTTGAATTTTAGGGTGGTGTGGTGTGCAGTGAAAAAAAAGGTTTTCGAAAACCCGTAGCTTGTCAGGTTAATGCACACCCTATCATATTCAGATGCAATTAGGTGACCCATATCTGGGAAGCTCGTCCATTTTGACTTTGGTGCTGGACCGCTTAAGCAAGGAACAAGTGACTCATAAACCGCATCGAATTTTTCTTTTTTTCGTACAGCCGCGTGTATGATTCCTTATGCGTCTTCAATTCTTGGATAAGTTGATGAAGGACTAGCGTGTGACTATCTTCTCCCTTACCAAGTAAAGCTGAAACGGCTTGGTAACCGCAATTACCGTCTCCCGCAACATTGACGATACAATCGATATATTTGTGCATAAAAACTGACATCTCGTCAATGAATGGAATCTTTGGTGGAAGCGGCGTTGGAGGTGGTTTGTTAATTCGAGCCCCTTTAACAACATTTTTTTGAGATTTTGGAGTTGGTGAGTCGGGAAATACTTTGTCAACGTGTTAAAAATATGAAGGAGACCGTGTAGTCGAGTTGTCATTCGGTGCAGACTTTATTTTCTTTGGAGCACCCTTCGTTTTTACCGGTTGAGAAGACGGTTTCATGTCCGTGGTTTCGGGGTAGGCAATTTTCCTCAATTTTTATTTGATGTGGAGTTTCATGTTGTCATCGGCCTTCGAAAATCTCTCTTGTATCGCTTCCCATTCGGTCAAAATAGAGATATTTGATTTACCTTCATCCATGCATCCATCATCATCGTAACTAAGTCTCTTCCAATGAGAGCAAACCTCGTTCATTCTTATTGGCTCACCAAGTTTCACTTTTTTAGCAATAATACAAGCACATGGGAGACCATATGCAGGTCCGGCCTTAGGGGCAGGCAAACAAGGCCTTTGCCTAGGGCCTCTATTTTATGTTTACCTATGTATATGGAAATGTGTTATTTTAATGAAACTTTTTGCCATTCATTTAATTCCGTATAAACTCAATCTATACTTGCTTATTTGTGTGGTGCAATTTTCAACATATAGTGCAAGTATCAATGTGCAGCAATCATTTAACTTTATGTTTTATTATTAATTATTATATTTTTTAATTGATTATTAATGATATGTGATCATGTGAGTTTTCTTTTTTTTTATAAAACAGTTCTTTTATTTTGTTTCAAACAAATAGCTAAACTTTAAAAATATTTTATATAATGTTTTTGATATAAAATTTTAATCATATTAGTTCATTAAAAAATTTATATTGATGAGAGTGATTTTATATAAAATAATATATTGGCAATCAAGTTGTATTATATTTTATTTTTACATTTAGTCTTACTTTATAATCTTTTTATTTATTTATTTTTATAATTAGTTTATTGTAGAATATTCTTTTATTTTAATTTAAATTAATATCAATTAGAATACTTAAACAAATTAATATCAACTAGAATATTTAAACAAATTAATATCAACTAGAATATTTAAACAAAATAATATAAAACTTTAAAAGTCGTTTAAAAGTTAAAATGTATGATATCTAAAAAAAATTAAATAAATTTGAATAAAATAATAATAATTTTATAAAAATATTTTAAAAAACTTTATTTTTTTAATCCGCCTTAGGCCTCGAAATAGATTGGGTCGGCTCTGACCATATGTTTTCACAATAATGCAACCACAATTTGCACTATCGGAGCCTACATTATCAGCTTGTTTGGCATCTTGAAAAATATAGTTCAACCCCGCCCGAAAAATGTTGCCCACCAAATGAGAATAAAGAATGTTGTCTTTGAATCGGTGTTCTAAAATTGTGATGCTCCGACTAAATGTTGTTTGTATCTCATTATGTTGGTTTTGAATCATGTGGTTCACCGAGTCCCAATCTCGACACAAATCCCCTTTGTTATTTCCCAACCAATTTTTCAAAGTAGCATGGGTCGACTCAACTCTGTTGGTGGTTGTATTTCCAAGGTGTCGGGCATTATCAGTCCACGCACAAACTATTTTCTCCTTCACCTGATCAAGAATGGTGCTTTCAACGTATTTCAACAAAGCCATGTACTTTTCACACACTTTTCGGAGATGAATGATGGAATCGGCATATAATTATTTTGTGGAAGAATTTATTATGTGATTCCATGAATCCATTATTTTCTCCACAATCACATCCAACTTCACCAATTTTCCACCTTCGGACTCTAATTGTTTCGTCCCTACCGCGAGTTTAACCCGACTTCTCACATTCTTTGTTATGTGACACTTACAAAGTAATGCATAAGAAGAAGGAAACATCTTTGCAACCACATTCATTAATGTGGTATCGCGGTCCATAACAATAGCTTTAGGCATCTCACCTTAATCCTTCAAAAGTGACCGACACACCTCTAATGCTCAAGTAAAATTGTCCTCTTTTTTACACTCTAAAAATGCAAAACAAACAGAGTATGTCTTCTCAGTTGAGGTAACACCAACCATCTCAAATGATGGAAGTCTATACCTGTTGGTCTTGTAGGTAAAATAGAGTATGAGCACTATCAGAAACGTGTTGAACAACTTTACCGAATCTGGATTAGTCCAAAAAATCTCTAACCATAACTCCATCATCGCAAGTTCGGTACCGGGACACGTAATTGTTATCGTCCAAGAGTTTCATCAGTTGTTGCATCTCAGTTCTATCTCCTTTAATCGCCTTATTAATAAGGTACCAGATGTTATACACTTGCTTGATGTTTGATATATTGTCGGTTTGCTTTCGTTTTAATGTTGCATGTAACACCCCAAAATAATTATAATATTTATTTAATTGAATTATTATGATTATTCGGTGTTTTGGTGAATTTTGATGGATATTGTGACGCTTGGTGAATTGGGTGGTGTTGTGGGGTAGTCTGAGTTAAGGGGATATTGAGGTATCTTAGAATCAGTAATTAATTTAGATTATTTTATTAGTAATAATAATAGAATAATTTGAATATTTAGATTATTATTTAGATTATTATTATTATTATTTAAAATAATTAGGAGAACCTTTAACGGTGAGACAGTAATATTGAGAAGGGTTAGTGAGGATAATATGGGTAAATCATAATTAGGGTCCAAGAGGTAGGTTTAATAAAAAGAAAAGAGGGAATTAGGAGAGTTATTATGTGCAACCGTAAGAAGTGAAGAAAAACTGAGGAAAGGAAGTTAGGGCACAGAGAACGAGAGAATCAACCGTAGAACCCCAAAGAAGGATCTGTTGCTGGAAAAATTCGAGGTATGGGGGGTTAATCCGGGTTCATATGTCTGATATGGGTTTAAGATAGAGTAGTTTGTGTGTTCTGTGTTTTATGATGAATTTTCGTATGATGAATCTGTGATGAATTTTCGTGAATCTGTGTTGGTCGGTTTCTGATATGAATCTGGTATGTGTTGCTGTAAATTCTGTGAAATTCGTGTGAATGATATTTGTTGCTGTGATGAATATGTGTATGAAACCAGATCTAAGATCGAAGGTGGGTTTAACAAATTAGGACTTAATAATTAGAAAGAAATTGATGTAAACAATGAAGTAAGACTAGAAATTAGATCTGTGATGAATCGAAACTGTTTTGGGTCCAATTTTGGAAGATCGAAGGTGTTGGAATGAGAGGTTTTCGTTCAGATGCAAAATCTGAGTTTTGGAGGGTTTTCTGGCAATACGCGTAACGGAAGGAGTATTACGCGTAAGAGGGAATACACGCAGGGTGATACGCGTAGCATACACACCCGTCCCCAGGGCCAGCACGGCCCTCTGCCAGTACGCGTAATGGAATGGTGGCAATACGCATATGGGATGCCTTTACGCGTATGGGAAGCTGGGAATGAAGGGGCATACGCGTATGAGAAGTCATTACGTGTATGGGGTTCTTGGGAAGGGGTCCTACGCGTATGGGCTAGCCATTACGCGTAGAGGAAGAATGCAAGGAGTTTTGAGAGGAGAATTATCTCTGCTCGTACGTGTAACAGGGATAGTGATACGCGTATGAGAGGCCTGGGCAGGTGGCCCTACGCGTATGATACGTAGGCCAGTGGGCGAGGAGTTGAGCCATACGAGTATGGGGCATGGCCATACGCGTATGGACAGGGCTGTTGGCAGATTTGTCCGTTTTTGCAATTTATGTCCCTATTTCGCTTGTGATGCGGTTTCCTTGAGACGTAAGGCTATGATGGGGTAATAAAACATGAGTAAACTAGTAATGAAGATGAATGGGATAAAATCGGGAATTTTTATGTGACGAGTATAATATGACGAATTATGAGGTATAGTGACGAATTGTGACGAGTGCGAATTGGTGTTGTATAATGATGTTTGATGATGATGCAACTATGACAATTTTATGACGATAATTATTATGACGATTTGCATCATGCATTCATGGCATAGTTAGGACTCCGATCCATTTGGTGGCTTCAATCCCATTGTGTGGATTGAGGTGTTTTGTGACGTGCTCCGGTTCTTGTGTAGAATCGATCCTATTGGTGGGGATCTTTGGAGGGTGATGGCCCAGTGTCCATCAATTATGACGAATTGGTACCACATGCATGAGTCTATAATGTTGCATTGCATACTGAGTGACATTGTATTCTATTGATGAAATTGATGTATTAATGATGTTTGTGAGTGAATTGATGATGTTGTGTTTCTACTTTATCTTTGGTTATATCTTATATATTGATTCGTGATTACTCACCCTGCCTGTTTGAATGTTGCCTCCACGAGGGTAACGTGCTGGTGATCTGACTTAGCTTTCTTAGCGCATGAAGATTTAGCGTTTTGAAGTATTTTGATTTCTTCATCGATTAGAGGGTATTGCTCTGATATGTAACATCGGGTCAGGACGTTTGAGTCGAACAATTTACGTTCTTTTATTTGTTGGCATGAGATGTTTTATGATGTTTTGTTTAAGAAGTTTTGGATTATAAAATTGTTTAAAAATTTTGATTTCCGTTGAGTGATGTTTAAATAAATTCATGATGGTAAAACCCGTATTACAGAGCAGGTGATTATTTGATGTATTGTGACGAAATATGGCGCCCTTTTGGGACTTTACTCTGATTAAATTGTTGTATTTATTCGTGATGTTTGTTGGGTAGAAAAAGGGTGTTACATTAGTGGTATCAGAGCAGGTCGGTCTGTCCGGCCAGGTTTTACATGATGTCAGTCCCCTGCCAGTCGACGAGTGTGTGTACACTGTCGATATTTTGTTTCTTATAACCTTGTTGGTGGTATGGAGGATGGCTGGAAGAAATGATCATGATATCGCTGATCCGTTGGAGTCACTTGCTCAAGCAATGGCTCAGAACAATCAGAATGGTGGAGCTCCAGACGAGTTTCATGCTTTGGGGAAGTTCCAGAGGAACAATCCGCCGACTTTTATAGGTACTCATGATCTAGAGAGTGAACAGAAGTTGCTGAAGATGATTGAGAAGATCTTCCGGGTGATGGGGTGTACTGACGCACAAGTTTAGTTTGGAACTCATATGTTGTTAGAAGAGGCTGAGGATTGGTGGGATAACGCCCGTCAGAGACTGAAAGACGTTGGTACTGTGATAACCTGGGCTGTGTTCAAGCAGGAATTTTTGGGAAAGTATTTTCCAGAGGATGCTCGTGGCAAGAGAGACGTGGAATTCCTTGAGCTGAAGCAAGGAAACATGATTGTGGCAGAGTATGTTGTAAAGTTCGAGGCGCTGGTGAAGTTTTATCCTCACTACAACCGTGTTGATGCTGAGGTGTCCAAGTGTCTCAAGTTCGAGAATGGGCTAAGGCCATAAATCAAGCAGGGTATTGGGTACCAACAAATTCGCAGGTATGTTGAGATAGTGAATAAGAGTAGGATCTATGATGAGGATAGCCGAGCTCGATCTGCTCACTACAAGCATCTTAGTGAGAAGAAAGAGAATGGGTGGTATAGAGGGAAGCCTTATACGACTTTAGCTGACAAAGGGAAGCATAAGGCTTCAGATGGGAAGAAGACAAGTGGGGGAGCAGCTCCCACTTCTGGTAAGTGTTACAAGTGTGGCGAGCAAGGCCACCGTGCTGAGGTTTGCACCAATAGTGTGTTGAGGTGTTACAGATGTGGCAAGAAGGGTCATAGAGCGACTGATTGTAAGGACGATGGTCTAACCTGTTTCAATTATGGTGAGAAGGGTCACATCAGTACCCAGTGTCAGAAACCGAAGAAGACTGCTACTGCTGCTCAGACCAATGGCAGAGTGTTTGCTTTGAGTGGTGCAGAAGTTCCAGAGAAGGATAATCTGATTCGAGGTACTTGTTTTATTAATAATGTTGAGTTGGTCGCTATTATTGATATTGGTGTTACTCATTCGTTTATCTCGCTTGACTGTGCTACTATATTGGGTTTGAAATTTTCTGATAAAAATGGTAGTATGGTAATAGAAACTCCAGTTAATGGTTCTGTTACTACTACTTTTGTGTGTTTGAGATGTCCTTTGACGATTTTTGGGAAGAGTTTTGTGATGGATTTGGTGTGTTTACCCCTGCACCAAATTGATGTAATCCTTGGAATAAACTGGTTGGAGTTCAACCATGTACATATCAATTGTTATAATAAGACCATAGAGTTTCTTGAGTTTGGTGATAATGACAGATTGATGTTCTTGTCTGCTAAGCAAGTAGTCGACCTTCTGGAAGACGGAGCCTTGGTGTTTGCAATGTTTGCATCGTTGCAGGTTGATCGTGAAGCGGCGATGTCGAATTACCTGTTGTCTGTGAATTCCCAGATGTGTTTCCAAATGACATAAGTGATTTGCCTCCAAAACGTGAAGTGAAGTTTGTAGTGGACTTAATACCAGGTACGAGTCCAGTGTCAATGGCTCCTTACCGGATGTCCGCTTCTGAGTTAAGTGAATTGAAGAAACAATTAGAAGAATTGCTCGAGAAGAGGTTTGTCCGACCGAGTGTTTCTCCGTGGGTGCTCATGTGTTGTTAGTGAAAAAGAAGGATGGAAGTATGAGGTTGTGTGTTGATTATCGACAGTTGAATAAAGTGACTATCAAGAATAAATATCCACTTCTAAGAATCGACGACTTGATGGATCAATTAGTAGGCGCCTGTGTGTTTAGCAAGATTGATTTAAGGTCGGGTTACCATCAGATTCGTGTTAAGCCTGATGATATTCCGAAGACACCTTTCAGGACGAGGTATAGTCACTATGAATACACTGTGATGTCGTTTGGAGTGTCCAATGCACCTGGTGTGTTCATGGAGTATATGAATCGGATTTTTTATGAGTATCTAGATAAGTTTGTTGTGGTTTTCATTGATGATATTCTGATATACTCTAAATCTAAAGAAGAGCATGTTGAGCATTTGAGAATTGTGTCACAAGTATTGAAGGAGAAGAAGTTGTATGCAAAACTGTCAAAGTGTGAGTTTTGGTTGAAGGGAGTGAGTTTTCTCGGCCATGTGATTTCAAGTGGTGGAATTGCTGTTGATCCTTCTAAGATTGATGCAGTGTTATAGTAAGAGTCTCTGAAGTCTGCTGCTGAGATACAAAGTTTTCTGGGATTGGTGGGTTATTACCGCAAGTTTATCGAGGGCTTTTCTAAGTTGGCATTACCTTTGACTCAGCTGACTCGAAAGGGGCAAGCTTTTGTGTGGGATGTAGCTTATGAAGAGAGTTTTGTGGAATTAAAGAAGAGGTTGATGACCGCTCGAGTGTTGATTTTTCCTAATCTGAATGAATCTTTTTAGTGTATTGTGATGCGTCGAAGATGGGTCTTGGAGGAGTGTTGATGCAGAATGGTCAAGTTGTTGTTTATGCTTCCAGGCAATTGAGGGTTCATGAAGTAAATTACCCTACCCATGACTTAGAGTTGGCAGTTGTGTTATTTGTGTTGAAAATTTGGAAATAATATTAATCCCGGTGCCATGAAGATGTACCAAGATTTGCAGAAGTTGTTTTGGTGGCCATGTATGAAGAAGGATATTGCGGAGTTTGTTTATGCGTGTTTGACTTGTCAAAAGTCAAAGATTGAGCATCAGAAGCCTTTAGGTATGATGCAACCATTGAATATTCTAGAATAGAAATGGGATAGCATTTCCATGGACTTTGTGTCGGGGTTGCCGAGGACGGCAAAGGGAAATAATTCGATTTGGGTGATTGTGGATAGATTAACTAAGTCGGCTCATTTCTTGCCGACGAAGACTAATCATTCTATGCAGTAGTTAGCCGAGATGTGCATTGAGGAGATTGTGAAGTTGTATGGGATACCTTCGAGCATTGTGTCAGATAGAGACCCGAGATTTACATCGAGGTTCTGGAAAAGTTTGCAAGATGCTTTGGGTACTAAGTTGAGGATGAGTTATGCATATCATTCGCAGACTGACGGTCAGACGGAGAGGATTATCCAATCCTTAGAGGATTTGTTAAGGGCTTGTGTGTTGGATCACGGAGGATCTTGGGATAGTCATTTACCGTTGATTGAGTTCACATACAACAACAGCTTTCATGCTAGTATTGGAATGGCACCGTACGAAGCTTTGTATGGGAGAAGGTGTAGAACTCCATTGCGTTGGTATGAGTCAGGCGAGAGTGTTGTACTTGGACCTGAGATTGTGCAGGAGATGACCGAGAAGATTAAGATGATCCAAGAAAGGATGAGAGATTCGCAGAGTCGTCAGAAGAGTTATCATGATAAGAGAAGGAAAACACTTGAATTCCAAGAGGGAGATCATGTGTTTTTTAGGGTGACGCCAGTGACTGGTGTGGGTCGAGCTTTGAAGTCTAGGAAGCGCACTCCACATTTTATTGGTCCATATCAAATCTTGCAGATGATAAGAGAGGTAGCCTATCGGATCCCTTTACCGTTGTCGCTTGCGAATTTGCATGATGTGTTCTATGTGTCTCAGTTGAGGAAGTACATTCTGGATCCATTGTATGTGATTCAAATGGATGATGTATAAGTGATGGATAATCTGACTGTGGAAGCATTACCTGTGCGGATTGATGGTCGTAAAATGAAGCAACTGCGGGGTAAAGACATAACTTTGGTGAAGGTGTTATGGGGTGGACCAGCTGGCGAAAGTTGTACTTGGGAGCGTAAAGATCAGATGAAGGGATCTTACGCTTATGGGCTAGCCATTACGCGTAGGGGAAGAATGCAAGGAGTTTTGAGAGGAAAATCCTTTCTACTCGTACGCGTAACAGGGATGGTGATATGCATATGAGAGGCCTGGGCAGGTGGCCCTACGCGTATGATACGCAGACCAGTGGGCGAGGAGTTGAGCCATACGCGTATGGACATGGCTGTTGGCAGATTTGTCCATTTTTGCGATTTCTGTCCCAATTTCGCTTGTGATGCGGTTTCCTTGAGACGTAAGGCTATGATGGGGTAATAAAACATGAGTAAACTAGTAATGAAGATGAATGGGATAAAATCGGGAATTTTTATGTGACGAGTATAATATGACGCATTGTGAGGTATAGTGACGAAGTGCGAATTGGTGTTGTATAATGATGTTTGATGATGATTCATGGATGATGATGCAACTATGATGATTTTATGACGATAATTATTATGACGATTTGCATCATGCATTCATGGCATAGTTAGGACTCCGGTCCATTTGGTGGCTTCAATCCCATTGTGTGGATTGAGGTGTTTTATGACGTAACTTCGGTTCTTGTGTAGAATCGATCTTATTGGTGGGGATCTTTGGAGGGTGATGACCCAGTGTCCATCAATTATGACGAATTGGTACCACATGCATGAGTCTATAATGTTGCATTGCATACTGAGTGACATTGTATTCTATTGATGAAATTGATGTATTAATGATGTTTGTGAGTGAATTGATGATGTTGTGCTTCTACTTTATCTTTGCTTATATCTTATATATTGATTCGTGATTACTCACCCTACCTGTTTGAATGTTGCCTCCACGTGGGTAATGTGCAGGTGATCAGGCTTAGCTTTCTTGGCGCATGAAGATTTAGCATTTTGAAGTATTTTGATTTCTCCGTCGATTAGAGGGTCTTGCTCTGATATGTAACATCGGGTTGAGACGTTTGAGTCGAACGATTTACGTTTTTTTATTTGTTGGCATGAGGATGTTTTATGATGTTTTTTTAAGAAGTTTTGGATTATAAAATTGTTTAAAAATTTTGATTTCCGCTGCGTGATTTTTAAATAAATTCATGATGGTAAAACCCGTATTACGGGGCAGGTGGTTATTTGATGTATTGTGACGAAATGTGGCGCCCTTTTGGAACTTTACTTTGATTAAATTGTTGTATTTATTTGTGATGTTTGTTGGGTAGAAAAGGGTGTTATATTGCAAGTATATTTTTCAGTTGGACAGGATTCAAGGTCATGTCACTAATACATACCTTCTCCTCTGGCTTGAGCTGACATACACTAGGATGTTCGGCTAATTTTAAGCATGATTCATGGTTATGCACACCACAAATGACATTAAATCTCCATTTTTTGCTAGCCAACATGTAACCCGGAAGCTTAAACGGACACACATTTTCTACTACCCGTGTCTTCTCTCTTAAATTTTTGGAGAGGAGTTCGATATTTCCCGCTTCTTTCGCACAACATAGTCACAAAGGCGCTTCTTCTATCCCAGCAATTATCCGACCTTCTGATAATTACACTAAATCCAAGTCTGGATGCCACCATATGAATCCATTCGAGCATGTTATCACGATTTTCAAACTCTTGCTTGTTATGAAATTCATTGCAAATATCTACCTCCTTAACAACAATACCTTGAACATTCGGAGAAACTTGGTTCGAAGAAACTACTTGTTTTGAGATATTATCGGGGATAGAAACAATAAAAATAGTAAACATAATTAATCTACTGCTGCAGAAAAGGATAGAAAATGAACACATAAACATTCCGGAAATATATCTCCGAAAAAGTTCATGTTCAGCACGTTCCGGAGATACATCTCCGGACACTACGTAAGTATTTTTCAGCAAAGTTTTATGATTAATGTGAGCAATGTAGAATAGAATGAACAATCTTTACCTGAAATTCGATCTTCTTTTGCTCCCTATGATATCTTGAACCAAAAGGATGGAGATTTGGAATGAAAAATGGGATTGAGAATGTAGGGTTTTTAAGGTGATGGTTAGAGTTGAAATGAAGAATGACAACAATGGGGGACTGATCATGCAGCTTGAAACTATATTAGAAACTTCCAGAGATATATCTCTGGAACAATCTGACATGCAAAGGTGACAGGAAAATTCAAATTGCCACTCACATCTTCTAGAGATATATTTCCTAAACATCCACTGAACTGATTAATTTTCATATTTTCTCTAAATGGTTCCGGAGATATATCTCCGGAATAAATCTTTAGCAACTGTGTAACACCCCCAATCTATACCCCGAGCAAATAAAGCGATAACAAATAAATCAGAATATAATTAAAACATTCATGGCATAGACGGAGGCATCACACCAATTGAAACAAAATACAACAACCTGCTCATATAGATATGCAACAATCAGGTAACACATAACAAAGGAACTCAGTTCCTAACACCCACAATTCAGATACAGAATAAAAATGGAAAATTTGCAACTGAATCTCGTATATATATAACATAAAAGTTTGTCTGTCATATACAGAGTCATACATGTACAATCCAAAGAACATATATACATATACAAATAATCACATAACGATCTCCCCGACTACCCGATGCTACATATCAGAGCCGACCGACAAAAGAATAAAGACCTAAGCTTCACAAAAAGACCTCCAACATCTAATCTGCAATGCCTCATAGAGCATTCAAAACAGCAGAAGGGTGAGAAACACAATTATAATATAATTGCCTACAATTATATAATAACACAAAATACACATGTAAAACACTCTCACCACAACTTACACCATAATTCAAATACAAAACAACACAAATCATATCTCATATATCCGTCACAAAGGCATATCACTCATGCACAATACATTTATCATCAACATATATATATATATATATATATATATATATATATATATATATATATATATATATATATATATATATATATATATATATATATATATCAACCCACCAATTCCATTCACAATTCCACACAAAATCAATTCATTCATGATTTATGCAAATGGAAAGAGACCGACACAACAAATCTATACAAATGCAATGCGGTTCCGTTCCATCCATCATTCTCATCATTAATTCACTCAAGAATTAATGGAATCATCGCTTGTTACTTAGTGTAACTCCCCGTCGGGCAAACGATGTTCCCCGTCGCTCACACCTCTTTGTATAAGGCACACGACGTTTATGGATCGCTCATACCTCTTTGTATAAGGCACACGACCTGATCGCTTTTGTCCTCTTTGTATAAGGCACACGATCGTCTATAACGTCGCTTTCGGTCCTCTTTGTATAAGGCGCACGACCGTTACAGCAGATTCCCTCTAGAATCGTTTCGTCGCTCACACCCACTAGGGCACACGACATCACAAGAATGCATATCATGATGCTTGGTATACAATGACTCATGACAATCAAATGCATACATATACACATCCATGTGAACCATTCCAACATCCATGATCATGCATATACAATCAACCACAATCACAATGCATTTACTTGCCCTTAGGCCACAAACCATCATCACAACATTCCATTACATGCATTTACATCATACCACAGTGCACAAGTCATACATCATATATCAAAAGCATATTGCATGATAACACATCAAATACACACAATTAAGACGGTAAAAGTCGGCAAAACGACACATATCCAAATTCCCGACACAATTAACTCGGCCACCAATATCAAAACCATTTTAATAAGAAAGAACATTCTATAAGTTTCCCAACGGTACCAAGAACGCCTCGATCCGAGTTACGAATCAAAAGTTACGGCATCGGACGTGAAATCGGGAACAATTCTGCACCCTCTCAGGACCTACATGTATTGCCTTAGGCCATACGCGTATTGCCTTGCCAAGTACGCGTACCATTACGCATTTCGGCAAAGGGCCGTGCGAAATGGGTTTCATACGCGTAATGCCCACATTTTCCCCTTGCCATAAGCGTATTGCCCTAACCAATACGCGTATTGCCTTGCTTGTTACGCGTATGGGCAGCGAAACCCATAATTTTTCCTGCAGAATTTCTGCTGCGAAATTCATCCAATTTCTCTCCCAAATCTCACCTAAACATCAGTAAATTACTAATTGAATGCACAACAATATATACCTAACATGTATCAACAATAAGGAACCTTAAAACATGATCTCCGACACAATTATATCAAATTCTAACAATCTCAACATATTAATGGTGTTAGTTCTCTATTCAATTTCAACCCAAAAACAAACAAACACATACATACATAATCATACACAAGCATAGAATAATCGAGTTTCGCACCCTTACCCGATTAATCGTGTTTTGAAATGTCGGTTGATTCGATTCCGTAAACCCAAAGTTTTCCTCTTTTTTCTTCTTTCCTTTCTCTTTTCCTTCTTTCTCTTTTCCTTCCTTACTATTTTCTCTCTTTTTTTTCTCTTTAAGTTTCTAACTTAAGAAAAATAAGTAAAATGACCAAAATACCCCTACACTCAAATATCTCGCAAATGCTCCCAAAACTCGATAAAACATAATAACGATGAAAAATAATATATTGCCAAATAAAAGTCAAAAATAAAATAATATAAAAACAAAAATAATTAAATCGACTCGATTAAATAACTCTAACAAAAACTGGGGCGTTACAACTCTCCCCCACTTAGAAATTTTCGTCCTCGAAAATATTACCTGAGACGAACAACTCCGGATATGACTCCGCATCCGACTCTCCAACTCCCAAGTCAAATTGCCCTCAGCAGTGTCTCCCCACGCTACTTTCACAAGCGCAATATCCTTGCCTCTTAACTGCTTTGACTCGCGATCCAAAATTCTCACCGGTAATGCCTCAACCGTAAGGTTCTCCCTTACCTCAACCTCATCTATCAGAATCACATGCGACGGATCCGGAACATACTCCCGAAGCTGTGAAACATGGAACACATCGCGCAAATTCGAAAGATTCGGTGGCAACGACACCCGATAAGCCACAGCACCCACTCTCGCGGATATCTGGTAAGGACCAATAAACCGAGAAGTAAGCTTCTTCGACTTCAATGCCCGTCCAACACCCGTCACCGGTGTAACTCTCAAGAATACATGATCGCCTTCTTGAAACTCAAGATCTTCCTCCTTCGATCATGATAACTCTTCTGCCTACTTTGAGAAGCCTTCATTTTCTCACGAATAAGTTTCACCTTTTCTGTAGTCTGTCGCACCAACTCCGGTCCAACCACCGAACTCTTACCTGATTCATGCCAACACAAAGGTGTTCGATATCTCTTTCCGTACAACGCTTCAAAAGGTGCCATTCCAATACTTGAATGAAAACTGTTGTTATACGTGAATTCCACCAACGAAAGATAACAATCCCAAGCACCACCTTGCTCAAGAACACAAGCTCTCAGCAAATCTTCCAACAACTGAATAGTTCTCTCGGTCTGACCATCCGTCTGAGGATGATAAGCAGAACTCAATCTCAACTTAGAACCTAATGTAACACACCAATTCCCATCGCGAATAAATAATACATAAATAAATCAGAGTAGCTAAAAATTTATTTTTTCGACAGAAACAAGGATGCCACAACAGTAGAAAGAAAATACAATCCCTGCTCGTAATTTTGGATACATAACACAGTATAGAATACCCTCAAAGGGGAAACTTTTTCCAACAAAAGGAAAAGCTCAATTATGGAATAAAGCGGAAAGATCCATAACTGACTTGTTTTACAAAATAAATTGTTTTATAACATCAAAATATACATACAAAGGTAATACAAAATAAATCTAACAAAGGTATACATATATAACATAATCATTCCCCGACTCTCATGTTACTTATCAGAGCAGACACCAAGACCGACAAAAGAATGGAGAACTAATCTTCACAAAAGCCTCCAAGACACAAATCTGCAATTGCCTCATAGAGCAACAAACCACATCAGAAGGGTGAGAAATAACAACTAAATCAAGATTGCATAATAATATGCAAACACATAAAAATTCACATGCATAGTTATTCTCACCACAAGCATCACATACTAATACACATAGCATATATCAATTACACCAACATAATCACATATTCACACATAAGGCACACCAAAGTCATAACATATGTAAACACACCACCACATCACATAGCACATGTCTATACATAACATATATCATCCATAACCAATGCATTTATCACATATACACATCAATTCACCAATCCAATCATAAATCTCAACACATACTCAATCAATTCACAATTTACACACATAATCAATCCATTCATGATTTTCCACACATAATCAATCCATTCATGATTCTCACACATAATCAATCCATTCATGATTTATGCAAATGCACAGAGACCGACACAACGACTCTATGCAATGCATATGTGGTACCATCCATCCATCAATCTCATCACTAGTTCACTCAAGAACTATTGGAATCATCGCTTGTTACTTAGGATTACTCATGCAATACCCCGTCGGGCAAACAATGTTCCCCGTCGCTTTAGGTCCTCTTATTTTTTTAAGGCACACGACGTTTATGGATCGCTTTAGGTCCTCTTTGTATAAGGCACACGATCGTCTATAATCATCGCTTTAGGTCCTCTTTGTATAAGGCACACGATGTTATATCGGATTCCCTCTGGAACCGTGGCAGAAAGAAAAACAACACAACGTTCGCAGTGCGAACCTCACGCGAACGTTCGCTTTCCCCTTCGCAGTGCGAACCTGCGAAACCAGAAAAACCCAGCAGCACTAACATAGGTCATTTGGGTCCAAATTCATCACTCTCCCACCCAAACACTTCCAATTCATACTATACCAACCAAAACATGATCCAAACCTAATAACAAGTATTCTACTCAGTTTATATCGAATTTCATCCGTGAAAACATCGATTTCTATCAATCGCTCCTAATTCCAATCGATAAGAAAAGTCGTGAAACAACCAAAACAATTACAACAAACAACACATATACATACACAAGCAAGATATAATTTAAACTTCTCACCCTTAGCCGATTATTCGCGCTCGAAACGGAGTTCCCGCGATTTTTCCTCTTTCTCCTCTTTTCTTTCCTCTTCCTTTCTATCTTCTCTTTTCTTTCTCTCTATTTTCTTTTCTCTCTATTTCTCTCTAATCTCTATTTATATAAAATATATAAACTCCTAAAAGACTATTTTACCCCTCAGCCCAAATATCTCGCAAACGCTCTCAAAATGCGATAAAACATAAACAACAATGAAAATAATATATTGTCAAATAAAAGTCAAGAATAAAATAATATAACACAAAAATAATTAAATCGACTCGATTAAATAAATAAGACAAAACCGGGGTGCTACAATTCTCCCCCACTTAGAAATTTTCGTCCTCGAAAATATAACCGATACCAACAACTTCGGATACGACTCTCGCATCCGACCAACAAACTAACATGCCCATAAAAGCACACCACGAATAACACAAACTGACAAACCACCTCGCTAACATCAACTACTACAACGACACGACAACGACGACAACTACAACGACAAGATGCAAAGCCCATACAATGCACTTGACGACCAACTCACGACTCAAGGAAAACCCAAGTTACGAACACACAGGTTCAATCTTGAACCAGAACACAACAAGATCGTTACCATCACCGTAGGTAACACTACTCTAATTCCCCCACAAAGGAATTGTCCACTCACACTCGAACCATCACCATGGAAATGAGGCAACCACACAAACAAGAACATAAAGTTCCAAAACCCAACATCGTTTCAACAACCTCGACCAAACCAGGATACCAAACATCCTTGTCACACAACAATATTACAACAATGTTACGATTCGCCAATTGAACATACGACCAAAACACCCAACTACATATTAGTACCTGATTAATATTGAAACCTCCCGCTTATCACTTCCATTATAGAACATCCCATGGTCTCATCATTCTTACCGTTTCCCACTGTTCGACCTTTGAACTCTATCAAGTCACACACGCATATACGAAATGTGCCACATCACGCTTCTTCTGCGCACTCTGATTACTCGTAACCATTAAAACTACCAATCTCATGTCCAAAGTCTAACTCTTTCTCATATTCTCCAAAAATCATTGTTCACTTTAATATACCCAACCTCACACTCTACTGTGTTATCTCACACACCATACATAAGTCTCTGAACTGCTCAAATAATTCTAATTCTCTGACCATCAAAATAACTTACATAAAAACTTTTGGCTTAACTCATCAGGCACAACCTTAGCTTTTTCCAAAGGATAGTCCAAGCCAAATTCATAACTCGTCACGAATTCTAACCATCCTCGTTGTCTCATATTCTATTCCTTCAGACCAAATAAGTACTCAATATTCTTTGTGATTACTAACCACTTCGAACCTTGAACCATAAAGATAATACCTCCAAAAATTCCAACATAATACAACCGCAACTAATTCCAAATCCTGAATAGTATAGATCCTTTTATGAATCCTTAATTTTCATAAAGCATAAGCCACGACTTTAGCATCTTGCATTAACACACTGACTAAACTCATCAAAGACACATCACAATACCTCACAAACGGTCTATTAGGATCACACATAATCAAAACTGGAGCCGTAGATAACTTTTACTTTAGCTCTCTGAAACTTTCCTTACAACGAACATAAAAAACAAACGACTCACCCTTTGCAAGTCAACTGAGATAACAGAAGTACGAACTTAGCAAAGTCTCCCATAGCTTGCAGTAACGACCAACTGGGCCCAAAAGTTTCTAATCTCCTTAACCGGCTTCGGAGCCTCTCACTGTAGAACTGCATCTACTTCCGATGAATCCTTAACCATACTCTCATCTAAAATAACATATACAAGAAAACTAACCTTTTCAACCCAAATTCTCACTTGAATAACTTAGCATCAAACTTCGTCTCTTTTCAACACTTGTAATTCAATTCTCAAACACTCTACCTGATCTTCCTCTGAGTTTATAACAGATCCGAATATCCTCAATCAAAACCACTATGACCTTATCCAATTAAATATGGAAGATACGATTCATCCACTCCACAAACATTCCAGACACCTTACTAACACCGAACAACATCACTGTGCATTGTAATGCCCAACCAAATTCCAAAAGATATAAATCCTTAAAGCTTTTGTAAAATCTTCCACTGGGTAACTAGTTGCTCACAAACAAGTTTAACCGAGTAAATCACAGCCTATCCCGATGATAACAAACATAACCAGTCACATCAATTCGATCAAAGCCTCAACTCACACAATTCACCACTCTTATCGAATGATCCAAACACTTGCAACTCCACTCAAACTCAACCAAACCATTCCAGTCATCTATTCATGAAAGTGGACACTTGTTCTCAATCGTTACCTTATTCAACTGCCAGTAATCCATACCCAATTTCTTCTCTTAACAATCCAAATTCCATAACTCCCAACGTGTAGCAACAACCAACCCAAAAGAACTCTCAAATATTACATCCACACCTAAGGTTTTCTCAAAATTTCCATTAATGCTCTAAAATTCCAAAGACTCCAAACCTCACCAGAACTCTAAGTTTTGCTTTCCATAGTCTCAATACCGTCATACACATCATGCTTATTATTCCATTCAATCATCATTCCCTTTTATTACTATCAATATTGGAGCTCTCTAAGACGACACACTTGGTCTCACAAATCCCTTTTTCCAGTAAATCTTCCCTCCGCTCTTTCCATCTGAGTTTCACTTCCTAAAAGTTATTCTACGTACTTAGCAGATCCAAACCTCCAATCTTCACCTTTGCCAAATTTGAGTTCACACTCTACTTTCCGAGAACAACCATTAACGATACCCAATCATTCTCTCTCAATAACTTCCCAACTGGACCAACATACCAAAACCTCTAATCCATTTCATCTTCCGGTATTAGAATCTTCATCGACTCAATAAAACAATCCGTAAGCACTTTACTTAATTCCAAACAATTCATTGCACACACTATCAAAGCCGAAAAGACACGTCTATTCCATCCAACACAATTCCCTTCCGCTATCAACAAGAAATTAAGGGTGATCAGTTCCTCAATTTGTCAATAGACAGTTGACAATCATGATGGGGCATAAACCGTCTTTACCAAACTATAATAGCATTACTTGCATCTTGTGCACAAAACTACCTAAGGCACAAATCCTTAGTTGACATAAACCTTACCTCCGCATTCCCTCTGGAATCGGGAACAACACTGTCCAAACAACACTTACAATCTTGCAACCAACGGCACACTGAGCCAATGCTCCACACATGAAGCAACTTGGGGAAGTACCAGCTTCTCCCCCACTTATCTCATTCTAAATCCTGCAGACCAAGGATTAGAAAACCAGAAAGTACTGACAATGTTTCACACACATATCACGTACTAAGGAACAAACAACATCGACAGTATTCAACTGTCACACCAACTGACTCAACAACTTGGCCGGACCGACCGACTTGCTCTGATACCACTTATGTAACACCCCAATTCCCATCGCGAATAAATAATACATAAATAAATCAGAGTAGCTAAAAATTTATTTTTTCGACAGAAACAAGGATGCCACAACAGTAGAAAGAAAATACAATCCCTGCTCGTAATTTTGGATACATAACATAGTATAGAATACCCTCAAAGGGGAAACTTTTTCCAACAAAAGGAAAAGCCCAATTATGGAATAAAGCGGAAAGATCCATAACTGACTTGTTTTACAAAATAAATTGTTTTATAACATCAAAATATACATACAAAGGTAATACAAAATAAATCTAACAAAGGTATACATATATAACATAATCGTTCCCCGACTCTCGTGTTACTTATCAGAGCAGACACCAAGACCGACAAAAGAATGGAGAACTAATCTTCACAAAAGCCTCAAAGACACAAATCTGCAATTGCCTCATAGAGCAACAAACCACATCAGAAGGGTGAGAAATAACAACTAAATCAAGATTGCATAATAATATGCAAACACATAAAAATTCACATGCATAGTTATTCTCACCACAAGCATCACATACTAATACACATAGCATATATCAATTACATCAACATAATCACATATTCACACATAAGGCACACCAAAGTCATAACATATGTAAACACACCACCACATCACATAGCACATGTCTATACATAACACATATCATCCATAACCAATGCATTGATCACATATGCACATCAATTCACCAATCCAATCATAAATCTCAACACATACTCAATCAATTCACAATTTACACACATAATCAATCCATTCATGATTTTCCACACGTAATCAATCCATTCATGATTCTCACACATAATCAATCCATTCATGATTTATACAAATGCACAGAGACCGACACAACGACTCTATGCAATGCATATGTGGTACCATCCATCCATCAATCTCATCACTAGTTCACTCAGGAACTATTGGAATCATCGCTTGTTACTTAGAATTACTCATGTAACACCCCGTCGGGCAAACAATGTTCCCCGTCGCTTTAGGTCCTCTTATTTTTTTAAGGCACACGACGTTTATGGATCGCTTTAGGTCCTCTTTGTATAAGGCACACGCCCGTCTATAATCATCACTTTAGGTCCTCTTTGTATAAGGCACACGATGTTATATCGGATTCCCTCTGGAATCATTTCGTCGCTCACACCCACTAGGGCACACGACATCACAAGATGCATATCATGATGCTTGACACACAAGAACTCATGACAACCAAATGCATCTTCACAATTCAACCATATGAATTATCTCATCATCATTATTCATGCATTGAAAACACTTCAAACAATGCATTTCATCACAAACCACAAACCACAACAATCATGCAATCACAATTACTTCCACAATGGATTCACACCACAAAGGCTACCCACCACACATCATAACAACATACATTGATATTTGATCGTACCTGGATCAGACAGTTACTGGTGGCCAACGACGTCCGTCGAACTCTGGCTCCGGTGAGGTTGAAGGACGGCCGGGGGGGGGGGGGGGTGTACCTGCAAGGCACTCCGACGCTCAAGTAAGGTGGTTGTCATAGAAAAGCAAGTACAGAGGTGAGTAAGAAAAGTGACTTAACCTGACCCTCTCAAGTGAGAGGGTATTTGCTTACGTGGCGTAGTGAAGACCAGCACGTGGTCTTCGCCCTGGGGTAACCGCTCCTAGATTTTCGGGACTAGGGCAGATCGAATCCTTCGGGAGTGGAGTGGTTACTTGGAACGTGTCTACGTGGTACGGACCGTTAGACACTCCTCGCTGGGGGGAAGCCTTCTGTGTCGAGGACCCGTCAAGCCGTACGACGGACATGGCCTCGCGGGGAGGAGCCATGTCTGTCGAGGAGTGATGTGCGGTATTCTCGCGGGGGAGAAGCTGGTATGTCGGGGATGTACCTATCCGCCGGGATGCGAGGTCCTTCTGCCCTGTTGGTCCAAGTGCCCGACACTGTAAAGTGCTCGGGGGAAACGTTGGTATGCTTGCAGCAGTTAAGTTCCCCGCAGAGGGGTCTTATTGGGCCTCCCCATGCTATATGGGTTGGGCCTGCTCGACTGTTGGGCAGCCTCGGCCCAGTCCAGAACAGGAGCCCCCCAAGTCGCTGCTCTGAGGTGTCAGAGTAATGACTTAAGGGTTATTGGCATGTCTAGGATACGCCAAGAGGGGAACCGAGGAGGTCGTTCATATGCGCGAAATTCCTTCGGCCGGATAAGAGTCGGGCATCGATGCAGTTATGTCTGATCGTATGGTCGGGGATATGAAGGGTTTTGGACTCGAAGCGTTGGGGAAAACCGAAGCGACACGCGTGGGGAGATGGGCGGTTGGATGCGTGCCACGTGTCGCTTGCCATAATTACCTAGGGAAGCTAGGGCGGCTGACTAGGGTAGCACACTCGAGTGCCATATGCCCCTCGAGTCTCGCGAAGACCGCTTATAAAAGCTGTTCCCCTCGCTCATTTTTCACTTTTCCGCTTCTCTCTCAAGAATCCCCCCCTTCTCTCTCTACTCTCTTCTGCCGTAGCTGGCAGCCGTCATCCGCCGGACGTTCCTTGCCGGAGACCCTTTTCTCCCTAACAACCGTCGTTCACCGTCGTGAAACCGCCGGAGACTCCGTGCCGGAACCCTAATTCGCCGTTTAACAGGTACTTGTTCCAAACTTGACCTTTATTTTGCGTTTTTCTTCAATTTCAACTAATGCAGGATGTTTCCTTGGTGAATTGATGATATTCCCATGAGAAACGAGAGGATTCCTGGCGAATACGGTGGGAACCTCTAGTTGTTGAGGGAGAGAGTGCGGAGAATTTCGCTCTCTTTTGATGAATATCTCGGGGATCAGGGACGAACACGTCGGGGACCCGTTGAATGTCTCGGGGTCCCCAATAATCAGTATATCTGCTAGTGCCGCGGGGACACGGGGCAGAACCTTCCGGGGAGGCGATGAATTCCCCGGTGGACAAGTTGATCCTCGGACGATCGTGTCGGGGAGTTGAGAAAGTCTCGCCCCTTCTTCGCCCGTTCGCTTGAACAGCGGTGGAGGGGTGAATTTGATACGACCAATCGAATTCACCGTTTCCTTCTGCTTTTCAGGTAAATGGACGGTTTGGCTGTGGAGCTGGCCGTAGGATATTTCGAGGAAAACGACGACCAGCCCGACTCCCCCATGGCTCACATGGCCTTTGTGCAAGAGAGGCCGCTCGAGGATTGGGTCTGCGACGAGGCCCTGGAGATGTCGTCCATCTTCGTCTACCCAGCTGAGGACGACGCTTTCTGTACCGTCGAGCACAGACTAATCGGATCTGGTAAGTCTTGGAAGGTTTTTCGTCCCGAGGAGAGTCATCGGATATGCTCCTCTTACCGGGGAATGTGCATCCCCTTGTACGAGTTTATGTTCGAGAAGGCGGGGTGGAGGCTGCCCTTCACGGATTTACAAGAGGGGATCTTCAACTGGTTGAAGTTGGCCCCTTCACAGATTCACCCGAACTCGTTGGCCTTCATCCGGGCCTTCGAGCTCGTATACAAGTATTTGAAAATCGTGCCGACTGTTCGCCTCTTCTTCCGCATATTCCATCTCCAAAGGTCGTCGGCCGGTGAACGACATGGCTGGGTGTCTTTCAAGCAGAGCAAGGCACTGTTCCACACTTACTTGGATTCCATCCGGGATTTCAAGTTCCGCTATTACTACGTGAAACCGGTCACCATCGAGGCTGTCTATTCGATGTACCAGAAAGTCACCCGCGAGGTCGACGGTCGTTCCGAGGAGGTGCTGGAGCCAAAGTTCCCTCTGTACTGGACGGAGGAACACTTTAAGAAGGGGGTCGACAAATACAAGACGAAGCATGTTCAGATGGAGGCCTTCGAGCGGGAAGCTTATGATAAAATCGTCGCTTTTGTCGAAAGTTTTTCCGAAGCTCAGCACGAGACGTTGGACGGCCGGCCTATAATGGGTGCAGACGGGCAGGTGAAGAAAGAACGTCGCCTGATAAATACCCGCGTTCTGCTCGAGACCTTCTCCGACGAGGAAGCGATCGAGTTGTTAGGTGGTGAAAACGTCCTCGCTTTAGGTCTTCCTCGCATCTGTGTTTCTCGCTTTACTAACGTTTTCTTTCCTTTTACAGGAACAATGGCCGGAGCCGAGGAGAGGTTGAAGAAGCTGAAAGCGAAGAGGGCCCGGGAAGCGCAGGCCCGGGGGGAGGCGTCGCGCTCCAAGGACCAAGAGGTTGCTCCTTCTGGGGTCCCGCCCGAGGGTGTTTCCTCGACTGCAATGCCCGAAGGTTCAAGTCTGACTCAGCTTGCTACCACCGTGTCGGGGACTGCAGGTGGGTGCACAACTCCTGTGGGCAGCCAGTCCCCGGCTACCCAAGGGACTCCGAAGCGGCAACGAGTTGCGGAGGTCGTCGACTTGGGTGGTGAAGACAGCCCCCCGGTTCCTTCCAGCTTTGACCTTCCACCCTGTCACCAAAAACCTCACTTCTTCTCCGAGGTCACTTATCCTCGCACCCTTCCCTCCGAGATCCAAACTGTGCCGGGGACTGCTACTGAAGTGAGGAGGAGGATGATTTTTGAGGATCTGTTGGCCGTTATGCGTATCTGCTCGACTGCTATCATTCTCAATGACGAGACCCGCCCTGCTGCTGAACTTGCCCCGTCTGCAGGAAAAGCTGGACACCTTGGGCGCTGAGATGCTCGGTATGCGTAATGAACTAAAAGAGTGTCGAGATCTGAACAAAGAGCAAAGCGAGCAGCAGTAGCGGGTCGAGGCCAAGCTTAAGAAAGCCGAGGAGACGGAGAAAGGCCACCTTGCCCGAATCGCTGAACTGGAGTTGGAGGAGAAGCGACTTAAGGAAAGGATTGTCGAGTTGGAAGATGCTGTGCGGCCAGCCGAAGGGGAAACTGAGGAGGACAAGCTCCTAACCACTCGTGCGGCGTTTGTGGCGCAGCTCCGGAAGCTTGAGCAGGATCTCCGGGTGTCCGAGGATGATTCTATTGAAACCGCGGGTATAGGGTTCCGCAGTGCCATGGTGCAGCTTCGGGTTCTCAACCATGACCTCGTCACTGAAGGGATTGACCCCGACGCTGAGGTGGTGGATGGCCAGATCGTGCATCCTCTGTGGGAAAACGACATTCATGTGCACGAGGAGCCTGACGGGACCGCAGCTGAGTAGGTTTTTTATCTTTGTTTTGGTCGGCCTGCGAGCTGTTTTGTTTCGCCCGGCTTGTGGGCTTAGTTGATGTACTATTTGCACAATGGTTATTTTTGCCCGGCTTGTGGGCTTATATTTGTAACTTTTTTGTACTAAGGGTTTTGCCCAATATTCGTACTTCGTAATACCTCTTTATTGATTTTGATCGTGTGTGATGTGGTATTTGCTATACTTTATTTTTGCCTAAGTAGTAGGGCTTTGGGATTTGCTCGACCTTGATAATTCCTGACCGCGTGGAGAGCCGGTCGGGCGGTCGGAGGCGTGCCCCGACCTTCAACGAAGCTAAGAGTTTGATTGACGTCCTAGGCTCGTGGCATGAACTTCCCATCGCGAGCTGGGTGTTATGCCCGGTTGGTACGACGACGGTGGCCCTCGATTGAGGGATCCCTGCCGGATCAGAGGCCCTCGCGCACATACAACGCGGTCTCTGATCGTCGTGTTCTATATAGGGGTGTCGCGCTTGTACCCTAGTGCGCCCCTGTAATCGCGGTGCTAGTAACCCGCGGGCAGTGTTTAACTGTAGTATTGTTTTAGCTTTTCAGCGTTCCATGGTCGAGCAAGTTCTTCCCCGTGCAGATTTTCGAGGAAATAGGCTCCTGTCCCCGTTTTCGCACGGACGCGCTACAGGCCCTCCCAGTTCGCGGCGAGTTTGCCCTCTCGCGAGTCTTTCTGGTTCCTTCGTAGGACGAGGGTGCCCACCTGAAAATCACGTTTAATGACTTTGTCGTTATAACGTAGTGTTATTTTTTGTTTAAGTGACACCTCTCGGAGAGAGGCGCCTGAGCGTGTTTCCTTGACGAAGTCAAGTTCTTCCCTCAAGGCTTCATCGTTCGCGTCCCCGTCGAGGGGGGCTTCCGTCCTCCTCGAGGGTTCCCTGATCTCCACGGGGATCACTGCCTCCGTTCCATAGGTCAAACGGAAAGGGGTTTCCCCCGTCATGTAGTGTGGGGTTGTTCGGTAGGCCCAGAGGACACTGTGTAGTTCCTCGACCCACCGCTGTTTGGCGTCGCCTAATCGTCGTCTTAATCCTCGAAGGATCACTCTGTTCGCGGCTTCAGCCTATCCGTTCGTTTGAGGGTGCTCGACCGACGTGAAGTGCTGCTTCGTGCCTAGTTTTGTGATGAAGTCCTGGAAGTTCCTGTCGATGAACTGGGTTCCGTTGTCGGTGACGATGGCTTGAGGCACTCCGAACCGGGCGAGGATATTTCTTTTGTAGAAACGTAGTATGTTGAAGGCAGTGATTTTGGCCGATGCTTCTGCTTCAATCCACTTCGTGAAGTAATCTACCCCGACGATGAGGTATTCGTTTTGATACGACCCCTGGACAAAAGGTCCGAGGACATCCATCCCCCACCATGCGAATGACCACGGGGAGGATAGCGACGTGAACTCGCTGGGAGGAGCGAAGTGCATGTCCCCGTGCCGTTGGCATTTATCGCACTTCTTGACGTGCTCCTTGGCGTCTTGTTGCATGGTGGGCCAGTAATATCCTGCCCGGAGTGCTTTACGAGCTAGCGATCGTCCGCCGAGGTGCTGCGCATTGATTCCCTCATGGATCTCCTGGAGTATGCCGGGGACCTTGGCATCCTCGACACATCTGAGGAGGGGAATAGAGAATCCTCGCCGGTATAGCTTATCCTCGACTATAGTGTACGAGCACGCCCGTCTCTTGACCATTCTTGCTTCTTTGGGATCTTCGGGCAGTTTGCCCGTCGTGAGGTATTCGTATACCGGGGTCATCCAGCAATCGCTGTCCCTGATGGCGTTGATGTCTGAAACCATGTCTGGCTTGTTAATGCTCAGGCGGGAAAGGACCTCTTGTATGACGGACTTGTTCCCGCCTTTCTTTTTCGTGCTCGCCAATTTTGACAGGACGTCCGCTCGGGCATTATGCTCCCGGGGGATGTGAGTTACTTCCGCCGAGGTGAACTTTTTCATCTTCTCTTTTACCAAGGCCAAGTATTCTATGAGACTGTTGTTCTTGGCTTGGTACTCTCCTCGGACTTGCGAGGCTACGAGCTGAGAATTGGTGAAAAGTTTGACCTCTTTGGCGCCAAGGTCCTCGGCCAGCCTGAGTCCCGCGAGGAAGGCCTCGTATTCGGCTTGGTTGTTCGAAGTCGGGAAGGACAGTTCGAGGGACACCTCGATGAGGATGCCTTCCTCGTTTTCGAGGATGATTCCCGCTCCGCTTCCTTTCGGGCTGGATGCTCCGTCGACATAGATTGTCCATTTCTGCGACCCGTTGGTCGAGGGTTCTGGGACGGTCATCTCTGCTACAAAGTCGGCCAGTACCTGTGCCTTCAAGGCTTTCCTCCCTTCATATCGGATGTCGAATTCGGCCAGCTCGAGTGACCACCTGAGCATCCTCCCCGCCATATCCGGTCGTTTGAGGAGTTGCCTGATAGGGTGGTCGGTCCTCACGATGACGGTATGGGCGAGGAAGTAGTGGCGTAGTCTTCTGGCCGCGGTGACGAGGCCCAGTGTGACTTTCTCGATCTGTTGATACCTGAGCTCGGGGCCTTGGAGAGCTTTGCTCGTGAAGTAAAATGGCTTCTGTCCGTCCGGGGTTTCCCGAATGAGGACGGCGCTGACCGCTTCGCTCGTGATCGCAAGATATAAGAAGAGTATTTCCCCGTTCTCGGGTCGCGAGAGGACCGGGGGTTGTGATAGGACTTGTTTCAAGTGTGCGAGTGCTTGTTCGCATTCCTCGCTCCACTCAAACTCCGCTTTTTGCCGGAGAAGTTTGAAAAAGGGGAGTGCGTACTGTGCGGATTTGGCGACGGACCGGGAAAGGGCGGTGAGCATTCCGTTCAATAATTGTATTGACTTCTTCGAGCCCGGAGTAGGGAGCTCAGAAAAGGCTCTACACTTGTCGGGGTTTGCCTCGATTCCTCGTTCCGTGAGGTAAAATCCGAGGAACTTTCCCGCCCGGACACCGAAGGTGCATTTGTCGGGATTAAACCTCATGCGGCATCTCCTCGCCGTGTCAAACACCTTCTGGAGGTGAGCGGCGTGGTTGACTTCTTCTGCAGACTTGACGATCATGTCGTCCATGTAGACTTCGAGCATGTCGCCGATTTCAGTTCGGAAGACCTTGTTCATCATCCATTATAGGTCGCACCGGCATTCTTCAGACCGAAGGGCATTTGTAATAGTAGTTGCCTGATGTGGTCATGAAGGCCGTGTGTTGCTTGTCGACCTTGTCCATGGGAATTTGGTTGTATCCTGAATAGGCATCCATGAAAGATAGTAGTTTGTATCCTGCAGAATTGTCGACCAGTTGGTCGATGTTAGGCAAGGGATAACAGTCTTTCGGGCAAGCCCGGTTGAGATCAGTATAATCAACGCACATTCGCCATTTTCCATTATTTTTCTTAACAAGTACAACGTTGGACAGCCATGTCGTGTATTTGGCTTCCGAAATAAAATTTACCTCTAGGAGGTCTTTTACAGCTTTCTCAGCAGCCTTCGCTTTCTCGGGAGACTGCTTGTGCCTACGTTGTGCTATGGCCCTAGCGGCCGGATCTACTGCGAGCTGATGGCAAGCCACCTCGGGGTCGAGGCCAGGCATCTCGGATGCGCTCCACGCGAAGAGGTCAGCGTTCTCCCTCAGACATGCTTTCAGCTGCTCTTTGGCTAGGTCGGGGATCCCGGTGCCGATCTTCACGTTGCGATCTGGGTCGTCTCCGAGGGCCACGAGCTCGAAATCTCCATCTGGGATGGGGCGCGCTGGGTGGAGAGACTGCCCGTTGTTTTCTGCCTGGTGGTCGGGGTCTTCGACTCTGTCTTCATCGGGCTTGCCGGAGAACCAGCTGTCGAGGTCGACCGCGTTGACGCGCGGGAGAGGTACCTGTCCGACGTCCGGGGGTGGTTTGGCCACTGCCTTAGGTTTGGGACCAATGGAACTTAGGCCCTTGACGGCGGTGTCGAAGCATCTTCTGGCCGCGTCGATGTCCCCGTGCATCGTCACTACTCGTCCCCTCCTCGTGTAGTACTTCATTTTGAGGTGAACCGTCGACGGGACCGCCGTGAGTTCAGCAAGGGTGGTCCTTCCGAGGATGCAGTTGTAAAGGGATGGGCATTCAACCACCAGGAAACGGATCTTCACCTGTCGGGCCGTGTCTTCGGCCCCGAACGTAACCATTAGCTCCACGTAACCCCATGGTCTGGTGGTGGTTCCATTGAACCCCTGTAGGTCTGACCCGACATACGGGGTCAAATGCCTCTCGCCCAGCTGAAGGGTCCCGAATAAATGAGAATACATGATGTCGACCGAGCTCCCCTGGTCGACTAGGATTCTTCGGACGTTAAAGTTTGCCATTTGTGCCCTGACCAGGAGGGGAATAGTGGCGTTTGGTGCTCCCCCGGGGAGTTCCTCGAGGTAGAAGGTGATGGGATTGGAGTTTCCCCGCACTTTCTCGAGGGTGGTCGCCTTCGACGATGTCGCGGATTCTAGTTCGTCAAACTTCCGTTTGATCAACCCAACCGATATTTTCCCGGGATCGCCTCCGGAGATAACCATTACTTTGGGGAAGCCTTCCCAGGTACTGCGGGCCGTGACGGGGCCCTCGTCGGGGAAAGTCGCCCACATGTTGCGGATTGCCTCTTCGCCCTCGACGATTGGGGGGACGAAGAAGTCCTCGGGTCAAGTGACGCTGAGGGCGACCTGAAGCTGGCTGTCGACGAGAGGAGGCGTTGCCTCCTCGACGTTCTGTGCTTCCTTTGAGCTGGGACGAGGAGGGTCATTCTGTTGGGCATACTTCTTCAAGTGCCCTTCTTTGATGAGAATCTCAATGGCATCCTTGAGGTAGATGCAATCTTCGGTCACGTGCCCGTGGCTTCGGTGGAACCTGCAGTACTTAGATTAGTCAACGTTTGGTTTGGGAGCCGCGGGCTTCGGGAAGCGAACTCCTCCTTTCACAAACTCAGAATTCTGGCAGTCTGAGAGGATCCGAGACCGGGAAGTGTTGAACGGCGTGTACTCCGTGAATCGGCCAGCTGGCCCGCGCTGTTCCCGGGGATCTCGATTGCGATTTTCTTTCTTCTTTTCTCCTCCCCGTCGGGGAGAAGCGTCATCGTCTTTGTGGCCGCGGGGGCCTTCCCTACGTCTCGTCTCAAGAGCAATCTGGGCTGCTTCCGTCTCTTTGAGTTTGATGTACTTCTGGGCTTGAGCGAGAAGGTCCTCGAGACGCCGGGGTCTTCGGAGGCCAATGGATTTGGCAAAGTCTGACCCGGCGCGTAGTCTGTGAATAATTAAGTATTTCTTCATGTCGTCGGTCGTATGGACCTCGACGGCTTCCTTGTTAAACCTCTCAATGTAATTTCGAAGGGATTCGTTCCTCCCTTGGAAGATCTTTTCTAGGGCAGCCTCTGTCTTCGGGTGTCGACGAGACGTGGTGAAGTGTTTGGTGAAGCGTTGCTTCAGTTGTTTCCATGACGTGATCGGACCAGGTTCTAGACCCTTGTACCATGTCATGGCTCCCTTCCGCAAGGTGGTGGGGAATAGCCTGCACCTGATGGCTCCCCTGACGTTTCGAAAGTCGAGCATCGCTTCGAAACTCTCCATGTGATCGTCGGGGTCGGTCAGTCCGTCGTAGGTCCCCAATGGTGGTGGTTTCTCCATGCCTGGAGGGATTGGGGCGTCCATGATTTCCCACGACAAGGGGGTCCTTTGGTCCTCGTCGTCGCTACCAGCCGGGGATCTCGAAGGTGATCCATGGTGCCGTGGAGGGGAGTTCCTCGAACGGTTCTTTGGTCTCTCTTCAGTCTGCTTGGACTTCTTAGAGATGGTGGAGGCCCTGGGTTCCTTCCGAGGCGGGGAACGAGGGCGCTTCTGGGTGATCGCCGGCTGGGGGAGCTCGAGACGAGGTCGTCGACCATGGCGTACGGGCGACGGGGTCCGGGAATCTTCGGAAGGGGTCCTTCGCGGGGAAGGAGAGCGGCGAGGTGACGGGGGACGACGATGTCTTCGCGGGGAAGATCGTTGCGCCCGTCCTTGCTCCAAGGCTTCGATTCTGGTGTTCTGCTGCGCGATCAGCTGATTGGTCTGGTTGATCAATGCAAACAGGGCCACGGTGCTTGAGTCTGCGTTGGGCGGTGGAGCAACTGGCTGAAGAGTGGTTTGCTGGTCGTCCATGCGGACGACGCGGTTGGTCGCATCCTGGGAGTCCGAGGAGGCGGTCTGTCCGTCTTTTATGTCGCCTTCGCCGCCGTGGAGGATGACGGCATCCTCACGGTGGCTCCTGTTCTCCAGTTGCGCGAGCACGGTGTCCAGAGCCTGGTTGACGGTCGGATTGGCCATGTTGGTGATGAATAGAGGAAGCTTTGGTTTATCGAGGAGAAAACGGGGAAGCTTATAAAATTCCCACAGACGGCGCCACTGATCGTACCTGGATCAGACAGTTACTGGTGGCCAACAACGTCCGTCGAACTCCGGCTCCGGTGAGGTTGAAGGACGGCGGGGGTGTACCTGCAAGGCACTCCGACGCACAAGTAAGGTGGTTGTCAGAGAAAAGCAAGTACAGAGGTGAGTAAGAAAAGTGACTTAACCTGACCCTCTCAAATGAGAGGGTATTTATAGAGAGCCCCCAGGGCGGGGCCAACGGTTACTTGCACTGGGTTGGATTGTCAGGCCCAATCCAAGTAACTACCAGGGCTTACGTGGCGTAGTGAAGACCAGCACGTGGTCTTCCCCCTGGGGTAACCGCTCCTAGATTTTCGGGACTAGGGCAGACCGAATCCTTCGGGAGTGGAGTGGTTACTTGGAACGTGTCTACGTGGTACAGACCGTTAGACACTCCTCGCTGGGGAGGAGCCTTCTGTGTCGAGGACCCGTCAAGCCGTACGACGGACATGGCCTCGCGGGGAGGAGCCATGTCTGTCGAGGAGTGATGTGCGGTATTCTCGCGGGGGAGAAGCTGGTATGTCGGGGATGTACCTATCCGCCGGGATGCGAGGTCCTCCTGCCCTGTTGGTCCAAGTGCCCGACACTGTAAAGTGCTCGGGGGAAACGTTGGTATCCTTGCAGCAGTCAAGTGCCCCGCAGAGGGGTCTTATTGGGCCTCCCCATGCTATATGGGTTGGGCCTGCTCGACTGTTGGGCAGCCTCGGCCCAGTCCAGAATAATATTCAATCAAACGATGTATTTTATCACACAACAACATCATTAATCATGCATTGAAGTTTAACCCAAAACAATGCATTTACTTGCCATAAGGCCACAAACCAACATAACATCATTTAATCAAATGCATTCATATCATATATCCGTACTCAAGTCATACGATGTATATTAAAAGTATATTGCATGATAACACATCAATTACACACAGTTACGACGGTAAAAGTCGACCAAACGACACATTTCCAAACCCCCGACATAATTTAATTGGCCAACTATCTCAAAACCATTTTAATAAGAAACAACATGTCAAAATCTTACCAACGCATCAAACCGCGCCTCAAACCGACTTACGGATCACAAGTTATAAAGAAAACAAGTTGGAAAAAGCTGTCATGTTCGCAATGCGAAGCTCCTGGGGAGTCCTTCGCTTCCTCATTCGCAGTGCGAATACCCCAGCGAACCATGGCAGAAAGGAAAATAGCCTACAGTTCGCAGTGCGAACTCCCAGCGAACCTTCGCTGTCCCCTTCGCAGTGCGAATCCCCCAGCGAACCGTGGCAGAAAGAAAAACAACACAACGTTCGCAGTGCGAACCTCACGCGAACGTTCGCTTTCCCCTTCGCAGTGCGAACCTGCGAAACCAGAAAAACCCAGCAGCACTAACATAGGTCATTTGGGTCCAAATTCATCATTCTCCCACCCACACACTTCTAATTCATACTATACCAACCAAAACATGATCCAAACCTAATAACAAGTATTCTACTCAGTTTATATCGAATTTCATCCGTGAAAACATCGATTTCTATCAATCGCTCCTAATTCCAATCGATAATAAAAGTCGCGAAACAACCAAAACAATTACAACAAACAACACATATACATACACAAGCAAGATATAATTGAAACTTCTCACCCTTACCCGATTATTCGCGCTCGAAACGGAGTTCCCGCGATTTTTCCTCTTTCTCCTCTTTTCTTTCCTCTTCCTTTCTTTCTTCTTTTTTCTTTCTCTCTATTTTCTTTTCTCTCTATTTCTCTCTAATCTCTATTTATATAAAATATCTAAACTCCTAAAAGACTATTTTACCCCTCAGCCCAAATATCTCGCAAACGCTCTCAAAATGCGATAAAACATAAACAGCAATGAAAATAATATATTGTCAAATAAAAGTCAAGAATAAAATAATATAACACAAAAATAATTAAATCGACTCGATTAAATAAATAAGACAAAACCGGGGCGCTACAATTCTCCCCCACTTAGAAATTTTCGTCCTCGAAAATATAACCGATACCAACAACTTCGGATACGACTCTCGCATCCGACCAACAAACTAACATGCCCATAAAAGCACACCACGAATAACACAAACTGACAAACCACCTCGCTAACAGCAACTACTACAATGACACGACAACGACGACAACTACAACGACAAGATGCAAAGCCCATACAATGCACTTGACGACCAACTCACGACTCAAGGAAAACCCAAGTTACGAACACACAAGTTCAATCTTGAACCAGAACACAACAAGATCGTTACCATCACCGTAGGTAACACTACTCTAATTCCCCCACAAAGGAATTGTCCACTCACACTCGAACCATCACCATGGAAATGAGGCAACCACACAAACAAGAACATAAAGTTCCAAAACCCAACATCGTTTCAACAACCTCGACCAAACCAGGATACTAAACATCCTTGTCACACAACAATATTACAACAGTGTTACGATTTGCCAATTGAACATACGGCTAAAACACCCAACTACATATTAGTAACTGATTAATATTGAAACCTCCCGCTTATCACTTCCATTATAGAACATCCCATGGTCTCATCATTCTTACCGTTTCCCACTGTTCGACCTTTGAACTCTATCAAGTCACACACGCATATACGAAATGTGCCACATCACGCTTCTTCTGCGCACTCTGATTACTCGTAACCATTAAAACTACCAATCTCACGTCCAAAGTCTAACTCTTTCTCATATTCTCCAAAAATCATTGTTCACTTTAATATACCCAACCTCACACTCTACTGTGTTATCTCACACACCATACATAAGTCTCTAAACTGCTCAAATAATTCTAATTCTCTGACCATCAAAACAACTTACATAAAAACTTTCGGCTTAACTCATCAGGCACAACCTTAGCTTTTTCCGAAGGATAGTCCAAGCCAAATTCATAACTCGTCACGAATTCTAACCATCCTCGTTGTCTCATACTCTATTCCTTCAGACCAAATAAGTACTCAATATTCTTTGTGACTACTAACCACTTCGAACCTTGAACCATAAAGATAATACCTCCAAAAATTCCAACATAATACAACCGCAACTAATTCCAAATCCTGAATAGTATAGATCCTTTTATGAATCCTTAATTTTCATAAAGCATAAGCCACGACTTTACCATCTTGCATTAACACACTGACTAAACTCATCAAAGACACATCACAATACCTCACAAATGGTCTATTAGGATCACACATAATCAAAACTGGAGCCGTAGATAACTTCTACTTTAGCTCTCTAAAACTTTCCTTACAACGAACATCCAAAACAAACGACTCACCCTTTGCAAGTCAACTAAGATAACAGAAGTACGAACTTAGCAAAGTCTCCCATAGCTTGCAGTAACGACCAACTGGGCCCAAAAGTTTCTAATCTCCTTAACCGACTTCGGAGCCTCTCACTGTAGAATTGCATCTAATTCCGATGAATCCTTAACCATACTCTCATCTAAAATAACATATCCAAGAAAACTAACCTTTTCAACCCAAATTCTCACTTGAATAACTTAGCATCAAACTTCGTCTCTTTTCAACACTTGTAATTCAATTCTCAAACACTCTACCTGATCTTCCTCTGAGTTTATAACAAATCTGAATATCCTCAATCAAAACCACTACGACCTTATCCAATTAAATATGGAAGATACGATTCATCCACTCCACAAACATTCCAGACACCTTACTAACACCGAACAACATCACTGTGCATTGTAATGCCCAACCAAATTCCAAAAGATATAAATTCTTAAAGCTTTTGCAAAATCTTCCACTGGGTAACTAGTTGCTCACAAACAAGTTTAACCGAGTAAATCACAGCCTATCCCGATGATAACAAACATAACCAGTCACATCAATTCGATCAAAGCCTCAACTCACACAATTCACCACTCTTATCGAATGATCCAAACACTTGCAACTCCACTCAAACTCAACCAAACCATTCCAGTCATCTATTCATGAAAATGGACACTTGTTCTCAATCGTTACCTTATTCAACTGCCAGTAATCCATACCCAATTTCTTCTCTTAACAATCCAAATTCCATAACTCCCAACGTGTAGCAACAACCAACCCAAAAGAACTCTCAAATATTACATCCACACCTAAGGTTTTCTCAAAATTTCCATTAATGCTCTAAAATTCCAAAGACTCCAAACCTCACCAGAACTCTAAGTTTTGCTTTCCATAGTCTCAATACCGTCATACACATTATGCTTATTATTCCATTCAATCATCATTCCCTTTTATTACTATCAATATTGGAGCTCTCTAAGACGACACACTTGGTCTCACAAATCCCTTTTTCCAGTAAATCTTCCCTCCGCTCTTTCCATCTGAGTTTCACTTCCTAAAAGTTATTCTACGTACTTAGCAGATCCAAACCTCCAATCTTCACCTTTGCCAAATTTGAGTTCACACTCTACTCTCCGAGAACAACCATTAACGATACCCAATCATTCTCTCTCAATAACTTCCCAACTGGACCAACATACCAAAACCTCTAATCCATTTCATCTTCCGATATTAGAATCTTCATCGACTCAATAAAACAATCCGTAAGCACTTTACTTAATTCCAAACAATTCATTGCACACACTATCAAAGCCGAAAAGACACGTCTATTCCATCCAACACAATTCCCTTCTGCTATCAACAAGAGATTAAGGATGATCAGTTCCTCAATTTGTCAATAGACAGTCGACAATCATGATGGGGCATAAACCGTCTTTACCAAACTATAATAGCATTACTTGCATCTTGTGCACAAAACTACCTAAGGCACAAATCCTTAGTTGACATAAACCTTACCTCCGCATTCCCTCTGGAATCGGGAACAACACTGTCCAAACAACACTTACAATCTTGCAACCAACGGCACATTGAGCCAATTCTCCACACCTGAAGCAACTTGGGGAAGTACCAGCTTCTCCCCCACTTATCTCATTCTAAATCCTGCAGACCAAGGATTAGAAAACCAGAAAGTACTGACAATGTTTCACACACATATCACGTAATAAGGAACAAACAACATCGACAGTATTCAACTGTCACACTAACTGACTCAACAACTTGGCCAGACGGACCGACCTGCTCTGATACCACTTATGTAACACCCCAATTCCCATCGTGAATAAATAATACATAAATAAATCAGAGTAGCTAAAAATTTATTTTTTCGACAGAAACAAGGATGCCACAACAGTAGAAAGAAAATACAATCCCTGCTCGTAATTTTGGATACATAACACATTATAGAATACCCTCAAAGGGGAAACTTTTTCCAACAAAAGGAAAAGCTCAATTATGGAATAAAGCGGAAAGATCCATAACTGACTTGTGTTACAAAATAAATTGTTTTATAACATCAAAATATACATACAAAGGTAATACAAAATAAATCTAACAAAGGTATACATATATAACATAATCGTTCCCCGACTCTCGTGTTACTTATCAGAGCAGACACCAAGACCGACAAAAGAATGGAGAACTAATCTTCACAAAAGCCTCCAAGACACAAATCTGCAATTGCCTCATAGAGCAACAAACCACATCAGAAGGGTGAGAAATAACAACTAAATCAAGATTGCATAATAATATGCAAACACATAAAAATTCACATGCATAGTTATTCTCACCACAAGCATCACATACTAATACACATAGCATATATCAATTACACCAACATAATCACATATTCACACATAAGGCACACCAAAGTCATAACATATGTAAACACACCACCACATCACATAGCACGTGTCTATACATAACACATATCATCCATAACCAATGCATTTATCACATATGCACATCAATTCACCAATCCAATCATAAATCTCAACACATACTCAATCAATTCACAATTTAGACACATAATCAATCCATTCATGATTTTCCACACATAATCAATCCATTCATGATTCTCACACATAATCAATCCATTAATGATTTATGCAAATGCACAGAGACCAACACAACGACTCTATGCAATGCATATGTGGTACCATCCATCCATCAATATCATCACTAGTTCACTCAGGAACTATTGGAATCATCGCTTGTTACTTAGGATTACTCATGTAACACCCCGTCGGGCAAACAATGTTCCCCGTCACTTTAGGTCCTCTTATTTTTTTAAGGCACACGACGTTTATGGATCGCTTTAGGTCCTTTTTGTATAAGGCACACGATCGTCTATAATCATCGCTTTAGGTCCTCTTTGTATAAGGCACACGATGTTATATCAGATTCCCTTTGCAATCGTTTCGTCGCTCACACCCACTAGGGCACACGACATCACAAGATGCATATCATGATGCTTGACACACAAAAACTCATGACAATCAAATGCATCTTCACAATTCAACCATATGAATTATCTCATCATCATTATTCATGCATTGAAAACACTTCAAACAATGCATTTCATCACAAACCACAAACCACAAACCACAACAATCATGCAATCACAATTACTTCCACAATGGATTCACACCACAAAGGCTACCCACCACACATCATAACAACATACATTGATATTCAATCAAACGATGTATTTTATCACACAACAACATCATTAATCATGCATCGAAGTTTAACCTAAAACAATGCATGTACTTGCCATAAGGCCACAAACCATCATAACATCATTTAATCAAATGCATTCATATCACATATCCGTACTCAAGTCATACGATGTATATTAAAAGTATCTTGCATGATAACACATCAATTACACACAGTTACGACGGTAAAAGTCAACCAAAGGACACATTTCCAAACCCCCGACATAATTTAATTGGCCAACAATCTCAAAACCATTTTAATAAGAAATAACATGTCAAAAGCTTTCCAACGCATCAAACCGCGCCTCAAACCGACTTACTGATCACAAGTTATAAAGAAAACAAGTTGGAAAAAGCTGTCATGTTTGCAATGCGAAGCTCCTGGCGAGTCCTTCGCTTCCTCATTCGTAGTGCGAATACCCCAGCGAACCATGGCAGAAAGGAAAATAGCCTATAGTTCGCAGTGCGAACTTCCAGTGAACCTTCGCTGTCCCCTTCGCAGTGCGAATCCCCCAGCGAACCGTGGCAGAAAGAAAAACAACGCAACGTTCGCAGTGCGAACCTCACACGAACGTTCGCTTTCCCCTTCGCAGTGCGAACCTGCGAAACCAGAAAAACCCAGCAGCACTAACATAGGTCATTTGGGTCCAAATTCATCATTCTCCCACCCAAACACTTCCAATTCATACTATACCAACCAAAACATGATCCAAACCTAATAACAAGTATTCTACTCAGTTTATATCGAATTTCATCCGTGAAAACATCGATTTCTATCAATCGCTCCTAATTCCAATCGATAAGAAAAGTCGCAAAACAACCAAAACAATTACAACAAACAACACATATACATACACAAGCAAGATATAATTGAAACTTCTCACCCTTACCCGATTATTCGCGCTCGAAACGGAGTTCCCGCGATTTTTCCTCTTTCTCCTCTTTTCTTTCCTCTTCCTTTCTATCTTCTCTTTTCTTTCTCTCTATTTTCTTTTCTCTCTATTTCTCTCTAATCTCTATTTATATAAAATATCTAAACTCCTAAAAGACTATTTTACCCCTCAGCCCAAATATCTCGCAAACGCTCTCAAAATGCGATAAAACATAAACAGCAATGAAAATAATATATTGTCAAATAAAAGTCAAGAATAAAATAATATAACACAAAAATAATAAAATCGACTCGATTAAATAAATAAGACAAAACCGGGGCGTTACAATTCTCCCCCACTTAGAAATTTTCGTCCGAAAAAATATAACCGATACCAACAACTTCGGATACGACTCTCGCATCCGACCAACAAACTAACATGCCCATAAAAGCACACCACGAATAACACAAACTGACAAACCACCTCGCTAACAGCAACTACTACAATGACACGACAACGACGATAACTACAACGACAAGATGCAAAGCCCATACAATGCACTTGACGACCAACTCACGACTCAAGGAAAACCCAAGTTACGAACACACAGGTTCAATCTTGAACCAGAACACAACAAGATCGTTACCATCACCGTAGGTAACACTACTCTAATTCCCCCACAAAGGAATTATCCACTCACACTCGAACCATCACCATGGAAATGAGGCAACCACACAAACAAGTACATAAAGGTCCAAAACCCAACATCGTTTCAACAACCTCGACCAAACCAGGATACCAAATATCCTTGTCACACAACAATATTACAACAATGTTACGATTCGCCAATTGAACATACGACCAAAACACCCAACTACATATTAGTCCCTGATTAATATTGAAACCTCCCGCTTATCACTTCCATTATAGAACATCCCATGGTCTCATCATTCTTACCGTTTCCCACTGTTCGACCTTTGAACTCTATCAAGTCACACACGCATATACGAAATGTGCCACATCACGCTTCTGCTGCGCACTCTGATTACTCGTAACCATTAAAACTACCAATCTCACGTCCAAAGTCTAACTCTTTCTCATATTCTCCAAAAATCATTGTTCACTTTAATATACCCAACCTCACACTCTACTGTGTTATCTCACACACCATACATAAGTCTCTGAACTGCTCAAATAATTCTAATTCTCTGACCATCAAAACAACTTACATAAAAACTTTTGGCTTAACTCATCAGGCATAACCTTAGCTTTTTCCGAAGGATAGTCCAAGCCAAATTCATAACTCGTCACGAATTCTAACCATCCTCGTTGTCTCATACTTTATTCCTTCAGACCAAATAAGTACTCAATATTCTTTGTGATTACTAACCACTTCGAACCTTGAACCATAAAGATAATACCTCCAAAAATTCCAACATAATACAACCGCAACTAATTCCAAATCCTGAATAGTATAGATCCTTTTATGAATCCTTAATTTTCATAAAGCATAAGCCACGACTTTACCATCTTGCATTAACACACTGACAAAACTCATCAAAGACACATCACAATACCTCACAAACGGTCTATTAGGATCACACATAATCAAAACTGGAGCCGTAGATAACTTCTACTTTAGCTCTCTGAAACTTTCCTTACAACGAACATCCAAAACAAACGACTCACCCTTTGCAAGTCAACTGAGATATCAAAAGTACGAACTTAGCAAAGTCTCCCATAGCTTGCAGTAACGACCAACTGGGCCCAAAAGTTTCTAATCTCCTTAACCGACTTCGGAGCCTCTCACTGTAGAACTGCATCTACTTCCGATGAATCCTTAACCATACTCTCATCTAAAATAACATATCCAAGAAAACTAACCTTTTCAACCCAAATTCTCACTTGAATAACTTAGCATCAAACTTCGTCTCTTTTCAACACTTGTAATTCAATTCTCAAACACTCTACCTGATCTTCCTCTGAGTTTATAACAGATCCGAATATCCTCAATCAAAACCACTACGACCTTATCCAATTAAATATGGAAGATACGATTCATCCACTCCACAAACATTCCAGACACCTTACTAACACCGAACAACATCACTGTACATTGTAATGCCCAACCAAATTCCAAAAGATATAAATTCTTAAAGCTTTTGCAAAATCTTCCACTGGGTAACTAGTTGCTCACAAACAAGTTTAACCGAGTAAATCACAGCCTATCCCGATGATAACAAACATAACCAGTCACATCAATTCGATCAAAGCCTCAACTCACACAATTCACCACTCTTATCGAATGATCCAAACACTTGCAACTCCACTCAAACTCAACCAAACCATTCCAGTCATCTATTCATGAAAATGGACACTTGTTCTCAATCGTTACCTTATTCAACTGCCAGTAATCCATACCCAATTTCTTTTCTTAACAATCCAAATTCCATAACTCCCAACGTGTAGCAACAACCAACCCAAAAGAACTCTCAAATATTACATCCACACCTAAGGTTTTCTCAAAATTTCCATTAATGCTCTAAAATTCCAAAGACTCCAAACCTCACCAGAACTCTAAGTTTTGCTTTCCATAGTCTCAATACCGTCATACACATTATGCTTATTATTCCATTCAATCATCATTCCCTTTTATTATTATCAATATTGGAGCTCTCTAAGACGACACACTTGGTCTCACAAATCCCTTTTTCCAGTAAATCTTCCCTCTGCTCTTTCCATCTGAGTTTCACTTCCTAAAAGTTATTCTACGTAGTTAGCAGATCCAAACCTCCAATCTTCACCTTTGCCAAATTTGAGTTCACACTCTACTCTCCGAGAACAACTATTAACGATACCCAATCATTCTCTCTCAATAACTTCCCAACTGGACCAACATACCAAAACCTCTAATCCATTTCATCTTCCGGTATTAGAATCTTCATTGGCTCAATAAAACAATCCGTAAGCACTTGACTTAATTCCAAACAATTCATTGCACACACTATCAAAGCCGAAAAGACACGTCTATTCCATCCAACACAATTCCCTTCCGCTATCAACAAGAGATTAAGGGTGACCAGTTCCTCAATTTGTCAATAGACAGTCGACAATCATGATGGGGCATAAACCGTCTTTACCAAACTATAATAGCATTACTTGCATCTTGTGCACAAAACTACCTAAGGCACAAATCCTTAGTTGACATAAACCTTACCTCCGCATTCCCTCTGGAATCGGGAACAACACTGTCCAAACAACACTTACAATCTTGCAACCAACGGCACACTGAGCCAATGCTCCACACCTGAAGCAACTTGGGGAAGTACCAGCTTCTCCCCCACTTATCTCATTCTAAATCCTGCAGACCAAGGATTAGAAAACCAGAAAGTACTGACAATGTTTCACACACATATCACGTACTAAGGAACAAACAACATCGACAGTATTCAACTGTCACACCAACTGACTCAACAACTTGGCCGGACGGACCGACCTGCTCTGATACCACTTATGTAACACCCCAATTCCCATCGCGAATAAATAATACATAAATAAATCAGAGTAGCTAAAAATTTATTTTTTCAACAGAAACAAGGATGCCACAACAGTAGAAAGAAAATACAATCCCTGCTCGTAATTTTGGATACATAACACAGTATAGAATACCCTCAAAGGGGAAAATTTTTCCAACAAAAGGAAAAGCTCAATTATGGAATAAAGCAGAAAGATCCATAACTGACTTGTTTTACAAAATAAATTATTTTATAACATCAAAATATACATACAAAGGTAATACAAAATAAATCTAACAAAGGTATACATATATAACATAATCGTTCCCCGACTCTCGTGTTACTTATCAGAGCAGACACCAAGACCGACAAAAGAATGGAGAACTAATCTTCATAAAAGCCTCCAAGACACAAATCTGCAATTGCCTCATAGAGCAACAAACCACATCAGAAGGGTGAGAAATAACAACTAAATCAAGATTGCATAATAATATGCAAACACATAAAAATTCACATGCATAGTTATTCTCACCACAAGCATCACATACTAATACACATAGCATATATCAATTACACCAACATAATCACATATTCACACATAAGGCACACCAAAGTCATAACATATGTAAACACACCACCACATCACATAGCACATGTCTATACATAACATATATCATCCATAACCAATGCATTTATCACATATGCACATCAATTCACCAATCCAATCATAAATCTCAACACATACTCAATCAATTCATAATTTACACACATAATCAATCCATTCATGATTTTCCACACATAATCAATCCATTCATGATTCTCACACATAATCAATCCATTCATGATTTATGCAAATGCACAGAGACCGACACAACGACTCTATGCAATGCATATGTGGTACCATCCATCCATCAATCTCATCGCTAGTTCACTCAGGAACTATTGGAATCATCGCTTGTTACTTAGGATTACTCATGTAACACCCCGTCGGGCAAACAATGTTCCCCGTCGCTTTAGGTACTCTTATTTTTTTAAGGCACACGACGTTTATGGATCGCTTTAGGTCCTCTTTGTATAAGGCACACGATCGTCTATAATCATCGCTTTAGGTCCTCTTTGTATAAGGCACACGATGTTATATCGGATTCCCTCTGAAATCGTTTCGTCGCTCACACCCACTAGGGCACACAACATCACAAGATGCATATCATGATGCTTGACACACAAGAACTCATGACAATCAAATGCATCTTCACAATTCAACCATATGAATTATCTCACCATCATTATTCATGCATTGAAAACACTTCAAACAATGCATTTCATCACAAATCACAAACCACAACAATCATGCAATCACAATTACTTCCACAATGGATTCACACCACAAAGGCTACCCACCACACATCATAACAACATACATTGATATTCAATCAAACGATGTATTTTATCACACAACAACATCATTAATCATGCATCGAAGTTTAACCCAAAACAATGCATTTACTTGCCATAAGGCCACAAACCATCATAACATCATTTAATCAAATGCATTCATATCACATATCCATACTCAAGTCATACGATGTATATTAAAAGTATATTGCATGATAACACATCAATTACACACAGTTACGACGGTAAAAGTCGACCAAACGACACATTTCCAAACCCCCGACATAATTTAATTGGCCAACAATCTCAAAACCATTTTAATAAGAAAGAACATGTCAAAAGCTTTCCAACGCATCAAACCGCGCCTCAAACCGACTTACGGATCACAAGTTATAAAGAAAACAAGTTAGAAAAAGCTGTCATGTTCGCAATGCGAAGCTCCTGGCGAGTCCTTCGCTTCCTCATTCGCAGTGCGAATACCCCTGCGAACCATGGCAGAAAGGAAAATAGCCTACAGTTCACAGTGCGAACTCCCAGCGAACCTTCGCTGTCCCCTTCGCAGTGCGAATCCCCCAGCGAACCGTGGCAGAAAGAAAAACAACACAACGTTCACAGTGCGAACCTCACGCGAACGCTCGCTTTCCCCGTCGCAGTACGAACCTGCGAAACCAGAAAAACCCAGCAGCACTAACATAGGTCATTTGGGTCCAAATTCATCATTCTCCCACCCAAACACTTCCAATTCATACTATACCAACCAAAACATGATCCAAACCTAATAACAAGTATTCTACTCAGTTTATATCGAATTTCATCCGTGAAAACATCGATTTCTATCAATCGCTCCTAATTCCAATCGATAAGAAAAGTCGCGAAACAACCAAAATAATTACAACAAATAACACATAGACATACACAAGCAAGATATAATTGAAACTTCTCACCCTTACCCGATTATTCGCGCTCGAAACGGAGTTCCCGCGATTTTTCCTCTTTCTCCTCTTTTCTTTCCTCTTCCTTTCTATCTTCTCTTTTCTTTCTCTCTATTTTCTTTTCTCTCTATTTCTCTCTAATCTCTATTTATATAAAATATCTAAACTCCTAAAAGACTATTTTACCCCTCAGCCCAAATATCTCGCAAACGCTCTCAAAATGCGATAAAACATAAACAACAATGAAAATAATATATTGTCAAATAAAAGTCAAGAATAAAATAATATAACACAAAAATAATTAAATCGACTCGATTAAATAAATAAGACAAAACCGGGGCGTTACAATTCTCCCCCACTTAGAAATTTTCGTCCTCGAAAATATATCCGATACCAACAACTTCGGATACGACTCTCGCATCCGACCAACAAATTAACATGCCCATAAAAGCACACCACGAATAACACAAACTGACAAACCACCTCGCTAACAGCAACTACTACAACGACACGACAACGACGACAACTACAACGACAAGATGCAAAGCCAATACAATGCACTTGACGACCAACTCACAACTCAAGGAAAACCCAAGTTACGAACACACAGGTTCAATCTTGAACCAGAACACAACAAGATCGTTACCATCACCGTAGGTAACACTACTCTAATTCCCCCACAAAGGAATTATCCACTCACACTCGAACCATCACCATGGAAATGAGGCAACCACACAAACAAGAACATAAAGTTCCAAAACCCAACATCGTTTCAACAACCTCGACCAAACCAGGATACCAAACATCCTTGTCACACAACAATATTACAACAATGTTACGATTCGCCAATTGAACATACGACCAAAACACCCAACTACATATTAGTACCTGATTAATATTGAAACCTCCCGCTTATCACTTCCATTATAGAACATCCCATGGTCTCATCATTCTTACCGTTTCCCACTGTTCGACCTTTGAACTCTATCAAGTCACACACGCATATACGAAATGTGCCACATCACGCTTCTGCTGCGCACTCTGATTACTCGTAACCATTAAAACTACCAATCTCACGTCCAAAGTCTAACTCTTTCTCATATTCTCCAAAAATCATTGTTCACTTTAATATACCCAACCTCACACTCTACTGTGTTATCTCACACACCATACATAAGTCTCTGAACTGCTCAAATAATTCTAATTCTCTGACCAACAAAACAACTTACATAAAAACTTTCGGCTTAACTCATCAGGCACAACCTTAGCTTTTTCCGAAGGATAGTCAAAGCCAAATTCATAACTCGTCACGAATTCTAACCATCCTCATTGTCTCATACTCTATTCCTTCAGACCAAATAAGTACTCAATATTCTTTGTGATTACTAACCACTTCGAACCTTGAACCATAAAGATAATACCTCCAAAAATTCCAACATAATACAACCGCAACTAATTCCAAATCCTGAATAGTATAGATCCTTTTATGAATCCTTAATTTTCATAAAGCATAAGCCACGACTTTACCATCTTGCATTAACACACTGACTAAACTCATCAAAGACACATCACAATACCTCACAAACGATCTATTAGGATCACACATAATCAAAACTGGAGCCGTAGATAACTTCTACTTTAGCTCTCTGAAACTTTCCTTACAACGAACATCCAAAACAAACGACTCACCCTTTGCAAGTCAACTGAGATAACAGAAGTACGAACTTAGCAAAGTCTCCCATAGCTTGCACTAACGACCAACTGGGCCCAAAAGTTTCTAATCTCCTTAACCGACTTCGGAGCCTCTCACAGTAGAACTGCATCTACTTCCGATGAATCCTTAACCATACTCTCATCTAAAATAACATATCCAAGAAAACTAACCTTTTCAACCCAAATTCTCACTTGAATAACTTAGCATCAAACTTCGTCTCTTTTCAACACTTGTAATTCAATTCTCAAACACTCTACCTGATCTTCCTTTGAGTTTATAACAGATCCGAATATCCTCAATCAAAACCACTACGACCTTATCCAATTAAATATGGAAGATACGATTCATCCACTCCACAAACATTCCAGACACCTTACTAACACCGAACAACATCATTGTGCATTGTAATGCCCAACAAAATTCCAAAAGATATAAATTCTTAAAGCTTTTGCAAAATCTTCCACTGGGTAACTAGTTTCTCACAAACAAGTTTAACCAAGTAAATCACAGCCTATCCCGATGATAACAAACATAACCAGTCACATCAATTCGATCAAAGCCTCAACTCACACAATTCACCACTCTTATCGAATGATTCAAACACTTGCAACTCCACTCAAACTCAACCAAACCATTCCAGTCATCTATTCATGAAAATGGACACATGTTCTCAATCGTTACCTTATTCAACTGCCAGTAATCCATACCCAATTTCTTCTCTTAACAATCCAAATTCCATAACTCCCAACGTGTAGCAACAACCAACCCAAAAGAACTCTCAAATATTACATCCACACCTAAGGTTTTCTCAAAATTTCCATTAATGCTCTAAAATTCCAAAGACTCCAAACCTCACCTGAACTCTAAGTTTTGCTTTCCATAGTCTCAATACCGTCATACACATCATGCTTAGTATTCCATTCAATCATCATTCCCTTTTATTACTATCAATATTGGAGCTCTCTAAGACGACACACTTGGTCTCACAAATCCCTTTTTCCAGTAAATCTTCCCTCCGCTCTTTCCATCTGAGTTTCACTTCCTAAAAGTTATTCTACGTACTTAGCAGATCCAAACCTCCAATCTTCACCTTTGCCAAATTTGAGTTCACACTCTACTCTCCGAGAACAACCATTAACGATACCCAATCATTCTCTCTCAATAACTTCCCAACTGGACCAACATACCAAAACCTCTAATCCATTTCATCTTCCGGTATTAGAATCTTCATCGACTCAATAAAACAATCCGTAAGCACTTTACTTAATTCCAAACAATTCATTGCACACACTATCAAAGCCGAAAAGACATGTCTATTCCATCCAACACAATTCCCTTCCGCTATAAACAAGGGATTAAGGGTGATCAGTTCCTCAATTTGTCAATAGACAGTCGACAATCATGATGGGGCATAAACCGTCTTTACCAAACTATAATAGCATTACTTGCATCTTGCACACAAAATTACCTAAGGCACAAATCCTTAGTTGACATAAACCTTACCTCCGCATTCCCTCTGGAATCGGGAACAACACTGTCCAAACAACACTTACAATCTTGCAACCAACGGCACACTGAGCCAATGCTCCACACCTGAAGCAACTTGGGGAAGTACCAGCTTCTCCCCCACTTATCTCATTCTAAATCCTGCAGACCAAGGATTAGAAAACCAGAAAGTACTGACAATGTTTCACACACATATCACATACTAAGGAACAAACAACATCGACAGTATTCAACTGTCACACCAACTGACTCAACAACTAGGCCGGACGGACCGACCTGCTCTGATACCACTTATGTAACACCCCAATTTCCATCGCGAATAAATAATACATAAATAAATCAGAGTAGCTAAAAATTTATTTTTTCGACAGAAACAAGGATGCCACAACAGTAGAAAGAAAATACAATCCCTGCTCGTAATTTTGGATACATAACACAGTATAGAATACCCTCAAAGGGGAAACCTTTTCCAACAAAAGGAAAAGCTCAATTATGCAATAAAGCGGAAAGATCCATAACTGACTAGTTTTACAAAATAAATTGTTTTATAACATCAAAATATACATACAAAGGTAATACAAAATAAATCTAACAAAGGTATACATATATAACATAATCGTTCCCCGACTCTCGTGTTACTTATCAGAGCAGACACCAAGACCGACAAAAGAATGGAGAACTAATCTTCACAAAAGCCTCCAAGACACAAATCTGCAATTGCCTCATAGAGCAACAAACCACATCAGAAGGGTGAGAAATAACAACTAAATCAAGATTGCATAATAATATGCAAACACATAAAAATTCACATGCATAGTTATTCTCACCACAAGCATCACATACTAATACACATAGCATATATCAATTACACCAACATAATCACATATTCACAAATAAGGTACACCAAAGTCATAACATATGTAAACACACCACCACATCACATAGCACATGTCTATACATAACACATATCATCCATAACCAATGCATTTATCACATATGCACATCAATTCACCAATCCAATCATAAATCTCAACACATACTCAATCAATTCACAATTTACACACATAATCAATCCATTATTGATTTTCCACACATAATCAATTCATTCATGATTCTCACACATAATCAATCCAATCATGATTTATGCAAATGCACAGAGACCAACACAACGACTCTATGCAATGCATATGTGGTACCATCCATCCATCAATCTCATCACTAGTTCACTCAGGAACTATTGGAATCATCGCTTGTTACTTAGGATTACTCATGTAACACCCCGTCGGGCAAACAATGTTACCCGTCGCTTTAGGTCCTCTTATTTTTTTAAGGCACACGACGTTTATGGATCGCTTTAGGTCCTCTTTGTATAAGGCACACGATCGTCTATAATCATCACTTTAGGTCCTCTTTGTATAAGGCACACGATGTTATATCGGATTCCCTCTGGAATCCTTTCGTCGCTCACACCCACTAGGGCACACGACATCACAAGATGCATATCATGATGCTTGACACACAATAACTCATGAGAATCAAATGCATCTTCACAATTCAACCATATGAATTATCTCATCATCATTATTCATGCATTGAAAACACTTCAAACAATGCATTTCATCACAAACCACAAACCACAACAATCATGCAATCACAATTACTTCCACAATGGATTCACACCACAAAGGCTACCCACCACACATCATAACAACATACATTGATATTCAATCAAACGATGTATTTTATCACACAACAACATCATTAATCAAGCATCGAAGTTTAACCCAAAACAATGCATTTACTTGCCATAAGGCCACAAACCATCATAACATCATTTAATCAAATGCATTCATATCACATATATGTACTCAAGTCATACGATGTATATTAAAAGTATATTGCATGATAACACATCAATTACACACAGTTACGACGGTAAAAGGCAACCAAACGACACATTTCCAAACCCCCGACATAATTTAATTGGGAAACAATCTCAAAACCATTTTAATAAGAAATAACGCGTCAAAAGCTTTCCAACGCATCAAACCGCGCCTCAAACCGACTTACGGATCACAAGTTATAAAGAAAACAAGTTGGAAAAAGCTGTCATGTTCGCAATGCGAAGCTCCTGGCGAGTCCTTCGCTTCCTCATTCGCAGTGCGAATACCCCAGATACCATGGCAAAAAGGAAAATAGCCTACAGTTCGCAGTGCGAACTCCCAGCGAACCTTCGCTGTCCCCTTCGCAGTGCGAATCCCCCAGCGAACCGTGGCAGAAAGAAAAATAACACAACGTTCGCAGTGCGAACCTCACGCGAACGTTCGCTTTCCCCTTCGCAGTGCGAACCTGCGAAACCAGAAAAACCCAGCAGCACTAACATAGGTCATTTGGGTCCAAATTCATCATTCTCCCACCCAAACACTTCCAATTCATACTATACCAACCAAAACATGATCCAAACCTAATAACAAGTATTCTACTCAGTTTATATCAAATTTCATCCGTGAAAACATCGATTTCTATCAATCGCTCCTAATTCCAATCGATAAGAAAAGTCGCGAAACAACCAAAACAATTACAACAAACAACACATATACATACACAAGCAAGATATAATTGAAACTTCTCACCCTTACCCGATTATTCGCGCTCGAAACGGAGTTCCCGCGATTTTTCCTCTTTCTCCTCTTTTCTTTCCTCTTCCTTTCTATCTTCTCTTTTCTTTCTCTCTATTTTCTTTTCTCTCTATGTCTCTCTAATCTCTATTTATATAAAATATCTAAACTCCTAAAAGACTATTTAACCCTCAGCCCAAATATCTCGCAAACACTCTCAAAATGCGATAAAACATAAACAACAATGAAAATAATATATTGTCAAATAAAAGTCAAGAATAAAATAATATAACACAAAAATAATTAAATCGACGCGATTAAATAAATAAGAAAAAATCGGGGCGTTACAATTCTCCCCCACTTAGAAATTTTCGTCCTCGAAAATATAACCGATACCAACAACTTCGGATACGACTCTCGCATCCGACCAACAAACTAACATGCCCATAAAAGCACACCACGAATAACACAAACTGACAAACCACCTCGCTAACAGCAACTACTACAATGACACGACAACGACGACAACTACAACGACAAGATGCAAAGCCCATACAATGCACTTGACGACCAACTCACGACTCAAGGAAAACCCAAGTTACGAACACACAAGTTCAATCTTGAACCAGAACACAACAAGATCGTTACCATCACCGTAGGTAACACTACTCTAATTCCCCCACAAAGGAATTGTCCACTCACACTCGAACCATCACCATGGAAATGAGGCAACCACACAAACAAGAACATAAAGTTCCAAAACCCAACATCGTTTCAACAACCTCGACCAAACCAGGATACCAAACATCCTTGTCACACAACAATATTACAACAATGTTACGATTCGCCAATTGAACATACGGCCAAAACACCCAACTACATATTAGTACCTGATTAATATTGAAACCTCCCGCTTATCACTTCCATTATAGAACATCCCATGGTCTCATCATTCTTACCGTTTCCCACTGTTCGACCTTTGAACTCTATCAAGTCACACACGCATATACGAAATGTGCCACATCACGCTTCTGCTGCGCACTCTGATTACTCGTAACCATTAAAACTACCAATCTCACGTCCAAAGTCTAACTCTTTCTCATATTTTCCAAAAATCATTGTTCACTTTAATATACCCAACCTCACACTCTATTGTGTTATCTCACACACCATACATAAGTCTCTGAACTGCTCAAATAATTCTAATTCTCTGACCATCAAAACAACTTACATAAAAACTTTCGGCTTAACTCATCAGGCACAACCTTAGCTTTTTCCGAAGGATAGTCCAAGCCAAATTCATAACTCGTCACGAATTCTAACCATCCTCGTTGTCTCATACTCTATTCCTTCAGACCAAATAAGTACTCAATATTCTTTGTGATTACTAACCACTTCGAACCTTGAACCATAAAGATAATACCTCCAAAAATTCCAACATAATACAACTAATTCCAAATCCTGAATAGTATAGATCCTTTTATGAATCCTTAATTTTCATAAAGCATAAGCCACGACTTTACAATCTTGCATTAACACACTGACTAAACTCATCAAAGACACATCACAATACCTGACAAACGGTCTATTAGGATCACACATAATCAAAACTGGAGCCGTAGATAATTTCTACTTTAGCTCTCTGAAACTTTCCTTACAACGAACATCCAAAACAAACGACTCACCCTTTGCAAGTCAACTGAGATAACAGAAGTACGAACTTAGCAAAGTCTTCCATAGCTTGCAGTAACGACCAACTGGGCCCAAAAGTTTCTAATCTCCTTAACCGACTTCGGAGCCTCTCACTGTAGAACTGCATCTACTTCCGATGAATCCTTAACCATACTCTCATCTAAAATAACATATCCAAGAAAACTAACCTTTTCAACCCAAATTCTCACTTGAATAACTTAGCATCAAACTTCGTCTCTTTTCAACACTTGTAATTCAATTCTAAAACACTCTACCTGATCTTCCTCTGAGTTTTTAACAGATCTGAATATCCTCAATCAAAACCACTACGACCTTATCCAATTAAATATGGAAGATACGATTCATCCACTCCACAAACATTCCAGACACCTTACTAACACCGAACAACATCACTGTGCATTGTAATGCCCAACCAAATTCCAAAAGATATAAATTCTTAAAGCTTTTGCAAAATCTTCCACTGGGTAACTAGTTGCTCACAAACAAGTTTAACCGAGTAAATCACAGCCTATCCCGATGATAACAAACATAACCAGTCACATCAATTCGATCAGAGCCTCAACTCACACAATTCACCACTCTTATCAAATGATCCAAACACTTGCAACTCCACTCAAACTCAACCAAACCATTCCAGTCATCTATTCATGAAAGTGGACACTTGTTCTCAATCGTTACCTTATTTAACTGCCAGTAATCCATACCCAATTTCTTCTCTTAACAATCCAAATTCCATAACTCCCAACGTGTAGCAACAACCAACCCAAAAGAACTCTCAAATATTACATCCACACCTAAGGTTTTCTCAAAATTTCCATTAATGCTCTAAAATTCCAAAGACTCCAAACCTCACCAGAACTCTAAGTTTTGCTTTTCATAGTCTCAATACCGTCATACACATCATGCTTATTATTCCATTCAATCATCATTCCCTTTTATTACTATCAATATTGGAGCTCTCTAAGACGACACACTTGGTCTCACAAATCCCTTTTTCCAGAAAATTTCCCTCTGCTCTTTCCATCTGAGTTTCACTTCCTAAAAGTTATTCTACGTACTTAGCAGATCCAAACCTCCAATCTTCACCTTTGCCAAATTTGAGTTCACACTCTACTATCCGAGAACAACCATTAACGATACCCAATCATTCTCTCTCAATAACTTCCCAACTGGACCAACATACCAAAACCTCTAATCCATTTCATCTTCCGGTATTAGAATCTTCATCGACTCAATAAAACAATCCGTAAGCACTTTACTTAATTCCAAATAATTCATTGCACACACTATCAAGGCCGAAAAGACACGTCTATTCCATCCAACACAATTCCCTTCCGCTATCAACAAGAGATTAAGGGTGATCAGTTCCTCATTTTGTCAATAGACAGTCGACAATCATGATGGGGCATAAACCGTCTTTACCAAACTATAATAGCATTACTTGCATCTTGTGCACAAAACTACCTAAGGCACAAATCCTTAGTTGACATAAACCTTACCTCCGCATTCCCTCTAAAATCGGGAACAACACTGTCCAAACAACACTTACAATCTTGCAATCAACGGCACACTGAGCCAATGCTCCACACCTGAAGCAACTTGGGGAAGTACCAGCTTCTCCCCCACTTATCTCATTCTAAATCCTGCAGACCAAGGATTAGAAAACCAGAAAGTACTGACAATGTTTCACACACATATCACGTACTAAGGAACAAACAACATCGACAGTATTCAACTATCACACCAACTGACTCAACAACTTGGCCGGACGGACCGACCTGCTCTGATACCACTTATGTAACACCCCAATTCCCATCGCGAATAAATAATACATAAATAAATCAGAGTAGCTAAAAATTTATTTTTTCAACAGAAACAAGGATGCCACAACAGTAGAAAGAAAATACAATCCCTGCTCGTAATTTTGGATACATAACACAATATAGAATACCCTCAAAGGGGAAACTTTTTCCAACAAAAGGAAAAGCTCAATTATGGAATAAAGCGGAAAGATCCATAACTGACTTGTTTTACAAAATAAATTATTTTATATCATCAAAATATACATACAAAGGTAATACAAAATAAATCTAACAAAGGTATACATATATAACATAATCGTTCCCCGACTCTCGTGTTACTTATCAGAGCAGACACCAAGACCGACAAAAGAATGGAGAACTAATCTTCACAAAAGCCTCCAAGACACAAATCTGCAATTGCCTCATAGAGCAACAAACCACATCAGAAGGGTGAGAAATAACAACTAAATCAAGATTGCATAATAATATGCAAACACATAAAAATTCACATGCATAGTTATTCTCACCACAAGCATCACATACTAATACACATAGCATATATCAATTACACCAACATAATCACATATTCACACATAAGGCACACCAAAGTCATAACATATGTAAACACACCACCACATCACATAGCACATGTCTATACATAACACATATCATCCATAACCAATGCATTTATCACATATGCACATCAATTCACCAATCCAATCATAAATCTCAACACATACTCAATCAATTCACAATTTACACACATAATCAATCCATTCATGATTTTCCACACATAATCAATCCATTCATGATTCTCACACATAATCAATCCATTCATGATTTATGCAAATGCATAGAGACCGACACAACGACTCTATGCAATGCATATGCGGTACCATCCATCCATCAATCTCATCACTAGTTCACTCTGGAACTATTGGAATCATCGCTTATTACTTAGGATTACTCATGTAACCCACCATCGGGCAAACGATGTTCCCCGTCGCTTTAGGTCCTCTTATTTTTTTAAGGCACACGACGTTTATGGATCGCTTTAGGTCCTCTTTGTATAAGGCACACGATCGTCTATAATCATCGCTTTAGGTCCTCTTTGTATAAGGCACACGATGTTATAGCGGATTCCCTCTGGAATCGTTTCGTCGCTCACACCCACTAGGGCACACGGCATCACAAGATGCATATCATGATGCTTGACACACAAGAACTCATGACAATCAAATGCATCTTCACAATTCATCCATATGAATTATCTCATCATCATTATTCATGCATTGAAAACACTTCAAACAATGCATTTCATCACAAACCACAAACCACAACAATCATGCAATCACAATTACTTCCATAATGGATTCACACCACAAAGGCTACCCACCACACATCATAACAACATACATTGATATTCAATCAAACGATGTATTTTACCACACAACAACATCATTAATCATGCATCGAAGTTTAACCCAAAACAATGCATTTACTTGCCATAAGGCCACAAACCATCATCACATCATTTAATTAAATGCATTCATATCACATATCCGCACTCAAGTCATACGATGTATATCAAAGGTATATTGCATGATAACATATCAATTACACACAGTTACGACGGTAAAAGTCGACCAAACGACACATTTCCAAACCCCCGACATAATTTAATTGGCCAATAATCTCAAAACCATTTTAATAAGAAAGAACATGTCAAAAGCTTTCCAACGCATTAAACCGCGCCTCAAACCGACTTACGGATCACAAGTTATAAAGAAAACAAGTTGGAAAAAGCTGTCATGTTCGCAATGCGAAGCTCCTGGCGAGTCCTTCGCTTCCTCATTCGCAGTGCGAATACCCCAGCAAACCAGGCAGAAAGGAAAATAGCCTACAGTTCGCAGTCCGAACTCCCAGCGAACCTTCGCTATCCCCTTCGCAGTGCGAATCCCCCAGCGAACCGTGGCAGAAAGAAAAACAACACAACGTTCGCAGTGCGAACCTCACGCGAACGTTCGCTTTCCCCTTCGCAGTGCGAACCTGCGAAACCAGAAAAACCCAGCAGCACTAACATAGGTCATTTGGGTCCAAATTCATCATTCTCCCACCCAAACACTTCCAATTCATACTATACCAACCAAAACATGATCCAAACCTAATAACAAGTATTCTACTCAGTTTATATCGAATTTCATCCATGAAAACATCGATTTCTATCAATCGCTCCTAATTCCAATCGATAAGAAAAGTCACGAAACAACTAAAACAATTACAACAAACAACACATATACATACACAAGCAAGATATAATTGAAACTTCTCACCCTTACCCGATTATTCGCGCTCGAAACGGAGTTCCCGCGATTTTTCCTCTTTCTCCTCTTTTCTTTCCCTTCCTTTCTATCTTCTCTTTTCTTTCTCTCTATTTTCTTTTCTCTCTATGTCTCTCTAATCTCTATTTATATAAAATATCTAAACTCCTAAAAGACTATTTTACCCCTCAGCCCAAATATCTCGCAAACGCTCTCAAAATGCGATAAAACATAAACAGCAATGAAAATAATATATTGTCAAATAAAAGTCAAGAATAAAATAATATAACACAAAAATAATTAAATCGACTCGATTAAATAAATAAGACAAAACCGGGGCGTTACAATTCTCCCCCACTTAGAAATTTTCGTCCTCGAAAATATAACCGATACCAATAACTTCGGATACGACTCTCGCATCCGACCAACAAACTAACATGCCCATAAAAGCACACCACGAATAACACAAACTGACAAACCACCTCGCTAACAGCAACTACTACAATGACACGACAACGACGACAACTACAACGACAAGATGCAAAGCTCATACAATGCACTTGACGACCAACTCACGACTCAAGGAAAACCCAAGTTACGAACACACAGGTTCAATCTTGAACCAGAACACAACAAGATCGTTACCATCACCGTAGGTAACACTACTCTAATTCCCCCACAAAGGAATTGTCCACTCACACTCGAACCATCACCATGGAAATGAGGCAACCACACAAACAAGAACATAAAGTTCCAAAACCCAACATCGTTTCAACAACCTCGACCAAACCAGGATACCAAACATCCTTGTCACACAACAATATCTCGCAAACGCTCTCAAAATGCGATAAAACATAAACAGCAATGAAAATAATATATTGTCAAATAAAAGTCAAGAATAAAATAATATAACACAAAAATAATTAAATCGACTCGATTAAATAAATAAGACAAAACCGGGGCGTTACAATTCTCCCCCACTTAGAAATTTTCGTCCTCGAAAATATAACCGATACCAATAACTTCGGATACGACTCTCGCATCCGACCAACAAACTAACATGCCCATAAAAGCACACCACGAATAACACAAACTGACAAACCACCTCGCTAACAGCAACTACTACAATGACACGACAACGACGACAACTACAACGACAAGATGCAAAGCTCATACAATGCACTTGACGACCAACTCACGACTCAAGGAAAACCCAAGTTACGAACACACAGGTTCAATCTTGAACCAGAACACAACAAGATCGTTACCATCACCGTAGGTAACACTACTCTAATTCCCCCACAAAGGAATTGTCCACTCACACTCGAACCATCACCATGGAAATGAGGCAACCACACAAACAAGAACATAAAGTTCCAAAACCCAACATCGTTTCAACAACCTCGACCAAACCAGGATACCAAACATCCTTGTCACACAACAATATTACAACAATGTTACGATTCGCCAATTGAACATACGGCCAAAACACCCAACTACATATTAGTACCTGATTAATATTGAAACCTCCCGCTTATCACTTCCATTATAGAACATCCCATGGTCTCATCATTCTTACCGTTTCCCACTGTTCGACCTTTGAACTCTATCAAGTCACACACGCATATACGAAATGTGCCACATCACGCTTCTGCTGCGCACTCTGATTACTCGTAACCATTAAAACTACCAATCTCACGTCCAAAGTCTAACTCTTTCTCATATTCTCCAAAAATCATTGTTCACTTTAATATACCCAACCTCACACTCTACTGTGTTATCTCACACACCATACATAAGTCTCTGAACTGCTCAAATAATTCTAATTCTCTGACCATCAAAACAACTTACATAAAAACTTTCGGCTTAACTCATCAGGCACAACCTTAGCTTTTTCCGAAGGATAGTCCAAGCCAAATTCATAACTCGTCACGAATTCTAACCATCCTCGTTGTCTCATACTCTATTCCTTCAGACCAAATAAGTACTCAATATTCTTTGTGATTACTAACCACTTCGAACCTTGAACCATAAAGATAATACCTCCAAAAATTCCAACATAATACAACCGCAACTAATTCCAATTCCTGAATAGTATAGATCCTTTTATGAATCCTTAATTTTCATAAAGCATAAGCCACAACTTTACCATCTTGCATTAACACACTGACTAAACTCATCAAAGACACATCACAATACCTCACAAACGGTCTATTAGGATCACACATAATCAAAACTGGAGCCGTAGATAACTTCTACTTTAGCTCTCTGAAACTTTCCTTACAACGAACATCCAAAACAAACGACTCACCCTTTGCAAGTCAACTGAGATAACAGAAGTACGAACTTAGCAAAGTCTCCCATAGCATGCAGTAACGACCAACTGGGCCCAAAAGTTTCTAATCTCCTTAACCGACTTCGGAGCCTCTCACTGTAGAACTGCATCTACTTCCGATGAATCCTTAACCATACTCTTATCTAAAATAACATATCCAAGAAAACTAACCTTTTCAACCCAAATTCTCACTTGAATAACTTAGCATCAAACTTCGTCTCTTTTCAACACTTGTAATTCAATTCTCAAACACTCTACCTGATCTTCCTCTGAGTTTATAACATATCCGAATATCCTCAATCAAAACCACTACGACCTTATCCAATTAAATATGGAAGATACGATTCATCCACTCCACAAACATTCCAGACACCTTACTAACACCGAACAACATCACTGTGCATTGTAATGCCCAACCAAATTCCAAAAGATATAAATTCTTAAAGCTTTTCCAAAATCTTCCACTGGGTAACTAGTTCCTCACAAACAATTTTAACCGAGTAAATCACAGCCTATCCCGATGATAACAAACATAACCAGTCACATCAATTCGATCAAAGCCTCAACTCAAACTCAACCAAACCATTCCAGTCATCTATTCATGAAAATGGACACTTGTTCTCAATCGTTACCTTATTCAACTGCCAGTAATCCATACCCAATTTCTTCTCTTAACAATCCAAATTTCATAACTCCCAATGTGTAGCAACAACCAACCCAAAAGAACTCTCAAATATTACATCCACACCTAAGGTTTTCTCAAAATTTCCATTAATGCTCTAAAATTCCAAAGACTCCAAACCTCACCAGAACTCTAAGTTTTACTTTCCATAGTCTCAATACCGTCATACACATTATGCTTATTATTCCATTCAATCATAATTCCCTTTTATTACTATCAATATTGGAGCTCTCTAAGACGACACACTTGGTCTCACAAATCCCTTTTTCCAGTAAATCTTCCCTCCGCTCTTTCCATCTGAGTTTCACTTCCTAAAAGTTATTCTACGTACTTAGCAGATCCAAACCTCCAATCTTCACCTTTGCCAAATTTGAGTTCACACTCTACTCTCCGAGAACAACCATTAACGATACCCAATCATTCTCTCTCAATAACTTCCCAACTGGACCAACATACCAAAACCTCTAATCCATTTCATCTTCCGGTATTAGAATCTTCATCGACTCAATAAAACAATCCGTAAGCACTTTACTTAATTCCAAATAATTCATTGCACACACTATCAAAGCCGAAAAGACACGTCTATTCCATCCAACACAATTCCCTTCCGCTATAAACAAGGGATTAAGGGTGATCAGTTCCTCAATTTGTCAATAGACAGTCGACAATCATGATGGGGCATAAACCGTCTTTACCAAACTATAATAGCATTACTTGCATCTTGTGCACAAAACTACCTAAGGCACAAATCCTTAGTTGACATAAACCTTACCTCCGCATTCCCTCTGGAATCGGGAACAACACTGTCCAAACAACACTTACAATCTTGCAACCAACGACACACTGAGCCAATGCTCCACACCTAAAGCAACTTGGGGAAGTACCAGCTTCTCCCCCACTTATCTCATTCTAAATCCTGCAGACCAAGGATTAGAAAACTAGAAAGTACTGACAATGTTTCACACACATATCACGTACTAAGGAACAAACAACATCGACAGTATTCAACTGTCACACCAACTGACTCAACAACTTGGCCAGACGGACCGACCTGCTCTGATACCACTTATGTAACACCCCAATTCCCATTGCGAATAAATAATACATAAATAAATCAGAGTAGCTAAAAATTTATTTTTTTGACAGAAACAAGGATGCCACAATAGTAGAAAGAAAATACAATCCCTGCTCGTAATTTTGGATACATAACACAGTATAGAATACCCTCAAAGGGGAAACTTTTTCCAACAAAAGGAAAAGCTCAATTATGGAATAAAGCGGAAAGATCCATAACTGACTTGTTTTACAAAAGAAATTATTTTATAACATCAAAATATACATACAAAGGTAATACAAAATAAATCTAACAAAGGTATACATATATAACATAATCGTTCCCCGACTCTCGTGTTACGTATCAGAGCAGACACCAAGACCGACAAAAGAATGGAGAACTAATCTTCACAAAAGCCTCCAAGACACAAATCTGCAATTGCCTCATAGAGCAACAAACCACATCAAAAGGGTGAGAAATAACAACTAAATCAAGATTGCATAATAATATGCAAACACATAAAAATTCACATGCATAGTTATTCTCACCATAAGCATCACATATTAATACACATAGCATATATCAATTACACCAACATAATCACATATTCACACATAAGGCACACCAAAGTCATAACATATGTAAACACACCACCACATCACATAGCACATGTATATACATAACACATATCATCCATAACCAATGCATTTATCACATATGCACATCAATTCACCAATCCAATCATAAATCTCAACACATACTCAATCAAATCACAATTTTCACACATAATCAATTCATTCATGATTTTCCACACATAATCAATCCATTCATGATTCTCACATATAATCAATCCATTCATGATTTATGCAAATGCACAGAGACCGACACAACGACTCTATGCAATGCATATGCGGTACCATCCATCCATCAATCTCATCACTAGTTCACTCTGGAACTATTGGAATCATCGCTTATTACTTAGGATTACTCATGTAACCCACCGTCGGGCAAACGATGTTCCCCGTCGCTTTAGGTCCTCTTATTTTTTTAAGGCACACGACGTTTATGGATCGCTTTAGGTCCTCTTTGTATAAGGCACACGATCGTCTATAATCATCGCTTTAGGTCCTCTTTGTATAAGGCACACGATGTTATAGCGGATTCCCTCTGGAATCGTTTCGTCGCTCATACCCACTAGGGCACACGACATCACAAGATGCATATCATGATGCTTGACACACAAGAACTCATGACAGAAAGAAAAACAACACAACGTTCGCAGTGCGAACCTCACGCGAACGTTTGCTTTCCCCTTCGCTGGCCATTTGCAGTGAGAACCTGCAAAACCAGAAAAACCCAGCAGCGCTAACATAGGTTATTTGGGTCCAAATTCATCATTCTCCCACCCCAAACACTTCCAATTCATAATATACCAACCAAAACATGATCCAAACCTAATAACAAGTATTCTACTCAGTTTATATCGAATTTCATCCGTGAAAACATCGATTTCTATCAATCGCTCCTAATTCCAGTCGATAAGAAAAGTCGCGAAACAACCAAAACAATTACAACAAACAACACATATACATACACAAGCAAGATATAATTGAAACTTCTCACTCTTACCCGATTATTCGCGCTCAAAACGGAGTTCCCGCGATTTTTCCTCTTTCTCCTCTTTTCTTTCCTCTTCCTTTCTATCTTCTCTTTTCTTTCTCTCTATTTTCTTTTCTCTCTATTTCTCTCTAATCTCTATTTATATAAAATATCTAAACTCCTAAAAGACTATTTTACCCTTCAGCCCAAATATCTCGCAAATGCTCTCAAAATGCGATAAAACATAAACAACGATGAAAATAATATATTGTCAAATAAAAGTCAAGAATAAAATAATATAACACAAAAATAATTAAATCGACTTGATTAAATAAATAAGACAAAACCGGGGCGTTACACCTAACGCCTTTTGCAAACTTTCCCAAAATCTGGAAGTAAACCTCCAATCTCAATTTGAAACAATACACAACGGAACACCATGTAGCTTCACAATCACACGGATATAAATCTTAGCCAACCTCTCCAAAGAAAAACTGATGTCAATCGGAATAAAATGTGCCGATTTAGTCAGCCTATCCACAACCACCCAAATGGCATTATGTCCCCTCTGTGTATTCGGCAACCCTGTCACAAAATGCATAGAAATGCTGTCCCATTTCCACTCGGGAATATCCAATGGTTGCAATAATCCACTAGGCTTCTGATGTTCTACCTTCGACTTCTGACACGTCAAACACGCATAAACTAACTGAGCCGCGTCCCTCTTTAATCCGGACCACCAAAAGATCTTCTTCAAATCTTGATACATCTTATTAGCTCTCGGATGTATACTCAAACTACTCTGGTGTCCTTCCTCTAAAATCATCTTTTTCAAGTCCGAATCATCAAGAATACAAATTCTACCACGGAATCTCAAAACACCCTTATCATCCACTTTAAAGTCACCATTCACACCTTTATCTCCAACCATCAATAAATCAACAAATTTCACATCCAACTTCTGTTTCTCGCTAACGTTCGACAGAAAATCATTAGTAACCTTTAACATACCAAGCCTCACACTATCAGATGTCAATTCACACACCAAACTCAAATCTCTACATGCTTCTAAAAGTTTCCAATCTTTAACCATCAAAGCGGACATATGCAAAGATTTACGGCTTAACGCATCGGCTACCACATTAGCTTTACCAGGATGGTAATTCAAGCCAAAATCGTAGTCCTTCAAAAATTCCAACCATCTCCGTTGCCTCATATTCAACTCTTTCTGATCAAACAAGTATTTCAAACTTTTATGATCACTAAAGACCTCGAATCTTGCACCGTAGAGATAATGCCTCCAAATTTTCAACACAAAAACCACCGCCGCTAATTCCAAATCATGAGTAGGATAATTCTTCTCTTGAACCCTCAATTGCCTCGAAGCATAAGCCACAACCTTACCTTCTTGCATCAACACTCCCCCTAAACCACTCAAAGACGTATCACAATACACCACAAACGGTTCAGTAGGATTCGGTAAGACCAAAATCGAAGCTGTAGTCAATCTTCTCTTCAGCTCACTAAAACTTTCCTCACACTGAATATCCCAAATGAACGCTTGACCTTTACAAGTCAGCTGGGTCAAAGGAAGTGCTAACTTGGAAAAGCCTTCAATGAATCTTCGATAATATCCAGCTAAACCCAAAAAGCTTCTAATTTCCATAACCGATCTAGGAGCCTCCCATTGTAGAACTGCATCTACTTTGGATGGATCCACATCAATACCATTACCTGAAATCACATGCCCAAGAAAACTCACTTCCGACAACTAGAACTCACACTTGGACAACTTGCCATAAAGTCTCTTCTCCTTCAAAATTTGCAATACAATTCACAAATGTTTCGCTTGTTCCTCCCGAGATTTAGAATAAATCAAAATGTCATCAATAAACACAACAACAAATCGATCTAAATGCTCATGAAAAATGCGATTCATATACTCCATAAACACTCTTGGCGCATTAGAAACCCCGAACAGCGTCACAGAATATTGGTAATGTTCGTATCGTGTCCTAAAAGCCGTCTTCTGAATATCTTCCTCTTTCACTCTAATCTGATGATAACCTGACCTCAAATCAATTTTACAAAGCACACACGCACCTACCAACTGGTCCATCAGATCATCAATTCTCGGAAGAGGATACTTATTCTTAGGGGTGATCGTATTCGAACCAATCCAAAAGCAAAACCGCAAATCGAACCAATCCAAACCGAAAACCGCAAAAATCACATTTGGTTTGGATGATTTTGGATGATTTTTTTACTGAACCGCACGGTTTGGTTCGGTTTGCGGTTTTCATTTCACAAAACCGAACCAAACCGAACCAAACCGCATTTTAAACTTAAGTTACTAATTTCTATTATTATATTTCCAATTCCACGTGACTCACTTCCAATTCCATTCAGTCATTAGCTTTCAATACTAATATCTAATTTTTATTATCATATTAAACTTGTTTTCTTTTTTAATACAGTAATACTACTATTTTAATTTTAAATTAAACTTTCAATTTCAATTTCAATTTATTGACTGAAATCTCAATTTCAATTCCAAATTGTATTTTCTTTGTTAGTGATAAGATTCTCTTCTAAAATGACTGCAGTATCTCTATTAATTTAATTCTATTAATGTTTGTTTTATTTTTTTATTATTATTATTATTTTTTGTTGAAGATTAACTTTTTATGGATATGTTTTATATGCGGTAACAATTACCCCTGTCAGAAAAACATGGCCATATAACTAGCATTTTTTAATAAACAACTTATTTGTAATAAACAACTTGCTTTATATGATTGTTCTGTTTAGGAAATTATATGATTAGTTTCTTAGTTTTATAATTCCATAATCAAGAAGTCTATAAACCGCAACCACCGAACCGATTCTAACCGCATTGGTTTGGTTTGGTTTGGATGAATTTTTAAAAATCAACCGAACCAAACCGAACCGCATGCATTTTTATCTCGCGGTTAGGATGATTTTTATGCTCAAAACCAAACCAAACCACACCGCGAACACCCCTACTTATTCTTAATCCTCACCTTATTCAGCTGGCGATAATTAATACACAATCGCATACTTCCATCTTTCTTCTTCACCAAAAGAACTGGAGCACCCCAAGGCGATACACTCGGCCTCACAAACCTCTTTTCTAACAATTCATTCAACTGCTTCTTCAACTCAACCAACTCAGATGCCGACATACGATAAGGTGCCATAGATACAGGTCTAGTACCAGGAACTAGATCTATAGAAAACTCCACCTCTCTCTCTGGCGGCACATCTGAAATATCCTCCGGAAACACCTCCGGAAAATCACACACAACTAGAAACACGCTAATTGCAACTTGACTATCCACTGTCAACGATGCAAATAACCCGAACAATTGAGCTTCCTCCACCAAAAGCTTCTTCAACTCCTTGGTAGATAAGAAACTCGATTCCTCGTCTTCTTCAAGAGAAGGAAATCTTACTAACTTATGATAACAATCAATATGCACTCGATTGAACTGCAACCAGTTCATTCCCAGAACCACGTCTAAACCCTCCAACGGCAGACACACCAAATCCATCTCAAAATCTCTACCATAAATGGTCAAAGGACAACTTAAACAAACCAAAGAAGTAGTTACTGACCCCATTGCTGGAGTATCAATAACCATCTCTCCACCCATCGATGACAACAAAAGATTCAAACGCTTTGCACACTCAGACGAAATAAACGAATGAGTTGCTCCGACATCAATGATAGCAACTAAAGGCGTACTATTAATAAAACAAGTACCTCTGATCAGACGGTCTGTACTAGTAGTCTGAGTTCCTGCCAATGCAAATACTTTCCCTCCAGCCTGAGCTTGCTTTGGTTTTGGACACTTCGTACTAACATGACCAGCTTCACCACGAAACACTTCACCACATTCCTCTTGCAATTAGCTGCAACATGTCCTAAACCTCCACAATTGGAACACTTCCTCATACCCTTGTCAGCTGGTGACACATAAGGACCACCACGAAATGGTTGCTTTCATTTCCTTTCGTTCACACTCTTATAATGAATAGAACGAGCTTTGCTATCCTCCTCATAAATTCTACAACAATCCACCAAATCCGAAAACCTCCTAATCCTTTGATAACCAATTGCCTGTTTGATCTCAGGACGCAACCCGTTCTCAAACTTCACACATTTGGAAAACTCCGCAGTTGCTTCAGCATAATGTGGATAAAACTGAACAAGCTCCACAAACTTAGCAGTGTAATCCACAACAGACATGTTACCCTGTTTCAACTCCAAGAACTCTATCTCTTTCTTTCCTCTAACATCTTCAGGAAAATACTTCCTCAAAAACTCACTGCTAAACAAAGCCCAAGTGACAACTTCACCTGTAGCTTCCCACACATGGCGCTTACTAACCCACAAATCATCAGCCTTCTCCTGCAACATGTGAGTACCCAGTCTCACCTTATGTTCCTCAGCACAGTCTATCACTCGAAAGATTCTTTCAATCTCCTTAAGCCAAATCTGAGCACCATCAGGATCATGTCTCCCTTTGAAGACAGGCGGTTTGTTCTTCCTGAACTCATCATTTCCACCAGCATTAGGTGCACCCCGCACAGTTTAAGCCATAGCTTGCATAGCAGCAACAAGAGCAGTATCATTCCTACCAGCCATATTCTGTTCATATCCAATAACAGCAACTATGGTTAAACAAACAGCTCACCCCAACACAAAGACCGACACGGACTGGCACGAACTGACACAAACTGACACAAACTAACACAAACTGACACAAACTGACACAAACTAACACAAACTGGCTCTGATACCACTTAATGTAACACCCCTAATCTATACCCCGATCAAATAAAGCGATAACAAATAAATCAGAGTATAATTAAAACATTCATGGCATAGACGGAGGCGTCACATCAATTGAAACAAAATACAATAACCTGCTCATATAGATATGCAACAATCAGGTAGCACATAACAGAGGAACTCAGTTCCTAACACCCACAATTCAGATACAGAATAAAAGCGGAAAATCTGCAACTGAATCTCATATATATATATATATATATATATATAACATAAAAATTTGTCTGTCATATACAGAGTCATACATGTACAATCCAAATAACATATATACATATACAAATAATCACATAACGATCTCCCCGACTACCCGGTGCTACATATCAGAGCCGACCGACAAAAGAATGAAGACCTAAGCTTCACAAAAAGACCTCCAACATCTAATCTGCAATGCCTCATAGAGCATTCAAAACAGCAGAAGGGTGAGAAACACAATTATAATATAATTGCCTACAATTATATAATAACACAAAATACACATGTAAAACACTCTCACCACAACTTACACCATAATTCAAATACAAAACAACACAAATCATATCTCATATATCCGTCACAAAGGCATATCACTCATGCATAATACATTTATCGCCAACATATATATATATATATATATATATCAACCCACCAATTCCATTCACAATTCCACACAAAATCAATCCATTCATGATTTATGCAAATGCAAAGAGACCGACACAACGATTCTATGCAAATGCAATGCGGTACCGTTCCATCCATCATTCTCATCATTAATTCACTCAGGAATTATTGGAATCATCGCTTGTTACTTAGTGTAACTCCCCGTCGGGCAAACGATGTTCCCTGTCGCTCACACCTCTTTGTATATGGCACACGACGTTTATGGATCGCTCACACCTCTTTGTATAAGGCACACGACCCGATCGCTTTCGGTCCTCTTTCTATAAGGCACACGATCGTCTATAATGCCGCTTTCGGTCCTCTTTGTATAAGGCACACGATCGTTATAGCAGATTCCCTCTGGAATCATTTCGTCGCTCACACCCACTAGGGCACACGACATCACAAGAATGCATATCATGATGCTTGGCATACAATGACTCATGACAATCAAATGCATACTTATACACATCCATGTGAACCATTCCAACATCCATAATCATGCATATACAATCAACCACAATCACAATGAATTTACTTGCCCTTAGGCCACAAACCATCATCACAACATTCCATTACATGCATTTACATCATACCACAGTGCACAAGTCATACATCATATATCAAAAGCATATTGCATGATAACACATCAAATACACACAATTAAGACGGTAAAAGTCAGCAAAACGACACATATCCAAATTCCCGACACAATTAAATCGGCCACCAATATCAAAACCATTTTAATAAGAAAGAACATTCCATAAGTTTCCCAACGGTACCAAGAACGCCTCGATCCGAGTTACGGATCAAAAGTCACGGCATCGGACGCGAAATCGGGAACAATTCTGCACCCTCTCTGGTCCTACGCGTATTGCCTTAGGCCATACGCGTATTACTTTGCCAAGTACGCGTACCATTATGCATTTCAGCAGAGGGCCGTGCAAAATGGGTTCCATACGCGTAATGCCCACATTTTCCCCTTGCCATACGCGTATTGCCCTAACCAATACGCGTATTGCCTTGCCTGTTACGCGTATGGGCAGCGAAACCCAGAATTTCTGCTGTGAAATTCATCCAATTTTTCTCCCAAATCTCACCTAAACATCAGAAAATTACCAATTGAATGCACAACAACATATACCTAACATGTATCAACAACAAGGAACCTTAAAACATGATTTCCGACACAATTATATCAAATTCTAACAATCTCAACATATTAATGGTTTTAGTTCTCTATTCAATTTCAACCCAACAACAAACAAATACATACATACATAATCATACACAAGCATAAAATAATCGAGTTTCGCACCCTTACCCGATTAATCGTGTTTTCAAATGTCGGTTGATTCGATTCCTTAAACCCCAAGTTTTCCTCTTTTTTCTTCTTTCCTTTCTCTTTTCCTTCCTTACTATTTTCTCTCTTTTTTTTTCTCTTTAAGTTTCTAACTTAAGAAAAATAAGTAAAATGACCAAAATACCCCTACACTCAAATATCTCGCAAACGCTCCCAAAACGCGATAAAACATAATAACGATGAAAAATAATATATTGCCAAATAAAAGTCAAAAATAAAATAATATAAAAACAAAAATAATTAAATCGACTCGATTAAATAACTCTAACAAAAACTGGGGCGTTACAAACTGCATGGGGCGCCATTCAGAATGGCCTTCCTTAAGTGTGAAAAGAGTGTGTCCAGAGATGCATCTCCGAAAACTAGGGGCATTATAGAAAATATGCATGGTGTCTAAGAAATACATAGGGTGGCTTAAGAAATTCTCTAATAATAATTACCACCAATATTACACAGTGGCCCTGTTAAAACTTCATTAGACATCTAAATTTATGTCTCTAAATGCTATTTTCTTTTCAAATCTAATGCATTAATGTCAATTATCAATATTATTGATTATATCATTTTTTAATATATTCTTTGTATTTCTTTCGTAATTGGTCTAATACCTAATTGGTATGTTTTGTTGTGTAGCGTTTTCTTCTTCCAAAAACAGCCTTTTGCATCTTTCTCTGTTCCAAATTAATTAGTCCTTCTTGGGTGATTGAAATTGCAAATTACAATAATTTCTCTTTCATGAAGATGAACTTCATTATATCAACCATTCTGATATCATATCATTGCTACAATATCTTCCATTTTCTCTATTTTGAAATCTTTCCAAACAACTTGAAATCCTTCTGTTACTATCTATCAATTTCTGAGACTATGTTGCAATCGAAAGCTATTACAAATTTAGAAGATAATATATTTGATTAATTCTTCTATTAATCATTGTCTATTAGCAGATTTGCAAATACAGATCTTACAAATTTCAATTATTCATTTACAAGTTTGCAAATGAAATTGTTTAGGGTTAGCAAATCAAATCTTATAAACTCCATAAACATTAATTTTTTTTTTGCAAATCAATATGTAAGTTATTTGTATTATTTTGCTACAAAATGATTTATCGATTTATCGATGAGAAGAAATATTTGAAGCATTCCCTTTTCAAAATACTTTAAAAAGAATTTGTTAAAGTTGGAAGACAATGGATTATAATAGAAATGAAAAGACCATACAACTTGGGAAGTAACTTGTGAATACCATGGGATTTCAAGGAAATATATTTGTATGGCTGCAGTTTGAGGTAAACAAAGTCACCTATAGCAAACACTCGATCACTCTTATGTTTATTTTCTTGTTGTTTCATCTTGTTCTGAGCACATGGTAAGTAAAAATTGAGCAAATTAATAACTTCCTCCCTGGCCAATAATGTTTTGTCTATATTCAAGTTTGAAGTAGAATTGGGTAGACAGGGTAAGTGGATAGGTGGGGGTTACCCATACAGGATTTCAAAAGGAGTGGTTTGGATGGTTGAATGGTAATTAGTGTTGTATCGCCATTTAGCTAAAGAAAGCCATTTAAATTGTTGATTTGGTTGTTCAGCGGTCATACACCTGAGGTAAGTTTCGAGACACTTATTTACCACCTCGGTTTGGCCATTAGCTTGAGGGTGGTAAGTAAAAGTTTTATGCATTGCCACTCCTTGAAGCTTAAAGAATTCTTGTTAGAAGGCACTGATAAAGATATGGTTTCTATCACTAGTTATTGTCTCAGGGAGGCAATGTAATTTAAAAACATTGTCAAGGAAAAGTTCTGTCACATCAAGAGCATTGTAAGGATTATGAGAACAAGATTTGGTTCTGCAACTTTATCTCTAAGTTTTGATGATATCAAATTATATTTCTGTATGAATAATTTAGTACAGCTAATGGTTGTTATTTGTGAGAACTTAACAAATAGGTTATGCTTCCGTAAAACGGAGCAAATTCAATGTTTAAAGGAAAATACTTCGCCTAAAAAGCAGAACTCAATACGACAAAATATAAAGTACACAAGACTCTGATACAAAAGAGTAAGAGAACGAGTTCTGAAGATCTAAAGATAAATACTCTGATCAAACAAAGTCCAAATGCTGATACAAAAGAAAAGGAGAACGAGTTCTGAAGATCTGAAGACATAGGTTCTGATAGAACGAAGTCCAGATGCTGAAGACTTGCGCTCTCTGATCAAGGTTATGAAGACCTAATCAAGTCTCTACTCATGAAGATATGAAGATAATGCACCAAGCAAACAAGGTTCTAAAGACCATGTGACGAAGACTCTGAAGACGCTGCTCTGAAGATCCGAAGACTTGAGAAACTCAAGAACCTAGCTAAGTTTTCCCTTCTTACTCATGCTCATGAAAAGCCTCTGAAGTTGAGAAGCCAAGAAGACAAAGCTACATAGTACATCTGTACCTTAATTCTAGCAAAGATATCTTGGTAATAGTGCAACGGTACAATCGAAGACAGAAAGCACAACACGCAAAAGGTTTTATCTGTCCTCACACTTCTAGTCGACAGTCTACTTAGATATAATGATTACACTTCAACGACTCTTTCCACACGGCTATAAAAGGAAGCAAAAGACTTGAAGAAAGATACACACGAACGCTATCACAATACTCTCTCTATCTAAAATCTTTCTTAAGTCATTCTGGTCAAAAACGTGTTTACATTTTCAGATTGTATAGAAGCACATCTCTGTAAACGTAACTTGTTCAAACTTAGGTTTGGGTTCCTTGAGAAAGACCTTATGGTGGTATTTCTTGAGAAGTCTAAGTCGTGTGTCTTAGAGGTTGTTCCTTGAGTAAGACCCGTGAGGTTGTGTTAGTCACCAGCGGTTTGGCTCGTGCATTATACTGATTTGAATGAATAGTGGGATTAAGACCTCGTTGAGAGAGGCAAAATCACCTTGGCGGGTGGACTAGACTAACTTGAGGGTTTCTCAAGTGAACTAGTATAAACATAATGTGTTCATCACTTGATTCTCAACATAGGTCACTACCATTAAAACGAAAGGGTTTCTAAAAAGAAATTATTTTTAAGAAACAAGTTTATTTGGAAAAACAAATTCAAACCCCCCTTTCTTATGTTTTTCACACCTTCAATTGGCATCAGAGCTCTGGTTCTGAGGTGATAAAAAGAATGAATTTTTATCAAGCACTTAACAGTGTTCAGTACCGATCCAAGTGTGAAAAACAATGTCTATACCAAATGCTGAGTCAAGTGTTACTGTAAATGAAAGAGATTCTTATAGTGCAAAACCTCTTATCTTTGATGGAGAAAAATTTGACTATTGGAAAGATAGAATTGAAAGTTACTTTTTGTCGTTTGACTTAGATCTATGGGATCTAGTAGTTGATGGCTACAGTCACCCTGTAGATTCTGCAGGCAAAAAGATTGATAGAAGTGCATTTACAGATGCACAGAAGAAAACTTACAAAAACCATCACAGAGCAAGAACGATTCTGTTAAATGCAAATTCCTACACAGAATATGAGAAAATTACCAACAAAGAAACTGTAAAGTCCATCTTTGACTCTCTTCGTATGACTCACAAAGGCAATGCTCAAGTCAAGGAGACGAAGGCTCTTGCACTAGTTCAAAAATATGAGGTCTTCAAGATGAAAGATGATGAATCTGTGGAAACTATGTTCTCAAGATTTCAGATGCTCATTGCAGGACTTAGAGTTCTGGATAAAGGCTACTCTACCGCTGATCATGTCAAGAAAATTATCAGAAGTCTACCTACCAAATGGAGAGCAATGGTGACTGCCTTGAAACTAACAAAGGATCTGAATAGCATAAGTCTTGAGGAACTAATCAGTTCTTTAAGAAGTCATGAAATAGAGCTCTAAGAAGACGAACCCCAAAACAAAAACAAATCCATTGCTCTGAAAGCTAAATCTGAAAAGAAAAAGGCGTATCAAGCAGAGGAGGAAATGGAAGAATCTGAAGAAGAATCAGACGAAGATGACATATCTCTCATATCAAGAAAAATTAGTCAACTATGGAAGTACAGAAGAAATAAGTTCAAAGGACCAAGAAGAAGATATGAACCTACATACGGTCAAAGGAGAACTTATAGAAGAGATGTCACGTGTTTTGAGTGCAAGGAACCTGGACATATCAAAAATGACTGTCCAAAGGTTAAGAAAGATGAAAGACCTAAGAAAGCTAAAAAGGGTCTTATGGCAACTTGGGATGATTCAGAGTCCGAAGATGATTCTGATGAAGAACATGCTAATGTAGCATTCATGGCTAAAACCAACGACGTTCTATCAGAAGGAGAACCTTCAGACTTCGACGACGAAACATAGGTACTTTCTTCCCTATTACGCTCTGAACTTGAAAAAGGATTATATGAACTTATGGAAAAATATCAAACTCTTCGAAGAAAACACAAAACTCTGAAAAAGACTCTTGTGGTTCCTTCAGAAGATCTTACTAAAAGCAAACAAACCATCCTTGAATTAAATGAAAAACTACTTTCTCTTGAAAATTCAAATACTACATTAAAAACTAAAATCTCTAGGTTAGAAGAAGAAATCACCTCTAACAAAACCAATACTAATGAAGTAGTCAAGTATGATAGAGCTTTTCAACGCTTTCTCGCTAAAAGCATAGACAGAAGCAAAATGGCTTCAATGATCTATGGAGTCAGCATGAATGGTAACAGAGGTCTGGGATATTTAGGACCATCACAACCATATGATGAGACCAAGAGTATCAAGATAATACCTCTGTCCAAATATTTTGTGCCCTCCGACACTATCTTGAAAATTTTTGAACAAAAAGGTTCAAAATCTATCACTACACAAACACAGACACTGAAGAAAGCTCCTAAACTTAAACACTATGCACAAGTTCCACACTATTATCCTAATAGAAGGAAGTCCAAAGGTGTCAGAACCTCTGGAAAAACTAATGAGAAAGGACCCACAAAATGGGTACCTAAGAATAAGATAGTTTATGTTGCAGACATGCTTAATGGCACCATTGAAACACCAATCATGGTACCTGGACAGTGGATGCTCGCGACACATGACAGGAGAAAGGCATATGTTCCAAGATCTGAAACTTAAACCCGGAGGTGTCGTCTGTTTCGGAGGAAATCAGAAAGGAAGAATCATTGGCTCCGGAACTATTGGAAATGGTATGCTTCCCTCTATTAAAAATATTCTGTTAGTTGAAGGTCTAATGCATAATCTATTTTCAATTAGTCAACTTAGTGACAATGGTTATGACGTCATTTTTAATCAAACATCCTGTAAAGTTGTAAGTCAAAAGGATGGATCTGTCCTGTTTAACGGAAAGAGGAAGAAGAATACTTACAAAATTAAGTTATCAGATTTAAAACATCAAAATGTAAAATGTCTTCTTTCTGTAAATGAAGAGCAATGGGTCTGGCATAGACGCCTTGGTCATGTTAGCTTGAGAAGAATTTCTCAGCTGAACAAGCTAGGTCTTGTCAGAGGCTTGCCAAATCTGAAGTACTCTTCAGATGCTTTTTGTGAAGCATGTCAGAAAGGCAAGTTTTCAAAAACCTCCTTTAAAGCAAAGAATATTGTTTCCACCTCCAGACCGTTAGAACTTCTTCACATTGATCTTTTCGGACCAGTGGAAACTGCTTCGATCAATGGTAAGAAATACGGACTAGTCATCGTTGATGATTATAGTCGTTGGACATGGGTGAAATTCTTAAAACACAAGGATGAGTCACATTCTGTGTTTGCTTTCTTCTGCACTCAAGTACAAAATGAGAAAAATTGCAAAATCATCAAAGTCAGAAGTGATCATGGTGGAGAATTTGAAAACAGAGACTTTGAAAGCCTTTTTGATTCACATGGGATATCCCATGATTTTTTTTGTCCTAGAACTCCACAACAAAATTGAGTTCTAGAAAGAAAGAACAGAACTTTACAAGAAATGGCTCGCACCATGATCCAAGAAACTGACATGGCTAAGCATTTTTGGGCAGAAGCAATCAACACAACATGTTATATTCAAAATAAAATCTCTATTAGACCTATCTTGAATAAAACTCCTTATGAATTGTGGAAGAATAAAATCCCCAACATTTCCCATTTTCATCCATTTGGATGTACTTGCTTCATGTTAAACACTAAGGAGAATCTTGGCAAGTTTGATTCCAAAGCACAGAAGTGTCTACTGTTAGGATACTCTGAACGCTCAAAAGGCTACAGAGTTTATAACACAGAATCTCGGATTGTGGAAGAATTAATTCATTTTAGATTCAATGACAAGCCTGACTTTGAAAAGTCAGATCTAGTTGAAAAGCTTGCAGGTTTCGAAATTAGCTTCTCAGAACCTAAAGAAAAGGCAGATGAAGTCAAAGACCAGCAGAATCCTACACCGAACACCACTGATGTAACTCTGAATACTCCACATCAAAAAAAGAGAAGAATGTCCATACCTCATCCTGAGGAACTAATTCTTGGTAGCAAGGACGCTCCAGTCAGAACCAGATCAGCCTTCAGACCATCAGAAGAAACACTCTTGGGACTGGTATCGTTAATCGAACCAGCTACAGTTGAAGAAGCACTTATGGGCAAGGACTGGGTTCTGGCTATGGAAGAAGAACTGAATCAATTCCCAAAGAATGATGTTTGGGATCTAGTTTCAAGACCTAAGAATGTTCATGTTATTGGAACCAAATGGGTATTCAGGAACAAGCTAAATGAAAAGGGAGAAGTTGTCAGAAACAAAGCACGACTTATTGTTCAAGGTTACAGTCAACAAGAAGGGATTGATTACAGCGAAACTTTTGCTCCAGTCGCCAGACTTGAAGCAATACGGTTATTAATTTCTTTTTCAGTAAATTATAACATCACCCTATATCAAATGGATGTTAAGATTGCATTCTTAAATGGTTATATATCAGAAGAGGTCTATGTCAAGCAACCTCCTGGTTTTGAAAATTTAGAAAAATCAGATTTTGTCTTTAAACTCAAAAAGTCACTCTATGGTTTAAAGCAAGCTCCCAGAGCTTGGTATGATAGATTGAGCAAATTTATCTTAGAAAACAATTTTACCAGAGGAAAGGTTGATACAACTCTCTTTTGTAAATCATATAAGAATAATATTCTTATTGTTCAAATCTATGTTGATGATATTATCTTTGGTTCTGCTAACCCCTCTCTTTGTGAAGAATTTTCAAAGTTACTGCAAGCAGAATTGAAATGAGTCTGATGGGTGAGTTAAAGTTCTTTCTGGGAATTCAAATAAATCAGAAACCAGAGGCAACTTACATTCATCAAAGTAAGTACACAAAAGAACTTCTGAAGAAATTCAACATGATGGATTGCAATACAGCTAAAACACCAATGCATCCAACATGAGTCATGAGAAAGGAAGAATCAGAAGCTAAGGTTTGTCAGAAGCTCTATCGTGGTATGATAGGCTCTCTCTTATATCTAACTGCTTCCAGACCTGATATATTATTTAGTGTACATTTATGTGCTAGATTCCAATCAGATCCAAGAGAATCTCATTTAACTGCTGTTAAACGAATTCTGAGGTATCTGAAAGGAACAACTAACCTTGGCCTGATGTATGAGAAAACATCAGAGTATACTCTTTCTGATTACTGCTGTAACACCCCAGTTTTTGTTAGATTTATTTAATTGAGTCGATTTAATTATTTTTGTTTTATATTATTTTATTCTTGACTTTTATTTGACAATATATTATTTTTCATCATTATTATGTTTTATCGCGTTTTGAGAGCGTTTGCGAGATATTTGAGCAGAAGGGGTAAAATGGTCATTTTGAGAGGTTAGATATTTTAGAAAAATTAGATATTTTTAATAAATAGAAAGTGGAGAGAAAAAGAGAGAAAATAAAGGGAAAAGAAAAGAAGAGAAAGAAAAGGGGAAGAAAGAAAGAGAGAAGATGACTGAAAGCGATGATTATAGACGATCGTGCGCCTTATACAAAGAGGACCGAAAGCGATCGGATCGTGCGCCTTATACAAAGAGGACTGAAAGCGATCCATAAATGTCATGCACCTCATACCAAGAGGACCGAAAGCGACGGGGAACATCGTTTGCCCGACAGGGAGTTACACTAAGTAACAAGCAAATAGTTCTTGAGTGAACTAATGATGAGATTGATGGATGAATGGTACCGCATATGCATTGCATAGAGTCGTTGTGTCGGTCTCTGTGCATTTGCATAAATCATGAATGGATTAATTATGTGTGGAAAATCATGAATGAATTGATTATGTGTGGAAATTGTGAATTGATTGAGTATGTGTTGAAATTTATGATTGGATTGGTGAATTGATGTGCATATGTGATAAATGCATTGGTTATGGATGATATGTGTTATGTATAGACATGTGTTATGTGATGTGGTGGTGTGTTTACATATTTTATGACTTTGGTGTGCCTTATGTGTGAATATGTGATTATGTTGGTGTAATTGATATATGCTATGTGTATAAGTATGTGATGCTTGTGGTGAGAATAACTATGCATGTGAATTTTTATGTGTTTGAATATTATTATGCAATCTTGATTTAGTTGTTATTTCTCACCCTTCTGCTGTGGTTTGTTGCTCTATGAGGCAATTGCAGATTAGTAGTCTTGGAGGCTTTTGTGAAGATTAGTTCTCCATTCTTTTGTCGGTCTTGGTGTCTGCTCTGATACGTAGCACGTGAGTCGGGGAACGATTATGTTATATATGTATACCTTTGTTAGATTTATTTTGTATTACCTTTGTATGTATATTTTGATGTTATAAAATAATTTATTTTGTAAAACAAGTCAGTTGTGGATCTTTCCGCTTTATTCCATAATTGAACTTTCCTTTTATATGGAAAAAGTTTCTCTTTGATGTTATCCTAGTTTGTGTTATGTATCAAACAATTGAGCAGTAGATGTGTTTTCTTTCTGTAAATGTGGCATCCTTGATTCTGTCGGAAAAATAAATTTTTAGTTACTCTGATTTATTTATGTATTATTTATTCGCGATGGGATTTGGAGTGTTACATTAGTGGTATCAAAGCAGGTCGGTCCGTCTGGCCAAGTTGTTGAGTCAGTTGGTGTGACAGTTAAATATTGTTGATGTTGTTTGTTCCTTAGTACGTGATATATGTGTGAAACACTGTCAGTGCTTTCTGGTTTTCTAATCCTTTGTTTTCAGGATTGAGAATGAGATAAGTGGGGGAGAAGCTGGTATTTCTCCAAGTTGCTTCAGGTGTGGAGCGTTGGCCCAGTGTGTTGTGAATTGCAAGATTGTAAGTGCTCTTTGGACAATGTTGTTCCCGGTTCTGGAGGGAATGCGGAGGTAAGGTTTGTGTCGACTAAGGAATTGTGCCTTAGGTAGTGGTGTGCACGAGATGCATGAAATGCTATTATAGTTTGGTAAAGACGGTTTATGCCCCATCATGATTGTCGTCTGTCTATTGACAAATTGAGGAACTGATCACCCTTAATCTCTTGTTGATAGTAGACGGGAATTGTGTTGGATGGAATAGACGTGTCTTTCCGGCCTTGATAGTGTGTGAAATGAATTGCTTGGAATTAAGAAAATGATTACGAATTGTTTTGATGAGTCGATGAAGATTTTAATATCTGAAGATGAGGCAAATTCAAGGTTTTTGGGTATGATGGTTCAGTTGGGAAGTCGTTGAGAGAGAACGATTGGGTATCGTTAATGGTTGTTCTCGGAGAGTAGAGTGTGAACTCAAATTTGACGAAGGGGAAGATTTGAGGTTTGGATCTGCTAAGTAAGTAGAAGAACTTTTAGGAAGTGAAACTCAGATTGAAAGGGCAGTTAGAAGATTTACTGGGAAGGAGAATTGTGAGGCCAAGTGTGTTGTCTTCTTGGAGAGCTCTAGCATTGTTAGTAACAAAAAGGATGGATGATTGAACGGAATAACAAGCATGTTGTGTATAATGGTATTGAGACTATAGGAAGAAAGACTTAGAGTTCTAGTGAGGTTTGAAGTCTTTGGAGTTTTAAGGCATTAATGGAAATTGTGAGAAAACCCTTGTGGGTAGATGTAACATTGCGTTTGTGAGTTCTTTTTGTTGGTTGTTGATACAGGTTGGAATTTGTGGAATTGGACTGTCAGGAGAAGAAATTATGTATGGATTACTAACAGTTGAATAAGGTAACGATTGAGAACAAGTGTCCACTTTCAAGAATAGATGACTGGAATGATTTGGTTGAGTTTGAGTGAAATTACAATTGTTTAGAATGTTTGATAAGAATGGTGAATTGTGTGAGTTGAGGCTTTGATCTATTTAATGGGACTGGTTAGGTTGGTTATCATCGGATTAGGCTATTATTTACTCGGTTAAGCTTGTATGTGAGTAACCAGTTACCCAGTGGGAAGTTTTGCAAAAGCTTTAAGAATTTATATCTTTTGGAATTTGGTTGGGCATTACAATGCACAGTGATGTTGTTCGGTGTTAGTAAGGTGTCTGGAATGTTGGTGGAGTAGATGAATCGTATCTTCCATATTTATTTGGATAAGTTCGTAGTGGTTTTGATTGAGGATATTCAGATCTGTTATAAGCTCAGAGGAAGAACAGGTAGAGTGTTTGAGATTTGAATTACAAGTGTTGAAAAGAGACGAAGTTTTATGCTAAGTTATTCAAGTGAGAATTTTGGTTGAAAAAGGTTAGTTTTCTCGGATATGTTATTTTAGATGAGAGTATGGTTATGGATCCATCGAAAGTAGATGTAGTTCTACAATGAGAGGCTCCGAAGTTGGTTAAGGAGATTAGAATCTTTTTGGACTTTTAGTTGGTTATTACCGGAGGTTATGGAAGACTTTTCCAAGTTAGTGTTTTCATTACTTTGGGTGACTTGTAAAAGGTAAGTCGTTTGCTTTGGATGTTCATTGTGAGGAAAGTTTGAGAGGGTTAAAGTAGAAGTTGTCTACGGCTCCAGTTTTGATACTGCGTGATCCTGATAAACTGTTTGTGAGGTATTGGGATGCGTCTTTGATGAGTTTAGTCTGTGTGTTAATGCAAAAGGGTAAAGTCGTGGCTTATGCTTTACGACAATTGAGGATTCATAAAAGGATCTATACTATTGAGGATTTGGAATTGGTCGCGGTTGTAGTGTGTTTGAAAATTTGGAGGTATTATCTTTATGGTTCTAGGTTCGAAGTGGTTGGTAATCGCAAGAGTTTAGAGTACTTGTTTGGTCTGAAGGAATAGAGTATGAGACAACAATGATGACTAGAATTTGTGATGAGTTATGACTTTAGTTGGAATTATCCTATTGGAAAAAGCTAAGGTTGTGCCTGATGAGTTAAGCCGATAGTTTTTATGTAAGTGTGTTTTGATGGTCAGAGAATTAGAATTGTTTGAGCAGTTTAGAGACTTGTGTCTGGTGTATGAGATAACACCGTAGAGTGTGAGGTTGGTTATATTAGAAATGAACTATGGTTTTTCTATTGATTATTAGAGAGAGTCAGAAGTTGGATATAAAATGGATAGATTTGATAGTTTTGGGTCATCAGAGTGCGCAACAAAAGTGTGATATGGCACAGTTCGTATATGCGTGTATGACTTGATAGAGTTCAAAGGTTAAACAGTGGAAAACGGTAGGAATGATGAGACCATTGGACGTTTCATAATGGAAGTGTTAGGCGAAAGGTTTAAATATTATTCATGGGTTACTATGTAGATGGAGGTTTTGGTTGTATGTTCGATTGGTGAATCGTAGCATTGTTGTAATATTGTTGTGCGACAAGGAGGTTGGTATTATGGTTATGTAGAGGTTGTTGGAACGATGTTGGGTCGTGGAACTTTATGTTCTTGTTGTGTTTCGGTTCTAGAGTGAACCTGTGTGTGTTCGTAACTTGGGTATTCCTTGAGTCGTGAGTTGGTCGTCAAGTGCATTGTATGGGCTTTGCATCTTGTCGTTGTAGTTGTCGTCGTTGTCGTCTTGTTGTAGTAGTTGCGGTTAGCAAGGTGGTTTGTCAGTTTGTGTTATTCGTGGTGTGCTTTTGTTGGCATGTTAGTTTGTTGGTCGGATGCGAGAGTCGTGTCCGGAGTTGTCCGTCTCAGTATATTTTCGAGGACGCAAATTTCTAAGTGGGGGAGAATTGTAACGCCCCAGTTTTTGTTATATTTATTTAATTGAGTCGATTTAATTATTTTTGTTTTATATTATTTTATTCTTGACTTTTATTTGACAATATATTATTTTTCATCATTATTATGTTTTATCGCGTTTTGAGAGCGTTTGCGAGATATTTGAGCTGAGGGGTAAAATGGTCATTTTGAGAGGTTAGATATTTTAGAAAAATTAGATATTTTTAATAAATAGAAAGTGGGGAGAAAAAGAGAGAAAAGAAAGGGAAAGGAAAAGCAGAGAAAGAAAAAGGGAAGAAAGAAAGAGAGAAGAGGACTGAAAGCGATGATTATAGACGATTGTGCACCTTATACAAAGAGGACCGAAAGCGATCGGATCATGCGCCTTATACAAAGAGGACTGAAAGCGATCCATAAACGTCGTGCGCCTTATACCAAGAGGACCGAAAGTGACGGGGAACATCGTTTGCCCGACGGGGAGTTACACTAAGTAACAAGCGATGGTTCCAATAGTTCTTGAGTGAACTAATGATGAGATTGATGGATGGATGGTACCGCATATGCATTGCATAGAGTCGTTGTGTCGGTATCTGTGCATTTGCATAAATCATGAATTGATTGATTATGTGTGGAAAATCATGAATGGATTGATTATGTGTGTAAATTGTGAATTGATTGAGTATGTGTTGAAATTTATGATTGGATTGGTGAATTGATGTGCATATGTGATAAATGCATTGGTTATGGATGATATGTGTTATGTATAGACATGTGTTATGTGATGTGGTGGTGTGTTTACATATGTTATGACTTTGGTGTGCCTTATGTGTGAATACGTGATTATGTTGGTGTAATTGATATATGCTATGTGTATTATTATGTGATGCTTGTGGTGAGAATAACTATGCATGTGAATTTTTATGTGTTTGCATATTATTATGCAATCTTGATTTAGTTGTTATTTCTCACCCTTCTGCTGTGGTTTGTTGCTCTATGAGGCAATTGCAGATTAGTAGTCTTGGAGGCTTTTGTGAAGATTAGTTCTCCATTCTTTTGTCGGTCTTGGTGTCTGCTCTGATACGTAACATGAGAGTCGGGGAACGATTATGTTATATATGCATACCTTTGTTAGATTTATTTTGTATTACCTTTGTATGTATATTTTGATGTTATAAAACAATTTATTTTGTAAAACAAGTCAGTTGTGGATCTTTCCGCTTTATTCCATAATTGAAGTTTCCTTATATATGGAAAAAGTTTCTCTTTGATGTTATCCCAGTTTGTGTTATGTATCAAATAATTGAGCAGGAGATGAGTTTTCTTTCTGTAAATGTGACATCCTTGATTCTGTCAGAAAAATAAATTTTTAGTTACTCTGATTTATTTATGTATTATTTATTCGCGATGGGAATTGGGGTGTTACAACTGCGATGCAGAATATGCTGGAGACAGATTGAAAAGAAAGAGCACATCTGGAAACTGTCAGTTCCTAGGAAAAAATATAATCTCATGGTCAAGTAAGAGTCAATCTACAATTGCTCTCTCTACAGCAGAAGCAAAATACATTTCACTTCTCAATGCAGTACACAAATGCTCTTGATGAAAAATCAGCTGGAAGACTATCAGATATATGAGAGTAACATTCTCATCTTCTGTGGTAATACAGCTGCTATTTGTTTAAGTAAAAATCCAACTTTACATTCTAGGGCTAAACACATTGAAATAAAACACCATTTTATCAGAGACTATGTTCAGAAGGGAACCTTATGCTTAAAATTTGTTGATACAGACCATCAATGGGCTGATATCTTTACAAAATCCTTAGCTGAAGATATATTTCAAATTATTTTAAAACATCTGAAAATGGTGTATTGCTCAGAATGAGAGTAATTCAGAACCAAATGCGTTTAGTCAGAGGAAATAATTATTTTTTTGGAACCACTTTTGTAAGATGTTCTCAAGTTCTGATAAATTTTTCTAAGTCAGTTCTAACGCGTCATTTAAGTTAGAAAATGATTTTTGCACGTGATTAGATTATATCTAAACCACTATAATTATCCAAATCAAATGAACAATAATTTTCTCAGGATTGACTCAAAACTTAATTACATTTATTCACTTATCCCCTGTACGGTGTCTATCTCTTTTATTTTTCAAAAATCATTCCTATTCCCTCTTTCACTCAAACGAAAACCCTAAAACCCTAATTGTTTTTATTTTTCTATCTTCTTAAATCTTTGCTCTCAATCCCCTCCGATCTTAACTATCACCCTGATGAATCACATTCAACAAGAAACTGTCAATTTCTTCAAGGAAACAGAGGCATCTTTGAATCCCTCCAAAGGGTCATCATCATCGTCAGTAGTACCGTCTGCTACTTCAATAATGTCTACAACAACTGCGACAGTCACCCCCTCTTCCTCACAATCTTCTAAGATAGATAAAAATCATGTAACTCAAAGAGAAGCCACAGTCACCTGTACTCTTCAGAATCTACTTGTACTCAATGAACTACATGTAGATTTCGAAAATCTTGCTGAAAATGGATTTAATCTGATTAATGATGTGAAAGCTCAAGGTTGGAGTAATTTATTTGATAGACTTAAAGGTCCAGTTTTTGAAGCACTTGTAAAGGATTTTTGGAGACAAGCTATTTGTGATAAACTCCACATCGTCTCTTATGTCTTGGGAAGAAAAATTGTCATCACCGAGAAATCAATCGCTGAACTTTACAAGCTGGAATTTCTAAAAAACAAAAAGTCTATGGAAGGGTCAATAAATCCCTGTTTGTGAAAAAGGTAATCAACCCAACTATTTTCACAAACCATCAACCAAATAAAACAGAGTACAAGAGAGAAGATCTGCATGTAAATCTGAAAATCTGGCACAAAGTCATTCTTGGTTGCATCAATCCAAGACCCTCATCATATGCCGCAGATTATGTCAACGCTAACCAGAAATATATGCTATATTATTTGCTCACCAAGGAAAGGATGTGCTTGCCCTCCATCTTATTTTATCATTTGAGAGATATGGTGAAGAAGACATGAATAACAGGTGGACTAAAAAGTGATACACCTAAGTACATTCCTTTTGGAAGAATGCTTTCAGACATATTTTATGAAAGCGGTATAGTAGACACTCTGGTTACAGAAGTTCAACACATGGAAGATCTGACCGCAACTCTTGGAGAGTCAGTCAATGCCACAACACTCAAGCATATGAGAATAATAAATAAAGTAAGAGTAGAACCCTTTTTTGTCTCTGAGGACTTGTTCAAACGCAGGATCGCAGTACCAGACTATCCTGCCTACTATAGAAGCGACCTCATTAAATAAATTGTTGCATCTATAGATGCACTAAGAGCACGAGGATATGATGTATCTGAAGTCAAGGATGAAGAAATTGAACTTGACATTGAAGATGAAGAACAAACTAAAGAAGCTGATAAATCTGCTCCTGAACTAACTCTTGCAGAATCCTTCAATAGAAAAAGAAAGCAAGCTTCTGTAATTTCTGAGCCCCAGAAAAAGAAGAAGAATGACAAATCAAAAATCTCCAAAATCACCACTCTAACCTCTACACTAAAAGAAGCCAGTAAGTCCGTCTCTGCTCCATCTGTTTTTAACATATCTACCCCATCTTTGCCAAAACCACCATCACCAATCTCTATTCCTGTAAATAAAACGATTTCTATTCCACAAATCTCCCTTTCATCAATCAGTACACCTATATGATCCATATCCATCCCTACATACACTACATCAATAACCACCTCAACCATCCAGTCAGACATGCCTGTCTCACCACTATCTAACACTCCTTATCAGACCACTGTTGCTGAATCCTCGAGTCAACACTCTGATCCTTCATCTCCTACTGATCAACAAATCATTAAACATGCTCCTGCCAAGATTGTTTCATCTCAGTCAGCACCATCTGAAACTAACTCTGCTAAGCTTGACCTTGCATTGGTTATCAATAACAAACCTCCTCCAATTACCTTTGAAGAATGCATAGGTCAATTTAGTGACAAGGCATTAAAAAAGTTTGCTAACTTAAGAAAAGACTTCTACATGAGTACCAATCCCTTGGAGCTTGAGAGCTCTTGTCAATCCTTCCAGAAATGGTTGAGCAGTGAGCTTACAAGAATTGTAAGCTTCTCAGATGCAACTATCACAGATGGAATTCAACGGGCAAAGGAGAGAGCAGAAGCTGAAGAGCGGACCAGGACACTTAAGTTCTTGGCTACAAAGTAGAAAGAAGTTAAAAAAGCTGCTGAGGAAGCGAGACTTCTTGCAGAAAAGGCTGCTGAAGAATCTAGAATAGCATAAGAAGCTGAGCCATGTAGAACGCCGAGCAAGATGCTGCAGTTATTTCTACATTTGATCCTGCTGTCAAGCGTTTAGAAGACGTCATTGGAGAAATTAGAGAAGAACAACAGAAGTTCAGAGAAAGCCTTGAGGAACAAAGGACTGTCAATCCTGAACTAAAAGGCATGCTTCAGAAGATGTGGGACAATATGTCCTCTGGAAGCACCTAATTCTTATGTCTTTGTTGTCCTTAAGTCCTTAGATACCTGTTTTTCACCCTTGCACCACTTATCTTTTTGATCAATGACAAAAATTGGGAGAAGTAATATAATGTGATATTTTGATTCCATAGTCAATCTCTGAAAAATGCTGTTTACATGCTAACAGATAAAACTGTTATTTCTATTAGAGTGTTTTTCTTTTTCAGGTATTCTGATCCAAATTAAAGCTTTGTTAAGAAAAAGAAAATCAGAACTCTGCTGAAAAGAGAATCAAGACTAAGAGCTCATGATCTAGTAAAATCAGGGGGAGCCCCAAGCTCAGAAATTCATCAAGTCTAAAACTCAGGGGGAGCACTTCATACGAAGGATAAGCTATCTTTAGAATCTGTTATTTTCCTTGCATTATATATATCAAAATTGTGTCATCAAAATACATAGTTTTGTCATCATAAAAAAGGGGGAGATTGTGAGAACAAGATTTGGTTCTGCAACTTTATCTCTAAGTTTTGATGATATTAAATTGTATTTCTGTATGAACAATCAACTAATGGTTGTTATTTGTGAGAACTTAACAAACAGGTTATGCTTCAGTAAAACGGCGCAAACTCAATGCTTAAAGGAAAACACTTCGCCTAAAAAGCAGAACTCAATACGAGAAAATATAAAGTACACAAGACTCTGATACAAAAGAGTAAGAAAACGAGTTCTGAAGATCTAAAGATAAAGACTCTAATCAAACAAAGTCTAGATGCTGATACAAAAGAAAAGGAGAACGAGTTCTGAAGATATGAAGACATAGGTTCTAATAGAACGAAGTCCAGATCCTGAAGACTTGCGCTTTCTGGTTAGGGTTCCGAAGACCTAATCAAGTCTCTACTCATGAAGATATGAAGACAACGCACCAAGCAAACAAGGTTCTGAAGACCAAGTGCCGAAGACTCTGAAGACGCTGCTCTGAAGATCCGAAGACTTGAGAAACTCAAGAACCTAACTAAGTTTTCCCTTCTTACTCATGCTTATGAAAAGCCTCTGAAGTTGAGAAGCCAAGAAGACAAAGCTACATAGTACAGCTGTACCTTAATTCTAGCGAAGATATCTTGGTAACAGTGCAACGGTACAATCGAAGACAGAAAGCGCAACACGCAAAAGGTTTTATCTATCCTCACGCTTCTAGCCACCAGCCTACTTAGATATAATGATTACACTTCAACGGCTCTTTCCACATGGCTATAAAAGGAAGCAAAAGACTTGAAGAAAGATACACACGAACGCTATCGTAATACTCTCTCTATCTGAAATCTTTCTTAAGTCATTCTGGTCAAAAACATGTTTACATTTTCAGCTTGTATAGAAGCACATCTCTGTAAACGTAACTTGTTCAAACTTAGGTTTATGTTCCTTGAGAAAGACCTTGTGGTGGTATTTCTTGAGAAGTCTAAGTCGTGTGTCTTAGAGGTTGTTCCTTGAGTAAGACCTGTGAGGTTGTATTACTTGAGAAGTCTAAAACTTGTGAGTTTTAGAGGTTGTGTTAGTCACCAGCGGTTTGGCTCGTGCATTGTACTGATTTGAATGAATAGTGGATTAAGACCTCGTTGAGAGAGGCAAAATCACCTTGGCAGGTGGACTAGACTAACTTGAGGGTTTCTCAAGTGAACTAGTATAAACATAACGTGTTCATCACTTGATTCTCAACATAGGTCACTACCATTAAAACGAAAGGGTTTCTAAAAAGAATTTATTTTTAAGAAACAAGTTTATTTGGAAAAACCAATTCAAACCCCCCCTTTCTTGTGTTTTTCACACCTTCAAGGATGAGCCAAAGCCATAAAATGAGCATATTTGTTTGCTTTATCCACTACAACAAAGATAACCTATTTACCTGAGGATGGACGAAGTCTTTCCACAAAATCCATATGCTAATGTGTGTCCATATGTGATATGGAATTGGTAAGGACTGTAAAAGACCAGGATAAGCAGCTAGGTCTGATTTGTTTCTTTGACATATATCATAATTCTCTACAAAGATAAGAATTTCCTTATGCATACCTTTCTAATAGAATAATGACTTAATCCTGCTAGTAGTCACATCCTTGTTGTAACACCCACATCCGATATACATCTAGAATAATATTACACATAGTGTTAATTGGTACTGACACAACATAAGTGCCTTACAACATCATTTATATATACACATCCAAAAAGTTAATGTACAACATGTGGCACATGATATACAAGGGTGATTAATAAAAAAAACTAGGATATATATAATATCCACAATAAATAAATAAACATACACACACACACACATACAACGGAAACAACTATGAAACGTTAGAAAGTTTTTGAACTTTTTCATACAACCTTGATTTTTCCTTTGACCTGCTCAGAATTACCTGAAATTCAACAATATAATAGGGTGAGATAATAATCTCAGTGGGTTCTTCTATCTTATAGGTGCACTTGACTCTAATGGAATCAGTAAATGATATTCTAACTTAAGTCGTTCAACTTTGTCCCACTTGTGTATCATTACACAATAGAACAAGGACTTAAGCATCTAGGGGGGGGGTCGCCTCATATGGAAACATGTAAATTTGAGTGCACATAACTCAATTACATCACTACTCGGGAATGCAACACAAAGTATCTTTCCCTGGATGATCCCATGTCTATGACTATGGACACGGGTCATGGATCTCTATCATGTCGGATAACTTATCCCGACCTATCCTACATCTAGGAAAATGGGACACGGGTCACGAATATCTACTTTATAAGGAACATTTTTCCCCGACAAACACCTCTCACATAGGTCAAAACACAGGTCATGGACTTCCCATAATAATCTGAGTACTTTCCCCGACAAGTACCCTTCACATGGGTTAAGACACGGGTCACAATATCCATCTCAAAGTTTCGTCTTTCCTGATTACTACTCTACATAAGTCTTAGACTCGGAACAAGCAAGAATAAGGGTTATTCTCGAATACGTGATTACTCTCATTCATCACTACATGATTATCCTCATCAATCACATTATCATAACATATTTCCATACAAAGCCCATTGACTCACAACTATACTACTGTTCACTATCCATGCCATTCGGGCATTAATGTAGATGGAACGATTCATTTCAAGTGACAACTTGCTCATGGGTACACATCGAGGTACCTTTCACAATCAAGCATCACAACCTAAGTTATTTATCATAACCTAAGTTTAACTTTACAAATCATGTTCACCTGATCATAGGTTTAATCTCATTCATTATCATATAATTTGACCAATTATTGTTCATTCAATGCATATATATCATATCATAATTTTTAGATCATCCATGATAGTTTAGAATCATTAAAAAATTGATATCTGGAATATATGCATGATTTTACTTCACTAAATGGTAAAGCATTAAACTAGCTTTCCAACACATTTGACCTTGCATCAAATGGAGTTACATAACTCATTTTATGGTGAATACAGGGGAAACAATAGATTTTCAAAGTATCATTAGTCTCGCTTAGCCAGGTCAAAGTTAGCTCCAAGTGAGGTCTCACTTATCCAGGTCAAATCTAGCTTCAAGCGGGCAAGTCAAAATGTACATGTTTTCCCAAATCAGCAGTCTCGCTTAGCCAGGTCAAAGCTAGCTCCAAGCGAGGTCTCGCTTAGCCAGCCATCTATTGCTAAGCAAGTGTATAATAATAGAACAGAAGGAAAGGAAAGCCAAGAAATGAGAAATCAACAACATAACACGACCTAACATCATGGGTTACTAAAAGTAGCACAAGACATAACAAGAATTATGTTTCAATCATCAATTTCACAAACAAGAAAGATTTCATCAAAACCCTAAACCTCAATTTCATGTAAAAATTCCCCCAAAAGCTATGCTAACTGTCATACCCTAATTTGTGACTCTAAGATCCCACATCTTTTAGCATCATCTGCATAGTTTGTCACCTCTTACATCTTGCATAATGCACAATTTATCAGCCAGAATGAATTTGTTGGATTTACAGCCGAATCGGTCAAACCAAAGTCAACTGTGCAAAAAATCAGTGGATGGAAAATTTCACAATCGAGCCTGCAAACTTCAGTTATATTAATTTATATTTCGCGTAGTTTAACCTGACGTGCTCATTTGAATTTTTCGATTGCTTTTCGGTCACTTTTTGATTAATTTGAGCTATTTAATCGGGTAAAATTTATTTCAAAATTTGACAAAACGTTGTATTTTTCCAATACGTATATTTTTCGCTGATCATTTTGGTATGCTCATTTTATTTTTTTGAGTACTTTGTTAAAGGTCTAATTATTCGTTTTTACCGCTTTTACTTCCATTTTTAATTAATAATTATTTTAATTAATCAATTTTATTTTTTAGATTATTTATGTATCATATTTTATTTTAATTTTACTTTATTTATTATTTTTAATATTTAATTTTGTTTTAGAAAACTTGTTTAATAAGTTTTGAAAAGTTGTTTTACTTTTGCCTAATATTAGTGGACCTATTACGTGTACATTTTGTTAATATTTGAGTAGACTAAGACAACACAACCTGACACTTTTATTTCTCTCTAAATCATAAAGAATATTCACATGCACACATGAATTGCTACACACGCATAAAACACACAGTCAGGGCATACCACACTCATGATAGAATTTTTGGAAGATACTTTATCTCACAAGCTATACAATACAGTACACGAATCACACTTTTTTCTCCTTCAACACTATTCACAAAGCCACGTGATGCACTTAGAAAAAGTAATAACATACAACTTGCATTTAAAATTGAAAAAATAATTGGCACTTGGATAAAAAAATAAAAGAATTCTTCTTCATTCTACAAAAACACATACGCACATGTTGCATTAAATATAAAGACATAACAACACAAGTCCCTCAAACTTTCATCTTTTTCTCAGCCCAACACCACAAACTGCAGCAACAACCCTTCACTCTTATATCACCTTTTTCCCTCCTCCCTCATCTTATCTTTAACATGTTTTTTCTTTTTCTCTTATTTTTATTTATTTTATTTATTTACTTTAGTTTATTATTATTATTATTATTATTATTATTATTATTATTATTATTATTAGTTCTATCACTATTATTATTATTATTCGTATTTTTTATTACTATTATTACTATTATTATTATTACTAGTATTTTTATTACTATTGTTATTATAGTTACTATTATTATTATTACTATTATATAAAGAGTTTATGTGAATGTAAAAATATATATAAAAAAAATTATGCACTTGTTGTTTATGAAATAATTGGAATAATTGTTGTTCATAAATGAGTGATAAAGAGACATAAAGTAGTAAGTTTCAGAGAGAGAACATATAGTTTTTAGTTTAGAAATATCATAGTTCCTAGGGGTGTTCATGGGTACGGGTCGACCCACGAACCCGTTGACCCAACCTAACCCAACCCATAAATGACTCGAACCTATTCATTTACGGGTATACCCAACCCAACCCATAACAACCCGTATAGTTTCGGGTCGGGTATCGGGTTTGAGTTTTGTAACCCGTAGACCCATTGACTCAACCCTTTGATGTGACTTTAGTAATTTTTTATTATTTTTATTTTTATTTTAAATAAAAATATAATACTAATATCTCATTAATAACCATAATTTTGTTCAAAAAAAAATTATTCTCTACCAATAATACTACTAGACGAATGAGTTTACGTAATTCTAATATTAAATGTTGTTTCTTATTTTCTTTTGTATCATTTCCAACTAACCTATTTTATGGAAATAACATGTCTTGTTGAATTTTATACTAATATCAAGTATTATGTCGTGTTGATGAATTTTATAAGATATTATATGATGTGTTTCATCGAATTTGAGTATTATAAATGAGTATGATTGTATTGAATTATGTTACATTTTTTTTAAAATCGACAAAAAGAATCGTAAGAAAATATATCTTTTATTTGAAACGCAACCCGCGAACCCAACCCAACCCAACCCAACCCATAAATGAACGGTTCGGGTCGATTTTGACAATGAAATTGCGGGTTGGACGACGAACCCAACCCATCAAAGTTGGAACGGGTTGGACAACTGGTTAGGCTAAATCTGGTCCAACTCAACCCGCGTACACCCCTAATAGTTCCAGCATGTAGATTCAATTTAGAAACATCATAGTTTTAACATATATTTTTAATTTAGAAATATTATAGTTTTAGCATATAGTCTTAGTTTAGAATAAGTGACGTACAATTAGGATAATATGTGTGTGAAAAATGTGAAAAAAAGAGGACCAAATTTATATTATTAATTATTTTATTCTTAGCTTTTTGTTTTAATTGTTACTTTTTTATTGATTTATTTTAATTTCTAATTTGTTAAATATTAAAAACATAAAAAAACACATTTTAATCTTTTATTGTTAATGTTTACTTTTTTAGTTTAATTATTTATTTATTAAATACTAAAAAAATGAAAAATATGTTATTCTTTATTAATTGATTTAAATATTTTTATTTAATATTGATAAATTAAATTATTAATTAATCTTATTAAATATTTATATTTAAGTTAAATAATAATTCTTTGTCACCTGATTCTATTTCATGACTTGATTGCTTCCTTGCTTTGAGTTTATTTTGTTGATCATATCCGTTATTTACACGATGCTTTGCCGTGTACTTCCTGTTTGTTAACGATTATTTGCGATGTTTTGCCGCGTATCTTTGTCTGTTTATGCATGATGTTTTTCCATGTATATTGTTAATTCTATTTGTTGCTACCAAGATGCTTTGCCATGTATTTTCTGTTGACTTTTTATTGTTTGATTACCATGATGTTTTTTCATGCCTATTCTATGTTATCTTGTCTGTTTGACCATACATGATGTTCTTGCTGTGTACTGTGTCTGTGTCTTGTCTGCTTGCCATTTACATGATGTTCTTTCATGTATCTGTCGCTTTCTTTTGATCCTTGTTGACCTAATCCAAGGGGAGGGCTTGTATGTTGACTTATTGTTATTGTGCAGGTCCCTTGTATGTTTGTCTTTGTTGTTGTTTTGGTTCATAGAACCTAACAACTCGTAGTTCTACGAACTACGGACGCTCTGATTTCTCAAGTTCCTTTTGAGAATACATAGGCATAGGATTACGAGATCCTAGTGAGCAACCTTTTATTTTTTCACACTCTTTTCCTTTTTTACACTTTTTTCTCTTTTACACCCTTTTCCCTTTTACATCGTAGTTCCGAACTACGATTACTCTGACTTCCTATTAAGGATATGTAGCCATAGGATTGCGAGATCCTAGCGAGCTACCTTTTTTTATACCTTTTTCTCTTTTCTTTACCCATCTTTTACCCTTTAGCAAACAATTTTAGCTAAAAAAACAAATATTTCAAGAGGTTCCTGTAGAGTACTGCAGATGCTTAGGGTGCTAGTATCTCCTTCCCTTAGTATAACCAACCCCCGTACATTTGATCTCTCTTTGCTTAGCTTTAGGCCTTGCTTGTTGCTTTGCATTTTTTACTTAGGTTTTTTGTTCGATAATTTCTCCCTTCCCTTGGATAAAATAAAAGTTCGGTGGTGATATCATTGTTTTGCGAGCCAAGCTGATCCCATAGCTTTGGTATCCGATTCTCACCGCGACAAAAAATGGTGACTTCACCGGGGAGACTTTGTTCAGTGGGTTGAGCCTAACTTATTATATTTGTGTTGTTATTATTGTTTGATATTGATTGGGTTTTTCTATTTTTCAGGTTGATCTATATGTGTGAGATAAGTCCTAACTCGGACTTGAGCGCTCTTATGATAGGAAGGGTGGTATAGTCAAGGAGGCTTTGAGGGAGTAATCCCGAATAAGCTGACTTGAGATCCCCCGCTCTGTGGAGGCCCTTTCGAGGGTAGTATTTGTTGAACGAGTAATCGTGAAGGCATTACTACTTTCGACCTGGGAGCCCGAGAATCTAAGGAACTTTAGATCCCCTTTACCCCACTTGACCTTTAGGATGTAGTGCGGTGACTATGAGGGTGTAAACCTGGAGTAGTTGATATGTGATGCTACACTCAGACGAGGTTCTCTTGAGAATATTATTGATTCCCGAGTAATCGGAGTGTTAGTAATATCCGAAAGATGGATTTATGACTCTGAGAACCGTGTTAGAACCTGTTGTGCAGATGCTTTACCCCTAGTACACACTCGTGGTTGGTTTTTCACCCAGACTTCATGTTGTGATCCTGAATCTTTTGATCCTGTTGCATGTGTTATGCATCCTATTGCAGCATCATATATCATTTGCATCATAATTCATTTCATACATCCGTTTTATCCAGCAACTTATCTCCAACTGTCTCTATCTTCCAACGTTATCTGTCAGTCGTCAAGTTGATTCCTCGAAACCGATACAGGACTAGAGCTAAATACAGACGCAAAATGTCAGAGCAAGAAGTGCATAACGCAGAGATCATAATTGAAATTGATGATCTTAAGTCAAGCATGACTAAACTTACTGAAATGCTCGAAGTTTTAATTGCTAGAAGGGAACCACTTCAAAGGACTGTTATCCAAGAAGTTCCAAGTGCTACTATTGATACTTGACCTTCCTAAATGCCACCGTCCACATGGCCTGAGTTTGGTTTGCCTCACAACTTCTCTTCACCTATTGCATCTACTGCTATGATTAGTCAGACTGCTAGACCAGTGTTTCAAGCTCCTGCTTTGGCAGATCCCAGACATGTGGTCCACACTATTACCCAGACCGCTCGAGCTTCCTTTGAGAATCCTCTCTATGAGTACAATGCTTCCAGTGCTCAAGGTGAAAATTGTGAAGATTTTGTTGAACCTGAAGTTGTATGTGAACAATTTCAAATGATAGACAAGAGACTTAGAGCTATGGAGGGTAACGATTTCTTCAGTGTTGATGCAGATAATATGTGCCTAGTTTCTGACCTTGTTATGCCCGCCCAATTCAAAACTACTGAGTTTGTGAAGTAGAAGTGTCACTCCTGTCCAAGAGCTTATTTGGTTACGTACTTCCGAAAGATGGCCGCTTATACCAATAATCAGAAGTTGCTCATCCATTACTTTCAAGACAGCTTGAGTGGAGCTTCACTCAAATCGTACACGAGCCTTGAACAAAACAACATCCACTGCTTCCAAGATCTTGCTAATGCTTTCATGAAGCAGTACAAGTACAACCTCAACATGGCTCCGGATCGTCGCCAACTTCAGAACATGACTTAAAATGAGAAGGAATCTTTTAAGGAGTATGCTCAGTGGTGGAGAGAGTTAACTTCCCAAGTTGAACTTCCTTTGGAAGAGAAGGAACTCACTTGAATGTTTATCGATACCTTGTCTCCATTCTACTGGGAAAGATGATTGGTAGTGTCTCCTCAAGCTTCACAGACTTGGTGACTATTGGCCAAAGACTCGAAGAATGACTCAAGAATGGTAAAGTGCCTAAGGCTGAAGAATCTTCCAATGGTGCGAAGAAATCCTATGGGAACTTCTAGAAAAGGAGAGAAGAACAGACCAATGATGTCATGAATGAAGTGAGAAGGCCTTTTCCCCGACCTCAGTATGCTTATCACAGTGTTGTTGCAGCTGTTACTCTTGTGGTTGCTGCTCCACGCCCAACTCGAGCTCCTCAACGTCCGGTTGTTGGACAAAATCTGAACTACAATAGGACTCACTTTGATCTTACGTACACTGAATTATACCCTGCTATGGTTCAGAAGGGCTGGATTACTACTAGGACTATGCGTCCTCCTCCAAACCCTTTTCCAGCTGGTTTCAGGTCTGACCTCCATTGTGCATTCCATGAAGGTGCCACAGGCCACGACTTGGAAAATTTCTATGCACTGAAGGCTAGAGTGCGTGATTTGATCAAGGACGGAATCCTTACCTTTCATGACATCAATCCCAATGTCCAGACCAATCCTCTGCCAGGGCATGACAAGTGAAGCTTCGGTCGACCTCAACCAGCTATCCTCCTAAAAGCCAGTGTTTCAGACAGGACAGCTCATCCTTGTGTTTGATTAGTCACTAGGCCATGTTTCTTATTGTTTTCATTTTTCCTTTATTTGTATTATCCATTTGCCTTCAAATTATGTTTGTACTTTCATGATTAATGAAATGAGCATTTGCAACTTTTTTATTCAATTCATTTATATTTGCTATTTACATCCTTATGCTTTCTCTTTCAAAAATGATCTATTTTCCATTTTCTTTTGATTGTGCAAAGATTGGAGGGAGGATGACGAAAACGTTATACCCATAATTGCTGGTATGCTTTCAAATAAATGTTGTTGACTATGTAAGGCATTGTTTCAATCCCCAAACGCTGGAGAAATAAGGAAGTTATTCCCTTGTCAAACCATTCGAGCCTAGAAGTTGGAGTTTCTTTCTTTACAAAAAAAACCCGCAATCTTAACCTTGAGGTGGCTAGTTCTCAGTTAGCTTGGTTGTACATTCACGCAAGACACCTTTCATATAAAGCTTGCATTCACAATTTTCCTTCACATAACAAGCAAGTGTCGAAGATGTCTTTCAAGCCAAAAAGCCAATGATGGTTCACAGTAATCATTAAAGCCAGGAAGTCACCTTCTTTCTAAAAAAAAATAATCAAAAGAAAAAGGCCCGCTAAGTTAAAACCTATGAAGGAGACTTAGGTAAAACTGGGGCATCCCGCTGATTGTAAGCTTCGAAAGAAACAATTCAGGCAAAAGTTAGGGATAACATAAAAAAGGAGAGGAGATCTTTGAATCCTCACCATGAAAATCCTCACTGACAAAAATAACCAAATGTTGTAAAGAAGCAGTGACTGCATCTCAAGGGTCCCTTGACTTCTGAACCATCATCATCACTACCATTAGTACAATTCCTAACCTCTTGGGAACCTGAGTGCATAGTCTGAGTTAACTGAGCCTAGGACTGAAGATCATCACGAAGATTGGGTGGGCACAAATAAACTTTAAGCTTTATCCTTTGTTTCATAAACCGTGAACCAGGCCACGTTACAACCATCAAAATACCTAATTGAAGGAAGGTTATTTTGAAAGCATACTACAGCAAGGTTGCGTAAACTGCCTCCGAAAGATCTTTGCAGATCATCTATTTTGGTGACACATCTTTGCTTTACCTTACACTATGATATGTCTTGAACCGCCGTGTTTTTGACTAGTGGCTCATATATTTTGCATCATTTCGAAAATGACTTTGATTTCGAAAGTTGCATGAATTATTTGCATTAAGCTTACCATGTTTGTATGAACACTTTTGTTTGCAAACTGGCTTTCCTCTCAAGGAATTTTCAAACAGTTGAGAAACTTGGTCGGTGATTCTATCAGGGGCAAGTTCCTTTCAAATACTGTTGAAGAATTAGTTTAAGATTTGTGGTTTAATGCAAGTCCTTCTCATAATTGGTTTATCCAGAAGACTTTTCAAGACTCATGATGGGGCAAGTTTTTCCAGTGCACAATAAAGCAATCCTCTCTAGAATCAGACAAGCTGAAACAATGATCAGTTCATCTACAATAGTCAGCCAGTCTGGGGCAATTTACTTGAAGAATCCCCAAGCAGCTCCTCATCAACTTGATATAATTCACCAGTGTGGCAGAGGTGTGTTCAGCAGTAGCATCTTTAGTCCCTAAGCAGAATGGCAGTGATCTCCGTGTTGAGGAATCAGTTTCTCAGTCTTGTCTTCTCCCCCAAAGAGTCGAGCCATGTCATTGACATATGCATTTGCATTTGATTATATATCATAGCAAAATTCACATACATATGCATAGCAAGAGTGTTTCATCCTCATTTGCATTTACCAGAGGTCGTGTTGTTATCCATGTCTTACCTTGTGGTCAAGGTCTAACTTACTTGGCATATACCAAACATATATTATCGTGTCTATCTGATGTTCTTCCAGATATGACCTTTCTTATCCGATTGTTTTTTTGAATATGTTTGTTCTTCTTTTACGTCCAATGCTATTCTTGGATGTTTGCGTCCAATGCTATTCTTGGATGTTGTTCTTCTTTTGCATCAAATGCTATTCTTGGATGTTGTTCTTCTTTTGTGTCCAATGCTATTCTTGGATGTTGTCTCTCTTTTATATCTAATGCCATTCTTGGATATTGTAATCCCTTTACATCCAGTGCCATTCTTGGATATTGTGTTTCCTTTCATCCAATGTCATTCTTGGGGGTCATATATGTCTGTCTCTTTGATGTTTTTCCAGATTGAATCCTTTGTTCTGATGTTTTTCCAGAACTTATCTGATGTTTTTCCAGATATTCCCTGCGATTCAGATGCTTTTCCAGAATCCATTCGAAGTTTTACTGGATTTTTTTTCTCTCTGATGTTTTTCCATATTAAATCCTTTATTCTGATGTTTTTCCAGAACTTATCTGATGTTTTTCCAGATATTCCCTGCGATTCTGATGCTTTTCCAGAATCCATCCGAAGTTTTATCGGATGTGTTTTTCTCTCTGATGTTTTTCCAGATTGAGTTTTTGTTCTAAGGTTTTTCCAGAACCTATCTGATGTTTTTCTAGATATTTCCGTTGTGATTCTGATACCCTTCCAGAATTTGTTTCACTCCCTAGTGAGTTTCCAGATACATACGTTTGTAATTCTGATGCATTCTCAGAGTTTCATTTCTTTTATCATCTGATGATTTTCCAGATGTTTCTTTGTTATGATGTTTTCCCAAAACCTCTTTGTGCCTATCTGATGTTCTTCCAGATATGACTTTTCTCTTATGATGTTTTTCCAGAACTCCTTTATGTCTATCTGACGTTCTTTCAAATACGACTTTGCTTCTGATGTTTTTCCAGAACCCCTTTTGTGTCTATCTGACGTTCTTCCAAATACGACTTTGCTTCTGATGTTTTCCCAGAACCCCTTTTGTGTCTATCTGGCATTCTTCTAGATACGACCTTGTTTATCTCATGTTCTTCCAGATATGCTGTTGCTTATCTGATGTTCTTCCAGATATGTATTCAAAATCTTTTCCCGTACATTTAATACTTTTCTAAATGTTTCGGATGTATCTTTAGAATCTTTGGCATCATTTAATGCTCTTCTAGATGTCTTCAATTTGTTTCTGACTTTGGTTAACAGTTGTTGAATGCTTCTAAGTCTGTTTCCCTTCTTCATCCAATGGTTTTTTGAATGTCTTCGATGTTTTCATGTGTTCAAGAGTTTATTCAATGCTTTCATGAATATCTCTGATGTTTTCCAGAGTCCTTTCAATGCTTTTCTGGATGTCTTTGATGTTTTCATATGTTCTAGAGTTTATTCAATGCTTTTCTGAATACCTCTGATGTTTGCTTGAATGTCTCTAATGTATTTCCCAGAATTATCCTCATCTCATTCAATGATCTCCTGAATGTTTTGACTCTTTTCCATCCAGTTCCATTTATGGATGATGACTGTTGATTCCCCAGTGGAGCTTATTCAACGTTATTCTGAATATCTCTAATAGTTGTTTGTTTATCTCTGTTGCATGTTTATATTCCAAAGTTTCATTCAATGTTCTTCTGAATGACTTTGATGGTTGTTATTATTCTTTTCTAGGGTTTTGTTCAATGCATTTCTGACAAAACCTCTGATAACTGTGCCTTTTTTCCCCAGTAAAGTTGCTTATACTTTCTGAATGTTCCTGTTTTTCCACAGTAAAGTTCAATTGCTTTCTTGGAAATCTCTGTTGTATATTTAGATCTGGTCTCGTCCACATCTAATGTTTTTCTAGATGTTTATGATATTTTTTTAGATTACGTTACCTTTCAACATCTGATGCTTTTCCAGATGCATGTGTCTCTATTTAGGGTTTGTCCCTCTCTTTCCAAGTGTTACCGGATACTCTTTGGTCACCTTGACAGATATCTATAATATCTTATATTCCTTAGTTGTGTCTCTTTGAGATTTGTTACTTATTCTCCTGTTAGTTTTTTCTTTTGTTCTCTTCTTGCAGTAGTTTGTCTTCTGTGGTTTCTTTCCCCACAGAACGTCGAGTCTTAGATTCATATCATATCATAAGCATTTTTGTGATATCTTAGGGCCAAAAATTATGCATGTTTGTATTTAAGTCTCTCTGATCTTGTCGAGACGGAGATTTCAATCTTCACATCTCCGGATCGAAGAAACTTAAATAGGGGCATCTGTCACACCCTAATTTTGACTCTAAGACTCCACCTCTTTTTGCATCATCTGCATAGTTTATCACCTCTTACATCTTGCACAATGCACAATTTATCAGCCATAATGAATTTGTTGGATTTACAGCCGAATCGGTTAAACCAAAGTCAACTGTGCGAAAAATCAGTGAACAGAAAATTTCAAATTCGAGCCTGCAAACGTCAGTCATATTAATCTACATTTAGTGTAGTTTAACCAGGCGTGCTCATTTGAATTTTTCGATTGCTTTTCGGTCGCTTTTTAATTAATTTGAGCAATTTAATCGGGTAAAATTTATTTCAAAATTTGACCAAACGTTGTATTTTTCCAATACGTATACTTTTCGCTGATCATTTTGGTATGCTCATTTTATTTTTTCGAGCACTTCGATACTGGTCCAATTATTCGTTTTTACCACTTTTATTTTCATTTTTAATTAATAATGATTTTATTTAATCAATTTTATTTTTAGATTATTTATGTATTATATTATATTTTATTTTTACTTTATTTATTATTTATTATTTTTAATATTTAACTTTGTTTTAGAAAACTTGTTTAATAAGTTTTGAAAAATTGTTTTACTTTTGCTTAATATTAGTGGACCTATTACGTGTACATTTTGTTTTATTGAGTAGACTAAGACAACTCAACCTGACAGTTTTCTTTTTCGCTTTCTATAAATTATAAAGAATATTCACATGCACACATGAATTGCTACACACGCATAAAATATATAGTCAAGCATACCACACTTATGATAGAATTTTTGAAAGATACTTTCTCTCACAAGCTATACAATACAGTACAGGAATCACATTTTTTCTCCTTCAACACTATTCACAAAGCCACACGCCGCACTTAGAAAAAGTAATGACACACAACTTGCATTTAAAATTGAAAAAACAATTGGCATTTGGATAAAAAAATAAATGAATTTTCCTTCACTCTAAAAAAACACATATACACATGCTGCATTAAATATAAAGACATAACAACACAAGTCCCTCAAACTTTCTTCTTTCTCTCAGCCCAACACCACAAACTGCAACAACAACCCTTCACTCTTATATCACCTTTTCCCCTCCCCCCTCATTTTATCTTTAATATGTTTTTTTTCTTTTACTCTTATTTTTATTTATTTTATTTATTTACTTTAGTTTATTTTGTTATTATTATTATTATTATTATTATTATTATTATTATTAGTTCTATCACTATTATTATTATTACTAGTATTTATTATTATTATTATTATTATTATTATATAAAGAGTTATGTGAATGTAAAAATATATAAATAAAAGAATTCTGCACTTGTTGTTTATGAAATAAGTTGAAATAATTGTTGTTCATGAATGAGTGATAGAGAGACATAAAGTAGCAAGTTTGAGAGAGAGAGCATATAGTTTTTAGTTTAGGAATATCATAGTTCTAGGATGTAGATTCAATTTAGAAGCATCATAGTTTTTACATATATTTTTAATTTAGGAATATTATAGTTTTAGCATATAATCTTAGTTTAGAATAAGTGATGTACAATTAGTATAATATGTGCGTGAAAAATGTGAAAAATGGAGGACCAAATTTATATTATTAATTATTTTATTCTTAGCTTTTTGTTTTAATTGTTACTTTTTTATTGATTTGTTTTAAATTCTAATTTGTTAAGTATTAAAAACATAAAAAAAAATTTTAATCTTTTATTGTTAATATTTCCTTTTTTAGTTTAATTATTTATTTATTAAATACTTAAAAAAATGAAAAAATGTTATTATTTATTAATTGATTTAAATATTTTCATTTAATATTGATTAATTAAATTATTGATTAATCTTATTAAATATTTATATTTAAGTTAATTAATAATTCTTTGTCACCCGATTCTATTTCATGACTTGATTGCTTCCTTGCTTTGAGTTTATTTTGTTGATCATATCCGTTATTTACACGATGCTTTGTCGTGTACTTCCTCTTTGTTGATGATTATTCGTGATGCTTTGTCGCGTATCTTTGTCTGTTTATGCATGATGTTTTTCCATGTATATTGTTAATTATATTTGTTGATACCAAGATGCTTTGCCATGTATTTTCTATTGACTTTTCATTGTTTGATTACCATGATGTTTTTCCATGCGTATTTTGTGCTATCTTGTCTGTTTGACCATACATGATGTTCTTGCCGTGTACTGTGTCTGTGTCTTGCCTGCTTGCCATTTACATGATGTTCTTCCATGTATCTGTTACTTTCTTTTGATCCTTGTTGACCTAATCCAAGGGGAGAGATTGTATGTTGACTTATTGTCATTGTTCAGGTCCTTTGTATGTTTGTCTTTGTTGTTGTTTTGGTTCTTAGTAACTAACAACTCGTAGCTCTTCGAACTACAGACGCTCTAATTTTTCAAGTTCCTTTTGAGAATACGTAGGCATAAGATTGCGAGATCCTAGCGAGCAACCTTTTCTTTTTTCACACTCTTTTCCTTTTTTACACTCTTTTACACCCTTTTCCCTTTTACATCCTAGCTCTGAACTACGATTGCTTTAACTTCCTATTAAGGATACGTAGGCATAGGATTGCGAGATCCTAGCGAGCTACCTTTTTCTTTTTCCAACTTTCTCTTTTCTTACCCATCTTTTACCCTTTAGGAAACAATTTTAGCCAAAACACAACTATTTCAAGAGGTTCCTGTAGAGTATTGTAGATGCTTAGGGTGCTAGTACTTTCCCTTAGTATAACCAACCCCCGTACCTTTAATCTATCTTTGCTTAGCTTTAGGCCTTGCTTGTTTCTTTGCATTTTTTACTTAGGGTTTTTGTTCGATCTTTCCCCCTTCCCTTGGATAAAATAAAAGTTTGGTAGTGATATCATTGTTTTACGAGCCAAGCTGATCCCATAGCTTTGGTATCCGATTCTCACTGTGACACTAACTAAGATCCCGCCTCTTAGAAAGAAAGATGATGATGAAGTTTAAATGAAATCCTTATTTCATCTTCTTAATCCAATCTCTTCTTCTTTTTCTTCTTTTTTTCAAACTCTCTCTTTCACTCTTCTTTACTAGCAAATTAGAATGAATGCGAAATAATGAGAGGTTTGTATGATGTGTAGTAAGCTCATTTGTCCTTTAGTGGACTTAAAGGGGAAATCACCATCTTGCCCTTACCAAATTTTCTTATTCTCCAAATTGTCACTCATCTCAATTACAAAATTTCCCTTGTTTACTAACCAATAAGTATTAACATAATTGATTAAGAATTAATCTCATCTTAGTTCACTAATTACTCAATTCATTCCACTTAATAAAAAAAATTAGCATTTAAGCGAATATGGGATATTACACCTACCAGAATGCCTTCCAATAACTGAATTGTGTAGCTAATGTAGGATATATTCCTTGACATCAAGACTGGGACCAATAACCCGTTTTCCTCTTCTCCTAAGTTCATCACGCAACCAATAATACTTAGGATGAGAATGTGGATCCTGCTGCAAGTCAGAATTTTTTTTTTTTTGAGATGAGGATCCTATTGCTGGTAAGATGTATTTGCTCAAAAATTTCACTTCCTGCATTACTTAAAGTCAAAGCTAATAATTCAACTCTATTTTTTCTGGATAAGGCATCAACAAATACATTGGTGGATCCCTCTTTATAGTGTATTTCACAGTCAAATCCAAGTAATTTGGACACCCACAACTGTTGAAATTGTGTATTCAACTTTCGATCCCACGCGTGTTTGATGCCCTTTTAGTCAGTTTTTATGATGAACAATGCATGAGAAAGATATGATCCCCACTTTTGAATTATAGAGACAATAGCTAAAAGCTCCCATTCATAAACTGACATAGTTTCTTTTTTAGGTCCAAAGGACTTACTGATGTAAGTAATGAGATGGTGATCCTACATAGAGACGACTCTAATTCCTTTCCCCGGGGCATCATTTTCCACAACATGTGTCTGGTCAAATTTTGGCAGGTTTAGTACAGGAGCAGATATTAAAGCTTACTTCAATTGTTGAAAAGTAATAGTAGCTTCTTAGGACAAAATAAAACTATCTTTCTTGAATAGATCAATTAAAGGCTTTGCCAACTTACCAAAGTCTTCAAAAAACTTTATGTAATAACCAGCCAAACCTAAGAATCCCTTTAATTGTTTGAGGTTTGTTGGAATTGGATACGAACTCACAACAAGAATCTTTGCAGGGTCAGTAGAGATTCCCTATTTAGTAATGAAATTCCCAAAATACATTACTCTAGACTCAGCAAAGGTACACTTATTTTTGTTCAAAAATAGGTGATTGTCTCTAATGGTTTGTAATATTAGATGTAAGTAGGCAATGTGATCATTTAAGGATTGGCTATAAATAAGTAGATCATCAAAAAAGATAATAACAAACTTCCTGAGGAATTGTTGAAAAACCTGATTCATGAGAGCTTGGAATGATGCAGGAGCATTTGTTAGCCCAAATGGCATCACCAAATATTCAAAATAACCATTGTGAGTTTTGAAAGTTATTTTGTGTTCCTTTCCTTGAGCCATACACAACTGATGATAGCCTAATCTCATGTCCAGCTTGGAGAAAATTATGGCACCATGAAGATCATCCATCAAATCTTCAATTAAAGGGATGGGAAAATGATCTTTAATGGTAAGGTCATTAAGTTTGTCAAAATGATCTTGTGTACTAGAATCGTGGGAGAAGCAAAATGACTATTGCTATGCTGCACAATACCATGGTCCAGTATGTCTTGTACAATGTTGTCAATTATATTTTTCTGCACAATTGAGAAAGAGTAAGGACGTAGGTTAAAAGATTGCGTTCTCTTCTTGACTAGAACCTTGTGGTCAAAATCAGGTCTAGGTGGGGTTAAAATAATTGGCTCAACAAAAATATCGTTATATTGCTTAAGTAATTAAGTAATTGGTGTTGGTAAGGGACTGTGAAGGTCAACATTTTGAAGAACATGACAAGTTGGTGACCCCAAAGAGTATTCCTTCTCACTAATAGATATAAAACGTAGCACAATTCCTTTGTGTACTACATGTGCAAAGGATTTGAAACCTCAGAGGATAAATTTAGACCATTGGTAGTGAACTCTATTTGTAATTTATCAAAGTCCCAAAGAATAAGTCCCAATGATTTCAACCATCGAATCCCCAAAATCAAATCACAACAACCTAAAGGTAAAACAATAACATCATAAGTGAATTGAGCTTGCTGCAGTTGCCATTTAAACCCTCTACAAATAAAAGATGATTTCAATTGGTGACCACCACCCCCGTTGATTGAGAATGGATGAATAGCTTCTAACTTGCGACCCATGGCCTTTGCAAGTTCCAAATATAAGAAATTATGAGAATTGCCAATGTCTAGGAGAATATGGAGTAATTTCTTGTCGTGCAACCCTGTAACTCTCATGGTTTGAAAATTGGCCATACCTGTCAAATCTTGAAGAGAAAGTTAAGGGTTTGTGAAGTCATGAAGTGCTTCAGGTTCAGGTGTATTGGTGTCATCTATGTTAGTGTCATCAGAATAGTCGTCATCATCAATTTCTAATACCATAAGTTGAGATCTTTTTTACTTGAATTGATGACCGGGAGTGAATTGTTCATCATAAAACATGCATAATCCCTTTACCCGTCTTTCAGCCATTTCTATTTCAATAGCAGAGTAAATGCGTAAAGGAAGTTGAGGGTTAGGCTGAAGTATGGGATTTATAGTATTAAGCTGGGAATTTTTTAATTGAGAGTTTGATGGTGAATTAGTGGGTTTTGGTAGCAAACATTAATATTTTGGGGAAGATGAAAAACGGCGTTTGGTCCATAGAGGTGAGGAGGAGGGGAGTCCATCGTCACTAGAGCTGATACCAATTGGTACCTACTCTTTAGATATTAGGCAGTGTATCATTAATATCCTAATCCAACACCAGAGATAACCTAATTTTGAATGCTATCTGATGATGATGAACCAAGTGCAATACAAAGAGAGTTTTAAGGAAGAAGAAGATTTGGATCGATGCAAAATAGATTGTATTTCATTCATAAAACCGTTGTGGCTAAATAGAGCAGTGGTCACATGCCAACTAATCATTGTTAATAAAATCTAACAAACTTGACACCTCATCCTTCTTGAAATCTTAAAATGACATATTAAGAAAAATGACAAAATTATTTTAATTATGAAATCCTATTACATAGTAGTTGCAAACAAATAAATGATTGAGTATCAATCTCTCATACAAGCGAGAGAGACAAGGGTGTTGTTATGCAGACAAGAGAGGAGAATGAATTGATGTTCCAACGAGAGAGTCACATGAGATAATGTTCCATGAACAAAGATGGAGGAGTTCTCATAGCGAGAGGGGTGGAAAGATGTTTCATTATCTATTTTTAAAAATTTTAGAAATTGAAAAAAAAAACTAGAGATGGTTTTTAAAAAAATATTATTTTTTTTGAGAAAAAATTGTTTTTATTCAAAAAATTGACCCTTTATTAAAAATTAGGAGCACGTTAAATAATTTTGCTTATCATAATAAACTTTTTACACATATTGTATTATTTAATTTTCGGCGGTTTACAATCCCCACAATATAGATAAACATTAACACAAAGAAAACTAATGGCGTGTTTGTTTTGTGGATTATAAATTTATTCCCTGGAAAAACATTCCCGGGATTATGGTGGCAGGAATTTTATTCCTGGGCATTTGTAAAAAATATGGTTGGTAGGGATATTAATTTTAAAATTCAATAAATAATTCATAATTTTTTGCTTTAATTAAATATTATAAAGAGTTGATTTTATAATTATTTTAATATATTTATTGCATCATATATGACAAACAATAATATATTTTGTAAGACAAATAAAAAGAAACGTGTATTAAGTAGTGGAGGAATAGAAGTTATACATAAAAAACTGATAGGAATTAAATGTTTCCATGCTCATCAGGCGGGAATAGAATTCCTGGCTTCAAGGGAATACAAATTTCCCAGTAACAATTTTTTCCAAGGAATTATTATTTATTTTTGTATAGAAAACATGGGTACTTTTTATTCCAACCTCAGATTCCCAGGAACAAGTTTTTAATCTCCGAAACAAACACTCCCTAAGCGTACTTGATTTTAGACTAATTTAAGGGAGTTTTGTTAAACCTACACTATTTGGAGAAATTTTTGTAGAGTAGTTTATCAAGTAGATATACATTTATATACATTTGGGAAAATTAGGGTGTTATATTTTTTCTTGTAAAAGAATATTCATTCTCAAAGTTTGGAAAAATGATGAACAAAATAACATCTAACTTTATTTCCTCTAGGATCCAAACTTCTAATAAGGTTACACTTAATTTTTGTGGATATATAATACATGCACAATGATTTGATAATTCATCTAGAGACAAACATTATAAATTAGATAGCATTCAAAATATTAACCCACTTTAAACATTCAAATATGATGATACATTACTTGTTAATAACATTTAAATATAACATTATAGGATTTCTTTCTAATTTAAATATCAATATTTCATTCATCTCTAAGATACAAGAACCTAGAGAACACATACTTCCATCAAATTATAATATGTTTATTATTCATATTATCTACCTATATCATATAATATTAACAAAATATCAGATACCTAAATGCATTCACTTGCGTTACTACATCTATAGACTATACTTAGTCAAGTCATAAGTTACTCCAATTCTCACATACTTTAAATATTATACAACATCACTTTATATGAGCATTACTCAATACTTTTTTACTCTAACGTTACAAGTATTTCTTTTTAATATCTAAGCTCCTACTTATGTATTGTTAACTTTAATTTCATATTTATTACTTAAAGCACTTCTTCGTTGCTTGTCTCAAGCTTAGGGGAATATGTAATGTCTGGATTTCTCACTCGAAGTACTTCGCCTCTACACATTTCGTGTTTCGTGTTTGTGGGTGGGTGGGGGGAGTATGTACCATTATGTCTATTTTTAGATAAAGCCACTAAATCTCAATACGTCCAACCATCTAAGCATCTAAGCAGGAGTCTTTCTAACATCTTAGATGTTGGGTGAGAATATGGAGTAGAGAAATGGTCTAGAAGGGGTGAATGTCTCCTTATTAAAAAATTTGACTGATTTTCCAAAAATAGAATACCAGAGGTTTTTCAAAAATGCATAAAATTCTTGAAGCGAAAATATAGATCTTATGTTTATATTGAAATTTAACACGTTCACAAATACACAATTCACAAACTCTCAGAATCTTCAAAGACAATGATTAATTGAGTAATTGTAAATTACACGAGATGTGTCATGTACAATGCTTCCATTAATACCAAATTCTAACACCATTACCTTTCTAGATTTCAATCAGCACTAGAGCTCAATTAGGTACAAATTCTAACAAAACCTAACCTTTCGTAATAAATTGCTACCAACTGAAATAAACATTAAACTACGCTAAGAATTGATAACCTAAGCATGCAATATCCTGCTAAAATTAAAATGTGTATGTGTGTGTGTGTGTGAGTGTGTGTGTGTGTGTGTGCGTGTGTGTGTGTGAAAGAGAGAGAGAGAGAGAGAGAGAGAGAGAGAGAGAGAGAGAGAGAGAGAGAGAGACTATACTGTGATATTTAGTGGTTCAGCTCTATCATCCTCGCATGAGTCTACTCCACTCTTCAATGGTTTCCCATTGGAATTTATTGTCTTTCACTATGTTATTAAATATATTATAAGAGTTTATACAATCACCAATCTACAATAATATTGAGAAAAATAAATCTCATATTTGGATGTTCACAGCTTAATGCCAAACTCTTCTGTAAAATCTTTACTCGTTTCTTGCTTCTTGAATCTTCCAGCTTCATCAATCTGCTCATAGTCTCCGTGTGTGGCAATCACCCCTTGATCCCATCAATTTCTTGAGTGGTGAATTGTCTGAATATTGAGAAGAAATCCACCTTGTTTATAGCTTTCCACACAGTCACTACCAAGGTCAGTTGAAGAGAAGAACGTCTTTCTTTTCACTAGAATTTTCCACTGCCAATGATAACAGCCTCAATTTTCCAAGCTTCTTGAAAATCCTTACCAAACCTTCAAGCACGATTAGTTTCAAAACAATGTCTCCATCAACAATTATAAATCTCTCTTGATTAGGATCTGAAATCAAAACTAGAGGTTGAAGATGAAATAATTCTTGTTTACAAGAGTATTTTAGTTTTAAAAAACGAGAGGGTTGTTGATTTCACAAAATCACAATGTAGATTATGAAATTTCTATTTGAAAATAAGATGACAAAATAAATTTATATGTGCTTGAGATTAAGCACAAAAATGGATGGAATTTTTTTGTTAAATTCGAGTCAATAACATCTCATGATTTGAGTCAAATGAAAAAGTAGAGTGAAACAAGATCTCACAAAGAAATTTACCCATTTTTGGTGTGATTTGAGTCACCTTAAATCTCTGATTCGAGTTATGAAGGCTCATGATTCGAATCATATATAAAGCTTGATTCAAGTCAATTTTTACAGATCCAAACAGAAAATGTGAAAAATAGTGTGATTTGAGTTTGGTATAAAGTGTGATTTAGATCAAATGAAGCAGAGATTAACTGGATCTGTCTGATTTGAATTAAGTGTAACTTGTGATTCGAGTCACAAAGCTGCCTAATTCGAATCAAGTTAAAAATGCGATTCAAGTCACAAATGTTGAAAAACTTATGTTTGCCTCTCTTCAATTTTATTCTAGTCAGGATACGTACATGATTCGAGTCATGCACATAAAATCTCAATTTTTTATGTTTTTCAAAATACTTTGAGATTTCCCTTTCCGCTTAACTTGAACCAATAACACACATGGTTCTTGTTTCACTAACTCAATCAATTGACTTAAAGTATCATGATAAATCTCAAATGCAACCATTTGAATTATGCATGTGTTGACCTGGGATTTTTTGCTTAGTGGGAAAATCAAGTCAATACTGCATTTGGTTAAATACTAAGTGTAACAAGTGATAGACAAGGGTTGATGGTGATGACACGTTGACTAGATGTTCTCGAATGGCATTTTGAGATGTTAGTTTGGGAAAATCTCAAGGAGATATCTTGAGAAATTGGTTGAAGAAGTCTCAGAAGTAGACTTAAGTGATTAATCGACACCATGTCGAGGGAGGACTCTCCAACAAACTTTGGATACTTAGAAGATTAAGCAAAGATAAAGGGATTTATGCGCTCAGTAATTGTCTTCGAAGAGTAAGTAGTTACTAGCTTCTAAGCAGTTAGAGAACATGGGATAATGGATTAAACAGTTTCAAAGCCTTAACAACATGGCAAGACGCAGAGTCAAGAGTTGTATGCGTTCGAATGACATGTTAATTTCTGAAGAGTAAAGTTATCGAAGACAATTATTCCTAGTTAGTATTTATAGCAGACTCATGTGTTCTAATAATGGTTCACAAGTTTTCACATACATTCTCTATAGAACTAGAGTACCCAAGCAAAAGAGTGAAACACTTTGTGAGGAATTATGTGAGTTTGCATCCTTTTTTTTCTTTGTACTTTTATGTTTCCTTAATTGAAACACCTTTCTTTTCTTGCCATTTACTGCATTTCACTTAATGTTGTTTATTTCAAGTTCCTTTGACTTTAATTTAAACTTTATTATCTTAAAAGTATATCTTCGCATTGTCTGCAACCAGACATTCTTAGCAATTCCTACACTTACGTCACAATACAAATTTTCACACAAAACCGATCACGAGATTTTTTGAGTTAATCTAAAGAACTTTCAAACTCATGATTGTTTGCAAAAAATACCTACGAATAAATTGGCACACCTGGTGGGACTCATGTTTTAGTGAAAATTTGTTTCTCTTGAAGAAACCGTTGTAGTTTTTACTCATTTCTTTTCATTTTCAATGTCCATTAACGTATGTATTTGAGTAGTGGGAAAAAATTTTAATGTCCAGGGTCACACTCGTTTGAGGAGTGGTAAGATTTCTGCAATAATGGTTAACACATAGAACACTTCTCGAGGTCGAAATGATACTCAGAACCATAACCACTTGTTACCACAACCGTTAGTACGACACAGATAATGAACACCATCATAGCTACATACCCTATTTTAAATCCGATTTCAACTTCAGTGTCGATGCCAGGGGTGGTGGTTACTTTACCATACGTAACAAGCGTACCAGCGTCCCCAGGCCAACTGCGACATTTATTAGGGATAATAACCCCCATATTTCCCAAGTTTTACTATGCTTTTAGTTACTAGGCACTACCCTTATGGCATGCCAACTGCCAAGATTGCGAGCTTGCACACCCATGGTTTGATTTTTTAGAGAATGCTGCAACGATAGCGTCACCCTTTAATCCACATTTGGCGTCAAGATCTACAATAAGCAACCCTGGTCGAAATGGACAACCTCAAGGAGGATTTTGATATGCTCACCCCCATAATGCCAACTATTACTAATGATTCTTTAATAACCATGAGGTAGCAAATGGACGGAAGCAACCATGAAATGGGAAATATGCTGACACAACAAATGGGCACAATGTTTAACCCTTTAATCTAGAACACCACCCAAAGTTACCAACAGTTAGCCTATCAAATCGGTAGGATTACTAACTTTTTGGGGGCGCCCCCAACGCTAGTTGTGCCTCCACTTGTTAATTAAGTTCTAGTCGAGCAACTTCGACAGAGTTGGTTGACAAGAACCAAGCCCAGAATGATCCAGAGATAGTTATGGTGCCCAAAAACCAGGATGTCGACCAAGTACTTAGGAATGTCCAACATAATATTTTTGGGGGCAAAATAACATAACAAACGTGATCGAACAGATTTTGGGCCAAAATGGCCTCAATATTGGCCTTCATAGGCCTAATTATGTATCTTCATTGTCGGAATATGCTCGAAAAACTGAACTCCCCATGGGATGGAAAGTCCCAAAATTCACAAAGTTTTTTTATGAGACTAATGAGTCAACAGTCGAGCATGTGGCTAGGTACTAGGCTAAGGCAGTGGATATAGCTAATAATGAGAATTTAAAAATGAAATATTTTCCAAATTCTCTAACAAAATATGTTTTTATATGGTTCACAACACTTCCCCCTAATTCTATACATACTTGGAATTAATTAGAGAGAGTGTTTCATGAACAATTTTATACGGCCCAGTAAAAAAATAGCCTTAGGAATTGGCCAGCGTTAAGCGTAAAATGCATGAGTCGATTGATGATTATCTGAATAGGTTTAGACTTCTTAAAGCGAGATGTTTTACGCAAGTCCTTGAACACGAGTTAGTCGAAATGGCCGCTAGTGGCCTAGATTATTCCATCAGGAAAATACTAGATATGGCCCAACTAGCAAATAAGGTACAGCAGGTCGAGCGCATGAAGGCTGAAAAAGCCAGATCAAGTAAGTACCATAAAAAAATAAAAAGTAGATTATGTTGAGATAGATGAAATAAATAGTTTATTCGACAAAGATAGTGATTGTTTTGAAGAAAATGAGGTTAATGTGGCAGAATTAAAGCCATGACCTCCTTATGTGTGTAAATTATTGAAGCCTTAAAATGGGAAAAACTCCATAGAACTAAAAAATAAAAAATCCGTAACAAAACTTATACATTCGACGTAACTAAGTGTGTGACAAAATTTTTGACTTGTTAGTTTCCGATAGCCAGATAGTGATTCCTAAGGGATTAAAAACTCCTTCGTTAGAACAAAGAAAAAAAAGATTTTTGTAAATTTCTTAATTTCCTTGGACATAAAACCTCACAATGTGTACTTTTTTGGGATTTGGTTCAAATTACACCAAAGGATGGGAGGCTCAAATTTGCTGAAAAGTCGAAAGCTCAACCAAAAGGGGAGCCTGACCCTAAAGTGAAAGAGAGTTTGTTCATCGAGTCTGTCGACGTATTTATGGTGGATATCGCTGAGACCACAGAGGCAACTGTACCTGATTAACAGGAGAAAATGAAGGTGGTTTTTCCTAAAGCTGAGGAAGAACTCATAGAATTCCTGAAACGGTGTAAGCTCAAAGACTTTGAAGTCATGCTTTGTCCTCGATGCAGTGTTGTCTTCGATAGAAAAGCGACAAGAGAGTTACAAAATAGCAACACTGAACACTTAAAAAAATTTGGTCCACAAAACCAACGACAATAATTCTTGTTTAATAAGAGAGGAGTCCCTCAAAAAGCTCACAGGCCCAAGACCTATGTGTCACCTGCTGACGCTCTTATTAAAAAGTGGCCGAGACCCGTAGGCAGGTCAGCTACCGAGAAGGGGAAGTGGAAGAAAATTGAAGTCGGTGGAGGATCTTTCTAGCTAGTCAATTCTCATACTTCCAAAAAATATTTCTATGCGTCGAAGAATTACATAGGAAAACCCCTAATGACCCGCACCGAATGAAGGAGGCACCGAAGAAATAAGAAAGTTGCCTCTAAAGCTGTAAGTGCTAGCAAAGACAACAATGTTAAGGCTTTGGCCGATGGACAAAAAGGAAAAGAAGTCTGTAAAATAGAGGTCATTTCCTCCACTACCTCCAGTGGTCGAGAATGATCCTAAAATTTCCATCGGGCCAGATGAAGAAATGGTCAGCAATGACTTCGACTCTGGGTCTGAGGGCGAGTTGGATATCATATGCAACATGATATATGTGTTGCCATTGGAATATGACACAATTACTGAGGTAACTGAGGAGGAGGATGAGTTTGCTAAAGAAGTGGCTACCCATAAGCCTTTGTGCTATTACGTTATGCATAATGGCTTGTTCAATGAAGACAAGACCATCTTTGAAAGGCCCGACATGTCGATGCAACAACATCTAAAGCCTTTGTATATAAGGGCTAAAGTCGATGGTGTCGGGGTCAACAAGGTTCTAATTAATTGCAAGGCTTGCATAAATGTCATGCCACATTCTCTGCTCAAGAGGATTGGCAAGTATGACACCAACTTGAAGTCCAACAATATGGTCTTGTCAAACTATGAAGGAAAGATCAATAGGCCCTTGGGTATGATTTAAGTGGATGTGATTGTAGGGACCACAACTTGACCTACATTATTTAATGTAATTCCTACTAATGCAAATTACAACCTCCTTCTGAGTCGAAAGTGGATACATGGAGTTAGATGTGTCCCATCATCTATGTATCAGAGAATAATGATCTGGAATTCGAATGAGATTATTGAGCATATTGAGACTGATCAGAGCTTCTTTTGTACATAAGTAAACCATGTCAACAAAAGGAATTTTGATTGACAACTGGAAAATATTTCGCCATGCTTACTAGCAGGAACCAGATTTGACTTTAAAGGAGTCGACATATATTACTCGATGAAGCATCATCCTTTACATGGCTTCACTTGGAAGTATGAGGCCATTGGTAGACATAATAGATGGTCTAGATTAGATGATGAAGATATCTTTCTAGCTCATATTTTAGCCTATGTGGCTGAAAACAAAGTAATAGCGGCCTTAGAGGCCGAATCACAAGAAAAGACGGTCATCGAAGCCACTTAGTTGGAGAACTTTGCATCTGGCTAGAATGGCCAAGAAACAAATTCAGAAAGGTGCATGCTCAACTATATTTATAATGATAAACCTTTGGGGTTTGAGAAAGAACCACTTACTTCGACCAAAAGGATGCAAGCTCAAGATCCTTTGGAAGAAATAGATCTAGGGGACCGTTCAATGAAAAGGCCAACTTATATAAGTGGCAAAATAGACCCAACCTTAAAAGCAAGAGTAATCGACATGCTGAAGAAGTTAAAAGATTGCTTTGCATGGGATTACCATGAAATGCCAGGCCTTAGCCGGGAGTTGGTGGAATTGAAGCGGCCAATCAAGCTCGACAAAAAGCTTGTGAAATAGACTCTAGGGAGGTTTGCGCCAGAGGTGATGTCAAAGATAAAAGCGGAAATTGAAAGGTTGTTGAAAAACAAGTTCATAAGACCTACTAGAGCAAGATGTGTCGAAGATGACGTTTCGATGTCCTGGAGCATTGTGCACTTACGAATGGGTAGCGATGCCTTTTATGCTTAAAAACGCTGGCGCAACCTACCAACGAATAATGAATTCTATGTTCCATGATTTCATTGAAACATTTATGCAAGTCTATATAGATGATATAGTTCTTAAATCCTCATCAGAATATGGCCATCTCGACCACCTTCGACATTCCTTTGGAAGAATGGGAAAATATGGATTAAGATGAATCCATTAAAGTGTGTATTGTGTGCTAATGCATGTGATTTCTTAGGTTTCTTGGTTCATAAAAAAGGAATCAAAATAAATTAGAACAAAACAAAGGCTATACTTAATACGGGGCCTCCGAAAACCAAGAAGCAGTTACAATCCCTCCTGGGATAGATCAACTTCTTGAGAATTTAAACCTCGGTGGCAAGAAAAAAGTATTATCACCTTTGCTACATTTGAAAAAGGAGGAAGGTTTCAAATGGGAACCATAACATCAAAAGCGTTGGACGACATCAAAAAGTGTTTGTCGAAGCCTCTTGTGTTGCTTCCTCCTATATGAAATAAGAGCATGGAATTGTACATCTTTGCATCAGATTCGACAATAGGCAGTATGCTAGCCCGAGAAGATGATGATGGCGTCAAAAGAGCCATATATTATCTCATTCGCTTGTTAATTGATGCATAAACTAGGTATAACTCGATAGAAAAGTTGTGCCTATCTTTGTATTTTTCATGTATGAAGTTGAAATATTATATAGAATCGACTGATGTGTTTGTTAAATCACATTTCGACATTATAAAACACATGTTGTTGAAACCAATTATGCACAGTAGAATAGGAAAATGGGCTTTGGTCTTAACAAAATATTCTCTAATATATGCATTGTTGAGAGCCATGAAAGGCCAGGTTGTTGTTGATTTCATAGTAGATCACGCAGTGACAGAAGTAGAGCAAAATTATGTCGAGCAACCGACATGGAAGTTATATTTGGACGGTTCCAGTCACACTAAAGGAACCAATGTTAGGATCTTGATTATCTCTCCTTGGGGAATTCCAACTAAATACAAATTCAGAATTAATGGTCGTTGCTCCAAAATGAGGCGGAATATGAAGCCTTGACAACTGGCCTTTCTTATTTTGTTAGACCTAGGGGCAACAAGGGTCGAGATTAATGGTTGACATCAAACATGCCAAGAATTAAAAATCAGGAGGCCAGTGATTTGGCCCATATTTTTTCAGGGAACTGATTTGGCCCATATTTTTTCCAGTTTAAAATCTCTGCCAAAAAGTGATTTTCCTAAAAAAAACTTAAAAGTTAAGTTCTTTTGATTTTGGGAAAATTCCACAAAAATGGTTGACTCAGAAAAAAGGGAATACAGTTCAGATCCAAAAATTACAAATTTGGATAATCAAACGACCCTTACGGAGTCGTTCAAATCCCCGAGGGCAAGGTCCAACAAAATATCAATCAATAGACAAAAACGACCAAATAATCATGTGATCAAGTCATATCATGTTGTAATCACCTCCAACAATGAGGTATAGAGACTTTAGGGGATTTATCCCAAATCCCCCACTAGGGTTTACGAGCAACACAAAACAAAATCATCCAGCACAACATAACTCAATATGCATGAAAACACTGTAGCTCATAATTCACAGAAAGGAAAATTAGGGAAAAACCCATCACAATCCCTAAGGGCATTGATAGAAGGGTAAGGAACCCTAATTATCTTGCAAGCCTGAAACCACCTAAGTGTAGGAAATTTCTCCCTTACCTCGAATTTGCTGTAAGGTTGATTTCCTTAAAACCCCTTAAGTTCTTGGTCCCAAACCTTCACGATCCCATAAATCTCTCTGCCTCTTTCACTTTCTGACAAAATTGAATTCTAATCTAATTTTGTCAGAACTTTTAGTATTTATATGGGTTCATTTTTCAAAATTATGGGTTTCGCCCAAATAAACCCAATTCTCTCTCCTTCTACCTTCTACTTTCTATTATTCACAAAATTGACATTTTCTTCTATTTAATCAATCAAATAATTATTTAAATCAAATAAATATTTAAATTAAATAAATATTCATTTAAATAATTATTTAATCACAATTCTCCACTTCTTATTATTTTATTTTATTACCAAAAATTAAGTAATAATTAACATGATAATATTTGTCTGCTCTCATAGCTCTTAATCCCGGTAATTAGCAAATTACCAAATTACTCATACACTCCGAAAATTCCACAATTCTCATATAACCACTAAATCATATAAATAGTTAAATAAATTGCTTAAATAATAAGTTGTGGTATTAACATTCTCCCCCACTTAAAAGAATTTTTGTCCTTGAAAATCACGTTGTAAGAACACATCCATATAGTACTCCTTCGTCCGGCTTTCCAGCTCCCAAGTCAGACTACCTCCAACAGGCCATCCCCAGACTACCTTCACTAAAGAAATCTCCTTCTCTCTGAGCTATTTCACTTCTCGATCCTCAATCCTGATAGTTAATGCTCCCACAGTCAGATTCTCTCTCACTTAGACATCGTCCATTTGGATAATATGTGACAGATCAGGAATATACTTCTGAAGCTGAGACACATGGAAAAAGTCATGCAGAATCGAAAGAGATGGTGGTAGTGCCACCTTATATGCAAAAGCTCCAATGATTTAGTAAATATGATATAGACCAATAAAACGAGGGGTGAGCTTCTTAGACTTCAAAGCTCTCCTAACACCAATCACAGGGGTGACTCTAAAAAACACATGATCTCCCTCCCAAAATTCGAGGGTCTTCTCCGTTTATCATGATAGTTGTTATGCCTACTCTGAGTTGCCTTTATCTTTTCTTGGATCATCTTAACTTTATCTATAGTTTGTTGAACAATCTATGGTCCAAGAATAGTACTCTCTCCAGACTCATACCAACAAAGGGGAGTCCTACACCTCCTCCCATATAATGCTTCGAACGGTGCCATTCCAATACTCGGATGATAGCTGTTATTATAAGTAAACTTAATCGGTGGCTGAAAATTATCCCAAGCACCTCCCTGCTCTAATACACAAGCCATCAAAAGATCTTCCAAAGACCGAATAGTTCTCTCAGTTTGACCACCAGTATTTGGATGATAAGCGTAACTTAACTTGAACTTAGTACTAAGAGCTTCCTGTAAGTTATCCCAAAACCTGGAAGTGAACCTCGAATCTCTATCTGACACAATACTGGATGTAATACCATGAAGCTTCACAATAAGGGCAATATAAATCTTTGCCAACCTCTACAAAGGAAAATTGATCTTAATCGAAATAAAGCATGCTAATTTAGTCAGCCTATCTATGTTCACCCAAATCGAATAAAACCCCTTAAGAGTATTCGGTAACCCAGTCACAAAATCCATTGATACACTATCCCACTTCCATTCAGGAATATCCAATGGTTGCATTAATCCAGACAACTTTTGGTGCTAAATATTTGACTTTTGACAATCAAACATGAATATACAAACTGTGCAACGTCCCTTTTCATTCCTGGCCACCAAAATTTTTTATTGAGGTCTTGGTACATTTTGGTAGCCCTAGGATGAATACTCAAATCACTTCGGAGACTCTCCTCCAAAATAGTCTTCTTAAGTTCTAGCACATCAGGTACGCAAACTATATCCCAAAACTTAAGGATCCTATTCTCATCGACTCTAAAATCTTAGTCTTCATTAGCTGATGACAGACAATCAACCAAGGCCACATACAACTTATGACTCTATCTAATATCATCAAGGAACCCACTAGTCAACTTTAGCATTCTCAGTTTCAAATTATCCACAGTCACCTCACATACCAAACTAAAATCTCTGAATTGTTCAATCAAGTATAACTATTTAACCCTCAAAGTCGCCATCTATGTCATACCCTAATTTTTAACCCTAAGATCCCACCTCTATTTGCATTATTTTCATAGAATCAACCACCTTTTGTATGCATCTTTTATGTTTTTTTAACCCCATTTGAAAATACAAAAATATGTCTGGCTTTGCTTTGTTTATGAGTTAGGGTTTTGCATCAAAGAGTTCAAGTGGTTAATCAGTCAAAGTTTAGTGTGATACCCAACATCTCAAGCTCCTCTACTCATTCATAGTTATCAAGAGATTCCCTTCATAAATATTCAATTTTGAGTGTGCATCAATTCAAGTTCATCAAGTTCCAATTCATCAAGTGCTCCAAATTAGGGTTTTTGGTAAAAGTCAGCTCAGGGTTGACTTTTTGATCAAGACATGATCTCATGGCTTGGAATATGATTCAAGGACTTTAAGTACATCTTTGTGGCCCATTCATGTGTTTAAATTGGTTCAAGAAGTTTGATTTGTTGAAAATTGAAAGGTTTTGATTCAACTAATTAAAAGTTAACTGATGCTCAAAGTCAAAGTTTGACTTTTGGAATTTTTGGTCAATTATGGGCTTCTCAAGTCAAAGATCATGAAAATATGGAAAAATATTTATTTTGATCAAGTTTAATCAAGGAAATCAAGAAAATATCATGAATTGTCAAAATTAGGGTTTTTGAAATTTCCCTAAGTACAAAAATCCATGATCAAATGGTCAACTTTCCAAGGTTGTAACTTCTTCATCAAGCATCCAATGAAAACACTTGAGGTACGCTTTAAAAGAGGGCATTTTATACTACAAGTTTATGAAAATTGGAAGCCAAAATCTTTCTTGAAGTGGAAGAAATCGGTGGTTAAAGTTGGAGTTTCAAGTTATTGCAAGATTCAAAATACTTAGAAATTTTTCTAAGTGTCTGACCTTTCCAAGTGCATAACTTTGTGGAAAATTTGTGAGAAATCTAAGAGTCCAATTTAAACACTTGAGGGATTCATTTAAATATCATACTTCCTACTTCATCATGGTGGAAAATTTGATATCAAAAGATTTCTTGAGATGGAAGATATTGAAGGTCAAAGTTGATGATTCACATTGATGATCAAGGGGCAAGTTCAAACCAGAACTTTCTAAGTATTGATCAGCTTGTTGCACACGATTTTGAGATCATTTTTCTCACCTTTCCAAGCCTCTACTCAGCTTATCATGAACATGAAAGTTTTTACTTTATGCACCAGCTTTACAAAGGTCCCATATTTGTGCAAGGTAGACCCCTACATAATGGACAAAAGTCTGTCCAAACTGACCAGTCTAAACTGAACTTTTGGCATGTTGTGAAAAGGCATCTTTGGTCAAAACTTGCTAGCTAAGTATCATGCTGCTACAACTGATCCATATGTTTTCTAATGCCTCAAAGAAACCTGCACAAGCCAAGAAGAGAGTTGAATATGTACAATACATGACAAAACCTAAGCCATAGTACAAGTCACTTTTTGCCATTTTTATGTCTTGGTTCACACGAACCCAACTCCAAACAAAGAATCATAAACAAAGCAAGCACCAAACCTATTTTCAAGAGTCTTCATATGCAATCTAAATCATATAGAACCAGAGAAGCAAGCATAGAGATAGAGCCTTGTATCCAAAACTTCAAAAACTCCTTTAGATCCATTTTTTTCGAATCTACCAATCCTTTGAGTTTTCTTTCACTTTTCTTGCACAAAATATTCCAAACATCATATTGAACCTTCTGTATGCACAAGAAATTGACCGAAATCACTTAAACCACCATTTCCAAACTTCATATTTCATCTCTACAACTTGATTTGGAGGGAGCAGGCTAGAAGGTTCCAAGGAGATTTGAAGACATCCTCACAATCCTAGGACTACAAGAAAGCTAAAGGAGTAATTATCTCATCTTTGCAAGGCCATTTCAAGGGAGCACGGCTTCACCTTACTAGGTACATTTTCATGTTTCCATTCTCACACTTATGAATACATTTTGAGCTCATTCATATTACTGTTATATTTATGTTAATGTGTTGCTTAAAAGCCCTCTTCTTGTGGCCATTGATTGTGTTCATACGTGATTTAATTTCATTTTCATAAATTAGGGTTTATCTAGTTTCACGTTAAATTCTTGATGTAGAGTGAAAATAATTGAAAACTGAGATGATATTTGTATTCCTCTTTGAATTCTGAGTAAAATCATATATTCATTTGTCACATTTGGTTCCTATTTGGAAAAATCATATTTTGAAATTTCTTGAGTTGTTAACATGTTCAGAGGTAGAAGACGATGCCTTCCTCGCACGTTTTTCTTTTTTAAATGTTCTTTTAATATATAATTTTCTGGGGAGAAATATGTGACAAGGCCATGGGGCCTGGCCTGATGGTCATTGGTTTTGGTAAGTTACCCTTGAGGCGCGGGTTCAACACCCAGCTCCCCCACTTCTTTTTAGGCCTTGGTTGTTTCTTCTATTTTTCCTTTCCTTTACATGTTTCTTCATATTTTCCTTTCCTTTTATTTTTTTTATTATTTCTTTTTAATTTCATTCTTTTTTCTTCAACTTATTTATTGTATTCCCATATTTAAAAACTTAAAATATTTTTATCCCATCTTTTAAATATTTGTTTATTTTATCATTTTGTATCTTATATTAAAAACCTAAAAAAGATATGTTTCATTTTGTTGTTATTTTTGGTTTTGTTGATTCTTGATTTTTCTTTAGCATGCTAATGACTTCTTGATGGGTTGAAGTTTGACTTTCCTTCCATTTTTTGTGATGAATACAATGGTTATGATACACTTTTGATTATGAATTTTGCCTTGATACTCTTGAGGTGTGATACTTGTATGCTTTTCATGATGTGGTTGTTTACACTTTTAGCTATGCCTTATGTTTGATACTTGATGATGATATATCCATGTGATGTTTGTGCTTTGAATCTTGCTTCATTTAAGATGACTTGACTTGTTTGTTTTGAATGATGATCTTTGACATGTATTGATAACCTTTGTACCATTGGCTTGATGATTCTATAATGTACATGATTAGGGTTTTCATTTGAGATGCTTTGTCTTATGAGTTTGTGTTGGTCATATGTCTTAATACTTACTTTACACATGTATTGTTACTTTTGCACTATTGACTTGATGATTCCATGATATACATGATTAGGGTTTTCATTTGAGATTACTTGAGATATTTTGTCTTGTGAGTTCATGTTGGTTACATGTCTTGATGCTTGCTTTACACATGTATTATTACTTGTTTATGAGCTTATCCTTTGACATTTGAAGACTTTGTTTTGTGCTCCTTGGATGTTATCTTCATGATGTATAACTTGTTTGACATTTATTTGTGGCTTTTGAATCTTTGTGATTGCTTATGTATGAATCCAAGGGAAAGGCTTATGGTTGACTTTTTGTCATGTGCATATGCATTTGTGTTTCTTTTTCATTTTTCACCCCTTATGTGATTATTTGTTGTCTCTAGGATGTTTACCCTTAGGTTATTACTCTTAGATGATTCACTATTAGGTTTCCCTTTTTTTCCACTTGAATCTTTTCATAAGAAACCTTAGCGTTAGGTCATTGACTTTTCAAACCTTTTTCCTAAATAAATGCTTCAAGACATCTTAAGCATATTAAAACCTTTTTTTTCATAAGACTAAAAGATACAAACCATATTTAAAACATTTTCCACTTGGCTTTTCATTTTAAAACCTTTTCTTAAAGAGATTAGACATGAGTAATCCCTAGTTGAGATATAAATCTCCTACCCCATAACACTGTTGAGAAAGATGTTGATTCTTTTCCACTTAAGGGAGGTATGAGGAATACTTGTTGATTCTATATCCAAGTTGGAGCCCTTCTCTCATTGTTAAGCAAAGATCCATCTTCCGCATGTTTGTGGTGGATCAGTTGAGTATTCTCCTTAAGATGACAAAATGTCTCTTTGTTAAAATCAACCAAAATAAACCCTTTTGTTATTTGTACCCCAAACTACGAGGTTTTGATCTTTTATTGGTACGTAGGCACAAGACTTCATGTCTTGCCAAACACAAAAACAATAAAAAACACTTCTCTTCTCATCTCCCTAATCTTTTTTTAGCAAACACTTTTAACCTAACATAAATAATTCAAGAGGTTCTTATAGGATACTATAGATACATAGGATGCTAGTACCTTCCCTTAGTATAACCAACCCTCGTACCTTAGATCTCTTACTTGCTTAGTTTTTAGTTTTGCTTTATGCTCTGCATGTTTATTTTGGGTTTATTCATTCTTTTCCCCTTCCCTTGGAAAAATAAAAGATCGGTGGTGACATCTTATGTTTTGTGAGTCTAGCTAGTCAATAGCTATGGTCTCCGATTCTTCACCGCGACAGAATTGGCGACTTTACTGGGGACATCTCCAAGAGGGTTAAACCTAACTTGTTATTATTTTTGTTGTTATTATTGTTTGTTGTTTTGATTGTTTATTCTTCTTTGGGTATTTGGTGACCTATGAGAGGTGAGATAAGTCCTAACCCGGACTTGAGTGGACAATAAGATAGGATATTGGTATAATCAAAACTTACATGTCAGGAGTAATCTTGAGCATGATTAACATATGATATAACCATGCTCAGTGGTGGCCCATTTGATGGTAGTATTTATCATTGCGAGTAGTAGTAATGGCATTATTATTATCAACCTGGGAGTCTGAGAAGCTGAGGACTATTAGAACCCTATAACCCTTCTTAGCCTTTTTAGGATGCAGTGCGGTGATTATCCAGGTGTAGACCTGAGGTAGTTGATATGTGATACTACACTCAGACGAGTTTCTCTTGAGAATATTATTGGCCTGCACAAGTAGTTGTGCAAGCCGAGAATATCTGAAAGATGGATTGATAACTCTGGGAACCTTATAGAACCTTGTTCTACAGGCACAATAAACCCATAGTACATACCTTGTGGGATGGTTAGTCCCATGGCTTCATGCTCGTGACGTTGAACCTTTGAACCCCATATGTTTGTAATCTTGTTTGTGGTTGATGCATAGACATGCATTCATGAAAACTCTTTTGCTTTGGTTTTAAGGAACTTAGATATCTTTTCTTTGTAAACATCATAGGTATCATTATCATGGATTTTGGAAGGAGGAACACTAAGAAGTATAGTTTCAAGAGTCCTGACTTGACAAAGTTTAGAAAGTTAGGATCCATGGTATCTAGCCCTGAGGATTTAAGAATTCGTTATGGGAAGCTTTTGGGTATTCTGAAGACTAAGGTGGAAGATGGGATTCTTGACACCCTTGTGCAGTTTTATGACCCTCTCTATCATTGCTTTACGCTCCCTGATTACCATCTTGTTCCCACTTTAGAGGAATATTCATATTTGGTTGGTCTACCAGTATCAGACAAGGTACTGTTTAGAGGTTTAGAGAAGATTCCTACACCCTCAGTCATTGCGGAAGTCCTTTATTTGGAGACATCTGATGTGAAAGATAATCTTACTTCCAAAGGAGGAATCCAAGGGCTGACTTCTAGATTCTTGATGGGGAAAGCTTATGTCCAAGCCAAAGCAGATAGTAGGGATGCTTTTGAAGCTGTTCTTGCACTACTCATCTATGGTCTTGTGCTGTTCCCCAACATTGACAATTTTGTTGATGTTAATTTCATCCGGATATTCTTAATTGGTAACCTGGTGCCTACTTTGCTAGGAGACACTTACCATTCTCTACACCTTAGGACTTCTAAGGGTGGTGGAGCCATCACATGCTGTGCACCTCTGTTATACAAGTGGTTTAAGTCACATTTTCCTCGATCCAGACTCTTCGTGGAGAATCCATATAAGATTAGGTGGTCTCAAAGGCTTATGTCTATCACTCCAGTGAATTTGACTTGGTATATCCCAGCTTATGACATTGGAGTGGTCATCGACAGTTGTGGGGAATTCCCTAATGTACCTCTTCTTGGTATCCAAGGGGGAATTAACTACAATCCTATTCTCGCAAGGCGTTAGTTTGTGTATCTTATGAAGGACAAGCCTCACAACATTCTGGTTGCATATTTATTTTATCTTAATGGAGAAGAGAATTCAGATTTGAAGGATAGAGTTGTGCGTGCTTGGCGCAATATTCACAGGAAGGGTAAGGATCAATTGGAGAAGAAGAATTATGTTGCCTTTGAGCACTATACTCAGTGGGTGCGTGCTAGAGCTTGTGAACTCAAGATGTCATATCCCCTTGAAAGGTTTTATATACCATTTGTCATAGCATCGTCATCCACCATTCCCATTGAGAATAGGGAAGAGTTTCAGGAAATTCTGGCAATGATGAAGTTAGAGAGAGATACTTGGGAAAGAAAGTTCCATGCTTCAAATGATGAAAAGATAGAGTTGAAGAAACAACTAAAGGGAAGGATGATGTGATCGAGATACTTGAGTAGCGTGCTGTGGAGAGACAAGAGGAGCAAGATAATTTATTTTTCTCTAGCGTTCAGCCAATTCCTAGTGTTCATGAGTATTATGATATCCCTTCTACCTCCGGTGCTTGGAAGAAGATCGTCGACAAGCTTATGGTCGAAAAAGCTCAGTTGAAGAGGCAGAAAAGGAAGCATCAACAAGGAGTTGGACCTTCTTCAGAGGGGATTCCTTAGGACCTATAAGATTTAGCTGTTTTCCTCTTGTATTTTAGGATCTTTTGAAATTGTACTTCAAATTGTAATCCTTCCATTATTAATGAAATGAGGTTTTTTGTTCAGCTATTCAAAAAAGTGTTGTGCCGTTATAATGTTTACATTTTTATGATAATTGAATTCCTTGAAAATTAACTAACTCATTTGCATTGCATAAATCATGCATCATTCAACATTACATTTTTGCATTTCAACTTATCTGTGTCTTTTCACCTTACAAGTCAAGTTGATTCATCAATACAACACTCGAGCCAGTCAACGAAGAAGGATGGACCAACTTGAACAGGAAAACCATGAGCTCCGAGAAAAAGTTACTACTTTGAAGGAAAGCTTAGAAAGACTCTCAACAATGATGGAAATGTTGGCGGCTGCGCAGAATCAGCCACCTCCACCTCCTCCTCCTCATCAGAGAACAGTTATTTCCGAGATTGTTTTTGCACCAGTTTCTGCAGCACCTGCCAATGCTTCACAAATATCTCCCTATTTTCCTTGGGGGATGCCTCAGAACGTTGTGCCATAAGGGTACCAATGTCCAGTCACTGAAGTTCTTACTGTTCTTGCCATTCTAGCTGTTGTGTCTATGCCACCTCCCGCGGTTCACACTGTTCCTCATGTCAAAGAACTTATCTTCCACACCGCTCCGAGCGAGACTGTTGGTGTCTATGAAAGAATGGTTGAGTTTCAAGACCAGTTCTTGGAAATGCAGCGAGAAATCAAGGCTCTTAGGGGAAAAGATTTGTTTGGGAAAAATGCCCATGACTTATGTTTAGTGCCAAATGTTAAGATCTCGCACAAGTTTAAGGTGCCCGATTTTGAGAAGTACATAGGAGACTCCTGTCCAAGAAGTCATCTAACCATGTATTTGAGGAAAATGTTGACCCAAACCGACAACCATCAATTACTGATCCAGTACTTCCAGGATAACTTGACCGGTGTTGCCCTTAAGTGGTACATGAGTTTGGATAACACACAAATCTGCACCTTCAACGATTTAGGAGAGGCATTTATTAGATAATACAAATACAATGTTGACATGGCCTAGGACAGGGATCAACTTCTAGCCATGTCCCAAAAAGACAAAGAGTCCTTTACGGAATATGCACAGAGATGGCGTGAGGTTGCCACTTAGATTTGTCCTCCTCTGGAAGAAAGAGAGATGCCAAAGATCTTCTTAAAGACTTTGAGTTCCTTCTATTATGAAAGGATGATTGCAAGTGCTTCAAATGATTTCTCTGAGATGGTGAACATGGGGATGTGTCTTGAGGAAGGTGTCCGTGAGGGACGTTTAGTTAAAGAGGGAGGTTCCTCTAGCGGTATCAAGAAATTTGGAAGTAATTTTTCTAAGAAAAAAGAGCAAGACGTTGGCGCTGTTCTACATGGCAGGCCAAGAAGAGGGTATCGACACCAGCATGTCACAGTTGTTTCTCCTGTTATTAATTCTGCAATGGTAGTTCCAGCCTACCAACCACAATTTTCTCAACAACGCACCCAACCTCAGTTTTCCCAACAACATGTTCAACAACCAATTCAACAACAACAACAACAACATCAGCAGCAAGCTCGCCCACAATACAATAATCAAAACCATGTTCAGAGGAAGCCCAACTTTGACTCAATTCCCATGCCTTATGCACAATTGTTTCCAACTGTGTTAGAGAAGGGTCATATATAAACAAAGTTTCCACCTGCTGTCCCGAAGGACATTCCCTATTGGTACAAGGCTGATCAGTTTTGTGCATACCAACAGGGAGCCCCCGACCATAATATTGAAAATTGCTATAGTTTGAAGGCTGATGTGCAGAGGTTAATCAAGTGTGGAATTTTATCTTTCAAAGATATCAACCCGAATGTCCAAGCTAACCCCTTGCCCCCAACATGGGGCAACTTCTGTAAATATAGTGTATGGTTGTCCAGGTGATTTTCGAATCTATGATGTACTTTTTCTGAATGAGAGACTGGTACAGATGCATGCTAGATTGGTTAGACGCAGTCTTTTGCCACCACATAACTATGCTTCTTGCATAGTTTGTTCTAGAAATCCATGAGGATGCCGAGTTGTTGTGGAAAGTCTTCAAAATATGATGGATAAAGGACTTATTAGAGCTTACATGAATAGAGATTTCCATTAGGTAAACATGGTGAATGGTTGCCCAGGGAAATTCAAATTCTTTCATGTTGAGTTGATCATAGAGTCTTTGTCAGAATGCATAAGAGTTTGAGTAGACTTGCCTTCTTTGAGAATGAACATAATTATGCTGCTTGCGCGATTTGTTCTAGGAGTCCACGTGCGTGTCGTACTGTATGCCAAGACATTCAAAGGTTGACGGATCAAGGGGACATTATGATTACCTATGATAGAGAGGCAGGCAATGAAGTCAATGTAGTGGTGACTCAGTTTAACACACTCGAACATGTAGAAATCACTTATGATAGCCGAAAGTCTTCACTTATTCCTCTGGTTATCTGTGTGCCAGGCCCAGCTCCTTACATTTCTGATAAGGCTGTGCCTTACAAATACAACGCCACTATGCTGGAGAATGGAGAAGGGGTTCCTTTTCCCATTATACCTTTGATTGTTAACATTGTTGATGTGAGTAGAGTCACAAGAAGTGGCCGTGTATTTGCAACAACGTCTCCGAAGAGAGTTGAAGTTCGAGTTGAAAGACCAATCATAAATAATGAAATAGACTTTGCTGCAGGACAATCTAGTGGGGCTAATCTCAATTCTGACTCCAATGAGGTTTTAAAGTTGATTAAAAAAAGCGAATATAAGATTGTCGATCAACTCTTGCAAACCCCATCCAAGATATCTGTGTTGTCGCTATTGATGAGCTCTGAGGCTCACAGAGAAGCTTTGCAGAAAGTCCTTGAACATGCGCATGTTGATTATGATGTGACCATTGATCAATTTGGTGGGATCGTGGGGAATATAACTGCATGCAACAATTTGGGTTTTAGTGAAGAGGAGCTTTCAGAGGAAGGAAGAAATCATAACTTGGCACTATATATTTCAATGAATTGTATGAATGATGATTTGTCCAGTGTGCTGGTTGACACTAGTTCCTCTTTGAATGTCATGCCCAAGGCTAAACTATCCAGGTTGTCATACCAAGGTGTTCCCATGAGGCCTAGTGGGATTATTGTCAAGGCTTTTGATGGCTCTAGGAAAATTGTCATCCGGTGAAGTGGATCTTCCCAGGACATTGAAACTCATACCTTTCAGATCACTTTTCAAGTGATGGATATTCATGCAGCATACATTTGTTTGTTGGGTCGTCAGTGGATTCACGAGGCAGGGGCAGTTACTTCTACGCTCCATCAAAAGCTGAAGTTTATCAAAGGTAGAAAGGCTGTGACAGTATGTGGAGAGCAAGATTTGGTGGTGAGCTATCTCTCATTATTTTCATACATAGACACTGATGAAGTTGTTAAAATCCAGTTCCAAGCTCTTTCAATTGCTGGTAATAGTGCCAAGAAGAGTGGGGCATCCATCTCTTCTTTAAAAGATGCAGAGTGTGTGGTTGAGAATGGTTCTGCCGATGTATGGGGGCAAGTTTTGAGTTTGCCTGAAAACAAATTTCGTGAAGGTCTCAGTTTTTCTGCCGGTTCTACAAAGGTTGCTGAACAGGACATGGTTATCTGTCCTATACAAGAGATTTTGTGCAGTGGGGGTTTCATCAATCCTACTCCGCTTGAAGTTGATGTTATTATTGAAGACGATCCTGAAGAGGGTTCACCAGACTTCGTAGTGCATGAAGCAGTTTGCCAAAATTGGATCGTCGTTGATGTCCCCTCTGTTGTTCACATCTCTAAGTAATATTTCTTGTTGTTATTTTGAAAATCCTTTCGCTCTGCCCAAGGCAAAAAAGTAGTTGTTTGGGCTTTATTTAATAATTTTCTTTCGCTCTGCCCAAGGCGAAAGTGTATTTGTGTTAGGGCTTTGTTTCAAGATTTGCAATCATTAATAAAAAATCTATTTTGTTTCCCATATTATTGTTTTTAATTTTTGCTTTTTCGGAAAATGGTAACCTAAAAAACAATAAAATAATAATCACTTTCAATATCTGCAAACAATTTCCACATTCTTTTGTTTCTAAAGTCAAGCATAAATCACATGTGCAGATTAATTCATGAAAAACCCATTAAAAACCATGACTCTATGCCCTCTCCCATCTTTGCATTCCCCGTGTTCGAAGCTGAAGAGGAAAATGCATAAGAGATTCCTGATGAGATCTCCTGGTTTCTTGATCTTGAGGAGAAGACCATTCAGCCTCATAAGGAGCCAATGGAAGTGATTAAATTGGGTTCAGAAGAAGATAAAAAGGAAGTAAATATTGGAGCACTGCTTGTCCAAGATGTTAAAGAGAGAATGATATAACTGCTTAGAGAATACGTGGATGTGCTTGCTTGGTCGTAACAAGACATGCCAGGGTTAGATACAAACATTGTGGAGCATTTTTTACTGTTGAAGCCAGAGTGTCCACTAATTAAACAGAAGTTGAGAAGAACTCGCCATGATATGGCTCTCAAGATCAAGGAAGAAGTTCAGAAGCATATTGATGCAGGATTCCTTGTTACGTCCAAATATCCTCAATGGTTGGACAACATAGTGCCCGTTCCCAAAAAGGATGGTAAAGTTCGCATATGTGTTGACTATAGAGATTTGAACAAGGCTAATCCAAAGGATGATTCCCCGTTGAAGCATATTGACATGTTGGTTGATAGTACTGATAAGTTCAAAGTCTTCTCTTTTATGGATGGATTCTCCGGTTACAATCAGATTAGGATGGGGCCTGAAGACATGGAGAAGACAACATTCATCACACCATAGGGGACATTTTGCTATAGGATGATGCCTTTTGGTTAGAAAAATGCTGGCGCAACATACCAATGAGCCGTGACCACCCTCTTCCACGACATGATGCACAAAGAGATAGAGGTCTACGTGGATGACATGATTTCCAAGTCAAGAACTGAAGAAGATCATGTGGAGTATTTGTTGAAGTTGTTTCAGTGTTTGAGGAAATATAAACTCCGCTTAAACCCAAACAAGTGTACCTTTGGTGTTCGTTCAGGAAAACTCTTGGGTTTCATTGTCAGTCAACGAGGATTCGAGGTCAACCTTGATAAGGTTAGAGCCATTCAAGAGATGCCTGCACCAACGACCGAGAAACAAGTAATAGGTTTCCTTGGACGCTTGAACTACATTTCCAGGTTTATCTTACACATGACTGCCACCAGTGGGCCAATTTTCAAACTTCTTTGAAAGGATCAAGGATGTGTATGGACATAAGAGTGCCAGAAGGCATTTGATAGTATCAAGGAATACCTGCTTGAGCCTCTAATTTTGATTCCTCTAGTTGAAGGAATGCCCTTGATTATGTATTTGACCATATTGGAAGATTCTATGGGTTGTGTGCTCGGTCAACAAGATGAAACAGGTAGAAATGAGCACACCATATATTATCTAAGTAAGAAATTCACATATTGTGAGTCTCGATACTCTATGCTCGAAAAGACTAGTTGTGCCTTAGCTTGGGCTGCCCGACATCTCTGTCAGTATATGCTTAATCACACTAGTTGGTTGATTTCCAAAATGGATCCAATCAAGTACATCTTTAAAAATCCCGCCTTGACTGGAAGGATTGCTCGATGGCAGATGTTGTTATCAGAATACGATATCGAGTACCACACCCAGAAGGCAATCAAAGAGAGTGTTCTAGCCGATCATTTGGCTCATCAGCCGATCGATGACTATCAGTCTATCAAGTTTGATTTCCCAGATGAAGACGTGATGTATTTAAAGGCAGAGGATTATAAAGAGCCATTACCTGATGAAGGGCCAGAGCCTGGATCTTGTTGGGGTTTGATATTCGATGGAGCTGTTAGCTCTTACGGAAATGGAATTGGGGAAATCATTGTTACTCCTAAAGGTTCCCATATTCCTTTTACCGCAAGGTTGACGTTTGAATGTATAAATAATATGGCTGAATATAAAGCTTGCATCATGGACCTTGAAGAAGCTATCGACTTGAGGATCAAAATTCTGGATGTGTATGGGGACTTAGCTTTGGTGGTCAATCAGATCAAAGGAGAATGAGAAACTCGCCAACCTAGTTTGATTCCTTATCGAGACTACGCAAGGAGGTTGCTTATTTTCTTCAACAAAGCTGAATTGCATCATATTCCCCATGATGAAAACTAAATGAAAGATGCTTTGGCAACCTTGGCCTCCATAATTGTTGTGAACAGGTGGAACAATGTGCCTAAAATTGATGTTATGCGTCTTGACAGACCTGCACATATGTTTGCGGTGGAAGACATCACTGATGGTAAACCATGGTACCACGACATTGAGTGTTTTCTCCGAAGACAAGAATACCCACTTGGGGCATCTAACAAAGATAAGAAGACTTTGAGAAGGTTGGCTGTCAACTTCTTTTTTTAATAATGATGTGTTGTACAAGAGAAACTTTGACATGGTCTTGCTCAGATGTGTGGACAAACGCAAAGGAGACATATTGATGACCGAAATTCATGAAAGATCCTTTGGAACCCATTCCAATGGACATACAATTGCAAAGAAACTATTAAGAGAGGGTTAATATTGGATGATAATGGAATCCGACTACTGTAAGCATGTGAAAAAGTGCCACAAATGTCAGATTTATGCCGACAAGATTCATGTGCCTCCAACTCTTCTCAATGTCATCTCTTCTCCATGGCCCTTCTCTATGTGGGGAATGGATATGATCTGTATGATATAGCCTAAAGCTTTAAATAGACATCGTTTTATTTTGGTGGCCATTGATTACTTTACCAAGTGGGTAAAAGCTGCCTCATATGAAAATGTTACTAAATAAGTAGTAGTCCGGTTTATCAAAAATCAACTTATCTACCATTATGGTGTTCCAAGCAAGATCATCACAGACAATGGATCAAACTTAAATAAAAAATGATGAAGGAGATGTGTGAAGAATTCAAGATTGAACACCATAACTCTTCCCCCTATAGACCAAAGATGAATGGTGTTGTCGAAGCTGCTAACAAGAACATCAAGAAGATCATCCAAAAGATGGTAGTGACTTACAAAGACTGGCATGAGATGCTCCCATTTGCTTTACAGGGGTATCTCACCTCTGTCCGCACGTCAATAGGGGCAACCCCTTTCTCTCTGGTATATGGCATGGAAGCAGTGCTCCTCGTGGAAGTTGAAATTCCTTCAATGAGGGTCCTGATGGAATCTAAGTTATTTGAGGATGAAGGGTGTCAGAGCAGGTATGACCAATTGAATCTGATTGAAGAAAATAGGATAATTGCTTTATGCCATAGTCAGTTGTACCAACAAAGGATGAAGAAGGATTTTGACAAGAAGCTCCGACCTCCGAATTCAGAGAAGGCGACCTTGTGCTTAAGAAGATCCAATCTTTCATTACCGATTATAGGGGTAAGTGGACTCCTAACTATGATGACCCATATGTTGTAAAGAAAGTCTTCTCTGGAGGTGCATTAATTCTTGCAACTATGGATGGTGTTGAGATCACTCGTCTTGTGAATATTGACGCAATCAAGAAATACTTTGCCTAAAGGGAATAAAAGAGCATCTCGCTAAGTTGAAAACCCGAAAGGGCGGCTTATGCAAAAATGAGCGTCTCGGTGGACTAAAAACCCCAAAGGGAGGTCCAGGCAAAAATTAGAGACATAAATAGAAATAATCATCCCGGTAGATTGAAAACCTGAAAAGGTAATCTAGGCAAAAGTTAGGGATTATGGCAAGTAACTGCATCAGGCCAAGATTGCTGAAAGCAACCTCGACCATCAAAAAGTTCTCAATTAAATCATCAGAAGCTCAAGCGCATGCGGAATTCAAAGTTGTTAGGGAGAATAGTGGTCATTGTATTTTAATGTAGCCCTTTCTCTTTATTTACCATTTTCCAACTTTGTAATGATCCATGGAGTCACTCTATTTTTGGACTACCATTCAATTAATAAAATTTGGGCCTTTATCCATTTGTTTGTAGTTTTTATTTTTATTTCTATCTTGCAAAATGTCTTTTTACTTTTTATAGCAATTCTTGAAACAAAAGTTAAAATAGTTACTCTTGCTTTTGAAAAATGTGTGTGTGTTTTACTCTGATTTGTGAACACAAAAAAGGGACATCAACAGTTATTCCGGAAATGGTTAAATCTTAAAATGCAGAACTACGTTATTCTTGTGATATGCCTTACACATATTCCCAGTGATAAGTTTTTACTCCAGGTAGTTATGACATGTTTCGTGAGTGACCTAGGAGTTCCCCTGTGGGTTTCTTATGAACTTAGTACTCCCAGTGAAGTATTAAGCCTGAATTCCCAACTAAGATTTGATTCAAGGATCCCGGCCTCCCCAGGTGAATGTGGTTCTTTTCGCCAGCAGGATACTAAATTTACTTTATCCCCTGTGAGTCCTAAGTCTGGCATCCCCATCAATAACTTTGATTCAAGTTTCTCCAGTTATGGGTGATCCCTTCCCTAGTGGATCTTTCTTTCCCTTAAAGCGGAGTTCAAATTGTTACCCTTCAGTGGATCTTTGATGATAGAAGATTATTTTGGGTTACCCCCAAGTGAAGTATCTTCCTCTCCCCGGAGAGACTTGAGCCTTTTAGCAGGACTTTGTTCCATCTGTGGCTTTTAATTCAACCCCAGTGATGTTTCTATCTTGTCAAGATCAGCCGAGTATCAGGTTGTACTGTGATGTTTATTTCTTCCCCAGTTTATCTTTTTCGTCTGTTTTGTCAGCATAAACATAACATGACATACATCTATTTATTCATACACCCATAATACATGTGCTGTTATGAATCTTGTTGTGAATTACGACAAAATTCAATATCAATTTATGAGGCAAAGAACAATAGCAACCAAAATAAATGGTTTTTAACAATAATAATCCATACACAGATAATATAACATAATAAAGAAAGAAAAAATAGAAGGTTTGTTTACCCAGTTCGATCAAACGATCTACTCTGGGGGAGAAAGCAACTCTCTAATTCACTATACTCAGAAAGATGTTACAAGAGATTACAGATGAGTTACAAGAAAATAGCCTTCGTCTTCAGGTTCCCAAGAACAACCCTATTTTCTACCCAAGTGTTTCCCAACCTCTCCAACTCTCAATATATGAATCACTCAAACCCAAGGTGTAACAGTGTTTCACAATAACCTTAAACAACTCCATAGGTTTCCCTAAACCTTTGCTTTTATAAGGTTTTCCTTGTGAATAGCTGAAACCCTATGTTATGCCTTTAAACCCTTGCTCTCCCTTGCTGGTGTAAACTCTAAAATTGTCACACACCAAACATATAAGAGATACATATTTATAATAGCAAATACCCAACAAACAAAGCCCAAAATCACATGGATCCATGGACCGAATCGAAAAATCCCAAAAAATCAAAAACACTATTCACCATACGGACATCACTATTCACCAACCGATTTTTTTCCTCGACTTTTCGTCCGACTTTCTAAAAATTCCAATTTTCGCGGTAAATGCAATCTCTAAAATATGTTTTCTTTCTCTTCATCAACAAAGGTTTTAAGGCATATTTACAACATATGCATTTCACATTTTCACTCACTTTGGTTGTGCTTATCCCCTGGTGATGCTTTTCCTCTTTCCAATAGAGTTGTCAACCTTAAGCAGAAAGTGTATATCCTTTCTAATTCCCCACTGAATTTGTTCCTTGTGGAAGACATTGCTTTAACTTTCCTTTCCATCACTGGATAGGTTAAATCCCCAGTTGAGTTCATTCTACATTGGGTAGAGTCTTATTTGACTATTTTCTCTCCAATTTATTCTGGATGAAGCCTGGTCTCTGACAATTGTGGTTTTGAATCTCTCTAGGCTGTAAAATCTAGATTGAGAGTGCATTTATTTTTCATCTTTGAATACTTTGTCTCCCTAGGAAGAATCTGTTTATGGTTCCCTATTGAAGACAAACCTTTATTCCCTAGAAGTGTTGTTGTAACACTCTCTTGGAATTTATACCTGACGACAAGTGGCGGTCTCTTTATTTGAGAAGCTTGTTTATCCCCGGATTTCCTTTTGGATGGCAAATGACAATCTCTTTTCAGGGAAGTTTGATGGAGCCTTGTTTTTCCAGTAAATGGCATCTCTTTGGAAAAGTCCCGCAGAGAAGTTTGCTGTGAAATTTATCTAACCTGCCCGTATCTCTTCTGAAGATCCCGGTAGAGTTATTGATTCATAATTCACAGCAAATGGTGGTCCCTTTAGCGAATAAAGTTTGTATTGGGTACTTTTTCAAGTTTGAGACTTGATTAAAGAAGAAACTGAGATCCGTTCGTGGCTTGTGACCCGAAGTATGTGGAGGTTTCCATTTTTACCCTTTTCAAGTGGAAGACTTGATTAAAGAAGAAACTGAGACCCGTTCGTGGCCTGTGACCCGGAGCATGGGGAGGTTTACAATTTTACCCTTTTCAAGTGGAAGACTTGATCAAAGAAGAAAATGAGACCCGTTCGTGGCTTGTGACCCGAGTCGTAGGGAGGTTTATTATCCTTTCAAACATATTATTTGATTATTTGAAGTTGAACAGTATTTCGATAGTGGAAGCTTATTATTCAATTGTCAGAGTTGTGCTCTCATCCCTGGTATAGTGTCAATCCTTTCCCCAGTGGAGTTGCAACATTTCCCTAGTAATTCATCTCCTGTGGTATTATTCCCCACAAAAACTTTCGTCTTAGATTCATACCATATCATAAGCATCTTTGTGGCATCTTAGGGCCAAAAATTGCGCATGTTTGTATTTAAGCCTCTCCTATCGCGTCGAGACAAAGATTTCAATCTCCATATCTTCGGATAGAAGAAACTTAAATAGGAGCATCTGTCATACCCTAATTTTTAACCCTAAAATCCCACTTCAATTTGCATAATTTGCATAGCATCAACCACCTTTTGTGTGTATCTTTTATTTTTTTCTAACCCCATTTGAAAATACAAAAATATGTATGGGTTTGCTTTATTTATGAGTTAGGGTTTTGATTCAAAGAGTTCAAGTGGTTGATCAGTCAAATTTTAGTGTCATCCCCAACATCTCAAGATCCTCTACTCATTCATGGTGATCAAGAGATTCCCTTCATCAATATTCAAGTTTGGGTGTGCATCAATTCAAGTTCATCAAGTTCCAATTCATCAAGTGCTCCAAATTAGGGTTTTTGGTCAAAGTTAGCTCAGGGTTGACTTTTTGATCAAAACATGATCTCATGGATTGGAATATTATTCAAGAGCTTCAAGTACATCTTTTTGGTCCATTTATGTGTTAAAATTGTTCAAGAAGTTTGATTTGTTGACAATTGAAAGGTTTTGATTCAACTGATGAAAAGTCAACTGATGCTCAAAGTCAAAGTTTGACTTTTGGAATTTTTGGTCAATTATAGACTTCTCAAGTTAGGGATCATGAAAATGTGGAAAATGATTGAGTTTGATCATGTTAAGTCAAAGAAATTAAGAAAAGATCAAGAATTGTCAAAATTAGGGTTTTTGAAATTTCCCTAAGTACAAAAATCCATGATCAAATGGCCAACTTTCCAATGTTGTCACTTCTTACTCAAGCATCCAATGAAAAAACTTGAGGGCTACTTTAAAAGAAGGCATTTGATACTATAAGTTAATGACAATTGGAAGCCAAAAACTTTCTTGAAGTGGAAGACATTGGTGGTTAAAGTTGGAGTTTCAAGTTATTGCAAGATTTAAAATACTTAGAAATTTTTCTAAGTGTCTGACCTTTTCAAGTGCATAACTTTGTGGCCAATTTATGAGCAATCTAAGAGTCCAATTTAAACACTTGAGGGCTTCATTTAAATATCATACTTCCTACTTCATCATGGTGGAAAATTTGAGATCAAAAGATTTCTTGAGATGGAAGATATTGAAGGTCAAAGTTGATGATTCAAATTGATGATCAAGGGGTGAGTTCAAGCCAGAATTTTCTAAGTATTGATCATCTTGTGGCACAAAACTTTGAGATCATTCTTATCACCTTTCCAAGCCTTTACTCAGCTTATCATGAACATGAAAGTTGTTCCTTTATACACCAGCTTTACAAAGGTCCCATATTTGTGCAAGGTTGACCCCTACACAAAGGACAAAAGTCTGTCCAAACTGACCAGCCTGAACTGAACTGTTGGATGTTGTGAAAAGGCATCTTTGGTCAAAACTTGCTAGATAAGTATCATGCTTCTACAACTGATAAATATGTTTTCTGATGGTTCAAAGAAACATGCACAAGCCAAGAAGAGAGCTGAATATATACAATACATGACAAAACCTAAGCCATAATACAAGTCACTTTTTGCCATTTTTATGATTTGGTTCACACGAAGCCAACTCCAAACCAAGAATCAGAAACAAAGCAAGCACCAAACCTATTTTCAAGAGTCTTTATAAGAAATTTGAATCAGATAGAACCAGAGAAGTAAGCATATATAGAGAGAGAGGGAGAGATAGAGAGAGAGAGAGAGAGAGAGAGAGAGAGAGAGAGAGAGAGAGAGAGAGTGAGAGAGAGCTTTGTATCCAAAACTTCAAAAACTCCATTAGAGCCATTTTTTTCGAATATGCCAATCCTTTGAGTTTTCTTTCACTTTGCTTGCATAAAGACATTCCAAATATCATATTGAACCTTCTGTATGCACAAGAAATTGACTGAAATCACTCAAACCACCATTTCCAAACTTCATATTTCATCTCTGTAACTTGATTTGGAAGGAGCAGTTTAGAAGGTTCCAAGGAGATTTGAAGACATCCTCACAATCATGGGACTACAAGGAAGCTAAAGGAGCAGTTATCTTATCTTTGCAAGGCCATTTCAAGGGAGCGCGACTTCACCTTACTAGTTAAATTTTCATGTTTCCATTCTCACACTTACGAATACATTTTGAGCTCATTCTTGTTACTGCTATATTCATGTTAATGTGTTGATTGAAAGCCCTCTGCTTGTGGTCATTGATTGTGTTCATACGTGATTTAATTTCATTTTCATAAATTAGGGTTTATCTGAAATCACGTTAAATTCTTGATTTAGACTGAAAATAATTGATAACTGAGATGATATTTGGATTCCTCTTTGAATTCTAAGTAAAATCATATATTCATTTGTCATGTTTGGTTCGTATTTGGAAAAATCATATTTTAAAATTTCTTGAGTTGTTAACATGTTCAGAGGTAAAAGATGATGTCTTCTTCGCGCGTTTTCTTTTTTTAAATGTTCTTTTAATATATAATTTTTTGAGGCGAAATATGTGACAAGGCCACGGGGTTTGGCCTGGTGGTCATTGGTTTTGGTTAGTTACCCCAGGGGCGAGGTTTCAACAACCAGCGCCCCAGCTTCTTTTTAGGCCTTGGTTGTTTCTTCTATTTTTCCTTTCCTTTACATGTTTCTTCATATTTTCCTTTCCTTTTTTTTATTATTTCTTTTTAATTTCATTCTTTTTCCTTCAACTTATTTATTGTATTCCCATATTTAAAAACCAAAAATATTTTTATTCCATCTTTTAAATATTTGTTTATTTTATATTTTGTATCTCATTAAAAACCTAAAAAAATATACGTTTCATTTTGTTGTTGTTTTTGGTTATGTTGATTTCTTGATTTTTCTTTAGCATGCTAATGACTTCTTGATGGGTTAATGTTTAACCTTCCTTCCATGTTTTTTTTGTGATGAATACAATGGTTATGATACACTTTTGATTATGACTTTTGCCTTAATTTATAAGTTGATTCTTGAGGTGTGATACATGTATGCTTTTCATGAGGTGGTTGTTTACACTTTTAGTTATGCCTTAGGTTTGATACTTGATGATGATATATCCATGTGTTGTTTGTACTTTGAATCTTGCTTCCTTTAAAATGACTTAACTTGTTTGTTTTGAATGATGATCTTTGACATGTATTGATAACCTTTGTACCATTGGCTTGATGATTCCATAATGTACATGATTAGGGTTTTCATTTGAGATACTTTGTCTTGTGAGTTTGTATTGGTCATATGTATTAATGCTTGCTTTACACATGTATTGTTACTTTTGCACTATCGACTTGATGATGCCATGATATACATGATTAGGGTTTTCATTTGAGATTACTTGAGATATTTGGCCTTGTGAGTTCATGTTGGTTACATGTCTTGATGCTTGCTTTACACGTGTATTATTACTTGTTTATGAGCTTAGCCTTTGACATTTGGAGACTTTGTTTTGTGCGCCTTGGATGTTATATTCATGATGTATAACTTGTTTGACGTTCATTTGTGGCTTTTGAATCTTTGTGATTGCTTATGTATGAATCCAAGGGAAGGGCTTATGGTTGACTTTGTTGTCATGTGCATATACATTTGTGTTTCTTTTGCATTTTTTACCCCTTATATGATTATTTGTTGTCTCTAGGTTGTTTACCTTTAGGTTGTTACCCTTAGATGATTCACTGTTAGGTTTCCCTTTTTTTCACTTGAATCTTTTCATAAGAAACCTTGACGTTAGGTCATTGACTTTTCAAACCTTTTTCTTAAATAAATACTTCAAGACATCTTAAGCATATCAAAACTTTTTTTTATAAGACTATAAGATACAAACCACATTCAAAACATTTGTCACTTGGCTTTTTCATTTTAAAACCTTTTCTCAAAGAGATTAGACATGAGTAATCCCTAGTTGAGATATAAATTTCTTGCCCCATAACATTCTTTTCCACTTGAGGGAGGTGTGAGGTATACTTGTTAATTATATATCCAAGTTGGAGCCCTTCTCTCATTGTAAAGCAAAGATCCATCTTCCACATGTTTGTGGTGGATCAATTGAGTATTCTCCTTAAGATGAAAAAATGCCTATTTGTTAAAATCAACCAAAACAAACCCTTTTATTATTTGAACCCCGAACTACGAGGTTTTGACTGTAACACCCCCAATCTATACCCCCAATTAAAGCAGTAAAGGAAAATTCAAAATTTCGTCAGAGTATAATTAAATTATCATGGCATAGGTGGGGGAAGTCACATCATATCTGAAACAATACATACAACACATGCTCATAAAGATATGCAACAGTGGGGTAGCAATCAACAGAGGAACTCAGTTCCTTACACCCATATTTCAGATTTTAGAATAAAAGCGGAAAATCTAAAACTGAATAACATATATATATATATATCACATGAAAAGTTTGTCATACATTAAGTTATACATGCACAAGCCAAAATATATATATATATATATATATATATATATATACATAAGACAGATAATCACAAACGGCCTCCCTAACTACCCGGTGTCACATATCAGAGCCGACCGACAAAAGAATGAAGGTGCAAAGCTTCACAAAAATACCTCCAGCAACTCTAATCTGCAATGCCTCATAGAGCATTATAAAACAGCAGAAGGGTGAGAAAAACAACCATAATATAATTGCATACAATTATATATATTACACCAAAAACACACATATACACGTTTCTCACCACAACTCATGCCATAATTCAAACACAAGGCATTACAAGGAATAATTCATATTTCCATCACCAACACATATTCATATACCAATGTTATCCACAAATCCACACATAAACAACCATTAATGATTTATGCAAATGCAAGAGACCGACGCAACGACACTATGCATATACACATGCGGTACCGACTTCCGTTGTTTCTCATCACTAGTTCACTCAGGAACTCTGCTGGAATCATCGCTCGTTACATCACTGTAACTCCCCGTCGGGCATACGATGTCCCCCATCGCTCAAATCCCACATGGGCACACGACGTTTATGGATCGCTCACACCCCACACGGGCACACGACCCGATCGCTCACACCCCACATGGGCACACGATCGTCTATAATCATCGCTCACACCCCACACGGGCACACGACGTTATAGCGAATTCCCTCTAGAATCCAAACCGTCACTCAGGACATTTCAACAATGAATATCATGATGCTTGGCATACAAGGACTCATGACATTCAATATGCGCACATAAATACATTCATCTACATCGACAAAATCACACTTTGCACTTATGCCCAAAAAAATGCATTTAATTTCCATACGACCACAAATAATCATAACACCATCTAAACACATACATTTACATCATACAACAGCACCTTGCATGATTCACATCAATTACGCACAATTACAACGACAAAAGTCGACAACCGACACTATTCCCGATTCTCGACATAATTAAATCAGCTAACAATTTCCAAACCATCATAATAAGAAAGTACAGCTCAATAGCTTTCCAACGATACCAAGAATGTAAAAATCGGATAAACGGAACACAAGTTACGAAAGAAAACGAAAAACGATATTTTGAAAAGTCCCATTTTACCATTCTCCTGGCCATACGCGTATTGCCCTGAGCCATACGCGTATTGCCCAAAATCCTCGCCATGCCATACGCGTATTGCCCAAGGCCATACGCGTATGGGCAAAACCATTTTCTTCCCAAAATTCCCATTTTAAACCCCATACGCGTAGTGCATCCTAACATACGCGTAGTGCCCTGAAGTGATACGCATACCATACGCAAATGGGCAGATGGCCGAGCAAAATAACATCTCATACGCGTATTGGCCCATGACTCGCCCACGATACGCGTATTGCCAAGGTCTATACGCGTATGAACATGCCCCATACGCCTATGACCTGGAAAAACCAGAAAAATTTCTGCAGAACTTTGTTCTGTGTTTTCTTACCCAAATTCATCCAATCTTTCACCTACACTCAGAAAAATACCAATACAATTCATAGCAACATGTATCTATCATGTACCAACAAGAATGAACACTAAAAACATAATTTCCAACACATTTAATCAATTTCTAATCAATTTTACCAAAAATGGGTTTTACTAAATATTTTCATTTCAATCCAACAAACATCACAAATACACATACATAATCATACACAATCATACAATAATTGAGTTTCGCACCCTTACCCGATTAAATTGATTCTAGAAGTTGGTTTTCTTGATTTCCCAAGCTTTTCTCACTTTTTCTCTTCTTCTTCTCTTTTCTCTCCTTTTTCCTTCTTCTCTTTTTCTTTCTCTCTTATTTTCTCTCTTTCTATTCTATTCTTACTAACTTAATAAAAATATTATAAAATGACAAAAATACCCCCACACTCAAATATCCCGCAAACGATCCCAAAACCCGATAAAATATCACAACATTGAAAAATAACATATTTTCAAATAAAAGTAAAAAATAAAATAGAATAATAATAAAATAATCAAACGACTCGATTAAATAAAACGCACACAAAAACTGGGTCGTTACAACTCTCCCCCACTTAGAAATTTTCGTCCTCGAAAATATTACCTGAGATGAACAACTCTGGATACGACTCCCACATTCGACTCTCCAACTCCCAAGTCAAATTGCCCTCAGCAGTGCCTCCCCAAGCCACTTTCACAAGTGCAATATCCTTGCCTCTCAACCGCTTCACCTCGCGACCCAAAATCTCAACCGGTAATGCCTCAACTGTAAGGTTCTCCCTTACCTCAACTTCATCCATCGGAATCACATGTGACGGATCCGGAACATACCTCCGAAGTTGTGAAACATGAAACACATCGTGCAAATTCGACAGATTCGGCGACAACGCCACCCTATACGCCACAACACCCACTATCGCAGATATCTGGTAAGGACCAATAAACCGAGAAGTAAGTTTCTTCGATTTCAATGCACGACCCACACCTGCCACCGGCGTAACCCTCAAAAATACATGATCGCCCTCTTGAAACTCAAGATCCTTCCGTCTCCGATCATGATAGCTCTTTTGTCTACTCTGAGAAGCTTTCATTTTCTCACGAATAAACTTCACTTTCTCCGTCGTCTGTTGTACCAACTCTGGTCCAACCACCGTTCTCTCACCAGATTCGTGCCAACACAACGGTGTCCAACACCTTCGCCCATACAATGCTTCAAACGGTGACATTCCAATACTAGAATGGAAACTGTTATTATACGTAAACTCAATCAAAGCAAGATAACTATCCCACGCACCACCTTGTTCAAGAACACAAGCCTTCAACAAATCCTCCAAAGACTGAATCGTCCTCTCCGTCTGACCATCCGTCTGCGGATGATAAGCCGAACTCAATCTAAATTTAGAACCCAATGCCTTCTGTAAACTTTCCCAAAATCTCGAGGTAAACCTAGGATCTCGATCAGAAACAATACTCAATGGAACCCCATGCAACTTCACAATCACACTGATGTAAATCTCAGCCAACCGCTCCAAAGTAAAACTGATGTCAATCGGAATAAAATGAGCCGATTTAGTCAGCCTATCAACAACCACCCAAATAAAATTATGCCCTCGCTGAGTATTCGGTAACCCTGTCACAAAATCCATCAAAATGCTATCCCATTTCCACTCGGGGATATCCAACGGTTGCAACAAACCACTAGGCCTTAGATGTTCCACCTTCGATTTCTGACAAGTCAAACATGCATAAACAAATCGAGCCACATCTCTTTTCAATCCAGACCACCAGAAAATCTTCTTCAAATCCTGATACATCTTATTCGCTCCCGGATGTATACTTAAATTACTCCGGTGCCCTTCCTCCAAAATCATCTTTTTCAACTCCGCATCATCTGGAATACAAATTCTGCCTCGGAACCTCAAAACACCATTAATATCCACTTGAAAATCACTATTCGCATCTTTTTCTCCCACCAACATCAAATCCACAAGTTTCACATCCAACTTCTGTTTCTCACAAACAGTCATCAGAAAATCATTAGTAATCGTTAGCATACCAAGCCTAACGCTATCCGACGTCACTTCACACACCAAACTCAAATCTCTAAACGATTCCAAAAGTTCCCACTCTTTAACCATTAAAGCCGACATATGCAATGATTTCTGGCTTAATGCATCGGCTACCACATTAGCTTTACCAGGATGGTAATTCAAGCCAAAGTCGTAGTCCTTCAAGAATTTCAACCATCTACGTTGCCTCATATTAAGCTCTTTCTGATCAAACAAATATTTCAAACTTTTATGATCACTAAAGACTTCAAACCTTGCACCGTAGAGATAATGCCTCCAAATATTTAACACAAAAACCACAGCCGCTAATTCAAGATCATGAGTAGGATAATTTTTCTCATGAACTCTTAATTACCTTGAAGCATAAGCCACCACCTTACCTTCCTGCATCAGAACACCACCCAGACCAATTAAAGATGCATCACAATAAACCACAAATGGTTCATTAGGATTCGGTAAAATCAAAATCGGAGCTGTCGTCGATCTTCTCTTCAGCTCATTAAAACTTTCCTTGCACCGAATATCCTAAATGAACGCTTGCCCTTTACAAGTCAACTGGGTCAAAGGAAGTGCTAGTTTAGAAAAACCTTCAATGAACCTTCGATAATAACCAGCCAAACCCAAAAAGCTTCGAATTTCAGTAACAGATCTCAGAGCCTCCCATTGTAGAACTGCTTCTACTTTAGATGGATCCACAACAATACCATTACCTGAAATTACGTGTCCAAGAAAACTCACTTCCGACAACCAGAATTCGCACTTGGATAATTTGGAAAAAAGCTTCCTTTCTTTCAAAACCTGCAAAACAATACGCAAATGCTCTACATGCTCCTCCCGAGACTTAGAATAAATCAAAATGTCATCAATAAACACAACGATAAATCGATCCAGATGCTCGTGAAAAATACGATACATGTATTCCATAAACACACCTGGCGCATTAGAAACCCCGAACGACATCACAGAATATTCATAATGACCGTATCGTGTCCTAAAAGCCGTCTTCTGAATATCTTCCTCCTTCACCCTTATCTGATGATACCCAGATCTCAAGTCAATCTTACTAAACACACAAGCACCAACTAACTGATCCATCAGATAATCAATCCTTGGAAGAGGATACTTATTCTTAATCTTCACCTTATTCAACTGGCGATAATCAATACATAATCGCATACTTCCATCCTTCTTTTTCACCAATAAAACTGGAGCACCCCAAGGAGAAACACTTGGTCTCACAAACCTCTTCTCCAATAACTCATTCAACTGTTTCTTTAACTCAACCAACTCAGATGCCGAAATACGATAAGGTGCCACAGAAACATGTCTAGTACCAGGAACTAGATCTATAGAAAACTCCACCCCTCTCTCTGGCGGCAAGTCTGAAATATCCTCAGGAAACACTTCCAGAAATTCACACACAACAGGAAACACATCAAGTGAAACTTGACTATCCACAGTCAACGATGCAAACAATCCAAACAACTGAGCTTCCTCTGCCAAAAGTCTCTTCAACTCTTTGGTAGATAAGAAACTCGAGTCTTCGTCTTCCTCAAGAGAAGGAAACCTTACCAGCTTATGATAACAATCAATATGAACTCGATTGAATTGCAACCAATTCATACCAAGAACCACATCTAAACCCTCCAACGGTAAACACACCAAATCCATCTCGAAGTCTTTACCATAAATGGTCAAAGGACATCTTAGACAAACCAAAGACGTAGTTACTGACCCCATTGCTGGAGTATCAATAACCATTTCACCACCCATCAAAGACAACACAAGACTCAAACGCTTCGCGCACTCAGACGAAATAAACGAATGGGTCGCTCTAGTATCAATAATAGCAATCAAAGGAGTACTATTAATAAAACAAGTACCTCTGATCAGACGATTTGCACTTGAAGTCTGAGTTCCTGATAATGCAAACACTTTCCCACTAGCTGGAGCCTGCTTCAGTTTCGTACACTTCGTACTAATATGCCCAGGTTCACCACAGTTGTAACATTTCACCACATTCTTCCTGGCACAATCAGCAGCAACGTGTCCTACACCTCCATAATTAGTACACTTCCTCAAATCTTTCCTACACTGAAACTAACGATGCCCCAACTCACCACATTTATAACACCTCAAAGGACCAGACATCCCTCCTCCACTTGACCTTTTCTCAAAATTCCCTCTCTGTTTACCTTTATCAGCTGGTGTCACATACGGACCACCACAAAACTATTGCTTCCCTTTCCTCTCGCTCACACTCTTGTAATGAGTAGAACGAGCCTTACTGTCCTCTTCATAAATCCTACAACAGTCTACCAAATCAGAAAACCTCCGAATCCTTTGATAACCAATTGCCTACTTTATTTCAGGACGTAAGCCATTCTCAAACTTTACACACTTAGAGAATTCCGCAGTTGCTTCAGCATAACGAGGATAAAACTGCACAAGTTCCACAAACTTAGCAGTATAATTGACAACAGACATATTACCTTGTTTTAACTCCAAGAACTCTATCTCTTTCTTTCCTCTTACAAACATATTACCTTTGTTTCTCATCACTAGTTCACTCAGGAACTCTGCTGGAATCATCGCTCGTTACATCACTGTAACTCCCTGTCGGGCATACGATGTCCCCCATCGCTCACACCCCACATGGGCACACGACGTTTATGGATCGCTCACACCCCACACGGGCACACGACCCGATCGCTCACACCCCACATGTGCACACGATCGTCTATAATCATCGCTCACATCCCACACGGGCACACGACATTATAGCGAATTCCCTCTGGAATCCAAACCGTCACTCAGGACGTTTCAACAATGCATATCATGATGCTTGGCATACAAGGACTCATGACATTCAATATGCGCACATAAATACATTCATCTACATCGACAAAATCACACTTTGCACTTATGCCCAAAACAATGCATTTAATTTCCATACGGCCACAAATCATCAGAACACCATCTAAACACATACATTTACATCATACAACAGCACCTTGCATGATTCACATCAATTACGCACAATTACAATGACAAAAGTCGACAACCGACACTATTCCTGATTCCCAACATAATTAAATCGGCTAACAATTTCCAAACCATCATAATAAGAAAGTACAACTCAATAGCTTTCCAACGATACTAAGAATGTAAAAATCGGATAAACGGAACACAAGTTACGAAAGAAAACGAAAAATGATATTTTGAAAAGTCCCATTTTACCATTCTCCTGGCCATACGCGTATTGCCCTGAGCCATACGCGTATTGCCAAAAATCCTCGCCATGCCATATGCGTATTGCCCAAGGCCATACGCGTATGGGCAGAACCATTTTCTTCCCAAAATTCCCATTTTAAACCCCATACGCGTAGTGCATCCCAACATACGCGTAGTGCCCTGAAGTGATACACGTACCATATGCAAATGGGCAGATGGCCGAGCAAAATAACATCTCATACGCGTATTGGCCCATGGCTCGCCCACGATACGTGTATTGCCAAGGTCCATACGCGTATGAACATGCCCCATACGCGTATGACCTGGAAAAACTAGAAAAATTTCTGCAGAACTTTGTTCTGCATTTTCTTACCCAAATTCATCCAATCTTTCACCTACACTCAGAAAAATACCAATACAATGCATAGCAACATGTATCTATCATGTACCAACAAGAACGAACACTAAAAACATAATTTCCAACACATTTAATCAATTTGTAATCAATTTTACCAAAAATGGGTTTTACTAAATATTTTCATTTCAATCCAACAAACATCACAAATACACATACATAATCATACACAATCATACAATAATTAAGTTCCGCACCCTTACCCGATTAAATCGATTCTAGAAGTTGGTTTTCTTGATTTCCCAAGCTTTTCTCACTTTTTCTCTTCTTCTTCTCTTTTCTCTCCTTTTTCCTTCTTCTCTTTTTCTTTCTCTCTTATTTTCTCTCTTTCTATTCTATTCTTACTAACTTAATAAAAATATTATGAAATGACAAAAATACCCCCACACTCAAATATCTCGCAAACGATCCCAAAACCCGATAAAATATCACAACATTGAAAAATAACATATTTTCAAATAAAATTCGAAAATAAAATAAAATAATAATAAAATAATCAAACGACTCGATTAAATAAAACGCACACAAAAACTAGGTCGTTACATTGACCCTTTGAAAGCTCCAATGGTTTGACTAAATTTTGGTAAAACATAATGTTGGAAAAAATGTTCCAACATGAAGATTTATGCCCCATACCAAAGATGTCGAATAAAATGTCACAGCACGAAGATTCGACATCATGACTGTCACAACAGGTTTTGTTTTAAATCTGTTCCAATATTTAAGGCGCGATTGGCAGTGGATCAAAGATCAAAGATATGAAGCCCAACAAAGCAAAAGGCTATAAAAGAAGACCAAGACCTAATCCAGAGAGAGAGAGAGAGAGAGAGAGAGAGAGAGAGAGAGAAAGAATGATAAAGACCTAGGAATCCTAATTTGTAAAGTAGGGTTTAGGTTTTGAGAGTCGTAGGTTTCTCTTATAAGTCTCCCTCTGTATCAATTTGATACATTGTGGTAGATATATGTACTTGTACATATTCAGAAACCCATAGGTAATGAATCGTGTATTGTTCTTGGATGAAGCTTTGAAGCAAATCCAAGTTAACTTGTTAGTCAAGGATGCTTGACTAAACTTTGTATTGAAAGGGGTGTCTTTCAATAGGATGATACAATTATGGAGTAGTAATTGTTAGATAATCACAGGTTGTGATTTAGGGAGTGAAATAGGTTTCTCTTATCTAGGATGGTGTTCTTAGATAAAGTCTTCAGTGGGTAGTGATAGGTAAATGTGGGTGTTTACTGTAAACCTGAGGTTGTCTACATAAAACTATACTACTGATAGTGGATTCTTCTTCCTGGATTAGTATCCCCTAGATGTAGGTGAGTTGCACCGAACTGGGTCATCATATTTTGTGTTGTTTATCATTCTGCAATTTACAGTTCAGTTTTGATTAACATGTTGGAACATATGTCAAAACATCTATCTTTCTGCAGTTACTGATATTCTGGGTATCAGTCTACTATTTTGTTCTTGTTTAATATTTATGCAGAACAATGTCTTGACACGTGTTAGGACATCTGCTGTCTGCTATGCCAGAATTTCAATTGGTATCAGACCAAGCATCCTGTCTATTTCTGGATGAGATCTTTGGGAGATACTTTCTGGCATTTTAAACAAGGAGGAGTTTTAGAGATCAGTTCATCAACTCAGACATACTCAAGGGTATTAATGGATGGGATGGATGTTCTGGATCGAAGGTAACAACCCGGTGGTTGTTCATGTTTCTGAGGAGGTTCTACAACAACTACAGGAGAAGTGGCTAGTTCTCTTGTTGGGGTGTCTTATAGGATGTTCTGACATCTTATTGGGGAAAGTTGAATTTGTTCCATGGTGGTTTCGCTGCTTATGTTTCTGATGGAAGAGCTATGGAATTTATGGGATTCTGGAGTTGTTACTGAAGACAGATGGTGGAAGATCTTAATCGTCGGCCTCTATATTTGAAGATATCTGCATCTTTTTATTCCAAAGTCAGGAGCAATGGAATGGAGAGAGTGGTTGGTAGATATCTGTTATGGTGACTTGGTACTTGGAAGCTTGGTTCCTTTGTGCATCTTGAAGTCAGTTGAAGAGAAGGGGAGTTGAGATTAGGGTTATCAAGTTCTTGCTCTAGGAATTTGATAAGTTATTGATCGGCTAAGTTGTCAAAGATACTTGAGAATTCTCTCAAGTCCATTCATAAAGGCATATCAGTCGTGCATCTGAGTCTTCTAGTTATTCTTCTGACTAGAGGGTGTTTCTGTGAAACATAAACCTGAAGAAAGTGGAGGTGATTTATTTTCATCGTCCAAAAGTGCAAGGAATGATCCATCTCTCTTAATCCTAAGGATGAATCTAATCCGAATGGACATTTCAGAACTGTTGAGGTAAATAGGGTTCATTCAGAGAGAATCTTAGTTATTTGAGTCAAGGGTGGCAGCCTTGGTATCTCAACACTTTATTTGGCAAAGAAAATACTTGCAAAGATTGAATACTTGATAAGTGTTCATGGAGTGATCTGTTGGAGTATGGCTTCAACAGTGAAGCAGAGTTACTAAACAAGGATTTAAGATCAATTGCTATTTGTGATATCCACAAGTATTTAATTGATTATCCTTGTATGTGAAGTTCAAGATTGCTGATGTTCAACATGATGTTGAAACATCTTTTCATCTGGGTTTGTGCAGAATCATGAGAGGGGTACTACATAAGCTTTTTGATCTATTTCTCTTGGGTGTTGACCTAAGAATCTGCTTCAGTGTGGTGTGGCAGAAGCATCTGATCTCTGGAGAGTTTCTTGGGAAGAAACTGGTCTAGACAATGGTGATGTTGAAGATGAAGAAGAAGACATCATAATCTTAATGAATAGTTCTTGGATCAGTTTTATTTATGATCTAGGAGTATTGGAGTGCAGCAGGTGTGTTCCAGTTGTTACTAGAAGCATATGATGCTTATCTGGAAAGTATCCTGGCAAGAGACTTGTCCAGAATATGGTGTTGGTGATGGCACAACTTGGGTCAGTTTATTTCTGATCTAGGTACATAGGAGCATGTGATCTTGCTCATCTTGGATGTCAATGATAAGTGACAGTTATCTCTGACTTTCAACAGACTGCTCTACTTAAGGAAAATGGCATTCTTTGGTATGGCTATGGTGTAGTCTATGACTAATTCTCTTCTGAAGAATCAGACTTGGCACGTTGAGTTCTTTGGATATGTGAAGCAGATATTCATCAAGGTGTGAGCTTGAAATTGAATACCTGTGATATGATTAAGCAGGATGGAGGTTATCTACTCAAACTTGGTTGTTGAATCAAGTCTATGAGAACATGGAACTCTTGTTCTGTTATAGGGAGAAGGTTCTTCTAAGTGGCAGAAGGAAGGGCTAAATTCCTCAGCTGGATGTCTGATCAGAAGTCGTGACATCAAGCAGAAACTTCAGAGTCTTAGTTGATGTTGTGGCACATCATCGTAAGATAAGTTGATCTTCTCAGAAAGAAATGGAATTAAAACTTTAAAAAGGTCTATCTCATACAGTTTATGGGAGCTGTGGAAGGAGAAGATGTTACATGTCTAAGGCTTGGTGGATCCAAGATGGCTTACTAAGGAGTAAGTAGATCATGTAACTTGAATATTAGGTTTCATTGGTGGATCAGAAGATTGTTTGAAACTCTGAAGAAAAGTTAAGATGAACCAAACAGTGGCATTTGGTTGATCTTTATTGTACATTCAAGCAGGGTGCTTGAAACTAATTACTCCTGGGCAGAAGGGTAGTTGGTTGTAGACGTAAGGAGGTTCTGGTTTAGTTCTATCTTAGATCTTGTGGTAGAAGTTCTAAGCTGGTTATTGAAGATTACCTTCTTTTGGTGGATGAGAGTTTATTTATCTCTGTGGTTATCTGGAGTTCTTGTTGATCAAGCTGGTGGCGCAGTGTTGTTTGAAGATCTTTAGTTGGATTACTATACAGATAGTAAGTCCAGTGGTGGAACATATCTAGAACCATGTTGGTTGGTGTCTATGATATGTGAAGGATGTCCTAACTGATGTTAGAATATCTTCTGGGTTAGTTATCCTTGGAGTAGGATTCTAAGTCTAAGTGTGGAACTTGACACTCACATCTTGTCTAAGAGGTATTTATCTTGTCGTACGCGAAAATGATGGGTAAATGACTGTCTTGGAAGTCTGATGTGAATGTGACATGCTAGAAGTGGATCAGTTTGGTGCTTGTGGAGCAAATAGGCTGAGGATTTCTGGAGCATGTGCTTGATGTCCTTCAATTGCGAAGAACGTCTGGGCGAGCTAGCAAACTAAGGGGCTCTGTATGTCTCTTTGAGGAATGTGAAGTATTCCATATTCAATTGGGTTGTATCTCAGGGAACAAGGAGATCTATACATGAGAATTCTGGAGGAATTCATGTGGTGTATGGATGGTTTCTGGACGAGAGGGATCAATGGTGTTTTGGTCTCAATCCAAGAGTTTGTTGGTTGTGGTACAAGGATGCCTTCCTAGTACTCTCACTATATGATCATGGAGTTGTCATGGGATATCATGTGGTGATTTTGGGTGGTTCTTGCTGAAAAAGCATCTGTTGAGAAAGATAGGGGGAACTTATGCTGTTAAATGTACTAGTGTGGTACATGGATTACTTGAGGGTCAAGCATTGGGTGAATGCGTTTAGCAAGTGTGCTGAACAGAGGGTGCGCTCTTGAAGACATGAAGATACATCTTATGTTTTCCATTCATTTAAGGTGTTCTTCTGGCAAAGGAGCACTGGTTATCTACGACAGGGGGAGTTAGAGTTGGTTGTGGATATATGGCTGCAGTGGTACAGATTTTTTATCAAGATTGTTTGTGCTTTCAAGAAGTTTGTGATAGATTGCCTCAAGTGAGGTTGATATGTCAGACGAGATGTCGTGACATTGCCCTACTGGTTAAGTTTTAGGTGAACTTACCAGGTTGTTCTGATTCTATCATTGGTGTCAATGGATTGAATTAGAAGTGGTACAAGTATCTTGGGAATCTCTGCTGATGGGAAGGTCAATGGAAGAATTATGTAGTAATCAAGTTTGCTAATTCTGGATTAAGGAAGTGATTCAGAATAAATAGAAGATGGGTGTAATCGTAGTTCTGTCTGTGGGGACCATAAATCTGACAAAATCAGGTTAGGTATCAAGACACTATTCAGAAGCAGTTTCAAGGACAAGTCAGAAAAGGTGGAATCTTTCGAAACTAACTTGACCAACAATTATTGCACTCATTAACTAGTTTTTTGTTTCTTTCAAATGGATTGGCTCTACCCACATAGCATCTTCGATATTTAAGGAGGATCGTGCTAGAACATCTTTCTTAAGTTGAGAGCAAATGGGTTTTGTCCGTGATGGGGTAAGCACAATCTAGGTATGGGTCTGCATAGGGCATTTTGCCAACTTTTGGCTAAAAAGGGGGAGAATGGCTTCTTGTCTACTACTGAGAGGTGTATGTGCATCTGTGCTACTGATATGGAAAAATGTCTCAAAATGTCGAAGGATGTTCTAACGTTAGTTCTAACATCTTTGGAATTGTGTTTTGTGATTAGAGTTAAGAAGCAAGTGTGTATTTGGTGTCACAAGGGAATGAAGAGGTTATCTTCTCCCTTCTTCCACTGCATGCACCATCAAGCTGAAGAATGTTTTAGCCAAAATTTGTCATAAGGGGGAGATTGAAAGCTCCAATGGTTTGACTAAATTTTGGTAAAACATAATGTTGGAAAATATGTTCCAACATGAAGATTTATGCCCCAGACCAAAGATGTCGAATAAAATATCACAGCATAAAGATTCGACATCATGACTGTCACAACAGGTTTTGTTTTAAATCTGCTCCAAGATTTAAGGCGTGATTGGTAGTGGATCAAGGATCAAAGATATGAAGCCCAACAAAGCATAAGGCTATAAAAGAAGACCAAGACCTAATGCAGAGAGAGAGAGAGAGAGAGAGAGAGAGAGAGAGAGAGAGAGCAACATAGACTTAGGAATCATATTTTGTAAAGTAGGGTTTAGGTTTTGAGAGTCGTAGGTTTCTCTTGTAAGTCTCCCTCTGTATCTATTTGATACATTGTAGTAGACATAGGTACTTGTACAGATTCAGAAACCCGTAGGTAATGAATCATGTATTGTTCTTGGATAAAGCTTTGAAGCAAATCCAAGTTAACTTGTTAGTCAAGGATGCTTGACTGAACTTTGTATTGAAATGGATGTCTTTCAATAGGATGATACAATTATGGTGTAGTAATTGTTAGATAATTACAGGTTGTGATTTAGGGAGTGAGATAGGTTTCTCTTATCTAGGATGGTGTTCTTAGATAATAGGTAAACGTGGGTGTTTACTGTAAACCTGAGGTTGTTTACATAAAACTATACTACTGATAGTGGATTCTTCTTCCTGGATTGGTATCCCCCATATGTAGGTGAGTTGCACCGAACTAGGTCATCATATTCTATGTTTTTTATCATTCTGCAATTTACAGTTCAGTTTTGATTAACATGTTGGAACAGATGTCAAAACATCCATCTTTCTGCAGTTACTGATATTCTGGGTATCATTCTGCTATTCTGTTCATGTTTAATATTTATGCAGAACAATGTCTTGACATGTGTTAGGACATCTGCTGTCTGCTATGCCATATTTTCACCCTTTATTGATACGTAGGCACAAGACTTCATGTCTTTCCAAGCACAAAAACAATAAAAAAACACTTCTCTTCTCATCTCCCCAATCTTTTTCAGCAAACACTTTTAACCTAACACAAATAGTTCAAGAGGTTCATATAGGATACTATAGATACTTAGGATGCTAGTACCTTCCCTTAGTATAACCAACCCCTGTAACTTAGATCTATTACTTGCTTAGTTTTTAGTTTTGTTTTATGCTTTGTATGTTTATTTTGGGTTATTTGTTCTTTTCCTCTTCCCTTGGAAAAATAAAAGATCAGTGGTGACATCTTATGTTTTGTGAGTCTAGCTTGTCAATAGCTATGGTCTCTGATTCTTCACCGCAAAAATGTGTAAGGACTTCCGACTCAAAGCATCTGCTACAACGTTGGCTTTAATGAGATAGTAGTTCAAACCAAAGTCGTAATCCTTCAAAAATTCTGACCATTTCCTATGTCTCATATTTAGCTCCTTCTGATCAAATAAATACTTCAAACTCTTATGGTCTATGAATACTTAAAATTGAGAACCATACAAGTAATGTCTCCACAACTTCAACACAAATACTACAACTTCCAACTATAAATCATGAGTAGGATAGTTCTTCTCATGAACCTTCAACTATCGTAAAGCATAATCCACAACCTCACCATTCTGCATAAGCACACCACCCAATCCCATCATGGATGCATCACCGTATACAACAAAATGTTCCTTAGGATCTGGTAATATCAACATAGGTTCCATTGTTAACTTTTTCTTTAATTCTAGGAAATTCTCTTCAGACATCATGACCCACACAAAGGCTTGACCCTTTCGAGTTAACTGAGTCAAAGAAAGGGCTAACTTGGAAAAACCTTCAATAAACCTCCTATAATAACCAACCAACCCTAAGAAACTTATGATCTCTATAACTGAATTTGGTGCCTCCTACTATATAAGTGCTTCTACCTTAGCAAGGTCCGCGACTATACTGCCACTGGAAATTTTAAGAACAAGATTTGGTTCTACATCTGGCCTTTGAGTTTTGATGATAACTGCACATGTTATCTAAGAGAAATTTTTTGTATGATATGGTTTCTATCTAGTGTGTGGCTATTTTCAATATGATTCTGACTTTGATAAGAAGGCGTACGACATCAATAGACTCCATTATCAACACTCTGGAAGAAAACATATGTGTGTACAAAATAAAGTCAAGATTCATGAATGTTTCTAATACAACGGTTCTAATGAACGTTAGTTCTGAACATTCTATTTGAGACTTTATAAGAAAGGCCTATAAGGGTTTCTAATATGATGCGCTTCTAATGTTACAATTTATGAAGATTCTGAAGACGTGGATCAGGTGACAATGCTCTGAAGATTCTGAAGACACAATTTATGAAGATCAAGTTCTAAAGAGTTTCTGAAGACAAGGTTCTGATTGAGCAAAGTGCTGAAGACTCTGAAGACAAGAACGTGTTTAATGAAATCTGAAGACCCTGAAGACAAGGTTCTGAAGGAATAGGTTCTGAAGACTCTGAAGATAATGCTTCTAAGACTGTGGTTCTGAAGATTACACAAAGAATGACTCTTCTACAACACGCTTCATCAAGTTAATATTTGAAGCCTCTGAAGATGCTAGAATACTGAAGATAAGAATGGTTTTAAACTGAATATAATAGTACTAAAACTCTGTAACCTCTACCTCGAAAAGGTGGCGCAGGAGCAGCTTTTTGTACAGTGATGTTGACCATTCTTTCATGTGAACGTTGGGATATTGATGTTTGAATATGTTTCCAAGAATACCCCTCAACAGATCTATTCTCTCCTATTCTATAAATTGAAGACTTGGAAGCTTGAAGAATTGTCACTTGTTGCTTGTTGCCTGAAGCAACCGTTGATCACAAGAAAAAGAGAGATAGATAAAAAATTTGTTGGTTGCTGTTCATACTAAAGAATTTTTATTTAACACAGTAAACAATCAACATGTAGCAAGCAAAGATGAAGATGCTACTACAAAGTGTGCACAAACGATGATCATGCTAACACCATGTGAAACTACTCAAGTGAGACATCAATAAGTGAAGCATAGTAGCTTAGTTGAACTTGATGGTTGAATTGGAAAAAACATTATATGCTCAAGAAAGGATTACAAGATGGTGTAAGCTGAAGCTTAAATGAAGAATGCTCAATGAAGAAGAAGCTGAAGCATAATGATGAAGAATGTACAATGATACAACATGCTAAAGCCATGTGAAACTTGTCAAGTGAAACATCAATAAGTGAAGCATAGTAACTTAGTTGATCTTGATAGTTAAGCTGGAAGAAGCATTACCTACTCAAGAAGGAGTACATCACAAAGAGGCTTAAAGCTCATGATAAGAAGCCGTAGTGCTCATAAGAAAGCTTTTAAGTAATACATAACTAGTGTGCTTTATAATCTCTTAGAGATTTATTCTTTAGGAGGTTAATTCCTTGAGAGGCAAATGAAAGCCAGGATTCCCAAGAAGGCAATGGAAGGTATCCATTGTGGTTATAATCATTTTGATGATTAGTGGATTAAGTCCTTGTGATAAGGAGAAATCACCTCGAGGGGTGGACTAGAGTAACTTCATTAACAGTGAAACAAGATAAAAATAACTGTGTTCATTTATTCTTATTTACATGTTAACTCAATTAGTTTAAATTCCACAAATGGGGACGAAATGTGAAACCCAATTCAAACCCTCAGAGCTCCGGTTCTGTTATTGATGTTTATCAAACACTTAAATATGTTAGATAAAGATTAGGACGAACTTTGAGAAACGCTCGGGTTAATCTCCTCCACCATTTACAGTTTCAGTCTCATACGATAATGATAAGATTGAGTACTGAAATGACAAACCAGAAAGGTTCATTCTAGATTATGTCACTGATTCTTAGCATTGGTTGATATTGACAACATAACCTTCTCTTATGGTGCTTGCTAGAAGATTGAAAGCAAGTTGAAGAATCAGCTGGAAAAAGGATAATAGACTCATCAGAAAATTAGAAGAATTTGATGAATGCTATTCTTGGAATACGTTATTTGAAGGCTACGTATTTCATCAAGGTGATGCCTAGACAAGGCCTAATAAGAATGATCTAGAGGAGATCAACAAGAATCATCAGAAAGCAAGAAATCTTGTTTGATGAAAGTTATTCTTTCTGAGTATGGGATGTTTTCAACAAAGATCCTTGGTCTACCGTTGACTTTCTTAGTATTGCTCATTAGGAACTCTTTCATGTGAAGAAGAGAAAATGCTTGAGTCATGATTTTGAATCATGAACACTTCAAGATGAAGTATGTTGAAGATGTTAGAAATCTTGTTATCAAGATTATAAATCATGACTGCAGAATTTAAGATTCTGAATGGTGATTTCTTCGTCAGGATTCTTGAAGAAGATGATCAGAAGCTTGCTAATTGAATAAAAGCTTATGGCAACTGATCAAGCCTGCAAAAAGAGCATTGGAGTTGGTTATCAGGATTCTGACTGTCTGCACAAAATGAAGAGATCTACTTCAATTCTGGAAAGCTTCGCGGATTTCTGAAGTGATCATAAAGGAATATTATTAAGCTGTTAGAAGTTTAGGAGAACAACACATGCAAGATAGAATTGTCTGAGTTCTTGACGTATATGTGTTCATGAAGAGAAATGACTTGATATAGACGGTTAAGTCATGTTAGTTTGAGAATGGTATCTCAGTTGAACAAGCTTATGTTGGTCAGAATGTCTTCCATAGTTTCTTTTCAGAAGCTCCTGATACATAAATGTATCCTTCTGTGTTCACTACTTTCTGGACTCATGTGACTGAGTGAAAGTATGAGCTTGAGAAGTTATCTGATGAAAAGAAGATTCTGGTGTTCTAGTTCTTCACTTTCAGATACAGATGATTGAAGATTGAATAAGCTCTTAAGAAAAAACTCTTAATATCATGATTCTATCATGACAAAGATTTCTTAAGAAGCTAATGCATGTTATATTCAGAACGAAATACAGTTCGAATGAATTATGGACAGAATGCTCTGAAGGCTACATCATCTTGGCATGGAAGTACTTCTACTGGTGAATCAAATCAAAGTCAGATTTGATGGTAAGCTTAGAAGTCAGAAACTATAGCTTAGTTAAAGAATACAAAGCTAGAAGCAATCTTCTCTGAATGAAGTTATTGATGAAAATCAGAATGAAGAAATCAGAAGATGCTCAATCAGAAGCCATCATAGTTCATATAAAGGAACGAACAAAAGCTGTCAGTTTCTGATGAACTGATTTTGAATGAAAATACTTAGCCAGTAAGAACAAGATTATCATTCAAACCCTCAAAGGAAATATGTCTTGGTTTGATGATCATGATGATATCTGCATCAGGTGAAGATTAGCATCTATTCAATGATTGAATTCTGATAATGCAAGAAGGTTCCAACAAGTTTCTTTAGCACATAACTGCTGAAAAGTTCATGTTTAAGCTGAGAAACTTTTGGCCTTCTAGAAATGAGCCTTCTTGAAGAAGTTACTTTCTGATCCTTCTTGAAGATAGAAGACGGATGACTCTAAGATGGAAACTAGAGAAAGACTTGATTATTCTCTAATGATCAATGAAACAAACATCAGGAAATATGTCTTCATCCGTCAGAATGGAAGCTCAAGAAGTCATCAAGAGATCGTGCCTCTGCACAATGCTCATAGATTCTTATGAGAATCGGAGAAGAAAGAAGATAGATGATGAAAGAAGAAATGATTCTAGAGGTCCAACTAGAAGCATTAAACTACAGAAGCTAATGCGTGGTGATTCTAAAGAAGCATCTACAGTCATAGCTGAGAATCTACAAAAGGATTGAGAGTATTGTATTTCTAACTCTTTTGTTTAATTTAAACAGTTTAGAAATTATTCATATATTCTAGAACTATAATTTTTGAGAATTCAGAAGGATAGTATTTTGTAAAATTTATGATTCAGCCTCTTTTATAACTGGAATCTTTCCTCAAAATTCCTGCTGAAGTTAAACCTATTCTCATTCTACATGTGAATATAGTTCATTATTCAGAATGAAATATGCATCTCAGAATTTATGCTTCTCGAGAATAGAAAAATAAATTTCTTAAACATGGTGCATAGGAATCGTGCTTTTGAAATGAAAATATTTTGACCATTGGAAACTAGGGTGTGATTCATTTATTAACCATAATGATATAAAGAGTCATTACGTCAACAAATCTTTGTCTTATATGTACCATACCTCGTATCTGATGGGACACCTTGGGTAATAAGAATATCTTGGATAAAGATAATGAAATTATTCACTTTACATCTTGTCTGAATTTCTATGTTCATTCCTTTTTAAGTGTCTCCTCTGTCTCTCCTTGAACCTACTGTCTGCATAGGTCTCCTATTTTCATCTTTTATTAGGCGTGTTACCTTATCATTTTAATTTATCACACCTGCTTTGAAAACAATCTCCATTTTTAGCTATATTATTAATCACCGCGCTTCTCTAATCCTTCTATCATTTATGATGGCCATAAAAGTTCTCGTCTCCTTCATTCTCAGTCACTCCTTCCTTGTGAACTTCATATCCCTTTCTTGTTCTGTTTCACCCACTTCTAATCAACCATGTCTGTCAAAAAATTCTGTGGCAATGAAGAGATTCTTGAAGTTATTGTCGAAAAATGACCCAATTTTATGAGTCTTAAAGGAACAAATTGTGACATTATCCTTAGCCAGCACATACAGGATTGGCCTAACTACTTTGCTTTGTTAAGAGGCCCCGTCTATCCAAACTTTGTGAAAGCCTTCTAGAAATATGCTCTAAAAAGTGAAGATGGTAACTCCATCAACTCATATGTGTATGGCATTCCATTCACAATTACCCCCTCTTCTATTTCTAAGGCCATAGGTTGTATCTTAACTGGTGTCACTGTTGATGAGTTCCGTCTAAACTACACTTTTGTTGATGAGTTCCGTGACATATTCAACACTTCCTTCCTTAGGTTTGAACCAAATAACCCGAACAAACTTTCACCCACTGCAAAAGCTTGGTATAATCTTCTTCTAAACATATTTCGACCTCGAGAAACAAATAAAAATGTTTTGTCTCATGAAGACAGACTATTTATCTATTTTCTGATGAAGAATATCAGAATCAATCTCCCTTTAACAATTTTCAATCACTTGAAAGATTCTGTTAAAACTTCCAGAGGTCAGCACAAGTCATACAGTCCTTATGGAAGAGTTTTGACTGAGCTTTTCTTCAAGGATGAAATCATTGGTTTAGCTAAACGACTTAGACCAGATGAGGCCTGTGTAGAAGTAAGATGCAAAGTTGTTAATGATCCGCTAGGAGACTAGTTTCTTTGTTCTGAATAGAAAGGAGCTTACAAACCTCACTTCTTAGACTTTACAGATTGAACTCAAGAAGAGCTTACAAACCTCCTCTCGAAGACCATCTGACATAGGGAGAGCTTACAAACCTCAGGCCCTGAAAAGTTGTTGAATCTTAGAACCTTTAAGTTCTTAGTTTTGTCATTAGTCTTAAGTATGTTTTGTGTCTGTCGTCTCCCATTGCAATTTCTTAATTAGTATTACTGAAATTTCTTTTTCTATCATTATGATCGTCTTCATAATTTTTTGTTAATTTCTTTTCTATGCCTTTTTGATTTCTGACAAAGGGGGAGAAAGTGATATATGATTTTGATATCTAATCTAAAGAATCTCATCCCAAATATAATGCAAATATGTTTATTTCTAACCATATGTTTGAGAATTGATCAGGAACTTCGCAAAAGTTCACTGTATGTTAGAACAGGATATTAGAAGATTGAAGAAGACTTTATCAAAAGACTTTACCAGAAGAGACAAAATATATCAGAATCTATGACATATCAGAATACATAATTTGTATTTGATAAAATATCAAAGATATGATCATGAAAGTAAGTGATGTGCATCAGAAGTCAATAATCAAGAAGATTATATCAGAAGCAATTGTACAAGAGATTAGAAGATATAATCATCAGAAGATATGTATAAGAAAGAAGAATACCAAACAAGCTTGATCTGATAATATATTAATATCTGGTGTTGACCACTAAGTTATCAGAAACAAGAGATGTCCATGAATTTTGTGCTGATACCCAAAACTTGTCAAAAGTTGTTAACTTTCTGAAAGAATGATTCAATTGGTATCTAAAACTCAATGGTATCCAAACCTCAAATGGTATCTAGACTCCAACATTAAAAGAATGTGAATTCTTCGGAGATGAAATCAAGTCATGGTCATAAAATAAAATATTCGGTTTCTGAACCATCAAATGACATGAGGATATGTGCACCTGTTGGCGATCTGTGCTAAGATATTGAAGATTTGGTTTTGATACATGATGCGTGGCATCTAAGAAAGTATCTACCAGTTTCTAATATATAATGCAAGACCTCAGGTCTGATAAGACAAATCAGGTTCTGATACGTCCACATTATTCTGATAGCAAGCTTGGTTTTAAGATGAAGACCAACCAGTTCTAGTCATATTGTGATGAGACGTCACTGAGAAGTAATCCTTCTCTATTGGCATGATTCTACTTTAAAATCATTTTTGTGAGTCTTGGGATCAGGGGGAGACTCTGAACAAGCATAAATGAATTTTGAGAGTAACAGAATCAGGGGGAACCCGTCAAGCTTATCTCCGACTCTGTGAATTTATGGTGATTACCCTATACGAATTGCTCTATCAAAATATATTCTTTGTCATCATAAAAAAGGGGGAGATTGTAAGAACAAGATTTGGTTTTACATCTGGCCTTTGAGTTTTGATGATAACTGCACATGTTATCTAAGAGAACAATTCTGTATGATATGGTTTCTGTCTAGTGTGTGGCTATTGTCAATATGATTCTGACTCTGATAAGAAGGCGTGGGACGTCATAAGACTCTGTTATCAACACTCTGGAAGAAAACATATGTGTGTACAAGATAAAGTCAATATTCATGAATGTTTCTAATACAACGGTTCTAATGAACATTAGTTATGAACATTCTAATTGAGACTTTATGAGAAAGGCCTATAAGAGTTTCTAATGTGATGCGCTTCTAATGTTACAAGTTATGAAGATTCTGAAGACGTGGTTCAGGTGAACAAAGCTCTGAAGAATCTGAAGACACAATTTATGAAGATCAAGTTCTAAAGAGTTTCTGAAGACAAGGTTCTGATTGAGCAAAGTGCTGAAGACTCTGAAGACAAGAACGTGTTTAATGAAATCTAAAGACCCTGAAGACAAGGTTCTGAAGGAATAGGTTCTGAAGACTCTGAAGATAATGCTTCTAAGAAACCAAGTGCCAAAGATTCTCAAGATAGTTTTGCTGAACGAAGATCTGGAATTCTGAAGACCGTGGTTCTGAATATTACACTAAGAATGACTCTTCTACAACACGCTTCATCAAGTTATTATCTGAAGCCTCTGAAGATGCTAGAAGACTGAAGATAAGAATGGTTTTAAGCTGAATATAATAGTACTAAAACTCTGTAACCTTTACCTCGAAAAGGTGGCGCAGGAGCAACTTTTTGTACAGTGATGTTGAACATTCCTTCATGTGAATGTTGGGATATTGCTGTTGGAATATGTTTCCAAGAATAGCCCTCAACGGATCTATTCTCCCCTACTCTATAAATTGAAGACTCAGAAGCTTGAAGAATTGTCACTTGTTGCTTGTTGCCTGAAGCAGTCGTTGATCACAAGAAAAAGAGAGATAGATAAAAAGTTTGTTGGTTGCTGTTCATACTAAAGGATTATAATTCAACAGAGCAAATAATCAACGTGTAGCAAGCAAAGATGAAGATGCTACTACAAAGTGTGCACAAACGATGATCATGCTAACACCATATGAAACTACTCAAGTGAGACATCAATAAGTGAAGCATAGTAGCTTAGTTGAACTTGATGGTTGAATTGGAAAAAGCATTATATGCTCAAGAAAGGATTACAAGATGGTGCAAGCTGAAGCTTAAATGAAGAATGCTCAATGAAGAAAAAGCTGAAGTATAATGATGAAGAATGTACAATGATGCAACATGCTAAAGCCATGTGAAACTTGTCAAGTGAAACATCAATAAGTGAATCATAGTAACTTAGTTGATCTTTATAGTTAAGCTGGAAGAAGTATTACCTACTCAAGAAGGAGTACATCACAAAAAAGCTTAAAGCTCATGATAAGAAGCTATAGTGCTCATAAGAAAGCTTTTAAGCAATACAGAACTAGTGTGCTTTATAATATCTTAGAGATTTATTCTTTAGATAGTTTTCTGTATTAGAAAGCAAGGAGTTATTGCTCATATCTTGCTTAGAAACACTTAGGTGTTCATGTACTTCATTTGTGTAATCAACTTGTAAGAAGCATATATAGTGCACAAGAAAATCCTTGAAAAAGGTGATGTTCCTTGAGCGGTCGAGTGAAGACCAGGATGCTTGAGAGGGCCAGGCCGTTGTTGAATGACTTGGAGGTTGATTCCTTGAGAGGCAAATGAAAGACAGGATTCTCAAGAAGGAAATGGAAGGTATCCATTGTGGTTGTAATCATTTTGATGATTAGTGGATTAAGTCCCTGTGATAAGGCGAAATCACCTCGAGGGGTGGACCGGAGTAATTTCGTTAACAGTGAACTAAGATAAAAATAATTGTGTTCATTTATTCTTATTTACATGTTAACACAATTAGTTTAAATTCTGCAAATGGGGACGAAATGTGAAACCCAATTCAACCACCCTTTCTTGTGTTTCTCAACCTTCAAAAATATCATGGCCCAGAAAACTAACTTCCCGTAAATAAAATTCACATTTTGTTAACTTGGCATACAACTTCTTTTCTTTAAATACCTAAAGTACAATACGAAGATGTCCAACATGATCTTCATATAATTTAGAATGTAGAAGAATGTCATCAATAAACACCACCACGAACTGATCCAAATAAGGATGGAAGATCCTATTCATGTACTCCATAAACACTCCAGGAGCATTAAACACACAAAACAACGTCACCGAGTATTCATAATGATCATATCATGTCCTAAATGCAATCTTTGGAATATCTTAATCCTTCACTCGAATCTGATGATAGCCTGACCTCAATTCGATCTTACTGAAAACACAAACACCCATTAACTGATCATAAGGTCGTCAATTCTTGAAAAAGGATACTTTTTCTTGATGGTGACCTTATTCAGCTGACGGTAATCAACACATAATCTCATACTGCCGTCCTACTTCTTCACTAACAACACATGAGCTCCCCAAGATGATACACTTGGTCTGACAAATTTCTTATCAAGTAGATCTTCAAGTTGACGTTTCAGCTCACTCAACTCTGTTGGAGACATTCTATAAGGGGCCATCGACACGGTTCTAGTACCGGGTACTAAATCTATGGCGAACTCAACTTCTCTCTTTGGCGGTAAATCAGTAATATCATCAGGGAACACATATGGGAATTCACACACTATAGGCAGATCATCCAACGTCTCTTTACCCTCAATATGTAAGGAAGAAAACATCGCAAGCACACGAGCTTCATCCTTCAAGAATTGTTCAACCTATCTCACAGAAAGAAACTACAAACTCTTCTCTTCTACATACTCCAGAAACAACACTGTCTTGTTATAGCAGTTGATATACATTTGGTTGAAATCTAGCCAGTCCATACCCAAAATGACATTAAGTTGACTCAAAGGTAAGCAAACTAAGTCAACGCCAAAGTCCCTACCATATGTTGTCAACAATCACTTCAAACAAACTAAAGAAGTAGTCACTGACTCATTCGTTAGAGTATCGATAACCATGTTGCCATTCATAGCAGACACCACATGACCCAATCTCTTCACACAATTAGTAGATATAAAGGAATATGTTGCACCAATATCAATGATAGTAATTAAAGGAATGTTATTCATGAAATAAGTACCTCGAACCAGATTATTAGATTTGGAGGCCTCTGCACCATTGAACACAAACACTTTCCCACGTTACTTCACATCTTGAGTCTTCTTAGGCTTCTGACATTGTGTGCTAATATGATCAGCCTCTCCACATTTGAAACAAGTTACCACAAAATTCTTGCATTCATTAGCCCTATGTCCTACCTTTCCAAACTTGAAGCATATCAATGTAGAACACTCTACAACACGATGGCCAAGAACCCCATGTTTGAAACACTTGAGAGGAGCAGGAACACCTCCCCCACTTTGAAACTTCCCACCATTATTCTTCTGCTAGAAATTCTACTCACCTTTACCATCAGGAACAACATAAGGCTTCCCGCGATTTTGATTACCATTTCTCTTTCACTGGCACTCTTGTAATGATAGAATCTAATATGATTGTCTTCATCATAGATATGACACTTATTAACTAGCACGGAGAACTAACGAATTGACTGATACCCAATAAATTGCTCAATCTATGGGTGCAGTCCATTTTCAAATTTGATACACTTAGACATTTCAGCCTCCGCCCCATTATAGTAAGGGCAGAGCCTAGACAATTCCTCAAACTTGGCATCATAATCTGCAATAGTCATATTTCTTTGTTTAAGTTCAAGGAATTCCACCTCTTTCTTGCTACACACATCATCTTGGAAATATTTCTCCAAGAAGGCTCCCTTGAAAACAACCCAAGTAATCATTGTACCATTAGTTTCAAACCTCTGTCTAGCATTATCCCACCAATAATCTGCTTCTTCAAACAACATATAAGAACCATAAAGAATCTTCTAAGCATCTGCACATGCCACCACTCGGAAGATTTTCTCAATCCCTTGCAACCAAACCTGTGTGCCTTCTGGATCATGCCTTCCTTTGAAGGTTGGTGGCTTGTTCATCAGAAACTTATCCAGTCCACGGGATTCAGCACCTTCAACCTGTGGATTCTACTAAGCTTGTAACACTTGAGCCAAGGTTGTTAAGGCATCAAAATAATGCAATCATTTCTTCCAGTCATTTCTTTGTTACAATAACAAGCAACTATTAGAAGAAATATTGTGTCGACAGCGTTCACACCCATGTCGTACATCGGGAAACAAATAAAATCACAAAAATCTGTCCGGACGGATCGACATGCTCTGATACCACTATGTAACACCCTAATCCCCGACTCGACATTTAAATGAAATAATTTGAATAAAATCAAATATTAGAGTGTTACCAAAACATAAAACTTCAAAAACCAAATAGTCATGCAAAATAAGCAACTAAAATTAAGCAAAGTACGAAATAAAGTCTCAACAACAACTCCAACAAAAACAAAACAAAGCATCACATAATGATGGAAGACATCCATCCCCAGTGCTATATCAGAGTGACTCCTCTAAGACCCAATGATAAAAGCAAAAGGGGGCATATACACCATGTCCTACTCAGCAGCTACTCCTGTACCTGATAGTCTGTACTCCCGAGGAGCACATACGCCACAACAACAAATAGGGAGTGAGAATACACCCAACAATTATTAACGGTGAATAACAATAAGACAGGATAATAATCACAAATATAACAATATTCTCAATCACACTCAAAACACAATCAAACAGATCATAATGCAGATGCAATGCAATGCCACCATCTACATCTCAAATGCACGTGGTACGAAAATAATTGGGATCAGAGGTATGTTATTGGTATTCCCATGCTTTTGGTTCCTCTCTTAACCATGTCTCTCTCTGGACATGAGAGTTCCACAGTTCCTCTTTGAACCAGACCATCACTTGATCGAAGTTCTACCTATCTCCAAAATACATAAATGTATGATCACAACAACATAACATACAACAAAATCATTATCTCAAAATCATAACAAGACACAAGTCTTAATCATTCACAAAAGGTTCAACTCTTGAACCTATAATTCGCCATACTCGGCCATTAATGTAATCTCTCTCTGGTTTACTAACTAAAAATGTCATTTAAGGCCATCATTGTAATCCCTCTATGGATTACTATACTCAAAATGTATTTTAAAAACAAATTAATTATTTTTCACAAAAGGTAAAGTTATATTATTACCAATTGTCCTCAACTCAACACAATGCTCAAAATACCCAAAAAGTGAAGGAACAAGAAGCACAAGAAATAGGGTTTGAATTGGGGTTCACCAAATGTAATCTTTTGAAAACATAGACCCCAAGCTAACAAGTGAATAAAAACAAATGAACACAATTATTTTTATCATGGTTTACTGTTAACTAAGTTACTCAAGTCCACCCGCCAATGTGATTTCGCCTTCAATAAGGACTTAACCCACTATAACTAAACTGATTACATAAACCACAATAAGTCTAATTGACCTTGTTACAAACCACAATGGACAACTGCCACTGTCTTCTTGAGACTTCTTACTAAACCCTAGTCTCTCAAGGAACTATTAACAACTGTTGATTACAAGTGTGTATACAAAGATGCTTCTACACAAGCAAATTACACAAAGTTTAAGCATAATAACACAAAAGTGTTAATAACAAGATATGAACAAAAGCTCCTTGCTAATTTACAAAACTATACAAAGTATATCTCAAAAGAGATTTATGCAGCGTTTCAGCGTGAGTTTTGTAGATTAGATTCCTCATCTTCCAATTCTTCCAAGTCTTCCTTTTATAGCTGAAAATAGATCCGTTGAAGGGTAGAATGGGAAACAGAAATCCAGCTGTTTAGTCCCCAATGGTCATTGTGGGAGTGTTAGACAACATCGTATCAAAAGGACTGTCCTTGAGCCACCTTTGCAGAGTAGTGGTCACAATGTACTTTGTACTTTTATACTTATCATCTCACGCAAACCATTTTTAATATTTATCTTCTATTCTTTAGAGGCTTCTGATGTATATTGATAAAACGTGTTGTAGAAGGATCATAACTTTAGTCTTCAAAACCTAAGTCTCCAGAGTCTTCAGCACTTGGTCTTTAGAAGTGATATCTTCAGAATCTTTAGAACTTGTTTAGCAGAACCTTGTCTTTAGAGTCTTCAGAACTTGGTCCTCAGAGGCAAAGCTTTAGAAGGCCTCCAAAGCTTACTTACAAAATCATGATCAGAAGCTCTAATACTAATGTTCTTTAGAACCGTTGCATTAGAAGCATTCCAAAATCTTGACTTGAATTTTGTAAACACCATATGTCTTCTTCCAGAGTGTTGAGTTCAGAGCCTGATGACGTCACACACATTTCCTTCAGAGTCAGAACCTGTTTAGCAAAAGCTACACACTAGACAGAAACCATTAAAGTATAAAATTGTTCTCTAAGATAACATGTAAAGTTATCATCAGATCTTGTTCTCTAAGATAACATATAAAGCTACACACTACACACTAGACCAGATGCAGAACCAAATATTGTTCTTACAAAAAGTCCCAAGGACCCATAGTTTCTCAAAAGTTTATTATTTTCTCAAAAACTTGAAAACTCAATATTTCCTCAAAAACTCTCAAAACTCTTTATTATTATTGTGTCAAACCCTTAACAGGGTATCGATAGACATTTTCCTTAATTTACTCAAAAATGACCCAAAGGTCACTAAAAAGACTTTAATGTCATAAGTTGCTCCAAAATATCCCCGAAGGCCCCCAAACTCCAAAAATTCCAGGAAATATCCTAAAAATCGAAAAACACCAAAAATACCTCAAAAGTCAGAAATTCGTTGAAAAGTCGAAAAACGCAAAAATTGCCCGAAATCGAAATCAGGCCAAAATCAGCCACCTGCCGCGACATTTTTTATTTTTTTACGATCGACCGGCCACTCTAGCGCTGTCCGGCTCCGGCGGCCCCACCGCCGCGACTCTATCGCCCGGCCGACCCCCGATCGATTTTTCAAATTTTTTTCCCAAAAACCCAATTTTTTTATTTTTTTCCAAAAACCTGATTTAAAAAAAAATGCTTTTCTAGTTTGAAATCTCTGTCACAAAGTGATTTTTCTTAAAACAACTTAAAAATTAACTTCTTTTGATTTTGGAAAAATGCAAAAAAAGGTTGAATATAAAAAAAGAAGGGAAAACAGTTCATATCCAAAAATCACAAATTTGGATAATCAAACGAACCAAACAGAGTTGTTCAAATCCCAAGAGGCAACTTCCAACACAACAACAACCAATAGACAAAAACGACTAAATAATCATGTGATCAAGTTATTTCATGATGTTATCACCTCCAACAATGAGGTATAGAGACCTGAGGGGATTTATCTCAAATTCCCCACCAAGGTCTACGAGCAACACATAACAAAACCATCCAGCACAACAGAACTCAATATGCAAGAAAAAATAGTAACTCATAATTCACAGACAGAAATATTAGGGAAAACTCCCTCACGATCCCTAAGGGGCCTAATAGAAGGGTAAGGAACCCTCACTATCCTGCAAGCCTGAAACCACCTAAGTGTAGGCAATTCCCCCTTTACCTCGAATTTTCCATAAGGCTGATTTTCTTTAAAACCCCTTGAATTCTTGCTCCCAAACCTTCACAATCCCAAAAACCTCTCTGCCTCTTTCACGTTCTGATAAAATTGAATTATAAACTAATTTTGTCACAACTTTTAGTATTTATATGAACTTATTTTTGAATATTATGGTTTTTACCCAAATAAATTCAATTCTTTCTACTTCTACCTTCTACTTTCTATTATTCACAAAATTTTCCTTTTTCTTTTATTTAATCAATTAAATAATTATTTAAATTAAATAAATATTTAAATTAAATAAATATTCAATTAAATATTTTTTAATCACAATTCTCCACTTCTTATTATTTTATTTTATCATAAAAAATTAAGTAATAATTAAAATAATACTATTTATATACTCTCACAGCTCTTAATCCCGATAATTATCAAATTACCAAATTACCCATACACTTCAAAAATACCACAAATCTCATATAACCACTAAATCACGCAAACAATTAAATAAGTTGCTTAAATAATAAGTCGGGGCTTTACATCTAAGTCCCATAAGTACATTTTGGTTGGTATAGATTATTTTACAAAGTGGGTCGAGGTGGTACCTCTGGTAAATGTCGACCAAGAGGTGGTGATTAATTGCATTCAAAGTAATATAATCTCTAGGTTTGAGATCCCTAAAAGCATAACCACATATCAAAGGTCGGTCTTCACCGGACAAAAGATGGTTGAGTTTACCTCAGAAACAAGGATCAAATTATTAACCTATACTCCCTATTATACTGAAGCAAATGGTCAGGTCAAAGCTGCAAACAAGGTTATAATTAGCCTGATTAAGAAGCATGTAGGCTAAAAGCCAAAGAACTGGCATAAGACACTAGTTCAAGCACTTTGGGCTTGTCGAAAGTCACATAAGAAGGAAACTAATGCCATGCACTTTAGGTTAGCCTTTAGGCATGATTTAGTGTTGCCTAAAAAAATACATTTGCAGTAAGTTAGAATCCAAAGGCAAGGAGAAATAACTGTAGATCATTATTGGAGCATAATGATGGATGAACTAGTCGACCTAGATGAGGAAAGGCTAACCACTTTAGATGTTTTGATTAGATAAAATAGCGCATTTTTAAAGCCTATAACAAGAAGTTTAAGTCGAAAGTTTTTTCGATCAAAGATTATGTTTGAAGGGTAATATTACATATAGATCGAAAAGACAAAACTTTAGGGAAATGGTCTCCGAATTGGGAATGGCCATTTAAAATCAATCAGGTATTTTCAAATAATGCCTATGAAATTGAGGAGTTAAATCCTAATAGTAGACTATTATGAGTAAATGGTAAATACTTAAAAAGGTATAAGCCTATGTTTCAAGAAGTAAAGATATCGACATAAAAATGCGTAAAAGGTAGCCAAAATAGTATAATAATAATGCTAGAATATGGAAAACCTTACAAAATTTGAAAGTACATTACAAGTTTTAAAACATAAATAAATAACATCAAACTAAGGACTACAACTTTTCTCTCAACTCTTCAAAGTGAAGCTTGATGTGGCCGAGTTTTCTCTCGATCTGTTGATCAAAAGCTATTAACGTTTCCACCTCAGCTTCCAACATCTTAGCAGTTTTGACTCGTTCTTAGCTGGTGGCAGACTCGACAACCTTTTGATCGACGGTGTCCAGGCCAAAAGCCTTTAATTCTTTATTATCTTTCTTCGCTGCCTCGGGTTTCAGTTGTAGCCAATTTATTTGTTGAGTCCAGGTAAGGATGCCGACCTCCAGAGTTACCAATTTATTTTTTGCTCTGGCCTTCTCCTCTAACTCATCAACTAAAGCTTGAGAATCTGAAACCAAGCCATGATGTTCATGAAGAATGCCCGCCCTTAGGTCGACACGGCTGCCTCTTTCTTGTTTCTTCCTGATCACTTGGACATCTTGCTCAAGCAGAGGTTCAAAATCCAAGTCAATGTCAGCAATGGGGTTTGGGACTTCAGGTTTGCTCAGTTTTCCTACCAGCCCTTGAATCTCAAATAGGGCAATGGGATTGTCCCTGACAATCTGGAGAAAATTTATCCTGACAAGTTTGAACTTCAGTTGCCCAAACATTTCATCAAAGTTGTTAAGTTGACCACCAGGTGAGTTGGGAGAAGGATCAGAAAATAACTTTTAGTTCTCAATGATTCTCTTGAAGTCCTCGATTTAATTTTCTTATTCATCAACAACTTTTGAGGAATTCAGGGTATATGCAGAAACTTCGCTAAAGCTTTCTGGGGATCGATCCCTCGAGTTGGAAAGGAGTGCATGTTCTCTTGAGAACCTTCATGAGGAGGAGACCCTAAGTGTAGGCATAAGTCCAGGCCAAACAACGTCGAGATTCTTCTCGATATAAGCACCCATATGCATTACTTGGGGAGGACCGATTCTCATAAGAGCCCCCGACAACATAATCAGGGCATGTTGGTTTGTGGGAGTGGATATAATTGCACTTTAATGTTGTATTTCAGCTGGAGATTCAGTGGTTGGGTTGGTAGTATTCACTATGACGAATTCCAAAATTCGACCGCCAACTAGTAATTCTTGGTCAATGACACCACCATTACCAACGTCTTTGAAGGTTATCAGAAGGATTAGTTGTTGAAGGAGTAGTATATTTGATGTTTGAGTCTTCAACACGACTGTTGGGATCAGTTGGTTGAGGATGGTAACTTTCAGACGGGTAGTCGACCCGCTGCCGAAAAACAAGTTAAATCAGTATCGCCCAATGTTAAAAATAGAAAAGAGAAAAGGGTAAAGTTAGCAATTTAGGTTCAGGTCGAAGAGGTGAGGTTGTTGTTTCAGCTTCTTGTTGAGGTTTTTTAGAGGTGTTACAACTCCTCTTATTTTTTTTAGAAATGGAAGTTCACTCTCTTCAGTACCCTTACCCTCAAGGATTATTTCAGCTTCAACCCTTGTTCTTTTCTGCCTGACAGAGGCGTCACATGGATTTATGTTCACCTCAAGGGGCACAATGTTGGTCTCAGCAATATGGACACAAATGTTTGATGTTGATGGTAGAGGATCAGGAGGATTTTCTTGGTCATCATTGATGTCGAACTCACTATCTTTCTAGGGAGGCTAACAAAGTTGGACAAAATGAGTAAAGCATAAATTCGATAAAAAAATAGATGATAAATGAAGGTATAAACCAAGACTTTGTCATCACAAGAATTGTCGGAGCCATCATCTAAATATGTTGGTCTGGATGGCCTTCTAAAGGTAAAGACATCAATTGTTCTCTGCCCCTAAGCAAGCAAGTTTGGGTTAGAGGTGTCAATGAAAAATGAAAAGGGATAATTAAAGGGGTTAGTGTTTACCCTTGGAGCCCTTGAAGTACTGGTGCCTTGAGAACCACCAGTCAAAGCTTTTGGATTAGTGGGAATACTTGCAAGGGGGCAAACATAATATCTTATCCTAAATGGATCCAAAGTGAAAATACAAATCATTTTGAGAGCATTCGACAAAATGCACCTCTTTCTCTCAAAAAGGAAAAAACATCAACTAGACGTTGTGCTATGAGGGGTTGGTCGGGCACAATAGCCCAATATTGTGTCCACCACTCTTCAAATTCCTAAGTACAATGGTAGGGGAGGGTGTAGCCGCAAGCGTGAAGGAAAACTTCCTTATTTTGGTAAAATGAGCGGCTTGCTTTAAGCCACTTCTCACTAGCAGTCTCAAGGGAGTTTAAAACCCATTTTTGTCTAGGCATTTTAAACTTTTATGCATCCAACTTCCTTTTGTTTTGCTTAGAATAAAATTTCTGTTTTACAGACAAACCAGTTGAATCGATTCTTAAATATGCGTAAACTTAGCGAGCAAAAAATTTTGAGATTGGGCTTCCAATTGTCGGTTTTATTGATCTATGGTTTGTGTAGTTCAACCTGGTATGCTTGTTTTATTTTTTCGGTCCCGTTTGTATTCGCATTTTGATCAGTCTGAGCCTTTTCAACCGAGCATTTTTTATTACAAAATTTGATCTTTATGTGTCTATTTTCCAGAAGTTTATTTCACGTAGATCATTTTAATGCATTCATTTTATTTTTCCGCCCGATTTTTATTCATTTTAATCCCTTTTATTTATTTTAAATTTTATCAAATTGTTTAGTAAAAATAAATAGGATTAACCTTATTTTTATTTTTATTTTATTGTGTTTATTTAGAAATGTTTGAATTTAATTGGTTTTTATTGATTTTATTTCATTTTAATCTCTTAAGGCATCTAAAGGGTATTTTAGGCATTATTCTAATTGATAAACCCTAATGTGTATTTCTAGGTGTTAATCTCTAACCATTAGATCAAATTAATAAATGGTAACCAATCACTATCCATGTCTCTCTTTCTTAACCAATCAAAATCAAGGAGAAAGAAAGTAAAATTAAAATAAATATAAAATAGAAAAGTGGATAGGAGGGAAAAGATAGAGCCAAATTATTGGGGAAGAAAAACGTGACAATACACAAGGGGGACAGAAGATTTTCTGACGCGTGACATAACATGGAGGGAACACCAGATTTTCCCAATGCCTCTATTTTGATCCCATTCACATGCCATCAAGAGGAATAGAAAACTCCCTCTCATATATTAGAAACAAAAGGTTTTTTTTTTCTTTTCATTTTTCTGACAACCAAACACAATCATGAGATTCTGTCTCTCCCTTCACATGTTTTGACCCTTCTTCACACTAATTTCCTCTCTCTCACTATGCAAATAAAACAAAAAATAAAGTTTTTATTATTTTGAACCACCACTTTCCTCTTCACCAAAAAGAATCACCACCCTTCTTCTCACAAAAACCATCGGACTTTGCCATCCACCACCGCTGCTTGACGTTGTGACCACCAAACATACATGTAACCTCCCCCTCTCACACGCAAATCACATACTCAGACCTCTCACCCTCATATTTTCATTTCTTTTCTCTCTCAGAACACATTAACTTCATTTTTTCTCCCACTTCACTCCTTTTTTCCCTTACTCTCCTGTCCGCCTTGCGCCATCCATCCAACACCGCGACTGAACCACTCCTCTCCTTACTCAAACCTCTAACAACCTACCTCTTCTCCGTCTCCTGCACTTACTTCATCAAACATCTCGTCATAACTTTATATCACCACCGTCTCTTCATCGTGTGTCACCCTTGCTTCTCCCTTCAACCACCCTTGCTTCACCACAATTAACCTAACAAACGTACCCTTAACTCCCTACCAAACCGACAACCACACACAACAAACCACAAGCCACACGAACCACTGTGTTGCACCCCAAAATTTGCTCTCCTTACTTTAGTACTAACCGGCTTATGCTGCATTACATTTTGCATTATCATGTGTGCATATCATTGGTTCTTAGCATGAGGTCAAGGTACCTGAGATATTCTTTAGAGGGTCAAGCAAGAGTCCTGGTATCAAGCAAGAGAGCTCAAGTGGATCATTCTCTCCTAACCAGTGCACAGACTAGGGTTTTGAGATTCTTGGGTTTATTGCTCCAATGGGCAAGCTCCTTGGGTTTTTATCATCACCAAATGGCATATCTTATCTTTATTGGAGAGGATACACATCATATTCAGAGGAATTTAAATTTGGAGACTGTGCTATTTCCTCCTAGACTGAGGGTACCACAACTAGGGTTTGCTATAAAGTCAGTTTATTTCTGATTTTTGGACAAGACTTGATTCCATGGTATTCCTTGAGTCCCTAAGTACCTAGGAATGGGAGGTTGTCCATCAGTTTGGTTCAGGAGAAGTTCAATTGGCCAATGGATTGGAAATCAGGTGAATGGGGTAAAAGTCAACAGTGAGAGGAAAAGTCAACTGTGGAATTTTGAGGTTCTCTCCAAGGTTTTCAAGGTCTCACATCCTCATATGGTGTTCAAGGGTCAAGTTTCATGCCATATATAAAAAATCAGGAGTTGGTGCAAAAGTTACTAAAAATGGAAATGACCTATAATTTGAAGTTTCCTTTTTGGGCAAGTTCCTGCACTGCATTCAACTTGACTTTTCATCATCAAAGAAGCTTCAAATGAATTTTTCTCCAACATGAAAGTTGAATATCTTTTTCTCCTATTTCCAACAAGTACTAGTGGGTCTCCATATCATTTGTGAAACTCAAGTTATGGTCAAAAGAAGGCAAAGTGGTTTTTAGGGTTTCATTTTCACAACTTTTAGATTTTGGGACATATGGACCTATGATTAATTCCATTGCTTCAAGACATGTTCCAACATCCAAGAACAATCCCTAAGGAGCATTTTTGGCTTTTTAATCAAGTGGTTTCATGGGTTATTATTCACTTATTTTCCATTATTCAAAAAGCCAAGTCATCAAAAAACTCATGAATCAATTGTTTTCAAGGCCCAAGTTCAATTGTGCTGTAATTAGCAATTCACATATGGGTGATCCATCATGGATTTCTTAAGTATACCTGCATGGAGAGAGGTGTAATTCACATTATGCAATTTTCCAAAATTATTCAAAAGATCATTAAATAAGGAATTGCCCAAGCCCAATTCATCATCAGAGGAAAACCCTAGCCTATTTAAACCTATCCATGCACTGGTTGGGAAACGACACACGTGATATTTTGGAGAAAAGAAAGTGCAACCCTAATTCTTTAATTCATTGGATCTCTCAATTCATAAGGAGTTTTGAAGAAATTCTTTCACCAACAGAATCCTGGTGATCCACAGAGTAGAAATCAACCACCATTCGCAGCCAAAAGCAAAGAGTAGAGTTACACCATCTCAGGTTGGTAGGTTTTTTGACCATGATAAAACTCTCCTTTTAAGCGTGCATATTGACGTGTTATGTCTACGGATCATCCTAATGTAATTTTTGTTGTGTTTGGACACGTGGTTTGCTTGTAATGATGATTTAAAGTTTTATGCCCTAATATATTTCTCTTCGTTTTTCATTATTCCTTGGTTATTTGATTTTTTTGATTGCATATTTGAATTCCTGACGAAATTCTGGTCAGGATAGTGTATGCACTTGCGTTTTCTGGGTTTTGTAAGGTTGCAGGTGACTGGAGTAGGGGGCCGGAACCCTAACTCCGGTGGCGGCCGGAGAACCAGTCCGGCGAGATGATTCAAGGAAGAAGAAGGAGTCCTGGCCGTTGATTCTCACGATCCGAGGGCTACCACGCTGCCACATGTTTTTTGTTTTATTTTTTTTTCTGAGTTTTAATTATTGATCATGTTTTATTCCCCCACCATAGTTACCATGTTCTACCAATTGTGTTTGGTTATTTGGTTTACTTTTGTTTTTGTTAACTCAACTCTGACCGTGTGATGGATCGTGTGGACGAAGGAATGCCAACGCATTAATGAGGTGCATATTATGCGCGCTTTTTTTTTTTAATTTCTGACCAATTGTATGCAGGTGCGTACACGTTAATTAAGGTGTTCTTTGCATCATGACCCTTCATCATTATTACTATTATTTTAGGTTGACTGAATAAGGCGCGTTGGATCAATCCCAAGGTAAGGACTCAGTCAACCAGTTGACTAAGGTCCATGCGTATTCCCTTTCTTTTTTTATTTTTTTTTTCTGATTAATCATTGGGCTGGGCTGCTATTCGCACCCCCCACTCTTCAGCCCATATCATTTCCACTTCATTTTTTCACTAAACGCACCCCCAGCATCTTATTTCATTTTATTTTTATCAATTCATTATTATTTTCATATTTTAATTTTTAAAAATACATTCTTGCATTAAAAAATTCTAATAAAATTCATGCATCATTTTTATTATTTTATAAAATTTTCAAAAATTTTATTTTTTATTTTTATTTTATTTTTATCACCTAAATTAAATATTTATTCCATTTCTTTTTGCATCACACATTTCATGCATACCTGATTTTGTTTATTTTATTTCTTTGCATCCATAAAATATTTTTGATCTATTCTTTTTGCATTCATTCACTAACATTTAAAAGTACATTAAAATATTTTTCTATCATTTTAAAAATTATTGCATATTGCATTTTAGTCCTTCCCTTTGGCTCATTGAACCCTATTTCTCACCTGAGCTTTGCCCAATTGTTTGAATGACTAATATCTTGATTTTTTGCAGGAGTTTTTTATATTTGGTTTGTCTCTGATTGGAAAATATTGTTATTTAATTTTGGAATTTTAGGAGTTATTTATCTAATTATGTGATTTGCTTTCACTTGAGATCTGCTTATATGTGTATTTCTGATCATGCCTAAGTCCTTGTTTGAAAGGCACTTGTGCCATTTGCTTTGGGGTTGTTTCTTTGATTTCTGAATTCATGTTTGGATTATAATCACTATTGTTTGCCATTGTTTGATTTTCATTTGCCTTGATATTATTTATGTCCGTTTCGTACTAACCTTTTATGCAGGGACTAAGGTAAGTTCTTAAAGGGTATGGATAAGTATCCATGTTCACCCTTACTCTTTCTCCTTCTCTTATCTTTCTCCTTTAGGATTTAGGTTGTCGTCAAACCTCACTAACCGTAGGTCACCCACGCATGATAACTTTAGGACTCATAGTTCCCCTTAGAGTTACCCTTGTGTCTTCTCTCTTCTCATCTCAAATTTCTTTAAAACACTTAATAAGAATAAAGTGTATTGCGCACGAGCCTTAAGTGTGGGGAATGAGAAATGAGGGGCTTCCTCTCATCTTTCTAGAGTGCTTAGCGAGCGTCCTGTCTTGGGACGATGCGTTAAGTATTCGCCCTTGTGCCCTAGACTTTGGTGCAATGCAACTTAGGAACTAACTTAAGCCACTTTTGTCCTAAAAAAACACAAACCAACTTCAAACCTTTTTGTCCTTCGGGATTTCCAAAATAAAGGCTATTTTCAAAAAGGGCACGTTACTTTTCGTCTGAGACGCAAACAGGCATCGACCCTAACTGCCGGACGCGAACTTAACGTCGCTCATAAAAAACACAAAAAGAACTTGGTCCGAACTATGTTGACTCTGAATTCCCCATTGCACAAGGGGGGTACGTAGGCCTAGGACGTCGACGTCCTACCGAGTCTGTCTTTGCTTTCCTCTTTCCTGTCTTAGTAGAAACCTAGATGATAGTATGACTCACCCTTAGAATAGACAACAAGCGTGGATCCCATCGAGTACGATGGACGCGTGGGGTGCTAGCACCTTCCCCTCGCGTAACCGACTCCCGAACCCAGGTTATGGTTGCGATGACCATTCCTTTCCCTCTTCCTCAGGTTTAGGCGGTGTTCCCTTTCCCTCTCTTGGGATAAATTTACACGGCTGGCGACTCTGTTTTTCCGCGCCACTCTCGCGTTTGTACCTGGATGAAAATCCTGGGACCGACAGCTGGCGACTCTGCTGGGGACTCTGGTTGACTTATGCTGGTCCATCCCTAAGCGAGTCAATCCTAGCGATTGCTTGTCTTTGTTCTCTTTGGGTGTTTTGTTTTTGTTTTGCTTTATGTGTTGTATTTTATTTTTATTTTTACCGCATTTTCTGCATTTCATTTTTTATTACTGTCATGCTGCTGTGCTGTGCTGACTGTCTTTGTTTTGCAGGTTGGGTGGGTCTGAGAGAGAAGCCCAATACCCAGGCTTGAGTATACCCTAGGACTAGAGTGGAAAGTAGTGGGACCTACGTGCCCGCTTGGTACGTTTGTGTGTTCACGAAATTCACAACCAGACGAGGCTATCTTGGGACGCATTCTAATGTGTGTGTCTTGCGCATGTTGGGGTGTTGATATAGAGAGCTGTCGACTCTGGTGACCGGTCATTGAGGACCTTAGTGGAAACATCCCTCTTTAGTGGTGACAGTGGCAGACCACATCCTGTGGCAAACCCATTCACACCCGAGGGCTCGCTTTGGAACTTGCATAGGATGGCCCCTACGTTTTGAAGAGAATCAGTGGAGGCACTCCTCGATTGGCGATAGTACTGTACCCCGAGGGATGAATGTACTATTGTTTCTCGACCTCAGTGCCAAAGCTGAGGACCTTCCGCTTTGGAGAATCAGTTGAGGCCTCCTCGTTTGATGATGATGCCAAACCAGAAATGGTGAACGTATCATCATTTCTCGACCTGAGAGCCCGGGATACTGAACATCCTAGTACCCACATGTGAGAGGGGATGGGCGTTTGTAGGTTTGCAGGTAACCGAGACCTTCAACCTACCTTGTTCTCCGGATTTCACATCAATGTCTTATTATTTGGGTTCCTATCTCAGTGGTTCAGAATTCTGGTTTTCTGGGTTATGGTTCTCGTTCAGCTAACAGCACAGCACATCCAGCAGTGTGCCTTGACCCCATGTTTGCATAAGCATATCATTTTTTGCATTCTGACATGTTTGACATTTTTCAGGGCTTGCATCTTACTCTTGATTCCGGTTTTCTGAGGTTACCTTAGCATGGATGTTCAGAGAAAGAAGACTGTTGCTTATTCATTCCCAGAACCAACTTTGACACTGATTCACAAGCTGATTAATATGGCTGGTCCCGGAGTTTGTACAGAGTTCAGTGGAGGGTATGGAAGACTTCTGAAATTTGTCCATAGTATCTCCAAGTATGAGAAGGATGTCATTCATACACTTCTTCAGTTTTACGATCCGTCTCTGCGTTGCTTCACTTTCCCGGACTACATCTTGGCTCCAACATTGGAGGAGTTCTCATTTATTTTGGGAATTCCCATCAGGCATGATATAGTTTTCTTTTCTGAAGAACACCCCGGAGTAAAAGAAATGGCTGTTGCTCTTCATATTAGTGAGTCCGTTCTGAATGGTAATATTGAAGAAAAACAAGGAGTTAAGGGTTTCTTGTTGAAGTTCTTGTTTGAACAGGCTTGCATACATGTCAAAGAGAAGAATTGGACTGCTTTCCAAGCTATTCTGGCTGTGTGTATCTATGGGATTATTCTGTTTCCGAATATTCCTGATCTGGTGAATATGCACGCCGTCAGAATCTTTATTTCGAAGAATCCTATACCTACCTTGCTAGGTGATGTGTATCACTCAGTCCACTATAAGAATGAGAATAGGCGTGGAAAAACTATGAGTTGCTGTGCACCGCTCTTAGCTACTTGGTTTCTGAGTCATCTCCCTGAATCTGGCGCTCGTTGATACGAAAGATTCTTTGAAGTGGTCAAAGAGGGTAATGGGCTTGACTGCTGACAACATTGTTTCGTTTAATCGTGACTTGCTAGGAATGGAGATCATTTGCAAATGCAGAGAATTCCCTAATGTACCCTTGATAGGAAGGAAAGGTGGAATTAACTATAATCCCTCCCTAGCTATCAGGCAGTTTGGTTATCCTTTGAAAGGTCCACCTGAAGAGCGAGATGTCCGAGAGTCCTTATTCTTCAATGGTATTGAGGATCAAGGGTTGATAAGGAAAGTTGTGAATACTTGGAAATAGGTGACCAAGAAGGGTAAAATTCCATTCGGGAAAAGTAATAATCAGGCTTTCCCTTCCTATAAAGAGTGGATTAAGAAGAGAGCAGAAGAGGAGCTTCTTCCATTCCCGGTGGAACCACCTTTGTATCCTTTGGTGATCGAGCCTCCTACCACCATTGAGTTGGAGAAGTATAACAAATTATGGGCTGAAAAGGAAAGGTTGCGGGAAGAAAATAGTGAGCTAAAAAGAGAGATTTATTAGTGGAAGCATGAACGGGGTGAAGCTGTTCATACCGCTAAGTTGAAGACAGAGCTCCTTGCTAAAGCAGAAAAAGAGCTTGCTGACATGGTCGCGTCCAGAGAAAGGATGAAACAAGCTTCGGATGGTATCAATAAGGTTCTCAGGTCCAAGGAGGAAGAATTAGGCAAGGCTTTGTTGAAGATTCATAGGTTCGATGATCACAGAGAAACTGCCATGGCTGAGAACAAGAGAAAGGAAGACGACTACCTAGCTAAGATTGATCAGTTGAAGTCGACACTCAAGAAGAAAGACGCTGAGATCTTGTCAGGGGTATTTAAGAGACAAGCAGTCGAGGATCGACTTAATCGAGCCATAGCCTCCATGGAAGAATTGAAGGTCCAACCGGGAGTAAAGAGATCTAGACATGAGGGACCTAGCATGAAGGGTGTTTCTGGAGAAGACGCTTGGGAATTACATTGCAGATACTTGGATGGGATCATACACAGGAGAGACCTTCTCATTCAAGGACTAATTCAGAGGCCAAAACATCCCGACACCAGAAAGTTGTTCGAGGAAATTCAAGACTGGTGCAGAAAGCATAGTGGATGGGGAGGATTGACACTTGTAAACTTTGATGATATGCCATAGTTTCCTGTTCTCTTTTATTGTATTTGGATCACCGCCAGGCTTGTTGGTTGGGACCTATGGTTTTTATATTCAGACTCGTTATCTCGGATTTGTGATTGTTGACATTTGACTTTTCTCTGGTTTTCTTAATATATGAGCAGAAGTTCCATTATATCTTGTTATTAAACCGGAATCAAGGGGTGGATCGCCCTGTGAATTTTTAAACATGTCCATTTTCATTTGCATACTCATAATCATTCTGCATAATCATTTTGCATGATAGATATTTATCTCCGGAGTTCTTATCTTGTTCTAATTTCAGGATTGCAGATCAGCACATTCACCGGTATCCCACCAGACAGAATCAGAAGAGGCTCATGGATCAGGTACAGAATGAAATCATTGAGATGCGGATTTGCATGAACCAATTCATGGAGTTAATGCAAGGTGTTGCTCAGGACCAAGAGCAGTTGAGGACTCTCGTTCAGCCACTGATTGCGAGAATTGATGAAGATGGTGTCCTTCATGGAGGAATTCAGACTGGTGTTACTAATGATGTTCAGAATGGCCCTACGGGCGGAGGTGTTCCTGCTACTGGTGTTGTGATTCCTCCGAGCAGAGTAGAAAGTGTTGTGATTCCCACTGCAGTGGGAGGTGGTATTGGTGCTGGCGCAGTTCATGGCAGTCAGTATGATAATGTTCAGGATGATGCATTTTCTTTGCCAGGTGGGGATGCTGGTCCCCATATTGACCATGATCAGAGGATCCGGTTGCTTGAGGAACAGCTGAGGGGTGTTGTGAATCAGGATTCTGTGGGAATGGATCTAGAGGATTTGGGGTTGGTTCCAGGCGTTATTATTCCGCACAAGTTTCAGACTCCCACTTTCGAGAAGTATAATGGTATGACTTTTCCGAGGACCCACGTCAGGGCATATGCAAGCAAGATGGCTGCATATGCGAAGAATGAAAAGTTGATGATGCATTGCTTCCAGGATAGCCTATCTGGGGCATCCATGGAGTGGTACATGCAACTGGAAAGGAAGGATGTGCGTAGTTGGAGAGATCTGGCAGGGGCATTTATCAGACAATACCAATATAACACTGATATGGCTCCTAACAGAACACAGCTGCAGAATCTATCACAAAAGAACAATGAGAGCTTCAAGGAGTACGCTCAGAGGTGGCGTGAACTGGAAGCAAGGGTTCAGCCTCCCATGTTAGAGCGTGAAATGATAACCATGTTTATGGCCACCTTGCAGGGTCATTACTATGAAAAATTGGTACCGTGTATGACTGGAAAGTTTGCTGATTTGATCTTCGTAGGAGAGATGGTGGAAAGCAGAATTAAGGCGGGAAAAATATCAGGCGGTGATGGGTCCTCATCCGGAGGGAATAAGAAACCCTATGCTAGTGGTTACAAGAAGAAGGAGGGAGATACAAACTCTGTGTCATCATATCATGGTAGAGATGGACCTCGTCAGAACTACAATCAGCAGGTGGCTTCCAAAACCATCCCAGCAGCACCTCGGCAGCCAGCAGTGACTCAACAGCAAAATCAGGCTCCTCGCCGGTCTTAGCCTCTGACTAGGCGGGATAGGCATTTTGACACTCCACCTCTTCCTTACGCTCAATTATTTCAGTACTTGCTAAAGCTACAATTAATCCAGAAGAGAACATTGGCTCCACCTACTGGTAATCCACCTCCCGGCTATGATGCCAACGCCCACTGTGAGTTTCATTCTGGGGCACCCGGACATTATATCGAGAACTGTAAAGCTTTTAAGCATCAGGTTCAAGATCTGCTGGATTCCAAAGCCATCAATTTCTCCAATGATGTTCCAAATGTGAATCAGAACCCGATGCCGAATCACGGAGGGCCAAAGGTCAATGCTATTATTAAAGACTGTGAAGACTTGAGTTTGATTTCAGATGTGAACGAAGTCCAAACTCCCTTGGGTGTGGTGAAGGAAAGACTGTTGAAGGGAGGGGTATTTCCCGGTTGTGATGAAGGTTGTGCACAATGTGTGTCGCAGCCAGGCGGTTGTGAGTTATTGAAAGCAGGTATTCAGAGAATGATCAACGAAGGGATATTACAGTTTGACAGAGGCCGCAAGCAGAGTAATGTTACTGACAGAGAGATTGATGTTGCCACGATAACAATTCCATTTAAGACGATAACTATATCAGCGCCGGCGAGACCAGCGCCGATCACTATCACTGTTCTTGGACCAGTTCTGTATGAGAGTACCAAGGCCATCCCATGGAACTATGGGGCCGAGGTGTTTGTTAATGGTGAGAAGCTGGAATTAGAAGAGACATCAGCTATGAATACAGGGGTGGGAAATCTTGTTGAAGCAGGGGCTATCACTAGGAGTGGTAGAGTCTTTGTCCCGTCCGAAAATCAAGCTAGCAGTTTAAGACAAGACAAAGGTAAACAGATGATGGATGAGTCCGTACAGAGGCAGGAAGCTAATAATTCCACGACAAAGCCAGGTGGGGATACTTTCTCAGAAGATGTAGAAGAGTTTATGAGGTTGATCAGAAAAAGTGATTACAAGATTATTGACCAACTCCACCAAACTCCATCGAAGATTTCCATTCTATCCTTACTGTTGTGCTCCGAGGCACACCGAAATGCATTGCTGAAGATTCTGAATATGGCTTATGTACCGCAGAAGATATCTGTCAACCAGTTAGAAGGGGTTGTGGCTCATGTGAATGCTGGTAATGGTTTGGGTTTCATTGATTTAGATCTGACTCTGGCTGGGAGGACTCACAATAACGCTCTGCATATTTTAGTGGAATGCCGTGGTTCTCTAATGTCGCATGTGTTAGTTGATATTGGGTCATCTTTGAATGTGCTACCGAAGAAGGCTTTGATGAAACTGGATACTTGTGGGTTGATTTGTACACCAAGTGACTTGGTGGTACGTGCTTTTGATGGCTCCAAGAGGTCAGTTTTTGGAGAGTTAGTTCTGCCGATCAAGGTGGGTCCTGAAGTTTTCAACACCACTTTTTACATAATGGATATTTAGCCTGCCTATAGTTATTTGCTGGGTCGCCCTTGGATCCATAGTGCTGGGGCAGTGACTTCTACGCTGCACCAGAAGTTGAAGTATATGGTGGATGGCCACGTTGTGACTGTTTGTGGTGCAAAAGATATTATGGTGAGTCACCTATCGACCTTCAAGTATGTAGAGGTAGATGGTGAGGTACAGGAGACTTTGTGCCAGGCATTTGAAGCTGTGAAAATTCCTGAGGGACCCCCAAAGGCAGTCAATCAACCTGAGGTGGTTGCCCAACCTGAAGTCGTCATACAACCAGAAGTTCCAATGTCCTCCTTCAAAGAGGCGCGCGCTATAGTTGAAGCTGGTGGTTCTCAGAAGTGGGGCAGTGTCATTGATGTTCAAAGGAAGCAAGACACTCATGGACTAGGTTACAGACCACCCAGGCGTGCCGAAGAGCCTCCCAAGTTTTATGGTCCAGTCCGTTTCACCAGTTCCGGTGTTTTCTTCGACAGAGTCAATGCTATCGAAGATGAAGGAGATAGTGATTGTGACATGGATGAATGGATTCGTCCCTGCACCCCGGGTCAGAGTTTAGGCAACTGGTCCTTCGAGAAAGTTATCCAAGTGACGCGCCCGGAGTAATTTACTTTTGTTTTCTGTTATGTTGAGTCCTACGTTCTGCCCAAGACGTGGTGACATTTATTTGTAGGGCTTGGATGTTTATTTGCTATTTTTATCATCAATAAAAGACGTTTTTTCATTCAAATATTTTGACCCCTGTCTTTCTATTTTTTACTTTTTGCATTAACCCACATCAAAATGGCAATGTGTTTTCTTGTTTGGTACACTCATAATAAACATAAAACATCCATCATGCAGGTTCCTTTGTTCAGATTCCACCCATGACTTAGGATGGCTCGATATGACTTCGACAATCCCATCTATCAGGCCGAAGAAGAGACTGACGAAGACTGTGACTTGCCAGAAGAATTAGCCAGGCTACTGAAATAGGAGGAAAAGGTTATTTTACCTCACCAGGAGGAAGTTGAGACTATTAATCTGGGAACTGAGGAAGTTAAACGAGAAGTAAAGGTTGGGCTGCTTTGGAAGACACTGTTAAGAGAAGATTGATTGAGTTACTCCGAGAGTATGTGGATATCTTCGCCTGGTCTTACCAAGACATGCCTGGGCTCGACACTGACATTGTTTCACACAGACTGCCGCTTAAAGAGGGTTGTACTCCAGTCAAGCAGAAATTGAGAAGGACGAAACCAGATATGGCTGTCAAGATCAAGGAAGAGGTTCAAAAACAGTTGGACGCTGGATTTCTTGCTGTGACAAATTATCCTCCGTGGGTTGCTAATATTGGACCTGTACCTAAGAAGGATGGGAAGGTCAAGATGTGTGTTGATTACCGAGATTTGAACAGGGCGAGCCCGAAGGATGATTTCCTGCTCCCCCACATTGACGTGTTAGTGGACAATACTGCTCAATATTCTGTGTTTTCCTTCATGGATGGCTTCTCTGGGTATAACCAAATCAAAATGGCCCAGAGGACATGGAGAAAACAACGTTCATAACACCGTGGGGAACATTTTGCTACAAGGTAATGCCCTTTGGGTTGAAGAATGCTGGGGCAACCTATCAGCGGGTGATGGTGACTCTCTTTCATGATATGATTCACAAGGAGATTGAAGTCTATGTTGATGACATGATTGCGAAGTCACAGACAGAGGAAGAACACTTGGTAAACCTCCAGAAGTTGTTTGAAAGGTTGAGGAAGTTTAGATTAAGGTTGAATCCGAACAAGTGCACTTTCGGCGTGAGGTCTGGTAAATTGCTGGGATTCATTGTTAGTGAAAGAGGTATCGAGGTTGATCCTGCAAAGATAAGAGCCATACAGGAGATGCCTGAGCCAAGGACGGAGAAAGAGGTTCGTGGGTTCCTGGGGAGGTTGAATTACATTGCCATGTTCATCTCTCATCTGACAGCCACATGTGAACCAATTTTCAAGTTGTTAAGGAAGGATCAAGAGGTCAGGTGGAATGAAAATTGTCGAGAGGTGTTTGAAAGGATAAAGACGTATTTGCAGGAACCTCCAGTCCTTATGCCACCGGTGTCTGGGAGACCGTTGATTATGTACCTTACGGTTCTTGAGAATTCGATGGGTTGTGTGCTCGGTCAACACGACGAGACAGGTAGGAAAGAGCACGCCATTTACTACCTGAGTAAGAAGTTCACTGATTGTGAATCAAGATACTCTATGCTGGAAAAGACATGTTGGCACTCGCTTGGGCAACCAAGCACCTGAGGCAGTATATGTTAAACCACACAACCTTGTTAATTTCGAAGATGGATCCGATTAAGTACGTGTTTGAGAAGCAGGCACTTTCTGGAAGGATAGCCCATTGGTAGATGGTTTTGACAGAGTATGATATTCAGTATGTTTCTCAGAAGGCCATTAAGGGGAGTGTTCTATCAGAGTATCTTGCTGAACAGCCGGTCGAGGATTATCAGCCAATGAAGTTTGAGTTTCCAGACGAGCATGTTATGTTTCTGAAAATGAAAGATTGTGAAAAGCCTTTGCCCGATGAGGGACCGAAGATTGGATCACAATGGAAGATGATTTTTGATGGGGCTGTCAACTCATATGGTAATGGAATTGGGGCAATCATTACGACCCCAAAGGGTTCTCATATACCTTTCACTGCCCGATTAGCATTCGTGTGTACCAACAACAAGGCGGAATACGAAGCATGCATCATGGGGTTAGAGGAGGCAATTGATTTGAGAATTAAGAACCTCGATGTCTATGGTGATTCTGCGTTGGTAGTTAATCAGATTACAGGAGAATGGGAGACTCGTCAGGTGAATTTCGTGCCTTACAATAACTATGCCAGAAGGTTGTTGCCTTTCTTTGATAGGGTGGATTTTCATCATGTGCCCCGAGTAGAGAATCAAATGGCCGATGCGTTGGCGACGTTGGCATCCATGTATAAGGTGAACCGTTGGAATGAAACTCCGTCGATTAGAATCATACGTCTGGATAGACCAGCTTTTGTGTTTGCAATTGAAGATGTGTCTGACGGAAAGCCATGGTATCATGATATTAAGGTTTTTCTGAAGAGACAAGAGTATCCAAAGGGTGCCTCCACCAAAGATAAGAAGACTCTGAGGAGGTTGGCAGGAAACTTCTTTCAGAACAAGGATGATGTGTTATATAAGAGGAACTTCGATATGGTCTTGCTGCGTTGTGTTGATGAACACGAGGCAGGCTTATTGATGGAGGAAGTTCACGAGGGTTCTTTCGGTACTCATTCCAGTGGACACACCATGGCTAGAAAGTTATTGAGGGCAGGATATTATTGGATGACTACGGAGTCTGATTGTTTCAAGTACGCCCGAAAGTGCCATAAGTGCCAGATTTATGCAAATAAGATGCATGTACCGCCTACGCCTCTAAATGTGTTATCGTCTCCTTGGCCTTTTGCAATGTGGGGCATTGATATGATTGGAAAGATTGAGCCCACTGCTTCCAATGGGCATCGTTTCATTTTGGTTGCCATTGACTATTTCACGAAGTGGGTGGAGGCAGCCTCATACGCCAACGTCACCAAGCAAGTGGTAGCCCGGTTTATAAAGAAGGATATCATCTGTCGTTATGGGGTCCCAAAAAGGATCATTACTGATAATGGCTCAAATTTGAACAACAAGATAATGAAGGAACTATGTCAGAGTTTTAAGATCGAGCATCATAATTCCTCTCTATATCGTCCAAAGATGAATGGTGCTGTTGAGGCGGCGAATAAGAATATCAAGAAGATTGTGCAGAAGATGGTGGTAACATATAAAGACTGGCATGAGGTGTTACCTTATGCTCTACATGGTTACCGTACTTCGGTGCGTACGTCAACTGGGGAAACCCCTTTCTCATTGGTGTACGGTATGGAAGCAGTTTTACCCTTAGAGGTCGAGATTCCGTCTTTGAGAGTTCTGGCAGATGTGAAGCTTGATGAAGCTGAATGGGTACGCTCCAGGTTGGATCAGTTGAACCTTATTGAAGAAAAGAGATTGGTAGCCATCGCACATGGTCGTTTGTATCAGAGTAGGATGAAGCACGCCTTTGATCAGAAAGTGCGTCCTCGGAGTTTTTAGACAGGCGATTTGGTTTTGAAAAGGATCCTTCCTCCTCAGACAGATCACAGGGGCAAATGGACTCCAAACTACGAAGGTCCATATGTGATAAGAAAGGTTTTTTCTGGTGGAGCCTTACTACTTTCAACCATGGATGGCGAAGAATTTTCATCCCCTGTGAACGCAGACGTAGTCAAAAAATACTTCACATAAAAAGACCCGCTGGACATAAAAAGAAAGTCCATGCAAAAAAGGGGCATCCCGACGAACCATAAAAAAGGGAAATGGGTTCGGGCAAAAATTAGGGATAAAATGTAAAAAGAAATGTGTATACCCGCAAAGTTGAAAACCTGAAAAGGCGACTTTGGAAAAAATGGGTATCCCGATGGATTGAAAACCCGAAAAGGGCGATCCAGGCAAAAGTTAGGGATTTATAAGCGAAAGGCTACGGGCTGCGTTCGATCTGTGAAGCACTCTCAATACCTGGAAATTCTGAAAGAAAAGGATCAGTACAGTTAGTCTCCACGAAGGTCAAGAAATTTGTGGATAAGCAAGTCATATGGGTCATAGCTGAGTCGAATCATGGTGGACATCTGTTCCCACATTGCCGACATGTGTATTTTCTTTTTTGTTTTTTTTTGCGCAATTACCTCTTTATAGGAATTGCTTCCAAATGTAAATGCCTATTTACAGGCCACTTTTCTCAATAAAATATTCATTTCACTCAAAGAGCTTTCCATTGTTTGTTTTACTTTTACTTTTACTGTTTTGTTTGCAAAAACGTCCGATATTTTTGCTAAACATTGCATATAAAACTTTGAGCTTTGCGAAGCATAACGAAAAGAAGTAGAAATTACTTAGGCGTTAACAGTGATAGCTATGTTGTGGCATTCTCCTCTTGTTGTTATTTGACTTGCAGGGCAACAACATTGTACTCCCCAGCAGTGAGACTGCTCCTTCCCCAGTAGGACAAAACGTTCCTCAGCAGAGCAGACTTTCCCCAGCAAAAGACTTGGAAAGTATTTTCTCCGGACCAAGATGTTATTTCCCCACAGAATCATGGTGCTCACTTCCCCCATCCAGTGTACTTTTGCCAACGATGTCATATTCTAATCCCCAGCAAGGTGGGGGTAAGGGCACTCTCCCCTTCAGCAGGTTAAGTTCAGAAGTATCCCCCAAGCAGGATGGTATTATGGGTTGGTATCCCCCAGCAGATCCTAAGCCCGTCTGTTGTTGGCAATCCTCGGCAACAAACTTTCGGTTCCGTTATTGGCGTCCATTCTCAACTCCCCCAGCAGAGGAGAAATCTCAGGTTTTGGATGTTACCTTCAGTAGAGGACAGGTGTAATCCCCGGTAGTGTGGATATTCTTTTGGGACTTCATCCCAAGCAGAAGTTGTTGATCCAAAGAGTCGATCAGTGCGATCCTTCTTAGCGGAGTTCCTGGAATCAGAGGACAATTTATTTTTGCCAGCCGCAACTGAATTGGTCTTTTCTCTCCAGCATTTATTTTGCTGGAGGGGATCTCTTTTGCATATCATAAGCATTTGCATTGCATCCTCAAAGCGCGTAGCATTTCCACTTCGTGTGGAACATTACGACAAAATTCAAACATTTGCATTCGAAGCATAAGCCAGGTTTGGGGCTTTCTCTGCCAGTTCAATTTTAGAGATGGCATAACTCAGGAGATTTTGGAGGGATGCGTTCCTCATACTTGTGCTCAGCGGCAGAGTCTTTTATTTAGACTTCTCCTTCCCCAACGGAGTCATCTTATCCGTGGATCATGAGTCCGTTAGAAGTTTGCCTTTGTTTGCCTCAGTTTGGCCTTTTTCTTTTGTGAAATCCAGTTCTCGCCAGATAGCCCGTTCTCGCCTGACATTTTTTGTTTACCAATTTCCCTTTCTCAGTAGGGTGGTCTAAACCGGAAGTTTTGTTTCACGTTATCCCCAGTGAAGTTCACTTTATGTTGGTTATTCGATTGAGGTCGTATTCAAGTTTTCTTTGTGGGTAGAGTGATTGAGGTCAGTCTTCCTTTGCGGGTATAATTGAGGTTATGTTCGTTTCGTGGGTATGATTGAGGTCGCATTCGTGTTTTTCTTTGTGGGTAGAGTGATTAAGGTCAGTCTTCCTTTGTGGGTGCAATTGAGGTTGTATTCGTTTTGTGGGTGCGACTGAGGTCGTATTCGTATTTTCTTTGTGGGTGGAGTGATCGAGGTCAGTCTTCCTTTGTGGGTGCAATTGAGGTTGTATTCATTTTGTGGGTGCGATTGAGGTTGCATTCATGTTTTTCTTTGTGGGTGGAGTGATCGAGGTCAGTCTTCCTTTGTGGGTGCAATTGAGGTTGTATTCGTTTTGTGGGTGCGATTGAGGTCGTATTCGTATTTTCTTTGTGGGTGGAGTGATTGAGGTCAGCCTTCCTTTGTGGGTGCAATTGAGGTTGTATTCGTTTTGTGGGTGCGATTGAGGTCGTATTCGTATTTTCTTTGTGGGTGGAGTGATCGAGGTCAGTCTTCCTTTGTGGGTGCAATTGACGTTGTTTTCGTTTTGTGGATGCGATTGAGGTCGTATTCGCGTTTTCTTTATGGGTGGAGTGATCGAGGTCAGTCGTCCTTTGCGGGTGCAAGTGAGGTTGTATTCGTCTTTTGGGTGCGATTGAGGTCGTAGTTGTTTTTTCTTGTGGATATAGTTGAGGTCATATTCCTTATTTTTTAGCACACTCTATCTCGTTATTCTTTCCATTAGCAAATTTCCGGGGCTCTTTCGGTATTCAATCCCCGTGTACCCTGGAATGTCTGAGAGCCGTTGCTATCATACCTTCAGGACCAAGTTTATTGAATAGGGGCAGCTGTTGCACCCCAAAATTTACTCTCCTTACTTTAGTACTAACTGGCTTATGCTGCATTGCATTTTGCATTATCATGTGTGCATATCATTGGTTCTTAGCATGAGGTCAAGGTACCTGAGATATTCTTCAGAGGGTCAAGCAAGAGTCTTGGTATCAAGCAAGAGAGCTCAAGTGGATCATTCTCTCCTAACCAGTGCACAAACTAGGGTTTTGAGATTCTTGGGTTTATTGCTCCAATGGGCAATGTCCTTGGGTTTTTATCATCACCAAATGGCATATCTTATCTTTATTGGAGAGGATACACATCATATTCAGAGGAATTTGAATTTGGAGACTGTGTTATTTCCTCCTAGACTGAGGGTACCACAACTAGGGTTTGCTATAAAGTCAGTTTATTTCTGATTTTTGGACAAGACTTAATTCCATGGTATTCCTTGAGTCCCTAAGTACCTAGGAATGGGAGGTTGTCCATCAGTTTGGTTCAGGAGAAGTTCAATTGGCCAATGGATTGGAAATCAGGTGAATGGGGTAAAAGTCAACAGTGAGAGGAAAAGTCAACTGTGGAATTTTGAGGTTCTCTCCAAGGTTTTAAAGGTCTCACATCCTCATATGGTCTTCAAGGGTCAAGTTTCATGCCATATATCAAAAATCAGGAGTTGGTGCAAAAGTTACTAAAAATGGAAATGACCTATAATTTGAAGTTTCCTTTTTGGGCAAGTTCCTGCACTGCATTCAACTTGACTTTTCATCATCAAACAAGATTCAAATGAATTTTTCTCCAACATGAAAGTTTAAGATCTTTTTCTCCTCTTTCCAACAAGTACTAGTGGGTCTCCATATCATTTGTGAAACTCAAGTTATGGTCAAAAGAAGGCAAAGTGGTTTTTAGGGTTTCATTTTCACAACTTTTAGATTTTGGGACATATGGACCTATGATTAATTCCATTGCTTCAAGAAATGTTCCAACATCCAAGAACAATCCCTAAGGAGCATTTTTGGCTTTTTAATCAAGTGGTTTCATGGGTTATTATTCACTTATTTTCCATTATTCAAAAAGCCAAGTCATCAAAAAACTCATGAATCAATTGTTTTCAAGGCCCAAGTTCAATTGTGGTGTAATTAGCAATTCACATATGGGTGATCCATCATGGATTTCTTAAGTATACATGCATGGAGAGAGGTGTAATTCATATTATACAATTTTCCAAAATTATTCAAAAGATCATTAAATAAGGAATTGCCCAAGCCCAATTCATCATCAGAGGAAAACCCTAGCCTATTTAAACCTATCCATGCACTGGTTGGGCAATGACACACGTGATATTTTGGAGAAAAGAAAGTGCAACCCTAATTCTTGAATTCACTGGATCTCTCAATTCACAAGGAGTTTTGAAGAAATTATTTCACCAACAGAATCCTGGTGATCCACAAGTAGAAATCAACCACCATTCGCAGCCAAAAGCAAAGAGTAGAGTTGCACCATCTCAGGTTGGTAGGTTTTTTTACCATCATAAAACTCTTCTTTTAAGCATGCATATTGACGTGTTATGTCTGCTGATCATCCTAATGTAATTTTTGTTGTGTTTGGACATGTGGTTTGCTTGTAATGATGATTTAAAGTTTTATGCCCTAATATATTTCTCTTCGTTTTTCGTTATTCCTTGGTTATTTGATTTTTTTTATTGCATATTTGAATTCCTGAAGAAATTCTGGTCAGGATAGTGTATGCAGCTGCGTTTTCTGGGTTTTGTAAGGTTGCAGGTGACCGGAGTAGGGGGCCGGAACCCTAACTCCGGTGGCGGCCGGAGAACCAGTCCGGCGAGATGATTCAAGGAAGAAGAAGGAGTCCTGGCCGTTGATTCTCACGATCCGAGGGCTACCACGCTGCCACATGTTTTTTGTTTTATTTTTTTTCTGAGTTTTATTTATTGATCGTGTGTTATTCCCCCACCATAGTTACCATGTTCTACCAATTATGTTTGGTTATTTGGTTTACTTTTGTTTTTGTTGACTCAACTCTGACCGTGCGATGGATCGTGTGGACGAAGGAATGCCAACACATTAATGAGGTGCATATTATGCACGCTTTTTTTTTTTAATTTTTATTTCTGACCAATTGCATGCAGGTGCGTACACGTTAATTAGGGTGTTCTTTGCATCATGACCCTTCATCATTATTACTATTATTTTAGGTTGACTGAATAAGGCGCGTTGGATCAATCCCAAGGTAAGGACTCAGTCAACCAGTTGACTAAGGTCCATGCGTATTCCCTTTTCTTTTTTTATTTTATTTTTCTGATTAATCATTGGGCTGGGCTGCTATTCGCATCCCCCACTCTTCAGCCCATATCATTTCCACTTCATTTTTTCACTAAACGCACCCCCATCATCTTATTTCATTTTATTTTTATCAATTCATTATTATTTTCATATTTTAATTTTTAAAAATACATTCTTGCATTAAAAAATTCTAATAAAATTCATGCATCATTTTTATTATTTTATAAAATTTTCACAAATTTTATTTTTTATTTTTATTTTATTTTTATCACCTAAATTAAATATTTATTCAATTTCTTTTTGCATCACACATTTCATGCATACCTGATTTTGTTTATTTTATTTCTCTGCATCCGTAAAATATTTTGATCCTTTCTTTTTGCATTCATTCACTAACATTTAAAAGTGCATTAAAATATTTTTCTATCATTTTTAAAATTATTGCATATTGCATTTTGGTCCTTCCCTTTGGCTCATTGAACCCTATTTCTCACCTGAGCTTTGCCCAATTGTTTGAATGACTAATATCTTGATTTTTTGCAGGAGTTTTTGATATTTGGTTTGTCTTTGATTGGAAAATATTGTTATTTAATTTGGGAATATTAGGAGTTATTTCTCTAATTATGTGATTTGCTTTCACTTGAGATCTGCTTATATGTGTATTTCTGATCATGGCTAAGTCCTTGTTTGAAAGGCACTTGTGCCATTTGCTTTGGGGTTGTTTCTTTGATTTCTGAATTCATGTTTGGATTATAATCACTATTGTTTGCCATTGTTTGATTTTCATTTGCCTTGATATTATTTATGTCCGTTTTGTACTAACCTTTTATGCAGGGACTAAGGTAAGTTCTTAAAGGGTATGGATAAGTATCCATGTTCACCCTTACTCTTTCTCCTTCTCTTATCTTTCTCCTTTAGGATTTAGGTTGTCATCAAACCTCACTAACCGTAGGTCACCCACGCATGATAACTTTAGGACTCATAGTCCCCCTTAGAGTTACCCTTGTGTCTTCTCTCTTCTCATCTCAAATTTCTTTAAAACACTTAATAAGAATAAAGTGTATTGCGCATGAGCCTTAAGTGTGGGGAATGAGAAATGAGGGGCTTCCTCTCATCTTTCTAGAGTGCTTAGCGAGCGTCCTGTCTTGGGATGATGCGTTAAGTATTCGCCCCTGTGCCCTAGACTTTGGTGCAATGCAACTTAGGAACTAACTTAAGCCACTTCTGTCCTAAAAAAACACAAACCAACTTCAAACCTTTTTGTCCTTCGGGATTTCCAAACTAAAGGCTATTTTCAAAAAGGGCACGTTACTTTTCGTCTGAGACGCAAACAGGCATCGACCCTAACTGCCGGACGCGAACTTAACGTCGCTCATAAAAAACACAAAAAGAACTTGGTCCGAACTACGTTGACTCTGAATTCCCCATTGCACAAGGGGGGTACGTAGGCCTAGGACGTCGACGTCCTATCGAGTCTGTCTTTGCTTTCCCCTTTCCTGTCTTAGTACAGCCCTAGATGATAGTATGACTCACCCTTAGAATAGACAACAAGCGTGGATCCCATCGAGTACGATGGACGCGTGGGGTGCTAGCACCTTCCCCTCGCGTAACCGACTCCCGAACCCAGGTTATGGTTGCGATGACCATTCCTTTCCCTCTTCCTCAGGTTTAGGCGGTGTTCCCTTTCCCTCTCTTGGGATAAATTTACACGGCTGTCGACTCTGTTTTTCCGCGCCACTCTCGCGTTTGTACCTGGATGAAAATCCTGGGAGCGACACACTGTACTTCACCTCTAACCACAAAATAGTTCACGATCCATTTACTTTTCCATTAGATTACACAACTTTTCACTCTCTCCTGACTCCACCAGGAACCGCTGCTCACACCATACTAACCTTCTCACGAGCCACCAACAAAACCTTATCACAACCTACATATTCGATCCACATCGTATCTCCCTCCTCAGTGTGCGTGTTCCATGAGCTCTTCTCATAACCATGCTAATAACATCCGCACAATATCTTTTCAACGATAAAACTCATTGTGGATTTCAATTTCAGCTGCTAATTATGTTTCTGATTTTGTTTCCAAGCTAGTGATTCTTTCAACAGGTAATTAATGGTCTTGATTTTGCCTTTTCTAGTTGGTTCAACAAGCAAAGGTTTTGAGGTTTCAATTTTGCGTACGTGATTGGGATAACATGAATACGCCGGTTCGATAAATGCTAAAGATGATATGTTGTTGTTGTGATCGGTTTGTGTCAACTATTCGACATTATGGTAACAATTTTAATCGAGCCTAACTTTGTATTTCATTGTTTACTATTTTGAATGTATTAAAATTTTCGGTTCGATAACTGTTATAATCACTGTAATAGTAATGTTTGCATGGTTGATGTTGCTAGTTTGTTATTCTTTTTATGTTATGTAAATCAGACTTTGATCCGTGGATTCGACATCAATTATATGTCGTTATGCCACTGAATTTTCGTTTAGATATATTGATGTATATTTCACCATGTTTCGATCCTTGCGTGCGATATTCCGCTCTTTTTGTTATCACGTATAAACCCTTTGAGCATATTATGGTTAGCTATGTATGCGTCTCTTTACGATAATGCTCATATTAAGTTCAGTTGCGATGTATTACGTCATTACGATATGATGTTGTTGTTTTACCATTGCGTGCGTTAAGCTTCATCTCGTTATGATTTCGCTTCTTTGCATTATTTTTGTTGCATTTCGATTTTTATTTACGATGAGCGTATTGTGCTTTGGTAATTTACAATTCGATTTGTGTTAAGGTATAAAAATCCAACGTCATTACATTTAAATCGAATTTGGGTCCTACCTTTGATACCTTTGCACGTCTTCGCATTTGTAGCGCGGTTTTTATGGTTTCGAATCACTATCGCTTTGGTACTACAGTTCGATTCATTTTTTATCCCGTTGAGCTGATTAAGGAAGGGAAATAGATGTCTCCAATTAACCCTGCTTGCATACTGAGGTTAAACAGTCAAAACTGTTGGTTTACAGATGCTATCAAAATAGGGGGTTCGTCTTTTAGGGTTATTTGCTTAAAAACAGGATCTGGACTATTTGTGAGGTTTTTGGTCTAATGCTTTTGATGGATATATGAAGATACAGGATTTTGGGTTTTTGATTAGTATGCTCGCTAAAACTTTTGCAATCTTATGCCTACGTATTCCCGAAACAGGGAAATCAGAGCGATCGTAGTTCCACCTATTCTATGGGAGGAAAACAATTATTTTGGTGTCTTGTTCAAAGCCCATCGTTGATGTTTGTATGTTGTGAGCAAGGCACAAATTTGATGCTAAAAGGTTGATTGACTCAATCGGGGTTTTCTTTATACAAAGCCTAAGAGGAGGCTAGGAGTTTGACTTTTATGGGGAAAATGTTCTTTTTGTCTTGTACAAAGCCCAAGATTAAGGCTAAAAGGGATTTTGACTCCGTTGGGGAGAATGGAGAATATATCTTGTATAAAGCCCAAGATGGAGGCTAAAGGAGGTTGACTCAACAAGAGAATCTTTTATACTCAACAAGAGAGTGGGTTTTTTATATGTATTGTACAAAGCCCAAGATGGAGGCTAAAGGTGGTTGACTCAACAAGAGAATCTTTTATACTCAACAAGAGAGTGTTTTGCTGTCTCGTACGAAGCCCGAGATTGAGGCTAAAAGGAGATTGACTCAACAAGAGAGTTTTTTATACTCAACAAGAGAGTGTTTTATATGTTTTGTACAGAGCCCAAGATAGAGGCTAAAAGTTGTTGACTCAACAAGGGGGTCTTTTATACTCAACAAGAGAGTGTTTTATATGTCTTGTACAAAGCCTAAGATGGATGCTAAAAGTTGTTGACTCAACAAGAGAGTCTGAAAAGGTTAGCTCCACTGGGGAGAATCATTTGTACAAAGCCCAAGAGGAGGCTGACTTACTGCTGAGGATTATTGATATCCGGAAGCGGGTCCAAGTGCGGGGAACTCTCATGAGAGAGACCGGGTTTCGGAGTGATCGGTGTTTCTTCCTATGTTTGAAAGGAACTTGAGAATGTCTTTGAGACTCAAGGGGCTTAGACTGTCCAAGTCTAGAGTTTTATCTTTTGTACAATGCCCAAGAGGAGGCACGGGCATTAAGGAATGAGTATCAACCCTACAACGACCAGAGTTTTGACGCTGGAAAGACTGCTCTAGCAAAGGATGACTAAGTTCTGTCTTATACCTTTAAGAGGTCGTCAGGGTCCTTGTATTAAGCCCAAGAGAAGGCATGCGAACTTTTAAGAAGCCGAAGGGTCCTTGTACAATGCCCAAGAGGAGGCGGGGATGCTTTTAGGAAGCCTGTGGGTCCCCAAACCAAGGGAAGTTCAAGAAATGCAATTCACAGAGAAGAGATCATTCCAGGAAAGTTCGAGAATTTGGAAGTAACTCAAGAGATGCCATTCACGGAGAAAAGATCATCTCTGGGGAGTTAGAGTTTCTTTGATAATTTCTAAAGGTGACAGACTGAGAAAAGGTTCACCAAGAATACTGCCTTTCTCTTTGTTCCATATTGTTTAACCCCAAGAGGAGGGAATACTGTATCTGGAATCCTACGGGGGATCTAGTTTTGTTTGTATTTAAAGAGTGACCAACAGGGCTTTACCTAGTTTTAGACGTAGTTGCTGGGGAAAACTCTAAATAACTATACTAGTATTACACAGAGGATATGTGACAATCTTGATTTCTTATTCCATGCTTAAAATAAATAAAATTTAAGACCATAGACATGATCGTGAAGTAAAAACGAGCAGATTGATATGTGGATTGTGTGATTTCCCCTCTAAATAACTATACTAGTATTACACAGAGGATATGTGACAACCTTTGTTTAGGTCGTGACAACCTTGGATCATTTACCTAAAGGTCGTGACAGCAAGAGCAAAGTCATTTTTGAGTTGGAGGTGTTACAAATGAGTTGTGATGATCTGAATAACTTCCCTACACCATATGGAGTGTGTTTGAATGCTTGGACTTGATTGGAAATGGCTGGATCACTTCATGGCATCTCAGCTGCAACTTGGTTAAAACCTTAAGCAACTGGCTGGTGAATCTGAGAAATCAGTGTTACAGTTGTTGTTTAAGTGTTTGGATCACTTCTATATGATGTTTATGAGGTGTGTGTGTGATTGGTTTGGTTGGAATAACTCTTAAACTCAAAACCCGATAGTGACTTGCTTTGGAAGGCAAATTTGGAAGTGAGAAGGTGATTTTGAGGAAAGCATTTGTTTGATGGCTTTGGTGTACTCAAACTGAGCACAAATGAGCTCTATTTATAGTAGAGCAAGCTTGTTTTGCAAGCAATAGTGAATGGCAACTGCAGCAGAGGTTTGGCCAATGGTTGCATTTTGGAATCTCAGTCTCCTCTAGCCATTGACTAGAGGTTAGAGCACAGGCTGTTGGTTCCCTAGTTCAGAGATCATCCTTGACTCATTCAGTTGGAAATGGCTCAGTTCATGCCACCTTGGTGCATCCATTGAATGCTCCAAAACAAAATTGGAGTCTTGTCCCCTCTTTAGGGTTTTTTAGGTTTGGCATGCTATTTTTAGTTCCAAAGACTTGGGAGGCTTATAGATCAGTGTGTGTCCCCCCTTGGTCCCTCCCTGAGGTGTTCAGATGGATAAACTTGTTTGTCATTTGCAAAATTTGCTCAAATCGAGCAAAATGTACAAATCTTGCTTGCCATGACAGTTTACAGCAAGGCACATTGTCATTGTCATATCTCATGGCTTAAGTGGAGTTTCATGGAGTTCTTGGTCATTTTGGAAAGCTCTTATATGATACAACACATGTGTGATCATAGTTTGTCTTGATACTTTTTGGATCCAAGTGAAAAATCCTCCCACTTTTGAAAAAAACACAAGACAGATTATGACTTAGTGAAAATTTCACTAAGTGTTGGAAAAAGTGACATTTCATGTTTTCAGCCATTTTGATCCAACCATAACTCAAAATCCATGATGAATTGGAATGAGGTGTAGTTGACACTTTTAAAGTATGCCATGAGAGCTACAAATCCATCTTTGGATCAGCCTAAATGGTTGCTTGGATCTCAAGTTATGATCCTTGGAAGTTGGTACCCTAGCTACTTTGTTCCATAACTTAGAAAATTTCTAAGTTTTTTATGGTTACCCCTTTTGCAAGTTATCCCATTTTTCTTGATTTTTCTTGATGAATGATGATTCTAATCACACATTAACATCATTTTAGGGTTAGGGAACCATAATTGACCAAAAAATCAAAAAGTCAAACTTTGACTTTTGTGCACAGTTGACTTTTTATCAGATGAATTCCAAACTGTGCGATCCTCTATGAAATTAAGTCCTTGACCCAAATCAAACTTGATGGATTGATTTCATAGGTGTTATAGGGTGTATTGAATCATGTCCCAAGGTTTGGGAGCATGTCCTGGTCAAAAGTCAAAGGCACAGTTGACTTTTTCCAGGAAACCCTAACTGTGGCTCTGATGAACTTGAAACTTGTAGATCAAGCTTCTTGGATCAATCCATTATTGCAAATGGATCAATGTAGTTTGTTAGATACCCTTAAATTATGGCTTGAGGTCTTGGCTCATGTTTTGTCCCAAAAGTCAACTTAGGGGTGAATTAGGTCAAGAAACCCTGATTCCTGATTTTTGATGAATGCTTCCCCTGAGGCTAAATTGACTTGATGATGGGGTTCATGATGTCCCTTGGAGTATTTTAGGTTATGCTTTGAAGCATTGGCTCATGCCCAGATGAAAATTTCCATCTGGAGGCCCCAGTCGACCAAAACCCTAATTTGGTGACACTGGCGATCTTGAGGCTTGATCCACTTGGAATGTTGTAACCTTGTGCTTGATTCTTGATGTGGCAGTCCTCTTGATCCATTATGGGTGTTTAAGAGGTTTAGACAAGTTAAGGATCATGTCATTCCATGATTGATCCTTTGTCTAAGAGCTCTGAGAGGGCTTGAAACCCTAATTCTTGATTGTGGTGAATGCTCAACCATCTTCGAGGAGATTGATGATGCATGAAGGTTCATCCATATTGTGATGATGACTTGAACAATGATGGAAAATCTTAGTGGTCAAAATTTGGGGTATGACAGATGCCCATATTTAATCTTCTTGGGACCCGAAGGTGTGAATGGTGAAGGTATTCGGGCATTCGGGGTGCAAGAGGATTAAATACTGGAATACCCAAAATTTTGATGGTGGTTATGAATGATAGCTTACGCATTCATCTTCTTTTTCTAAGCAATGATACTTAGAAAAGGTAAACTTCCCCTCGATCCTGGTTTCCTACCAAGGAACTGGTCTTAGTTTCTGAAATGAACTTCCCGTCGATCCTGGTTTCCTACCAAGGAACTGGTCTTAGTTTCTGAAATGAACTTCCCCTCGATCCTGGTTTTCTACCAAGGAACTGGTCTCAGTTTCTGATGTAAACTTCCCCTCGATCCTGGTTTCTTACCTAGGAACTGGTCTTAGTTTTTGATGTAAACTTCCCCTCGATCCTGGTTTCCTACCAAGGAACTGGTCTCAGTTTCTTTTGTCAATAAGCTTTCTTGACAAGGGATGTTATTCGTAGCGGTTTTTCCTCAAACTTCTCACTGAATTTTCCTGGGGAGATGCCATTTGATGGAAAAAGTTTCGATGTCAGACTTGCTGGGGAGACCCATCTGTCTGAGCAGTAGAGGTGCACAAACTTCTCTGTTGGAGACGCCATTTGTCGACTCTACTGGGAAAAATGAGTCTCTTGAGAGACTGCTTTTTACTTAGGGATATTACACCATACTTTTCCTCGAGATCTTCTTGAAGAAATGCCATGTGATGTAATCCAGTTTGGAGGCACTAAAGACCTTTTCGTCAACGAAATTTTTGGAGAAAAACGGCTGTATTGCCGAATATTTGCTTAAGAGGCTTTCTCTGGGGATTTTCCTTAATCTGGGAAAGCAAAGACATCATCTTCGATGGCGAAGAGCGACATTTGTCGAAAGCTCTCTGGCTTTTCAGAGGTTCAAGATATCAAAGTGGTCAAAAGTCCTCTATGAAATCAAGTCCTTGACCCAAATCAAACTTGATGGATTGATTTCATAGGTGTTATAGGGTGTATTGAATCATGTCCCAAGGTTTGGGAGCATGTCCTGGTCAAAAGTCAAATGCACAGTTGACTTTTTCCGCGAAACCCTAACTGTGGCTCTGATGAACTTGAAACTTATAGATCAAGCTTCTTGGATCAATCCATTATTGCAAATGGATCAATGTAGTTTGTTAGAGACCCTTAAATTATGGCTTGAGGTCTTGGCTCATGTTTTGTCCCAAAAGTCAACTTAGGGGTGAATTAGGTCAAGAAACCCTGATTCCTGATTTTTGATGAATGCTTCCCCTGAGGCTAAATTGACTTGATGATGGGGTTCATGATGTCCCTTGGAGTATTTTAGGTTATTCTTTGAAGCATTGGCTCATGCCCAGATGAAAATTTCCATCTGGAGGCCCCAGTCGACCAAAACCCTAATTTGGTGACACTGGCGATCTTGAGGCTTGATCCACTTGGAATGTTGTAACCTTGTGCTTGATTCTTGATGTGGCAGTCCTCTTGATCCATTATGGGTGTTTGAGAGGTTTAGAGAAGTTAAGGATCATGTCATTCCTTGATTGATCCTTTGTCTAAGAGCTCTGAGAGGGCTTGAAACCCTAATTCTTGATTGTGGTGAATGCTCAACCATCTTCGAGGAGATTGATGATGCATAAAGGTTTATCCATATTGTGATGATGACTTGAACAATGATGGGAAATCTTAGTGGTCAAAATTTGGGGTATGACAGATGCCCATATTTAATCTTCTTGGGACCCGAAGGTGTGAATGGTGAAGGTATTCGGGCATTCGGGGTGCAAGAGGATTAAATATTGGAATACCCGAAATTTTGATGGTGGTTATGAATGATAGCTTACGCATTCATCTTCTTTTTCTAAGCAATGATACTTAGAAAAGGTAAACTTCCCCTCGATCCTGGTTTCCTACCAAGGAACTGGTCTTAGTTTCTGAAATGAACTTCCCCTCGATCCTGGTTTCCTACCAAGGAACTGGTCTTAGTTTCTGAAATGAACTTCCCCTCGATCCTGGGTTTCTACCAAGGAACTGGTCTCAGTTTCTGATGTAAACTTCCCCTCGATCCTGGTTTCTTACCTAGGAACTGGTCTTTGTTTTTGATGTAAACTTCCCCTCGATCCTGGTTTCCTACCAAGGAACTGGTCTCAGTTTCTTTTGTCAATAAGCTTTCTTGACAAGGGATGTTATTCGTAGCGGTTTTTCCTCAAACTTCTCACTGAATTTTCCTGGGGAGATGCCATTTGATGGAAAAAGTTTTGATGTCAGACTTGCTGGGGAGACCCATCTGTCTGAGCAGTAGAGGTGCACAAACTTCTCTGCTGGAGACGCCATTTGTCGACTCTACTGGGAAAAATGAGTCTCTTGAGAAACTGCTTTTTGCTTAGGGATATTACATCATACTTTTCCTCGAGATCTTCTTGAAGAAATGCCATGTGATGTAATCCAGTTTGGAGGCGCTGAAGACCTTTTCGTCAGCGAAATTTTTGAAGAAAAACGGCTGTATTGCCGAATATTTGCTTAAGAGGCTTTCTCTGGGGATTTTCCTTAATCTGGGAAAGCAAAGACATCATCTTCGATGGCGAAGAGCGACATTTGTCGAAAGCTCTCTGGCTTTTCAGAGGTTCAAGATATCAAAGTGGTCAAAAGTCCTCTATGAAATCAAGTCCTTGACCCAAATCAAACTTGATGGATTGATTTCATAGGTGTTATAGGGTGTATTGAATCATGTCCCAAGGTTTGGGAGCATGTCCTGGTCAAAAGTCAAAGGCACAGTTGACTTTTTCCGCGAAACCCTAACTGTGGCTCTGATGAACTTGAAACTTGTAGATCTAGCTTCTTGGATCAATCCATTATTGCAAATGGATCAATGTAGTTTGTTAGATACCCTTAAATTATGGCTTGAGGTCTTGGCTCATGTTTTGTCCCAAAAGTCAACTTAGGGGTGAATTAGGTCAAGAAACCCTGATTCCTGATTTTTGATGAATGCTTCCCCTGAGGCTAAATTGACTTGATGATGGGGTTCATGATGTCCCTTGGAGTATTTTAGGTTATGCTATGAAGCATTGGCTCATGCCCAGATGAAAATTTCCATCTGGAGGCCCCAATCGACCAAAACCCTAATTTGGTGACACTGGCGATCTTGAGGCTTGATCCACTTGGAATGTTGTAACCTTGTGCTTGATTCTTGATGTGGCAGTCCTCTTGATCCATTATGGGTGTTTGAGAGGTTTAGACAAGTTAAGGATCATGCCATTCCTTGATTGATCCTTTGTCTAAGAGCTCTGAGAGGGCTTGAAACCCTAATTCTTGATTGTGGTGAATGCTCAACCATCTTCGAGGAGATTGATGATGCATGAAGGTTCATCCATATTGTGATGATGACTTGAACAATGATGGGAAATCTTAGTGGTCAAAATTTGGGGTATGACAGATGCCCCTATTTAATCTTCTTGGGACCCGAAGGTGTGAATGGTGAAGGTATTCGGGCATTCGGGGTGCAAGAGGATTAAATATTGGAATACCCGAAATTTTGATGGTGGTTATGAATGATAGCTTACGCATTCATCTTCTTTTTCTAAGCAATGATACTTAGAAAAGGTAAACTTCCCCTCGATCCTGGTTTCCTACCAAGGAACTGGTCTTAGTTTCTGAAATGAACTTCCCCTCGATCCTGGTTTCCTACCAAGGAACTGGTCTTAGTTTCTGAAATGAACTTCCCTTCGATCCTGGTTTTCTACCAAGGAACTGGTCTCAGTTTCTGATGTAAACTTCCCCTCGATCCTGGTTTCTTACCTAGGAACTGGTCTTAGTTTTTGATGTAAACTTCCCCTCGATCCTGGTTTCCTACCAAGGAACTGGTCTTAGTTTCTTTTGTCTATAAGCTTTCTTGACAAGGGATGTTATTCGTAGCGGTTTTTCCTCAAACTTCTCACTGAATTTTCCTGGGGAGATGCCATTTGATGGAAAAAGTTTTGATGTCAGACTTGCTGGGGAGACCCATCTGTCTGAGCAGTAGAGGTGCACAAACTTCTCTGCTGGAGACGCCATTTGTCGACTCTACTGGGAAAAATGAGTCTCTTGAGAGACTGCTTTTTTCTTAGGGATATTACATCATACTTTTCCTCGAGATCTTCTTGAAGAAATGCCATGTGATGTAATCCAGTTTGGAGGCGCTGAAGACCTTTTCGTCAGCGAAATTTTTGGAGAAAAACGGCTGTATTGCCGAATATTTGCTTAAGAGGCTTTCTCTGGGGATTTTCCTTAATCTGGGAAAGCAAATACATCATCTTCGATGGCGAAGAGCGACATTTGTCGAAAGCTCTCTGGCTTTTCAGAGGTTCAAGATATCAAAGTGGTCAAAAGACCTCTATGAAATCAAGTCCTTGACCCAAATCAAACTTGATGGATTGATTTCATAGGTGTTATAGGGTGTATTGAATCATGTCCCAAGGTTTGGGAGCATGTCCTGGTCAAAAGTCAAATGCACAGTTGACTTTTTCCGCGAAACCCTAACTGTGGCTCTGATGAACTTGAAACTTATAGATCAAGCTTCTTGGATCAATCCATTATTGCAAATGGATCAATGTAGTTTGTTAGAGACCCTTAAATTATGGCTTGAGGTCTTGGCTCATGTTTTGTCCCAAAAGTCAACTTAGGGGTGAATTAGGTCAAGAAACCCTGATTCCTGATTTTTGATGAATGCTTCCCCTGAGGCTAAATTGACTTGATGATGGGGTTCATGATGTCCCTTGGAGTATTTTAGGTTATTCTTTGAAGCATTGGCTCATGCCCAGATGAAAATTTCCATCTGGAGGCCCCAGTCGACCAAAACCCTAATTTGGTGACACTGGCGATCTTGAGGCTTGATCCACTTGGAATGTTGTAACCTTGTGCTTGATTCTTGATGTGGCAGTCCTCTTGATCCATTATGGGTGTTTGAGAGGTTTAGACAAGTTAAGGATCATGTCATTCCTTGATTGATCCTTTGTCTAAGAGCTCTGAGAGGGCTTGAAACCCTAATTCTTGATTGTGGTGAATGCTCAACCATCTTCGAGGAGATTGATGATGCATAAAGGTTTATCCATATTGTGATGATGACTTGAACAATGATGGGAAATCTTAGTGGTCAAAATTTGGGGTATGACAGATGCCCATATTTAATCTTCTTGGGACCCGAAGGTGTGAATGGTGAAGGTATTCGGGCATTCGGGGTGCAAGAGGATTAAATATTGGAATACCCGAAATTTTGATGGTGGTTATGAATGATAGCTTACGCATTCATCTTCTTTTTCTAAGCAATGATACTTAGAAAAGGTAAACTTCCCCTCGATCCTGGTTTCCTACCAAGGAACTGGTCTTAGTTTCTGAAATGAACTTCCCCTCGATCCTGGTTTCCTACCAAGGAACTGGTCTTAGTTTCTGAAATGAACTTCCCCTCGATCCTGGGTTTCTACCAAGGAACTGGTCTCAGTTTCTGATGTAAACTTCCCCTCGATCCTGGTTTCTTACCTAGGAACTGGTCTTAGTTTTTGATGTAAACTTCCCCTCGATCCTGGTTTCCTACCAAGGAACTGGTCTCAGTTTCTTTTGTCAATAAGCTTTCTTGACAAGGGATGTTATTCGTAGCGGTTTTTCCTCAAACTTCTCACTGAATTTTCCTGGGGAGATGCCATTTGATGGAAAAAGTTTTGATGTCAGACTTGCTGGGGAGACCCATCTGTCTGAGCAGTAGAGGTGCACAAACTTCTCTGCTGGAGACGCCATTTGTCGACTCTACTGGGAAAAATGAGTCTCTTGAGAAACTGCTTTTTGCTTAGGGATATTACATCATACTTTTCCTCGAGATCTTCTTGAAGAAATGCCATGTGATGTAATCCAGTTTGGAGGCGCTGAAGACCTTTTCGTCAGCGAAATTTTTGAAGAAAAACGGCTGTATTGCCGAATATTTGCTTAAGAGGCTTTCTCTGGGGATTTTCCTTAATCTGGGAAAGCAAAGACATCATCTTCGATGGCGAAGAGCGACATTTGTCGAAAGCTCTCTGGCTTTTCAGAGGTTCAAGATATCAAAGTGGTCAAAAGTCCTCTATGAAATCAAGTCCTTGACCCAAATCAAACTTGATGGATTGATTTCATAGGTGTTATAGGGTGTATTGAATCATGTCCCAAGGTTTGGGAGCATGTCCTGGTCAAAAGTCAAAGGCACAGTTGACTTTTTCCGCGAAACCCTAACTGTGGCTCTGATGAACTTGAAACTTGTAGATCTAGCTTCTTGGATCAATCCATTATTGCAAATGGATCAATGTAGTTTGTTAGATACCCTTAAATTATGGCTTGAGGTCTTGGCTCATGTTTTGTCCCAAAAGTCAACTTAGGGGTGAATTAGGTCAAGAAACCCTGATTCCTGATTTTTGATGAATGCTTCCCCTGAGGCTAAATTGACTTGATGATGGGGTTCATGATGTCCCTTGGAGTATTTTAGGTTATGCTATGAAGCATTGGCTCATGCCCAGATGAAAATTTCCATATGGAGGCCCCAATCGACCAAAACCCTAATTTGGTGACACTGGCGATCTTGAGGCTTGATCCACTTGGAATGTTGTAACCTTGTGCTTGATTCTTGATGTGGCAGTCCTCTTGATCCATTATGGGTGTTTGAGAGGTTTAGACAAGTTAAGGATCATGCCATTCCTTGATTGATCCTTTGTCTAAGAGCTCTGAGAGGGCTTGAAACCCTAATTCTTGATTGTGGTGAATGCTCAACCATCTTCGAGGAGATTGATGATGCATGAAGGTTCATCCATATTGTGATGATGACTTGAACAATGATGGGAAATCTTAGTGGTCAAAATTTGGGGTATGACAGATGCCCCTATTTAATCTTCTTGGGACCCGAAGGTGTGAATGGTGAAGGTATTCGGGCATTCGCGGTGCAAGAGGATTAAATATTGGAATACCCGAAATTTTGATGGTGGTTATGAATGATAGCTTACGCATTCATCTTCTTTTTCTAAGCAATGATACTTAGAAAAGGTAAACTTCCCCTCGATCCTGGTTTCCTACCAAGGAACTGGTCTTAGTTTCTGAAATGAACTTCCCCTCGATCCTGGTTTCCTACCAAGGAACTGGTCTTAGTTTCTGAAATGAACTTCCCTTCGATCCTGGTTTTCTACCAAGGAACTGGTCTCAGTTTCTGATGTAAACTTCCCCTCGATCCTGGTTTCTTACCTAGGAACTGGTCTTAGTTTTTGATGTAAACTTCCCCTCGATCCTGGTTTCCTACCAAGGAACTGGTCTTAGTTTCTTTTGTCTATAAGCTTTCTTGACAAGGGATGTTATTCGTAGCGGTTTTTCCTCAAACTTCTCACTGAATTTTCCTGGGGAGATGCCATTTGATGGAAAAAGTTTTGATGTCAGACTTGCTGGGGAGACCCATCTGTCTGAGCAGTAGAGGTGCACAAACTTCTCTGCTGGAGACGCCATTTGTCGACTCTACTGGGAAAAATGAGTCTCTTGAGAGACTGCTTTTTGCTTAGGGATATTACATCATACTTTTCCTCGAGATCTTCTTGAAGAAATGCCATGTGATGTAATCCAGTTTGGAGGCGCTGAAGACCTTTTCGTCAGCGAAATTTTTGGAGAAAAACGGCTGTATTGCCGAATATTTGCTTAAGAGGCTTTCTCTGGGGATTTTCCTTAATCTGGGAAAGCAAATACATCATCTTCGATGGCGAAGAGCGACATTTGTCGAAAGCTCTCTGGCTTTTCAGAGGTTCAAGATATCAAAGTGGTCAAAAGACCTCTATGAAATCAAGTCCTTGACCCAAATCAAACTTGATGGATTGATTTCATAGGTGTTATAGGGTGTATTGAATCATGTCCCAAGGTTTGGGAGCATGTCCTGGTCAAAAGTCAAATGCACAGTTGACTTTTTCCGCGAAACCCTAACTGTGGCTCTGATGAACTTGAAACTTATAGATCAAGCTTCTTGTATCAATCCATTATTGCAAATGGATCAATGTAGTTTGTTAGAGACCCTTAAATTATGGCTTGAGGTCTTGGCTCATGTTTTGTCCCAAAAGTCAACTTAGGGGTGAATTAGGTCAAGAAACCCTGATTCCTGATTTTTGATGAATGCTTCCCCTGAGGCTAAATTGACTTGATGATGGGGTTCATGATGTCCCTTGGAGTATTTTAGGTTATGCTTTGAAGCATTGGCTCATGCCCAGATGAAAATTTCCATCTGGAGGCCCCTGTCGACCAAAACCCTAATTTGGTGACACTGGCGATCTTGAGGCTTGATCCACTTGGAATGTTGTAACCTTGTGCTTGATTCTTGATGTGGCAGTCCTATTGATCCATTATGGGTGTTTGAGAGGTTTAGACAAGTTAAGGATCATGTCATTCCTTGATTGATCCTTTGTCTAAGAGCTCTGAGAGGGCTTGAAACCCTAATTCTTGATTGTGGTGAATGCTCAACCATCTTCGAGGAGATTGATGATGCATAAAGGTTTATCCATATTGTGATGATGACTTGAACAATGATGGGAAATCTTAGTGGTCAAAATTTGGGGTATGACAGATGCCCATATTTAATCTTCTTGGGACCCGAAGGTGTGAATGGTGAAGGTATTCGGGCATTCGGGGTGCAAGAGGATTAAATATTGGAATACCCGAAATTTTGATGGTGGTTATGAATGATAGCTTACGCATTCATCTTCTTTTTCTAAGCAATGATACTTAGAAAAGGTAAACTTCCCCTCGATCCTGGTTTCCTACCAAGGAACTGGTCTTAGTTTCTGAAATGAACTTCCCCTCGATCCTGGTTTCCTACCAAGGAACTGGTCTTAGTTTCTGAAATGAACTTCCCCTCGATCCTGGGTTTCTACCAAGGAACTGGTCTCAGTTTCTGATGTAAACTTCCCCTCGATCCTGGTTTCTTACCTAGGAACTGGTCTTAGTTTTTGATGTAAACTTCACCTCGATCCTGGTTTCCTACCAAGGAACTGGTCTTAGTTTCTTTTGTCAATAAGCTTTCTTGACAAGGGATGTTATTCGTAGCGGTTTTTCCTCAAACTTCTCACTGAATTTTCCTGGGGAGATGCCATTTGATGGAAAAAGTTTTGATGTCAGACTTGCTGGGGAGACCCATCTGTCTGAGCAGTAGAGGTGCACAAACTTCTCTGCTGGAGACGCCATTTGTCGACTCTACTGGGAAAAATGAGTCTCTTGAGAAACTGCTTTTTGCTTAGGGATATTACATCATACTTTTCCTCGAGATCTTCTTGAAGAAATGCCATGTGATGTAATCCAGTTTGGAGGCGCTGAAGACCTTTTCGTCAGCGAAATTTTTGAAGAAAAACGGCTGTATTGCCGAATATTTGCTTAAGAGGCTTTCTCTGGGGATTTTCCTTAATCTGGGAAAGCAAAGACATCATCTTCGATGGCGAAGAGCGACATTTGTCGAAAGCTCTCTGGCTTTTCAGAGGTTCAAGATATCAAAGTGGTCAAAAGTCCTCTATGAAATCAAGTCCTTGACCCAAATCAAACTTGATGGATTGATTTCATAGGTGTTATAGGGTGTATTGAATCATGTCCCAAGGTTTGGGAGCATGTCCTGGTCAAAAGTCAAAGGCACAGTTGACTTTTTCCGCGAAACCCTAACTGTGGCTCTGATGAACTTGAAACTTGTAGATCTAGCTTCTTGGATCAATCCATTATTGCAAATGGATCAATGTAGTTTGTTAGATACCCTTAAATTATGGCTTGAGGTCTTGGCTCATGTTTTGTCCCAAAAGTCAACTTAGGGGTGAATTAGGTCAAGAAACCCTGATTCCTGATTTTTGATGAATGCTTCCCCTGAGGCTAAATTGACTTGATGATGGGGTTCATGATGTCCCTTGGAGTATTTTAAGTTATGCTATGAAGCATTGGCTCATGCCCAGATGAAAATTTCCATCTGGAGGCCCCAATCGACCAAAACCCTAATTTGGTGACACTGGCGATCTTGAGGCTTGATCCACTTGGAATGTTGTAACCTTGTGCTTGATTCTTGATGTGGCAGTCCTCTTGATCCATTATGGGTGTTTGAGAGGTTTAGACAAGTTAAGGATCATGTCATTCCTTGATTGATCCTTTGTCTAAGAGCTCTGAGAGGGCTTGAAACCCTAATTCTTGATTGTGGTGAATGCTCAACCATCTTCGAGGAGATTGATGATGCATGAAGGTTCATCCATATTGTGATGATGACTTGAACAATGATGGGAAATCTTAGTGGTCAAAATTTGGGGTATGACAGATGCCCCTATTTAATCTTCTTGGGACCCGAAGGTGTGAATGGTGAAGGTATTCGGGCATTCGGGGTGCAAGAGGATTAAATATTGGAATACCCGAAATTTTGATGGTGGTTATGAATGATAGCTTACGCATTCATCTTCTTTTTCTAAGCAATGATACTTAGAAAAGGTAAACTTCCCCTCGATCCTGGTTTCCTACCAAGGAACTGGTCTTAGTTTCTGAAATGAACTTCCCCTCGATCCTGGTTTCCTACCAAGGAACTGGTCTTAGTTTCTGAAATGAACTTCCCTTCGATCCTGGTTTTCTACCAAGGAACTGGTCTCAGTTTCTGATGTAAACTTCCCCTCGATCCTGGTTTCTTACCTAGGAACTGGTCTTAGTTTTTGATGTAAACTTCCCCTCGATCCTGGTTTCCTACCAAGGAACTGGTCTCAGTTTCTTTTGTCTATAAGCTTTCTTGACAAGGGATGTTATTCGTAGCGGTTTTTCCTCAAACTTCTCACTGAATTTTCCTGGGGAGATGCCATTTGATGGAAAAAGTTTTGATGTCAGACTTGCTGGGGAGACCCATCTGTCTGAGCAGTAGAGGTGCACAAACTTCTCTGCTGGAGACGCCATTTGTCGACTCTACTGGAAAAAATGAGTCTCTTGAGAGACTGCTTTTTGCTTAGGGATATTACATCATACTTTTCCTCGAGATCTTCTTGAAGAAATGCCATGTGATGTAATCCAGTTTGGAGGCGCTGAAGACCTTTCCGTCAGCGAAATTTTTGGAGAAAAACGACTGTATTGCCGAATATTTGCTTAAGAGGCTTTCTCTGGGGATTTTCCTTAATCTGGGAAAGCAAATACATCATCTTCGATGGCGAAGAGCGACATTTGTCGAAAGCTCTCTGGCTTTTCAGAGGTTCAAGATATCAAAGTGGTCAAAAGACCTCTATGAAATCAAGTCCTTGACCCAAATCAAACTTGATGGATTGATTTCATAGGTGTTATAGGGTGTATTGAATCATGTCCCAAGGTTTGGGAGCATGTCCTGGTCAAAAGTCAAATGCACAGTTGACTTTTTCCGCGAAACCCTAACTGTGGCTCTGATGAACTTGAAACTTATAGATCAAGCTTCTTGTATCAATCCATTATTGCAAATGGATCAATGTAGTTTGTTAGAGACCCTTAAATTATGGCTTGAGGTCTTGGCTCATGTTTTGTCCCAAAAGTCAACTTAGGGGTGAATTAGGTCAAGAAACCCTGATTCCTGATTTTTGATGAATGCTTCCCCTGAGGCTAAATTGACTTGATGATGGGGTTCATGATGTCCCTTGGAGTATTTTAGGTTATGCTTTGAAGCATTGGCTCATGCCCAGATGAAAATTTCCATCTGGAGGCCCCTGTCGACCAAAACCCTAATTTGGTGACACTGGCGATCTTGAGGCTTGATCCACTTGGAATGTTGTAACCTTGTGCTTGATTCTTGATGTGGCAGTCCTATTGATCCATTATGGGTGTTTGAGAGGTTTAGACAAGTTAAGGATCATGTCATTCCTTGATTGATCCTTTGTCTAAGAGCTCTGAGAGGGCTTGAAACCCTAATTCTTGATTGTGGTGAATGCTCAACCATCTTCGAGGAGATTGATGATTCATGAAGGTTCATCCATATTGTGATGATGACTTGAACAATGATGGGAAATCTTAGTGGTCAAAATTTGGGGTATGACAGATGCCCATATTTAATCTTCTTGGGACCCGAAGGTGTGAATGGTGAAGGTATTCGGGCATTCGGGGTGCAAGAGGATTAAATATTGGAATACCCGAAATTTTGATGGTGGTTATGAAAGATAGCTTACGCATTCATCTTCTTTTTCTAAGCAATGATACTTAGAAAAGGTAAACTTCCCCTCGATCCTGGTTTCCTACCAAGGAACTGGTCTTAGTTTCTGAAATGAACTTCCCCTCGATCCTGGTTTCCTACCAAGGAACTGGTCTTAGTTTCTGAAATGAACTTCCCCTCGATCCTGGTTTTCTACCAAGGAACTGGTCTCAGTTTCTGATGTAAAGTTCCCCTCGATCCTGATTTCTTACCTAGGAACTGGTCTTAGTTTTTGATGTAAAATTCCCCTCGATCCTTGTTTCCTACCAAGGAACTGGTCTCAGTTTCTTTTGTCAATAAGCTTTCTTGACAAGGGATGTTATTCGTAGCGGTTTTTCCTCAAACTTCTCACTGAATTTTCCTGGGGAGATGCCATTTTATGGAAAAAGTTTTGATGTCAGACTTACTGGGGAGACCCGTCTGTCTGAGCAGTAGAGGTGCACAAACTTCTCTGCGGGAGACGCCATTTGTCGACTCTACTGGGAAAAATGAGTCTCTTGAGAAACTGCTTTTTGCTTAGGGATATTACATCATACTTTTCCTCGAGATCTTCTTGAAGAAATGCCATGTGATGTAATCCAGTTTGGAGGCGCTGAAGACCTTTTCGTCAGCGAAATTTTTGGAGAAAAATGGCTGTATTGCCGAATATTTGCTTAAGAGGCTTTCTCTGGGGATTTTCCTTAATCTGGGAAAGCAAAGACATCATCTTCGATGGCGAAGAGCGACATTTGTCGAAAGCTCTCTGGCTTTTCAGAGGTTCAAGATATCAAAGTGGTCAAAAGTCCTCTATGAAATCAAGTCCTTGACCCAAATCAAACTTGATGGATTGATTTCATAGGTGTTATAGGGTGTATTGAATCATGTCCCAAGGTTTGGGAGCATGTCCTGGTCAAAAGTCAAAGGCACAGTTGACTTTTTCCGCGAAACCCTAACTGTGGCTCTGATGAACTTGAAACTTGTAGATCAAGCTTCTTGGATCAATCCATTATTGCAAATGGATCAATGTAGTTTGTTAGAGACCCTTAAATTATGGCTTGAGGTCTTGGCTCATGTTTTGTCCCAAAAGTCAACTTAGGGGTGAATTAGGTCAAGAAACCCTGATTCCTGATTTTTGATGAATGCTTCCCCTGAGGCTAAATTGACTTGATGATGGGGTTCATGATGTCCCTTGGAGTATTTTAGGTTATGCTTTGAAGCATTGGCTCATGCCCAGATGAAAATTTCCATCTGGAGGCCCCAGTCGACCAAAACCCTAATTTGGTGACACTGGCGATCTTGAGGCTTGATCCACTTGGAATGTTGTAACCTTGTGCTTGATTCTTGATGTGGCAGTCCTCTTGATCCATTATGGGTGTTTGAGAGGTTTAGACAAGTTAAGGATCATGTCATTCCTTGATTGATCCTTTGTCTAAGAGCTCTGAGAGGGCTTGAAACCCTAATTCTTGATTGTGGTGAATGCTCAACCATCTTCGAGGAGATTGATGATGCATGAAGGTTCATCCATATTGTGATGATGACTTGAACAATGATGGGAAATCTTAGTGGTCAAAATTTGGGGTATGACAGATGCCCCTATTTAATCTTCTTGGGACCCGAAGGTGTGAATGGTGAAGGTATTCGGGCATTCGGGGTGCAAGAGGATTAAATATTGGAATACCCGAAATATTGATGGTGGTTATGAATGATAGCTTACGCATTCATCTTCTTTTTCTAAGCAATGATACTTAGAAAAGGTAAACTTCCCCTCGATCCTGGTTTCCTACCAAGGAACTGGTCTTAGTTTCTGAAATGAACTTCCCCTCGATCCTGGTTTCCTACCAAGGAACTGGTCTTAGTTTCTGAAATGAACTTCCCTTCGATCCTGGTTTTCTACCAAGGAACTGGTCTCAGTTTCTGATGTAAACTTCCCCTCGATCCTGGTTTCTTACCTAGGAACTGGTCTTAGTTTTTGATGTAAACTTCCCCTCGATCCTGGTTTCCTACCAAGGAACTGGTCTTAGTTTCTTTTGTCTATAAGCTTTCTTGACAAGGGATGTTATTCGTAGCGGTTTTTCCTCAAACTTCTCACTGAATTTTCCTGGGGAGATGCCATTTGATGGAAAAAGTTTTGATGTCAGACTTGCTGGGGAGACCCATCTGTCTGAGCAGTAGAGGTGCACAAACTTCTCTGCTGGAGACGCCATTTGTCGACTCTACTGGGAAAAATGAGTCTCTTGAGAGACTGCTTTTTGCTTAGGGATATTACATCATACTTTTCCTCGAGATCTTCTTGAAGAAATGCCATGTGATGTAATCCAGTTTGGAGGCGTTGAAGACCTTTTCGTCAGCGAAATTTTTGGAGAAAAACGGCTGTATTGCCGAATATTTGCTTAAGAGGCTTTCTCTGGGGATTTTCCTTAATCTGGGGATTTTCCTTAATCTGGGAAAGCAAAGACATCATCTTCGATGGCGAAGAGCGACATTTGTCGAAAGCTCTCTGGCTTTTCAGAGGTTCAAGATATCAAAGTGGTCAAAAGACCTCTATGAAATCAAGTCCTTGACCCAAATCAAACTTGATGGATTGATTTCATAGGTGTTATAGGGTGTATTGAATCATGTCCCAAGGTTTGGGAGCATGTCCTGGTCAAAAGTCAAATGCACAGTTGACTTTTTCCGCGAAACCCTAACTGTGGCTCTGATGAACTTGAAACTTATAGATCAAGCTTCTTGGATCAATCCATTATTGCAAATGGATCAATGTAGTTTGTTAGAGACCCTTAAATTATGGCTTGAGGTCTTGGCTCATGTTTTGTCCCAAAAGTCAACTTAGGGGTGAATTAGGTCAAGAAACCCTGATTCCTGATTTTTGATGAATGCTTCCCCTGAGGCTAAATTGACTTGATGATGGGGTTCATGATGTCCCTTGGAGTATTTTAGGTTATGCTTTGAAGCATTGGCTCATGCCCAGATGAAAATTTCCATCTGGAGGCCCCTGTCGACCAAAACCCTAATTTGGTGACACTGGCGATCTTGAGGCTTGATCCACTTGGAATGTTGTAACCTTGTGCTTGATTCTTGATGTGGCAGTCCTCTTGATCCATTATGGGTGTTTGAGAGGTTTAGACAAGTTAAGGATCATGTCATTCCTTGATTGATCCTTTGTCTAAGAGCTCTGAGAGGGCTTGAAACCCTAATTCTTGATTGTGGTGAATGCTCAACCATCTTCGAGGAGATTGATGATGCATGAAGGTTCATCCATATTGTGATGATGACTTGAACAATGATGGGAAATCTTAGTGGTCAAAATTTGGGGTATGACAGATGCCCATATTTAATTTTCTTGGGACCCGAAGGTGTGAATGGTGAAGGTATTCGGGCATTCGGGGTGCAAGAGGATTAAATATTGGAATACCCGAAATTTTGATGGTGGTTATGAATGATAGCTTACGCATTCATCTTCTTTTTCTAAGCAATGATACTTAGAAAAGGTAAACTTCCCCTCGATCCTGGTTTCCTACCAAGGAACTGGTCTTAGTTTCTGAAATGAACTTCCCCTCGATCCTGGTTTCCTACCAAGGAACTGGTCTTAGTTTCTGAAATGAACTTCCCCTCGATCCTGGTTTTCTACCAAGGAACTGGTCTCAGTTTCTGATGTAAACTCCCCTCGATCCTGGTTTCTTACCTAGGAACTGGTCTCAGTTTCTTTTGTCAATAAGCTTTCTTGACAAGGGATGTTATTCGTAGCGGTTTTTCCTCAAACTTCTCACTGAATTTTCCTGGGGAGATGCCATTTGATGGAAAAAGTTTTGATGTCAGACTTGCTGGGGAGACCCATCTGTCTGAGCAGTAGAGGTGCACAAACTTCTCTGCTGGAGACGCCATTTGTCGACTCTACTGGGAAAAATGAGTCTCTTGAGAGACTGCTTTTTGCTTAGGGATATTACATCATACTTTTCCTCGAGATCTTCTTGAAGAAATGCCATGTGATGTAATCCAGTTTGGAGGCGCTGAAGACCTTTTCGTCAGCGAAATTTTTGGAGAAAAACAGCTGTATTGCCGAATATTTGCTTAAGAGGCTTTCTCTGGGGATTTTCCTTAATCTGGGGATTTTCCTTAATCTGGGAAAGCAAAGACATCATCTTCGATGGCGAAGAGCGACATTTGTCGAAAGCTCTCTGGCTTTTCAGAGGTTCAAGATATCAAAGTGGTCAAAAGACCTCTATGAAATCAAGTCCTTGACCCAAATCAAACTTGATGGATTGATTTCATAGGTGTTATAGGGTGTATTGAATCATGTCCCAAGGTTTGGGAGCATGTCCTGGTCAAAAGTCAAATGCACAGTTGACTTTTTCCGCGAAACCCTAACTGTGGCTCTGATGAACTTGAAACTTATAGATCAAGCTTCTTGGATCAATCCATTATTGCAAATGGATCAATGTAGTTTGTTAGAGACCCTTAAATTATGGCTTGAGGTCTTGGCTCATGTTTTGTCCCAAAAGTCAACTTAGGGGTGAATTAGGTCAAGAAACCCTGATTCCTGATTTTTGATGAATGCTTCCCCTGAGGCTAAATTGACTTGATGATGGGGTTCATGATGTCCCTTGGAGTATTTTAGGTTATGCTTTGAAGCATTGGCTCATGCCCAGATGAAAATTTCCATCTGGAGGCCCCTGTCGACCAAAACCCTAATTTGGTGACACTGGCGATCTTGAGGCTTGATCCACTTGGAATGTTGTAACCTTGTGCTTGATTCTTGATGTGGCAGTCCTCTTGATCCATTATGGGTGTTTGAGAGGTTTAGACAAGTTAAGGATCATGTCATTCCTTGATTGATCCTTTGTCTAAGAGCTCTGAGAGGGCTTGAAACCCTAATTCTTGATTGTGGTGAATGCTCAACCATCTTCGAGGAGATTGATGATGCATGAAGGTTCATCCATATTGTGATGATGACTTGAACAATGATGGGAAATCTTAGTGGTCAAAATTTGGGGTATGACAGATGCCCATATTTAATTTTCTTGGGACCCGAAGGTGTGAATGGTGAAGGTATTCGGGCATTCGGGGTGCAAGAGGATTAAATATTGGAATACCCGAAATTTTGATGGTGGTTATGAATGATAGCTTACGCATTCATCTTCTTTTTCTAAGCAATGATACTTAGAAAAGGTAAACTTCCCCTCGATCCTGGTTTCCTACCAAGGAACTGGTCTTAGTTTCTGAAATGAACTTCCCCTCGATCCTGGTTTCCTACCAAGGAACTGGTCTTAGTTTCTGAAATGAACTTCCCCTCGATCCTGGTTTTCTACCAAGGAACTGGTCTCAGTTTCTGATGTAAACTTCCCCTCGATCCTGGTTTCTTACCTAGGAACTGGTCTCAGTTTCTTTTGTCAATAAGCTTTCTTGACAAGGGATGTTATTCGTAGCGGTTTTTCCTCAAACTTCTCACTGAATTTTCCTGGGGAGATGCCATTTGATGGAAAAAGTTTTGATGTCAGACTTGCTGGGGAGACCCATCTGTCTGAGCAGTAGAGGTGCACAAACTTCTCTGCTGGAGACGCCATTTGTCGACTCTACTGGGAAAAATGAGTCTCTTGAGAGACTGCTTTTTGCTTAGGGATATTACATCATACTTTTCCTCGAGATCTTATTGAAGAAATGCCATGTGATGTAATCCAGTTTGGAGGCGCTGAAGACCTTTTCGTCAATGAAATTTTTGGAGAAAAACGGCTGTATTGCCGAATATTTGCTTAAGAGGCTTTCTCTGGGGATTTTCCTTAATCTGGGAAAGCAAAGACATCATCTTCGATGGCGAAGAGCGACATTTGTCGAAAGCTCTCTGGCTTTTCAGAGGTTCAAGATATCAAAGTGGTCAAAAGACCTCTATGAAATCAAGTCCTTGACCCAAATCAAACTTGATGGATTAATTTCATAGGTGTTATAGGGTGTATTGAATCATGTCCCAAGGTTTGGGAGCATGTCCTGGTCAAAAGTCAAATGCACAGTTGACTTTTTCCGCGAAACCCTAACTGTGGCTCTGATGAACTTGAAACTTATAGATCAAGCTTCTTGGATCAATCCATTATTGCAAATGGATCAATGTAGTTTGTTAGAGACCCTTAAATTATGGCTTGAGGTCTTGGCTCATGTTTTGTCCCAAAAGTCAACTTAGGGGTGAATTAGGTCAAGAAACCCTGATTCCTGATTTTTGATGAATGCTTCCCCTGAGGCTAAATTGACTTGATGATGGGGTTCATGATGTCCCTTGGAGTATTTTAGGTTATGCTTTGAAGCATTGGCTCATGCCCAGATGAAAATTTCCATCTGGAGGCCCCTGTCGACCAAAACCCTAATTTGGTGACACTGGCGATCTTGAGGCTTGATCCACTTGGAATGTTGTAACCTTGTGCTTGATTCTTGATGTGGCAGTCCTCTTGATCCATTATGGGTGTTTGAGAGGTTTAGACAAGTTAAGGATCATGTCATTCCTTGATTGATCCTTTGTCTAAGAGCTCTGAGAGGGCTTGAAACCCTAATTCTTGATTGTGGTGAATGCTCAACCATCTTCGAGGAGATTGATGATGCATGAAGGTTCATCCATATTGTGATGATGACTTGAACAATGATGGGAAATCTTAGTGGTCAAAATTTGGGGTATGACAGATGCCCATATTTAATCTTCTTGGGACCCGAAGGTGTGAATGGTGAAGGTATTCAGGCATTCGGGGTGCAAGAGGATTAAATATTGGAATACCCGAAATTTTGATGGTGGTTATGAATGATAGCTTACGCATTCATCTTCTTTTTCTAAGCAATGATACTTAGAAAAGGTAAACTTCCCCTCGATCCTGGTTTCCTACCAAGGAACTGGTCTTAGTTTCTGAAATGAACTTCCCCTCGATCCTGGTTTCCTACCAAGGAACTGGTCTTAGTTTCTGAAATGAACTTCCCCTCGATCCTGGTTTTCTACCAAGGAACTGGTCTCAGTTTCTGATGTAAACTTCCCCTCGATCCTGGTTTCTTACCTAGGAACTGGTCTTAGTTTTTGATGTAAACTTCCCCTCGATCCTGGTTTCCTACCAAGGAACTGGCCTCAGTTTCTTTTGTCAATAAGCTTTCTTGACAAGGGATGTTATTCGTAGCGGTTTTTCCTCAAACTTCTCACTGAATTTTCCTGGGGAGATGCCATTTGATGGAAAAAGTTTTGATGTCAGACTTGCTGGGGAGACCCATCTGTCTGAGCAGTAGAGGTGCACAAACTTCTCTGCTGGAGACGCCATTTGTCGACTCTACTGGGAAAAATGAGTCTCTTGAGAGACTGCTTTTTGCTTAGGGATATTACATCATACTTTTCCTCGAGATCTTCTTGAAGAAATGCCATGTGATGTAATCCAGTTTGGAGGCGCTGAAGACCTTTTCGTCAGCGAAATTTTTGGAGAAAAACGGCTGTATTGCCGAATATTTGCTTAAGAGGCTTTCTCTGGGGATTTTCCTTAATCTGGGAAAGCAAAGACATCATCTTCGATGGCGAAGAGCGACATTTGTCGAAAGCTCTCTGGCTTTTCAGAGGTTCAAGATATCAAAGTGGTCAAAATACCTCTATGAAATCAAGTCCTTGACCCAAATCAAACTTGATGGATTGATTTCATAGGTGTTATAGGGTGTATTGAATCATGTCCCAAGGTTTGGGAGCATGTCCTGGTCAAAAGTCAAATGCACAGTTGACTTTTTCTGCAAAACCCTAACTGTGGCTCTGATGAACTTGAAACTTATAGATCAAGCTTCTTGGATCAATCCATTATTGCAAATGGATCAATGTAGTTTGTTAGAGACCCTTAAATTATGGCTTGAGGTCTTGGCTCATGTTTTGTCCCAAAAGTCAACTTAGGGGTGAATTAGGTCAAGAAACCCTGTTTCCTGATTTTTGATGAATGCTTCCCCTGAGGCTAAATTGACTTGATGATGGGGTTCATGATGTCCCTTGGAGTATTTTAGGTTATGCTTTGAAGCATTGGCTCATGCCCAGATGAAAATTTCCATCTGGAGGCCCCTGTCGACCAAAACCCTAATTTGGTGACACTGGCGATCTTGAGGCTTGATCCACTTGGAATGTTGTAACCTTGTGCTTGATTCTTGATGTGGCAGTCCTCTTGATCCATTATGGGTGTTTGAGAGGTTTAGACAAGTTAAGGATCATGTCATTCCTTGATTGATCCTTTGTCTAAGAGCTCTGAGAGGGCTTGAAACCCTAATTCTTGATTGTGGTGAATGCTCAACCATCTTCGAGGAGATTGATGATGCATGAAGGTTCATCCATATTGTGATGATGACTTGAACAATGATGGGAAATCTTAGTGGTCAAAATTTGGGGTATGACAGATGCCCATATTTAATCTTCTTGGGACCCGAAGGTGTGAATGGTGAAGGTATTCGGGCATTCGGGGTGCAAGAGGATTAAATATTGGAATACCCGAAATTTTGATGGTGGTTATGAATGATAGCTTACGCATTCATCTTCTTTTTCTAAGCAATGATACTTAGAAAAGGTAAACTTCCCCTCGATCCTGGTTTCCTACCAAGGAACTGGTCTTAGTTTCTGAAATGAACTTCCCCTCGATCCTGGTTTCCTACCAAGGAACTGGTCTTAGTTTCTGAAATGAACTTCCCCTCGATCCTGGTTTTCTACCAAGGAACTGGTCTCAGTTTCTGATGTAAACTTCCCCTCGATCCTGGTTTCTTACCTAGGAACTGGTCTTAGTTTTTGATGTAAACTTCCCCTCGATCCTGGTTTCCTACCAAGGAACTGGCCTCAGTTTCTTTTGTCAATAAGCTTTCTTGACAAGGGATGTTATTCGTAGCGGTTTTTCCTCAAACTTCTCACTGAATTTTCCTGGGGAGATGCCATTTGATGGAAAAAGTTTTGATGTCAGACTTGCTGGGGAGACCCATCTGTCTGAGCAGTAGAGGTGCACAAACTTCTCTGCTGGAGACGCCATTTGTCGACTCTACTGGGAAAAATGAGTCTCTTGAGAGACTGCTTTTTGCTTAGGGATATTACATCATACTTTTCCTCGAGATCTTCTTGAAGAAATGCCATGTGATGTAATCCAGTTTGGAGGCGCTGAAGACCTTTTCGTCAGCGAAATTTTTGGAGAAAAACGGCTGTATTGCCGAATATTTGCTTAAGAGGCTTTCTCTGGGGATTTTCCTTAATCTGGGAAAGCAAAGACATCATCTTCGATGGCGAAGAGCGACATTTGTCGAAAGCTCTCTGGCTTTTCAGAGGTTCAAGATATCAAAGTGGTCAAAAGTCCTCTATGAAATCAAGTCCTTGACCCAAATCAAACTTGATGGATTGATTTCATAGGTGTTATAGGGTGTATTGAATCATGTCCCAAGGTTTGGGAGCATGTCCTGGTCAAAAGTCAAAGGCACAGTTGACTTTTTCCGCGAAACCCTAACTGTGGCTCTGATGAACTTGAAACTTGTAGATCAAGCTTCTTGGATCAATCCATTATTGCAAATGGATCAATGTAGTTTGTTAGAGACCCTTAAATTATGGCTTGAGGTCTTGGCTCATGTTTTGTCCCAAAAGTCAACTTAGGGGTGAATTAGGTCAAGAAACCCTGATTCCTGATTTTTGATGAATGCTTCCCCTGAGGCTAAATTGACTTGATGATGGGGTTCATGATGTCCCTTGGAGTATTTTAGGTTATGCTTTGAAGCATTGGCTCATGCCCAGATGAAAATTTCCATCTGGAGGCCCCAGTCGACCAAAACCCTAATTTGGTGACACTAGCGATCTTGAGGCTTGATCCACTTGGAATGTTGTAACCTTGTGCTTGATTCTTGATGTGGCAGTCCTCTTGATCCATTATGGGTGTTTGAGAGGTTTAGACAAGTTAAGGATCATGTCATTCCTTGATTGATCCTTTGTCTTTGAGCTCTGAGAGGGCTTGAAACCCTAATTCTTGATTGTGGTGAATGCTCAACCATCTTCGAGGAGATTGATGATGCATGAAGGTTCATCCATATTGTGATGATGACTTGAACAATGATGGGAAATCTTAGTGGTCAAAATTTGGGGTATGACAGATGCCCCTATTTAATCTTCTTGGGACCCGAAGGTGTGAATGGTGAAGGTATTCGGGCATTCGGGGTGCAAGAGGATTAAATATTGGAATACCCGAAATTTTGATGGTGGTTATGAATGATAGCTTACGCATTCATCTTCTTTTTCTAAGCAATGACACTTAGGAAAGGTAAACTTCCCCTCGATCCTGGTTTCCTACCAAGGAACTGGTCTTAGTTTCTGAAATGAACTTCCCCTCGATCCTGGTTTCCTACCAAGGAACTGGTCTTAGTTTCTGAAATGAACTTCCCCTCGATCCTGATTTTCTACCAAGGAACTGGTCTCAGTTTCTGATGTAAACTTCCCCTCGATCCTGGTTTCTTACCTAGGAACTGGTCTTAGTTTTTGATGTAAACTTCCCCTCGATCCTGGTTTCCTACCAAGGAACTGGTCTTAGTTTCTTTTGTCTATAAGCTTTCTTGACAAGGGATGTTATTCGTAGCGGTTTTTCCTCAAACTTCTCACTGAATTTTCCTGGGGAGATGCCATTTGATGGAAAAAGTTTTGATGTCAGACTTGCTAGGGAGACCCATCTGTCTGAGCAGTAGAGGTGCACAAACTTCTCTGCTGGAGACGCCATTTGTCGACTCTACTGGGAAAAATGAGTCTCTTGAGAGACTGCTTTTTGCTTAGGGATATTACATCATACTTTTCCTCGAGATCTTCTTGAAGAAATGCCATGTGATGTAATCCAGTTTGGAGGCGCTGAAGACCTTTTCGTCAATGAAATTTTTGGAGAAAAACGGCTGTATTGCCGAATATTTGCTTAAGAGGCTTTCTCTGGGGATTTTCCTTAATCTGGGAAAGCAAAGACATCATCTTCGATGGCGAAGAGCGACATTTGTCGAAAGCTCTCTGGCTTTTCAGAGGTTCAAGATATCAAAGTGGTCAAAAGACCTCTATGAAATCAAGTCCTTGACCCAAATCAAACTTGATGGATTGATTTCATAGGTGTTATAGGGTGTATTGAATCATGTCCCAAGGTTTGGGAGCATGTCCTGGTCAAAAGTCAAATGCACAGTTGACTTTTTCCGCGAAACCCTAACTGTGGCTCTGATGAACTTGAAACTTATAGATCAAGCTTCTTGGATCAATTCATTATTGCAAATGGATCAATGTAGTTTGTTAGAGACCCTTAAATTATGGCTTGAGGTCTTGGCTCATGTTTTGTCCCAAAAGTCAACTTAGGGGTGAATTAGGTCAAGAAACCCTGATTCCTGATTTTTGATGAATGCTTCCCCTGAGGCTAAATTGACTTGATGATGGGGTTCATGATGTCCCTTGGAGTATTTTAGGTTATGCTTTGAAGCATTGGCTCATGCCCAGATGAAAATTTCCATCTGGAGGCCCCTGTCGACCAAAACCCTAATTTGGTGACACTGGCGATCTTGAGGCTTGATCCACTTGGAATGTTGTAACCTTGTGCTTGATTCTTGATGTGGCAGTCCTCTTGATCCATTATGGGTGTTTGAGAGGTTTAGACAAGTTAAGGATCATGTCATTCCTTGATTGATCCTTTGTCTAAGAGCTCTGAGAGGGCTTGAAACCCTAATTCTTGATTGTGGTGAATGCTCAACCATCTTCGAGGAGATTGATGATGCATGAAGGTTCATCCATATTGTGATGATGACTTGAACAATGATGGGAAATCTTAGTGGTCAAAATTTGGGGTATGACAGATGCCCATATTTAATCTTCTTGGGACCCGAAGGTGTGAATGGTGAATGTATTCGGGCATTCGGGGTGCAAGAGGATTAAATATTGGAATACCCGAAATTTTGATGGTGGTTATGAATGATAGCTTACGCATTCATCTTCTTTTTCTAAGCAATGATACTTAGAAAAGGTAAACTTCCCCTCGATCCTGGTTTCCTACCAAGGAACTGGTCTTAGTTTCTGAAATGAACTTCCCCTCGATCCTGGTTTCCTACCAAGGAACTGGTCTTAGTTTCTGAAATGAACTTCCCCTCGATCCTGGTTTTCTACCAAGGAACTGGTCTCAGTTTCTGATGTAAACTTCCCCTCGATACTGGTTTCTTACCTAGGAACTGGTCTTAGTTTTTGATGTAAACTTCCCCTCGATCCTGGTTTCCTACCAAGGAACTGGTCTTAGTTTCTTTTGTCAATAAGCTTTCTTGACAAGGGATGTTATTCGTAGCGGTTTTTCCTCAAACTTCTCACTGAATTTTCCTGGGGAGATGCCATTTGATGGAAAAAGTTTTGATGTCAGACTTGCTGGCGAGACCCATCTGTCTGAGCAGTAGAGGTGCATAAACTTCTCTGTTGGAGACGCCATTTGTCGACTCTACTGGGAAAAATGAGTCTCTTGAGAGACTGCTTTTTGCTTAGGGAAATTACATCATACTTTTCCTCGAGATCTTCTTGAAGAAATGCCATGTGATGTAATCCAGTTTGGAGGCGCTGAAGACCTTTTCGTCAGCGAACTTTTTGGAGAAAAACGGCTGTATTGCCGAATATTTGCTTAAGAGGCTTTCTCTGGGGATTTTCCTTAATCTGGGAAAGCAAAGACATCATCTTCGATGGCGAAGAGCGACATTTGTCGAAAGCTCTCTGGCTTTTCAGAGGTTCAAGATATCAAAGTGGTCAAAAGTCCTCTATGAAATCAAGTCCTTGACCCAAATCAAACTTGATGGATTGATTTCATAGGTGTTATAGGGTGTATTGAATCATGTCCCAAGGTTTGGGAGCATGTCCTGGTCAAAAGTCAAATGCACAGTTGACTTTTTCCGCGAAACCCTAACTGTGGCTCTGATGAACTTGAAACTTATAGATCAAGCTTCTTGGATCAATCCATTATTGCAAATGGATCAATGTAGTTTTTTAGAGACCCTTAAATTATGGCTTGAGGTCTTGGCTCATGTTTTGTCCCAAAAGTCAACTTAGGGGTGAATTAGGTCAAGAAACCCTGATTCCTGATTTTTGATGAATGCTTCCCCTGAGGCTAAATTGACTTGATGATGGGGTTCATGATGTCCCTTGGAGTACTTTAGGTTATGCTTTGAAGCATTGGCTCATGCCCAGATGAAAATTTCCATCTGGAGGCCCCAGTCGACCAAAACCCTAATTTGGTGACACTGGCGATCTTGAGGCTTGATCCAATTGGAATGTTGTAACCTTGTGCCTGATTCTTGATGTGGCAGTCCTCTTGATCCATTATGGGTGTTTGAGAGGTTTAGACAAGTTAAGGATCATGTCATTCCTTGATTGATCCTTTGTCTAAGAGCTCTGAGAGGGCTTGAAACCCTAATTCTTGATTGTGGTGAATGCTCAACCATCTTCGAGGAGATTGATGATGCATGAAGGTTCATCCATATTGTGATGATGACTTGAACAATGATGGGAAATCTTAGTGGTCAAAATTTGGGGTATGACAGATGCCCATATTTAATCTTCTTGGGACCCGAAGGTGTGAATGGTGAATGTATTCGGGCATTCGGGGTGCAAGAGGATTAAATATTGGAATACCCGAAATTTTGATGGTGGTTATGAATGATAGCTTACGCATTCATCTTCTTTTTCTAAGCAATGATACTTAGAAAAGGTAAACTTCCCCTCGATCCTGGTTTCCTACCAAGGAACTGGTCTTAGTTTCTGAAATGAACTTCCCCTCGATCCTGGTTTCCTACCAAGGAACTGGTCTTAGTTTCTGAAATGAACTTCCCCTCGATCCTGGTTTTCTACCAAGGAACTGGTCTCAGTTTCTGATGTAAACTTCCCCTCGATACTGGTTTCTTACCTAGGAACTGGTCTTAGTTTTTGATGTAAACTTCCCCTCGATCCTGGTTTCCTACCAAGGAACTGGTCTTAGTTTCTTTTGTCAATAAGCTTTCTTGACAAGGGATGTTATTCGTAGCGGTTTTTCCTCAAACTTCTCACTGAATTTTCCTGGGGAGATGCCATTTGATGGAAAAAGTTTTGATGTCAGACTTGCTGGCGAGACCCATCTGTCTGAGCAGTAGAGGTGCATAAACTTCTCTGTTGGAGACGCCATTTGTCGACTCTACTGGGAAAAATGAGTCTCTTGAGAGACTGCTTTTTGCTTAGGGAAATTACATCATACTTTTCCTCGAGATCTTCTTGAAGAAATGCCATGTGATGTAATCCAGTTTGGAGGCGCTGAAGACCTTTTCGTCAGCGAACTTTTTGGAGAAAAACGGCTGTATTGCCGAATATTTGCTTAAGAGGCTTTCTCTGGGGATTTTCCTTAATCTGGGAAAGCAAAGACATCATCTTCGATGGCGAAGAGCGACATTTGTCGAAAGCTCTCTGGCTTTTCAGAGGTTCAAGATATCAAAGTGGTCAAAAGTCCTCTATGAAATCAAGTCCTTGACCCAAATCAAACTTGATGGATTGATTTCATAGGTGTTATAGGGTGTATTGAATCATGTCCCAAGGTTTGGGAGCATGTCCTGGTCAAAAGTCAAATGCACAGTTGACTTTTTCCGCGAAACCCTAACTGTGGCTCTGATGAACTTGAAACTTATAGATCAAGCTTCTTGGATCAATCCATTATTGCAAATGGATCAATGTAGTTTTTTAGAGACCCTTAAATTATGGCTTGAGGTCTTGGCTCATGTTTTGTCCCAAAAGTCAACTTAGGGGTGAATTAGGTCAAGAAACCCTGATTCCTGATTTTTGATGAATGCTTCCCCTGAGGCTAAATTGACTTGATGATGGGGTTCATGATGTCCCTTGGAGTACTTTAGGTTATGCTTTGAAGCATTGGCTCATGCCCAGATGAAAATTTCCATCTGGAGGCCCCAGTCGACCAAAACCCTAATTTGGTGACACTGGCGATCTTGAGGCTTGATCCAATTGGAATGTTGTAACCTTGTGCCTGATTCTTGATGTGGCAGTCCTCTTGATCCATTATGGGTGTTTGAGAGGTTTAGACAAGTTAAGGATCATGTCATTTCTTGATTGATCCTTTGTCTAAGAGCTCTGAGAGGGCTTGAAACCCTAATTCTTGATTGTGGTGAATGCTCAACCATCTTCGAGGAGATTGATGATGCATGAAGGTTCATCCATATTGTGATGATGACTTGAACAATGATGGGAAATCTTAGTGGTCAAAATTTGGGGTATGACAGATGCCCATATTTAATCTTCTTGGGACCCGAAGGTGTGAATGGTGAAGGTATTCGGGCATTCGGGGTGCAAGAGGATTAAATATTGGAATACCCGAAATTTTGATGGTGGTTATGAATGATAGCTTACGCATTCATCTTCTTTTTCTAAGCAATGATACTTAGAAAAGGTAAACTTCCCCTCGATCCTGGTTTCCTACCAAGGAACTGGTCTTAGTTTCTGAAATGAACTTCCCCTCGATCCTGGTTTCCTACCAAGGAACTGGTCTTAGTTTCTGAAATGAACTTCCCCTCGATCCTGGGTTTCTACCAAGGAACTGGTCTCAGTTTCTGATGTAAACTTCCCCTCGATCCTGGTTTCTTACCTAGGAATTGGTCTTAGTTTTTGATGTAAACTTCCCCTCGATCCTGGTTTCCTACCAAGGAACTGGTCTTAGTTTCTTTTGTCAATAAGCTTTCTTGACAAGGGATGTTATTCGTAGCGGTTTTTCCTCAAACTTCTCACTGAATTTTCCTGGGGAGATGCCATTTGATGGAAAAAGTTTTGATGTCAGACTTGCTGGGGAGACCCATCTGTCTGAGCAGTAGAGGTGCACAAACTTCTCTACTGGAGACGCCATTTGTCGACTCTACTGGGAAAAATGAGTCTCTTGAGAAACTGCTTTTTGCATAGGGATATTAATATCATACTTTTCCTCGAGATCTTCTTGAAGAAATGCCATGTGATGTAATCCAGTTTGGAGGCGCTGAAGACCTTTTCGTCAGCGAAATTTTTGGAGAAAAATGGCTGTATTGCCGAATATTTGCTTAAGAGGCTTTCTCTGGGGATTTTCCTTAATCTGGGAAAGCAAAGACATCATCTTCGATGGCGAAGAGCGACATTTGTCGAAAGCTCTCTGGCTTTTCAGAGGTTCAAGATATCAAAGTGGTCAAAAGACCTCTATGAAATCAAGTCCTTGACCCAAATCAAACTTGATGGATTGATTTCATAGGTGTTATAGGGTGTATTGAATCATGTCCCAAGGTTTGGGAGCATGTCCTGGTCAAAAGTCAAATGCACAGTTGACTTTTTCTGCGAAACCCTAACTGTGGCTCTGATGAACTTGAAACTTATAGATCAAGCTTCTTGGATCAATCCATTATTGCAAATGGATCAATGTAGTTTGTTAGAGACCCTTAAATTATGGCTTGAGGTCTTGGCTCATGTTTTGTCCCAAAAGTCAACTTAGGGGTGAATTAGGTCAAGAAACCCTGATTCCTGATTTTTGATGAATGCTTCCCCTGAGGCTAAATTGACTTGATGATGGGGTTCATGATGTCCCTTGGAGTATTTTAGGTTATGCTTTGAAGCATTGGCTCATGCCCAGATGAAAATTTCCATCTGGAGGCCCCAGTCGACCAAAACCCTAATTTGGTGACACTGGCGATCTTGAGGCTTGATCCACTTGGAATGTTGTAACCTTGTGCTTGATTCTTGATGTGGCAGTCCTCTTGATCCATTATGGGTGTTTGAGAGGTTTAGACAAGTTAAGGATCATGTCATTCCTTGATTGATCCTTTGTCTAAGAGCTCTGAGAGGGCTTGAAACCCTAATTCTTGATTGTGGTGAATGCTCAACCATCTTCGAGGAGATTGATGATGCATGAAGGTTCATCCATATTGTGATGATGACTTGAACAATGATGGGAAATCTTAGTGGTCAAAATTTGGGGTATGACAGATGCCCCTATTTAATCTTCTTGGGACCCGAAGGTGTGAATGGTGAAGGTATTCGGGCATTCGGGGTGCAAGAGGATTAAATATTGGAATACCCAAAATTTTGATGGTGGTTATGAATGATAGCTTACGCATTCATCTTCTTTTTCTAAGCAATGATACTTAGAAAAGGTAAACTTCCCCTCGATCCTGGTTTCCTACCAAGGAACTGGTCTTAGTTTCTGAAATGAACTTCCCCTCGATCCTGGTTTCCTACCAAGGAACTGGTCTTAGTTTCTGAAATGAACTTCCCTTCGATCCTGGTTTTCTACCAAGGAACTGGTCTCAGTTTCTGATGTAAACTTCCCCTCGATCCTGGTTTCTTACCTAGGAACTGGTCTTAGTTTTTGATGTAAACTTCCCCTCGATCCTGGTTTCCTACCAAGGAACTGGTCTTAGTTTCTTTTGTCTATAAGCTTTCTTGACAAGGGATGTTATTCGTAGCGGTTTTTCCTCAAACTTCTCACTGAATTTTCCTGGGGAGATGCCATTTGATGGAAAAAGTTTTGATGTCAGACTTGCTGGGGAGACCCATCTGTCTGAGCAGTAGAGGTGCACAAACTTCTCTGCTGGAGACGCCATTTGTCGACTCTACTGGGAAAAATGAGTCTCTTGAGAGACTGCTTTTTGCTTAGGGATATTACATCATACTTTTCCTCGAGATCTTCTTGAAGAAATGCCACGTGATGTAATCCAGTTTGGAGGCGCTGAAGACCTTTTCGTCAGCGAAATTTTTGGAGAAAAACGGCTGTATTGCCGAATATTTGCTTAAGAGGCTTTCTCTGGGGATTTTCCTTAATCTGGGAAAGCAAAGACATCATCTTCGATGGCGAAGAGCGACATTTGTCGAAAGCTCTCTGGCTTTTCAGAGGTTCAAGATATCAAAGTGGTCAAAAGACCTCTATGAAATCAAGTCCTTGACCCAAATCAAACTTGATGGATTGATTTCATAGGTGTTATAGGGTGTATTGAATCATGTCCCAAGGTTTGGGAGCATGTCCTGGTCTAAAGTCAAATGCAGAGTTGACTTTTTCCGCGAAACCCTAACTGTGGCTCTGATGAACTTGAAACTTATAGATCAAGCTTCTTGGATCAATCCATTATTGCAAATGGATCAATGTAGTTTGTTAGAGACCCTTAAATTATGGCTTGAGGTCTTGGCTCATGTTTTGTCCCAAAAGTCAACTTAGGGGTGAATTAGGTCAAGAAACCCTGATTCCTGATTTTTGATGAATGCTTCCCCTGAGGCTAAATTGACTTGATGATGGGGTTCATGATGTCCCTTGGAGTATTTTAGGTTATGCTTTGAAGCATTGGCTCATGCCCAGATGAAAATTTCCATCTGGAGGCCCCTGTCGACCAAAACCCTAATTTGGTGACACTGGCGATCTTGAGGCTTGATCCACTTGGAATGTTGTAACCTTGTACTTGATTCTTGATGTGGCAGTCCTCTTGATCCATTATGGGTGTTTGATAGGTTTAGACAAGTTAAGGATCATGTCATTCCTTGATTGATCCTTTGTCTAAGAGCTCTGAGAGGGCTTGAAACCCTAATTCTTGATTGTGGTGAATGCTCAACCATCTTCGAGGAGATTGATGATGCATGAAGGTTCATCCATATTGTGATGATGACTTGAACAATGATGGGAAATCTTAGTGGTCAAAATTTGGGGTATGACAGATGCCCATATTTAATCTTCTTGGGACCCGAAGGTGTGAATGGTGAAGGTATTCGGGCATTCGGGGTGCAAGAGGATTAAATATTGGAATACCCGAAATTTTGATGGTGGTTATGAATGATAGCTGACGCATTCATCTTCTTTTTCTAAGCAATGATACTTAGAAAAGGTAAACTTCCCCTCGATCCTGGTTTCCTACCAAGGAACTGGTCTTAGTTTCTGAAATGAACTTCCCCTCGATCCTGGTTTCCTACCAAGGAACTGGTCTTAGTTTCTGAAATGAACTTCCCCTCGATCCTGGTTTTCTACCAAGGAACTGGTCTCAGTTTCTGATGTAAACTTCCCCTCGATCCTGGTTTCTTACCTAGGAACTGGTCTTAGTTTTTGATGTAAACTTCCCCTCAAACCTGGTTTCCTACCAAGGAACTGGTCTTAGTTTCTTTTGTCAATAAGCTTTCTTGACTTGGGATGTTATTCGTAGTGGTTTTTCCTCAAACTTCTCACTGAATTTTCCTGGGGAGATGCCATTTGATGGAAAAAGTTTTGATGTCAGACTTGCTGGGGAGACCCATCTGTCTGAGCAGTAGAGGTGCATAAACTTCTCTGCTGGAGACGCCATTTGTCGACTCTACTGGGAAAAATGAGTCTCTTGAGATACTGCTTTTTGCTTAGGGATATTACATCATACTTTTCCTCGAGATCTTCTTGAAGAAATGCCATGTGATGTAATCCAGTTTGGAGGCGCTGAAGACCTTTTCGTCAGCGAACTTTTTGGAGAAAAATGGCTGTATTGCAGAATATTTGCTTAAGAGGCTTTCTCTGGGGATTTTCCTTAATCTGGGAAAGCAAAGACATCATCTTCGATGGCGAAGAGCGACATTTGTCGAAAGCTCTCTGGCTTTTCAGAGGTTCAAGATATCAAAGTGGTCAAAATTCCTCTATGAAATCAAGTCCTTGACCCAAATCAAACTTGATGGATTGATTTCATAGGTGTTATAGGGTGTATTGAATCATGTCCCAAGGTTTGGGAGCATGTCCTGGTCAAAAGTCAAATGCACAGTTGACTTTTTCCGCGAAACCCTAACTGTGGCTCTGATGAACTTGAAACTTATAGATCAAGCTTCTTGGATCAATCCATTTTTGCAAATGGATCAATGCAGTTTGTTAGAGACCCTTAAATTATGGCTTGACGTCTTGGCTCATGTTTTGTCCCAAAAGTCAACTTAGGGGTGAATTAGGTCAAGAAACCCTGATTCCTGATTTTTGATGAATGCTTCCCCTGAGGCTAAATTGACTTGATGATGGGGTTCAAGATGTCCCTTGGAGTATTTTAGGTTATGCTTTGAAGCATTGGCTCATGCCCAGATGAAAATTTCCATCTGGAGGCCCCAGTCGACCAAAACCCTAATTTGGTGACACTGGCGATCTTGAGGCTTGATCCACTTGGAATGTTGTAACCTTGTGCTTGATTCTTGATGTGGTAGTCCTCTTGATCCATTATGGGTGTTTGAGAGGTTTAAACAAGTTAAGGATCATGTCATTCCTTGATTGATCCTTTGTCTAAGAGCTCTGAGAGGGCTTGAAACCCTAATTCTTGATTGTGGTGAATGCTCAACCATCTTCGAGGAGATTGATGATGCATGAAGGTTCATCCATATTGTGATGATGACTTGAACAATGATGGGAAATCTTAGTGGTCAAAATTTGGGGTATGACAGATGCCCATATTTAATCTTCTTGGGACCCGAAGGTGTGAATGGTGAAGGTATTCGGGCATTCGGGGTGCAAGAGGATTAAATATTGGAATACCCGAAATTTTGATGGTGGTTATGAATGATAGCTTGCGCATTCATCTTCTTTTTCTAAGCAATGATACTTAGAAAAGGTAAACTTCCCCTCGATCCTGGATTCCTACCAAGGAATTGGTCTTAGTTTCTGAAATGAACTTCCCCTCGATCCTGGATTCCTACCAAGGAATTGGTCTTAGTTTCTGAAATGAACTTCCCCTCGATCCTGGTTTCCTACCAAGGAACTGGTCTTAGTTTCTGAAATAAACTTCCCCTCGATCCTGGTTTTCTACCAAGGAACTGGTCTCAGTTTCTGATGTAAACTTCCCCTCGATCCTGGTTTCTTACCTAGGAACTGGTCTTAGTTTTTGATGTAAACTTCCCCTCGATCCTGGTTTCCTACCAAGGAACTGGTCTCAGTTTCTTTTGTCAATAAGCTTTCTTGACAAGGGATGTTATTCGTAGCGGTTTTTCCTTAAACTTCTCACTGAATTTTCCTGGGGAGATGCCATTTGATGGAAAATGTTTTGATGTCAGACTTGCTGGGGAGACCCATCTGTCTGAGCAGTAGAGGTGCACAAACTTCTCTGCTGGAGACGCCATTTGTCGACTCTACTGGGAAAAATGAGTCTCTTGAGAGACTGCTTTTTGCTTAGGGATATTACATCATACTTTTCCTCGAGATCTTCTTGAAGAAATGCCATGTGATGTAATCCAGTTTGGAGGCGCTGAAGACCTTTTCGTCAGCGAAATTTTTGGAGAAAAACGGCTGTATTGCCGAATATTTGCTTAAGAGGCTTTCTCTGGGGATTTTCCTTAATCTGGGAAAGCAAAGACATCATCTTCGATGGCGAAGAGCGACATTTGTCGAAAGCTCTTTGGCTTTTCAGAGGTTCAAGATATCAAAGTGGTCAAAAGTCCTCTATGAAATCAAGTCCTTGACCCAAATCAAACTTGATGGATTGATCTCATAGGTGTTATAGGGTGATTGAATCATTTCCCAAGGTTTGGGAGCATGTCCTGGTCAAAAGTCAAAGGCACAGTTGACTTTTTCCGCGAAACCCTAACTGTGGCTCTGATGAACTTGAAACTTGTAGATCAAGCTTCTTGGATCAATCCATTATTGCAAATGGATCAATGTAGTTTGTTAGAGACCCTTAAATTATGGCTTGAGGCTTGGCTCATGTTTTGTCCCAAAAGTCAACTTAGGGGTGAATTAGGTCAAGAAACCCTGATTCCTGATTTTTGATGAATGCTTCCCCTGAGGCTAAATTGACTTGATGATGGGGTTCATGATGTCCCTTGGAGTATTTTAGGTTATGCTTTGAAGCATTAGCTCATGCCCAGATGAAAATTTCCATCTGGAGGCCCCAGTCGACCAAAACCCTAATTTGGTGACACTGGCGATCTTGAGGCTTGATCCACTTGGAATGTTGTAACCTTGTGCTTGATTCTTGATGTGGCAGTCCTCTTGATCCATTATGGGTGTTTGAGAGGTTTAGACAAGTTAAAGATCATGTCATTCCTTGATTGATCCTTTGCCTAAGAGCTCTGAGAGGGCTTGAAACCCTAATTCTTGATTGTGGTGAATGCTCAACCATCTTCGAGGAGATTGATGATGCATGAAGGTTCATCCATATTGTGATGATGACTTGAACAATGATGGGAAATCTTAGTGGTCAAAATATGGGGTATGACAGATGCCCCTATTTAATCTTCTTGGGACCCGAAGGTGTGAATAGTGAAGGTATTCGGGCATTCGGGGTGCAAGAGGATTAAATATTGGAATACCCGAAATTTTGATGGTGGTTATGAATGATAGCTTACGTATTCATCTTCTTTTTCTAAGCAATGATACTTAGAAAAGGTAAACTTCCCCTCGATCCTGGTTTCCTACCAAGGAACTGGTCTTAGTTTCTGAAATGAACTTCCCCTCGATCCTGGTTTCGTACCAAGGAACTGGTCTTAGTTTCTGAAATGAACTTCCCCTCGATCCTGGTTTTCTACCAAGGAACTGGTCTCAGTTTCTGATGTAAACTTCCCCTCGATCCTGGTTTCTTACCTAGGAACTGGTCTTAGTTTTTGATGTAAACTTCCCCTCGATCCTGGATTCCTACCAAGGAACTGGTCTCAGTTTCTTTTGTCAATAAGCTTTCTTGACAAGGGATGTTATTCGTAGCGGTTTTTCCTCAAACTTCTCACTGAATTTTCCTGGGGAGATGCCATTTGATGGAAAAAGTTTTGATGTCAGACTTGCTGGGGAAACCCATCTGTCTGAGCAGTAGAGGTGCACAAACTTTTCTGCTGGAGACGTCATTTGTCGACTCTACTGGGAAAAATGAGTCTCTTGAGAGACTGCTTTTTGCTTAGGGATATTACATCATACTTTTCCTTGAGATCTTCTTGAAGAAATGCCATGTGATGTAATCCAGTTTGGAGGCGCTGAAGACCTTTTCGTCAGCGAAATTTTTGGAGAAAAACAGCTGTATTGCCGAATATTTGCTTAAGAGGCTTTCTCTGGGGATTTTCCTTAATCTGGGAAAGCAAAGACATCATCTTCGATGGCGAAGAGTGACATTTGTCAAAAGCTCTTTGGCTTTTCAGAGGTTCAAGATATCAAAGTGGTCAAAAGTCCTCTATGAAATCAAGTCCTTGACCCAAATCAAACTTGATGGATTGATTTCATAGGTGTTATAGGGTGTATTGAATCATGTCCCAAGGTTTGGGAGCATGTCCTGGTCAAAAGTCAAAGGCACAGTTGACTTTTTCTGCGAAACCCTAACTGTGGCTCTGATGAACTTGAAACTTGTAGATCAAGCTTCTTGGATCAATCCATTATTGCAAATGGATCAATCTAGTTTGTGAGAGACCCTTAAATTATGGCTTGAGGTCTTGGCTCATGTTTTGTCCCAAAAGTCAACTTAGGGGTGAATTAGGTCAAGAAACCCTGATTCCTGATTTTTGATGAATGCTTCCCCTGAGGCTAAATTGACTTGATGATGGGGTTCATGATGTCCCTTGGAGTATTTTAGGTTATGCTTTGAAGCATTGGCTCATGCCCAGATGAAAATTTCCATCTGGAGGCCCCAGTCGACCAAAACCCTAATTTGGTGACACTGGCGATCTTGAGGCTTGATCCACTTGGAATGTTGTAACCTTGTGCTTGATTCTTGATGTGGCAGTCCTCTTGATCCATTATGGGTGTTTGAGAGGTTTAGACAAGTTAAGGATCATGTCATTCCTTGATTGATCCTTTGTCTAAGAGCTCTGAGAGGGCTTGAAACCCTAATTCTTGATTGTGGTGAATGCTCAACCATCTTCGAGGAGATTGATGATGCATGAAGGTCCATCCATATTGTGATGATAACTTGAACAATGATGGGAAATCTTAGTGGTCAAAATTTGGGGTATGACAGATGCCCCTATTTAATCTTCTTGGGACCCGAAGGTGTGAATGGTGAAGGTATTCGGGCATTCGGGGTGCAAGAGGATTAAATATTGGAATACCCGAAATTTTGATGGTGGTTATGAATGATAGCTTACGCATTCATCTTCTTTTTCTAAGCAATGATACTTAGAAAAGGTAAACTTCCCCTCGATCCTGGTTTCCTACCAAGGAACTGGTCTTAGTTTCTGAAATGAACTTCCCCTCGATCCTGGTTTCCTACCAAGGAACTGGTCTTAGTTTCTGAAATGAACTTCCCTTCGATCCTGGTTTTCTACCAAGGAACTGGTCTCAGTTTCTGATGTAAACTTCCCCTCGATCCTGGTTTCTTACCTAGGAACTGGTCTTAGTTTTTGATGTAAACTTCCCCTCGATCCTGGTTTCCTACCAAGGAACTGGTCTTAGTTTCTTTTGTCAATAAGCTTTCTTGACAAGGGATGTTATTCGTAGCGGTTTTTCCTCAAACTTCTCACTGAATTTTCCTGGGGAGATGCCATTTGATGGAAAAAGTTTTGATGTCAGACTTGCTGGGGAGACCCATCTGTCTGAGCAGTAGAGGTGCACAAACTTCTCTGCTGGAGACGTCATTTGTCGACTCTACTGGGAAAAATGAGTCTCTTGAGAGACTGCTTTTTCCTTAGGGATATTACATCATACTTTTCCTCGAGATCTTCTTGAAGAAATGCCATGTGATGTAATCCAGTTTGGAGGCGCTGAAGACCTTTTCGTCAGCGAAATTTTTGGATAAAAACGGTTGTATTGCCGAATATTTGCTTAAGAGGCTTTCTCTGGGGATTTTCCTTAATCTGGGAAAGCAAAGACATCATCTTCGATGGCGAAGAGCGACATTTGTCGAAAGCTCTTTGGCTTTTCAGAGGTTCAAGATATCAAAGTGGTCAAAAGTCCTCTATGAAATCAAGTCCTTGACCCAAATCAAACTTGATGGATTGATTTCATAGGTGTTATAGGGTGATTGAATCATGTCCCAAGGTTTGGGAGCATGTCCTGGTCAAAAGTCAAAGGCACAGTTGACTTTTTCCGTGAAACCCTAACTGTGGCTCTGATGAACTTGAAACTTGTAGATCAAGCTTCTTGGATCAATCCATTATTGCAAATGGATCAATGTAGTTTGTTAGAGACCCTTAAATTATGGCTTGAGGTCTTGGCTCATGTTTTGTCCCAAAAGTCAACTTAGGGGTGAATTAGGTCAAGAAACCCTGATTCCTGATTTTTGATGAATGCTTCCCCTGAGGCTAAATTGACTTGATGATGGGGTTCATGATGTCCCTTGGAGTATTTTAGGTTATGCTTTGAAGCATTGGCTCATGCCCAGATGAAAATTTCCATCTGGAGGCCCCAGTCGACCAAAACCCTAATTTGGTGACACTGGCGATCTTGAGGCTTGATCCACTTGGAATGTTGTAACCTTGAGCTTGATTCTTGATGTGGCAGTCCTCTTGATCCATTATGGGTGTTTGAGAGGTTTAGACAAGTTAAAGATCATGTCATTCCTTGATTGATCCTTTGTCTAAGAGCTCTGAGAGGGCTTGAAACCCTAATTCTTGATTGTGGTGAATGCTCAACCATCTTCGAGGAGATAGATGATGCATGAAGGTTCATCCATATTGTGATGATGACTTGAACAATGATGGGAAATCTTAGTGGTCAAAATATGGGGTATGACAGATGCCCCTATTTAATCTTCTTGGGACCCGAAGGTGTGAATAGTGAAGGTATTCGGGCATTCGGGGTGCAAGAGGATTAAATAGTGGAATACCCAAAATTTTGATGGTGGTTATGAATGATAGCATACGTATTCATCTTCTTTTTCTAAGCAATGATACTTAGAAAAGGTAAACTTCCCCTCGATCCTGGTTTCCTACCAAGGAACTGGTCTTAGTTTCTGAAATGAACTTCCCCTCGATCCTGGTTTCGTACCAAGGAACTGGTCTTAGTTTCTGAAATGAACTTCCCCTCGATCCTGGTTTTCTACCAAGGAACTGGTCTCAGTTTCTGATGTAAACTTCCCCTCGATCCTGGTTTCTTACCTAGGAACTGGTCTTAGTTTTTGATGTAAACTTCCCCTCGATCCTGGATTCCTACCAAGGAACTGGTCTCAGTTTCTTTTGTCAATAAGCTTTCTTGACAAGGGATGTTATTCGTAGCGGTTTTTCCTCAAACTTCTCACTGAATTTTCCTGGGGAGATGCCATTTGATGGAAAAAGTTTTGATGTCAGACTTGCTGGGGAAACCCATCTGTCTGAGCAGTAGAGGTGCACAAACTTTTCTGCTGGAGACGTCATTTGTCGACTCTACTGGGAAAAATGAGTCTCTTGAGAGACTGCTTTTTGCTTAGGGATATTACATCATACTTTTCCTTGAGATCTTCTTGAAGAAATGCCATGTGATGTAATCCAGTTTGGAGGCGCTGAAGACCTTTTCGTCAGCGAAATTTTTGGAGAAAAACAGTTGTATTGCCGAATATTTGCTTAAGAGGCTTTCTCTGGGGATTTTCCTTAATCTGGGAAAACAAAGACATCATCTTCGATGGCGAAGAGTGACATTTGTCAAAAGCTCTCTGGCTTTTCAGAGGTTCAAGATATCAAAGTGGTCAAAAGTCCTCTATGAAATCAAGTCCTTGACCCAAATCAAACTTGATGGATTGATTTCATAGGTGTTATAGGGTGTATTGAATCATGTCCCAAGGTTTGGGAGCATGTCCTGGTCAAAAGTCAAAGGCACAATTGACTTTTTCTGCGAAACCCTAACTGTGGCTCTGATGAACTTGAAACTTGTAGATCAAGCTTCTTGGATCAATCCATTATTGCAAATGGATCAATGTAGTTTGTGAGAGACCCTTAAATTATGGCTTGAGGTCTTGGCTCATGTTTTGTCCCAAAAGTCAACTTAGGGGTGAATTAGGTCAAGAAACCCTGATTCCTGATTTTTGATGAATGCTTCCCCTGAGGCTAAATTGACTTGATGATGGGGTTCATGATGTCCCTTGGAGTATTTTAGGTTATGCTTTGAAGCATTGGCTCATGCCCAGATGAAAATTTCCATCTGGAGGCCCCAGTCGACCAAAACCCTAATTTGGTGACACTGGCGATCTTGAGGCTTGATCCACTTGGAATGTTGTAACCTTGTGCTTGATTCTTGATGTGGCAGTCCTCTTGATCCATTATGGGTGTTTGAGAGGTTTAGACAAGTTAAGGATCATGTCATTCCTTGATTGATCCTTTGTCTAAGAGCTCTGAGAGGGCTTGAAACCCTAATTCTTGATTGTGGTGAATGCTCAACCATCTTCGAGGAGATTGATGATGCATGAAGGTCCATCCATATTGTGATGATAACTTGAACAATGATGGGAAATCTTAGTGGTCAAAATTTGGGGTATGACAGATGCCCCTATTTAATCTTCTTGGGACCCGAAGGTGTGAATGGTGAAGGTATTCGGGCATTCGGGGTGCAAGAGGATTAAATATTGGAATACCCGAAATTTTGATGGTGGTTATGAATGATAGCTTACGCATTCATCTTCTTTTTCTAAGCAATGATACTTAGAAAAGGTAAACTTCCCCTCGATCCTGGTTTCCTACCAAGGAACTGGTCTTAGTTTCTGAAATGAACTTCCCCTCGATCCTGGTTTCCTACCAAGGAACTGGTCTTAGTTTCTGAAATGAACTTCCCTTCGATCCTGGTTTTCTACCAAGGAACTGGTCTCAGTTTCTGATGTAAACTTCCCCTCGATCCTGGTTTCTTACCTAGGAACTGGTCTTAGTTTTTGATGTAAACTTCCCCTCGATCCTGGTTTCCTACCAAGGAACTGGTCTTAGTTTCTTTTGTCAATAAGCTTTCTTGACAAGGGATGTTATTCGTAGCGGTTTTTCCTCAAACTTCTCACTGAATTTTCCTGGGGAGATGCCATTTGATGGAAAAAGTTTTGATGTCAGACTTGCTGGGGAGACCCATCTGTCTGAGCAGTAGAGGTGCACAAACTTCTCTGCTGGAGACGTCATTTGTCGACTCTACTGGGAAAAATGAGTCTCTTGAGAGACTGCTTTTTGCTTAGGGATATTACATCATACTTTTCCTCGAGATCTTCTTGAAGAAATGCCATGTGATGTAATCCAGTTTGGAGGCGCTGAAGACCTTTTCGTCAGCGAAATTTTTGGAGAAAAACGATGTATTGCCGAATATTTGCTTAAGAGGCTTTCTCTGGGGATTTTCCTTAATCTGGGAAAGCAAAGACATCATCTTCGATGGCGAAGAGCGACATTTGTCAAAAGCTCTCTGGCTTTTCAGAGGTTCAAGATATCAAAGTGGTCAAAAGTCCTCAATGAAATCAAGTCCTTGACCCAAATCAAACTTGATGGATTGATTTCATAGGTGTTATAGGGTGTATTGAATCATGTCCCAAGGTTTGGGAGCATGTCCTGGTCAAAAGTCAAATGCACAGTTGACTTTTTCCGCGAAACCCTAACTGTGGCTCTGATGAACTTGAAACTTATAGATCAAGCTTCTTGGATCAATCCATTATTGCAAATGGATCAATGTAGTTTGTTAGAGACCCTTAAATTATGGCTTGAGGTCTTGGCTCATGTTTTGTCCCAAAAGTCAACTTAGGGGTGAATTAGGTCAAGAAACCCTGATTCCTGATTTTTGATGAATGCTTCCCCTGAGGCTAAATTGACTTGATGATGGGGTTCATGATGTCCCTTGGAGTACTTTAGGTTATGCTTTGAAGCATTGGCTCATGCCCAGATGAAAATTTCCATCTGGAGGCCCCAGTCGACCAAAACCCTAATTTGGTGACACTGGCGATCTTGAGGCTTGATCCACTTGGAATGTTGTAACCTTGTGCTTGATTCTTGATGTGGCAGTCCTCTTGATCCATTATGGGTGTTTGAGAGGTTTAGACAAGTTAAGGATCATGTCATTCCTTGATTGATCCTTTGTCTAAGAGCTCTGAGAGGGCTTGAAACCCTAATTCTTGATTGTGGTGAATGCTCAACCATCTTCGAGGAGATTGATGATGCATGAAGGTTCATCCATATTGTGATGATGACTTGAACAATGATGGGAAATCTTAGTGGTCAAAATTTGGGGTATGACAGATGCCCATATTTAATCTTCTTGGGACCCGAAGGTGTGAATGGTGAAGGTATTCGGGCTTTCGGGGTGCAAGAGGATTAAATATTGGAATACCCGAAATTTTGATGGTGGTTATGAATGATAGCTTACGCATTCATCTTCTTTTTCTAAGCAATGATACTTAGAAAAGGTAAAATTCCCCTCGATCCTGGTTTCCTACCAAGGAATTGGTCATAGTTTCTGAAATGAACTTCCCCTCGATCCTGGTTTCCTACCAAGGAACTGGTCTTAGTTTCTGAAATGAACTTCCCCTCGATCCTGGTTTTCTACCAAGGAACTGGTCTCAGTTTCTGATGTAAACTTCCGCTCGATCCTGGTTTCTTACCTAGGAACTGGTCTTAGTTTTTGATGTAAACTTCCCCTCGATCCTGGTTTCCTACCAAGGAACTGGTCTCAGTTTCTTTTGTCAATAAGCTTTCTTGACAAGGGATGTTATTCGTAGTGGTTTTTCCTCAAACTTCTCACTGAATTTTCCTGGGGAGATGCCATTTGATGGAAAAAGTTTTGATGTCAGACTTGCTGGGGAGACCCATCTGTCTGAGCAGTAGAGGTGCACAAACTTCTCTGCTGGAGACGCCATTTGTCGACTCTACTGGGAAAAATGAGTCTCTTGAGAGACTGCTTTTTGCTTAGGGATATTACATCATACTTTTCCTCGAGATCTTCTTGAAGAAATGCCATGTGATGTAATCCAGTTTGGAGGCGCTGAAGACCTTTTCGTCAGCGAAATTTTTGGAGAAAAACGGCTGTATTGCCGAATATTTGCTTAAGAGGCTTTCTCTGGGGATTTTCCTTAATCTGGGAAAGCAAAGACATCATCTTCGATGGCGAAGAGCGACATTTGTCGAAAGCTCTCTGGCTTTTCAGAGGTTCAAGATATCAAAGTGGTCAAAAGTCCTCTATGAAATCAAGTCCTTGACCCAAATTAAACTTGATGGATTGATTTCATAGGTGTTATAGGGTGTATTGAATCATGTCCCAAGGTTTGGGAGCATGTCCTGGTCAAAAGTCAAAGGCACAGTTGACTTTTTCCGCGAAACCCTAACTGTGGCTCTGATGAACTTGAAACTTGTAGATCAAGCTTCTTGGATCAATCCATTATTGCAAATGGATCAATGTAGTTTGTTAGAGACCCTTAAGTTATGGCTTGAGGTCTTGGCTCATGTTTTGTCCCAAAAGTCAACTTAGGGGTGAATTAGGTCAAGAAACCCTGATTCCTGATTTTTGATGAATGCTTCCCCTGAGGCTAAATTGACTTGATGATGGGGTTCATGATGTCCCTTGGAGTATTTTAGGTTATGCTTTGAAGCATTGGCTCATGCCCAGATGAAAATTTCCATCTGGAGGCCCCAGTCGACCAAAACCCTAATTTGGTGACACTGGCGATCTTGAGGCTTGATCCACTTGGAATGTTGTAACCTTGTGCTTGATTCTTGATGTGGCAGTCCTCTTGATCCATTGTGGGTGTTTGAGAGGTTTAGACAAGTTAAAGATCATGTCATTCCTTGATTGATCCTTTGTCTAAGAGCTCTGAGAAGGCTTGAAACCCTAATTCTTGATTGTGGTGAATGCTCAACCATCTTCGAGGAGATTGATGATGTATGAAGGTTCATCCATATTGTGATGATGACTTGAACAATGATGGGAAATCTTAGTGGTCAAAATTTGGGGTATGACAGATGCCCCTATTTAATCTTCTTGGGACCCGAAGGTGTGAATAGTGAAGGTATTTGGGCATTCGGGGTGCAAGAGGATTAAATATTGGAATACCCGAAATTTTGATGGTGGTTATGAATGATAGCTTACGCATTCATCTTCTTTTTCTAAGCAATGATACTTAGAAAAGGTAAACTTCCCCTCGATCCTGGTTTCCTACCAAGGAACTGGTCTTAGTTTCTGAAATGAACTTCCCCTCGATCCTGGTTTCCTACCAAGGAACTGGTCTTAGTTTCTGAAATGAACTTCCCCTCGATCCTGGTTTTCTACCAAGGAACTGGTCTCAGTTTCTGATGTAAACTTCCCCTCGATCCTGGTTTCTTACCTAGGAACTGGTCTTAGTTTTGATGTAAACTTCCCCTCGATCCTGGATTCCTACCAAGGAACTGGTCTCAGTTTCTTTTGTCAATAAGCTTTCTTGACAAGGGATGTTATTCGTAGCGGTTTTTCCTCAAACTTCTCACTGAATTTTCCTGGGGAGATGCCATTTGATGGAAAAAGTTTTGATGTCAGACTTGCTGGGGAAACCCATCTGTCTGAGCAGTAGAGGTGCACAAACTTCTCTGCTGAAGACGCCATTTGTCGACTCTACTGGGAAAAATGAGACTCTTGAGAGACTGCTTTTTGCTTAGGGATATTACATCATACTTTTCCTTGAGATCTTCTTGAAGAAATGCCATGTGATGTAATCCAGTTTAGAGGCGCTGAAGACCTTTTCGTCAGCGAAATTTTTGGAGAAAAACAGCTGTATTACCGAATATTTACTTAAGAGGCTTTCTCTGGGGATTTTCCTTAATCTGGGAAAGCAAAGACATCATCTTCGATGGCGAAGAGTGACATTTGTCAAAAGCTCTCTGGCTTTTCAGAGGTTCAAGATATCAAAGTGGTCAAAAGTCCTCTATGAAATCAAGTCCTTGACCTAAATCAAACTTGATGGATTGATTTCATAGGTGTTATAGGGTGTATTGAATCATGTCCCAAGGTTTGGGAGCATGTCCTGGTCAAAAGTCAAAGGCACAGTTGACTTTTTCTGCGAAACCCTAACTGTGGCTCTGATGAACTTGAAACTTGTAGATCAAGCTTCTTGGATCAATCCATTATTGCAAATGGATCAGCGTAGTTTGTTAGAGGCCCTTAAATTATGGCTTGAGGTCTTGGCTCATGTTTTGTCCCAAAAGTCAACTTAGGGGTGAATTAGGTCAAGAAACCCTGATTCCTGATTTTTGATGAATGCTTCCCCTGAGGCTAAATTGACTTGATGATGGGGTTCATGATGTCCCTTGGTGTATTTTAGGTTATGCTTTGAAGCATTGGCTCATGCCCAGATTAAAATTTCCATCTGGAGGCCCCAGTCGACCAAAAACCTAATTTGGTGACACTGGCGATCTTGAGGCTTGATCCACTTGGAATGTTGTAACCTTGTGCTTTATTCTTGATGTGGCAGTCCTTTTGATCCATTATGGGTGTTTGAGAGGTTTAGACAAGTTAAGGATCATGTCATTCCTTGATTGATCCTTTGTCTAAGAGCTCTGAGAGGGCTTGAAACCCTAATTCTTGATTGTGGTGAATGCTCAACCATCTTCGAGGAGATTGATGATGCATGAAGGTTCATCCATATTGTGATGATGACTTGAACAATGATGGGAAATCTTAGTGGTCAAAATTTGGGGTATGACAGATGCCCCTATTTAATCTTCTTGGGACCCGAAGGTGTGAATGGTGAAGGTATTCGGGCATTCGGGGTGCAAGAGGATTAAATATTGGAATACCCGAAATTTTGATGGTGGTTATGAATGATAGCTTACGCATTCAAGTTCTTTTTCTAAGCAATGATACTTAGAAAAGGAAAACTTCCCCTCGATCCTGGTTTCCTACCAAGGAACTGGTCTTAGTTTCTGAAATGAACTTCCCCTCGATCCTGGTTTCCTACCAAGGAACTGGTCTTAGTTTCTGAAATGAACTTCCCCTCGATCCTGGTTTTCTACCAAGGAACTGGTCTCAGTTTCTGATGTAAACTTCCCCTCGATCCTGGTTTCTTACCTAGGAACTGGTCTTAGTTTTTGATGTAAACTTCCCCTCGATCCTGGTTTCCTACCAAGGAACTGGTCTCAGTTTCTTTTGTCAATAAGCTTTCTTGACAAGGGATGTTATTCGTCGCGGTTTTTCCTCAAACTTCTCACTGAATTTTCCTGGGGAGATGCCATTTGATGGAAAAAGTTTTGATGCCAGACTTGCTGGGGAAACCCATCTATCTGAGCAGTAGAGGTGCACAAACTTCTCTGCTGGAGACGCCATTTGTCGACTCTACTGGGAAAAATGAGTCTCTTGAGAGACTGCTTTTTGCTTAGGGATATTACATCATACTTTTCCTCGAGATCTTCTTGAAGAAATGCCATGTGATGTAATCCAGTTTGGAGGCGCTGAAGACCTTTTCGTCAGCGAAATTTTTGGAGAAAAACGGCTGTATTGCCGAATATTTGCTTAAGAGGCTTTCTCTGGGAATTTTCCTTAATCTGGGAAAGCAAAGACATCATCTTCGATGGCGAAGAGCGACATTTGTCGAAAGCTCTCTGGCTTTTCAGAGGTTCAAGATATCAAAGTGGTCAAAAGTCCTCTATGAAATCAAGTCCTTGACCCAAATCAAACTTGATGGATTGATTTCATAGGTGTTATAGGGTGTATTGAATCATGTCCCAAGGTTTGGGAGCATGTCCTGGTCAAAAGTCAAATGCATAGTTGACTTTTTCCGCGAAACCCTAACTGTGGCTCTGATGAACTTGAAACTTATAGATCAAGCTTCTTGGATCAATCCATTATTGCAAATGGATCAATGTAGTTTGTTAGAGACCCTTAAATTATGGCTTGAGGTCTTGGCTCATGTTTTGTCCCAAAAGTCAACTTAGGGGTGAATTAGGTCAAGAAACCCTGATTCCTGATTTTTGATGAATGCTTCCCCTGAGGCTAAATTGACTTGATGATGGGGTTCATGATGTCCCTTGGAGTACTTTAGGTTATGCTTTGAAGCATTGGCTCATGCCCAGATGAAAATTTCCATCTGGAGGCCCCAGTCGACCAAAACCCTAATTTGGTGACACTGGCAATCTTGAGGCTTGATCCAATTGGAATGTTGTAACCTTGTGCCTGATTCTTGATGTGGCAGTCCTCTTGATCCATTATGGGTGTTTGAGAGGTTTAGACAAGTTAAGGATCATGTCATTTCTTGATTGATCCTTTGTCTAAGAGCTCTGAGAGGGCTTGAAACCCTAATTCTTGATTGTGGTGAATGCTCAACCATCTTCGAGGAGATTGATGATGCATGAAGGTTCATCCATATTGTGATGATGACTTGAACAATGATGGGAAATCTTAGTGGTCAAAATTTGGGGTATGACAGATGCCCATATTTAATCTTCTTAGGACCCGAAGGTGTGAATGGTGAAGGTATTCGGGCATTCGGGGTGCAAGAGGATTAAATATTGGAATACCCGAAATTTTGATGGTGGTTATGAATGATAGCTTACGCATTCATCTTCTTTTTCTAAGCAATGATACTTAGAAAAGGTAAACTTCCCCTCGATCCTGGTTTCCTACCAAGGAATTGGTCATAGTTTCTGAAATGAACTTCCCCTTGATCCTGGTTTCCTACCAAGGAACTGGTCTTAGTTTCTGAAATGAACTTCCCCTCGATCCTGGTTTTCTACCAAGGAACTGGTCTCAGTTTCTGATGTAAACTTCCCCTCGATCCTGGTTTCTTACCTAGGAACTGGTCTTAGTTTTTGATGTAAACTTCCCCTCGATCCTGGTTTCCTACCAAGGAACTGGTCTCAGTTTCTTTTGTCAATAAGCTTTCTTGACAAGGGATGTTATTCGTAGTGGTTTTTCCTCAAACTTCTCACTGAATTTTCCTTGGGAGATGCCATTTGATGGAAAAAGTTTTGATGTCAGACTTGCTGGGGAGACCCATCTGTCTGAGCAGTAGAGGTGCACAAACTTCTCTGCTGGAGACGCCATTTGTCGACTCTACTGGGAAAAATGAGTCTCTTGAGAGACTGCTTTTTGCTTTGGGATATTACATCATACTTTTCCTCGAGATCTTCTTGAAGAAATGCCATGTGATGTACTCCAGTTTGGAGGCGCTGAAGACCTTTTCGTCAGCGAAATTTTTGGAGAAAAACGGCTGTATTGCCGAATATTTGCTTAAGAGGCTTTCTCTGGGGATTTTCCTTAATCTGGGAAAGCAAAGACATCATCTTCGATGGCGAAGAGCGACATTTGTCGAAAGCTCTCTGGCTTTTCAGAGGTTCAAGATATCAAAGTGGTCAAAAGTCCTCTATGAAATCAAGTCCTTGACCCAAATCAAACTTGATGGATTGATTTCATAGGTGTTATAGGGTGTATTGAATCATGTCCCAAGGTTTGGGAGCATGTCCTGGTCAAAAGTCAAAGGCACAGTTGACTTTTTCCGCGAAACCCTAACTGTGGCTCTGATGAACTTGAAACTTGTAGATCAAGCTTCTTGGATCAATCCATTATTGCAAATGGATCAATGTAGTTTGTTAGAGACCCTTAAATTATGGCTTGAGGTCTTGGCTCATGTTTTGTCCCAAAAGTCAACTTAGGGGTGAATTAGGTCAAGAAACCCTGATTCCTGATTTTTGATGAATGCTTCCCCTGAGGCTAAATTGACTTGATGATGGGGTTCATGATGTCCCTTGGAGTATTTTAGGTTATGCTTTGAAGCATTGGCTCATGCCCAGATGAAAATTTCCATCTGGAGGCCCCAGTCGACCAAAACCCTAATTTGGTGACACTGGCGATCTTGAGGCTTGATCCACTTGGAATGTTGTAACCTTGTGCTTGATTCTTGATATGGCAGTCCTCTTGATCCATTATGGGTGTTTGAGAGGTTTAGACAAGTTAAAGATCATGTCATTCCTTGATTGATCCTTTGTCTAAGAGCTCTGAGAGGGCTTGAAACCCTAATTCTTGATTGTGGTGAATGCTCAACCATCTTCGAGGAGATTGATGATGCATGAAGGTTCATCCATATTGTGATGATGACTTGAACAATGATGGGAAATCTTAGTGGTCAAAATTTGGGGTATGACAGATGCCCCTATTTAATCCTCTTGGGACCCGAAGGTGTGAATAGTGAAGGTATTTGGGCATTCGGGGTGCAAGAGGATTAAATATTGGAATACCCGAAATTTTGATGGTGGTTATGAATGATAGCTTACGCATTCATCTTCTTTTTCTAAGCAATGATACTTAGAAAAGGTAAACTTCCCCTCGATCCTGGTTTCCTACCAAGGAACTGGTCTTAGTTTCTGAAATGAACTTCCCCTCGATCCTGGTTTCCTACCAAGGAACTGGTCTTAGTTTCTGAAATGAACTTCCCCTCGATCCTGGTTTTCTACCAAGGAACTGGTCTCAGTTTCTGATGTAAACTTCCCCTCGATCCTGGTTTCTTACCTAGGAACTGGTCTTAGTTTTTGATGTAAACTTCCCCTCGATCCTGGATTCCTACCAAGGAACTGGTCTTAGTTTCTTTTGTCAATAAGCTTTCTTGACAAGGGACGTTATTCGTAGCGGTTTTTCCTCAAACTTCTCATTGAATTTTCCTGGGGAGATGCCATTTGATGGAAAAAGTTTTGATGTCAGACTTGCTGGGGAGACCCATCTGTCTGAGCAGTAGAGGTGCACAAACTTCTCTGCTGGAGACGCCATTTGTCGACTCTACTGGGAAAAATGAGTCTCTTGAGAGACTGCTTTTTGCTTAGGGATATTACATCATACTTTTCCTCGAGATCTTCTTGAAGAAATGCCATGTGATGTAATCCAGTTTGGAGGCGCTGAAGACCTTTTCGTCAGCGAAATTTTTGGAGAAAAATGGCTGTATTGCCGAATATTTGCTTAAGAGGCTTTCTCTGGGGATTTTCCTTAATCTGGGAAAGCAAAGACATCATCTTCGATGGCGAAGAGCGACATTTGTCGAACGCTCTCTGGCTTTTCAGAGGTTCAAGATATCAAAGTGGTCAAAAGTCCTCTATGAAATCAAGTCCTTGACCCAAATCAAACTTGATGGATTGATTTCATAGGTGTTATAGGGTGTATTGAATCATGTCCCAAGGTTTGGGAGCATGTCCTGGTCAAAAGTCAAAGGCACAGTTGACTTTTTCCGCGAAACCCTAACTGTGGCTCTGATGAACTTGAAACTTGTAGATCAAGCTTCTTGGATCAATCCATTATTGCAAATGGATCAATGTAGTTTGTTAGAGACCCTTAAATTATGGCTTGAGGTCTTGGCTCATGTTTTGTCCCAAAAGTCAACTTAGGGGTGAATTAGGTCAAGAAACCCTGATTCCTGATTTTTGATGAATGCTTCCCCTGAGGCTAAATTGACTTGATGATGGGGTTCATGATGTCCCTTGGAGTATTTTAGGTTATGCTTTGAAGCATTGGCTCATGCCCAGATGAAAATTTCCATCTGGAGGCCCCATTCGACCAAAACCCTAATTTGGTGACACTGGCGATCTTGAGGCTTGATCCACTTGGAATGTTGTAACCTTGTGCTTTATTCTTGATGTGGCAGTCCTCTTGATCCATTATGGGTGTTTGAGAGGTTTAGACAAGTTAAAGATCATGTCATTCCTTGATTGATCCTTTGTCTAAGAGCTCGGAGAAGGCTTGAAACCCTAATTCTTGATTGTGGTGAATGCTCAACCATCTTCGAGGAGATTGATGATGCATGAAGGTTCATCCATATTGTGATGATGACTTGAACAATGATGGGAAATCTTAGTGGTCAAAATTTGGGGTATGACAGATGCCCCTATTTAATCTTCTTGGGACCCGAAGGTGTGAATAGTGAAGGTATTTGGGCATTCGGGGTGCAAGAGGATTAAATATTAGAATACCCGAAATTTTGATGGTGGTTATGAATGATAGCTTACGCATTCATCTTCTTTTTCTAAGCAATGATACTTAGAAAAGGTAAACTTCCCCTCGATCCTGGTTTCCTACCAAGGAACTGGTCTTAGTTTCTGAAATGAACTTCCCCTCGATCCTGGTTTCCTACCAAGGAACTGGTCTTAGTTTCTGAAATGAACTTTCCCTCGATCCTGGTTTTCTACCAAGGAACTGGTCTCAGTTTCTGATGTAAACTTCCCCTCGATCCTGGTTTCTTACCTAGGAACTGGTCTTAGTTTTTGATGTAAACTTCCCCTCGATCCTGGATTCCTACCAAGGAACTGGTCTTAGTTTCTTTTGTCAATAAGCTTTCTTGACAAGGGATGTTATTCGTAGCGGTTTTTCCTCAAACTTCTCACTGAATTTTCCTGGGGAGATGCCATTTGATGGAAAAAGTTTTGATGTCAGACTTGCTGGGGAGACCCATCTGTCTGAGCAGTAGAGGTGCACAAACTTCTCTGCTGGAGATGCCATTTGTCGACTCTACTGGGAAAAATGAGTCTCTTGAGAGACTGCTTTTTGCTTAGGGATATTACATCATACTTTTCCTCGAGATCTTCTTGAAGAAATGCCATGTGATGTAATCCAGTTTGGAGGCGCTGAAGACCTTTTCGTCAGCGAAATTTTTGGGGAAAAACGGCTGTATTGCCGAATATTTGCTTAAGAGGCTTTCTCTGGGGATTTTCCTTAATCTGGGAAAGCAAAGACATCATCTTCGATGGCGAAGAGCGACATTTGTCGAAAGCTCTCTGGCTTTTCAGAGGTTCAAGATATCAAAGTGGTCAAAAGTCCTCTATGAAATCAAGTCCTTCACCCAAATCAAACTTGATGGATTGATTTCATAGGTGTTATAGGGTGTATTGAATCATGTCCCAAGGTTTGGGAGCATGTCCTGGTCAAAAGTCAAAGGCACAGTTTACTTTTTCCGCGAAACCCTAACTGTGGCTCTGATGAACTTGAAACTTGTAGATCAAGCTTCTTGGATCAATCCATTATTGCAAATGGATCAATGTAGTTTGTTAGAGACCCTTAAATTATGGCTTGAGGTCTTGGCTCATGTTTTGTCCCAAAAGTCAACTTAGGGGTGAATTAGGTCAAGAAACCCTGATTCCTGATTTTTGATGAATGCTTCCCCTGAGGCTAAATTGACTTGATGATGGGGTTCATGATGTCCCTTGGAGTATTTTAGGTTATGCTTTGAAGCATTGGCTCATGCCCAGATGAAAATTTCCATCTGGAGGCCCCAGTCGACCAAAACCCTAATTTGGTGACACTGGCGACTTGAGGCTTGATCCACTTGGAATGTTGTAACCTTGTGCTTTATTCTTGATGTGGCAGTCCTCTTGATCCATTATGGGTGTTTGAGAGGTTTAGACAAGTTAAGGATCATGTCATTCCTTGATTGATCCTTTGTCTAAGAGCTCTGAGAGGGCTTGAAACCCTAATTCTTGATTGTGGTGAATGCTCAACCATCTTCGAGGAGATTGATGATGCATGAAGGTTCATCCATATTGTGATGATGACTTGAACAATGATGGGAAATCTTAGTGGTCAAAATTTGGGGTATGACAGATGCCCTTATTTAATCTTCTTGGGACCCGAAGGTGTGAATGGTGAAGGTATTTGGGCATTCGGGGTGCAAGAGGATTAAATATTGGAATACCCGAAATTTTGATGGTGGTTATGAATGATAGCTTACGCATTCAAGTTCTTTTTCTAAGCAATGATACTTAGAAAAGGAAAACTTCCCCTCGATCCTGGTTTCCTACCAAGGAACTGGTCTTAGTTTCTGAAATGAACTTCCCCTCGATCCTGGTTTCCTACCAAGGAACTGGTCTTAGTTTCTGAAATGAACTTCCCCTCGATCCTGGTTTTCTACCAAGGAACTGGTCTCAGTTTCTGATGTAAACTTCCCCTCGATCCTGGTTTCTTACCTAGGAACTGGTCTTAGTTTTTGATGTAAACTTCCCCTCGATCCTGGATTCCTACCAAGGAACTGGTCTCAGTTTCTTTTGTCAATAAGCTTTCTTGACAAGGGATGTTATTCGTAGCGGTTTTTCCTCAAACTTCTCACTGAATTTTCCTGGGGAGATGCCATTTGATGGAAAAAGTTTTGATGTCAGACTTGCTGGGGAAACCCATCTGTCTGAGCAGTAGAGGTGCACAAACTTCTCTGCTGGAGACGCCATTTGTAGACTCTACTGGGAAAAATGAGTCTCTTGAGAGACTGCTTTTTGCTTAGGGATATTACATCATACTTTTCCTTGAGATCTTCTTGAAGAAATGCCATGTGATGTAATCCAGTTTAGAGGCGCTGAAGACCTTTTCGTCAGCGAAATTTTTGGAGAAAAACAGCTGTATTACCGAATATTTACTTAAGAGGCTTTCTCTGGGGATTTTCCTTAATCTGGGAAAGCAAAGACATCATCTTCGATGGCGAAGAGTGACATTTGTCAAAAGCTCTCTGGCTTTTCAGAGGTTCAAGATATCAAAGTGGTCAAAAGTCCTCTATGAAATCAAGTCCTTGACCCAAATCAAACTTGATGGATTGATTTCATAGGTGTTATAGGGTGTATTGAATCATGTCCCAAGGTTTGGGAGCATGTCCTGGTCAAAAGTCATAGGCACAGTTGACTTTTTCTGCGAAACCCTAACTGTGGCTCTGATGAACTTGAAACTTGTAGATCAAGCTTCTTGGATCAATCCATTATTGCAAATGGATCAATGTAGTTTGTTAGAGACCCTTAAATTATGGCTTGAGGTCTTGGCTCATGTTTTGTCCCAAAAGTCAACTTAGGGGTGAATTAGGTCAAGAAACCCTGATTCCTGATTTTTGATGAATGCTTCCCCTGAGGCTAAATTGACTTGATGATGGGGTTCATGATGTCCCTTGGAGTATTTTAGGTTATGCTTTGAAGCATTGGCTCATGCCCAGATGAAAATTTCCATCTGGAGGCCCCAGTCGACCAAAACCCTAATTTGGTGACACTGGCGATCTTGAGGCTTGATCCACTTGGAATGTTGTAACCTTGTGCTTTATTCTTGATGTGGCAGTCCTCTTGATCCATTATGGGTGTTTGAGAGGTTTAGACAAGTTAAGGATCATGTCATTCCTTGATTGATCCTTTGTCTAAGAGCTCTGAGAGGGCTTGAAACCCTAATTCTTGATTGTGGTGAATGCTCAACCATCTTCGAGGAGATTGATGATGCATGAAGGTTCATCCATATTGTGATGATGACTTGAACAATGATGGGAAATCTTAGTGGTCAAAATTTGGGGTATGACAGATGCCCCTATTTAATCTTCTTGGGACCCGAAGGTGTGAATGGTGAAGGTATTCGGGCATTCGGGGTGCAAGAGGATTAAATATTGGAATACCCGAAATTTTGATGGTGGTTATGAATGATAGCTTACGCATTCATCTTCTTTTTCTAAGCAATGATACTTAGAAAAGGTAAACTTCCCCTCGATCCTGGTTTCCTACCAAGGAACTGGTCTTAGTTTCTGAAATGAACTTCCCCTCGATCCTGGTTTTCTACCAAGGAACTGGTCTCAGTTTCTGATGTAAACTTCCCCTCGATCCTGGTTTCTTACCTAGGAACTGGTCTTAGTTTTTGATGTAAACTTCCCCTCGATCCTGGTTTCCTACCAAGGAACTGGTCTTAGTTTCTTTTGTCAATAAGCTTTCTTGACAAGGGATGTTATTCGTAGCGGTTTTTCCTCAAACTTCTCACTGAATTTTCCTGGGGAGATGCCATTTGATGGAAAAAGTTTTGATGTCAGACTTGCTGGGGAGACCTATCTGTCTGAGCAGTAGAGGTGCACAAACTTCTCTGCTGGAGACGCCATTTGTCGACTCTACTGGGAAAAATGAGTCTCTTGAGAGACTGCTTTTTGCTTAGGGATATTACATCATACTTTTCCTCGAGATCTTCTTGAAGAAATGCCATGTGATGTAATCCAGTTTAGAGGCGCTGAAGACCTTTTCGTCAGCGAAATTTTTGGAGAAAAACAGCTGTATTGCCGAATATTTGCTTAAGAGGCTTTCTCTGGGGATTTTCCTTAATCTGGGAAAGCAAAGACATCATCTTCGATGGCGAAGAGCGACATTTGTCGAAAGCTCTCTGGCTTTTCAGAGGTTCAAGATATCAAAGTGGTCAAAAGTCCTCTATGAAATCAAGTCCTTGACCCAAATCAAACTTGATGGATTGATTTCATAGGTGTTATAGGGTGTATTGAATCATGTCCCAAGGTTTGGGAGCATGTCCTGGTCAAAAGTCAAAGGTACAGTTGACTTTTTCCGCGAAACCCTAACTGTGGCTCTGATGAACTTGAAACTTGTAGATCAAGCTTCTTGGATCAATCCATTATTGCAAATGGATCAATGTAGTTTGTTAGAGACCCTTAAATTATGGCTTGAGGTCTTGGCTCATGTTTTGTCCCAAAAGTCAACTTAGGGGTGAATTAGGTCAAGAAACCCTGATTCCTGATTTTTGATGAATGCTTCCCCTGAGGCTAAATTGACTTGATGATGGGGTTCATGATGTCCCTTGGAGTATTTTAGGTTATGCTTTGAAGCATTGGCTCATGCCCAGATGAAAATTTCCATCTGGAGGCCCCAGTCGACCAAAACCCTAATTTGGTGACACTGGCGATCTTGAGGCTTGATCCACTTGGAATGTTGTAACCTTGTACTTTATTCTTGATGTGGCAGTCCTCTTGATCCATTATGGGTGTTTGAGAGGTTTAGACAAGTTAAGGATCATGTCATTCCTTGATTGATCCTTTGTCTAAGAGCTCTGAGAGGGCTTGAAACCCTAATTCTTGATTGTGGTGAATGCTCAACCATCTTCGAGGAGATTGATGATGCATGAAGGTTCATCCATATTGTGATGATGACTTGAACAATGATGGGAAATCTTAGTGGTCAAAATTTGGGGTATGACAGATGCCCCTATTTAATCTTCTTGGGACCCGAAGGTGTGAATGGTGAAGGTATTCGGGCATTCGGGGTGCAAGAGGATTAAATATTGGAATACCCGAAATTTTGATGGTGGTTATGAATGATAGCTTACGCATTCATCTTCTTTTTCTAAGCAATGATACTTAGAAAAGGTAAACTTCCCCTCGATCCTGGTTTCCTACCAAGGAACTGGTCTTAGTTTCTGAAATGAACTTCCCCTCGATCCTGGTTTCCTACCAAGGAACTGGTCTTAGTTTCTGAAATGAACTTCCCTTCGATCCTGGTTTTCTACCAAGGAACCGGTCTCAGTTTCTGATGTAAACTTCCCCTCGATCCTGGTTTCTTACCTAGGAACTGGTCTTAGTTTTTGATGTAAACTTCCCCTCGATCCTGGATTCCTACCAAGGAACTGGTCTTAGTTTCTTTTGTCAATAAGCTTTCTTGACAAGGGATGTTATTCGTAGCGGTTTTTCCTCAAACTTCTCACTGAATTTTCCTGGGGAGATGCCATTTGATGGAAAAAGTTTTGATGTCAGACTTGCTGGGGAGACCCATATGTCTGAGCAGTAGAGGTGCACAAACTTCTCTGCTGGAGACGCCATTTGTCGACTCTACTGGGAAAAATGAGTCTCTTGAGAGACTGCTTTTTGCTTAGGGATATTACATCATACTTTTCCTCGAGATCTTCTTGAAGAAATGCCATGTGATGTAATCCAGTTTGGAGGCGCTGAAGACCTTTTCGTCAGCGAAATTTTTGGAGAAAAACGGCTGTATTGCCGAATATTTGCTTAAGAGGCTTTCTCTGGGGATTTTCCTTAATCTGGGAAAGCAAAGACATCATCTTCGATGGCGAAGAGTGACATTTGTCAAAAGCTCTCTGGCTTTTCAGAGGTTCAAGATATCAAAGTGGTCAAAAGTCCTCTATGAAATCAAGTCCTTGACCCAAATCAAACTTGATGGATTGATTTCATAGGTGTTATAGGGTGTATTGAATCATGTCCCAAGGTTTGGGAGCATGTCCTGGTCAAAAGTCAAAGGCACAGTTGACTTTTTCTGCGAAACCCTAACTGTGGCTCTGATGAACTTGAAACTTGTAGATCAAGCTTCTTGGATCAATCCATTATTGCAAATGGATCAATGTAGTTTGTTAGAGACCCTTAAATTATGGCTTGAGGTCTTGGCTCATGTTTTGTCCCAAAAGTCAACTTAGGGGTGAATTAGGTCAAGAAACCCTGATTCCTGATTTTTGATGAATGCTTCCCCTGAGGCTAAATTGACTTGATGATGGGGTTCATGATGTCCCTTGGAGTATTTTAGGTTATGCTTTGAAGCATTGGCTCATGCCCAGATGAAAATTTCCATCTGGAGGCCCCAGTCGACCAAAACCCTAATTTGGTGACACTGGCGATCTTGAGGCTTGATCCACTTGGAATGTTGTAACCTTGTGCTTTATTCTTGATGTGGCAGTCCTCTTGATCCATTATGGGTGTTTGAGAGGTTTAGACAAGTTAAGGATCATGTCATTCCTTGATTGATCCTTTGTCTAAGAGCTCTGAGAGGGCTTGAAACCCTAATTCTTGATTGTGGTGAATGCTCAACCATCTTCGAGGAGATTGATGATGCATGAAGGTTTATCCATATTGTGATGATGACTTGAACAATGATGGGAAATCTTAGTGGTCAAAATTTGGGGTATGACAGATGCCCCTATTTAATCTTCTTGGGACCCGAAGGTGTGAATGGTGAAGGTATTCGGGCATTCGGGGTGCAAGAGGATTAAATATTGGAATACCCGAAATTTTGATGGTGGTTATGAATGATAGCTTACGCATTCATCTTCTTTTTCTAAGCAATGATACTTAGAAAAGGTAAACTTCCCCTCGATCCTGGTTTCCTACCAAGGAACTGGTCTTAGTTTCTGAAATGAACTTCCCCTCGATCCTGGTTTCCTACCAAGGAACTGGTCTTAGTTTCTGAAATGAACTTCCCTTCGATCCTGGTTTTCTACCAAGGAACTGGTCTCAGTTTCTGATGTAAACTTCCCCTCGATCCTAGTTTCTTACCTAGGAACTGGTCTTAGTTTTTGATGTAAACTTCCCCTCGATCCTGGTTTCCTACCAAGGAACTGGTCTTAGTTTCTTTTGTCAATAAGCTTTCTTGACAAGGGATGTTATTCGTAGCGGTTTTTCCTCAAACTTCTCACTGAATTTTCCTGGGGAGATGCCATTTGATGGAAAAAGTTTTGATGTCAGACTTGCTGGGGAGACCCATCTGTCTGAGCAGTAGAGGTGCACAAACTTCTCTGCTGGAGACGCCATTTGTCGACTCTACTGGGAAAAATGAGTCTCTTGAGAGACTGCTTTTTGCTTAGGGATATTACATCATACTTTTCCTCGAGATCTTCTTGAAGAAATGCCATGTGATGTAATCCAGTTTGGAGGCGCTGAAGACCTTTTCGTCAGCAAAATTTTTGGAGAAAAACGGCTGTATTGCCGAATATTTGCTTAAGAGGCTTTCTCTGGGGATTTTCCTTAATCTGGGAAAGCAAAGACATCATCTTCGATGGCGAAGAGCGACATTTGTCGAAAGCTCTCTGGCTTTTCAGAGGTTCAAGATATCAAAGTGGTCAAAAGTCCTCTATGAAATCAAGTCCTTGACCCAAATCAAACTTGATGGATTGATTTCATAGGTGTTATAGGGTGTATTGAATCATGTCCCAAGGTTTGGGAGCATGTCCTGGTCAAAAGTCTAAGGCACAGTTGACTTTTTCCGCGAAACCCTAACTGTGGCTCTGATGAACTTGAAACTTGTAGATCAAGCTTCTTGGATCAATCCATTATTGCAAATGGATCAATGTAGTTTGTTAGAGACCCTTAAATTATGGCTTGAGGTCTTGGCTCATGTTTTGTCCCAAAAGTCAACTTAGGGGTGAATTAGGTCAAGAAACCCTGATTCCTGATTTTTGATGAATGCTTCCCCTGAGGCTAAATTGACTTGATGATGGGGTTCATGATGTCCCTTGGAGTATTTTAGGTTATGCTTTGAAGCATTGGCTCATGCCCAGATGAAAATTTCCATCTGGAGGCCCCAGTCGACCAAAACCCTAATTTGGTGACACTGGCGATCTTGAGGCTTGATCCACTTGGAATGTTGTAACCTTGTACTTTATTCTTGATGTGGCAGTCCTCTTGATCCATTATGGGTGTTTGAGAGGTTTAGACAAGTTAAGGATCATGTCATTCCTTGATTGATCCTTTGTCTAAGAGCTCTGAGAGGGCTTGAAACCCTAATTCTTGATTGTGGTGAATGCTCAACCATCTTCGAGGAGATTGATGATGCATGAAGGTTCATCCATATTGTGATGATGACTTGAACAATGATGGGAAATCTTAGTGGTCAAAATTTGGGGTATGACAGATGCCCCTATTTAATCTTCTTGGGACCCGAAGGTGTGAATGGTGAAGGTATTCGGGCATTCGGGGTGCAAGAGGATTAAATATTGGAATACCCGAAATTTTGATGGTGGTTATGAATGATAGCTTACGCATTCATCTTCTTTTTCTAAGCAATGATACTTAGAAAAGGTAAACTTCCCCTCGATCCTGGTTTCCTACCAAGGAACTGGTCTTAGTTTCTGAAATGAACTTCCCCTCGATCCTGGTTTCCTACCAAGGAACTGGTCTTAGTTTCTGAAATGAACTTCCCTTCGATCCTGGTTTTCTACCAAGGAACCGGTCTCAGTTTCTGATGTAAACTTCCCCTCGATCCTGGTTTCTTACCTAGGAACTGGTCTTAGTTTTTGATGTAAACTTCCCCTCGATCCTGGATTCCTACCAAGGAACTGGTCTTAGTTTCTTTTGTCAATAAGCTTTCTTGACAAGGGATGTTATTCGTAGCGGTTTTTCCTCAAACTTCTCACTGAATTTTCCTGGGGAGATGCCATTTGATGGAAAAAGTTTTGATGTCAGACTTGCTGGGGAGACCCATATGTCTGAGCAGTAGAGGTGCACAAACTTCTCTGCTGGAGACGCCATTTGTCGACTCTACTGGGAAAAATGAGTCTCTTGAGAGACTGCTTTTTGCTTAGGGATATTACATCATACTTTTCCTCGAGATCTTCTTGAAGAAATGCCATGTGATGTAATCCAGTTTGGAGGCGCTGAAGACCTTTTCGTCAGCGAAATTTTTGGAGAAAAACGGCTGTATTGCCGAATATTTGCTTAAGAGGCTTTCTCTGGGGATTTTCCTTAATCTGGGAAAGCAAAGACATCATCTTCGATGGCGAAGAGTGACATTTGTCAAAAGCTCTCTGGCTTTTCAGAGGTTCAAGATATCAAAGTGGTCAAAAGTCCTCTATGAAATCAAGTCCTTGACCCAAATCAAACTTGATGGATTGATTTCATAGGTGTTATAGGGTGTATTGAATCATGTCCCAAGGTTTGGGAGCATGTCCTGGTCAAAAGTCAAAGGCACAGTTGACTTTTTCTGCGAAACCCTAACTGTGGCTCTGATGAACTTGAAACTTGTAGATCAAGCTTCTTGGATCAATCCATTATTGCAAATGGATCAATGTAGTTTGTTAGAGACCCTTAAATTATGGCTTGAGGTCTTGGCTCATGTTTTGTCCCAAAAGTCAACTTAGGGGTGAATTAGGTCAAGAAACCCTGATTCCTGATTTTTGATGAATGCTTCCCCTGAGGCTAAATTGACTTGATGATGGGGTTCATGATGTCCCTTGGAGTATTTTAGGTTATGCTTTGAAGCATTGGCTCATGCCCAGATGAAAATTTCCATCTGGAGGCCCCAGTCGACCAAAACCCTAATTTGGTGACACTGGCGATCTTGAGGCTTGATCCACTTGGAATGTTGTAACCTTGTGCTTTATTCTTGATGTGGCAGTCCTCTTGATCCATTATGGGTGTTTGAGAGGTTTAGACAAGTTAAGGATCATGTCATTCCTTGATTGATCCTTTGTCTAAGAGCTCTGAGAGGGCTTGAAACCCTAATTCTTGATTGTGGTGAATGCTCAACCATCTTCGAGGAGATTGATGATGCATGAAGGTTTATCCATATTGTGATGATGACTTGAACAATGATGGGAAATCTTAGTGGTCAAAATTTGGGGTATGACAGATGCCCCTATTTAATCTTCTTGGGACCCGAAGGTGTGAATGGTGAAGGTATTCGGGCATTCGGGGTGCAAGAGGATTAAATATTGGAATACCCGAAATTTTGATGGTGGTTATGAATGATAGCTTACGCATTCATCTTCTTTTTCTAAGCAATGATACTTAGAAAAGGTAAACTTCCCCTCGATCCTGGTTTCCTACCAAGGAACTGGTCTTAGTTTCTGAAATGAACTTCCCCTCGATCCTGGTTTCCTACCAAGGAACTGGTCTTAGTTTCTGAAATGAACTTCCCTTCGATCCTGGTTTTCTACCAAGGAACCGGTCTCAGTTTCTGATGTAAACTTCCCCTCGATCCTGGTTTCTTACCTAGGAACTGGTCTTAGTTTTTGATGTAAACTTCCCCTCGATCCTGGATTCCTACCAAGGAACTGGTCTTAGTTTCTTTTGTCAATAAGCTTTCTTGACAAGGGATGTTATTCGTAGCGGTTTTTCCTCAAACTTCTCACTGAATTTTCCTGGGGAGATGCCATTTGATGGAAAAAGTTTTGATGTCAGACTTGCTGGGGAGACCCATATGTCTGAGCAGTAGAGGTGCACAAACTTCTCTGCTGGAGACGCCATTTGTCGACTCTACTGGGAAAAATGAGTCTCTTGAGAGACTGCTTTTTGCTTAGGGATATTACATCATACTTTTCCTCGAGATCTTCTTGAAGAAATGCCATGTGATGTAATCCAGTTTGGAGGCGCTGAAGACCTTTTCGTCAGCGAAATTTTTGGAGAAAAACGGCTGTATTGCCGAATATTTGCTTAAGAGGCTTTCTCTGGGGATTTTCCTTAATCTGGGAAAGCAAAGACATCATCTTCGATGGCGAAGAGTGACATTTGTCAAAAGCTCTCTGGCTTTTCAGAGGTTCAAGATATCAAAGTGGTCAAAAGTCCTCTATGAAATCAAGTCCTTGACCCAAATCAAACTTGATGGATTGATTTCATAGGTGTTATAGGGTGTATTGAATCATGTCCCAAGGTTTGGGAGCATGTCCTGGTCAAAAGTCAAAGGCACAGTTGACTTTTTCTGCGAAACCCTAACTGTGGCTCTGATGAACTTGAAACTTGTAGATCAAGCTTCTTGGATCAATCCATTATTGCAAATGGATCAATGTAGTTTGTTAGAGACCCTTAAATTATGGCTTGAGGTCTTGGCTCATGTTTTGTCCCAAAAGTCAACTTAGGGGTGAATTAGGTCAAGAAACCCTGATTCCTGATTTTTGATGAATGCTTCCCCTGAGGCTAAATTGACTTGATGATGGGGTTCATGATGTCCCTTGGAGTATTTTAGGTTATGCTTTGAAGCATTGGCTCATGCCCAGATGAAAATTTCCATCTGGAGGCCCCAGTCGACCAAAACCCTAATTTGGTGACACTGGCGATCTTGAGGCTTGATCCACTTGGAATGTTGTAACCTTGTGCTTTATTCTTGATGTGGCAGTCCTCTTGATCCATTATGGGTGTTTGAGAGGTTTAGACAAGTTAAGGATCATGTCATTCCTTGATTGATCCTTTGTCTAAGAGCTCTGAGAGGGCTTGAAACCCTAATTCTTGATTGTGGTGAATGCTCAACCATCTTCGAGGAGATTGATGATGCATGAAGGTTTATCCATATTGTGATGATGACTTGAACAATGATGGGAAATCTTAGTGGTCAAAATTTGGGGTATGACAGATGCCCCTATTTAATCTTCTTGGGACCCGAAGGTGTGAATGGTGAAGGTATTCGGGCATTCGGGGTGCAAGAGGATTAAATATTGGAATACCCGAAATTTTGATGGTGGTTATGAATGATAGCTTACGCATTCATCTTCTTTTTCTAAGCAATGATACTTAGAAAAGGTAAACTTCCCCTCGATCCTGGTTTCCTACCAAGGAACTGGTCTTAGTTTCTGAAATGAACTTCCCCTCGATCCTGGTTTCCAACCAAGGAACTGGTCTTAGTTTCTGAAATGAACTTCCCTTCGATCCTGGTTTTCTACCAAGGAACTGGTCTCAGTTTCTGATGTAAACTTCCCCTCGATCCTGGTTTCTTACCTAGGAACTGGTCTTAGTTTTTGATGTAAACTTCCCCTCGATCCTGGTTTCCTACCAAGGAACTGGTCTTAGTTTCTTTTGTCAATAAGCTTTCTTGACAAGGGATGTTATTCGTAGCGGTTTTTCCTCAAACTTCTCACTGAATTTTCCTGGGGAGATGCCATTTGATGGAAAAAGTTTTGATGTCAGACTTGCTGGGGAGACCCATCTGTCTGAGCAGTAGAGGTGCACAAACTTCTCTGCTGGAGACGCCATTTGTCGACTCTACTGGGAAAAATGAGTCTCTTGAGAGACTGCTTTTTGCTTAGGGATATTACATCATACTTTTCCTCGAGATCTTCTTGAAGAAATGCCATGTGATGTAATCCAGTTTGGAGGCGCTGAAGACCTTTTCGTCAGCAAAATTTTTGGAGAAAAACGGCTGTATTGCCGAATATTTGCTTAAGAGGCTTTCTCTGGGGATTTTCCTTAATCTGGGAAAGCAAAGACATCATCTTCGATGGCGAAGAGCGACATTTGTCGAAAGCTCTCTGGCTTTTCAGAGGTTCAAGATATCAAAGTGGTCAAAAGTCCTCTATGAAATCAAGTCCTTGACCCAAATCAAACTTGATGGATTGATTTCATAGGTGTTATAGGGTGTATTGAATCATGTCCCAAGGTTTGGGAGCATGTCCTGGTCAAAAGTCTAAGGCACAGTTGACTTTTTCCGCGAAACCCTAACTGTGGCTCTGATGAACTTGAAACTTGTAGATCAAGCTTCTTGGATCAATCCATTATTGCAAATGGATCAATGTAGTTTGTTAGAGACCCTTAAATTATGGCTTGAGGTCTTGGCTCATGTTTTGTCCCAAAAGTCAACTTAGGGGTGAATTAGGTCAAGAAACCCTGATTCCTGATTTTTGATGAATGCTTCCCCTGAGGCTAAATTGACTTGATGATGGGGTTCATGATGTCCCTTGGAGTATTTTAGGTTATGCTTTGAAGCATTGGCTCATGCCCAGATGAAAATTTCCATCTGGAGGCCCCAGTCGACCAAAACCCTAATTTGGTGACACTGGCGATCTTGAGGCTTGATCCACTTGGAATGTTGTAACCTTGTGCTTGATTCTTGATGTGGCAGTCCTCTTGATCCATTATGGGTGTTTGAGAGGTTTAGACAAGTTAAAGATCATGTCATTCCTTGATTGATCCTTTGTCTAAGAGCTCTGAGAAGGCTTGAAACCCTAATTCTTGATTGTGGTGAATGCTCAACCATCTTCGAGGAGATTGACGATGCATGAAGGTTCATCCATATTGTGATGATGACTTGAACAATGATGGGAAATCTTAGTGGTCAAAATTTGGGGTATGACAGATGCCCCTATTTAATCTTCTTGGGACCCGAAGGTGTGAATAGTGAAGGTATTTGGGCATTCGGGGTGCAAGAGGATTAAATATTAGAATACCCGAAATTTTGATGGTGGTTATGAATGATAGCTTACGCATTCATCTTCTTTTTCTAAGCAATGATACTTAGAAAAGGTAAACTTCCCCTCGATCCTGGTTTCCTACCAAGGAACTGGTCTTAGTTTCTGAAATGAACTTCCCCTCGATCCTGGTTTCCTACCAAGGAACTGGTCTTAGTTTCTGAAATGAACTTCCCCTCGATCCTGGTTTTCTACCAAGGAACTGGTCTCAGTTTCTGATGTAAACTTCCCCTCGATCCTGGTTTCTTACCTAGGAACTGGTCTTAGTTCTTGATGTAAACTTCCCCTCGATCCTGGATTCCTACCAAGGAACTGGTCTTAGTTTCTTTTGTCAATAAGCTTTCTTGACAAGGGATGTTATTCGTAGCGGTTTTTCCTCAAACTTCTCACTGAATTTTCCTGGGAAGATGCCATTTGATGGAAAAAGTTTTGATGTCAGACTTGCTGGGGAGACCCATCTGTCTGAGCAGTAGAGGTGCACAAACTTCTCTGCTGGAGATGCCATTTGTCGACTCTACTGGGAAAAATGAGTCTCTTGAGAGACTGCTTTTTGCTTAGGGATATTACATCATACTTTTCCTCGAGATCTTCTTGAAGAAATGCCATGTGATGTAATCCAGTTTGGAGGCGCTGAAGACCTTTTCGTCAGCGAAATTTTTGGAGAAAAACGGCTGTATTGCCGAATATTTGCTTAAGAGGCTTTCTCTGGGGATTTTCCTTAATCTGGGAAAGCAAAGACATCATCTTCGATGGCGAAGAGCGACATTTGTCGAAAGCTCTCTGGCTTTTCAGAGGTTCAAGATATCAAAGTGGTCAAAAGTCCTCTATGAAATCAAGTCCTTCACCCAAATCAAACTTGATGGATTGATTTCATAGGTGTTATAGGGTGTATTGAATCATGTCCCAAGGTTTGGGAGCATGTCCTGGTCAAAAGTCAAAGGCACAGTTGACTTTTTCCGCGAAACCCTAACTGTGGCTCTGATGAACTTGAAACTTGTAGATCAAGCTTCTTGGATCAATCCATTATTGCAAATGGATCAATGTAGTTTGTTAGAGACCCTTAAATTATGGCTTGAGGTCTTGGCTCATGTTTTGTCCCAAAAGTCAACTTAGGGGTGAATTAGGTCAAGAAACCCTGATTCCTGATTTTTGATGAATGCTTCCCCTGAGGCTAAATTGACTTGATGATGGGGTTCATGATGTCCCTTGGAGTATTTTAGGTTATGCTTTGAAGCATTGGCTCATGCCCAGATGAAAATTTCCATCTGGAGGCCCCAGTCGACCAAAACCCTAATTTGGTGACACTGGCGATCTTGAGGCTTGATCCACTTGGAATGTTGTAACCTTGTGCTTTATTCTTGATGTGGCAGTCCTCTTGATCCATTATGGGTGTTTGAGAGGTTTAGACAAGTTAAGGATCATGTCATTCCTTGATTGATCCTTTGTCTAAGAGCTCTGAGAGGGCTTGAAACCCTAATTCTTGATTGTGGTGAATGCTCAACCATCTTCGAGGAGATTGATGATGCATGAAGGTTCATCCATATTGTGATGATGACTTAAACAATGATGGGAAATCTTAGTGGTCAAAATTTGGGGTATGACAGATGCCCCTATTTAATCTTCTTGGGACCCGAAGGTGTGAATGGTGAAGGTATTCGGGCATTCGGGGTGCAAGAGGATTAAATATTGGAATACCCGAAATTTTGATGGTGGTTATGAATGATAGCTTACGCATTCATCTTCTTTTTCTAAGCAATGATACTTAGAAAAGGTAAACTTCCCCTCGATCCTGGTTTCCTACCAAGGAACTGGTCTTAGTTTCTGAAATGAACTTCCCCTCGATCCTGGTTTCCTACCAAGGAACTGGTCTTAGTTTCTGAAATGAACTTCCCCTCGATCCTGGTTTTCTACCAAGGAACTGGTCTCAGTTTCTGATGTAAACTTCCCCTCGATCCTGGTTTCTTACCTAGGAACTGGTCTTAGTTTTTGATGTAAACTTCCCCTCGATCCTGGATTCCTACCAAGGAACTGGTCTCAGTTTCTTTTGTCAATAAGCTTTCTTGACAAGGGATGTTATTCGTAGCGGTTTTTCCTCAAACTTCTCACTGAATTTTCCTGGGGAGATGCCATTTGATGGAAAAAGTTTTGATGTCAGACTTGCTGGGGAAACCCATCTGTCTGAGCAGTAGAGGTGCACAAACTTCTCTGCTGGAGACGCCATTTGTAGACTCTACTGGGAAAAATGAGTCTCTTGAGAGACTGCTTTTTGCTTAGGGATATTACATCATACTTTTCCTTGAGATCTTCTTGAAGAAATGCCATGTGATGTAATCCAGTTTAGAGGCGCTGAAGACCTTTTCGTCAGCGAAATTTTTGGAGAAAAACAGCTGTATTACCGAATATTTACTTAAGAGGCTTTCTCTGGGGATTTTCCTTAATCTGGGAAAGCAAAGACATCGTCTTCGATGGCGAAGAGTGACATTTGTCAAAAGCTCTCTGGCTTTTCAGAGGTTCAAGATATCAAAGTGGTCAAAAGTCCTCTATGAAATCAAGTCCTTGACCCAAATCAAACTTGATGGATTGATTTCATAGGTGTTATAGGGTGTATTGAATCATGTCCCAAGGTTTGGGAGCATGTCCTGGTCAAAAGTCATAGGCACAGTTGACTTTTTCCGCGAAACCCTAACTGTGGCTCTGATGAACTTGAAACTTGTAGATCAAGCTTCTTGGATCAATCCATTATTGCAAATGGATCAATGTAGTTTGTTAGAGACCCTTAAATTATGGCTTGAGGTCTTGGCTCATGTTTTGTCCCAAAAGTCAACTTAGGGGTGAATTAGGTCAAGAAACCCTGATTCCTGATTTTTGATGAATGCTTCCCCTGAGGCTAAATTGACTTGATGATGGGGTTCATGATGTCCCTTGGAGTATTTTAGGTTATGCTTTGAAGCATTGGCTCATGCCCAGATGAAAATTTCCATCTGGAGGCCCCAGTCGACCAAAACCCTAATTTGGTGACACTGGCGATCTTGAGGCTTGATCCACTTGGAATGTTGTAACCTTGTGCTTTATTCTTGATGTGGCAGTCCTCTTGATCCATTATGGGTGTTTGAGAGGTTTAGACAAGTTAAGGATCATGTCATTCCTTGATTGATCCTTTGTCTAAGAGCTCTGAGAGGGCTTGAAACCCTAATTCTTGATTGTGGTGAATGCTCAACCATCTTCGAGGAGATTGATGATGCATGAAGGTTCATCCATATTGTGATGATGACTTGAACAATGATGGGAAATCTTAGTGGTCAAAATTTGGGGTATGACAGATGCCCCTATTTAATCTTCTTGGGACCCGAAGGTGTGAATGGTGAAGGTATTCGGGCATTCGGGGTGCAAGAGGATTAAATATTGGAATACCCGAAATTTTGATGGTGGTTATGAATGATAGCTTACGCATTCATCTTCTTTTTCTAAGCAATGATACTTAGAAAAGGTAAACTTCCCCTCGATCCTGGTTTCCTACCAAGGAACTGGTCTTAGTTTCTGAAATGAACTTCCCCTCGATCCTGGTTTCCTACCAAGGAACTGGTCTTAGTTTCTGAAATGAACTTCCCCTCGATCCTGGTTTTCTACCAAGGAACTGGTCTCAGTTTCTGATGTAAACTTCCCCTCGATCCTGGTTTCTTACCTAGGAACTGGTCTTAGTTTTTGATGTAAACTTCCCCTCGATCCTGGATTCCTACCAAGGAACTGGTCTCAGTTTCTTTTGTCAATAAGCTTTCTTGACAAGGGATGTTATTCGTAGCGGTTTTTCCTCAAACTTCTCACTGAATTTTCCTGGGGAGATGCCATTTGATGGAAAAAGTTTTGATGTCAGACTTGCTGGGGAAACCCATCTGTCTGAGCAGTAGAGGTGCACAAACTTCTCTGCTGGAGACGCCATTTGTAGACTCTACTGGGAAAAATGAGTCTCTTGAGAGACTGCTTTTTGCTTAGGGATATTACATCATACTTTTCCTTGAGATCTTCTTGAAGAAATGCCATGTGATGTAATCCAGTTTAGAGGCGCTGAAGACCTTTTCGTCAGCGAAATTTTTGGAGAAAAACAGCTGTATTACCGAATATTTACTTAAGAGGCTTTCTCTGGGGATTTTCCTTAATCTGGGAAAGCAAAGACATCGTCTTCGATGGCGAAGAGTGACATTTGTCAAAAGCTCTCTGGCTTTTCAGAGGTTCAAGATATCAAAGTGGTCAAAAGTCCTCTATGAAATCAAGTCCTTGACCCAAATCAAACTTGATGGATTGATTTCATAGGTGTTATAGGGTGTATTGAATCATGTCCCAAGGTTTGGGAGCATGTCCTGGTCAAAAGTCATAGGCACAGTTGACTTTTTCTGCGAAACCCTAACTGTGGCTCTGATGAACTTGAAACTTGTAGATCAAGCTTCTTGGATCAATCCATTATTGCAAATGGATCAATGTAGTTTGTTAGAGACCCTTAAATTATGGCTTGAGGTCTTGGCTCATGTTTTGTCCCAAAAGTCAACTTAGGGGTGAATTAGGTCAAGAAACCCTGATTCCTGATTTTTGATGAATGCTTCCCCTGAGGCTAAATTGACTTGATGATGGGGTTCATGATGTCCCTTGGAGTATTTTAGGTTATGCTTTGAAGCATTGGCTCATGCCCAGATGAAAATTTCCATCTGGAGGCCCCAGTCGACCAAAACCCTAATTTGGTGACACTGGCGATCTTGAGGCTTGATCCACTTGGAATGTTGTAACCTTGTGCTTTATTCTTGATGTGGCAGTCCTCTTGATCCATTATGGGTGTTTGAGAGGTTTAGACAAGTTAAGGATCATGTCATTCCTTGATTGATCCTTTGTCTAAGAGCTCTGAGAGGGCTTGAAACCCTAATTCTTGATTGTGGTGAATGCTCAACCATCTTCGAGGAGATTGATGATGCATGAAGGTTCATCTATATTGTGATGATGACTTGAACAATGATGGGAAATCTTAGTGGTCAAAATTTGGGGTATGACAGATGCCCCTATTTAATCTTCTTGGGACCCGAAGGTGTGAATGGTGAAGGTATTCGGGCATTCGGGGTGCAAGAGGATTAAATATTGGAATACCCGAAATTTTGATGGTGGTTATGAATGATAGCTTACGCATTCATCTTCTTTTTCTAAGCAATGATACTTAGAAAAGGTAAACTTCCCCTCGATCCTGGTTTCCTACCAAGGAACTGGTCTTAGTTTCTGAAATGAACTTCCCCTCGATCCTGGTTTCCTACCAAGGAACTGGTCTTAGTTTCTAAAATGAACTTCCCCTCGATCCTGGTTTTCTACCAAGGAACTGGTCTCAGTTTCTGATGTAAACTTCCCCTCGATCCTGGTTTCTTACCTAGGAACTGGTCTTAGTTTTTGATGTAAACTTCCCCTCGATCCTGGTTTCCTACCAAGGAACTGGTCTCAGTTTCTTTTGTCAATAAGCTTTCTTGACAAGGGATGTTATTCGTAGCGGTTTTTCCTCAAACTTCTCACTGAATTTTCCTGGGGAGATGCCATTTGATGGAAAAAGTTTTGATGTCAGACTTGCTGGGGAAACCCATCTATCTGAGCAGTAGAGGTGCACAAACTTCTCTGCTGGAGACGCCATTTGTCGACTCTACTGGGAAAAATGAGTCTCTTGAGAGACTGCTTTTTGCTTAGGGATATTACATCATACTTTTCCTCGAGATCTTCTTGAAGAAATGCCATGTGATGTAATCCAGTTTGGAGGCGCTGAAGACCTTTTCGTCAGCGAAATTTTTGGAGAAAAACGGCTGTATTGCCGAATATTTGCTTAAGAGGCTTTCTCTGGGGATTTTCCTTAATCTGGGAAAGCAAAGACATCATCTTCGATGGCGAAGAGCGACATTTGTCGAAAGCTCTCTGGCTTTTCAGAGGTTCAAGATATCAAAGTGGTCAAAAGTCCTCTATGAAATCAAGTCCTTGACCCAAATCAAACTTGATGGATTGATTTCATAGGTGTTATAGGGTGTATTGAATCATGTCCCAAGGTTTGGGAGCATGTCCTGGTCAAAAGTCAAAGGCACAGTTGACTTTTTCTGCGAAACCCTAACTGTGGCTCTGATGAACTTGAAACTTGTAGATCAAGCTTCTTGGATCAATCCATTATTGCAAATGGATCAATGTAGTTTGTTCGAGACCCTTAAATTATGGCTTGAGGTCTTGGCTCATGTTTTGTCCCAAAAGTCAACTTAGGGGTGAATTAGGTCAAGAAACCCTGATTCCTGATTTTTGATGAATGCTTCCCCTGAGGCTAAATTGACTTGATGATGGGGTTCATGATGTCCCTTGGAGTATTTTAGGTTATGCTTTGAAGCATTGGCTCATGCCCAGATGAAAATTTCCATCTGGAGGCCCCAGTCGACCAAAACCCTAATTTGGTGACACTGGCGATCTTGAGGCTTGATCCACTTGGAATGTTGTAACCTTGTGCTTTATTCTTGATGTGGCAGTCCTCTTGATCCATTATGGGTGTTTGAGAGGTTTAGACAAGTTAAGGATCATTTCATTCCTTGATTGATCCTTTGTCTAAGAGCTCTGAGAGGGCTTGAAACCCTAATTCTTGATTGTGGTGAATGCTCAACCATCTTCGAGGAGATTGATGATGCATGAAGGTTCATCCATATTGTGATGATGACTTGAACAATGATGGGAAATCTTAGTGGTCAAAATTTGGGGTATGACAGATGCCCCTATTTAATCTTCTTGGGACCCGAAGGTGTGAATGGTGAAGGTATTCGGGCATTCGGGGTGCAAGAGGATTAAATATTGGAATACCCGAAATTTTGATGGTGGTTATGAATGATAGCTTACGCATTCATCTTCTTTTTCTAAGCAATGATACTTAGAAAAGGTAAACTTCCCCTCGATCCTGGTTTCCTACCAAGGAACTGGTCTTAGTTTCTGAAATGAACTTCCCCTCGATCCTGGTTTCCTACCAAGGAACTGGTCTTAGTTTCTAAAATGAACTTCCCCTCGATCCTGGTTTTCTACCAAGGAACTGGTCTCAGTTTCTGATGTAAACTTCCCCTCGATCCTGGTTTCTTACCTAGGAACTGGTCTTAGTTTTTGAGGTAAACTTCCCCTCGATCCTGGTTTCCTACCAAGGAACTGGTCTCAGTTTCTTTTGTCAATAAGCTTTCTTGACAAGGGATGTTATTCGTAGCGGTTTTTCCTCAAACTTCTCACTGAATTTTCCTGGGGAGATGCCATTTGATGGAAAAAGTTTTGATGTCAGACTTGCTGGGGAAACCCATCTGTCTGAGCAGTAGAGGTGCACAAACTTCTCTGCTGGAGACGCCATTTGTCGACTCTACTGGGAAAAATGAGTCTCTTGAGAGACTGCTTTTTGCTTAGGGATATTACATCATACTTTTCCTCGAGATCTTCTTGAAGAAATGCCATGTGATGTAATCCAGTTTGGAGGCGCTGAAGACCTTTTCGTCAGCGAAATTTTTGGAGAAAAACGGCTGTATTGCCGAATATTTGCTTAAGAGGCTTTCTCTGGGGATTTTCCTTAATCTGGGAAAGCAAAGACATCATCTTCGATGGCGAAGAGCGACATTTGTCGAAAGCTCTCTGGCTTTTCAGAGGTTCAAGATATCAAAGTGGTCAAAAGTCCTCTATGAAATCAAGTCCTTGACCCAAATCAAACTTGATGGCTTGATTTCATAGGTGTTATAGGGTGTATTGAATCATGTCCCAAGGTTTGGGAGCATGTCCTGGTCAAAAGTCAAATGCACAGTTGACTTTTTCCGCGAAACCCTAACTGTGGCTCTGATGAACTTGAAACTTATAGATCAAGCTTCTTGGATCAATCCATTATTGCAAATGGATCAATGTAGTTTGTTAGAGACCCTTAAATTATGGCTTGAGGTCTTGGCTCATGTTTTGTCCCAAAAGTCAACTTAGGGGTGAATTAGGTCAAGAAACCCTGATTCCTGATTTTTGATGAATGCTTCCCCTGAGGCTAAATTGACTTGATGATGGGGTTCATGATGTCCCTTGGAGTATTTTAGGTTATGCTTTGAAGCATTGGCTCATGCCCAGATGAAAATTTCCATCTGGAGGCCCCAGTCGACCAAAACCCTAATTTGGTGACACTGGCGATCTTGAGGCTTGATCCACTTGGAATGTTGTAACCTTGTGCTTGATTCTTGATGTGGCAGTCCTCTTGATCCATTATGGGTGTTTGAGAGGTTTAGACAAGTTAAGGATCATGTCATTCCTTGATTGATCCTTTGTCTAAGAGCTCTGAGAGGGCTTGAAACCCTAATTCTTGATTGTGGTGAATGCTCAACCATCTTCGAGGAGATTGATGATGCATGAAGGTTAATCCATATTGTGATGATGAATTGAACAATGATGGGAAATCTTAGTGGTCAAAATTTGGGGTATGACAGATGCCCCTATTTAATCTTCTTGGGACCCGAAGGTGTGAATGGTGAAGGTATTCGGGCATTCGGGGTACAAGAGGATTAAATGTTGGAATACCCGAAATTTTGATGGTGGTTATGAATGATAGCTTACGCATTCAAGTTCTTTTTCTAAGCAATGACACTTAGAAAAGGTAAACTTCCCCTCGATCCTGGTTTCCTACCAAGGAACTGGTCTTAGTTTCTGAAATGAACTTCCCCTCGATCTTGGTTTCCTACCAAGGAACTGGTCTTAGTTTCTGAAATGAACTTCCCCTCGATCCTGGTTTTCTACCAAGGAACTGGTCTCAGTTTCTGATGTAAACTTCCCCTCGATCCTGGTTTCTTACCTAGGAACTGGTCTTAGTTTTTGATGTAAACTTCCCCTCGATCCTGGTTTCCTACCAAGGAACTGGTCTCAGTTTCTTTTGTCAATAAGCTTTCTTGACAAGGGATGTTATTCGTAGCGGTTTTTCCTCAAACTTCTCACTGAATTTTCCTGGGGAGATGCCATTTGATGGAAAAAGTTTTGATGTCAGACTTGCTGGGGAAACCCATCTGTCTGAGCAGTAGAGGTGCACAAACTTCTCTGCTGGAGACGCCATTTGTCGACTCTACTGGGAAAAATGAGTCTCTTGAGAGACTGCTTTTTGCTTAGGGATATTACATTATACTTTTCCTCGAGATCTTCTTGAAGAAATTCCATGTGATGTAATCCAGTTTGGAGGCGCTGAAGACCTTTTCGTCAGCGAAATTTTTGGAGAAAAACGGCTGTATTGCCGAATATTTGCTTAAGAGGCTTTCTCTGGGGATTTTCCTTAATCTGGGAAAGCAAAGACATCATCTTCGATGGCGAAGAGTGACATTTATCGAAAGCTCTCTGGCTTTTCAGAGGTTCAAGATATCAAAGTGGTCAAAAGTCCTCTATGAAATTAAGTCCTTGACCCAAATCAAACTTGATGGATTGATTTCATAGGTGTTATAGGGTGTATTGAATCATGTCCCAAGGTTTGGGAGCATGTCCTGGTCAAAAGTCAAAGGCACAGTTGACTTTTTCTGCGAAACCCTAACTGTGGCTCTGATGAACTTGAAACTTGTAGATCAAGCTTCTTGGATCAATCCATTATTGCAAATGGATCAATGTAGTTTGTTAGAGACCCTTAAATTATGGCTTGAGGTCTTGGCTCATGTTTTGTCCCAAAAGTCAACTTAGGGGTGAATTAGGTCAAGAAACCCTGATTCCTGATTTTTGATGAATGCTTCCCCTGAGCCTAAATTGACTTGATGATGGGGTTCATGATGTCCCTTGGAGTATTTTAGGTTATGCTTTGAAGCATTGGCTCATGCCCAGATGAAAATTTCCATCTGGAGGCCCCAGTCGACCAAAACCCTAATTTGGTGACACTGGCGATCTTGAGGCTTGATCCACTTGGAATGTTGTAACCTTGTGCTTGATTCTTGATGTGGCAGTCCTCTTGATCCATTATGGGTGTTTGAGAGGTTTAGACAAGTTAAGGATCATGTCATTCCTTGATTGATCCTTTGTCTAAGAGCTCTGAGAGGGCTTGAAACCCTAATTCTTGATTGTGGTGAATGCTCAACCATCTTCGAGGAGATTGATGATGCATGAAGGTTCATCCATATTGTGATGATGAATTGAACAATGATGGGAAATCTTAGTGGTCAAAATTTGGGGTATGACAGATGCCCCTATTTAATCTTCTTGGGACCCGAAGGTGTGAATGGTGAAGGTATTCGGGCATTCGGGGTGCAAGAGGATTAAATATTGGAATACCCGAAATTTTGATGGTGGTTATGAATGATAGCTTACGCATTCAAGTTCTTTTTCTAAGCAATGACACTTAGAAAAGGTAAACTTCCCCTCGATCCTGGTTTCCTACCAAGGAACTGGTCTTAGTTTCTGAAATGAACTTCCCCTCGATCCTGGTTTCCTACCAAGGAACTGGTCTTAGTTTCTGAAATGAACTTCCCCTCGATCCTGGTTTTCTACCAAGGAACTGGTCTCAGTTTCTGATGTAAACTTCCCCTCGATCCTGGTTTCTTACCTAGGAACTGGTCTTAGTTTTTGATGTAAACTTCCCCTCGATCCTGGTTTCCTACCAAGAAACTGGTCTCAGTTTCTTTTGTCAATAAGCTTTCTTGACAAGGGATGTTATTCGTAGCGGTTTTTCCTCAAACTTCTCACTGAATTTTCCTCGGGAGATGCCAATTGATGGAAAAAGTTTTGATGTCAGACTTGCTGGGGAAACCCATCTGTCTGAGCAGTAGAGGTGCACAAACTTCTCTGCTGGAGACGCCATTTGTCGACTCTACTGGGAAAAATGAGTCTCTTGAGAGACTGCTTTTTGCTTAGGGATATTACATCATACTTTTCCTCGAGATCTTCTTGAAGAAATGCCATGTGATGTAATCCAGTTTGGAGGCGCTGAAGACCTTTTCGTCAGCGAAATTTTTGGAGAAAAATGGCTGTATTGCCGAATATTTGCTTAAGAGGCTTTCTCTGGGGATTTTCCTTAATCTGGGAAAGCAAAGACATCATCTTCGATGGCGAAGAGTGACATTTGTCAAAAGCTCTCTGGCTTTTCAGAGGTTCAAGATATCAAAGTGGTCAAAAGTCCTATATGAAATCAAGTCCTTGACCCAAATCAAACTTGATGGATTGATTTCATAGGTGTTATAGGGTGTATTGAATCATGTCCCAAGGTTTGGGAGCATGTCCTGGTCAAAAGTCAAAGGCACAGTTGACTTTTTCTGCGAAACCCTAACTGTGGCTCTGATGAACTTGAAACTTGTAGATCAAGCTTCTTGGATCAATCCATTATTGCAAATGGATCAATGTAGTTTGTTAGAGACCCTTAAATTATGGCTTGAGGTCTTGGCTCATGTTTTGTCCCAAAAGTCAACTTAGGGGTGAATTAGGTCAAGAAACCCTGATTCCTGATTTTTGATGAATGCTTCCCCTGAGGCTAAATTGACTTGAGTATGGGGTTCATGATGTCCCTTGGAGTATTTTAGGTTATTCTTTGAAGCATTGGCTCATGCCCAGATGAAAATTTCCATCTGGAGGCCCCAGTCGACCAAAACCCTAATTTGGTGACACTGGCGATCTTGAGGCTTGATCCACTTGGAATGTTGTAACCTTGTGCTTGATTCTTGATGTGGCAGTCCTCTTGATCCATTATGGGTGTTTGAGAGGTTTAGACAAGTTAAGGATCATGTCATTCCTTGATTGATCCTTTGTCTAAGAGCTCTGAGAGGGCTTGAAACCCTAATTCTTGATTGTGGTGAATGCTCAACCATCTTCGAGGAGATTGATGATGCATGAAGGTTAATCCATATTGTGATGATGAATTGAACAATGATGGGAAATCTTAGTGGTCAAAATTTGGGGTATGACAGATGCCCCTATTTAATCTTCTTGGGACCCGAAGGTGTGAATGGTGAAGGTATTCGGGCATTCGGGGTGCAAGAGGATTAAATATTGGAATACCCGAAATTTTGATGGTGGTTATGAATGATAGCTTACGCATTCAAGTTCTTTTTCTAAGCAATGACACTTAGAAAAGGTAAACTTCCCCTCGATCCTGGTTTCCTACCAAGGAACTGGTCTTAGTTTCTGAAATGAACTTCCCCTCGATCTTGGTTTCCTACCAAGGAACTGGTCTTAGTTTCTGAAATGAACTTCCCCTCGATCCTGGTTTTCTACCAAGGAACTGGTCTCAGTTTCTGATGTAAACTTCCCCTCGATCCTGGTTTCTTACCTAGGAACTGGTCTTAGTTTTTGATGTAAACTTCCCCTCGATCCTGGTTTCCTACCAAGGAACTGGTCTCAGTTTCTTTTGTCAATAAGCTTTCTTGACAAGGGATGTTATTCGTAGCGGTTTTTCCTCAAACTTCTCACTGAATTTTCCTGGGGAGATGCCATTTGATGGAAAAAGTTTTGATGTCAGACTTGCTGGGGAAACCCATCTGTCTGAGCAGTAGAGGTGCACAAACTTCTCTGCTGGAGACGCCATTTGTCGACTCTACTGGGAAAAATGAGTCTCTTGAGAGACTGCTTTTTGCTTAGGGATATTACATTATACTTTTCCTCGAGATCTTCTTGAAGAAATTCCATGTGATGTAATCCAGTTTGGAGGCGCTGAAGACCTTTTCGTCAGCGAAATTTTTGGAGAAAAACGGCTGTATTGGCGAATATTTGCTTAAGAGGCTTTCTCTGGGGATTTTCCTTAATCTGGGAAAGCAAAGACATCATCTTCGATGGCGAAGAGTGACATTTATCGAAAGCTCTCTGGCTTTTCAGAGGTTCAAGATATCAAAGTGGTCAAAAGTCCTCTATGAAATTAAGTCCTTGACCCAAATCAAACTTGATGGATTGATTTCATAGGTGTTATAGGGTGTATTGAATCATGTCCCAAGGTTTGGGAGCATGTCCTGGTCAAAAGTCAAAGGCACAGTTGACTTTTTCCGCGAAACCCTAACTGTGGCTCTGATGAACTTGAAACTTGTAGATCAAGCTTCTTGGATCAATCCATTATTGCAAATGGATCAATGTAGTTTGTTAGAGACCCTTAAATTATGGCTTGAGGTCTTGGCTCATGTTTTGTCCCAAAAGTCAACTTAGGGGTGAATTAGGTCAAGAAACCCTGATTCCTGATTTTTGATGAATGCTTCCCCTGAGGCTAAATTGACTTGATGATGGGGTTCATGATGTCCCTTGGAGTATTTTAGGTTATGCTTTGAAGCATTGGCTCATGCCCAGATGAAAATTTCCATCTGGAGGCCCCAGTCGACCAAAACCCTAATTTGGTGACACTGGCGATCTTGAGGCTTGATCCACTTGGAATGTTGTAACCTTGTGCTTGATTCTTGATGTGGCAGTCCTCTTGATCCATTATGGGTGTTTGAGAGGTTTAGACAAGTTAAGGATCATGTCATTCCTTGATTGATCCTTTGTCTAAGAGCTCTGAGAGGGCTTGAAACCCTAATTCTTGATTGTGGTGAATGCTCAACCATCTTCGAGGAGATTGATGATGCATGAAGGTTAATCCATATTGTGATGATGAATTGAACAATGATGGGAAATCTTAGTGGTCAAAATTTGGGGTATGACAGATGCCCCTATTTAATCTTCTTGGGACCCGAAGGTGTGAATGGTGAAGGTATTCGGGCATTCGGGGTACAAGAGGATTAAATGTTGGAATAACCGAAATTTTGATGGTGGTTATGAATGATAGCTTACGCATTCAAGTTCTTTTTCTAAGCAATGACACTTAGAAAAGGTAAACTTCCCCTCGATCCTGGTTTCCTACCAAGGAACTGGTCTTAGTTTCTGAAATGAACTTCCCCTCGATCTTGGTTTCCTACCAAGGAACTGGTCTTAGTTTCTGAAATGAACTTCCCCTCGATCCTGGTTTTCTACCAAGGAACTGGTCTCAGTTTCTGATGTAAACTTCCCCTCGATCCTGGTTTCTTACCTAGGAACTGGTCTTAGTTTTTGATGTAAACTTCCCCTCGATCCTGGTTTCCTACCAAGGAACTGGTCTCAGTTTCTTTTGTCAATAAGCTTTCTTGACAAGGGATGTTATTCGTAGCGGTTTTTCCTCAAACTTCTCACTGAATTTTCCTGGGGAGATGCCATTTGATGGAAAAAGTTTTGATGTCAGACTTGCTGGGGAAACCCATCTGTCTGAGCAGTAGAGGTGCACAAACTTCTCTGCTGGAGACGCCATTTGTCGACTCTACTGGGAAAAATGAGTCTCTTGAGAGACTGCTTTTTGCTTAGGGATATTACATTATACTTTTCATCGAGATCTTCTTGAAGAAATTCCATGTGATGTAATCCAGTTTGGAGGCGCTGAAGACCTTTTCGTCAGCGAAATTTTTGGAGAAAAACGGCTGTATTGCCGAATATTTGCTTAAGAGGCTTTCTCTGGGGATTTTCCTTAATCTGGGAAAGCAAAGACATCATCTTCGATGGCGAAGAGTGACATTTATCGAAAGCTCTCTGGCTTTTCAGAGGTTCAAGATATCAAAGTGGTCAAAAGTCCTCTATGAAATTAAGTCCTTGACCCAAATCAAACTTGATGGATTGATTTCATAGGTGTTATAGGGTGTATTGAATCATGTCCCAAGGTTTGGGAGCATGTCCTGGTCAAAAGTCAAAGGCACAGTTGACTTTTTCTGCGAAACCCTAACTGTGGCTCTGATGAACTTGAAACTTGTAGATCAAGCTTCTTGGATCAATCCATTATTGCAAATGGATCAATGTAGTTTGTTAGAGACCCTTAAATTATGGCTTGAGGTCTTGGCTCATGTTTTGTCCCAAAAGTCAACTTAGGGGTGAATTAGGTCAAGAAACCCTGATTCCTGATTTTTGATGAATGCTTCCCCTGAGGCTAAATTGACTTGATGATGGGGTTCATGATGTCCCTTGGAGTATTTTAGGTTATGCTTTGAAGCATTGGCTCATGCCCAGATGAAAATTTCCATCTGGAGGCCCCAGTCGACCAAAACCCTAATTTGGTGACACTGGCGATCTTGAGGCTTGATCCACTTGGAATGTTGTAACCTTGTGCTTGATTCTTGATGTGGCAGTCCTCTTGATCCATTATGGGTGTTTGAGAGGTTTAGACAAGTTAAGGATCATGGCATTCCTTGATTGATCCTTTGTCTAAGAGCTCTGAGAGGGCTTGAAACCCTAATTCTTGATTGTGGTGAATGCTCAACCATCTTCGAGGAGATTGATGATGCATGAAGGTTCATCCATATTGTGATGATGACTTGAACAATGATGGGAAATCTTAGTGGTCAAAATTTGGGGTATGACAGATGCCCCTATTTAATCTTCTTGGGACCCGAAGGTGTGAATGGTGAAGGTATTCGGGCATTCGGGGTGCAAGAGGATTAAATGTTGGAATACCCGAAATTTTGATGGTGGTTATGAATGATAGCTTACGCATTCATCTTCTTTTTCTAAGCAATGACACTTAGGAAAGGTAAACTTCCCCTCGATCCTGGTTTCCTACCAAGGAACTGGTCTTAGTTTCTGAAATGAACTTCCCCTCGATCCTGGTTTCCTACCAAGGAATTGGTCTTAGTTTCTGAAATGAACTTCCCCTCGATCCTGATTTTCTACCAAGGAACTGGTCTCAGTTTCTGATGTAAACTTCCCCTCGATCCTGGTTTCTTACCTAGGAACTGGTCTTAGTTTTTGATGTAAACTTCCCCTCGATCCTGGTTTCCTACCAAGGAACTGGTCTCAGTTTCTTTTGTCAATAAGCTTTCTTGACAAGGGATGTTATTCGTAGCGGTTTTTCCTCAAACTTCTCACTGAATTTTCCTGGGGAGATGCCATTTGATGGAAAAAGTTTTGATGTCAGACTTGCTGGGGAAACCCATCTGTCTGAGCAGTAGAGGTGCACAAACTTCTCTGCTGGAGACGCCATTTGTCGACTCTACTGGGAAAAATGAGTCTCTTGAGAGACTGATTTTTGCTTAGGGATATTACATCATACTTTTCCTCGAGATCTTCTTGAAGAAATTCCATGTGATGTAATCCAGTTTGGAGGCACTGATGACCTTTTCGTCAGCGAACTTTTTAGAGAAAAACGGCTGTATTGCCGAATATTTGCTTAAGAGGCTTTCTCTGGGGATTTTCCTTAATCTGGGAAAGCAAAGACATCATCTTCGATGGCGAAGAGTGACATTTATCGAAAGCTCTCTGGCTTTTCAGAGGTTCAAGATATCAAAGTGGTCAAAAGTCCTCTATGAAATTAAGTCCTTGACCCAAATCAAACTTGATGGATTGATTTCATAGGTGTTATAGGGTGTATTGAATCATGTCCCAAGGTTTGGGAGCATGTCCTGGTCAAAAGTCAAAGGCACAATTGACTTTTTCTGCGAAACCCTAACTGTGGCTCTGATGAACTTGAAACTTGTAGATCAAGCTTCTTGGATCAATCCATTATTGCAAATGGATAAATGTAGTTTATTAGAGACCCTTAAATTATGGCTTGAGGTCTTGGCTCATGTTTTGTCCCAAAAGTCAACTTAGGGGTGAATTAGGTCAAGAAACCCTGATTCCTAATTTTTGATGAATGCTTCCCCTGAGGCTAAATTGACTTGATGATGGGGTTCATGATGTCCCTTGGAGTATTTTAGGTTATGCTTTGAAGCATTGGCTCATGCCCAGATGAAAATTTCCATCTGGAGGCCCCAGTCGACCAAAACCCTAATTTGGTGACACTGGCGATCTTGAGGCTTGATCCACTTGGAATGTTGTAACCTTGTGCTTGATTCTTGATGTGGCAGTCCTCTTGATCCATTATGGGTGTTTGAGAGGTTTAGACAAGTTAAGGATCATGTCATTCCTTGATTGATCCTTTGTCTAAGAGCTCTGAGAGGGCTTGAAACCCTAATTCTTGATTGTGGTGAATGCTCAACCATCTTCGAGGAGATTGATGATGCATGAAGGTTCATCCATATTGTGATGATGACTTGAACAATGATGGGAAATCTTAGTGGTCAAAATTTGGGGTATGACAGATGCCCCTATTTAATCTTCTTGGGACCCGAAGGTGTGAATGGTGAAGGTATTCGGGCATTCGGGGTGCAAGAGGATTAAATATTGGAATACCCGAAATTTTGATGGTGGTTATGAATGATAGCTTACGCATTCATCTTCTTTTTCTAAGCAATGATACTTAGAAAAGGTAAACATCCCCTCGATCTTGGTTTCCTACCAAGGAACTGGTCTTAGTTTCTGAAATGAACTTCCCCTCGATCCTGGATTCCTACCAAGGAACTGGTCTTAGTTTCTGAAATGAACTTCCCCTCGATCCTGATTTTCTACCAAGGAACTGGTCTCAGTTTCTGATGTAAACTTCCCCTCGATCCTGGTTTCTTACCTAGGAACTGGTCTTAGTTTTTGATGTAAACTTCCCCTCGATCCTGGTTTCCTACCAAGGAACTGGTCTCAGTTTCTTTTGTCAATAAGCTTTCTTGACAAGGGATGTTATTCGTAGCGGTTTTTCCTCAAACTTCTCACTGAATTTTCCTGGGGAGATGCCATTTGATGGAAAAAGTTTTGATGTCAGACTTGCTGGGGAAACCCATCTGTCTGAGCAGTAGAGGTGCACAAACTTCTCTGCTGGAGACGCCATTTGTCGACTCTACTGGGAAAAATGAGTCTCTTGAGAGACTGCTTTTTGCTTAGGGATATTACATCATACTTTTCCTCGAGATCTTCTTGAAGAAATTCCATGTGATGTAATCCAGTTTGGAGGCGCTGATGACCTTTTCGTCAGCGAACTTTTTGGAGAAAAATGGCTGTATTGCCGAATATTTGCTTAAGAGGCTTTCTTTGGGGATTTTCCTTAATCTGGGAAAGCAAAGACATCATCTTCGATGGCGAAGAGTGACAATTGTTGAAAGCTCTCTGGCTTTTCAGAGGTTCAATATATCAAAGTGGTCAAAGAACCACCTTCAATCCAGAAATATACTGGAGGAGAGATTGTTCAGACACGATGTTTCCTGACAAGGAAAGAACTGACAACTCGATTGAGAGGACTTTTATCACTAGGGGATAAGACCGACTTGAGTGATATTGATGCAATATGAGTACGAATGTAAATCAATAATACATGATGTATGTATGCTTATGCTGACAAAACTAAAGCGACATACAGACCAATTGATGAACACGACGGGATACTCGGCCCAGCGGGGGGATGAAAAGTATCACTGGTCCAAAAGTAGCAATTCTGCCTTGCTTAGGAGAGATAGTCCCCATGGGGAACAACCGTTGGTCGGGCTTAGGAGGTAAGAACTCTGCCGGGGGGTGTGTCAGATGAAACACGGTCTCTGACACAGTTGATCCTTCATTCAGGTGCACTGGTTTAGAAGGAGTACTTTAATTCTGCACTTTGAAGGTCGATTACTTCTGGAGAAGCGATTGATGTTCTTTCGATGTTCAACAGTCAAAAGAAATTGCCATCTTTATTTTAAAAGCGGAAAAAGTTTGACAAGTAAATTCATTTTTGTTTTATTTCAAGAATCGTTAATCAAATTAAAATGTCGTTCTGTAAAGCTAAAATAAATGAGAATTGGAAAAGCACTAGGGCTCAAATTTTATTGATAGGATGGAAATCAGCCAAGCGCGTGATTCCATAGAGTATTTACAAAGTTTAGAAAATGGTAATTTAAGGGAAAAAGGCTACATTGAAACATAACGACCGCTATCCTTCTACCAACTTTGAATTCGGGACATCCCGAGCTTCTGTCGAAGATGACCTTGACTGGAGTTTTTCTTGATGGATGGCATGACTGTTGCTGAGGATTCACCTGTATCAGACGTAGTTACTTGGCATGAATCCCTAACTTTTGCCTGGATTGTACTTTGAGATTTCCAATCCACCGGGATGATTTTTGATTAGGTCTCTAATTTTTGCCTGGACCGCCCTTTCGGGTTTTCAATCCACCGAGATGTTTATTTTTATTTATTTTATATTTTTTTTATTTAGGCGAAGTATTTCTTGACTACGTCAACATTTGTGGGGTAGGCAAATTCCTCTTCATCCATGGTTGCAAGTCTCAAGGAGTCGCCTGAGAAAGCTTTCTTGACCACATAGGGGTCGTCATAATTTGGAGTCCTCTTGCCCCGGGAATCTGTGAGAAATGATTGTATCTTTTTGAGAACAATGTCTCCTTTTCTGAAGACGCGAGGTCGGACCTTTTTGTCAAACGCCTTCTTCATTCTCTGTTGATACAACTGACCGTGGCATAGAGTCGTTATTCGCTTTTCTTCGATCAGATTCAGTTCATCGTGTCGACTTTGACACCATTCAGCCTCTGTTAACTTAGCTTCCATCAATACCCAGATTGATGGGATCTCTACTTCTATGGGAAGCACTGCTTCCATGCCATATACTAGAGATAAAGGGGTTGCCCCTGTTGAAGTGCGGACAGATGTGCGATAACCGTGAAGAGCAAAGGGTAGCATCTCGTGCCAGTCTTTGTAGGTCACAACCATCTTTTGAATGATCTTCTTGATGTTCTTGTTAGCCGCTTCTACTGCTCCGTTCATCTTGGGTCAGTAGGGAGATGAGTTATGGTGTTCGATCTTAAACTCAGCGCACAACTCTTTCATCATCTTATTGTTCAAGTTAGATCCATTATCAGTAATGATCTGGCTTGGAACACCATAACGACAGATGATATTATTTTTTATAAAGCGGACCACGAAGCCTTAGGTTCAATCATACCAATCATGTCGATTCCCCATTGTAATACCCCAAAAATTTTCCCTCTTATTTATTACCTCATAATTGGCTTATGCTTCATTCATTTGCATTTCATAATAGGTCATACTAAATCACACATCATTGGTTGTAAGGCATGAGATCAGGTATCTCAAGGTATGGACAATTCAAAGCCAAAGGACAAGAATCAAACTTTTCCAAACAAGTCACAAGGGCTCCTCATATCTCAATTTATCTCATTTGAGCCCTCAAGTCATCAAAAGATGGGAACTCAACAAAGGATTGAAGCAGTTCATCTTTTCCTAGCATGGTTGTTTAAATTAGGGTTTTGGAATTTTTGAGTATAACACCCCAATGAGCAAGATCCTTGAGTTTTTATCATCACCCAATGGCATATCTCATCATTGTTTGAGAGGATACACATCATACTCAGAGGAATTTGGATATGGAAGATGTGTTGATTTCTCCTAGACTGAGGGCCCCAAATTAGGGTTTGCCATAAAATCAGTTTATTTCTGACTTTTTGGGCAAGACTTGTTTCTATGGTATTCCTCATGTCCTTAAGTGTCTAAGATTGGAGAATTGTCCATCAATTTGGTTTGGAAGAGTTTCAATTGATCAATTGACTGAAAATCAGGAGAATTAGGGATAAGTCAACTGTGCAGGAGAAAAAGTCAACTATTGACTTTTTAAGGTCAAATTCATGCTCTTCATCTTAAATATGATCATTGGTGAAAATTTGATCAAGAAATAATAAGAGATTCATCAAAAATCAAGAAATGTACAAAGTTGCCAAAAATAGAAATTAGGGTTCTATCTATGACATGTTTTGGCAAGGTGGGCACCCAACTTTAGGGAATTCTTTCTTCATGTTCCAAGCACCAATTTGAAAATTTAGGGAGGCCTATTAAAAGTTCACATTTCAAACTTCAAAATCATACCAAGAACAAGGCCATTGGACTAAAATCAAGGGAGATTTTGGTGCTTCAAAGTTGAGACAAATCATGGCATTCTTGGCAGCTAGGCAGGTCATGGGCGAGTCAGCGCGCAGTATTTTTTACAAACACTTGGTGTGCATGTTGTGCCCAAGTTCAAGGTCATTTATCTCCATGATGGAGGTTTCAATTGGATCATTGTTCAACATCAATCTTGTTCATTTCCATCTCCTCTCCAACTTTAGTGTTTAGAGATTTTTCATTTGATCATTCATTTGAGAGTTATGGTGGCTCAAAGTAGGTAACTCATCACTGGATCCCCCACACACAGGTGAGCTGGTCGAGGCCTGGTAAAGTGACATGCCAATGCAGTCATGTGCAAGCACTTCCATTGCCATTTTTAAACACCTTAGAGGCTTCAGTTGCAATTGGCTTCCATACCAATCTTGTTGTATTACATTTCCTCTTTCTAAAGAGCCATTAACCATGTCATATCATCCCATGATCATTGAGATATCATGATTCAAACTCATCATCATACCATTTGTGTCTTCTATGCTAAGTAAACCAAACCAAGGCAAACCTTGTTCTCTTCTTGTGCAGCATGCGCATACATCACATGCCATGTTCAAAACATTGCCATTTTGAGCTAGACAAACCTCTCACATACACTCATGCTCATGTACCATTCATGCCTTATTTATTCAAATACAAAGGAAAGGGAGAAAACTTGCAGGGCAAGCTGCATTGTTACTCAGTACACCATCATCATCACCCTACATCCTTACCTCACCATAACAGACAATGCTCCTCTCCTCACCATAGTAAAAACACCATACACGAGTTGGCTTATTTCACTACTTCACTCACTCCATTCCAATTGATTCTTCAACCCAGTTAACTCAACCACACTTCTAACTATTAACCAAGGTGGTTAACAGTTAACTCAAGGTATAAATATCAATCCTAACATAATTCTAACCAACTTTTGCTCATTCTTCACACTTCCAAAAAACTTCATACTCTTTCTCTCTGAGTTTTGGTCTCTCTTTCTCGTGCTCATTATCTTTGCATCTTGCTCAATCTGGCTTCAACCTCCATCATCTTCATCAAGAGTTCCTTGATCTGGAAGCATTGAAGTATCTTCTGCAAGCTTCCTTCACTTGAATTTCTCAGTCATCACAAGCCTCATCAAGCCTTTATTTGGCCAGTTTAAAGTTCAAGAAGCAAGGCCTCACTCCTCTGGTTTTTTTGTGTTGAAAGAATTCATCAATATAGCAGGTTTTAGTTCAAACTTTTTGCTCTTGGTATTTTATGATCTGAGCTTGTTTTGTTCGTTTTTGAGCTTAATAGAAGCATGTGAACCTTTGGCTAGTTAATAGGCACCTTAGGTGCTTAGTGAAATTTTCTAGGGCAAACTTATTCTCTTCGATTCTCTCTATATGTGAGTTGTTTGTGGTTTTTGATGCTGGATATGTGATCTACATGACCTAAGGAACATTTTGATATGTGGTTTGTCAATTTCTGATGGCCTGAAAGTTTTGGCATAACGCAGATTGGTCGGAGAAGATGACAGGAGTCTGCTCTGGCCGGTGGTGTTCTTCAGCTCAGATGAACCCTAGCCTGGCTCCAAATTATAACACAACCATTGATCTTTCTTGATCTAACGCTGCACAACGTGCCCATGCATTAATGAAACCACCTCCCATGCACGTGTTTGTTTTTTCTGAATTGTTTTGAATTGTGTGATCTCATGCGTGCATTCCATCATGGCTATCATGTGCTCTCATTGTAATGCGTTGGATTGTTGTACTTTTGTGATCATCTTGCGCTGATTAGATCCAAAGGCCATTATCGAGTCAACTTTTGACTGATATCCATGCTATGGACCTCCTCTGAACACATGGTATTGGATTGGGCTTGCTGTGCTATTCACACCCCCACACTTCTGAGCCCAATGCATTGTTAACTGAACATTTGCTAGTGTAGCACCCCCTTGGTTCATTTCTTTTTATTTTTATTTTCTTCTTCATAATTGATTCATTTTTAATTTCTAAAATTACTTCAAAGCATCCAAAAATCCCACAAAAATTCATGAAGCATTATGGGACATTTAAATAATTTTGACATATTTTATTTTCTGATTTTATCACATTTTGCCATTTCTCCATGAATATTCTTTTAATTTCTTTTGTTTGTGCATTTATTCATGATACATATTTCATTTTGGAATTGTTTGACATAGTTGTGGATTGAATTGTTGCATGATAATTGATACATGCCTCTGTGATGTATTAATACATCTCATACTGTTTTCATAGATTTTTTAGGTCACTTTTGTTTGACTTTTGGATGCTATCTTTGAGCCATTTGCTTGTATGATTTGTATGACATTGTGGAGCATCATTGAGAATGATTATTAATGATTGTTGAGCCATTCTTTAGGGACATGTTTGCACACTGGTTGCACTTCAAATGACTTGAATCTTCCAATTTTATTGAGCCTCTAATACCACTTTTGGTTTATTCTTAGAGCATGTTTGTTTGTTGGGATGTTTGAAGACTAGTGCTAGGGTTTTACTATGCATTGTATGCAAATTTCTTTGACAATTGTTGAGACCTTTTAATCTATGTTGCATGAACATTATAGGTCACTTTCCTCATGTTATAGGTCACTCAAAGTTCATCCTTACATGATTGTATGCACATGTTTTAACTTGAAATGTGTTGTGTAAGTGTGTGTTCCCACTTGATCTTCTTTGAGCACTTGTTTGTACCAATGCTTGCATGATCTTGAACCATTGCTTGAACATGATTCACTTTTGTTTGCAATCATCCTCAACCATATTCCATGATCTATAATTGCATATGACATGTTTCTTAAGTTCCTAAACTTTTGTATGTTTGCATGACCTAACTTGAACATGTTTGCTCCTAATCATCAATGTGATTCAACATGATACTTGTGTGAACTTTGTGCATACATTCTTGACTTCTAAATGTCATATCAATGTCATATGCTACTAACTTTTGACCATTAGACATGTATGATCTCATTTCATTTTTATCTTTGACTTGCATTTCAAGTATGCTTCATTGTTGAACTTCAATTGTGTTTGTTCACTTCTTCTTGCTTCATTTCTTTAAATGCTTGCATCCATGGCTTGTATGTTCATTAAATGATATGAATATGCATTAATAAATGTCATTCACTTCTAACTTTGATGTTTACATGTGCATGCATTCATGTTTATGAACCATATGTGTAATACCCCAAAATTTGCTCTTCCCTTTTGGCATCATAGCATGGCATTATCATTTATCATATCATATCCATCTCATTAGCATTGCATTGCATTTAACATAGAAAAATGAAGCATGGCATCCTTCTTACCATCAGGGCATGTGATCAGGTGGAAGGTGGACAATCAAGGGATCATTCAAAGCACAAAAAGGTCAATCAAGTTGGCTCTAGGCAAGCCAAGAGGTCTCTCATGTCTCATACTATCTCAATTGATCTTCCAAAACCTCAAGGAAGTGAGATTCAATGGAAGATTGAAGCACTACATCTTTCACTATGCAAGAGATTCAAAAATTGAAGGAAAACCCTCAAAAGAGATAGCTCATTGATTCAAAATCATTCTCAAGTGGCATTTCTCATCATCCTTTAAGAGGATACACAACATACTCTGAGGAATTTGGATTTGGAAGATGTGCAATTTCCTCCTAACCAAAGGGGGTCAAAACTAGGGTTTCCCATTAAATCAGGGAATCTTTGATTTTTTGGACAAAGCTTGTTGTCATGGTATTCTACATGTTCTTAAGTGTATGTGTGTGGAAGATTGCATCTCAATTGGTTTTAGAAGTGGTTCAATTGGAAGAAAGATCAAGAATCAGAGAAATTGGGGCAAAGTCAAATAATCAGAGGAAAAAGTCAACTCTTGACTTTTTGAGGCCAAATTCATGAAATTCATGTTACATATGTCCAATGTACAAAATTTGATCAAGAAACTCCAAAGGAATCATGAAAAAATCAAGATGTGGAAAGTTGCCATTTTTGGATGAAGAAGGGTTACTAAAAATAGCAAGTTTTGGCCATTTTGCATCAGAATTTGAACCAAGGCCATTTAAATTTGGAGCACCAAATGAAAAATCCACTCTGCCTCAATGAAAGATCTTGTTTTAAGCTTCAAATCCATGTGTAGAACATCTCCATTGGATAAAAATTGAGAGAGATATGATTGATCAAAGTTGGAGGAAAGTAGGTTCAAAACTAGGTCATGACCAAGATTTTCAGGTCACGCGCGCAATCATTTTAACAAACAGTTGGTGGGCCAAATGTCCACTCATTTTTCTCATGGTTAAAGGCCTCAAATGAAAAACTTTTCAACATCAAAGTTGTTCCTTGTAGTGTCATCTTCAATGTTGATGTTGTGAAAATTTTGATTTAACCAAGTTATGAGATAGTTTGGAGGGTTCAAAGTCATGTTGTTTGTGCTGAAATTTTGTGTGCCCAGTTGCCATGCCAGCCAACCTCTGGCCATGCCCACCAACCAGTTTTGAACCAATGCATTCATAGCTGTTTTTAGGCATATTTGAGACCTCATTTTACTTCAACTTGCAAACCAATGTTGTTCCCCAATGTACCATCTTTCTAATGACATCAATGTTTCATTGTTTCATTCATTAACCATGGAGAAATTCACCCTCAAACACCCACTGTTACCATGATGATTTGCTGCATAATATTTTGGTTCAAACATACATCAAATACATGACAGAGGTTTTATGTGTGCTGCCTCATTAAGACCAACACATATCTGCACCTCTCACACCCTTGCTCGAATTATACATGAAGAGGGAAAGGTTGGAAGCGTGCTATAGAAGTTTAGCAGCAAGAACATGGTAACACATCATAAACCAGCTGCACCATATCATTGCTCTCCCTAACTAACTTGACTCAGTTAGTTAGGGATGACTCATTTAACTCCACATAACTCAGTTAACTCACTCATTAAACCATGGTTAGAGTTTACTATAAAGCAAAACCTCACTCTCTAATTTCATTTTTCAACTTCATTCTTTCACATTCTCTCCAAAGAACTCTCTCTGCTTTACTCTCAACATCACCATTGCCAAGAATTTTCGAGCTCATCTTGCTCATTCCACTTCAACACTTTCCTTGTTTCTCTCAATTTCACAACAGTGCATTTGTTCTTGAAGCTTGGATTTCGCTCACTTCCATTGAATCATCATCAAGTTCTACATCTCAGCCTTTATTTGGCCAAGTGAAGATTGTAGAAGAGACAAGATCTCTGGTTTTCTGAAGAGTATCTCAAGGTCACAAAACTTCAGGTACGAATTTCCACCATTATAGACATGATTTGAAGATGTTTTCAGGTTCTTGAGGCTTCTTATAAGCTCAAGAACTTGTCTGGCTAGTTGATAGGCCTTTAGAGGCATAGTTGAAAAGTTAGGGCAAACTTTCCTCTGTTCGATTCTCTCATTTCATGAACTTTTTGTATGTTTTATCACTGGATCCATGTTCTCCTTTACTTCCTCTTCATTTTGGTATATCATTTGTGGAATTCTGGAAGATTGGAGGTTGCAGACGGTGGAGGTGTGACCGGAGAAGGTGACCGGAGGTCATCTCCGGCCGGTGACTGTAATTGCTAGGGTTTCACTATGTTTTAATCGTGGCCTTTGATTGTTCTTAATCCTACGTTCCAAAATGTGCCAACACATTAAAAAAAGCGTGCAAGTCACATGCCAATTTTCTGAACTCACTTAAACGTTGTATGGCATGGTACACGATAGGGAGGGTGGACATTCACATGTGCGCGTTGATGTTGTTTACTTTGACTATGGTTTGACTGTGACTTGATCCAATGGCCATGAGTGAGTCAATTTTGTTGACTGAGATTCCATGCTTGTTAGTATGTTCTGCGTGCTTATTGGACCTAAGACAGATTGTTATTTACACCCCACGCTTCTAAGGCCCAAACGAATTGAACTATGGATTTGCTATGGTTGCACCCCATTCATATTGCATTTCATATTTTATTTTCATTTTTGCTACACGTTTCATAATTGATTTTTAAAAATATCAAATGATATTGGAAAATTCTACAAAAATTCATGTGTATTCTTAAAACATTTAGGAAATTTTTCATGATTTTATTTTCTGATTTTATGACCATTTTGCCCCTGTTCCATTATTTCTTTTGAATTTCCATTTGCATGCATACTTAATGTGACATATGATTTTGTGCATTTTTGTTCTTGATCATAAAAAATGATTTTGATGCCTTTCTTTTTGCATTGTGGTCACAATATGTTGAGGTATGTTTGAGATTTATGAGATGATTTTTAAGTCTTTTTTGGATGACTTTTGATGTGTTGCTTTGAGCATGAATGCATGAAACTTCCATGAGACTTTGACCTAATTGTTGAGTGACTTTGGTTCTGATTCATTGCTTGTGGACTTGATATGTTAATGACATGTGTTTAAGGTGTTTGATTGGTGAAAGTCATAATTTTTGAAGCATGTTTGCTATTTGTTTGAAGCATGAAGTTTAACTTGTTCATTTTGTGAATGCATGCCTCATGTTTGGTTTGCTTGATCATGAAGGCACTTGTGCCATGAGTTGTAGTTTTGTTTGAAGATGTATAGCATGTTAATTGACTTCTGATTGTGACATTTGGGTTTCATCTTTGCATGTTTGATGTTTATCTTGCACCTTAAGTCACTTGTTTCACAAGTATGAACCACATTCACATCACTTCACCTTTTCTTCTTTGCTTCTTGTTGGATTGAGATTTTGTTTGCATGATTTAGTATGCCCATTTAGGATAACATTAGGTTGTGTAAATATGAGTTACATTCTGACTTGGAAGCATGTATAGCATTCAATCTCATTTCACTTTGTTTGTCAACTTGTTTGAATTTGATTTGTTCATTATATTTTCTTACTTTACTTGTAAGTGATTGTGCTAACCATGTAGGGGCTTTGGTAAGTTTCAATTGAGTGTGGATAAGGAATCCACATTCAACTTCTATCCTTTCTCTTTTACAATTCCATGTTTTGTTAAGCACTTATGTGCTTTCTTTTAATAACTCATCACTTTCCCTTTGTGAATTACAATTCATCTTCTACTTTAGAAGTGAATTGTTTAATTCATTCTTTCTTTAGACGTTAGGTTGAAACCTCACAAACCTTAGGATCACTCCCTTAACTAATCAATTAGGATTGAGTCTTAGTCCATATAGATTTTTACCTTTATCCTCCCTTGAGTCTCTTTTCTCATCTCAAAGAAAATTCAAAACATATAATAAAGGTAGGCATTTATTGCATTTAGGCCTTTCATATAAAGAAAAGGTTATAAGGGGTCTTCTCTTATAATCTTAGAATGTATAGCATATAGCCCATCTTGGGTCAATGCGTTAAACATTTGATCTTGTATGAGGGACTTAAATGCAATACTTGTTGAAGGTGCAAATAATAAAAAACACTTCTTCATTTCTTAATCAACAAAACACTTAATAAACACAAGTATGCTAGTGTGTTTGAACCTTGACAATTGGAACTAAGTGTGGGGGTCTTCTTCACTCTTAGTGTGCTTTCTTACCCATTCCATCTTGGAATGTGAGGATGTACACATTCCAATGACTAAGATTCAGATACACTATCATATGCAAACAAATGAAAAAACTCTTAAAAGACAAAAACAAACAATAACGTCTTTCCTTCGGGAATTCTTTTCTCACCTCATTCACTCTCAACGCACGAACGCGCTTCTACTCGTTCTCTTGCAAGATGGTAACGCACTCGGACCAGCGAGCCTGCAACACCTGAGCTAGAACGTCAGCCGTTCTCTAAAAAACACAAACAATTCATCCCTAGTGAGGGGAACTACGTCGCTCTGATTCTCATGCTCCCGATGAGATACGTAGGCAGTGGGGTAGGGCCCATGCGAGCACTTCTTTTATTTTCCCTACATTTGTTTCTCTTTCTCTCTCTTTCCTTTTCCATTCTCTTTTTAGTTCCTTTCTCAGTATTCCTTTCTTTACACCCTTTGATCGAGACAAGCAAGCGTGGATCCCATCGGGTACGATGGACGTGAGGGGGTGCTAATACCTTCCTCTCGCGTAACCGACTCCCTTACCCACTTCTCTTGGTCGTAAGACCATGCTTTTCCTTTCCCTCAGGTTTACGCGGTGTTTCCTTTCCCTTTCTTGGGATAAATACACATTGCTGGCGACTCTGTTCGGTGCCACTTTCGCGTTTGTACTTGGATGAAAATCCCGGGAGCGACAGCTGGCGACTCTGCTGGGGACTATTGCGGTTGACCTATTGCTGGTCCATCCCTAAGCGAGTCAATCCTAGCGCTTGTCTGTTTTTCTTTCATTGGGTGTTTACTGTTGTGTTGTATTTACTGTTTTATTGTATGGTTATTTACTGCTTTACTGTACATTACTGTATTTACCGTATTTTAGCAGTTTCATTTCATATGATATATTATGCTATACTGGACTGTGCTATTTTCTGTTTGGCGGGATGGGATTTCTGAGAGATAAGCCCATTACACAGGCTTGAGTATACACTTAGAATTAGAGTGGAGAGTAGTGGGACCTACGTGCCGTTTGGAGTGCGTTGGGTGTTCACGAAATTCACAGCTAGATGAGGCTATCTTGGGACACGTCGTGGCATACGCATCTTGCGTATTCCAGGATGTAGATCTAGAGAGCTGTCGACTCTAGTGACCGATCATGAGGACCTTAGTGGAAATATCCCTCTTTAGTGGTGACAATGGCAGACCACATTCTGTGGCAAACCCATTCGCACCCGAGGGCCCACTTTGGAACTTGCATAGGATGACCTTTATTTTCTAAGGGGAGTCAGTGGACGACCTCTTTGATTGGCATAGCATTGTATCCTACGGGCTGAATGTGCTATTGCTTCTCAAACCTCTGAAGCTGACAAGCCTTATTTTCTAAGAACCACATGTGAGCATGGGCGGGATGTTTACAGGTTTGCAGGAAACCCAGCCTCCTACCTACCTTACTTGTGATTCTATGATGATTTCAGACATTGTATCCTATGACAGTGATTTAAGTGTTCATCTCAGATATTGCCAGACTCAGTACAGAGACACAGTGCACACAGTTCAATACAGACACCGACACTTGATTACCTGATCACATGCCCTTTTGCATTGCATTATCATATCATAACAGTTATGTTTGTCATTTTCAGGTGCATAATACATTTCTGATTCCAATCCATGGGTTCAACAGAGATCGTCGCCGAGAGAAAGAACAATGTGTCTTACAAGTTTCCAGATCCTGTCTTGGATTCATTGCTCAAAGTTATAGATATGGCTGGTCCGGGTATTCTTGATAGGTTTCAGAAGAGCTACGGGAATTTGGTTGGGATGGTCCGTACAATCACCAAGTATGAGCATGATGCTTTACACACTCTGCTGCAGTTCTACGAGCCTTCGTTGAGGTGCTTTCTTTTTTCAGATTACATTTTGATGCCAACACTGGAAGAATTCTCATTTATTTTGGGAAGTCCGATCACGTCGGCAATACCATTCTTCTCTGGTAGTTCTCCCAGCGTAAAAGAAATTGCTGCTGCTTTACAAATGGATCAGACATTGATAAAGAGCGGTGTGAGCAGTAAAAATGGAGTTAGCGGATTTCATTTAGAATTTCTGGCTGGACAGGCCCAAGAGGCTGCAAGTGCTAAAAATTGGACGGTTTACAATTCCATTCTGGCTCTCTGCATATATGGCCTAGTTTTCTTTCCCAATCAGCAAGACTTTGTGGATATGCAAGCAACGAGAGTTTTTGTCCTTAAAAATCCAGTCCCTACTTTGTTAGGAGATTTTTATCATTCCGTGCATTACAAGAATGAGAAAAGGAGGGGAGGATCTGTTAGTTGTTGCACTCCACTGCTGAGTCATTGGTTTTTCAAACATTTGCCTCAGACAGGTGTCTTTGTGGAAACCAAAGATGTGGCGAAATGGTCTAAACGATTGATGAGTTTAACTGCTGATAACATTGTATGGTTTGATCACCGGTTGTTGAGAATAGAGCTTGTCACAAGATGCGGAAATTTTCCAAATGTGCCTTTGATTGGCAGAAAAGGAGGGATCAATTATAATCCAGTTTTGGCCATCCGACAGTTTGGGTATGCTTCCAGGGATCCTCCTACAGAGCAAGATGTGGAAGAATCTTTATTCTTTACAGGAACTAAAGATGCAAAGGTGGTAGAAGTAGTGAATGCTTGGAAAGATAAGCACAAAATTGGAAAAGCAGTTTTTGGAAAAGGAGATTGTAGATCTTATCCTGAATATGACAGGTGGATTGAGACGAAAGTAAAGGAATTGCTTTTACCCTTTTCAAGGGGACCTCTTTTATGTTCAGCACAGCCAGAACAACCCACTATGGTGGCTATTGAAGAATGTGAGAAGTGGAAGAAAATGGTCAGAGAGCTGCAGATAGAAAATTCTGGAATGAGCAGATGTCTTCAGAAAGCTCTAGCTGACAACAAAGAGTTGGAAAAGAGAGCCTTGAAAGCGGAAAAAACCTTGGCTGACAAAGAGGAAGATTTTGATGACCGAGCTCGGTACTTTCGGAAACTTACTCTGGGAGCAGATGACACTAGTCAGGCTCACAAGATTACAAAACAGGCTTTAGCCCGAAGCAAGGATTCATTAGCTCAACTTCGTCAAGCTTGGGATGAAGTCAGAATTGAAAATGCCGAGTTAAAGGATCAGTCGAAGACTAAAGACGAGGAGCTTAAAAAGGCACATGAGCAGAGGAGAAAGTATCGGGAAAGTCTCGATAAAAGTCAAGAGCAGTTAGAAGAAGCTAGAAGCCAGTTGAAGAATACCAAGAAAGAGCTTGAAGAAGTCATGATAGAAAGGGAGATACTCAAGACGCAAGCCGGCATAAAGAGACACAAAGGAGTGTGTGATGACGAGGCTCTGATGCTGCATATGGGTTCTTTAACTGAAGCTCTTGAGAAAAGGGATGTCTTGATCAAAGAAATGATTGAAAAGCCGAATCACCAGCGTACCCGTATACTTTTTGAGGAGATCAAATACTCAAGTGATAAGCTGAAGGGTGTGGAATTGTCAGACTGATGTTCTTTTCCTTATATTTTGTTATTAATGGCTACCATCAGGCTTGTTGATGGATCCATTTTTCCTTGTATTGCATTTGCGGTTGAACCTTTCTTAAATATACTTGATTACTTCGTTGAATGAGTATGAGCAGTTTTATTCAGAATTATTCCTTATCAGATAGCTGCACACAAGCACATGACCACGACACGTCTCTTTATATCACGATTTCTGGTCTTCAGATTTCTGTGGATTGGATTGGAATCAGGGTATAAAAGCACCTAGGAAATGACAAACATGGCACCGCATGGCATTGCATATCATTTTGCATTTTTGTTACTTGCTTTTCAGGTACTCGTTGCGGGGTCTCTAACCTTTATTTGGTTTCAGGCAGTATAGCGGAGAATCATATTCACCGATATTCGACGCGAAGAAATCAAGTAAGAATCATGGATCAAGTGCAAAGTGATTTGGCCGAAATGAGGGCGCGTATGGACCAATTCATGACCCTCATGACTGGCATGGCGCAAAATCAGGAGAGGTTGAGGCTTCTGGTCGAGCGTCCAGACAATGGGCCCGAAGGTGATCATCATGACAATTCACAGGGACACGGCATCCCTCCTCCCGATGGTAACCCTCCTCCTGGTGGTAACAATCGGGGTAATGGAAATGGTAGGCATGCTGGTGTTACTCTTGAGGATACTCTGGAAGACCAATTTACTCTGCTGGATGCTGATGTGGGTAATCAAGGTGATCGAAGGTATGATGAGTTAGCAGAGAAGATCAGGGCCATAGAATGCAAGAACTCTATGGGTATTGATGTTACCAGCTTGGGGCTGGTCTCAGGAGTCAGAATTCCCCCTAAATTCAAGCCTCCCACTTTCGATAAGTATCACGGCAATGCGTGTCCCCAAACGCATCTTCAAGCTTACTTTGGGAAGATTTCAGCCCATACGGATGACGAGAAGCTATGGATGCACTATTTTCAGGACAGTCTGGCTGGGGCGTCCTTGACCTGGTATATGAAGTTGAATAGAGCTGCTGTGAAGAATTGGAAAGATCTGGCAGAAGCGTTCCTGAAGCAATACCAATATAATATTGACATGGCGCCCAACCGCACCCAATTGCAGGGATTGTCACAAAATGCCAAGGAGAGTTTCAAAGAATATGCACAGAGGTGGAGGGAAATGGCTGCCCAGGTTCAACCTCCCTTATCAGACAGAGAAATGGCAGATATGTTCATGGGCACCTTGCAAGGGGCCTATCTGGATAGATTAGCTGCTTGTCCGTCAACTGGATTTGCTGATATTGTGATTGCGGGAGAAAGAATAGAAAGTCTGTTAAAGCTTGGAAAGATCCAGGATGTGAGTGGGGCTGGCTCTTCGGGGACGAAGAAACCGTTTGCTAGTAACCAGAAAAGAAGAGAAGGTGATACGAATGCTGTGTTTAGAGGACGAGGCAGAGGGCGTTCTCGAGCTTATTATCAGGTAGATGCTGTGACAATCCCCACACCGTCTGTTCAGAAACAACAACCCCAACAACAAGTTCAACAGCAACAACCTTTTTTCCAGCAAAGGTCTAGACAGAGGGATCGTAAGATGGATCCTCTCCCTATGACTTATGCCGCGCTGTTGCCCCGGCTACTCGAGTTAAAGTTGGTAGAACTCCGTACTATGAAAGCTCCGGTTGCTGGAAACCTGCCACCTAACTTCGATGCTAATGCTCGTTGTGAGTTCCACTCAGGTGCTCAGGGGCACTCCATTGAAAAATGCTGGGCTTTCCATCATAAAGTACAAGATTTGATTGATGCTAAAGCCATCAATTTCTCTCCCGCTCCTAATATTACTCAGCATCCCATGCCTGATCATAGCGCAGCAAATGTGTACGCTATTGAAGATGGGAGGAGATCGAATCTGGTGACAGATATCTGTCAAGTGAAAACTTCTTTGTTGGTTGTAAAAGATCGTTTATTGAAGGGACAGGTGTTCCCGGGCTGTAATCAAGATTGCTTTGAGTGTATGAATCAGGAGAACGGCTGTGATAAGTTGAAGATGGGTTTACAGAATCTGATCGATGAAGGATGTCTACAGTTCGACAGAGTCGTGAAAGACACTGATGAGATATCAACCGTGACCATCTATTACACTCCCGCTGAGATTCAAATGCCGGTCAATGCAGTTCCCGTGGCGAGTGTTGCGCCAGAAGGGCCCAGTCCTGTCACTATCACGGTGCCAGGACCAATTCCGTTCACATCCACGAAAGCTATCCCATGGCACTATGGGGCAGATGTATATTACGAAGGTAAAAAACAGGAAGTTGAGTCATCAGTCAGCCCAAATGTTGATAACGTAGGGGGTGTAGGGGGCTTTACAAGGAGTGGAAGGTTGTTCGCTCCCCCAACCTTGAGAAGTGATAAGGAGGTAGAAGCTGCAGCAAAGGATAAGGGTAAACAGGTGGTTGAAAGTGCACCTACACCTGAAGCAGAGACAAAGATTACTTTTGATAAGGAAATGGAAGAATTTATGAAGATAATCAAGAAAAGCGATTATAAGATTGTGGACCAACTGAATCAGACCCCTTCAAAGATTTCAATCCTGTCACTATTGTTGTGCTCTGATGCGCACCGACAGGCGTTGTTGAGAGTGTTGAAGAGTGCGTACGTGCCACAAGAAATTACTGTTAATCAGCTCGAGGGCGTAATCTCCAATGTTAATGTCAGCCATGGCTTGGGCTTTACAAGTAGAGATTTGACTGTTGAAGGAAGAAACCATAATAAGGCTTTGCATATCACGATGGAGTGTAAGGGCGCAGTGTTATCTCATGTACTGGTAGACACTGGTTCGTCACTCAATGTCTTGCCCAAGAAGGCATTAATGAAGCTGGAAGTTGATGGTTTGATCTTAAGGCCTAGTGAATTGGTGGTCAGAGCATTCGATGGGACCAGACGATCTGTGTTTGGTGAGGTGGAATTGCCCGTACAAATTGGACCACAGGTATTCAAATCCACGTTCCATGTAATGGACATACAACCTGCATATAGCTGCCTATTGGGACGCCCTTGGATTCACGGAGCCGGGGCTGTTACTTCTACTCTACATCAAAAGCTGAAGTATGAGTTTGAAGGGCAGGTTGTGACAGTGTGTGGGGAAGAAGACATCTTTGTGAGTCACTTGTCCACGTTCAAGTACATTGAAATGGATGGGGAAATTCATGAGATGCTGTGCCAATCATTCGAAGCAGTCAATATTGACGATGCACCTGAGTCTTCTTCTGTACCAGTTGGGGCTGGTACCTCCATTTCATCTTACAAACAAGCTGTCGAGGTCGTCAGGGCAGGCAACGCCCAAGGTTGGGGCCGGTTGATAGAGACCCCAATGAAGGAAGACAAATTTGGTATTGGTTATCATCCCTCTACAACTTCAGATGCGGGGAGCAGGGGACCCATTACTTTCAATAGTGGGGGAATTATCTACATGGACCAGTCTTGTGCAGCCACGGAGGATAGTGTTGACAGTGATTGTGACTTGGACAACTGGGTACGCCCTCATGTTCCGGGACAACAAGTGCAAAACTGGTTCGTTGAAGAAGTCATCCGGGTTACTCTTCAGACAGAGTAATTTTTCTTTGTTTTTTCTAACCATAATGCATGACAAAATCTTGCGCTCTGCCCAAGGCGTATAGATTCATTTGTAGGGCCACCATGGTTGCATTTGCAATGTTTAATCATTAATAAAGGACGTTTTGCAATCAAATTTTGTTCTCTGTCTTTCAGTTTTTATTTTTGCACAAAAAATATAAAATGGCAATGTTTCATTTTCTTTTGTTTTGCTTAAAAATAAATTCTAAAATAAGGCATGAACCCGTTCATGCAGACTTGATCCTCCGGATACCACTGATAACGATTTTGATATGGCCATGTATGACTTTGACAATCCGATTTATCAAGCCGAAGAAGGGGATGAGAAAGATTGTGAACTCCCTGAAGAACTGGCCAGATTGTTAAAACAGGAGGAAAGGGTCATCCAGCCTCATCAGGAGACTGTAGAAATCATCAATATTGGTACCAAGGACGCCAAGAAAGAGATCAGGATTGGTGCCAGCTTGCAAGCAGATGTGAAGCAAACTTTGACGGAAATGTTGCGCGAGTATGTTGACGTCTTCGCCTGGTCGTATCAAGACATGCCGGGGTTGGATACGGATATTGTCGTGCACAGGCTACCATTGAGAGAAGAATATCCGCCAGTCAAGCAGAAACTTCGTCGGACTCACCCCGACATGGCCTTAAAGATTAAGGAGGAAGTCCAGAAGCAGTGGGATGCTGGTTTTCTTGCTGTGACAAAGTATCCTCCATGGGTAGCCAACATCGTGCCAGTACCGAAGAAAGATGGAAAAGTGAGAATGTGTGTGGATTATCGAGATCTTAATAAAGCTAGCCCGAAAGATGATTTTCCACTACCTCATATTGATGTGCTGGTCGATAATACAGCTCAGTTTTCAGTGTTCTCATTTATGGACGGTTTCTCCGGGTACAACCAGATCAAGATGGCACCTGAAGATATGGAGAAGACCACGTTCATTACTCCGTGGGGTACATATTGTTATAAAGTAATGCCTTTTGGGTTGAAAAACGCAGGGGCAACGTACCAGCGGGCGATGGTGACATTGTTTCATGACTTGATTCATAAGGAGATCGAATGTTATGTAGATGATATGATTGCCAAGTCGAGAACAGAAGAGGAACATCTGGTTAATCTGAAAAAGCTGTTTGAAAGGTTGAGAAAGTTCCGTCTGAGATTAAATCCAAACAAGTGCACGTTTGGGGTGCGTTCTGGAAAGTTACTGGGCTTCATTGTGAGCGAAAGAGGAATCGAGGTTGATCCTGCCAAGGTGAAAGCAATACAAGAAATGCCTGAACCGAGAACAGAAAAAGAGGTTCGTGGTTTCTTGGGTAGATTGAACTACATTGCAAGGTTCATATCTCACCTAACAGCCACGTGTGAACCAATATTTAAATTGTTAAGGAAAGATCAAACGGTCAGGTGGAATGACGATTGCCAATTGGCATTCGATAAGATAAAAGAATACTTGCAGGAACCTCCGATTCTAATGCCTCCAGTTGAAGGGAGACCGCTGATAATGTATCTGACAGTGCTTGAAGGTTCCATGGGTTGTGTTCTCGGTCAACATGACGAGACAGGTAGGAAGGAGCATGCTATTTACTACCTGAGCAAAAAGTTCAATGATTGTGAGTCCCGATACTCAATGCTTGAAAAGACATGCTGTGCGCTTGCATGGGCCGCTAAGCGATTGAGGCAATATATGGTTAGGCACACGACCTTGTTGATTTCAAAAATGGATCCTATCAAGTATATTTTCGAGAAACCAGCATTGACAGGCAGAGTTGCACGGTGGCAAATGGTCTTGACAGAGTATGACATTCAGTACACTTCACAAAAGGCCATCAAAGGAAGTATCTTGTCCGACTATCTTGCGCAACAGCCGATTGATGATTACCAACCCATGAAGTTTGACTTCCCTGATGAAGACATCATGTTTCTCAAAGCTAAAGACTGCGAGGAACCACTTCCGGAGGAGGGGCCAGACCCTGAATCCAAATGGAGTCTGATGTTTGATGGGGCTGTCAATATGAATGGGTGCGGAGTTGGAGCAGTTCTTATCACGCCGGAAGGTGTTCATATGCCGTTCACTGCCCGAATAACTTTCGGATGCACCAACAATGAAGCAGAGTACGAAGCTTGTATAATGGGGATCGAGGAGGCGATTAATCTACGGATTAAAACCCTTGATATATTCGGTGATTCAGCTTTGGTAATCAATCAAGTGAAAGGGAGTTGGTACACGCACCAAGCAAATCTAGTGCCGTATAGAGATTATACGAGGAGATTGCTGACATTTTTCACAACAGTGAAACTGTACCACATTCCTCGAGATGAGAATAGGTTCGCTGATGCCTTGGCCACTCTGTCTTCCATGATCAAAGTGCAAGGATGGAACCATGTACCTAAGATTGAGGTATCCCGCCTTGACAGACCAGCATTTGTGTTTGCGGTCGATGCAACGTCTGATGACAAGCCATGGTTTCATGATATTAAGTGTTTCTTGAAAAGTCAAGAGTACCCGTCAGGGGCATCGTCCAAAGACAGGAAGACGTTGAGAAGGTTAGCTGGTAGTTTCTTCTTGAACAAAGATGGCGTGTTGTATAAAAGAAATTTTGACACGGTCCTGCTTAGATGTGTGGATAGACATGAAGCAGACTTGTTGATGATTGAAGTGCACGAAGGCTCTTTCGGTACTCACGCCGGAGGGCATGCAATGGCTAAAAAGTTGTTAAGATCGGGATATTATTGGTTGACTATGGAGTCAGATTGTTGTAAATATGCCCGCAAATGCCATAAATGCCAGATCTATGCAGACAAGGTGCATGTGCCTCCAAATCCGTTGAGCATCATGTCGTCGCCTTGGCCGTTTGCCATGTGGGGCATTGATATGATCGGAAAGATTGAGCCTACAGCTTCCAATGGTCATCGTTTCATCTTGGTGGCAATTGATTACTTCACCAAATGGGTTGAAGCCGCATCCTATGCCAATGTTACAAAACAAGTGGTCGCTCGTTTCTTAAAACGGGATATCATTTGCCGATATGGAGTTCCCGAAAGAATCATTACTGATAATGGTTCTAATTTGAACAATAAGATGATGGCTGAGTTATGCCGGGACTTCAAAATCGAGCATCACAATTCTTCTCCGTACCGCCCAAAGATGAATGGCGCGGTCGAAGCGGCCAACAAAAATATCAAGAAGATTGTACAGAAGATGGTTGTCACGTACAAAGATTGGCATGAGATGTTACCATTTGCTTTGCATGGGTATCGAACGTCGGTACGCACGTCCACTGGGGCAACCCCATTCTCACTTGTATATGGTATGGAGGCAGTGCTACCGGTTGAAGTAGAGATTCCGTCCCTCAGAGTTATGATGGATGTTAAGCTAGATGAAGCTGAATGGGTACGAGCTAGATTTGATCAGCTGAGCCTTATTGAGGAAAAGCGATTGGCGGCTGTATGTCATGGGCAACTATATCAGCGCAGAATGAAACAGGCATTTGACCAAAAGGTGCGTCCTCGGGTTTATAAAGTCGGAGATGTGGTACTCAAAAGGATCCTTCCTCCCAATACAGATCACAGGGGCAAATGGACTCCTAATTATGAAGGTCCATTCGTGGTTAAAAAGGTCTTTTCGGGCGGAGCTTTATTGCTTACAACCATGGATGGCGAAGACTTTTCATCCCCTGTCAACTCGGACGTAGTCAAAAAATACTTCGCATGAATAGACCCGCTGGATAATAAAAATAAAAAAATCCAGGCAAAAAAGGGCATCCCGGCGAACCAAAAACAGAATAAGGTTCGGGCAAAAATTAGGGATATAATTGAAAAAATTTTGTACACCCGGTAAGTTGAAAACCCGAAAGGGCAACTTAGGCAAAAAAGGGTATCCTGGTGGATCGAAAACCTGAAAGGGCGGTCCACACAAAAGAGGGATTTAAGCGAATGACTACGGTTTGAGTTATCTGTACCCTATCACCGTTTGAACAACTGACGTTCTGAAGGATAGGAATCGGTCTGATCATTCCTCAGAAGGCAAGGTCGGGGAGTTTTGAAGACATACTGGTCATAACAGAATGGAAACTCAGTGGAATTCCGTTTTCACATTGCCATTAGGATAGTTTCTTTTCTCAATTTTTCAGCGATCACCTCTTTCCAGGGATTGCTTCCAGATGTAATTGCCTATTCTGGGCTCTCAGTCAATAAATTGAATTTCAGCAAAAAGCCTCCTATTTTTGTTTTATTGCTTTGTTTGCAAAAACGTCCTAATTTTTGATAAAACATTGCATTTGAAAACATGGCAGCCTTGCAATAACATGCGCAGAAAAAATATTTGAAATTACTTCGAATGTTGAATACTCCCGGATGGTGGATTCTAGCCACGCAATATTCGGGGCATGTGGGCATATTCTTTTGTTGCAGGTAGCAGGTGCAGATGATTTTAAGCACAAGACCAGCAATAAATCACCCCACGCAAAAGACTGGGGCAATTATGGGTAAGGAGATCGGCGTTCATCGTTCGGTCGACGATTGTTCATAACGGGTCGATATCAGTGAATTAAGTTCAACTGGGTACCGTTGCATCTTATTAAGTCGATTCTCTCATTCAGTACTTCCAACAGCTACAAGCTTTTCTATGTCGATAACGGTCACAGGTTCCCCAAAAGAGTGGTCTCGTCGACACCGAAACTGATGGTCATTATCCCCAGCGAAGTCACAAGAGTTTGAAGAGGCTAGATCTTCTGTAAAATCCTCTTATGACATCCTTTGCGGGGACGAATTGTTGTGTTGTCCAAGCATGGGGTAGGATTGTTTCCCCAGCATGAAGTGTTGGTCACCCCCAGTAGAGTTTGAGGACAGTTGGTCTTCTGTAAAATCCTCTCGGAAGGCATTCCCCAACATGAGACGCTTTAAAGCAGTTTTCTCCAGCAGAGTTTGTTATAAACTCATCATCCCCAACGGAATTGTCCAAAGGGAAAGCTCGCCTAACATGGGGCATTGTGGTACTCATCCTAAGCTTGACAGTCATATTCTTCAGCAGACTACTGTGGATTTGCTTTAGGTTTCCCCAACAGATCTCTAAGGACTCTTTCTAGCAAGTTGCAGTAGAATGTTCTAACCAGGATTTGCATATCCCTGGCAGAGTAGCCCTGATACCCAGCAAGATCGTATCTCTGGTCATGGTATCCCCACAGAGGTCAGCATCGAATCTTGTCAGCAACTTCCAGCTGAGTTTTTGTTCTCTCCGCAGAGGTTTATCAGATCGACATTCCTCAACAAGGATGGTACAGCCTTTCCCTAGCCGGGTCAGAAGGTTGATAATCCCTATAAAGGATCTTGGGTTGAATAAATCCCCAAGCAGAGTTTTAATGGCTCATTTCCCCAGCAGGACGTCATTTAAAAATTCTCATCCCCAGCGGAATCGCTGTGACCAGAATTCGTTCCCCCAAACAGATGGAATAATTCCTGCCAGAGTCGTCATTCCCTCATATCTTAAAGTCCAATTTATTTTTGGCAAGCTTGACAATTCGAAGCAGACGGATTGTTCATCCATTCGCCAGCAGAGATATTATCCTTTTAGGAGTCTCCGAGATTAAATCATTGATTGTGGTTCCTCAGCAGAGTCGGCAGAGATGTCTGGCGCAGAGGCAGAGAGTAATTCGATTTTAAAATTCCAAAAGTCCAACAGTGGATTGGCAAAAGTCCGTCTTCGGGTGGCAAAAGTCCAACAGTGGATTGGCGAAAGGTCCATCTAAGGGTGGCATATTCTAAAAGTCCAACAGTGGATTGGCAAAAGTCCATCTTCGGGTGGCAAAGCAGCTAAAAGTCCAACAGTGGATTGGCAAAAGTCCGTCTTCGGGTGGCAAAAGTCCAACAGTGGATTGGCAAAAGTCCGTCTTCGGGTGGCAAAAGTCCAACAGTGGATTGGCAAAAGTCCGTCTTCGGGTGGCAAAGGTCCAACAGTGGATTGGAAAAAGTCCGTCTTCGGGTGGCAAAAGTCCAACAGTGGATTGGCAAAAGTCCGTCTTCGGGTGGCAAAGGTCCAACAGTGGATTGGAAAAAGTCCGTCTTCGGGTGGCAAAAGTCCAACAGTGGATTGGCAAAAGTCCGTCTTCGGGTGGCAAAAGTCCAACAGTGGATTGGCAAAAGTCCGTCTTCGGGTGGCAAAAGTCCAACAGTGGATTGGCAAAAGTCCGTCTTCGGGTGGCAAAAGTCCAACAGTGGATTGGCAAAAGTCCGTCTTCGGGTGGCAAAAGTCCAACAGTGGATTGGCAAAAGTCCGTCTTCGGGTGGCAAAAGTCCAACAGTGGATTGGCAAAAGTCCATCTTCGGGTGGCACGAAGCTGCAAAGTCCACCAGTAGTGTGGCAGGCCAGTAGTCGTCTGGAGTTGCATAAAAGACATTATTAAAGTCCACCAGTAGTGTGGCAGGCCAGTAGTCGTCTGGAGTTGCATAAAAGACATTATTAAAGTCCACCAGTAGTGTGGCAGGCCAGTAGTCGTCTGGAGTTGCATAAAAGACATTATTAAAGTCCACCAGTAGTGTGGCAAGCCAGTAGTCGTCTGGCGTCGTTCAAAAAGACAGTATTAAAGTCCACCAGTAGCGTGGCAAGCCAGTAGTCGTCTGGCATCGTTCAAAAGACAGATCTCTCCGACGTTTCATCGAGGACTCAATCCAGCAGTCTCGTTGGGTTTATATCCCTGTTATTCTTCATCATCCAGAGCAAATTTTTGGTTATATTTGGTATTCAATCACTATATACCTTGAAAGTCCGAAAGCAATTGCTTTCAGGCATTCAGGTCTACAGCGCTTGAATAGGGGCAGCTGTAATACCCCAAAATTTGCTCTTCCCTTTTGGCATCATAGCATGGCATTATCATTTATCATATCATATCCATCTCATTAGCATTGCATTGCATTTAACATAGAAAAATGAAGCATGGCATCCTTCTTACCATCAGGGCATGTGATCAGGTGGAAGGTGGACAATCAAGGGATCATTCAAAGCACAAAAAGGTCAATCAAGTTGGCTCTAGGCAAGCCAAGAGGTCTCTCATGTCTCATACTATCTCAATTGATCTTCCAAAACCTCAAGGAAGTGAGATTCAATGGAAGATTGAAGCACTACATCTTTCACTATGCAAGAGATTCAAAAATTGAAGGAAAACCCTCAAAAGAGATAGCTCATTGATTCAAAATCATTCTCAAGTGGCATTTCTCATCATCCTTTAAGAGGATACACAACATACTCTGAGGAATTTGGATTTGGAAGATGTGCAATTTCCTCCTAACCAAAGGGGGTCAAAACTAGGGTTTCCCATTAAATCAGGGAATCTTTGATTTTTTGGACAAAGCTTGTTGTCATGGTATTCTACATGTTCTTAAGTGTATGTGTGTGGAAGATTGCATCTCAATTGGTTTTAGAAGTGGTTCAATTGGAAGAAAGATCAAGAATCAGAGAAATTGGGGCAAAGTCAAATAATCAGAGGAAAAAGTCAACTCTTGACTTTTTGAGGCCAAATTCATGAAATTCATGTTACATATGTCCAATGTACAAAATTTGATCAAGAAACTCCAAAGGAATCATGAAAAAATCAAGATGTGGAAAGTTGCCATTTTTGGATGAAGAAGGGTTACTAAAAATAGCAAGTTTTGGCCATTTTGCATCAGAATTTGAACCAAGGCCATTTAAATTTGGAGCACCAAATGAAAAATCCACTCTGCCTCAATGAAAGATCTTGTTTTAAGCTTCAAATCCATGTGTAGAACATCTCCATTGGATAAAAATTGAGAGAGATATGATTGATCAAAGTTGGAGGAAAGTAGGTTCAAAACTAGGTCATGACCAAGATTTTCAGGTCACGCGCGCAATCATTTTAACAAACAGTTGGTGGGCCAAATGTCCACTCATTTTTCTCATGGTTAAAGGCCTCAAATGAAAAACTTTTCAACATCAAAGTTGTTCCTTGTAGTGTCATCTTCAATGTTGATGTTGTGAAAATTTTGATTTAACCAAGTTATGAGATAGTTTGGAGGGTTCAAAGTCATGTTGTTTGTGCTGAAATTTTGTGTGCCCAGTTGCCATGCCAGCCAACCTCTGGCCATGCCCACCAACCAGTTTTGAACCAATGCATTCATAGCTGTTTTTAGGCATATTTGAGACCTCATTTTACTTCAACTTGCAAACCAATGTTGTTCCCCAATGTACCATCTTTCTAATGACATCAATGTTTCATTGTTTCATTCATTAACCATGGAGAAATTCACCCTCAAACACCCACTGTTACCATGATGATTTGCTGCATAATATTTTGGTTCAAACATACATCAAATACATGACAGAGGTTTTATGTGTGCTGCCTCATTAAGACCAACACATATCTGCACCTCTCACACCCTTGCTCGAATTATACATGAAGAGGGAAAGGTTGGAAGCGTGCTATAGAAGTTTAGCAGCAAGAACATGGTAACACATCATAAACCAGCTGCACCATATCATTGCTCTCCCTAACTAACTTGACTCAGTTAGTTAGGGATGACTCATTTAACTCCACATAACTCAGTTAACTCACTCATTAAACCATGGTTAGAGTTTACTATAAAGCAAAACCTCACTCTCTAATTTCATTTTTCAACTTCATTCTTTCACATTCTCTCCAAAGAACTCTCTCTGCTTTACTCTCAACATCACCATTGCCAAGAATTTTCGAGCTCATCTTGCTCATTCCACTTCAACACTTTCCTTGTTTCTCTCAATTTCACAACAGTGCATTTGTTCTTGAAGCTTGGATTTCGCTCACTTCCATTGAATCATCATCAAGTTCTACATCTCAGCCTTTATTTGGCCAAGTGAAGATTGTAGAAGAGACAAGATCTCTGGTTTTCTGAAGAGTATCTCAAGGTCACAAAACTTCAGGTACGAATTTCCACCATTATAGACATGATTTGAAGATGTTTTCAGGTTCTTGAGGCTTCTTATAAGCTCAAGAACTTGTCTGGCTAGTTGATAGGCCTTTAGAGGCATAGTTGAAAAGTTAGGGCAAACTTTCCTCTGTTCGATTCTCTCATTTCATGAACTTTTTGTGTGTTTTATCACTGGATCCATGTTCTCCTTTACTTCCTCTTCATTTTGGTATATCATTTGTGGAATTCTGGAAGATTGGAGGTTGCAGACGGTGGAGGTGTGACCGGAGAAGGTGACCGGAGGTCATCTCCGGCCGGTGACTGTAATTGCTAGGGTTTCACTATGTTTTAATCGTGGCCTTTGATTGTTCTTAATCCTACGTTCCAAAATGTGCCAACACATTAAAAAAAGCGTGCAAGTCACATGCCAATTTTCTGAACTCACTTAAACGTTGTATGGCATGGTACACGATAGGGAGGGTGGACATTCACATGTGCGCGTTGATGTTGTTTACTTTGACTATGGTTTGACTGTGACTTGATCCAATGGCCATGAGTGAGTCAATTTTGTTGACTGAGATTCCATGCTTGTTAGTATGTTCTGCGTGCTTATTGGACCTAAGACAGATTGTTATTTACACCCCACGCTTCTAAGGCCCAAACGAATTGAACTATGGATTTGCTATGGTTGCACCCCATTCATATTGCATTTCATATTTTATTTTCATTTTTGCTACACGTTTCATAATTGATTTTTAAAAATATCAAATGATATTGGAAAATTCTACAAAAATTCATGTGTATTCTTAAAACATTTAGGAAATTTTTCATGATTTTATTTTCTGATTTTATGACCATTTTGCCCCTGTTCCATTATTTCTTTTGAATTTCCATTTGCATGCATACTTAATGTGACATATGATTTTGTGCATTTTTGTTCTTGATCATAAAAAATGATTTTGATGCCTTTCTTTTTGCATTGTGGTCACAATATGTTGAGGTATGTTTGAGATTTATGAGATGATTTTTAAGTCTTTTTTGGATGACTTTTGATGTGTTGCTTTGAGCATGAATGCATGAAACTTCCATGAGACTTTGACCTAATTGTTGAGTGACTTTGGTTCTGATTCATTGCTTGTGGACTTGATATGTTAATGACATGTGTTTAAGGTGTTTGATTGGTGAAAGTCATAATTTTTGAAGCATGTTTGCTATTTGTTTGAAGCATGAAGTTTAACTTGTTCATTTTGTGAATGCATGCCTCATGTTTGGTTTGCTTGATCATGAAGGCACTTGTGCCATGAGTTGTAGTTTTGTTTGAAGATGTATAGCATGTTAATTGACTTCTGATTGTGACATTTGGGTTTCATCTTTGCATGTTTGATGTTTATCTTGCACCTTAAGTCACTTGTTTCACAAGTATGAACCACATTCACATCACTTCACCTTTTCTTCTTTGCTTCTTGTTGGATTGAGATTTTGTTTGCATGATTTAGTATGCCCATTTAGGATAACATTAGGTTGTGTAAATATGAGTTACATTCTGACTTGGAAGCATGTATAGCATTCAATCTCATTTCACTTTGTTTGTCAACTTGTTTGAATTTGATTTGTTCATTATATTTTCTTACTTTACTTGTAAGTGATTGTGCTAACCATGTAGGGGCTTTGGTAAGTTTCAATTGAGTGTGGATAAGGAATCCACATTCAACTTCTATCCTTTCTCTTTTACAATTCCATGTTTTGTTAAGCACTTATGTGCTTTCTTTTAATAACTCATCACTTTCCCTTTGTGAATTACAATTCATCTTCTACTTTAGAAGTGAATTGTTTAATTCATTCTTTCTTTAGACGTTAGGTTGAAACCTCACAAACCTTAGGATCACTCCCTTAACTAATCAATTAGGATTGAGTCTTAGTCCATATAGATTTTTACCTTTATCCTCCCTTGAGTCTCTTTTCTCATCTCAAAGAAAATTCAAAACATATAATAAAGGTAGGCATTTATTGCATTTAGGCCTTTCATATAAAGAAAAGGTTATAAGGGGTCTTCTCTTATAATCTTAGAATGTATAGCATATAGCCCATCTTGGGTCAATGCGTTAAACATTTGATCTTGTATGAGGGACTTAAATGCAATACTTGTTGAAGGTGCAAATAATAAAAAACACTTCTTCATTTCTTAATCAACAAAACACTTAATAAACACAAGTATGCTAGTGTGTTTGAACCTTGACAATTGGAACTAAGTGTGGGGGTCTTCTTCACTCTTAGTGTGCTTTCTTACCCATTCCATCTTGGAATGTGAGGATGTACACATTCCAATGACTAAGATTCAGATACACTATCATATGCAAACAAATGAAAAAACTCTTAAAAGACAAAAACAAACAATAACGTCTTTCCTTCGGGAATTCTTTTCTCACCTCATTCACTCTCAACGCACGAACGCGCTTCTACTCGTTCTCTTGCAAGATGGTAACGCACTCGGACCAGCGAGCCTGCAACACCTGAGCTAGAACGTCAGCCGTTCTCTAAAAAACACAAACAATTCATCCCTAGTGAGGGGAACTACGTCGCTCTGATTCTCATGCTCCCGATGAGATACGTAGGCAGTGGGGTAGGGCCCATGCGAGCACTTCTTTTATTTTCCCTACATTTGTTTCTCTTTCTCTCTCTTTCCTTTTCCATTCTCTTTTTAGTTCCTTTCTCAGTATTCCTTTCTTTACACCCTTTGATCGAGACAAGCAAGCGTGGATCCCATCGGGTACGATGGACGTGAGGGGGTGCTAATACCTTCCTCTCGCGTAACCGACTCCCTTACCCACTTCTCTTGGTCGTAAGACCATGCTTTTCCTTTCCCTCAGGTTTACGCGGTGTTTCCTTTCCCTCTCTTGGGATAAATACACATTGCTGGCGACTCTGTTCGGTGCCACTTTCGCGTTTGTACTTGGATGAAAATCCCGGGAGCGACAATATGCATCCATCTTGCATAGTCATGGTACAACTTGCATTTGCATGATATTTTGGTGCATGTTTCAACATAGTTTGACTTTGTTTGATGCCTTAACATTAGTTGGGATCCTTAGCATGTACCTACTGACTTTGAAGCATCCTTAACCCTTAGGACTCTTCCCTTTTAGTTTAACCTTTGTTTGCTTTTCAAGTGGTCTTCTTTAAGCAACTAGCACTTGTTTAGTTTACTTTTGATACTTGTATTCATTACTTGTAATCATTTGGGATCCTTTGTGAATAGCATGATATAATGCTTTGTGTATGACTTTCTCACACCCCTTTGGGATCCTAGCTCATCCTTAATTTTTGATTAAGGTGAGGTAGGATAAGTATTAGGTAGTGTTATCCCTCTCTTCTTTTAGACTTAGGTTCTCAAACCTCCCCTTTAGGGCCATCGTTTGCATGACAACTTTAGGATAGAATTCCCCTTAGTGTTTTCTTTTCCTTGAGTCTTCTCATCTCATAATCCTTCTAAAACACTTAATAAAGGTTAACATGTATTGCGCATGAGCCTTATATATGGGAAGTGAAGTATGGGGGGTCTCCCTTCATTCTTCTAGGATGCTTAGTGTACGTCCTGTTGGGGACGATATGCGACGTATTCGTTCCTATGTTGTAGACTTGGGTGCAATGCAAGTTACAAACTAACTTTAATCCATTTCTGTCTAAAAAACACAAAAATAAACTCAAACCTTTTCATCCTTCGGGATTGTTAAGTTTCAAAAATATTTTCAGAAAAGGTCCCGTTACTTCCGTCTCGCCGCAAACAGGTATCGACCCTAACTGCCAGACGTGAACTTAACGTCGCTCATAAAAAACACAGACTTGGTTAAGTCAAACTACGACCGCTCTAATTTCCTCCTCCTGGTTAGATCGAGGATATGTAGGCACAAGACGGCGATGTCTTGGCGAGCAACCTCCCCCCTAGTTCGTGTCCGAACTACGTTGACTCTGACTTTCCCATTGCACGAGGTAATACGTAGGCCTAGGACTCCGAGGACGTCCTACCGAGTCTCTTCTTTTCCTTTTCTTCCCCGTTTCTTTGTTCTTTCCTGTACCCGTTCCCTTTCTTTTCCAGTAGCAACGGAGCTCCAGATGATGACACCTTTTGATCGAGACAGCCAGCGTGGATCCCATCGAGTACGATGGACGCGTGGGGGTGCTAATACCTTTCCCTCAGGTAACCGAATCCCTTACCTGTTTCTGTTGGTCGCAATGACCATGCTTTTTCCTTCCCTTCAGGTTTACGCAGTGTTTCCTTTCCCTCTCTTGGGATAAATACACATTGCTGGCGACTCTGTTTCCACGACACTTTCGCGTTTGTACTTGGATGAAAATCCTGGGAGCGACAGCTGGCGACTCTGCTGGGGACAAATTGACCTCTTGCTGGTCCATCCCCTATGTGAGTCAATCCTAGCGCTTGATTGTTTCTTTTCATTGGATGTTTACTATGGTTCTTTGTTTTGTTGTGTATTACTGTATTACTATATTACTGTATTACTGTTTTACTGCATTTACTGCATTGCATTTCATTATTATGCTGGACTGTGCTGTGCTGTACTAGATTTTCTGTTTGGCAGGTTGGGATTTCTGAGAGATAAGCCCACTACCCAGGCTTGAGCATGCACATAGGTATTAGCGTGGGCAGGCGTGACGCTCCCATGGTGTTGACCATGTGTGGGTGTTCACGAGTCCCACAACCAGACGAGATTCTATCTGGAGATATCTGCTACTGTATGTTGATACAGGCCAGTAGTTATTCTCTTGAGGAACTATCGACTCTGGTGACCATTCCCGAGGACTCAGTTGCGGCACTCCTCCCAAGATATGATAATGGCAGACCAGAAATGGCAAACCCATTACACGTCTCGACCCGAGGACCCAATGTTGGGAACTTGCTTTAGGGTATCCTTTTTTAGGGGAATCAGTTGAGGCCTCCTCGATTGATGATGATGCCAAACCATAAATGGTGAACGTATCATCATTTCTCGACCTGAGAGTCTGTGATATTGAGGATCCTCGCCTTTCTAGTACCCACATGCGAGAGAGGCGGGTTGTTTACAGGTTTGCAGGTGACCTTGACCTTCTACCTACCCGGTACTTTGGATTTCTTGTCAGCACGGATTTATCAGTGTGGTTACTCTGGTGATCTGGGTTGTTCTGGATATTTGTGCAGAGCCTTGAATATGTTCAGTCAGTATAGTGCAGCAGTGTCCAGTTTATGTAGATGCATTGATCCCATGCTTTGCATTGCATCATTTTTCTAACATTCATATTTTTCATTTCCAGGTAGTATTCGATCTTTTTTTAATTCCAGTCAGAGGGCAGTCGTAGGGATGGACACTAAGAGGGGTAAGAAACATATTATCACATACAAGTTCCCGAAGCTCACTCTTAGTCAGTTGGGCAGTTTATAGGATATGGCTGGTCCGGAAGTCTTGGGATTGTTCAAAGAGAAATATGGGTGGATCTTATCTCTGGTTCAGAACCTCAATGAGTATGAGTATAATGGCTTGCACACCCTAATGCAGTTATATGATCCTTCCCTGAGGTGCTTTGTGATGCCCGATTATGTATTGGTTCCTACCTTGGAAGAGTATTCACACATCCTGAGGGTTTCTGTTAAAGAAGGTGCTCCCTTTTGTGGTTCCACAACAAATCTTGACTTCAAAGCAGTGGTTGAGGCTCTTTATTTGAGCAAATCAACTTTAGAAGATGACATTACCAGCAAGGGAAAGTCCCGTGGCTATCACTTGGCGTATTTGGCAAAGAAGGCTCAAGAAGCAGCTAAGGAGAAGAGGTGGATAGCTTTCAGTGCAATACTGGCCCTCTGTATATATGGAATTGTACTATTTCCTACTGAATCTGAGTTTGTTGATACAGATGCCATACAGATATTTACAGCTCAGAATCCGGTGCCAACCTTGTTGGGAGATCTTCACTATGCCTTATACAACAGAAATGAGAAGAGACAAGGTGGAGTGGTTATTTGTTGTGCATCTCTTTTCTACAAGTGGTTTGCAAATCGTCTGCCTCGGTCAGGTGCCTTTGTGGATACTAAGACTTCCTTGGAGTGGAGCAAGCGTCTGATGGGTATAGTTGCTAAAGATATTCTTTGGGTGGATCAAGGATTGCTTGGCCAAGACATATTGCACAGATGTGGTGAATACCCTAATGTACCACTGATAGGGAGAAAAGGGGGCATCAATTACAACCCTTCTTTAGCTATCAGGTAGTTTGGGTATGCTTTGAAAGAACCTCCGACCGAGAAAGATCTGAAAGCGTCATTGTATTTTCACATGGTTGATGGTTTAGCTGTTGCGCAGAAAGCTTTCGAAGCATGGCTTAGCAGACAGAAGAAAGGAAAAGCCGTATTGGGCAAGCCCAACAATCAAGCCTTCTCTCCGTATACAGATTGGGTAAAGAAGAGGGTAGAAGAGTTTTACCTGCCTTTTGATCATGCGCCTCCCCTGTATCCTGAAGTTGTGGAGGAAAAACTTACAGTACCCATCGAAGAATTCAACAAGCAGCGGGAGTTGATATATGAGTTAAGGGTAGAGAATACCGGTATGAACAGTCAATTACAATGGGCTCTACATGATAACCAGGAGTTGAAATGGTAAGTTCAAGATCTGACAAGGCGCCTGGAAGAAAAGGGGAGGGATCTCACTGACAGAGCCCAACATTTCAAGAAAGTCAGCGTGACAGCAGAATCATCAGGCAAAGCTCATAGGAAGATCAAGAAGACCTTGATTAAGACAGAAGACAAGCTCGACACATACCAGAAGATGTAGGAGGAGACCAAGATTAAAAATGGTGAGCTGAAAGAAGAGCTGCAGAAAGTGAAAGAAAGGGGAAAGCATTTCTTCGACAAATGGAGAGAAGCTCGGAAAGAAAATGAAGAGCTCAAGTTACAGGCTGAGGTTAAGAAATCAAAGCGTGAAGGCAACAATGTTGAAGAGCAGGTCTCTAGGTTGAATCAAGAGATTGAGAAGAGAAACAGATTGATCAAAGGGCTGATGAAGCAACCTACACGTCCAGACACTATGAATCTTCTCGAGGAAGTGGAAGCTAGTTTGTTTGGAATTGAGTTGTAATGAGCTTATTGTATATTGTGATTACCATCAGGATTATTGATGGAATCACTTGTGATTATATTAGACCCGTATGTATGAATTCTTATGATTATGATAATGAAAACTTGGTTCAACCATTTGTGCCTCGGTATTTCTTGCTCTTAAAGGGGTTTGTCTCCCTGATTGTGATTCTGATGTATTTTTGGACTCGGATTTATTTTCTGATATTGTGTCCGATCCCTCGCCTGGTTTCAAAGACTAGAATCAAAGTAGATGCACCTTGAAAATGATTAATGTGATGTTTGCATTTTGCATTTGCATTTGCATAACATATCATTTTTTTCATAACAGGTACTCGGCCCGGGGATTTTCTAACCTTTATTTGGTTACAGGCAGAATAAATGAACCCAACATTCATCGGTATGCGACTCGACAAAATCAAGCCAGAATCATGGAATAAATGCAGGCAGAACTCACTGAACTGAGGACCCGCATGGAGCAATTCATAAACCTCATGCAGGGTGTAGCCCAGGGGCAGCAAGATCTGAAAACTGCAGTTCAAAGGTTGGAAGTGGAATTCCCCACTGGTAATCCTCCTGGCGGAGCGGCAATTAACCCTCCTGGAGGAGCGGCAGTTAATCCTCCTGGCAGAGCGGCAGTTAATCCTCCTGGCGGAGCTCCTAGTGGCTTTTGCCATATTAATCATCAACATGTGGAGGACCATCAAGATGATCAGTTCTCTGTGCTGAATGCTGACATGGGGGTTCATAATAATGGTAATGACAGAAGGTATGAAGAGTTGGCTGAAAAGGTAAGAGCCATGGAATGTCAAAACTCCATGGGAATTGATGTTGCTGACATGGGGGATGGTGCAAGGGGTGAGGATCCCTCCAAAGTTTAAGCCTCCAACCTTTGACAAGTATAATGGCAGTACCTGTCCTAAGACTCACATTCAGGCATATTTCAGGAAGATTTCTGCATATTCTGACAATGAAAAATTGTGGATGTATTTCTTTCAGGATAGTCTGTCAGGAGCTTCATTGGAATGGTACATGAAGCTAGAGAGAGCCTATATCAGAAACTGGAAGGACTTGGGTGATGCTTTCTTGAAACAGTACCAGTATAACATTGACATGGCCCTCAATCATACCCAATTGCAGAATATGACACAGGAACCGAAGGAAGGTTTCAAACAATACGCCCAAAGGTGGCGTGAGCTAGCTGCTCGAGTATAATCCCCGCTAATGGAAAGGGAAATGGCTGATATGTTTATGAATACTTTACAGGGCCCATATCTGGATCACTTAGCTGGATGTCCATCCACTGGTTTCTCTGACATCTTGATAGCAGGAGAGAGAATTGAAAATATTTTGAAATCAGGGAATATTCAAGATGGAAGTGGGGCAGGTTCTTCTAATGCAAAAAGGCTTTTCGGGAATGGCTCGAAGAAACGTGAAGGTGAGACTAGTGCCGCCTATGGACAGGGGGGCAAAGGTAAAGGACATTAGGGCTCGTACCATCAAGCAGCAGCTGTAACTATTCTGGTTCCAGCTGCCGAATCTCAGCCACAATCTCAAAGACAATACCAACCGAGGCAGAGAATGAGTGATCGCCACTTTGACACTTTACCTATGACATATGCTCAGATGTTGCAGAATTTGCTCCGCTTAAAGTTGGTACAGTTGAGAACTCTAGCACCTCCAGCAGGCAAGCTGCCTTATGGCTATGATGCAAATGTGAAGTGTGAATTCCATTCGGGTGCGCCCGGCCACCATATAGAGAACTGATAAGCTTTTAAGCACGTAGTTCAGAACCTGGTTGATTCAAAGGCTATCAACTTCGCTCCTAATCCTAATGTGATTCAAAACCCCATGCCCCCGCATGGCGGACCAAAGGTCAATGCAATAGAGGAAGACAGAGGCCTGAACTTGGTGACAGATGTTAATCATGTCAGAACACCTTTGGCGGCGGTGAAAGGACATTTGTTGAAAGGGGGAGTGTTCCCTAGTTGTTTGGAAAATTGTTCAGAATGTTTGACTGCGATGAACGACTATGAGGAATTGAGGAAGTGTCTTCAGATAATGATGGATGAGGGTCGTTTACAGTTTGATCAGATAGGAAAGAAGGATGATGCGGTCTCGACAATTACTATCTACTTTACTCCAGCAGAGATTCCTGTGCCTGCACCTATACAGACCCCTGCGCCTGAACAGGTAGCCCCTGTGACTATAACTATTCCAGGTCCTATGCCTTACAAAAGTACAAAAGCGATCCCATGGCATTACGGAGCTGGTGTTTATTATCAAGGACAAAAATAGGAAGTAGAGCCTCCCAAGGAAACTGGTTCAAGTGTGGGGAATATCGGAGGAATGGGTGGTTTTACCCGTAGTGGAAGGATCTTTGCTCCACAGACGCTCCGAAATGATGATGCTAAAGCTTTGACGAAAGCTAAAGGCAAGCAGGTAGTAAACGAAGAGCCCGTGCAAAGGGCGGAGCCCGATAATTCCTTTGAAAAAGACGTTGAAGAGTTTATGAGGATTATCCAAAAGAGCGATTATAAAATAGTGGATCACCTGTATCAAACTCCCTCCAAGATTTCTATCTTGTCATTACTGTTATGTTCTGAGGCACATCGTAATGCTTTGCTGAAGATTTTAAACATGGCGTATGTTCCACAGGAGATATCGGTGAACCAACTCGAGGGTGTTATTGCCCATGTCAATGCCAGTAACGGGTTGGGGTTTACTGATTTTGATCTAACGCCGGAGGGAAGAAATCATAACAAAGCTCTCCACATCTCCATGGAGTGCAAGGGTGCAGTCTTGTCCCATGTGTTCGTGGATACGGGCTCGTCTTTGAATGTACTGTCGAAGAAAGCTTTGGCAAAGTTGGATGTTGAAGGGGTTGTGCTTCGACCATGTGATTTAGTTGTGCGCGCTTTTGATGGCTCCAAAAGATCAGTTTTTGGGGATGTAGAGTTGCCTGTGAAGATTGGACCCCAGGTGTTTAATATGGTTTTCTATGTGCTAGATATCCAGCCGGCTTATAGTTGCTTGCTAGGGCGCCCATGGATGCATGCTGCAGGGGCCGTATCGTCAACGCTCCATCAGAAGATAAAGTTTGTCATGGATGGTCAGGTTGTCACAGTATGTGGATAGGAGGACATATTTGTCAGTCAGCTGTCGTCATTCAAATATGTAGAGATGGACGGCGAGATTCATGAAACTCTTTGTCAGGCATTCGAAACAGTGAGTATTAAAAATGACCCTTCTTCTAGTGAGACAAAAGCGGGGACTTCTATAGTTTCTTACAAGCAGGCTCTTGAAGTAATACAGTCAGGCCTTGCTGAAGGTTGGGGTCAGTTGATTGAGTTGCCTTTCAAAGAAGACAAATGCGGAATTGGTTATCAGCCTCCTCGAACCTCTCTGCCAAAAGGCCAAGAGCGTCAGGGACCTTTCATTTTTTCTAGTGGGGGGATCATCAACCATGGTCAAGTCTTTACTATGAATGAATATGATGGGGACAGTGACTATGATATGGACAATTGGGTGTGCCCATGTGTCCCGGAGCAGGAGCTGAATAATTGGTTCTCTGAAGACTTGATCCAAGTCACCTTGCATAAAGAGTAATTTTCTTTGTTTTTTCATGTTGCATGTAAAAATCCTATGTCCTTGCCCAAGGATTAGTGATTTCATTGTAGGGCCACATTTGTTTCATATGCAAGTTTATCATCAATAAAAGGACATTTTTGTATTCAAAAATTATGTTCCCTGTCTTTCATTTTACACTTTTCATTTCATTTTATAAAAATGGCAATGTTTTTCTTTCTTCGTAGTTTGCTTTCTTTCTTTTCAAAAGACTATTTCTAAAATAAAGCATGAACCATCATTCATGCAGAAACAATCCTCCAGATTCTATTGATAACGGTCCTGCTATGGTTCAATATAACTTTGATAATCCAAATTACCAAGCTGAAGAGGGGGTGAGGAAGACTGTGAACTTCCCGAAGAACTGGCCCGATTATTGAAACAGAAGGAAAGAGCTATTCAGCCTCATCAAGAGTCACTAGAAGTTATCAACCTTGGTACCGAGGACGCGAGAAAAGAAGTCAAAATAGGGGCAAGCCTAGAAGAGAATGTGAAGAGAGAGCTGATTGAGATGCTACGGGAATATGTCGATATCTTCGCCTGGTCCTATCAAGATATGCCGGCGTTGGATACAGATATTGTTGTGCACAAGTTGCCTCTTAAAGAAGGTTGTTCTCCCATCAAATAGAAGCTTCGAAGAACTAAACCAGAAATGACACTTAAAATTAAAGAAGAAGTACATAAACAGTTAGATGCAGGCTTCTTGTTCGTCACCAGCTATCCACCATGGGTTGCGAATATTGTACCAGTACCTAAGAAAGATGGTAAGGTCCGGATGTGTGTTGATTACCGGGATTTAAATCGAGCAAGTCCTAAAGATGACTTTCTGTTACCTCACATTGATGTGTTGGTGGATAATACAGCTCAATTCTCGGTATTTTCCTTCATGGATGGTTTTTCCGGCTATAATCAGATTAAGATGGCACCGGAGGACATGGAGAAAACAACATTTATTACCCCATGGGGCATGTTCTCTTATAAAATGATGCCTTTTGGTTTGAAGAACGTAGGGGCAACTTATCTGCGTGCTATGGTGACACTCTTCCACGACATGATTCACAAGGAGATTGAGGTTTATATGGATGATATGATTCCCAAATAAAAAACTGAAGAGGAACATCTGGTGAATTTGAAAAAACTATTTGAACGGCTGAGATGATTCAGACTGAGGTTGAACCCGAACAAGTGTACTTTCGGGGTGAGATCTGGTAAGTTACTGGGCTTTATTGTCAGTGAAAGAGGAATCGAGGTTGATCCAGCAAAAGTAAAAGCTATCCAAGATATGCCCGAGCCAAGAATAGAAAAGCAAGTCCGTGGGTTCTTAGGGAGATTGAACTACATTGCTAGATTCATCTCTCATCTTACCACCACTTGCGAGCCAATTTTCAAATTGCTACAAAAAGATCAATCAATATGGTGGAATAATGATTTCCAAAGGGCATTTGACAAAATAAAAGAGTATTTGCAAAAGCCTCTGATTCTTATGCCTCCAGTTCCAGGGAGACCACTAATAATGTATCTATCTGTACGTGAAAATTCAATGGTTTGTGTTCTCGGTCAACACAACGAGACAGGTAGGAAAGAACATGCCATATACTACCTGAGCAAGAAGTTCACAGATTGCAAGTCTAGATACTCAATGCTTGAAAAGACATGTTGTGCACTTACATGGGCTACTAAGCGATTGGGACAATACATGCTGACTCACATAACTCTATTAATATCAAAGATGGATCCAGTCAAATACATTTTTGAAAAGCCAGCTCTCACCGGAAGGGTCGCTCATTGGCAGATGGTTTTGACCGAATATGACATACAATATACTTCCCAAAAGGCCATCAAGGGTAGTGTTTTGTCTGACTATCTCGCCGAGCAGTCGATTGATGATTATCAGCCAATGAAGTTCGAATTACTTGATGAAGACATCATGTATATGAAGATGAAAGATTGTGAAGAGCCACCGGTTGATGAAGGACCAGATCCTGATGACAAGTGGAAATTGATGTTTGATGGGGCCGTTAATGTGAACGGTAGCGGTGTTGGGGCAGTTCTCATAACTTCAAAGGGTTCTCATATTCCTTTCACTGCCAGATTAACTTTTAATGTCACCAACAACGAAGCCGAATATGAAGCCTGGATCATGGGTATCGAAGAAGCCATTGATTTAAGGGTCAAGACTCTTGATGTATTTGGGGACTCTGCTCTAGTGATCAATCAGGTCAATGGAGATTGGCACCCCCATCAATCCAACTTGATCCCTTATAGAGATTACACGAGAAGACTGTTGACTTTCTTTAAAATAGTAAAACTGTATCATGTACCTCGTGATGAAAATCAGATGGCAGATGCTTTGGCAACATTATCTTCTATGATTCAAGTGAATTGGTGGAATCATATACCTAAAATTGATGTGATAAGGCTTGATAGACCCGCTCATGTGTTTGCAGCCGTTATAGTAACTGATGATAAACCATGGTATCATGATATCAAGCGTTTCTTAAAGAGTCAAGAGTATCCGGCTGGGGCATCCAACAATGATAAGAAGACTCTGAGGAGGTTGGCGGGTAGTTTCTTCTTGAATGAGGATGTGTTGTACAAAAGAAATTTTAACATGGTCTTGCTCAGATGTGTGGATAGACACGAAGCATACATGTTAATGCAAGAAGTGCATGAAGGTTCTTTTGGTACCCATGCTGGTGGGCATGCCATGGCCAAGAAATTGTTGCGATAAAGTGCATGTGCCACCAAATCCTCTAAATATGATGAGTTCTCCTTGGCCCTTTGCCACGTGGGGCATTGATATAATTGGGAAGATTGAGCCCACCGCCTCTAATGGACATCATTTTATTCTAGTGGCCATTGATTACTTCACCAAGTGGGTGGAGGCTGCTTCGTTTACAAATGTCACCAAGCAGGTGGTTACCCGGTTTATCAAGAAAGAGATTATTTGCCGATACGGGGTGCCTGAGAGGATCATCACCGATAATGGTTCTAATCTCAATAATAAAATGATGCAAAAGCTGTGCCAGAGCTTCAAAATTAAACATCATAATTCTTCTCCGTACTGCCCAAAGATGAACGGTGCCGTCGAGGCAGCCAATAAAAACATCAAGAAGATTGTGCAAAAGATGGTCGTGACATATAAGGATTGGCATGAGATGCTGCCTTTCGCTTTACATGGGTACCGTACATCAGTACGTACGTCTATTGGGGCAACCCCGTTCTCTCTTATGTACGGTATGGTAGCAGTCTTACCGGTTGAAGTTGAGGTTCCTTCTCTGAGGGTCATGATGGATGTCAAGCTTGACGAGGCTGAATGGGTTAGAACAAGGTTGAACGAGTTGAGTCTCATAGAAGAAAGGAGATTGGTAGCAGTGTGCCATGGGCAACTGTATCAGAGAAGGATGAAATGGGCATTCGATCAGAAAGTGCGTCCTCGGAATTATCAGATGGGTGACTAGGTGTTGAAAATGATTCTTCCTCCTAACACAGATCATAGGGGCAAATGGACTCCGAATTATGAAGGTCCATATGTTGTCAAGAAGGTCTTCTCGGATGGAGCCTTGATGCTTACAACTATGGATGGTGAGGATTTTCTGTCGCCTGTGAACTCAGACGCAGTCAAAAAATACTTCGCATAAATAGACCCGCTGGACAGTAAAAAGAGAGTCCAGGCAAAAAAGGGCATCCCGGCGAACCATAAAAAAAATTAAAAAGGTTCGGCCAAAAATTAGGGATAAAATAAAAAAAAATGGAGTACACCCGGTAAGTTGAAAACCCGAAAGGGCAACTTAGGCAAAAATGGATATCTCGGTGGATTGAAAACCCGTAAAGGGCGATCCAGGCAAAAGAGGGATTTAGCGAAAGGCTGCAGTCTGAGTAATCTGTATCCTGTCTCATTTCAATAATAAGCATTCCGAAGGATAAGAATCCGTCCAATCATCCCCCTCGGAAAGCAAAACACTTGGAGAGTCTTGAAGACATATGAACCATAGCGGGGTTGAAACTCAATGGATTTTTGTTTTCCACATTGCCATTAAGGATAGTCTTTTTTTCTCTTTTAAGCAATTACCTCTTTCCAGGAATTGCCTCCTGATGTAAACGCCTACTTTCGGGCTTTTCAATCAATAAAATTTTCATTATTCAGAATACTTGTCTCTTTTGTTTTCTTTTACAGTCTGTTTTGTTTGCAAAAACGTCCGAATTTTTGATAAACATTGAACTTGAAAACATCGAGGTTTTACAATGACATGCATGCAAACGAAAATAATTAAAATTGCTTTAAATGTCAGGTGTTCTTGGGTGATGAATTCAAAGCCCATGATACCTTGGGGTATATGTGTACACCATTTTGTTTGCAGGTGTCAGCGTTCGCTGGTTAGCCCATCGATAACATGTGATGTCTTCAGCCTGTTTTATCTAGCAAGACTCAAAGGATATTTCTCCCCAAGCAGAAGTGGCTCCCTCAACAGGAAAGTTCTTCCTTGAGATTACAATCCCCAGCAGAGCTATATAGTCATGCTTTTTCCCCAAGCAGTCGATTCAGGTGGTTCCTCATCATTCTTTCCAGTAACCTCAACAGGTCTGTCAATTCAGCATGGTTTGCAACCACGAGGACAATCCAGTTTGTTATCCCCAGCGGAGTTGCTTTCTTTTCCTAGGCATTTATTTTGCTGAGGAGCCTCCTTGCATTTTGCATATAGTAATCATTGCATCCTCAAAAACGCGTAGCATTTCCATTTGAGATGGAGCATTACGCCATGGGAAATTCAAACATATGCATGTGAAGCATAAGCCAATTTTGATGCCTCGTGCGAGAGCCCAAAACCATTTCTCTTCAAACATATTGACAAATCCAAAGAATACTTCGTTCATTCCCCAACAAACATTTCCAAGCAGGATAAAGGTCTCACCTCTTTCCTTTTCACCAGAGTCCCAGTTTCTCGGTTGGTAGATCTTTTGATCTTACATTTTAGCCGTATCTCTTAGGAACCATTCCGGATAGGATTCCTTCCGCCATTCCCGATAGGCACCTTCTAAGTTTTGAACCTTAGTCATTCCTGATAGACGTATAGGTCAACCTTGTTTCTTCAGGAACCATTCCAGATAGGATTCCTTTAGCCATTCCCGACAGGCAAACCGGAACCATTCCCGATAGGATTCCTTTAGCCATTCTCGACAGGCGACCTTTAAGTTTTAGACCTAGCCGTTCCCGACAGGCCCATTTACCATTCCCAATAGGTAAGCCATAGGTTTTCAACCTTAGTCGTTCCCGACAGGCGACCCTTTGAGTTTTAGACCTAGCCATTCCTGACAGGCCCATTTACCATTCCCGATAGGTAACCCATAGGTTTTCAACTTTAGCCGTTCCTGACAGGCGACCCTTTAAGTTTTGGACCTAGCTGTTCCCGACAGGCCCATTTACCATTCCCGATAGGTAACCATATGTTTTAAACTTTAGCCGTTCCCGATAGGCGCACCTTAACCGTTCCCGACAGGCACAATCTAGACTCCAACCGTTCCCGACAGGCCTTCTTTGGATTTCACATGTCCTAAACTCTTTTCCACAAATACCTCTCCATCATCACAACCACTTTATTTGTCATAAATCTTTTCTCTTCCACCCACAGAGTGCAAATTTTCTGGTTATCTTTGTATCTAATCCCTATGTACCTTGAATTTTCGACAACCGTTGCTTTCATCCATTCAAGTCCACAGTGGATTGAATAGGGGCAGCTGTAATATCCCAAAAATTTGCCCTCTTATTTATTACCTCATAATTAGCTTATGCTTCATTCATTTGCATTTCATAATAGGTCATACTAAATCACACATCATTGGTTGTAAGGCATGGGATCAGGTATCTCAAGGTATGGACAATTCAAAGCCAAAGGACAAGAATCAAACTTTTCCAAACAAGTCACAAGGGCTCCTCATATCTCAATTCATCTCATTTGAGCCCTCAAGTCATCAAAAGATGGGAACTCAACAAAGGATTGAAGCAGTTCATCATTTCCTAGCATGGTTGTTCAAATTAGGGTTTTGGAATTTTTAAGTATAACACCCCCAATGAGCAAGATCCTTGAGTTTTTTATCATCACCCAATGGCATATCTCATCATTGTTTGAGAGGATACATATCTTACTCAGAGGAATTTGGATTTGAAAGATGTGTTGATTTCTCCTAGACTGAGGGCCCCAAACTAGGGTTTGCCATAAAATCAGTTAATTTCTGACTTTTTGGGCAAGACTTGATTCTATGGTATTCCTCATGTCCTTAAGTGTCTAAGATTGGAGAATTGTCCATCAATTTGGTTTGGAAGAGTTTCAATTGATCAATTGACTGAAAATCAGGAGAATTGGGGAAAAGTCAACTGTGCATGAGAAAAAGTCAACTATTGACTTTTTAAGGTCAAATTCATGCTCTTCATCTTAAATATGATCATTGGTGAAAATTTGATCAAGAAATAATAAGAGATTCATCAAAAATCAAGAAATGTACAAAGTTGCCAAAAATAGGAATTAGGGTTCCATCTATGGCAAGTTTTGGCAAGGTGGGCACCCAACTTTAGGGCATTCTTTCTTCATGTTCCAAGCACCAATTTGAAAAGTTAGGGAGGCCTATCAAAAGTTCACATTTCAAGCTTCAAAACCATACCAAGAACAAGGCCATTGGACTAAAATCAAGGGAGATATGGTGCCTCAAAGTTGAGACAAATCATGGCATTCTTGGCAGCTAGGCAGGTCATGGGCGAGTCAACGTGCAATATTTTTTACAAACACTTGGTGTGCATGTTGTACCCAAGTTCAAGGTCATTTATCTCCATGATGTAGGTTTCAATTAGACAATTGTTCAACATCAATCTTGTTCATTTCCATCTCCTCTCCAATTTTAGTGTTTAGAGATTTTTCATTTGATCATTCATTTGAGAGTTATGGTGGCTCAAAGTAGGTAACTCATCACTGGATCCCCCACACGCAGGTGAGCTGGTCGAGGCCTGGTAAAGTGACATGCCAATGCAATCTTGTGCAAGCACTTCCAAGGCCATTTTTAAACACCTTAGAGGCTTCAATTGCAATTGGCTTCCATACCAATTTTGTTGTATTACATTTCCTCTTTCCAAAAAGCCATTAACCATGTCATATCATCCCATGATTATTGAGATATCATGCTTCAAACTCATCATCATACCATCTGTGTCTTCTATGCTAAGTAAACCAAACCAAGGCAAACCTTGTTCTCTTCTTGTGCAGCATGCACATACATCACATGCCATGTTCAAAACATTGTCATTTTGAGCTAGACAAACCTCTCACATACACTCATGCTCATGTACCATGCATGCCTTATTTGTCCAAACACAAAGGAAAGGGAGAAAACTTGAAGAGCAAGCTGCATTGTTGCTCAGTACACCATCATCATCACCCTACATCCTTACCTCACCATAACAGTCAATGCTCATCTCCTCACCATAGTAAAAACACCATACACGAGTTGGCTTATTTCACTACTTCACTCACTCCATTCCAATTGATTCTTCAACTCAGTTAACTTAACCACACTTCTAACTGTTAACCAAGGTGGTTAACAGTTAACTCAAGGTATAAATATCAATCCTAACAGAATTCTAACCAACTTTTGATCATTCTTCACACTTCCAAAAAACTTCATACTCTTTCTCTCTGAGTTTTGCTCTCTCTCTCTCTCTCTCTCTCTCTCTCTCTCTCTCTCTCTCTCTCTCTCTCTCTCTCTCTCTCGTGCTCATTATCTCTGCAACTTGCTCAATCTGGCTTCAACCTCCATCATCTTCATCAAGAGTTCCTTGATCTGGAAGCATTGAAGCATTGAAGGATCTTCTGCAAGCTTTCTTCACTTGAATTTCTCAGTCATCACAAGCCTCATCAAGCCTTTATTTGGCCAGTTTAAAGTTGAAGAAGTAACGCCTCACTCCTCTGGTTTTCTTGTTTTGAAATAATTCATCAATAGAGCAGGTTTTAGTTCAAACTTTTTGCTCTTATTATGCTATGATCTGAGCTTGTTTTGTTCGTTTTTTAGCTTAATAGAAGCATGTGAACCTCTGGCTAGTTGATAGGCACCTTAGGTGCTTAGTGAAATTTTCTAGGGCAAACTTATTCTCTTCTATTCTCTCTATATGTGAGTTGTTTGTGGTTTTTGATGCTGGATCTATGATCTACATGACCTAAGGAACATTTTGATATGTGGTTTGTCAATTTCTGATGGCCTGAAAGTTTTGGCATGGCGGATATTGGCCGGAGAAGATGACCGGAGTCTGCTCTGGCCGGTGGTGTTCTTCAGCTCAGATGAACCCTAGCCTGGCTCCAGATTATAATATAACTGTTGATCTTTCTTGATCTAACACTGCACAACGTGCCAGCGCATTAATGAAACCACCTCACCTGCACGTGTTTGTTTTTTCTGAATTGTTTTGAATTGTGTGATCTCATGCATGCATTCCATCATGGCTATCATGTGCTCTCATTGTAATGTGTTGGATTGTTGTACTTTTGTGATCATCTTGCGCTGATTAGATCCAAAGGCCATTATCGAGTCAACTTTTGACTGATATCCATCCTATGCATTGTTAACTGAACATTTGCTAGTGTAGCACCCCTTGGTTCATTTCTTTTTATTTTTATTTTCTTCTTCATAATTGATTCATTTTTAATTTCTAAAATTGATTCAAAGCATCCAAAAATCCCACAAAAATTCATGAATCATTATGAGACATTTAAATAATTTTGACATATTTTATTTTCTGATTTTATCATATTTTTCCATTTCTCCATGAATATTCTTTTAATTTCTTTTGTTTGTGCATTTATTCATGATACATATTTCATTTTGGAATTGTTTGACATAGTTGTGGATTGAATTGTTGCATGATAATTGATACATGCCTCTGTGATGTATTAATACATCTCATACTGTTTTCATAGATTTTTTAGGTCACTTTTGTTTGACTTTTGGATGCTATCTTTGAGCCATTTGCTTGTATGATTTGTATGACATTGTGGAGCATCATTGAGAATGATTATTAATGATTGTTGAGCCATTCTTTAGGGACATGTTTGCACACTGGTTGCACTTCAAATGACTTGAATCTTCCAATTTTATTGAGCCTCTAATACCACTTTTGGTTTATTCTTAGAGCATGTTTGTTTGTTGGTTTTACTATGCATTGTATGCAAATTTCTTTGACAATTGTTGAGACCTTTTAATCTATGTTGCATGAACATTATAGGTCACTTTCCTCATGTTATTATTCACTCAAAGTTCATCCTTACATGACTTGTATGCACATGTTTTAACTTGAAATGTGTTGTGTAAGTGTGCGTTCCCACTTGATCTTCTTTGAGCACTTGTTTGTACCAATGCTTGCATGATCTTGAACCATTGCTTGAACATGATTCACTTCTGTTTACAATCATCCTTAACCATATTCCATGACCTATAATTGCATATGACATTTTTCTTAAGTTCCTATACTTTTGTATGTTTGCGTGACCTAACTTGAACATGTTTGCTCCTAATCATCAATGTGCTTCAACATGATACTTGTGTGAACTTTGTGCATACATTCTTGACTTCTAAATGTCATCTCAAATGTCATATTCTACTGACTTGTGCCCATTAGACATGTATGATCTCATTTCATTTTTATCTTTGACTTGCATTACAAGTATGCTTCATTGTTGAACTTCAATTGTGTTTGTTCACTTCTTCTTGCTTCATTTCTTTAAATGCTTGCATCCATGGCTCGTATGTTCATTCAATGATATGGATATGCATTAATAAGTGTCATTCACTTCTGACTTTGATGTTTACATGTGCATTCATTCATGTTTATGAACCATATGCATCCATCTTGCATAGTCATGGTACAACTTGCATTTGCATGATATTTTGGTGCATGTTTCAACATAGTTTGACTTTGTTTGATACCTTAACATTAGTTGGGATCCTTAGCATGTACCTACTGACTTTGAAGCATCCTTAACCCTTAGGACTCTTCCCTTTTAGTTTAACCTTTGTTTGCTTTTCAAGTGGTCTTCTTTAAGCAACTAGCACTTGTTTGGTTTACTTTTGATACTTGTATTCATTACTTGTAATCATTTGATACTAACCTTTTATGTAGGCGCAGAGGTAAGGTGATTGAACATGTGGATGGTTATCCATGTTCATCTCTTCTTTCATCTCTCATCTATCTTACTTGTCTTTTACTTTTGTGAATAACATGATATAATGCTTTGTGTATGACTTTCTCACACCCCTTTGGGATCCTAGCCCATCCTTAATTTTTGATTAAGGTGAGGTAGGATAAGCATTAGGTAGTGCTATCCCTCTCTTCTTTTAGACTTAGGTTCTCAAACCTCCCCTTTAGGGCCATCTTTTGCATGACAACTTTAGGATATAATTCCCCTTAGTGTTTTCTTTTCCTTGAGTCTTCTCTTCTCATCTCATAATCCTTCTAAAACACTTAATAAAGGTTAACATGTATTACGCATGAGCCTTATATATGGGAAGTGAAGTATGGGGGGTCTCCCTTCATTCTTCTAGGATGCTTAGTGTACGTCCTGTTGGGGACGATATGCGACGTATTCCTTCCTATGTTGTAGACTTGGGTGCAATGCAAGTTACAAACTAATGATAACATGAAAATGTATCATATATTTGCCTTGATTTACGACTAATAATTACGTTATTTCAGCCCAATTTCTGATTATTCCGCGAGTATTCTAGTATTTTCGCAGGTATTTCATTGTCCAAGCTGAAAGAAGCAAAGTAGAGAAAACATGAAGAAATGAGAAGAAAACAGGAAGAATTAATAAGAAAAAGAGCAGAAAATGGAAAGTGGTATGTGTGACGACCGCCACACACCTACCACGACCGTCACACTCCCATAGCTTGCCACGACCGTCATGCACTCATCACGACCGTCACACGCTCAAAGATGGTTATTATGTTCAGAACGCAGACGTGGAAAAAGAAGCCCAATGCACACGCACGTTGAGCAGTTTCTCCTAGATTCTCTCCCTCAACTTCAACTGCATGTGAGCCAGTCTCCCTTAGACTTCTCAACCACCAAGGGTTATGCTCCTAATATTTCTCTAACGTTAAGGCAATGGTGGAGCTATAAATACAGTATGGATTGGAAAGCCAAAGCTCTAGAGAATTTCACCCCGAATTGCTGCAGAATTTATTTCCGAATTTTTACTTTCCTTGCATTCCTTGTTTGTTTACCGTTTCCCATTCCTTGTTTACCATTACTTGAAATAGTGATAGTTTCTCACATTGAGGAGCTATTGTACCATAGTTAGGATTTATTTTCAATCTTGCCTTCATCATTCGTTATTCCGATACGATCGAGCAAAAGCCTACCGACTTGTGGAGGAATTGCGAGAACCAACTTATTGCATATTTATCAGGTTTTTATTCATTATCTTAATAATAGCATTATCATTTTCTCATTGCCATGTTTAATTTACTGTTTTGTAATTTATATTTATGCATGTTTGTTTTAAGTAATATGTCTAGCTAAATCCGATTTATCGGTATGTAATGAAGTAACCGGAATGGATTCGATAATTCCAAGCTAAAACCATAAACAACTTAATTTTTTGCCGCAATTTCTTAATTAAAACTGGACTTTTATTACGAGAGTAAAAAGGTAGCAAAGGTTAGGATTAAGACCACGAGAGTGTGAGATTTTAACCGGATAGCTGAAATCGGGCATTGGTTTTAAAAACAGCGAGAGCGCTTTAAAGTTAATTAGACTATATTAGTTTTCAAAAAGTATTTTTAAACTCTGATGGGCTAGCGAGAGCAGACGTTATGATTTAGGAGTATAGTCCGAAGCAATAACCACGAGAGTGTGAGGTGAGGGCTTTTAAACTAATATTTTCTACAGAAATATAATGTGACTTATTTTTATACGCTTAGGTTTTATAGCATCCACGATGGTATACTAAGTTATGTACCGATATCCTAATATCAACTAGTTTATTCTAAAAATAAAATTAGATTCCCTTTAGTTTCCCTTTTTGAACTTAAAACTAGAACATCTCCGCCTTAGCTAAACACAGTAGCAAACCGTGGCACTAGGTTGATTATCAAGTCCCTGTGGGATCGATATCTTTATTACTATGTGATAGGTTGTGCGCTTGCAGTTAGTAACCGTTAGGCTCAGAAAGTCGCGATCAAGTTTTTGGCGCCATTGCCGGGGACTTTTGATTTAGTCAATAGTGTGATTCTTTGTTGCGCAGTATAGACTAAGGCAACAAATTTTCCTTTTCTTTTTCTCGATTGTATGCCAAGTACTCGATCACAAAGCGAAGACTTACAACCACCAATCGCTGAATTAGAGCGTTTCTTACATTTAAGACACATAATACTTGAGTATCAATGCAAGTATAATATTCCCGATCTTCTCGCTCATACTCCTGAACCAGTCAAAGAACGAAACATGGTTGATGGACCACAGAACCATCATCTTAAGTATTATGCTACCCCATCTGAGCAAGAACCACACAACAGCATTGCAACCCCGCTATCAACCGGAACGATTTCGAGTTGAAACCCTCATTGTTGTTAGCTGTACAACAACATCAATTTTATAGAAATCCTACGGACGATCCTAGTGAACATTTGACCAAATTTATGCAGTACGCAGACACAGTGAATGCAAATGGTGTGACTGCAGATGCGATAAGACTATGTCTTTTTCCTTTCTCATTAAGAGACAGAGCTTGGGCTTGGTTGCAATCCTTGCCATCAAATTCTGTCACTACGTGGGATGAGTTGAAAAAGGTGTTCTTAGCATGATATTTCCCACCAAGCAAAACAACTATGCTGAGAGCCCAAATTAATGGATTTCGACAAAAAGACACTGAGTCTCTTTACGATGCATGGGAGAGATACAAGGATATGATGAGGATGTGTCCGCATCACGGTCTTGAGGATTGGTTAGTCATCCATACGTTTTACAATGGTCTCTTGTATAATACAAGAATGACAATAGATGCCGCCGCTGGTGGTACACTTATGGACAAACCTTATACCGAAGCCTATCAACTCATTGAAAGCATGGCTCAAAACCATTACCAATGGGGAGGTGAGAGAATGCCAGTGGAAAAAGCTCAAATGAAAGGTGGGATGTACGAAGTTAGTAGTCTTGATCATGTCCATGCTAAGGTAGATTCCCTTGCTCAAAAGATAGATAACTTGATCATAACACCCGCAGCCACCGTGGCTGCCGTAGCTCCAAACTGAGAATTATGCGGAGTACCTGGACATGCTGGCCCCGAATGCCAAATTTTAGCAGGAGTCTCCGCTGATCAAGTGAATTATGCTCAAGGAAACCCATATGCAAATACCTACAATCCTGGTTGGAAGAACCATCCAAAATTTCCGTACAAGAATAATAACGCTCTGTATGCTCCTGGCTAAGCGCCTGCTGTGCCACCAAGATATCAAAAACCTATTGCTAACGTTCCCAACGTTCCTAGGAAGTCAAACCTTGAAATTATGATGGAGAACTTAATTGCTGCACAAGCTCAACAAAACAAGTTCCTTAACCAGAATGTTCGCACCGGTGAGCAAATTAAACAATTAGCCAACAAGGTTGACGCTTTAGCCACTCACAACAAAATGTTAGAAACACAAATCTCGCAAGTGGCTCAACAACAAGCAGTTACCGCTGCCCCAACTGGGGCCCTTCCAGGTCAAACTCAAATTAATCCAAAGGGACATGCAAACGCTATAACACTTCGGAGTGGAACAGAACTAGAAGGACCCACTGACCCAAGAATCGAAAATCCAGCCATGTACCAAAAGCCTAGTAAGGAGTCTGAAAAGGAAGGTGAACCAAAAGAAAATGAGAAGGAAGATAGTGGCAAAGAGGCCGAAGAGAAAGAAGAACCATATGTGCCTCCGCCGCCTTATAAACCGCCTATCCCGTATCCCCAAAGATTCGCGAAATCTAAAAACATTGGCCAATTTAAGAAATTTGTTGAACTTCTAAAACAATTAAATGTCACAATACCTTTTACAGAAGCAATCACACAAATGCCCTCATAAGCTAAGTTCCTAAAAGAAATATTAACTAATAAGAAAAAGCTCGAGGATACTGAAACCGTTATGCTTACTGCAGAGTGTAGCGCTATAATCCAAAACAACATGCCTCCTAAGCTAAAAGATCCTGGTAGTTTCTCTATACCATGTGTGATTGGAAAGTTTGTCATAGACAAAGCCCTGTGTGATTTAGGAGCCAACATCAGTTTAATGCCCTTGTCTATTTGTAAAAGGCTCAACATGGGAGAACTGAGACCAACAAGAATATCTATACAACTAGCTGATAGATCAGTGAAATTTCCTCTAGGAATGCTAGAAAACGTTCCAGTACGTATAGGACAATTCTATATTCCTACAGATTTCATAATCATGGACATCCAGGAAGACTCAAACATCCCTATCATTTTAGGAAGACCATTCCTAGCTACTGCCGGAGCCATCATAGATGTGAAAAAAGGAAAACTGACTTTCGAGGTTGGTGAGGAAAAAGTAAAATTCATCCTCTCAAAATTTTTCAAAGCACCTGCTATAGAAGATTCGTGATGCTTCCTAGATGTAATTGATGAATGCGTTAAAGAAATGGAAAAACACCAAAACACATGTTCTGAAGTGCTGAGAATTCTGATCTCACCAATTTTTGAAGATGATAATTGGCATGGTAAATACCAAGATAATAATCTAAGTGAATGTCTCGCACTCACTCCTGACCCTATGCCTTGCCCAAAGAAACTAGTTGTAGAACTGAAAACATTACCCAAAGATCTAAGGTATGAATTCCTTGATACAGAACTCGAACGACCAGTTATAGTCAACGCAGACTTAGGACAAATAGAAATCGAGAAATTATTGCATGTCCTGAGAAAGTACCCGACTGCCTTAGGCTATAACATCTCAGACTTGAAAGGAATAAGTCCCTCTATCAGTATGCATTGCATCATGCTTGAGAAAGACTGTAAAACCTCTAGAGAACATCAAAGGAGAATCAATCCCATTCTGAGTGATGTCGTTAAGAAAGAAGTACAAAAGCTGTTAGAAGCAGGAATCATATACCCAATATCAGATAGTGAATGGGTTAGCCCAGTTCACATGGTACCCAAGAAAGGAGGTGTTACAGTCATCAATAATTAAAAAGGCGAATCTGTAGCACAATGTACTCAAACCGGATGGAGAATGTGTATCGATTATAGAAAACTAAACAAAGCCACTCGTAAAGATCATTTCCCTTTACCATTCATAGATCAAATGCCTGAACGTCTGGCTAAACACTCCCATTTTTGCTATTTAGACAGATATTCAGGATTTTTCCAAATTCCTATCCATCCTGACGACCAAGAAAAGACTACTTTCACATGTCCCTATGGAACCTTTGCCTACCGGCGAATGCCTTTCGGATTATGTAACGCACCCGCAACATTTCAAAGATGTATGACGTCCATCTTCTCTGACTTCTTAGACGGTATAATGGAAGTTTTTATGGACGATTTCTCTGTCTGTGGGGAAAGTTTTGAAGGATGTCTATAAAACCTCAAAATGGTACTCGAACGATGTGTAAAAGTCAACCTAGTGCCGAATTGGGAAAAATGCCATTTCATGGTCCGACAAGGAATCATGCTAGGACATATAGTATCCGACAGAGGAATCAAAGTCGACAAAGCAAAAATAGAAGTAATAGAAAATCTCCAGCCACCGAAAACCGTCAGAGAAATAAGAAGTTTCTTAGGACACGCCGGTTTTTACCGACGTTTCATTAAAGATTTCTCTAAGATAACCAAACCCCTAACTGAGTCGTTAATGAAAGATGTTGAATTCGTCTTTGATGAAAAATGCTTGGACGCATTTCAAACACTCAAGCAAGCTTTAATATCAGCACCCATTATGCAACCCCCAGATTGGAATAAACCATTTGAAATCATGTGCGACGCCCGTGACTATGCTGTAGGTGCAGTCCTAGGACAAAGAAAGGACAAAAAGCTTCACGCAATCTACTATGTGTCATACCCCAAATTTGTCCCACCCTCTCATTTTTCTTGTGCTAAGTATATGGTTGCTTTCTGGACTTTTCTCAAGATTATCACATAACTTTTGGTCACAATTCTCTAAAGTTTAGGCTATGGAGATTTGGCTTGTACTCCTTGTAATTACAAGCTTTTGCAAGATTAGTGGATAATTCATGTTTGGATACAAGGTTAACTCGTGATGTCAAGTTTTTCCAAAACAATTCAAGTTGTTCCAAATTGGTGCTAGGTCATATTTGAGGTCACTTTAAAAGCCATGATCAAATCATTTTCCAAGCGTGTTTCAAGAATTACTATGAATCTTGTAATAAGAAGTGTATTTCGTAAGCCGTCAAGAATTTGTTTCAAGACACTTTGAATTTTTTAAGTCAAGAGCTATTTAAGGTGTGATTTAATTTACCATGGCAAAGAACTCTATATTTTGCTTCAAGATATTTCATGACATGGCTTAATTGGTTCAAGTGTCCAAGTGCTAGCTTTGGAAATTCAAGTTATTAACATTCAAGGATGGTGCTAAATTCAATTCATGATGGATACATTTCAAAATAAAAAGGGGCGTTATTTGGAATTCAAAAGCATCCATGTCATAAGTTATGAAAATACTTTGACGTTGAGCTTACTACAAGGTATATATCACCAAGTCTCGAGTTGATCCAAAATTATATGATGTAAGAGTTCTAGCTGGTTCTAAAATCAAGTCACCATATCTAGGCATATCACTTGAATTACAAGTCTCATCTGAATTGCAAAATTCATGTTACAAGTTACAAAACCACTAGTGCTACAAAGTTAAAGTTGCAAAAGATCAATTTGATACAAATGCTACAATGGCAATTTATCCTAAGGTTATTGCTAAGTTCTAAACTAATACATTGCACCAACTGGAATTTAAGTTTACAAGGCCTAAGTAATAAAATCTATGACAAAATTTCATGACAATATGTCAAAATTGCGTCACTTTATGCTCTTCATGTTCAAGACATCATTGCTGCCTCAAGTTCTTCATAGATGTCCCTAGAATATCTTCACTTTCATACCAATACAGTTTATAGTCCATTCACCCCCAAAACAGTTTGTAAATCCCTCTTCATGCCAAGCCCTCATGGATGTCTTTCATTCTGATCACTACTGCATCCAGCCGGATGTCTCGGGTCAATGAACCATGGAAAGGAAAAGGATTAAGTCAGTCACAGCACTACAAGAAGAAGACATGGAAGTTGATATTAACAAATTTCCCGTGCAATGCAAAACGAGTTGTAGTACAGGTCATTCAAGCAAAATAAAGGAATCATCATACCAACACTCAAGACTAAAAAATAAGTGACTAAAATAAGTGCCAGACATTCAAAAAGAAACATAGGACAAAATATGTGAAAAGTTCAATGGGTCATCTCAAATACTTGAATACAAAGTCTTGTTACAAGGAATTCAAGTTACAAGCTTAATTCCACCATACCTTAGAGATCTAGTGCAAATTTCATGAGCCAAATGCTTTCGTCCTTTTCAGGCAGAGTTTACAACCTCCATATCCCTTGCCTTGTTCGAAGTCTTCATGTCCAAGATACCTTCAAAAGGCCTTAAAGTGTCATTAAATCCATTACCAGGTAGCACTTGATTCCTCCAACCTATAATTAAAACCTGCATCATTTCAAAAAGAGACCAATATGTTTCAAAGTGCTTCAACAACCAATTTCACTCTTAGAAGACTATGTCAAGAAGTTGAACATACCCTGCTTATAGGAGTCCAGGAGCAGGCAGCGCATCACTTTTGCCAATGACAAGGATTAATACAACTCAAAGTGTGTCAAAAATAATGATCCACACCATACACTAGAATTTACTTAAGTTTTAGTTGGAAAATGGAATACTTCAATTAGAACGCACCTGAAAAAAAGCAACAAGAGTTAGACCAAAGCCCTTCACATTCCAAGTTTACATTTCACATATGGTAAAAGTCAAGGGCAATTTCTCACATGAGACCACACAAAGTAGCATTGTAGGGTCAAAATTCATTAAGAGATAATGGTTCAGAACTACAGGTCCCTAGCAGAAAAGCATTAACATGAAAAAGGAAAGTAACAACATTTTCAGAGCAGTAAAAACAGTGCAGAATGCAGCAGGGACAGAATTTACCAGAATGGAAAAAACATTTCTTGGCATACAAAAGTGGTTAACAGGCATGGATGGAAATAAAGATTCCTCAGCAAATTTTCAAACTTCAAACCCTAATTTTATACTATAAATTAATGGGTATTCATCAGTTTGGAGGAGGAGAGAACAACATAGAAAACCTAACGTTACTCTGCGCAAGAATACTCACGGCAAGAAATTCCTCACCCCTCACAAAAGCTCGTTTCATACAAAAAACCATATCAGAGTTTCACACCGAAACTTTGGTATAGGTGAGCTCAACCTCATTTTAACAAAAATCGCAAATATTAAAAGAGAAGAAGGGAATCAGCAAAGAAGAAGGGAGAAGAAGAAGTTACTTACACACAGAGACACTTCAAAAGGAATCTCCAACTGGTATATCACTTAAGCCTTTTTCTCCTTCATTTTAAGCTCTTTCTCACTAATCCTTGTTTGTTGATGATTTTTGAGTAAAATATTTGCTTGATTTTGCTTGAACGATTGGATTCTGGTTTGTTTTGAAGTTAGGTTTAAGTTTGGGTTTGGTTTCGATTCGAATATTTGGGACCGTTTTAGGGAAATCTAAGGTCAGATTCGTGTAGAGGAAGGGAAAATAGGGGGGGGGGGGGGTTATGTTGATAATTTAAGGTTTTGGGGTGGTTTCGCCGGAGAAGACGGTGGCGCCGCCGCTTCTCCGGCCACTTTAGGGTTCCGGCGAGGTGTTAGAGAGAGAGAGAGAGACGTGAGAGAGATAGATACATGAGAGAAGGGAGAGGAATTGAGTGAGGTTATGAACTTGATTTCTCTCATTTCATTGTTTATCCCGTGAATGCAAAGGAGGCGGTGGGGTGGTCGTATCCACCGGTGACATGTGTCACCGGTCACCTATTCTTTATTGTACGCGTGTATGCCATACTCCCCCACCATATGCATGCTGGTATCAGTCGTTGGATGGAGAGTAATCACTGACCCGATCTTGATCAGACGTCCCAGATTCATTAGGGCGGTCAAACAAGTTGACCAGGGTCTATGATAGACCTTCCCCACATGGGCCATTTGTTAATGGGCCTGGGGTAATTTCATTAACCACACCCCCATTTTACTAACCTATTTGGCCCATTTCTCTCTTTTTTTTTAAATTTATTTTTATTCTTTAGTTTTCATTTTGATATTACTTTTTAATATAAAAACCAATTAAAAACTTTTAATTATTTCTTTAGAAAATAATAAAATCTATTTACTATTTTTTTTTTAGTTTTTATTAAAATGTTAGTTTATTAATTAATATTTGATTTTAATTAATCCAATTTCTCTATCCCTAAAATTATCATAAAATACTTTCTTAACTAAAGTAAAAAAATCACAATTCATTCTAATTAATATTTCTAACTTCTTTTTTAATTTAATATGAAAGTAGTGGGCTCTTGGGGTCTAGCACTCCTTGGGTCCTTGGATGAATGCTCTTGAGGCCCACGCTTTGAGTTGTGTTCATTCCGTCTTTCATTTATTAAAAAATACTTAAGACAATTAACCTTTGCTTAATCAAAATATAATTACCCTTTAATTAAGTAAAAGAATCATAATCTAAAAATTCCTAATCATTTCAAAATACTTAAAGTATTTAATCTACTCAACCCCAAAAAAAATACAATATTTTCCTAAGTTAAAATACCTAATCTAATTAATTTCTTAACTAAAAAATAATTCTCCTAAATCAAATTAAAATCCACTTTGTTAGATTCCTAATAATTTTTCCAAATCAAATTAAATCATAAAACTTTGCCTAATCATTAACTATTTTCTTAAATCAAATCATGAAATATTTAGATTAATATTTAAAATTTTATTTTCTCAATTAAATTATGGAAGTAGTGGGCTTTTGGAGTCTAGCACTCCTTGGGTCCTTGAACGATCATTCTTAGGGCACACACCTTGGGTTGTGATCGTCCCGTCTTTCATTCTAAAACATTTAATTCATTTAAACCCCCATACTTAAAACTTTCAACTCAATTAAAACATGCAATCCTTCAAGTAAACACTTTCTTAAAATCATAATCAACGCTTTAATGTTTAAAATACTCTCATAGAATATGTAAGTCAAGTTTCTAAACCATTTCAAATTAATCATTGGAAGTAATGGGCTTTTAGAATCTAGCACTCTTTGGGTTTTGGAACGATCACTCTTAGGGCGCACGCCTTGGGTTGTGTTCGTTTCGGTCTTCCATTTAAGACTTAAAAAACTTACAACACTTTTAAGACACTTAGTCATTAGCTTATTCAAACCCTAATTCAATTAATGCATCTAAAATACATCAAATTCAAATCCTTTTCTTAATCAAACTATGAAAGTAGTGGACTCTTGAAGTCTAGCACTTCTTGGGCTCTTGAATGAATGCTCTTGAGGCGCACGCTTTGGGTTGTGTTCATTCCGAACTTTCTTCCTCAAAACACTCGCCCTAATTACATGGACAAATAAGCCCATTGTCCAATGAAGATGATTTCTCAATTAATGGAATGAAAAAGGTGTCGTTGAGATCTAGCATCTCAGTAATGCCCCGATTAATTGGTTGCGAGGCCGACGTCTCGTTTATCGAATAATCGTCATTCCTCCTCCAAAATACTCAACAAATCAAACACTACTCATACAATCGAAACCCTAAAACATACTCAAATCAAACTATTTTCTGAATCAAATTCTCTAATACACTTAATCATACTCAAACAACTTTCACAAAAAGAACATTGTTTAGTCCATTCTTCCGCGCATATGAACTAGTGCTTCAGCCTCCCTTGATGAGCAGACAAGCCAACGTTTAGCAGTTAGAATGCAAATTAAACACTCGTTCGCCTAAAAAACACAAACCAACCGTAGTACCATGAACTACGAATGCTCTGACTTTCCCATTGCACGAGGGAATACGTAGGCCCGAGGATCTTAATCTTCGCCGAGCACACTAATAAAAAACCACCCATTTTCCCCTTAGAAAATAATATCTACCTTAGAAGAAAACAAACAAACTAAGTTAACCTATCTCTCGAATCGAATCAAGAGGTTCCCGTTAAGTATAACGGACGTAGAGGGTGCTAATACCTCCCCTCTTGCGTAACCGACTCCCGAACCCGAATTTGGTTGCGATGACCACTTTCTTATCCCTTTAAAATGTTTTATCGATATTTTCCTTTCCCTAACTTGGGATAAATAAAGTTCGGTGGCGACTCTGTTTCAAATAGTTTTTTGCACGTCCATCGCGAGGATCGTATTTTTCGAGGTACGACAGATGGCGACTCTGCTGGGGATATGCATTGCCCTATGCTAGAGAGAGTCAAGCCTAACTTGACTCGATTCGGGAGTGTTAATTTTGCCTGTTTGGTTTCTTCTTGTTTGTTTTCTCCTATTGCTTACTTACTTGCTTTACTGTTTTCTCTTTATTATATGTTGTTTATCATATTTGCCTGTTGGATTTGGGGATGATATCACAAGTAAGGCTCTATACCCGAGTCTTGGAAAAAGAAGAGAGAACACCTAGTTTAGATTTTGGAAGTAATTAGTGTTAGTCCCCAAGGACCTGCTCCTTGTGTGCCTAGCATGAAAGCTTCCCCTAGAGTAGACCTTTTCGTAGATCTTGTTATAACGCAACTAGCCTGTCGCACGACTTGATTCATGAAGGGTCCGTGACTCTGGGAACCACTCTTAGAACCAGTTTCTATCTCGGTGGTCGTTAGTGTTAGTCTCCGAGGACTCGCTTCTCATGGGCCTAGCATGAAGACTACACTCAGGATAGACCTTTTCGTATCCCCGTCGCAATGCAGCTAGCCTGTTGCGGGATGTTGATGCGACTAGTGTCCGTGATCCTGGGAACCCTATCCATCAACGTAGGAGCTATCCTGTGAGTGGGTTTATGGGTAAAGAATCTAGAACTATCCTTATAAAGCCTACCTGTTAGGAGGGTTGGGGAGTTACTTGTGATAACCTGGATCCAACATCACGCATTCATAATCATTCACATATACATCATGACTTACAAAAGAAAACTTTTTATTTTCAGGGAATCATTTATATCTACTGTTTATCTTGCATTCAAAGTAACCATGGATTCAGGAAAAAGGAAAACTCTGCAGCTGAAAGCTATCATGCCAGATACCACCGTTGTGATGAACTGTTTGAAAGAAATGCCTACTCTCTTCAAGAAAACTCTAAAGGGAAGATTTGGTCAGGTTCTTGATCTCCTTACTGTCAATGTGCAAGTTCCTACCATTACGGCTCTAGCACAGTTTTATGACCCACCGATGAGAAGCTTTCTGTTCCAAGACTTCTACTTGACTCCTGCCATTGAAGAATTTAAAGGATTTTTGGGTTTCTACATGAAAGGTAAGGCACTCTACACTATGATGGCCAGACACCTGAGAAATAAGTACTAGCTGAAGCCCTCCAAATCCCTATTTCAACGGTCAAGACTGGTTGGAAAAAGAGAGAAGATTTCTTTGGTTTCCAAAGCACTTTTCTGGAAAAAGAGGCAATAAGGTTTTTGAAGAGTAAGCAATGGGATGCTCTGGTAAACGTATTAGCTCTCCTCATATATGGGCTTGTGCTCTTCCCCACTTTTGAAGACTTCATTGACTCTGCCGTCATCAGCGTGTTTTGGGCTATTTGGAAGAAAGGACAAAGCCCGATTTATCCACTCTTAGCTGATGTCTTCTATAACTTACATCTCCGCCATGAAAGGAAGGGTTCAGTGTTAATATTCTGTATTCCTCTCATATATAAGTGGCTCACTTCACACGTGTTCAAGCGCCATGCCATCGTCCCTGATTTGAATAGTGGGGAATGGGCTCAGTTTCTAGTGTCCCTCTCCGAAATGAATATCACATGGTATCCTAACAAGTTGGATGTTGATGAGATCATTATGAGTATGGGAGCTTCAGCAATGTGCCGCTGATTGGGTCAAAAGGTTGTATAAGCTACAATCTTATACTAGCTATACGACAGTTTGAATACCCTATGCTGAGAAGGCCTGAAGACAAAGAGTTGGAAGAAATGATTCTTCATGACAGGGGTACTAAAGATCCTTCACTACTTTGTAAGATTGTACGCTCCTGGCAAAAGGTCCATACTAAGGGGTCCGAGTTGAGAAAAAGGGATGGAACACCTAGGGTACCATATCAGCCATGGGTTCTGGAAAGGGTTAAGATGGTCAAACTTCCATTCTCCATTGAGGCTCCTCCTAGGCCCGATAGCCCACAACCTGTGCCCGTCTCTTGGGAAGAGGTAGAAGGTCTTAGAACCAAAATAGCCCAACTTGGGAAAGAGAACGAAGAGTTGGAATCAAAGCTGCAAACAATGACAAATGAGAAAAATAATCTAAGTATGAGCTAGAGAGCAAAAAGAATTAGCTTGGGGAAGTGGGAAAGAGAGCTGGTGAAGAAGAGCACCAAAAGAAGAGGGTTATGGCGTGTCTTAACCAAGCTAATGGTGTGTTAGATAGGCTTAAGGAAGACTTGGATAAAGCTTACAGGAAAAGTGCGGAAAATGAAAGGGCTTGGCTCTTTGCCACTAAGAAAAACAAAGAACTCAGAGAAGAAATGGGAGCACAAATTCGACAACTAAGTGCTGACCTACGCTTGTCAAGAGCTTCTGAAGCAAGAGAACGTCGACTTAAGGAAGACTCTATGAGGACAGCCTGGGTCAGAGCTGATGATTGGGATGCGTTACGAAGGGAGTTGGATGGTGTCAAAAGGGTCGTTGAAAATCAGCAGAATCAGATGAGGGCTATTCTCGAGGACAAGGCCATTTGGTTGGCAGAAAGGGAAAAAGTGCTCCAGGATTACGAGGGTTTTGAGCGATCTATGATTATCCTGAGGGACAACCGAGACATGTACCGCAACAAACTCAACGGTTTGATCTAATTTTGTAACTGGCTGGCTAAGGACCTGATTTGGAAGCATAGGGATGCATACGAAGCACTGGAAGAATCTACCCCTCAGGCTATTATGGAGTTTGTTTGCCTTTGTAAGGCAATGCTGAAAAGGTTTAAGGAAGAACTTGAGGAGCGTGAAGCACGAAGGCCTGCAGCTTGAAGAACATCATCTTATTTTCTTGTTATTTGTATTTTGCTTATGTTAGTTAAAACTTTGGTACCTTGGAATTATGTAATGACTTAATGGATGAATGAGAATTTAGCTTTCCTCTATGTTCTTGTCTTCGTGTTATTTTGAATGCTTGTTAACAACAACTTTACGAATGATTCCCTAAAAATAAAACATAAAAAGCATAAAACATAAGCATAAAAGCATTTTGCATTCACATCCCATGTGCGTTTGAATACCATAAACTCATACACTTTGCTACTTCTCCAACAGAAAACCTGACTACTCAACACCGGTACGAGACACGCCAAAACTTCAAAATGACGCTGGAACAGATCGAGGAGAACCAGAACACAATGAGGAATGATATCGATTCGCTGAAGGCTAAAATGGATCAGCTACTGGAAACTATGATGTTGCTTGCCCAGAAAGAGAAAGATGCTGAAACAGTGGCTAATGCCAAGAAGCTGGTTGAAAAGATAGGCACTTCTGGAGTTAAGGGAAACCCTCATCCTGTTCACATAGACTTGTCGGAACACTCGGCTCATCATGGATCTATGAGCGATGTGGACGAGCAAGTTAATGCCTTCAACGTACCACCTCCACCTCTTCAATTTGTTGGATCCGATCCATCTGCTGACCGGTTGCACGTACTAGAAGAGAAGTGCAAGGCCTTGGAGGTTCAGACAACTCCCGGCTTGGATGCTATCCACATGTGCTTGGTCCCTGGACTGGTAATCCCTCATAAGTTTCAAGTGCCGACGTTTGACAAATACAAGGGACTTAGCTGCCCTAAGACTCATTTGCGAGCATACTGTCGCAAAATGGCTGGCCACGTTAAGGACAACCCTCTGCTAATTCACTACTTTCAGGATAGCCTCAGTGGGGCATCGCTGGAATGGTACATGCAGCTAGAGAAGAGACAGATTAATACTTGGAGGGATCTCTCTGAGGCGTTCCTCAAACATTACCAGTACAACACTGATTTAGCACCAACCCGTACTCAATTACAAGATACGACTCAGCGCAACAATGAGTCATTCAAAGAATATGCTCAACGCTGGCGGGAATTGGCTTATCGTGTTCAACCACCCTTGTTGGACAAAGAATTGATGGATATGTTCATGGGAACTTTGCAACCTCAATATTCAGACCGTATGATGGGATCTAGCTTCCCCAACTTTGCTGAGATTGTGTCAGTAGGAGAAAGAATCGAGAGCCAGTTAAAGAAGAAAGCTGCTATTGCTTCTACAAGCGGAGTTAAAAAGCCTTTTGTGAAAAGGAAGGATGAAGAAACCAATGCTGTCATGAGAGGACGAGGGGGTAGATCCCCAGTGAATATACCATATCAGTAAGTGGCTGCAGTTGCATAAGCCCCACTTCAACCACCTGCTCAGCAGCCGAATTATCAAAATGTTCCTCCGCCACAATATAAGAATGCCCCACCACAGAGGCAGCCAAGACCAAGAAGGCATATCGATCCTGTGCCAATGCCATATAGCCAGATTTTTTCCCAACTGTATCAAAGTGGGCATTTGAAACTCAGGGATTTAAGACCAGCAGTCTTCCCATATCCTCCCAGATACGATGCCAATGCCCATTGTGAGTTTCATAAGGGTGCTCCCGGGCATACCATAGAAAACTGCTATGTGTTTCAGAACAGAGTTCAAGATTTGGTTGAGTCCAAAGATATTACTTTCACTCAGCGAGGAGCTAATGTTAAACACAATCCCATGCCCCCGCATGGAGGACCATCTGTTAATGCTGTGGAAGAAGGCAACGGATAGAAATTGATTACAAGGGTTGAAGATATTCGGACTCCTATGGCGGTCATAGGAGAAAAATTGAAGAGATGTGGGATGATTCCTGAAGATGAGCTTGATAATTTGACTGATGAGGTGATTAAGAAACATTTGCAGAAATTCCTGGATCAAGGTGTAATTCAGGTTGAACGCCAGGATGCAAGAGAACAAAGTGTGGCTGTCATTAACCTTCAGTATGATGCACCTGAAGGTCGTCAAAAAAGGCAAGTTCGTCCTACTCCGGTAATCATTGAATATGATGGAGCTAGTATTTTCCTACCAAGACCAGTTCGGCCTGCACCGTTGGTTATTCAGTTTGATGAGGCAGATGTTAACAAGTCAAGGTCGGTGCACCCTATTCCGATAACTATTGAGTATCCTGGTAATGTTCCTGAGTCTAAGTGTGATGTTGTGGTAGGAATAAGTGGGATGACCCGTAGTGGTCGAATCTTTGCAGCAAAACCAGTAGATGTGCCAAATAATGACAAAGGAAAGGCGGTTGTTATACCAGTTGAAACTCCGAGGGCTGAATTACAAGAAGGGTTGTCGTCTCCAAGAGGGGCATTCACACAGAAAGAGGCTGAAGAGTTTTTGAAGATTATAAAGAAGAGCGACTACAAGGTAGTCGATCAGCTGAATCAAACTCCTGCCAAGATATCTATGCTCGCCTTGTTGCTCAATTCCGAGGCACATAGATCCTCCCTGCTGAAGGTGTTGAGTGCTGCACACATTACCAAGGATATCACTGTAGCACAGTTTGATGATGTGATAGCCAATGTCACCACTGGCAACTTTCTGGGGTTTAACGATGATGATCTGACTGCTGAAAAGAAAAACCATAACAAGGCTCTTCACATTTCCATTAGGTGTGAAGACGTCTTGATATCTAGAGTCTTGGTGGATACTGGGTCCTCCTTAAATGTGCTCCCAAAGATAACGCTGGAGAGGATGTCTGTGAATGGAGTAATCATGAAGCAAAGCACTCTCATAGTGAAGGCATTTGATGGATCTAGGCGTACGGTTATTGGTGAGGTGGACTTGCCAATTAAGATTGGACCTACTATTTTTACCATTACTTTTCAAGTAATGGACATTTATCCTGGTTACAGCTGCTTGCTAGGAAGGCCCTGGATTCACTCAGCAGGAGCAGTCACGTCCACTCTTCATCAGAAACTGAAGTTCATTACCAATGACAAGATGGTTGTGATAGGCGGCGAAGAGGACATTCTAGTAAGTCATTTGACATCATTCCGCTACATTGATGTCGAGGGTGAAATGGTTGAGACACCTTTTCAGTCTTTTGAGGTGGTGAGTACACTGGCTGTACAGCGAGTACCAGAGCATCAAGAGTTAAGATCATCAATGGCCTCATACGAGGAAGCTAAAGCTGTGGTCGAAAAAGGAAGTACCCAAGGCTGGGGAAAAATGGTTGAGGTCACTGAAAAGCTTGATAAGTTTGGGCTAGGTTATCAGCCATCCCGCAATTCAGCATTTGTTCCATACAATGGAAATCAAATCCCTCCTGTTGAGAAGACATTCGTAAGTGCTACCCGCATCTTTGATTCTCCAGTAGCAATGATTATTGAAGACCATGTTGGTGATGAGCAAGCTTCTGCAAGCTGGATCCGACAAGCAAGGCCTGGTGAAGAGCTCCAAAATTGGAAGACCATTGCAGTCCCTCAGTTTTTCACACACCAAACGTAGTTTTACTATTTATCAAAAACCCTACGCTCTGCCCAAGGCTTAGTGAAGCATTGTATGGGCCACCTGATGTTTTCAAACTTTGTTTACCTTTAATGAATTTCAGTTTGCATTCAATTTTTGCTCACTTTCTTTCGTTTTTTACTTTACAATAAATGGCAATATTTTTCGTGCACACACTTTCTTAAATAAACTGCATAAATCATGAACATGCAGAAACACCACTGAGGTCCTTGACATAGACGCTACTACGGGCCTATATGACTTTGATTGCCCACTCTACCAAGCTGAAGAGGAAGGCATGAAAGATTGTGAACTCCCCGACGAGTTGGCAAGGCTGCTCAAGCAAGAGGAGAAAGTCATCCTGCCGCACCAAGAAGACATTGAAGTCATCAACCTGGGTACTGAGGAAGACAGAAGAGAAGTAAAGATAGGCGCATCTCTTCAAATTGAAGTCAAGACTAAGTTGATAGAGCTCCTCTGTGAGTACACTGACGTATTCGCCTGGTCGTATCAAGACATGCCTGGGTTGGATACTGATATGGTTGTACACAAGTTACCACTCAAGGAGGAATGCCATGCTGTCAAACAAAAGTTAAGAAGGACCCATCCGGATATGGCTCTCAAAATTCATGAAGAAGTCCGAAAGTAGCTTGATGCTGGATTCCTGGCAGTAGCAAAGTACCCACAATGGGTTGCCAACATTGTGCCGGTACCGAAGAAAGATGGAAAGGTTCACATGTGTGTGGATTACAGAGATTTGAACAGAGCTAGTCCTAAGGACGACTTCCCATTACCTCACATTGACGTATTGGTTGACAACACAGCTCAGTTCTCCGTATTTTCTTTTATGGACGAATTTTCTGGATATAATCAAATTAAGATGGATCCAGAGAATATGGAGAAGACCACATTTATCACACCATGGGGCACCTTCTGCTATAAGGTGATGTCGTTCGGACTTAAGAATGCTGGGGCAATGTATCAACGTACAATGGTAATGCTCTTTCATGACATGATCCATAAAGAGATTGAAGTGTACGTCGATGATATGATTGCCAAGTCTCAAACCGAAGAAGAGCACTTGATCAATCTGTAAAAGCTGTTTGTTCAATTGAGGAAGTTTAGACTGAGACTCAATCCCAACAAGTGCACATTTGGGGTACGATCTGGAAAACTGTTGGGCTTCATTGTAAGTCAGAAAGAAATCGAAGTAGATCCTGATAAGGTGAGGGCAATTCAGAATATGCCTGCGCCTAGGACAGAGAAAGAGGTTCATGGCTTTCTGGGAAGATTAAACTACATTGCCAGATTTATTTCACATCTTACTGCCACCTGCAAACCTATTTTCAAGCTGCTAAGAAAGAATCAGTCAATTGTGTGGGATGATGATTACCAAGAGGCATTCGATAAGATCAAAGAGTATCTGCAAGAACCACCGATCCTGATACCGCCTCTTCCTGAAAGGCCACTCATTATGTACTTGACTGTACTTGACGATTCTATGGGTTGTGTGCTGGGGCAACAAGATGAGACGGGAAAGAAAGAACATGCCATCTATTACCTCAGCAAAAAGTTCAATGACTACGAGACAAGGTATTCCTTACTCGATAAGACTTGTTGCGCATTAGCCTGGGCAGCCAAACGTCTCAGGCAGTATATGTTGACCCACACTACTTATCTGATTTCCAAGATGGATCCCATTAAATACATCTTTGAGAAACCTGTTCTCACTGGCAGAATAGCCCGATGGCAAATGCTTTTGTCTGAGTACGACATTCAATACGTCACTCAAAAAGCCATTAAGGGTAGCATACTGGCAGACCATCTTGCTCATCAACCGATGGATGATTATCAGTCCTTGAAGTTCGATTTCCCGGACGAAGACATAATGGTACTAAAAGATTATGAAGAGCCAGGTCCAGATGAAGGGGTTGAACCAGGGGAGCGATGGACTCTCATGTTCGACGGTGCCTCAAATGTTCATGGAAATGGAATTGGGGCAGTAATTACATCACCCAAGAATTTCCACTTACCGTTCACAACTAAGCTCTGCTTTCCATGCACCAATAACATGGCTGAGTATGAAGCTTGTATACTTGGATTGGAAGAAGCCATCAATTTAAGAATCAAGACTCTTGATGTGTTCGGAGATTCTGCTTTAGTAATACATCAGATTCGAGGTGACTGGGATGCCAAACATGCCAATCTAGTTCCATATCGAGATTACGTGGCAAAGCTACTTCCCAGATTTGATGATATCACCTTTACCCATGTGCCTAGAGAGGAAAATCAAATGGAAGACGCCCTGGCAACTTTGGCTTCTATGTATAAACTGATATGGCCCAACCATCGGCCGCATATTGATCTACAGCGATTTGAAGAGCCAGCTCACTGTTTGGATATCGATGAAGAGTCAGATGAAAAGCCATGGTTCTATGACATCAAACGTTATCTGGAAAAACAAGAATATCCATAGGGCGCTCTGGCGGTGGATAAGAGAACTTTGCGCAGATTGGCATCAAATTTCTTCCTCAATGGGAATGTATTATACAAGCGTAATCATGATACTGTACTACTCAGATGTGTGGAAAAGCATGAAGCTGAGCAGATTCTGAAAGACATTCATGAAGGTTGTTTTGGTACCCACGCAAATGGACATACTATGGCAAAGAAGATATTGAGAGCAGGCTATTATTGGCTAACCATGGAGGCTGACTGCTACCATCATGCCCAAACATGCCATAAATGCCAAATATACTCTGATAAGATTCATGTACCTCCCACTCCTTTGAACGTCTTGACTTCGCCATGGTCATTTTCCATGTGGGGAATAGATATGATTGGGATGATCGAGCCAAAGGCCTCAAATGGACCTCACTTCATATTGGTTGCCATATACTACTTTACCAAATGGGTTGAGGCTGCATCGTATACAAACGCTACCAAGCAAGTGGTCGCTCGCTTCTTGAAACACAACATTATATGCAGATATGGAGTGCCTAACCGTATCATCACTGACAATGGGTCTAATCTCAACAACAAAATAATGGATGAATTGTGTGCTAGTTTCAAGATTGAGCACCATAATTCGACACCATATAGACCCAAGATGAATGGAGCCGTTGAAGCAACCAACAAAAACATCAAAAAGATCATTCAGAAAATGGTGGTCACTTATAAGGATTGGCATGAGATGCTACCTTTTGCGTTGCACGGCTACCGTACCTCAGTACGAACTTCAACAGGGGCAACTCCTTACTCATTGGTTTATGGCATGGAAGTGGTCCTTCCAATAGAAGTCGAAATCCCCTCATTAAGAGTATTGATGGAAGCTCAGTTTGACGAAGCAGAATGGATGAAGACGAGGTTTGACGAGCTCAACCTTCTTGAAGAAAAACGCTTGGCAGCAATATGCCATGGCCAGCTCTATCAAAGACGCATGAAAAAGGCTTTTGACAAGAAAGTGCATCCTCGGACATTCCAGGAAGATGACTTGGTGCTCAAGAGGATCATGACCATGTATAATGAATCCAGGGGCAAGTGGACGCCGAACTATGAAGGCCCATATGTTGTAAGAGAGGCATTCTCTAGTGGTGCCTTGAAACTCGGAACTATGGACGGTGATGAATTACCATACCCGGTGAATGCAGAGTACGTTAAGCGATACTACGCCTAAAAAAGTGGAATAATAAAGCCGCTAAGTCGAAAACCTAAAAAGGCGACTTAGGCAAAAAATGGAAATCTCGGTGGACTTGAAAAAACGTAATCAGTCCAGGCAAAAATTAGGGATAAGAAAAAAGATATAGGCCCGCTGAATTGAAAACCCAAAAGGGCGGTTCAGGCAAAAAATGGCATCCCGGTGGATTGAAAACCCGAAAGGGCGATCCAGGCAAAAGTTAGGGACAGATTCCAAGGCAAAGTATCTAGGCTGCACGTCCACTTGATCCTGATGTACCGCTGAAAAGAGAATTCAACCCAGCCGTCTTCCTACGAAGCAAGGTGTTGAAGTTATCAAAGTCATAGGGACCATAGCAGTGTTGAAACTCAATGGAACCTCATTTATTTGTATTGCCATTATGTTTTTTCTTGCACCGCAATTACCTCATTAAGGAATTGCATCCCTGTACATACTTACCCATTCCTGGGGCAAATCAATACAAAGAGAGATTTCTCACCAAAATTGTGCTCATTTTTTTTACTTTATCTGTTTGTTTGCAAACCATTTTTGTTTTGATAAACTGTGTTTTGAGACTTAGGTTAATAAAGACAATATTTGAAAACAATAAAATTTGTTTTGGTGTTGGGAGAACTAAAAGGAATTAGATAGTCTCCAAAAGAACTTCATCACATGAAAGCATCAAATCAGTTGTCAGTCATCTTAGCTCTTCACCACAAGCAGTGTAGCTTAACAAGGATGTACTTACTATAATCTCCAACAATGAATCTTCCAAGCCCAACAGGGGCATTCATGCTCCCTTGTCATCTTTGGCTTGTTTCAAAGGGGGTTGAGTAGTCGAACACTCTCACCATCCCCATAAGACCCAAAGTCCAAATTTTTTATTGGCAACTACTTAAAAGTCCACACTCGTTGGCATCTTCAAATCTACCCTTTAAAGTCCAGTCTTCATTGGTGACCATTAAAAGTCCACCGTCGTTGGCATCCTCATAACACCAGAATAACCCAAGTCCAATTTATTGGCAAGCACCAAAAAACCGAAGTCCAATGTCACTTTGCAATTACCAAATCCAATCCCTGGTGATACCCTCGACAAGGAAACTTATCCCTAGCGCGCCCGATCATTTGCATCGTTATGTGCATAACATACTAGCATGACATCATAATCATATCAAGCACTATCATATCATACGTGCATTAGATTCCCCATCAGTTGCATCTTAGCATGTATTTCAGTGCATTTTGCAATGCATGGCATATTCATCCCCAGCAACATAGCATAACAGGATCCAGGATCAATTTGCAAGCATCTTGGCCAGTCCTCCATCAAAGTATGCAGTTTTCTTCTAAAAAGAGTTAGTACCCCGCACATACTCAAGGAGTTCTATTCCCCAGCAAGTCATTCTTCAACCATGCAGTTGACAATGACAACCCCCAGCAGCTGTTGCTATTCTTACTCCCCAAGCAGAGGTTATCCCAAAAAGTTTCTTGTGAGTCTCCCCTGCAGAGCCAACACATTTCTTCCGACAAGAATCTTGCTCAAACTTTCTTCAGCAAATTCGTATCAAAGATACTGCTTTAGTATCATTGAGGAACCTTAACGGATAAGGTACTGCTTCAATGTTCCAGAGAATCTTCGACCTTCAGAGATACTGCTTTGGTATCATCGAGGAACCTTAATGGATAAGGGACTGCTTCGACGACCCAGAGAATCGTCTGCCTTCAGAGATACTGCTTTGGTATCATCGAGGAACCTTAATGGATAAGGGACTGCTTCAACGACCCCGAGAATCGTCTGCCTTCAGAGATACTGCTTTGGTATCATCGAGGCCCCTTAATGGATAAGGGACTGCTTCGACGACCCAGAGAATCGTCTGCCTTCAGAGATACTACTTTCGTATCATCGAGGAACCTTAATGGATAAGGGACCGCTTCGACGACCCAGAGAATCGTCTGCTTCCAAAGATACTGCTTTGGTATCATCGAGGAACCTTAATGGATAAGGGACTGCTTCGACGACCCAGAGAATCGTCTGCCTTCAGAGATACTACTTTCATATCATCGAGGAACCTTAATGGATAAGGGACTGCTTCGACGACCCAGAGAATCGTCTGCCTTTAGAGATACTGCTTTGGTATCATCGAGGAATCTTAATGGATAAGGGACTACTTCGACGACCCAGAGAATTGTCTGCCTTCAGAGATACTGCTTTGGTATCATCGAGGAACCTTAATGGATAAGGGACTGCTTCGACGACCCAGAGAATCGTCTGCCTTCAGAGATACTGCTTTGGTATCATCGAGGAACCTTAATGGATAAGGGACTGCTTCGACGACCCAGAGAATCGTCTGCCTTCAGAGATACTGCTTTGGTATCATCGAGGAACCTTAATGGATAAGGGACCGCTTCGACGACCCAGAGAATCGTCTGCTTCCAAAGATACTGCTTTGGTATCATCGAGGAACCTTAATGGATAAGGGACTGCTTCGACATTCCAAAGAATCTTCTGCTTCCAAAGATATTGCTTTGGTATCATCGAGGAACCTTAATGGATAAGGGACTGCTTCGACATTCCAGAGAATCTTCTGCTTCTAAAGATACTGCTTTGGTATCGTTGAGGAACCTTAACGGATAAGGTACTGCTTCAATGTCCCAGAGAATCTTCTGCCTTCAGAGATACTACTTTGGTATCTGTAGCGAGCGATTTTGGACGCGGTTCTTAAGCGCTGATCGCTCTCTACGGTTGAGTTTACTGCAAGTCGATTCATTTTTTATCCTATTGTGAGCTGAATAAGGAAGGGAAATAGATGTCTCCAATTAACCCTGCTTTGCATACTGAGTTTAAACAGCGGTCTGTTAGGTTACGAATGCTATCAATGTGGGGGGGCCTTTGTACTGGTTATTTGTATTTTTGCCAATACTGTTTTCTTTCTTTCTAGGATCTTATAGCGGGGAACAAGGATTAAGATGTTAGGACTGATGTTTTTTGATAGATACATGAGAGTATGGGATTTTGGGTTTTTGTTTAGTGTGCTCGCTAAGATTTTTCTTTCAATCTTATGCCTACGTATTCCCGTTTACCGAAACAGGGAAATCAGAGCATTCGTAGTTCCTCCTATTCTATGAGAGGAAATGGGTGTTTTTGGTGTCTTGTTCAAAGCCTAAGACGTGAAGCGAAAGGTGGTTTGTATCTTGTTCAAAGTCCAAGATGTGAAGCTGAAAGGGTTTGACTTTAGAGAGAATTTGTCATCTTTAAAGAGGTCTATTTGTCACAACTGTTGGGTGACTGACTGTAAAGAAGGATTACTTTAACCGGGATACGCGGATCCGGCAATGCCATAATTTCCTTTATAGGGGATTTTAACCTGAAGGAGAAGACTTTAACTCAGTGTAGAGCAATGCTATCTTTCCATAGGAATTTCTCATGCTAAAAGAGGGACAGTGGCATGGATGTAGATGATCCAGAGGCTTGCCGCTTACAGCGATTAGATGAAGGGAAAGGAGTTGTTGATGTTTGTGTACTGTGCATGAGGCACAACTTTGATGCTAAAAGGTTGATTGGATCAACAGTGGTTTTCTTATATAAAGCCTAAGAGGAGGCTAATATGTGTCTTGTACAAAGCCCGAGAGAGAGGCTAAAAGGGGTTGATCCTACAAGAGGATCTTTTATACTCAACAAGAGAGTTTTTTTGTATCTCGTACAAAGCCCGAGATGGAGGCGAAAAGGTTTGACTCGACAAGGGAATCTTTTGGTATCTCGTATAAAGCCCAAGATGGAGGCTATTGTTTGTTTGTCTTAATAAGAACCTTTTTGTATCTCGTATAAAGCTCGAGATGGAGGCAAAATGGTGATTGACTCAACGAGGAAGTCCCTTATGTGTCTCGTACAAAGCCCGAAAGAGAGGCTAAACGTTGTTTGACTCCGCTGGGGAGAATCATTGTACAAAGCCCAAGAGAAGGCTATGGTGACTGTTTCAGTTAAGTGACAGGTCCAGTATACTGATTTTTAAAGAGAAAATCAGTTCTTATATGAGCAACAATGTACTCAAGGATTTGATTCAAGGATTTGGGTTATTCCTGTTCTTTAAGGAAGCTGGAAATCCAAAGGGTATTGAGACTGTCCGAGTCTACGGGTTTACTTCTTATTCTTGAAGGGTGCTTGAGAATGTCTTTGAGACTCAAGGAGATTAGACTGTCCAAATCTAGAGTTTCATCTTTTGTACTATGCTTTGAGAAACAATAGTAGACTCTTTGAAATGACTGCTCTATGAAGCTGACTAAGTTTTGTTCCTATACCTTTAGGAGGTCGTCGGGACAATTTGTACAAAGCCCAAGAGGAGGCTGGAACTTTTAAGAAGCCGACGGGTCCTTGTACGAAGCCCAAGAGAAGGCTATCATTCCCGAAGGAAGAGATCCTTATACGAAGCCTAAGAGGAGGCTGTGAGTACTTCTAAGAAGCCGTAGGGTCGTTGTACTAAGCCCAAGAGGAGGCGGGGTTGCTTTTAGGAAGCCGATGGGTCCCCAAACCCTAAGAAATTCAAGGCAAGCTATTCACAAGGAATAGATTAAGTCAGGAAATTTCAAGAATTTGGAAGAAACTCAAGAGATGCCATTCACGGAGAAAAGATCATCTCTGGGGAGTAGAGTTTCTTGACAAGTGCTTTTAAGAAGCCTGTGGGTCCCCAAACCCCGAGAAATTCAAGGCAATGCTATTCACCGAGAATAGATCAAAGTCAGGAAAGTTCGAGAATTTGGAAGAAACTCAAGAGATGCAATTCACGGAGAAGAGATCATCTCTGGGGAATAGAGTTTCTTTGACAACTTCTAAAGGTGACAGTCTATGAAAGGGTTCACAGGGAATGCTGCCTTTCATATCTCCATATTGTTTAACCCCAAGAGGAGGGAAGACTGTGTCTGGTAATCCTATGGGGATCTAGTTTAGACTATTTCTAAGAGTGATTAACGGGCTTAATGCTAGACGTAGTTGCCGGGGAAACTCTAAATATCTATACTATTATTACACAGTTGATATGAGTTTATGAAAGAAGACTTACAGTGAAACAGCCCCACAATACAGTTATATGTATATGAAATCGGTAAATGAAAGCGTGTAAACACTTACTCAGTTATAGAGCTTCCATGCTGTTTGGTTAGTTGTTCAACACAGAAAGATTGAAAACAACAGTATATTCAAAATCAAAGGAGAAAGTGCTTTGAAAAAGAAAGACTTGGGGCTTACAGGTCAAGGAGAGGCCCAGGGTTTTATCAGTGAACGCACTGTTTGAATTTGTACAGAGGGACTTATACAAGTGACTGAGGCCCAAAATGTTTTCTATACAAGGGGGTTGGGTCTTACACTCTAATAGAGGCCCAAAAAGTTTAAAGAGAAAGAGTGGGGCTTATAACACGAGGGTAGGCCCATTTGATTTTTCTATTTAAAATGGCGATCGCGCCGAGGTTTTCTTTTAACGCAGATGGACTTATACAATAAGTGAGGCCAAAAAGGTTTAAAAGGGGATTGGGTCTTACACTCTATCAGAGGCCCAAGTGTATTTTAAGAAAAGAAAGGGGTCTTACTACTCGAGGGTAGGCCCAGGGTTGTTTTGAAAAGGCGACGATCGCGCCGTTTATTTGAAAATGTACAGAGGGACTTATACAACAAATGAAGCCCAAAATGTTTTTTGTACAAGGGGGTTGGGTCTTACACTCTAATAAAGGCCCAAGTGTATTTGAAAATCAATTTTGAAAGTTGAATTAATAAAAAAAAAACCCTAATTTTAATCTTTAAAGGTAAATATTTAAAGAAAATCAAACAAAATTCAAAATAAATTTGAATAATCCATTTATGATTTTGCTTAAGGTTTGAAAAAAATGAGGGATAATCACAAGGAATATTTAAACTCATTAGGTTTTGATTTTCAAAGTAAATATTCACTTTTAGAATGTTTAAAAACAATTAAAAATGAATTTATTCACAAAAATACTAATTATATTAAATAAATAATGTAAATCTAATTTTTTGGTGGAATAAAATATTTCAACATTTTTGTGAATTGTTGCAAAAAGAAACAATAAAAAATGATAAAAATTGAAGGAGTTATTAATTTTTCAAATCATTAAAAATAATAATATGAAAAATAACAAAATAAACAAGTGATAAAAAGAAGTCTGGGGCGAGGGGGATTCGAACCCCTGACCTCTCGCTTGCCAATACACATAAAACCAGCTGATGAACCGCTGGGGCGCAATGCCAATTCATTAATAACATGGCAAGTGAAAAATATATATCAAACTTAGTTGGAAAACCTGAAGAATGGCACCATGGCCATCTTCTTCCTCGAGCTCGTGCGTGAAGCACCATATCTCACTCATCTCTCAACCATTGGACCTCATTCAAACACCAAACTCATGCGTTTTTTCACAAGGAAGAAGATGGCAATACCCAATTTTATTCATTTTCAGTGTATAACAAATTATATCATTGTGGTCGTATGAACCCTAATTTTGCAAAAGCAATCAAGTAGGCATGATTATGAGTGCAATAATCAAATTTTTATATCATGCGAGGAAATATGCATGGATCATGGAGTTTGAGTTTTGAGGCTTACCTTGATGCAAGCTGAAATGGAACTCTGCATAAACTTTGTTCCAGTCGTGAATTAATGATCCCTACAGCTTCAATGGATGTTATGGAGTGTGTTACAAGCTTTGGAACACTTTGAAACTCTTTGGATCAAGCTGGAGACCTCCACCTGCATAATTGAGGTATAATGGCTTGGTTGAAGAGTGATTTTGAGCCTGAGGTGTTACAGTCAGTGTTTAAGTGTTTAGACACCTCAAATACATCATATATGATGTGTTTGAGCAATTGGAATTAATTGCCTATGGTTGTAACTCAAAACCCGATAGTGGTTACTCAAAAACCAAAAAACTTGAGGTTTAAGGAAGAATGAGAGAAAGCAGTGCTGTAACTGGCTTTGGTGTGAGTTGAATGATCCATTGGGACCTCTATTTATAGGTGATCAACTTTTGTTTTAGAGGAATAGTGAATGGCTGCTGGATCAGATCACATTTGCATGGATTGGCTTGGAGGATTTCTTCTCAAGCAAGGCAAGCTAGCCATTCCCAAGAGCAGGGCTATGCCTTGACCAAAATCACATTCCTCAGATGTTTTTATTGTTGTTTAATCAGAGAAATTGACTGAGTAGGGTAGCTACCTTGACAATGCACTATTCCACATTAATACACTTTGAATTCAAGGCAAAATGTGCCAAAGTGGATAAACTTCAAGTTGGAAGATTCCTTGGCCTTTTGACTCAGATTTATCAGTTGGATCATATGCAATATGATTGGTTTGAATACATGTGGCATGCTGATCCTCAGTTTTTGGTTCAAAATCGTGTGTGGCAAGCAAACATGCAAACTGATTTTTCCAAAACAGCTTGCAGCAGCATGACTTTGGGCATGGATTTTTCTTAGCTAAAGTTGAATCAATTCATGCTGTTAAGCTCTTTGAATTCTTGGCAACATATGCAAAAACATTGATGTTTAACTTTGGACTTGACTCAGCTTGCATCTATGTGAAAAGATCTCACAAGTTTTGGTGTTTCAACAAAATCTGTCTTGGACAAAATTTTTCTAAGTGTTGGAAAATGGTGTACTTTCATATTTTCAGCCATTTTGAATTCAAAGATTGCGGAAATGGAAATACAATAGATTACAAAGTGTTACAAAAGGAAATGTCTAAGCTAATAGATCCAGAGTCCTCTTTGAGGAGGGCTCAGGTGCTGGTTCTGGTACTTTCCTTTTCTTTGACCAGGCCTCTTGAGCCGTTGTCGGGTTGTCATTCCTTTGCCAAGTGAACGAAGTGAGCAAATTCCTTTGGTCTTCTTGATTTTCTACAGTATGTTGCTCTAAAATCTCAATTAGAGCATCTTTTTCTTTTAACAGTTGTTGTATTTTGTTACACTCCACACTGAGAATGCGGTATTTGTTCTTCCAAGACCTCTTCTCCTGTTGAACTTTGTTGAGAGTAACCTGAAGTTTTTTCGTATCAGACATAAAATAAAGGAATGGTCCCTTAATGGAAGAACTTCCTGACGAGGGTAAGGCATCCTCAGCTTGAGAGCTCTAATTTGACCCAGTGGAGATAAGGTTCCACCGAGACACAATTCGGTTTTCCTAGAGAATCTCTTCCTTTCCTATGAACATGTTTCCAAGCGTGCACTATTTTTGTCTTTAGTGCCCTGTCATTTTCTCCTTCCTTGATGAAAAGACCTTCCAGATGAGAATTATGCGGAACATGCCTCATCGGGTATCCAAATTGACGACGAACTAAAATGGGATGATAATTGATTCCTCCTTTAGTTCCTATGAGGGGTACATTAGGGAAGTTTCCACAACGATCAATGATTCTGATCCCGTCATAGATTAGGTTGTACCAGTCGATGTCAGAGTTAGTAAGAGAGATGATTCTCTGCGACCAACGTAGGGCACTCTTATGATCCCAAAAAGCGGCAGACTTAGGTAAATGGGAAGTGAACCATTTGTATAGCAGGGGTACGCACCAGGTGATCATTCCTCCACTGTACAAATTCCTTAAGTGTACAGAATGATACGCATCTGCGACCAAAGTCAGTACAGGGTTTCCAATTGGAAAAATCTTAATGGCATTGATATCAACGAAATTATCAATGTTGGGAAACAGAAATAACCCGTAGGCGAGCAAAGCAAAGATGCTTTCGAAAGCAGCCACGTTCCTTATACTAGTGAAGTACAAAGCTTTCTTTACTAAGAACTTGGCTGGTAAACCTTGGATTCCACCCTTAGTGGTCATGTGAGTCCTGACTTCTGACTCGTCCAAATAAATTGCTCTTGCAATGGTTTGATCCTTTGGAATTTCTTCCAGTCCAGAAAAGGGAGCTTGGTCAGTAATGTGTAAATCAGTCAGGTGAGAGTACTCCTCCAGTATTGGTGCTAGCTGATAATCCGGGAATGTGAAACAGTGATAGACCAGCTCGTAAAACTAAATGAGCGTAGTCAGGATTCCTTCGATTACATAGACCCTTAACAGAGATAGCAGTCCTCCGTACTTAGCTTTGAAAGCATCAGGGTTGGTGATCATCCTTGCCAACCCTCTCAAATCCTCTAGTTTTGGAACCTTGAATGTATACTTGTGAGTCTTCCTTCTACCGAAATCCATTAGCGCAATCTTTTTCTCTGATATTTGCAATCATTGTCTTAGTTTAATTTGAAAAAGAGAGACTAGAGAGAAGATTTTCTTTGTTTAATGCTTTTTAATGAATGAATGCATGAATGCAGCACACAAAAACATAGAAAAAACATGGGGTCAAAGGTTCGGTGTCATGAAGTCAAGGCTCTACCCATCCCCAAATGTTTATACTGGTGATTTTTGTACCTGTCTCTCAAAATCATTGATTCCTCTTGGGATAACAACAGCAGGCTGGAATCACCCGTGCGAGCTGCAGTATCTTAGAGAGAAATCTCAAATAAGGGTAGTATCGCGTGACAACTATTTTCGATAGCTTCCACACTACTAAATGGTCTTAGTCTACTAAAAATCCTCAGCTTCTCTGACAACCACAATCGAACAATCTGCTTTCAACAACCGAAGTCGTATAGGCATTGAATCCGCAAAGAGTGTCTCCACTGATTCGATGGTCGACCGAGGTCTCTTATTTGGGAGTCACTCCCTGTAAGATTACTCGTCTAGTGCCATCACTTATCTTAGGTGTATACTCAATCTTTCCACATGCGGCATCACACGCATTCCCATTAGTAGAAAAATAAACACAGCTATCAATTAGGAAAAACAGTATATATATTTGTCCTAACATCCTAGACCTCTAGTCCTATGATCCTATACAGACAATGACTCCCCAACAGAGTCGCCATTTTCCTGTAGCGAGCGATTTTTGTCGGTGACGCGACCACCTTATCGCTGAATTTTGGGTTTTCTCCTCGTGGAGAAAGGGTGCTACTTTCTGATAGGGAAATGGAAGCTATCTAAACCTAACCTTGCATGCGAATGTTTAACTGAACAAACGCCTTGAAAGAGATTGGGGGTCCGGGGTCAGGTTATACAATGGGTAGTTGTCAATTACCCATCCTATATGTGGTTATCCACAGGATGTTAGCTTTTAGGTCTTGTTTTGTAATTGATCGTGTTTATCTGTTAATGGGTTGGGAAAGTTTCTTGGGAAAGTGTGACAGGGAGAGTGAGTTTTGTTTATGTTTTGGGTAAGGTACTAGACCTAAGTTTTGATTGATATGAAGGTGTTGGACCTAGGGTTTTTTATTAGTATGTTCACTAAGATTTCGCAATCTTATGCCTACGTATTCCCATTTAACGAAACAGGGAAATCAGAGCAATCGTAGTTCCTCCTATTCTAAGGGAGGAAAAAAATATTTTGGTGTCTTGTTCAAAGCCCAAGACATGAAGCTAAAGGTGATTTATATCTTGTTCAAAGCCCAAGATATGAAGCTAAAGGGTTTTGGCTGAGAGAGAATTTGTCATCTCTAAAAAGGAATTGTTGATTTTTGTATGCCTTGATCAAAGCACAAGGTTGATGCTAAGAGGTTGATTGACTCAGCTAGGGATTTCTTTATACGAAGCCTAAGAGGATGCTAGACAAGACCGACACAACAAGAGAGTGTATATGTCTTGTACAAGGCCCAAGATTGAGGCAAAAAAGAGACTGACTCTTTGGGGATATCATTATTTAAAGCCTAAGAGGAGGCTAACAGTTTGACTTTTCTAGGGAAAATGTTCTTTTTGTCTTGTACAAAGTCCAAGATTGAGGCTAAAAGGGATTTTTTGACACCGTTGGGGAGGTTTATACGTGTCTTGTACAAAGCCCAAGATGGAGGCTGAAATGAGTTTGTCTCAACAAGAGAGTGCTTTTATATGTCTTGTACAAAACCCAAGACGGAGGCTAAAAGAGTTAACTCAACAAGAGAGTCTTGCAAAGGTGATTGACCCAACAAGAGAGTCTGAAAGTTGATTGACTCAACAAGAGAGTCTTTTATACTAAAAAAGAGAGTGATTTATTGTCTCGTACGAAGCCCGAGATTGAGGCTAGAAGGAGATTAACCCAACAAGAGAGTCTTTTATACTCAACAAGAGAGTGTTGAAAGGTGATTAACTCAACAAGAGAGTCTGAAAAATGATTGAATAAATAAGAGAGTCTGAAAAGTGATTGACTCAACAAGAGAGTCTGAAAAGTGATTGACTCAACGAGAGAGTCTAAAAAGGTTAGCTCCGCTGGGGGAGGATCATTGTACAAAGCCCAAGAAGAGGCTGACTGTGTTGAGAAAAGATCATTATACAAAGCCTAAGAGGAGGTTGTCTTACTGCTGAGGATTAGATCCATAGGCAGGCCCAAGGGTGGGGAACTCTCATGAGAGAGATCGGGTTTCTGCTGGAGATTTATCCAGAGTGATCGGTGTTTTTACTATGTTTGAAATGTCTTTGAGACTCAAGGGGGGGTTTAGACTGTCCAAGTCTACTGGTGTTGAAAATTTTTATCTTTTGTAGGATGCCCAAAAGAGGGCAAGGGCCTTAAGGGATGAGAATCAACCCTAAAGTGGCCTGAGGTTTGATACTGGAGAGACTGCTCTAGCAAAGGATGACTAAGTTCTGTCTTATACCTTTAAGAGGTCGTTAGGGTCCTTGTATTAAGCCCAAGAGAAGGCATGAGAACTTCTAGGAAGCCGAATGGTCCTTGTACAACGCCCAAGAGGAGGCGGGAGTGCTTTTAGGAAGCCTGTGGGTCCCCAAACCAAGAGAAGTTCAAGAAATACAATTCACAGAGAAGAGATCATTCCAGGAAAGTTCAAGGGTTTGGAAGAAACTCGAGAGATGTCATTCATGGAGAAAAGATCATCTCTGGGGAGTAAAGTTTCTTTGACAATTTCTAAGGGTGACAGTCTGAGAAAAGGTTCACCGAGAATACTGCCTTTCTCTTTGTTCCATGTTGTTTAACCCCAAGAGAAGGGAAGAATGTATCTGGAATCCTATGGGGATCTAGTTTTGTTTGTATTCAAGAGTGACCAACGGGCTTTACCTAGTTCTAGACGTAGTTACCGGGGAAAACTCTAAATAACTATACGAGTATAAATACAGTTGATATACGACGAGCATTTAAAAGGAATGAAAGAAGACTTACAGTGAAGTAGCCCCACAATACAGTTATTTATATGAAAGCAGATAAAAGAAAGCGGATAAATAATTACCCGTTGTAGAGCTTTCAGTTGTTCAAAGAAATTAAAGAAAGTTTTGATAGCAACTATACATTTGGATTCAAAATCAAAGGAGAAAGTATTTTGAACAGAGATCGAGGCTTACAGCTCAGGGAGAGGCCCAAATTTTAACAGTGATTGTACTGTTATTTTGAATTTGTACAGGGACTTATACAAGTGACTGAGGTCCAAAAAGGTTTTCAATACAAAGGGATGGGTCTTACACTCTACCAAGAGGCCCAAAAGTGCTTTAAAGAAAAGAAATGGGACTTACAACACGAGGGCAAGCCCAGTTATTCGTTTGAAAATGGCGATCGCGCCGAGGTTTCTGACGGTATCGGGACTAATACAATACACTGAGGCCCAAAATTGTTTATTTACAAAGGGATGGGACTTACACTCTACCAAGAGGCCCAAAAGTGTTTTGAAATATTTGAGTATGATTAAAAATAAAAGAAACCCTAATTTTCACTTTTTAAAAGTATTTTTTCAAAGAAAATTAATAAAAAATGATAAAAATACCAAATAGGTTTTAATAAACCACTTGTGATTTTTGGTTAAGGTTTGAAAAATGAGGTTTTAATCAAAAGATGATTTAAAACTCATTTGGTTTTGATTTTCAAGATGAATATTCATTTTTAAAATGTTTAAAAACAATTAAAATGAATTTATTTACAAAAATACCAATTATATTAAATAACTGATATAAATTTGATTTTTTTGTAGAATAAAATATTTTACTATTTTTGTGATTTTTTAGGAAAAGAATCAACCAAAAATGATTAAAATTGAGAGAGTTATTAATTTTTCAAATCATTTAAAAATAATATGAAAAATGATAAAAAAGTGGAAAAATGGTAAAAAAGAGGATCTAGGGCGAGGGGGATTCGAACCCCAGACCTCTTGTATGCAGTGAGCGCCTCCTACCACTGGGGTGGTGATACATCCGTGTATCAAAACCACCCCATGGATATATGAGGCATGCCTTGTTTTTGGCTTGGCCAAGGCAAGGCAAGGCAAGATTTTGGCAAAAAATGTGAAGCTTGTAACTTTCTCATTTCTCCATGGATTGGGACAAAATTTAGGTCTATTCTGCCTAGAATTTCACAAGTAATCCAATGGTAGTGGTGGTTTTTTGAGATGAGGCTCCTATTTTAAAACCCGATAGTGTTCTTGGAATAGGCCTATAATTGCATTTTATATGCTATCTCTTGTTACATGCATGAATTACATGATGAATTGGTTCAAACACAACATATATAACATGTATGAGATGTGCATGATCAGTGGACCTCAAAGCAATGCATATTTCAAAGAGTTCAAGTTGTGATGCTTACCTCTTTAGGAGCTTTTTAGGCAATCTGTCAAGTGCTTTGTTCCATAAACAATTTGATGCTTTGGACACCCTCAAATGATCCCTTGAAGGCTTTTAGAATGGTTGGAATCATCTGGAATCCTCAGGAACAAGTTTGAGCTCTTTCTTGCAAAAGGGGCAAAAATGGCCAATATAGCAACTCCCTCAAATGGTGTTCCAGATGTGGGGAACCATTTGGTACATTTCAAGGATGATATTTGGAGTATGTTTGAGGCTTTATCTGGTTTTGAAAGTGACTGAATTAAAACACGACTTGAAAAATGCAAAAAAAAGTCCAATTTTGAGGTTTTGAGAGGGGACTTTGTGATTTTGGTGTTACAGGTCACTTATAAGAGTTTGGACAACTTAGATATGACATATTGGATGTGTTTGGATCATGAGATATGATGGAAATGCTCTCTAACTCAAAAACTCAGAGTTACCTTGCAAAATAAGGCATTTTGGCCTAGAGAAAGAGATTTTGAGGAAAGCAAGTGTTGTAGTGCTTTGGTGTACTCAAACTGAGCACAAATGAGCTCTATTTAAAGTAGAGCAAGTTTGTTTTGCAAGCAATAATGAATGGTGGCTGCAGCAGGCTGTTGGCCAATTGCATTACTTTGGAATCTTAAGTCTCCTCTAGCCATTGACTAGAGGTTAGAGCACATGCCTATGGTCTTTTGGTTCAGAGCTTATCCTTGACTAATTCAGTTGGAAATGGCTCAGTTCATGCCACCTTGGTGCATCCATTGAATGCTTGGAGACAAAATTGGAGTATTGGCCTCTTTTAGGCTTTTTAGGGTTTGGCATGCTACTTTGGGAATCTTGGACTTGGGAGGCTGATGAATCAGTGCTTGTCCCTTGGTTGTTCCCCCTTGAGGTGTTCAGATGGATAAGTATGCTTAGAATTGCACAATTTGAGCAAATCGTGCCTTCATGCACAAGTCTGCCTTGCCAAGACAGTTTGCAGCAAGGGATATTGCAGTTGTCATAACTCCTAGCTCAGATGGAGTTTGATGAAGCTCTTGGAGATTTTGGAAAGCCCTTATGTGATATAACATATGTGTGAACATAGTTTGTCTTGAAACTTTTTGGATCCAAGTGAAAAATCCCCCTACATTTAAAAAAAAAAAGCAAGACAGGTTCTGACTTGGTGAAAATTTCACTAAGTGTTGGAAAAAGTGACATTTCATGTTTTTAGCCATTTTGATCACTCCATAACTTAAAATCCATGAAGAATTGAAATGAGGTGTAGTTGACACTTTTGAAGTATGCCATTAGAGCTACAAATCTATCTTTGGACCAGCCATAATGGTTGCTTGGATCTCAAGTTATGATCCTTGGAAGTTGGTACCCTAGCCACTTTGTTTTATAACTTAGAAAAATTCTAAGTTTTTTATGGTTACCCTTTTAACAAGTTATCCCAGTTTCTTTGATTTTTCTTGATGAATGATGATTCTAATCACACATTAACATCATTTTAGGGTCAAGGAACCATAATTGTGAAAAATCTCAAAAAGTCAAAGTTAACTTTTGTGCATAGTTGACTTTTTATCAGATGAATTCCAAACTATGCGATCCTTGTTGAAATCAAGTCCTTGATCTAAATCAAACCTAATGGCTATGTTCCAAAGGTGTTATAGGGTGTATTGAATCATGTCCCAAGGTTTGGGAGCATGTCCTGGTCAAAAGTCAAAGGCACAGTTGACTTTTCCCTCGAAACCCTAATTGTGGTCTAGATGAAATTGAAACTTGTAGATCAAACTTCTTGGGTCAATCCATTGTTGCAAATGGATCAATGTAGTGTATTAGAGACCCCCAAATCATGTCTTGAGGTCTTGGCTCATGTTTTGTCCCAAAAGTCAACTTAGGGATGAATTAGGTCAAGAAACCCCAATTCCTGATTTTTTTGATGAATGCTTCCCCTGGGGTTAAATTGACTTGATGATTAGGTTCATGATGTCCCTTGGAGCATCTTAAGTTGTTCTTTGAAGTATTGGCTCATGCCCAGAGGAAAATTCCCATCTGGAGGCCTTGGTCGACCAAAACCCTAATTTGGTGACACTGGCGATCTTGAGGCTTAATCCACTTGGAATGCTGCAGCCTTGTGCTTGATTCTTGATGTGGGAGTCCTCTTGATCCTTTATGGGTGTTTGAGAGGTTAGACAAGTTGAAGATCATGTCATTTCTTGATTGATCATTTGTCTAAGTACCCTGAGAGAGGTTAAAACCCTAATCTCTGATTGTAGTGAATGCTCAACAATTCCTTGAGGAGATTGATGAGGCACAAAGGTACATCCATATTGTGATGATGGTTTGCACAATGATGGGAAATCTTAGTGGTCAAAATTTGGGGTATGATAGCCAGGATAAAGGAAGGACTCCAACTTGGATTTTGAATCAACAAGTGTGCCACTTACAACAATTATCTGGAAAAAAAGGTTTTTTGACTATTTGTTTTTTATATGTGATGTATAGAAAGGGAATATCTTCCTACAAAGTGGACTCATGGTCTCATCTGAGGGGATGTTGATTTTTGTGTGCCTTGATCAAAGCCCAAGGTTGAAGCTAAAGAAAATGACTCCTCTGAGGAGTTTATATCTGTCTTGTACAAAGCCCAAGATTGAGGCTGACTGGGGAAATTCTTATATGAAGCCTAAGAGGAAGCTGACTCTTGCTGAGGATTCTTAAAATCCAAGAGAAGGTCTAAATTGTATTGGGGACTCCAAAAGGGATCTAACTCTTACTGGGGAATTAGAGAAGAGTTGAAGTATCAGATGCCATGAGGCTCTGATTTTGTTAGGGTTTTGTTGAGGTCAATCTGACCTTGGCTGGGATTTTCAAGGTGAAAGTTAAGCCTTGTTGGAGGTCAGAGAAGTTTTAAGGTGAGTTTGAAAACCTTGAAGGTTTTTAACTCTGCTGGAGGCTGATGTATTGGTAAAATGATCAAGATTTTCCCTATGCTTTTAGGAAACCTGAGGGTCCTTGTGTGAGCCCAAAAGAAGGCTATGGGGGTTAGATTTTCCAAGTCTACTTGTATGAAGCCCAAGAGAAGGCTGAGATTGTCCAAGTCTCTTAAGAAGAGATAGACTCTGGTTGGAGAGAGATCTTTGTATGATGCCCAAGAGGAGGCTGTTGGTTTAAGGGATGAAGATCAACCCTTTGATGATAGGATGATGTAGCTTTTGACTTTCTTGGGGATTAAACTAGTAGAGATGACTAATTTATATCTTATACTTTTAGGAAGCCTTTGGGTCATTGTACTAAGCCCAAGAGGAGGCTGGGGAACTTCTAAGAAGCTTGTTGGTCCTTGTACTAAGCCCAAGATGAGGCTGGGGATACTTCTAGGAAGCCTGTGGGTCCAAGCCTAAGAAGAGTTCAAGAAAGATTTCACCAGGAATAAGTCCTTTCTTTGTTGAATAGTTCTAAGGTTTGAAGAAATTGAAAAGAGGTTTCACCGGGAATTAATCCTCTCAGGGGAAATGAATTTCTTGTATATATATATTTCTAAGTTTTGACAATCTTGAGAAAAGTTTCACCAGGAATAATGTCTTTCTCTGTTCCATATTGAATAAGCCCAAGAGGAGGCAGACTGTATCGAGGGAAGTTTCCTATGAGGGAACTAGTTTTGACTAAGTTAGAAGTAACCTCTGTTTTGACCTAAGTGTAGACCTAACTGCTGGGGAAACTCTAGACAGATATCCACAAGTATATATATAGATAAGTGTATTAACAGGTATATAAATAAATATGCATTAAATTGAAAAGATGTTGGATCTTACACTCTGAAAAGAGACCCAAGTGTATTGTGATTGATTGTACTGATTGTATGATTAGGATTTTAAGAAATTGAGGAAAGTTTTGAGAAAACTTTGAATTAAAAGAAAGTTGTTTGAAAAGAAAAAAGTGTTTGGGCTTATAACTCAAAGAGAGGCCCAAGTGGTCTAAGAGCAATTTCACGGGGAATAATGCTCCTTTTAGTACCAGTTAAAATAGATAGATGATTTTGAAAATAGAGGTATGGGGCTTACAACTCAAGGAGAAGCCCATGGAGGTTGTTTATTGTTTAAATCCAAGTTTATGTACAAAATATTGGGGCCTATACTCAAGGAGAGGCCCAGATGACTTGTTTTGAAAACAGTGATCGCACTGCAATACCGAAAGACGTTGTGAGACTTATACTACAGCAGAGGCCTAAACTTTGTTTATGTACAAAAGAGGGGTTAGGTCTTACACTTTAATAGAGGCCCAAAAGTGTTTGTAAAGAAGAAAAATGGGGGCTTACACTCAAGGAGAGACCCAAGATTGTTTATTTGAAAGGAGACGATCGCGCCACGGTTTTGAAAATCACAGTGGGACTTATACAA